>OX366514.1:2968092-4315889 GCA_947256265.1 Acronicta leporina
AAACCGGACACAAATTCCTAACTCCGAGCTGCTACTGGGAATTTCATTAAAAAACCCAATAACACTTTGCTCGACCTGGGAATCGAACCCAGGCCCTCTAACGTAGTAGATAGTCGCGGTAAGGACCACTTGGCTAAAGAGGCAGTTCGGAATATACACAATTAGTAGTGCGCTTCTGCCTAACTGTTCAGGAAATACAGGCGTGATGGTATGTCCTTACTAATATTACTAGTATTCTTTTATCGGTGCTAATATTATAAATGCTAACTAACAAATTCCAAACTTTAATATTATACGTTAATGCGAATATAAGTCTGTTTGTTTGTTACAATTTCACGCCTAAACCGCTGAACCAATATTGGTGAATTTTGGTATAGAGATAAATTGGACCTTGGAGAAGGATATACGCCACTTTTTGTTTGAAAAGCGAGTATTATCTATGGACTTAGGGTGTATTGTGTATTACAAAAGCTATGACAGTAGAGCTCAGGAAAATTTAAACAATTAATCCTGATAAATACGATATAGATAATTTAGAGGCGAGGCCACGGAAAAGTAATTACTCAAAGTCCAAAAACAAGCTGAGGCCTTTACAAATTCTTCACTACTTAGATACAAATTTATGGCTGTTTGTACTAAACTGTACTTGGATTCAAATATTTCAAGAATCAAGTTATACCTACAAAATTGTTTGTGAATTGACTGTGACTTTGTGAGTGCAGTTTTTAATTCAATTCAATATGTTTAAATTGTATTTTAACACAAATTTTTCATAGAAATTTCGTGTTTAAATACAATTTAAACACATTTAAGAAGTTGGTGCAAGTGGGCCTTAGTCTGGTATCTGTTAAAAGAATAATTCGACCCGCCGTAAAACTTCCTACTTACAACTATTCCTACTCTATACGTGAAAAATAAATACATGACATATTTCTGTACAAAAGAAGACAGATCACATTTTTGCCATGTTTGTTTTTGTAATAGGGGGCAAATGAGCAGACGGATCGCCTGATGGTAAGCGATTACCGCCGCTCACGGACACCCGCAACAACAGAGGAGGAGGAGTCACTTTTTTTTTTTTGGAATGGACCTTAGCTGTTGATTCAGGGAATCTTAACAGCGTAACCGAAGTTGGTGGCGAGGCACCGAATGCCTACAGCCAGGAGCAACTTAAAATTAAGCAACAGCAGCTAAGGGCGTCCCCTGCGGGACACGGGCCTCGGCTTAGGGCGTTGCTGGGGGTGCAGCTAGGGACGGCTAGATCTGGTTTAAATTATTATTAGGGACTAATTTAAAGCTACTGGCTCGGCGCGGGCCGGCTCAAGCAAGGGTCGGGGGGAAACAGAGGAGTCACGAGCGTTGCCGGCCTTTTATAGGTTTGGGCCTCCAGTATCCTCACTCACTCAGCGAAACACAACGTAAGCGTTGTTTCACGCCGGTTTTCTGTGAGACCGTGGTATCACTGCGGTCGAGCCGGCCCATTTGTGCCGAAGCATGAATCTCCCACGGTTGGTCTTTTAACGGCATGTTTGGTGTAACAGCTGAGCGATCGGCTTCTGCGCTACGTGACTTGGGTTCGATTCCTGTGACCTACAGGTAGTTGTACCGGGTCTGGGTGTTTGTGCGTGTGTAAATTTCTGTTTGTAAACACCACGATACAGGAGAAATTCCTAGTGTGAGACCAATGACTTTAAGAATATACTGACAGATTTGATATCTATAGTATTTTTTGAACAATAAATAATATTCTATCTAAAAGCGGCCGTTAATCGGCTCCCGGCAGAAGATGATAATACTTAAATACATAATTAATTTAAAGTCAGGTAGGTACTAGGTTCCTATGTATAAGTCGCATTGTGAATTTGTGATAGATAAAGCCGTAATATATAGTTACTAGCTTCCGCCCGCGACTTCGTCCGCGTGGAATAGTTACTTAGTCTTAGTGTGATGATATATAGCCTATAGCCTTCCTCAATAAATGGGCTATCTAACACTGAAATATTTTTTAAATCGGACCAGTAGTTCCTTAGATTACCGCGTTCAAGCAAACAAACAAACAAACTCTTCAGCTTTAATAAAAATAATAATAAATAAATAAATATTCTAGGACATTTTTACACAGCACCATCTAGTCCCAAACTAAGCAGAGCTTGTAATATGGGTACTAGATAATGGATATAATACTTATATACTTTTTTTTTTTGTAAATACTTACACACTTATAATAAACTAGCTTCTGCCCGCGGCTTCGCCCCCGTGGAATAAAAAGTATCGGGAACGGGATAAAAAGTATCCTATGTCCGTTTCCTGGTTCTAAGCTACCTCTCCACCAATTTTCAGCCAAATCGGTTCAGCCGTTCTTGAGTTATAAATGAAGTAACTAACACGACTTTCTTTTATATATATAAGACTAGCTTCTGCCCGCGGCTTCGCCCCCGTGGAATTCGGTCTGTCATCACATCCCACGGGAACGGGATAAAAAGTATCCTATGTCCGTTTCCTGGTTCTAAGCTACCTCTACACCAATTTTCAGCCAAATCGGTTCAGCCGTTCTTGAGTTATAAATGAAGTAACTAACAAAACTTTCTTTTATATAAGGTCAGGGGGGCTAATTCCGTCTATGGGGCGTAACCGTCTACTAGAAATTATGCTCGTTGCAGTAGAGTCGCAGCGTTTGTAGAATTGTCGGTAAAACAGTATTACTTTTAGCTTCAAATAAAAGTAACTAGATGACGTTAGTCGCTATAAAAATGGGTAAAACAGTCTTCAAAGTGTAGTTACTTTTTGAAAGTGAAATGTGAGTGCCCTACGCTGCTGTATTTTCGAAGGTAAGTTTAAAATCGTGTAACTTACAGTGTTGAATGAATTCAATATATATAGTGTAGGGTCCTTATAAAGGTTTCGTGTATTATTTTGCAAGATAACGCTGCAAATGATTAGATTATTCAACGTAACAAATTTATAACTTCAAAATCGTTAAGTGCATAATTCCGTCCATTTTGAATGGGGCTAGATCGTCATATGACGAATTTGCCCCATTTCAGAGATCGTAAACCTTTTTTTCCCCAACTTTTTAATAGAGAACCAATCAATATTCAGCATATCTACTTACTTGGAGTTTAAAGAAAGTTCATTCGAAAGAGCGCAGATATTATATAATTTGTGTAACAGTTACAGAATAATCACCACCACAATCAATTTTAAGGAAATATTTTTTTCTGAATTTGTTTTTTTATGATCACAAATAGCCGTTGTATGTATAGTAAATTTAGATTATTCGGTTGTTACTAAATTGGATTAATTAAACTGTTTCAGTTCTATTGTGAATGTTGTTGTTTTTTTTCGCTATTGACGGCTTGATGTTAAAAAGCGAAGATTTTTTGTTTTTATATTGTTTATCTTTCATACTTCTCATATTTTTATGTTTAGTTGATTTTAAAGTTATTATATAATAATGAGACCGATTGTTAACTTATTAAAACTAAAGTACCATTTGATTTTGATAGGTTTTAAGTTTGTTACTGAATTAAAACGATTTACGATAACAACAATGTATTTTTATTTTATGAAGGTAATTACATATTACAGATACCTAATTACATATTTTTCTGTGTGCTTTTATCTTAAGTTTGCTAAATTGAAGTGTTTCCTTTATCCGCGACGTCGTCAGCATAAATTTAGTTTATCTCACAAGAATACTATGGGAATAAAAATCTATATGTTCATTTATTGATGAATTACCAAATAACATGATTGCACTCTCATAAATCGAATCACCCAATGTTTTATAGCGTAAGAAAAAATCTTAAAATGATAATAGTTTTGTGCAAAATAGCGATACCTATTTAATTAATAATAAGAAATGAGCTAATAATGCTCCACTAAAATATGTTGACCACCCCTGCTTGTTAAGGCATGCCGAAATAGCCCCCAAAAAAGATTTTTACGTATTTAACCTGACAGAGACTTTATTTTTAAGAGTTTAAAGCACAGAATTGACTGTCATTTACGAACGCATGTCACTAGTATGTGTTTTCTTAAAACCACTAAAGATTTCAAGTAATTCTTCCAGTAAGACGGATTTTCCCGATTTAGAAGGAAAAATCCGTCTACTGGCCAAGTTTTAAAAAAAGTTTAATATCCTAGCACTGGTGATAGTTTAATTAAATAAGATCACGGTATTTGAAAATTTAATACATTACTATTTTCATGAGACTATATCATTGATCATAAATCAAAACGTTCATCGGATACGGGCACTCAAATGTAAGTCGAAAAAAAACTATGCCGGAATTAGCCCCCCTGACCTTATATAAGATAAGAAACACCCAGACGAACACAAACACCTATATTCATCACATAAATTTTTGTGTTCTGTGGGAATCGAACCCACGACCTCATGGTCAGCAGTCCGGTACTCGAACCACTAAACCACAGAGGTCGTCACTTTATATATTAAGTAGATAAATATATTAATATAGATATCGTAATAAAGTTTAGTGAGATAATTGTAGGAGTGCCGAATCAAGACATCTAAAATATATAGCACTGAATGCTTCTTACAAGCTCACCTTTTAGTAGAATACTGTGTATTCGAATTTTTACAGAAACATTTTGCTACAAAATGTGATACATTTCGGGATATTTACTTAATTTTAATTTCAGCATTTCACGGAAGTCACAGACGCGAGCGACGTCAAGCTTGTTTGTAAACGAACAACTCACTCGCGTTTCAGATTTAAAATGTAATTAGGTAATATTTTCTACATTTTATTTCAATTCAATTGAATTCAATTCTTTATTGCGTTCCATAATGTACGTATAAAATTTAACAGATGGTAAGCTTAAAACTAAGAACCCTGTTGGGCACAGCAACGCTAAGTACGAGAGAGGGAGATGTACATAAACATACATTAATAATTTAATAATGATATTTTAATTACATTTTTCTAACTATATTTAGCCTTCATTATTTATTGCACTTTTTTTTTTTTTTATTTATTTGTCAGTAGTATTTTAGCTTAATCTTATCTATACTAATATATAAAGCTGAAGAGTTTGTTTGTTTGTTTGCTTAAACGCGCTAATCTCAGGAACTACTGGTCCGATTTGAAAAATTCTTTCAGTGTTAGATAGCCCATTTATTGAGGAAGGCTATAGGCTATATATCATCACGCTACACGGACAAAGTCGCGGGCAGAAGCTAGTTAACTTATATTATCTGAACGTTTATTATAATACAATTTCTTTGGTCATAAGGTTAATACGATATTTTATTTAAGATTACTAGAAAAATTTAAAAACTTATGCAAGTTACTTATTTCTGACACTTACGCGAATATTAGACATTGAAATGAAACTACTTTTTAATATCAATACAACGCGATAAAATCCGTAAAAAGTAGTTTCATTTCAATGATCGCTTGCGGTTACTTCAGATTCGCACAGTTATTTCAACTATAGTTCCAATCGTTTCTCTAAAAATCCCTCATCATCAATAAAAAGATGTAAATCTTACCCAAATACACGAAATTGTAAACACTCAAAAACAAAGGCCGAGCATTTATTTTACAACGTACTTAAATATTTACGATCGTACCGATGCACGATGTATCGATTATTCATAATAGTCTTACTTGAATCCTTATCCACGACATTGTACGCGCTATCACTTGACGCCGATTCGTGGCTTTTGGACTGTTTTAAAATATCAACAGGACTTCACATTGTTGACATCTACAAATGAGACAGAAGCCATAACTTGACGTGTTATTGCAATAATTTTAAGGTGGAAAGAAATGGCGCTACATAATATCTCTCCAATCAATGCTTTAGTAATTCATCTGAGTTAGCGTATGTACCTATGTATGTGTCGCAGTAGAAATGTATAACTCACTATTTTACATAATCGCTAGCCGCTTTAGAAAATAGCTCTATTATGTAAAATAGCTGAAATACGTTCAGCACTTTTGCATAATTGGTGACCATCAACACGCGGAATGGAATGAACGTGTTGCGTTCATCAATATAGCGGATTGATGTTTAGTTGTCTTGTAAAACAGTGCATTTCATTGTGAAATAAAATGCTGGATGGTAGATTTTAGTTCAAAAATTCAGCGATAGGGGCGTTGTGTGGCATAAAAATAGCCAATGCTCGTCTAGTAAACCTAAATTTCTTCTATAAAATTATGCACAATGGCTATATTTCGGTTCTGGCGTCGTTTGGTCACACTTCTAACCTAACCTTACTAATATAAACATATTTCACCCCGAAATTACCCCGTCAAATCTAGATTTGTTTGCAAAAATCCGTGAAAATATAACTAAATGTCATAGGTTTTTTACATAAAACGCTTATCGTAACTGCAAATAAGTCATTCTACAAAACAACAAAACGTGGGTAGCATTTTGATAAACGTATCGTAATGGCAATTCAGCTGGAAGCCATTCATATATTTTACATAACAGAGCTATTTTGTAGAGCAGCTAGCAGTTATGTAAAATACCGAATTATATAATTCTACTACGACATATGTCTCGACGTCAGACCCATATGGTCTGATGTTAAGATTGGACCAAAATCACTTTTTTAGCTAGGCAAACTAAGTTCTTCGAGCTCTTTCTAACAAACTTACAATCATATTTCTATCACTTTTCTATGTTTAGTTTTTGGAGTGGTATAAAGTCGTATGTCGCAAAATCACAGAATTAAATCGAGTAATAAAGTTTCATAATAACATCAGTTTTTATGCTTTTATATTTGGTATCATCGTAAAGGCGAATATTGAGTTGAGTTGTTATGCTTCTAAATATTTTGTTCCAAGCTTGGGACGTTTGTCAGCATTCGACTTTATTCTTCTAAAATTATTGTGTAGAAAAATAAATGTATGCACACATAGAACTTTATGCCTCTCGATATAAACCAAACAACAGCACTAGAATGACATATAACTATATGCTTCGTAAATTTTATTGCAATTAGTAGGCATTATGTTTTCATGATACATTATGCCTGTATAATGTGTTGTTTCATCGCTACTCTGAAGGAAGTATGTGAAAAAGCAACGTTATGCTTATAGATTTTATGTCGATTACGTTTTCGAAGTGAATGACATCGGACTTTTTCGGCGATTATTGGCAGTCGTCGTGGCATTATGCCTCGAACCAATAAACGTTGACAACTAGTCCGAGTGCGTGCCGCCCGGGCCCCGCTCATTTTGTTTACATTAGGTATTTGCTTTAGAAGTTTTGATAACCGGTTTCGGTTTTATTTAGTAATTTAAATTGTGATTGTAAGTAGTATGATTGGTGTAATAATCATAAACATTCACTTGATAAAATAATGGAAGAAGAACGTAAGGTAAGTGAAGATAATTATTAAACTTAATAAACTGGAAAATATAGTTTTCTGTAGGTATTTTGTCTCAACGTAAACCTATTTATTCTCTTGCGTTTTATCTGCGGTTAATTAATACACGGCGGAAATTGGCTCATCTCAGAGAAATAATAATAGTAACACTGCCCCCTCCCTCGTCCCGAGCATGATTAGATCCATAATAACGCGCTAAACGATCCACATGAACGATCTTCGGATCACCTCTTGGTCCTTCCTGTATCTGGTATGTGACATCGTTGATCTTCGTCAGGACTCGGTAGGGGCCGTCCCATTGTGCCAGTAACTTGGGTGACTTTCCTTTACCGCATCGGGTTATGTAGCCACACTAGTGAGCCCTCGTCGAAGCATTTGTCTTCATTTTCTCAGAAGTTTGTTAACCCGATTGTCTATAGTGCTCTAAACTTCCCTTACTAATGATGTACATTCAGATCTGCTCTGAACATCCTCACTGGTATCGCTTCGTTAGCCTCTTGGCTGAATCCAGAATATGCGTCATCTCCATTCTTCCTTCGGTTTTCAGACAACGGTCTACCCGAAAAATGTACACGGTATTTTCACGGTTGCTTTGGGCAACTTATTCGGAGATGGATTCTTCACATCTTGGAGCAGCCATCATCCTCCTTTCTCCATCCTTCTTTCTCCAGGAACTAGCTCGAAAGTGTCGTCGTTTACCACAGATGTAGCATCTAGGCACGATCACGATTTCCCTTGAAATTTCACAACTCACCTGGAAGTGACCCTTTTCTACTTTTCTACGCAGATGTAACATCTTGGAGCTGCTATCCTCTTCTTTTCTTCATGAGGTCGGTCCGTCTTCAATATTCGCCCTATCAAGCAACTAGATTGAAGGTGACCCCGATTGCCACAGATATAGCATCTAGGCATGACTTTACGATCTTCACTATAACATTCCTTCGACCCTCACGTCCCTCACTGCGCCTCGGGCAACCCACCAGGAAATGGCCCTTTTCCCCGCAGAGGCGGCATGTCAGTAACACGACCTCCCGAACGGTGAACCCGATGGTCTCGTCTGACTGTCTTTTAATGTCTTGTGGTGCCCAAGCCTCACAGCAGCTCTGACTTCTAGGTCACGAATTCCATCGACGAACGCCTGTACCAGATTTCCGCCGATAAGTGCAGTTGTGGATTAATAGGGTTTTCCGACCAGTTTTTCAATTTCCGCGGGCAACTGCTGTAGGATCTATGTACCTCGCGGTCTTTCAGCTGGCCACAAAATACGTATTCCAGATGGGTGTCACCGTATCTGGAATCCAACGCTTCGCTTAGCTGATCGTAAAGTCATGTTCTCGCCGAGGGCCTCCAGTAATGTCAAAGCCTGGTCGCGGAGGCATAGGGTGAGTGCCGTCTTAGCCTGACCTTTGTCTCATCCGTTTGACTCATTAAAGGCTTTAAATTGCATTTTATAAGCCGACCATGAGGAGGTCCCATCAAATGGTGGCACTTTGAATCCACGTAGAGAAGAGGTTACGAGAGCAGTATCCCCGGACTTGCTCAACGCACGTTTCGTGCCTCTAAATCACTTAATGCATTTGTCACGTTAGCAATCTGTTCCGCGGATTTAGAAATCCGGGTCTCGTGCTGTTCCACCTTCATAATAGCAAGCTGTTTGCCAAGAGTCCTATGAAGGTCTTTTATGAGGAGCATCTGCTCCTTTTGGCGTCTGGCCTGCTCCTCTTTATCCTGCTGCCGCTGCTCCCGCAACATTGTCGTCAAGGCTGCCAGGTCATCTGCCGGTGCTGGAGATGAAATGAAATGAAAGGAAATGATATGAAATTATATTCATTTCTGTAAGTAGATCTTTAGAGACACTTATACAAGCCAATGGGTTGTTTTTTTTTATAGCTAGATAGAGCTATAGGCTTCGGCATTTCCTAACTGACGACCTCTGAGAAGAAACACCGAAACAAACTCAGAGAATCATGGTCTCTTTTAAAGTCCAGATATAAAATAATGCAAATAATGTGAGTGGGACAATGCAGGGCAATGTCTGAAATGGCCTTTTGAGGAAAGAACCATAGCAGCTTTGAGTAGACTAGTCCTAACTGACGGCAAGCATGCATCAGTCATCGTGCAGCTCAACCATAATTCAGAGAGCTCAACGACCCGTCGCACGACAATACCAGATCAGCAGGACATTTGTGTAGGTGTTCCGGATGGACCACAGACTGGGTCTATAGTTGGTTGCTAATGACCCGCAGGTAGTGCCGGAGAATCTCCAAACCATCTTTGGTCCATCTCCTACTGCTGCTGACTTCTGGTACGGATACGATCCGTGTCTTCCTTCGGCAAAACCGGTATAATTTATCCCAGTACTTCTGACACCAAATGTTACGAGCTGGGGTTCGGGATAAATAAATTTAACGCTAATTTTACCGAAACACAAACAATTTAATTATCATGCCAAACACACAACAGAAATCACAGATAAAGTCACTACACTATCACTTATCGCACGGTAATGTCACACTAGTAATCACTTCTCTTCACTTTGATGTTCACTTCACCTTGTCCAAAACTAAACTGCACTAGCCGAGTTTTTTTTTGGACATGGATTTAGGCTGTTGATTCAGGGAGTCTTATCAGCGTAACCGAGCTTGGTGGCGACGCACCGAATGCCTCCAGCCAGGAGCAACTTATAAACTAAGCAACAGCAGCTAAGGGCGTCCCCTAACGGGACTTGGAACTCGGCTTAGGGCGTTGCTGGGGGACAGCTAGGGACGGCTGGATCTGGTTTAAATTATTTAGGGACTAATTTAAAGCTACTGGCTCGGCACGGGCCGGCTCGAGCAAGGGTCGGGTTATATCAGCCACAGATTCTAGAATCGAACAATCGCGATAAGTCTACAAAGTGCGAGTAGTTACTTGTTACTTGTTCGTCTATTGTTTACGGGCAATAACCTTAGAACCCCGCCTTGAACTATTGTTATTACGTGAGTCACGTGTTCGAGTACTTTCTTCGAATATTCTACATACTTTTACTACTTATCTAGAATCTGCGTGACCCATCTACGTCATTCTAATAGCTTCTCGGAGTAACATTATTGTATCCTGCCATAGGTAGCTCGGTACATATCTTTAAATAAGACTTACTTAAATTACGTTTTTAAATCAACCCATAATGCTATATGTTATTATAGAACCCAAAAACCATATAGTATACATTCAAAAAATTCAAGCATAAAGTTATATCTTCAATTAGAAATAAAAGTTTTAAACTACACCTTAAATTTTACAAGCATAAGGTCGGATAACATGTTTTTTTAAATAAAAAGGTATAATTATTACTATTAATTTGTTAATTGTAAACTTAAAAAAAAGGCACAGAAATTTACTGTAATATAAGTCTTGTTTGATTTAGCTAAAATAACAATAAATGTGAATTAAGTCAAAATTTCTAACCAGATTTTCTTTTGCCTCTCCTCAAAATATGATAAATCGGACATCAGACCATAAGGTTCTCACGTCGAGATGTATGTTGATATAAATAATTATAACAATAGCACTGTCGAGCGACATTACTCCTACTCAATACGTCTATACTAATACGTCAAGGTGTCGTGGTAAGTGTTCTGGTCTTCAGATCAAATCAAACTCCGAAAGAACTAGTTTCTTTTTTACTAATTTGTATGCCGTTGATTGCCAAGTAATTTACAGGGAGCATTTTCAAAGTTGGTGGAATGTGGCTTAAGTATTTTTGAAATAAACAATGGATATAGAAATAAAATAAATGCCACTCATTTTTTTTTATCCGTTTCTTTTTTTAAACTAATTTTCCAAGATCCATTCACTGCAATATTTTTTTTTAATTTAGGCGGGATAATGTAAGGTGCACGTTGTCGATTTTATATTATTTTTCAAACCTTGAATTTCTCCTAAGATTAATATGTAATTATGGTGGATAATTAACCACTAAGTGTTCGTGGACGTGTGCAAGTGTAGACAAATGATATAAACTTGAAAATTGAGACTTTCTGGGTTCACTCATAAGCTCCATCAAAGCCTCAATAAAGTTTCTATTGTTTTAATGGAGTAACTGAACAACTAAATACTTGACACTGGCAAACACTAAAAGTGTGGCGCCATAATAAAAAAAAACTGTTTTTTAAACCCTAAGTTCACTGCATACCCAAAATATAGCACCATATAAATATAGGTTAGGTTGACAGCCCTAATTTTCCCTAACGTGATAAATGTTCGTCTAAATAAACAATTAGGTAGGTGTTTAACTAATTGATAATATCTATACCGGTGTAGTAACCTTAGGACACGCGATATTTAGTGTCAACGCCTTTGTACATAGTAATAAAGTTTACTATTAAGGTTCATCACTTTGTCATTGATTCCATACAAAATTTTATACACTTCATATAACAAGTATAAGTCGACCTCGTAATTGTATGATATTCCGGTACGATTACAGGTCAGGTTATACTGGAATAGTTAGAATTAATATTATATTATTATTATTATAATAATAATAACATCAGTCGGTGGCGAGATAGGTCGATAATGCAAAAGTTGGGGGAACTAAAAAGAAAATCCTACAGTTCATAGTAGCTGCAGAAATGAGCAGTGAACTCTAACTCAACGAGTGGCGATCACAATACGTTTTTGGGTTCGATACCCACCCATTGCACTACCGATGTGAACCCACTCGTAACACAAGCATTTAGTAATGTGCGATCCACATTGATAGTAAACTTTTAAAAAAAATCCCACGACGGTGTAATACTATAGACAGACACAAGCAAACAATAAAAAGTAATAGTATGAGGGCTGCCTCTACCCTGCAGTAGGACAACGACCGCAATGGATCATTCTTCACCTGATATAGAAAAATATATAAAAAAATGATATAAAAAAAAACATTTTTTTCTTCAAATATTTATATTTTGTATGGAACGAAGATATAATGGATCATAAGTAAGGGTATTGGCGCGTGAACAATGACATGACTAAGTACAAAGGTAACTACATGACCCCAAGGGTAGTAAAACTCTACAGTAGCTACTATGGTCGTATATTTGTTATAATTTGACGACATGTTTGGTGTAGCGGCTGAGCAATCGGCTTCTGCGACATGTGTTGTCGGTTCGATCCACACACGGAGCAAATATTTGTATGATCTACAGGTAGTTGTTCCGGGTCTGGGCGTTTTTGTATGTGAGAATTTGTGTTTGTAAACGCACCCACGATACAGGAGAAAATCCTAGTGTGGGGCAACGTTTTTAAAAAAAAGAGAATGAGAAATGATTTTTAATCTTTTGGGTGTTAAATGGCCTCAAATTCTACAGCAAAGATCATCTAGAGAACCACCGCATTGCTAATTATTCTATCGCTCAACAATATTGTGGTACTTAAAGGTAATATTATAAATGTGCAAACTTTCGAACTATGATTGATAACTTATACTTGACATTCGTTTTTGGTGTACAATTAAGGCTATTCTATTCTATGTGGAAGCTATATTAGCAATTCTTGTCTATTCACCTTTAATTATAATAAGCCTAAGCTCCAAGCTTTCCTAAAAACAAAAAAAATAAGTTCTTGATCGGGTTACACGCTTTATCGCCAGTTAGCCTGATGTTAAGCGACAATGTGATTTAAGATAAAGCGCGCTTGCCTAGAAGAAACCAATTCACTCGTGATTTAAAGACTCAGATTTAGATTTAAGCGTCGGTAGCCTAATGGCTAGGGCGTCGGACTTGCGATCATGTGGTTGCCGGTTCGAACCCCACCCATAGCACTACCGACGTGAACCCACTCGTAACACAAGCATATAGCTTAGCACGAGGGGTTAACAAGAATACTAGTAATGTGCGATCCGCATTGCTAGTAAGCTTTTTTTTAAAAAAAAAAAAGATTATATCAATCGGGGAAGACCCACTCGTGAAGCCCATTGTATTGATTGTACCTATAGTCTCATGATGACAACGCGCTAGTGATAACACCTACTGGTGTTGATATCTGTAGGCTATAGTTGCTAATAGGTTATTTGTCAGCTTGTAACAATACAAGTATTTACTTTTTTTAAGAATCTGTCATAGAATTCATGTGTCGCCAATTTGGTGCCTCACGTTGGGCGCCAATTTAGTTAATAATATAATTAGACTTTTACACGTCCTGCGTCATAAGAATCCCAAGATTGATAGCTTGTAGACCGCTACAAAAAGTTGGGTACATAAATAAAAAGGTCGTAATAAGAAAGCGTATTACATATTTATAAAACCGATTTCTCAAAAACTATAAAGCCTAGAAACTTGACATTGAGCATATAGGTTGTTTATATTATGGTTTCTTTATAGGGTGTAGAAATCGTCCAAGGATTTCTACACCATATAAGGAAGAGGAAAAGAATAATTGTGATGAAAATTCCAACAAGATCAAAGCACGGGTCACAGTTAGTATCCTTTATAAGAATACCCTCTGTTGCAGCAGCGGTGAGAGGCTTTGATAAGCGAGCTGATGGATGATGAGATGAGGTTTTGAAGTATGGTGAATAAAAGATGTTGGTTGTGCGATAGCAAGAAATGTAATAAAGAATATAGTGTAATACAATTTTAAAGAAACTTAAAGACTACGGACGACATCTAGAAACGCGAATTGTAATTAAACGGACAGTCGAACACATAACAAAGTATACAATATAGATCCTTATGTCCATGTATTAGAGATCATTTTTCTTTCAACGGTTCCTACGATCTGCCGTCCACCGCACAACGTCATCCTTGTCTACAGTCTCGTGATTGGTGGAAACTAACGTGAAGTTAGAACATGCCCCCGGCCTTGGAAGCAGTGGCTTTCAATGGTCTTCAGTCGCAGCATCCTGGTCCACATCTTGAACCAAAGGACAAATCTTGGTGAATGCGCGCCTCACCACGCCCGATGACGTTTTTATGTCTGCCACACGGGATATGCCATCCCTTCCAGGGATAGTGCGTAGGACACGTCCCAAATGCCACTTCAACGGCGGTAGGTTATTGTCCTTGATAACCACTAAGGAGTCTGGTTGAAGGTCGTCCTTATTCGTCCTCCATTTTGTCCGAATCTGCAGCTCGGAGACGTATTCCTTCGCCCACCTATTCCAAAAGTGTTGGCGAAGTTGCTCCACCCTTTGGTATCGCTGGAGACGACTGGCAGGAACATCGCGTAAGTCACTGCAGGCTGGCGCAGTCAGTGGTCGGCCAATTAGAAAATGACCGGGAGTGAGCGGAGAAAGGTCCTGAGGATCGGGAGAGAGGGGAGACAAAGGTCGGGAATTAAGTACGGCTTCTATCTGTGCTAATACTGTGCTGTACTCTTCGAAAGTAAGGTGAGCATTACCTATTACGCGACGAAGATGATATTTACTCGACTTTACTCCTGCCTCCCACAGACCACCAAAATGAGGAGAATAAGGGGGAATAAAATGAAATTTTATATTTTGACTATGGGCAAATCCTAAAATATCTGAATTACAATTGTTTAAAAATTTAGAAAAATCATTCATTACACCTACGAAGTTACGACCATTATCAGAATAAATCTCTGCAGGCTTACCGCGACGTGAAATGAATCGTTTTAACGTTAATAAATATGCTTCGCTGGAAAGGTCACTAACTAACTCCAGGTGAACCGCGCGTGTCACGAAGCAAATAAATAAACAAATGTACCCTTTGATAAGTCTAGCACCCTTACCTTTGCGGTTCAAGATGAGCACTGGCCCAGCGTAATCTACCCCACACCTAACGAATGGAAGACTAGGCGTAACTCGCTCCCTAGGTAAGTTACCCATCATAGGAGTAAGCGTCTTACCTCGAATACGCGTACAAATGACACAGCTGTGTACTACCTGGCGAGCTAAATTCCTACCTCCTACAGGCCACCAGGATTCACGTAAATGAAACAGTAATGCCTGCGGAGCAGCATGGAGAAGCTGGATGTGCTCATGACGAAACAACAAAGTGGTAAAGTAATGTTTACTAGAAATTACAATTGGATGTTTTTTACTGTAAATAAATTCATCGGAATTGACTAGACGACCACCTACACGCATTATCTTGTAGTCATCTAGAAATACGTTTAATTTAGATAAACAACTTTTATTTTTAATAGTAACGTTATTGCATAATGCCTTATATTCAACTGGATAAGATTGAATTTGGCATAGTCGAGCTAATGTCTTTTCAGCAAAATCTATCTCGTCGACACTAAGGTTGCCAACATACCTATTGTTCTTATATCGACTATTATGAATGAAACGCAACATAAAGGCCGCTGCACGCCTCATACGTTTAAATTGGGAAAATCGGTGGAACGGAAACAAAGTCGATTCAGAAGAATCCTGAGTTACAACTGCGGTGATACATGACTTAACCTCGGGTAACTTGCTAATTTTGAAAGAATCTGGACCTCTGTGATCGTCTATTGAAAAGTTAGGATAGCGAAGAAATTCAGGACCCTCCCACCATAAGCTGGAAGATGAAAGTTCTTCCAACCGGACGCCCCGCGATGCCAAGTCAGCAGGATTGTTTTCACTCCTGACATGACGCCACGGGACCTCTAATGTAAGGTCATGAATTTCCGCGACCCTGTTTTGAACGAACGTCTTAAGTTGGTTCGGCCTCATGTGAAGCCACCCTAAGACGATCGTGGAATCTGTCCAAAACACGATTTTATTAAAGCTGCAACGTAATGAGTCGCGTATCTTGTCATACAGACGGGCGCCTAATAAAGCCCCACAAAGTTCGAGACGAGGAATACTTATAGGTTTTAACGGCGCGACCTTCGATTTAGAAAATAATAACCTAACCGTTACCGTTAGATCACAATTAACTGTACGAATGTAAATACACGCGCCGTACGCCGTCTGCGACGCATCGCTAAAAACATGAAGCTCGATATACCTAGGCTGCGTACCTATAACATGGCGAGGAATGCGAATAGTGTTAAGCGCTTGCAGGGAAATAACAAACCGGTTCCACACGCGCGCCGTGTTATCAGGAACTTTGTCATCCCAATCTATTTTTAGCAGCCATAATTGTTGCAAAAGAACTTTGACAACTATTATAACGGGACTTAGCAAACCGAGGGGGTCAAAAATTTGGGAAACTTTAGATAAAATAGACCTTTTAGTAATCGGTTTGTCATTATCAATTTGAATTTGTGAGTTGAAATAAAAATTGTCATTTAAATTGTGCCAGCCTATACCTAATGTTTTAGAACTAATATTATCACCTAAACTTAACGGTTTAAACTGACTAGACTGACTCTCATCATCGCCCCGAAAATTAAATATCCATTTCCTGAGTGGGAAACAGCCTGACTGCAACGTTTTCTGGGTTTTATCGCATAAATCTAGTAATTGTGATTTATTATCTAAACCCGTGATAAAATCATCAACGTAAAAGTCTTCCCTTATGGCTCGAGCAACATCAGCATCAGTAGATTCAGTAGCTAATTGTTTTAGGCACCTGACACTAAGAAAAGGTGCGGAGGCGGTTCCGTACGTGACGGTATTCAATTTGAAAATACCTAAAGGCTTCGACGGATGGTCACGCCACAGAATCATTTGCAGACTACGCTGACCCTCATCCACTAGGCACTGCCGGTACATCTTCTCCACGTCGGCGCATGCAACGTACTTATGCTGCCGGAAGCGGAGAAGAATGGCAATGAGATCGCCCTGTATAGGAGGGCCAACCAGCTGCAAATCATTCAGGGACATACCGGAGCTGGACGGTGCGCTTGCATCAAACACCACGCGCAACTTGGTGGTGGTGCTGAGCTCACGGAACACGCCATGATGTGGCATAAAATAACACGGGGATTCGTAGGAATCTACCTGTGTCATATGGCCTAAGCTGAGGTACTCCTGCATAAAATTGCAGTAAAGACCTTTATAGTCTGATGAACGCTGCAAGCGTTTTTCTAAGGCTAGAAATCTACGCTCTGCCTGGGTATAAGAGTCTCCCAAGGATTCAGGTGACTGACGAAATGGAATGTGCACACAGAATCTCCCTTCACTATTACGGGTAGTAGTGCGGACAAAGTGATTCTCGCATTTCCGTTCTTCCTCAGTCTGTACGTCTCTGACCTTGGGTAGGTCCTCAATCTCCCAGAACAGACGAAGTTGCGTATCTAATGAATTAATAATATTGCAATGAATTGGCACATTTTTACGCGTTTGAATAGCGATAGGTCCAGAAATAATCCAGCCTAGTTTGGTGTTCTGTAGAAACGGTCCACTAGACAAACGTATTTTCCCGTCTTCTAACAGATCCCAAAACCTATCTGCACCAATTAAAATATCAATAGTTTTGTAGTCTAAAAATTGTGGATCAGCCAACCGTATGTTATCTGGAATATAGATATTTGCGCCTAATTTACATATGGCAGGCATCGAAGCTGTGATCCTAGACAATACAAAACAATGAATACGTGTAGAAAATGAATTATTGACGCAGGATTTGATAACGATATCACAAGCTTGCGAACAATGTACTACCGAATCACCTACGCCTCGAACTTCGTTAGTGGACTGTATAAGTGGTGAATTAAGTAATTGACATAATGATTTAGAAATAAAACAGCGCTGGCTGCCATTGTCTAGGATGGCACGCGCTTTATGGTATGTGCCATATGCATCGGCTACTTCAACAATAGCTGTTGACAATAACACAGATTGCACACCTATGGACTTACTAGACTCCGTTTGCATGTGTGCCTTGTTTACTTGAATTGAGAGGGCGGAGTCCGTGGCAACAGGTGCGGGCGCAGGGAGATGCGCCGGCGCACCATTCGCACTCAACGCCTCAGTGTTTGTTGAAGTATGGCATGCGACTGAACTATTAGCAGCATTGTGCAACAACGAGTTATGTTTTTGGCTACAGTGTCTACATGGCCCAAACTTACAATCAGTTACCAAGTGCCCTGAATTTAAACAATTCTCACATAAGTTATGATCGCGTACAAGTTTAAGTTTACTGTCTAAATTACTTTCTATAAACTTCTTGCATTTATATAAGCGATGATTTGCGTTACATTTTAAACACGATTTATAGCGTCTTTCGTTCGTTTTGTCAGGCTCGCTAGAAACATTGCAGTGTGACGTGTTGTGAGATTTTTTGTGTTGTTTTTTGTTCTCAGTGTTTTGTGCGTCTTTTCCATGTGAACGCTGCAATGAATCCAGCACGTCTGCTGTATTACGAAGAAAATCAATTATATCATTAACTTTTAATCGCGATTTAGAATTGTTCTCATTCAGTTTTGATAATCTAAATTTATGAGCTTCCCATTCTCGCTTGGTAACTTTATCTAATTTTGAAACTATAAGATAAATAGTCACTCTGTCCCAAGTGTCTGCAGGTTCCCCTAGGATAACTAATGCGCGTATATTTTTCAAAACTGTATCAATTAGTTTTCTAATTAAAGAAGGGGACTCTTTAGTTATTGGAGGTATAGTAAACAAAGCATCAAGATGATTATTAATTAAAAGATCGGAATTATTGTATCGGTTGAGTAATAAATCCCACGCAACCTGATAATTTTTAGAAGAAAATTCTATGGAATGTATGACTAGTTCTGCGTCACCCTTTAGAGAAGATTTGAGATAGTGAAATTTTTGAATAGTAGAAATATCTTTGGAATCATGAATGAGTGAAGTAAATGTATCTCTGAACTCCAACCAGTGCTCATAGGAACCGTCAAATGTAGGCATGGTAATAACAGGCAATTTAACTGAACTTGGGTTATTATTGCTATTATGACCATGATTTTGACACGACCCGGAGCAGTCAGCAAACTCATCAACGTTCAGCATAGACTCAGCACGAGATATTGAATCGTAATAACCATCTTCGAATATTTCACGTTGCGTTAATTGTGCATCTAATTCACTATCTGCAACTCTTTCTTCTATTTTAGTTTGAATGTTATTAAATTCCGCAAATAAACTAGCACATCCTTGAATTCTTAGCTTTAAATCAATGCGTTTTTGATTTGTAAAGTCGCTATCTTTTAATAAAGACTCTAAATAGTTATTGAATTTAGTAAGCCTGCCCTTTACTATTCCACGTTTCCTAACCAACTCGCGAACTAAATCAGCACTTTCTACACTAAGCAAAATAGGAGATTTATCACGATATTTAGCGGATTCAGTAGACATTTTGGTGGTCAGTGAAAAGAGGAGTACTCACGGTTTTTCTTGAGCCCAATCACACAACACTGATGCAAGCAACGTCACCAGGTAGTAGCGGACTTCTCAAAATCACGATATTCCGAGAATACACTGCAGTAATTCCACTGAAATATAAATACAGACACAGTATAGCACAAATAGAATAGGAGGTGAAGGAAAAGAGTAAGGATTGGCCCCACCGATTGCGTATGATGATCGATGAAATTCCACCAAAACTGCAGTTCCAATGTGCGCTTGGCCTCCAAATAGTCCTTTTGGCTCCAGTTGTCTGTTAGGCAGCTTATTTCTCCAAAATCTCGTCCCGATTTGTAGGATTTCAGCGATTTCAACTCGATCCGCCACGTGCAGGAATCCACGGTCCAAAGGTCGCTCGTCGATCTCGTAAATGGCGCAGGTGTTGGCCAAAAGCAGGATACGGCGTTGTCAAAATTAGTATGCGGCGAAGAAGGATCAACTTGTGTTGCAGCAGCGGTGAGAGGCTTTGATAAGCGAGCTGATGGATGATGAGATGAGGTTTTGAAGTATGGTGAATAAAAGATGTTGGTTGTGCGATAGCAAGAAATGTAATAAAGAATATAGTGTAATACAATTTTAAAGAAACTTAAAGACTACGGACGACATCTAGAAACGCGAATTGTAATTAAACGGACAGTCGAACACATAACAAAGTATACAATATAGATCCTTATGTCCATGTATTAGAGATCATTTTTCTTTCAACGGTTCCTACGATCTGCCGTCCACCGCACAACGTCATCCTTGTCTACAGTCTCGTGATTGGTGGAAACTAACGTGAAGTTAGAACACCCTCATAACAAGAACTCAAATAATATTGTGCTGACGCCACACAATAATGGACTGACAAAATAACTGTGTCACCTCATACTTATACGAATCTGACCTTCGAGCCCAAGGATGAAGGCACAAAGGAACTACAGAGCTTTTTATTTGTTCAGCGAAACGTTTTCGCGATCTAATAGACATAATATTTCTATTGACAATCAAAAAGCCTTGCCGGAAATGTTTTCTTTTATTCTGTCAATATTTCGGTACTGTAGAGGCCGACGTAAGAAGGCGGCATTACTGTATAAGTAGCTGGCCGGTTAGAATAAGAATAAAGAATAATTTTGAATTTTAAATCGTGTAACAATTAGAACGTGCATTGAGTGATAATGTGTCAGAGAGTACACGTTTTTTATGGGATAGCAAATGAGCATACGAATCGCCTGGTGGTAAGCGATTACCGACGTCCTTGGACACCCGCAACACCAGAGAAGTTACAAGTGCGTTACCGGCCTTTTAAAAAAGGGTTTGGGCCTCCGGTATCCTTACTCACTTGGCTAAACACAACGTAAGCGTTGTTTCACGCCGGTTTTCTGTGGGGCCGTGGTATCACTCCGGCCTAGTGTAACCTCCTCCCGTCTTATTTCTCCTATTAATTCGGTTTGAAATAAAACGAGCGTGTACAGCTATATTATATTATAAAATAAAATATACAAAGTGAATATATACATATATTTAATACTGGCTCGTCAGTGGAGGCACACAAATATTTGTGGGTCGTGGGGTTAAGGCCGTCTGTTGTCACTCCGAGTGCTAGGTACTCCCCTGTAAGTTCCAGTGGAGTCCCCTGGCCGGAGGTGGAAGGTGGCCCAAGTGTCTGGTGTGTCGGCAGCGTAAATAATAATTCGTCGATCGACAGAACAAAGAAGCGGCAACTCGTTGCTCGCCTTCTTGCCACTCGTATCACGCAGTAGGTAGTGTGGCAGATTTTAAGATGAACGATGAACCTGGAAACCACCGTTCCATTGTGTTAAAATTAGGCCACATATCTTCCGCACTGGGGCATCACCGACGGCAACAGAAAGAACTTTGGAGAAAGCACCTATTTATTTGTAGTAGTGTTGCTGTGGTGGCACTTACCAGAACGGAGTTCACCATAAAATAAGCTAGGCAGCAAAAGAGCAAAGAAAAGAACAAAGAAACTAAAACGTTGACAGTTCGTTAAAATTTGAAATTTTGAATCTATTTATATTTTTTTTTAAATGTAGGTGCTTGAAAAAACAGCATGATGCAACATTAAATTCAGGATGATTTTGTACAATTGTGCTTAATTCTACATGTATAAAGCTGGAAATGAACATATGATTAATTACGTTTCATACAAAAAAAAATGGTAATTAGCAAAAGATGGGAAAATACAGGTGTGTGTGGTTTGTGTGCTATTCAAGACTTACCTTAATGCGGGATTACAATATGCACACTTACGAAGATGCACAAAACTCGTAAAAACAAAACGACTGTGAGCGCAATACTATGACGCCAACGTCTGCTAGGGCGCTCGACAAGGCGCAAAGCGACACGTCCACACTCACATCAGCCTAGAAGCGACTCCGTGAAGTGCCGTGTCATTGCGAGCCGCGCGGGCGCAATGGTATGCGAGCACTCCCCTTGCCCCTCGCTCCGGCTTGTGTCGCGTTCACAAAGATGCATACTCGCAATGAACGAAACATTACTTTAAGTTTTAATAGCGATGTAAACAATCATGTAACGCTTCGTTACACTAGTCAGCCCATTTAAGCCGAAGCATGGCTCTCCCAAAACCCGAGTTTGAAAGTGAATAAGTGTCGGAACCATCACAACAATATTAGTATACTTGCTTTCTAATGCGATATTGATAGGTCTATTTGAAAACCTGGATTATAATTGAACCTTCTTTATAATAAGAGGTCATAGGCTCACTTGCACCAACTTCTTAAATATGTTTAATTTCTATTTAAATACAATATCTCATAGTAAATTTGTGTTTAAATACGATTTATCACATTTAAGAAGTTGGTGCAAGTGGCGAGCCTATGGCCCATAGTTTAAGAGCCATTTTACATTTTCGCGAGAATATCTAACATTTCAGTCGCTTAGTTTACCATGTTAGGAAATACTTTGCTTGATTGTTAAAATGTATTCAACTAAACCAACCTTTCGTATTGACACATATAGAAACAGATTTAGAAAAACTAGTTTGTTTATTTTGTGGTAATTAATCTCCCACAACTAGTTTACTGAAAAATCATCGCAGAGTATATTTCGGACTCCAATATCTATCATTAATACTAATAAATAAGACAGAAAAAATACACAAAGCATTAGCCGATATAATCTTGTCGTCACATATAGTCATAGAATTTCGAAAATTTAGAACATTAATTAGAAAAAAAATAAAGTGCTAAGCCAATTTTTAAGTTATTATTGTTATTTTATCCCGATTTTTTGGATAGAATAAAGCGTTATTACATTTTAAAAAATATGACAAAATGAACTATGTCTTTTAACAAATCTAATTCCAAAGTTTCATTAAAATCCCTTTATTTAATTAGAAGTTATAACGTTATTAAAATCACTCTAATATTAGATAAATTACGATGCACAAGCAGGCACCGATTAGTACGGCTCGAGAGCCCGTCGAGGAAGGATCTGTGTCATTTTTTTCCGCGTCCCGATTTATGAGCTTACGTATCGTGAACGCATGATTATACTACGACTGCAAAGTTTTGATACACTTCGTATTTTTTTATTATTAGGTAAGTTTTTTTATCAACATGTAGTAAAGTATTATTTTAGTAGTTTATACAATAACTATAATACCTATTTTATATGTAACTGCCTCATTAGCCAAGTGGTCCTGTGCGCGACTGCTACGCTAGAGGTCCCAGTTCGTTCCCAGGTCGAGCAAAGCGTTATTGGGTTTTTCTATGAAATTCCCAATAGCAGCTCGGAGTTTGGAATTTGTGCCGGGTTAATGGCAATAGGTTCGCCCCCCCCGTATTACATGGTACCTAAACATACCGGCGAACTGTGGGTGTACATGAGTACGCCTCTGCCTTCGGGGAATACAGGCGTGATGGTATGTTATGTTATTTTATATATTTATGTTTTATTCGTTTTAGCAATGGGGCGTAAGGGTTCCGTTTACCATTGTATCAAAAAAAGGAAAAAAACATTTTGCAGCCTTATAGAAAGCAACAGAAGCGAGGTACTAAATATTTATTTTTGTTTGATTCATAAACACAGTAATCGGTGACATAGTAGTTACATATTATTTATGTATGTATGTTCGGAACACCAATATAAATGAAATGTGAAAAGTCCCCATCGATCTGACAATTGCAAAAAAATACTTTTCATGGTCAAAGTTTGCTCATATGGGTTTTTTTGCGTTTTTCAGCCAAATGGTAAGTTTTATTATATAACAAAAAGATAGTAGAACTTAAAACAGAAGTTTATTCAGTAGTAGGTATTATAATAATAATTTCTTTTATTTTATAGGAAAATGATCCCTTTGCATTAGACGCTGACCTTCACGAATCAATGGAACTATCGGACTCGATCGTAAATTCTTTTAGTACTTAGTTATTATTACATCATTCTTAAAATATGTTTTGTAACAAGAAGTTTATAAGTAGTAGGTAGATACAATATTAATTATATCTTTTATTTTTTAGGACAGTAACCTGTATATTTTTGTTTAATAAAATAAAAGAAAATTATATTTACTTTTATTAATTTAGGTATTATGTTTATGTTACCGTAACCCGGTACTTAGTCAAAAGAGACAACAGACATCTATTGACGGTACTGAATAGTATTATCAATATAATATTGTCTGTTGTCTCTTTTAATTAATTGTAAATAATTGCAATTTACGAGGTTTTGTAGACGAATGAAAAAAACACAAAGTTGTATTATGTAAAGTATATATTAATGTATGAGTATATTTTATTATTTAATTTACATAATACAACTTTGTGTTCTTTTCATTCGTCTACAAAACTTTAATAGACTGAACAAATAAAATAATTCATTTGATAAATCTCTTTCATAAACCAAGGATTAGAATTATAACGCGATGGCTCAAGATTGTACAGTCCGTCTCGACACTCGCGCTACGCTGTTTGCATTGGGTATGTGTTGGTAGCTACGCACACATACACAATGCTGCCGTCTTTTACCTAAACTCGAGCGCTTACATTTTGTGAAATGGCTCTTAATGAAATCAATGTATCCAATCAAATAAAAAGCTGTCAATTACATTTAGCAGTCCATACGATTCGTTCCGGCTTCAATTAACGTAATGAAAACTTACATTATTGATTCCTGGCAATGACAAGCCGTCATAACGTTTGGCGGAAAATCTATATATATAAAAGAAAGTCGTGTTAGTTACTCCATTTATAACTCAAGAACGGCTGAACCGATTTCGCTGAAAATTGGTGGAGAGGTAGCTTAGAACCAGGAGACGGACATAGGATACTTTTTATCCTGTTCCCGTGGGATGTGATGAGAGACCGAATTCCACGGGGGCGAAGCCGCGGGCAGAAGCTAGTATATATATAAAAGAAAGTCGTGTTAGTTACACTATTTATAACTTAAGAACGGCTGAACCAATTTGGCTGAAAATTGGTGGAGAGGTAGCTTAGAACCAGGAGACGGACATAGGATACTTTTTATCCCGTTCCCGTGGGATGTGATAACAGACCGAATTCCACGGGGGCAAAGCCGCGGGCAGAAGCTAGTATCTATATATATAAAAGAAAGTCGTGTTAGTTACACCATTTATAACTCAAGAACGGCTTAACCGATTTGGCTGAAAATTGGTGGAGAGGTAGCTTAGGACCAGGAGACGGACATAGGGTACTTTTTATCCCGTTCCCGTGGGATATGATGACAGACCGCATTCCACGGGGGTGAAGCCGCGGGCAGAAGCTAGTATATATATATAAAAGAAAGTCGTGTTAGTTACATCTAAAATAAAATATAGAATACAAAACTCAAAACTCCATCATGACACTTTACATACCATACATAATACATAACATACATTATCAACCCATTATATGTCCCACTGCTGGGCACGGGTCTCCTCTCACAATGAGAAGGTTTAGGCTATAGTCCACCACGCTAGCCTAATGCGGGTTGGTAGACTTCACACGTCGTCGAGAAAATCTCTCAGACGTGCAGGTTTCCTCACGATATTTTCCTTCACCGTTTAAGCGCGTGATAATTAACTATTAATACGCACATAACTTCGAAGTCAGAGGTGCGTGCCATGAATTTGAACTCGAGACGTGTGACTTGGCAGTCCAATGGTCATATCACTAGGCTATCACGGCGTACATACCATCACGCCTTTATTCCCTGAAGAGTTAGGCAGAGGCAAACAAATAGCCTATTTGGAAGGTCCAGAGAATATTAATGTAATGAAATATTTGATCACATGGCGATGACCACATTAACTGAAAGTAATGGTTACACGCCTCGGCCATTTGAGTCTAATAGTCCATCATGACCTTCCTGATATCTATATTGATATTATATTAATTACTAGCTTCCGCGTCCACGTGGAATAGTTACTTGGTCTTAGCGTTATTATATATAGCCTTATAGCCTTCATCAATAAATGGGCTATCTAACACTGAAATATTTTTTCGAATCAGACCAGTAGTTCCTGAGATTAGCGCGTTCAAGCAAACAAACAAACAAACTCTTGAGCTTTATATATTAGTAAGTATAAGTTTAGTTAGGTTACGCGCTTTATACATGCTATCCCGCAGGCTATAAGGTTTTGAGGTGGTAGAACTGTGACGCTGTGTTAATACTAGGTACATACACTCACGCCTTTCTCCCACAAGGGGTAAGCAGAAATTATAGACCTCCACCTACTACGATTCTTGCATTCTTCTTTTGCTTCTGCCAAACGTAGGTAATAACAAGATAATTCGTAATGCAAATAGAATTCAATAAAATGTTATCATTATTCGGATTGAACACAATATGATTAAATTGTGATTAGACCCTTAAATGGGACCTAAATAACGGCGAACTCTAGATGTTTAGCAGTAAACCTCTGCCTAACCCTTCGGAGAATATAGCCGTGATGCGGCTAAGTCTAGGTGCCCAGCAGTAAACCTCTGCCTAACCCTTCGGGGAATACAGCCGTGATGGTATTACTATTATATTTTAACAAACAAAACCGTCTCCACAACGTAGCTTCAAAATAAAGTTACAAAGTCCCAGACACAGAAAATGTTATTCAAACAACATACATACATAATAACGCGGCGTCGCCTGTAAATATCAACCGGTAACAGCGTATTCGACGGCACGCCGAAGACGACGCCGATTGCTTCCGGCGCTTCGCCAATTAGATCATCAACAGACGATAAACAAAATGACATGCCATTTTCTTTTATCTATTTATTTTCTTTCAAAGGCAGTGACGTGTGATTGCGATCCTTTTGGGTATGAGAGAGAGGTAGCGTTTTACTGTTATATTAAATAGGGTCATCCCTTTTAGGTCATCCCGTCAGTAGATGTATCTGCTAGAGCTAGGATTTTTACAGGTCCGTTTAGTTATGTCAAAATCCTATCAAGTAAGCGTATTGAGCTTCATGCGAGCGAAGCCGCGGGCAGAAGCTAGTTACCTATATTTCTCTATGTAGGATCGTAAAGTTTCCAAAAGCAATGCCATCTGTAATGAAACGATCATTCACAAACAGCGGGTAATGAAACTGAACACTAACGTTGCGTTTATAACCGCCATCTGCTGGCTAGGTGTTGTACTAAACTACTAAAGCTCTAAGAACTAATCTTGGACCCTTGCGTCATAAACGCTAACCCGGACCTAATAGTTAAGAATGATGACGGCAGGTGGTGTAGAGATATTTTTCGGCCTGGCCTAGTGCAGGTTCACACGCTGCCACATGCCACACAAACATACTATCACGCCTGTATTCCCCGAAGGGTTAGGCAGAGGCGTACTAATGTACGCCCACAGTTCGCCGGTATGTTTTAGGTCCCATGTAATAGGGGGCGAGCCTGTTGCCATTAACCGGGCACAAATTCCTAACTCCGAGCTGCTACTGGGAATTTCATAGAAAAACCCAATAACACTGCTCGACCTGGGAATCGAACCCAGGACCTCTAGCGTAGCAGTCGCGCTCAGGACGACTTGGCTAATGAGGCAGTTTTAATTTTAAACAAAAAGTATTTGAATTAAGAACCTAACCCTTTTTGAATTTGGTTAAAAATAAAACTAAGAATTAGGTACCTATGTGAAAGGAATAAGCTCACCATAATAAAATCGCTGTTTAGATGACATTTTATCTCAATATTCGTTATCGATGATTAAAAATCAAACTTAAGGGCCTTAATCTGACGACTTCTGTGGTTTAGTGGTTCGAGTACCGGACTGCTGACCATGAGGTCGTGGGTTCGATTCCCACAGGACACAAAAATTTATGTGATGAATATAAGTGTTTGTGTTCGTGTTTCAAGAAAACCTCTAAAAGTATTCCATTTCCCACATATTTAAGCATCTAGCCACAAATGCAAAATCCGAGATACGTCGACCAGTGAGGAAGTTTAAAATCACCCCGAGTAAGTCGCTGCTAAATTATGTAGCAATTAATTGCATACAAATGAAATAGAAAGAAAGAAAGATGTATTTATTGGTTCATTTATTGACACTTATTATAACAAAGCGAACAATAATAAAATAACAAAAATGCTGTTACATTTTTTAATTCAAATAATTCGTCAATTAACGCTGATATAGATAGACCCACACGCATTTATTTTAAAAACTAGAATAATATTATTTTCGTATGCGATTAAATATTTCAGATATGAAAAAAATGGAATCCTTTTTCATCATACATTTGTTACTATGTACCTATATCCCAAACATAATATTGTAAATATACCTTAATACCATTCATTACCTTAAGGTCAAAACTGTTTTTTCTGAACACAAAAAAATATTTTTTTAAGAACTGCACTTTTGTCGCAACTTTATCCCACCTTGGCTTCCACCTTAACCAGATGCCATTAGATCTAGACAGCGGAATTTCTGGGCAATAGCAATATTATAATTATTAACTGGGCGTCAGGTGTTTTAGCATTCTGACTACTTGACTACCGGTTAGTCAGAATCCTAAAAAGCTTGACATTCCGTTCGTACCACAACCGAGCCCTTTCTAGAAGTGCTAAGAATGGTAACCCATCCATAAAGGCGAGTTGCGGAAAGTGCACCTTAACTTTTCAGATCGACTAATTATAATTTTATTGATAGTTGCCATGAACTAATCGGGATATGCTCAATGGAAATACAAAAAAAAAAGAAACAACATCAGAGATTCTTGCTTTATTTCATGATTTTACATGACATACGGGTGTTTTGCCGAATATTTTAGCATGTCGGAGCCCCTGACCGCTCCTTATAGGCAATAAATCTGTAGAGGTCAGCAAGTGCAAGCACGGGGTCTTTTAACTCATCCTTCGCGTTGAGGATAAAGTGCAGTGAATTCAGTTTATTCGAATAAAAGTTCATCAAAGCATCTTTCTCATTAAGTTTACATGCTGCTTTGCCAGCCAGTAACAGCACTGCAGCGTAATCTGTTTCCCTCTTTTCCTTGATTATATCATGGATCCTTGCGTCGCATACATCATCAGACTCTAGGCAGTCATCTATCAACTGACTGATCTGAAAATGTTTTAAATTATTACTTTACTAGCCAGTGCCAGAGTTGTCGTTGTTTTTAGACTCGTGCCCTGTTTATAAAACGTTACATTTTTGTAAAAACAAGAGAAAACGCTTGTAATACGAGGCTTGAAACGTTTGATACACAGAGGCCTGGAACAATTAATTGTAGACCGGGGTGAATTTACGCTATTGAGATTCCAACATCCAAATGTTGTGTATAACCGTGGTAATTGTTACATACATACATACATACATACCATCACGCCTGTATTCCCCGAAGGGTTAGGCAGAGGCGTACTAATGTACCTAGCGTAGCAGTCGCGCTCAAGACCACTTGGCTAATGACGTGTAATAAATTCAAACAATATGACTTCTACTGTAAAAAAGCATACTTACACCTTCAGTATATTTGTCGACAGTATCCAGGAGCGTCTGGGTCGATTTAATTACTTTTTCCGGATTACAGATAGCTTCTGGCACTGATGTGTTAAGGTTGTTTATATAAGATGTGTCATAATCGCCATGCCTAAAAGAATTAAGAGAACATTTATTTACCGACAGATTGTCGGTCATATGAATTTGGTTTACCGTGGGAGAGCCATGCTTCGGCAGGAATGGGCCGGCTCGACCGGAGCTCACAGAAAACCGGCATGAAACAACGCTTTAATAGGGTATTTTACACCATGTAAAAATGCATGTTTATGATAGATTTTCAAAAAAGTAAATGAGAAACGTTAGTATTTATTTATAAAAATGCAATGTAAATTTTATAATTCAATTTCAAAAATAGTCTTTTTTAATCTGTTTTAAAACGCCATCCGCCATATTGGATTCCGACGTGATGTCACTCCGATAGTAACTTGACGTTACTTGGTCTATTGCAGTTGTATTGTTTACTAACGAAGTGACGTCACGACCCGAAGTAGCATGGCGGCTAGCGTTTCCGCGCGAAAATTCAAAATCATAAATTAAAAATAGTTTTTAAGGCATTTTTCGGTTTTATAAAACTGAAATAAAAATTCTACTGGTTCATTACGATCTAAGGATTAATTTAAAACATTAAAAAAAAAAGGTGTAATACCCTATTGTGAGAGTGAGGATACAAAGGTGGGCAACGCATTTGTGAGTCCTTTGGTGTTGCGGGTCCATGTGCGGCGGTAATCGCTTACCATCAGGTGATCCGTTCACTCGTCTGCTGACCTATCCCATACACTCCTATCACTATACAAACGTTAATGATAGGAGCCAAAAAAGTCTGACAACCAGTCCATCTTTAATATGTCAGAAATTTCGTTGTGGGGATGATGATAGTAGCTTCCTGTTTGACAGCCGATTAGGTGATTCCATAGTTGGCACAAAGCTGCCTGGATACGTATTTTATTTATATGATAACTTATTAAAATAAAAATATTAACTTACAGGCAACCACTTTGGATTTGAGCTTCAACATCAAGGACATTAAAGATTACGGCGTGATGACGTCTGGGGTCGGTCAGAAGCGGAATGTTGCCCCTCATAGATCTAAGAAAACAAAAGATATAACATTTTAAGCGAGCTCTTTCAGTAATGTCTTACTCACATGTGCAAAAGAGGTGTAGGATTGTAGGTATAGACGCATAAAATATTTTTTTAGTTGAATTCAATTGTGTTTTGTCTCGGTTTGATCAATTAGCGTTTCATCCGTTTCTTTCTTTATCATAACAATCGAAAACGTCTCATACATTGTAACTACCCGCAACTTTGTCTGCGACTCAGCGTGGACTTCTAAATTGAGTCCGATCTAGTTAAAAGCAGCCTATGTGTTATTCCAGACTATAATCTATCTCCGTTCCAAATTTTATCCAGATTCATTCAGCCGCTCTGGTGTGAAAGAGTAGAAAACATCCATCCTTGATTGATTGTCTATTCACAATATTTCGTCTGTTTATCTCGCTGGGTTAATTTAAATCTAACGATATTTACATATTTGACCATGACGACCTCTGCGGTTTAGTAGTTCGAGTACCGGACTGCCGACCATGAGGTCGTGGGTTCGATTCCCACAGAACACAAAAATTTATGTGATGAATATAAGTGTTTGTTTTCGTCCGGGTGTTTCTTATGTATTATAAAGTAAGTATTTACAAAAAAAAAGTATATAAGTATTATATCCATTGTCTAGTCCCAAACTAAGCAAAGCTTGTACTATGGGTATAGTACAAGCTTTGCTTAGTTTGGGACTAGATGGTGCTGTGTAAAAATGTCCCAGAATATTAAAAAAAAAAAAAACATGGCATGAGTATCCTATCAAAATGAGAAAAGGTTAATACGTAGTCTTCCAACGCAGTTATGAGCTGGTTAGCAAACTTTGAGGAAATTTCTCAGGAGAGCTGGTTTCCTCGCAATGTTTATCTTCACCGTTTAAGCCAAATGAAAATTGATTATGAAGAGCTGACTGGGATATCACAGTCGAAACTTACTTGGAAGTATATAATCAAATCTCTAGTAAGCCACTATTAGGTACCCATGTGCCGTTCTTCCTGAGTTCATCCCAAGGTTGAGCAAAATATTATTGGGCGTTTCTATTAAATTCTCAGTATCATCTGTGGGAGACGTGGGAGAGCCATTTTTCGCCACGAATCGACCAGAGTGATACCCCGGCCTCAAAGAAAACCGGCGTGAAACAACACTTACGTTGTGTTTCGCCGAGTGAGTGGGGATACCGAGGGCCCAAACCTTTTTAAAAGGAGGGCAACGCACTTGGGACTCCTCTAGTGTTGCGGGTGTCCATGGGTGGCAGTAATCGCTTACCGTGAGGTGATCCGTCTGTTCGTTTGGCCCCCCTATAAAAAGCAATGTTAAATGCAATAGGCACACACCCTATACCATTGCACTTAAAAACATCCCGGCGATTTATGAATGTAGATCAGTAGGTACACCGTCAAGGACACCAAGTCTACTATTGTATTGTATCAAAACAGTCTTACACTGATTTACTATCCAACCTCATATCTCACGGTTTTCGTGGATTGAACAAGAGCAGATCCCAAATTGTCATGGCTTTGAGACTCCGTTCGGGAACATCCCATTGAATTGTTTTGCACATCTTAAGGGTAAAGTGGAGTCACCCGATTGCCCTGTGTGTAATATAGTAGATGTGCATCATATCTTAGTGGAGTGTGTTCGGAACGAGGTTGAAAGAAAGAAATTATTCTTAAAATACAATTACAATAAATATATATAATAGTATAGGTATATGTAATAGCATTATTGCTTGCCCCTCATCGGAGGAGGCGAGAATTTTATATAGCCTAGCAAAAATAGCTTATTTTAATAGGTTAGAAAATTAATTTAGCCAATATTTTCCAATGAGGTTTTTTTTTTATCACTGATAGGCTTCCGCTTGACCACAACTTGCCTGATGTTAAGCATCGAAGTGGTCTACGATGGAGCGCGCTTGCCTAGAAGGTACCTTTCACTCTCGTCTTGAAGACACCCAAATTGTAGGTTGGCATAATCACTGCGTGATTAAGGCGGATCGTTTCGCTCAGCCCGCCAAATTCAAATTTCAATTTGTTTTTCGAAATTTGTAGGTCTATAACACATTCTAGATTCCTAGCTGTAGTAATTGCGGCATTAGCAATACAATATTCACAACTGAGCATTAAAAATTTTGCTCGTAAATCGATATTGTAGCTAAAATTACGTACAATCGTCAATTTTGGCCAAAATTGACGATTGTACCTAATTTATTTTATAATAAAATTTGAATTTGGCGGGCTGAGCGAAACGATCCGCCTTAAACCCTTTTTTTTAGTAAATTTTTTTTGTTGTTTGTGTTTTTTTTTTAAAACGTTGCCCCACTAGGATTTTCTCCTGTATCGTGGGTGCGTTTACAAACACAAATTCTCACATACACAAACACCCAGACCCGGAACAACTACCTGTAGATCATACAAATATTTGCGCCGTGTGGGGTTACGTGTCGCAGAAGCCAATTGCACAGCCGCTACGCCAAACATGTCGTCAAATAAAATATAAAGAGAAAAAAGGCTCTATCGACCATAAGTGTTTTTAACGACCATTCTGATACAATTGAAAAGCAGACTCTGTCCCCTTACTAACGTGTTTAAGTTATGATATATAAGTAGTCTTGAATTTAATCTTCTTACACAATGAGTTCCTGTAGATCTGCAGCCAACTGTTTGTATTGTCTGTTCGCTTCCTTGTAATGTGGCGGACGTCTTGACTTGGCGTGGCTAGGGCCTTCGCTCAGTGCGCAAGCGCAGCTGCACAGCAAGAGAAGCACATGCGCGAACATTGTTAACTGAAATATTAGGCTTTATGTTATTTACAGTTCCCACAAAATAATTTCACATAAATATTTACATATTTCGTTCTAAATGGGCCAAATTAAACAATATTTTTTATGGTATAGGGTGGCAAACGAGCAGACGGATCACCTGATGGTAAGCGATAACCGCCGCCCATGGACACCCGCAACACCAGAGGAGTCACGAGTGCGTTGCCCGCCTTTTAAAAGGGTATGGGCATCCGGTAACCTCAGCAAAACACAACGCAAGCGCTGCTTCACGCCGGTTTTCTGTAGGCCGCGGTATCACTCCGGTCGAGCCGGCCCATTCGTGCCGAAGCATGGCTCTCCCACGTTAAAAAACTTATTAAGGTTCCGCCACAAAATGTAGGTACCTATCGTATAACTCTGATTTTATTAATTCATGAGTAAATAAAATAAACTCACTTCGCTCACCTGAAGTTACATTAGGATTAAAAATGGATCCCAAAAACAATGTAATGATAACCAACAGTGATGATATCTTCTTTGTATGGGTCTTTATATATCAGAGAGCTGTATCTCAAGATCCGTTTAATTATTTGAGATAAAAGGTATACCAGTTTTTAAATAGGAGCATACACTTCCCAACAGTGATAACAAAATTAAAATCTATTCAGTAGTTTTTGTGCCCACGCGTAACAAACAGACAAGAATTTAAAAAATCTCATTTTGGAAACGAATACAATACTAATCATGAATAACTTATAATTACAGTTTAGTAAGGACAACCAGCATTAGGCTAACGTGCCTATAGACTATTTATTAAAAAAAAACTGGGACTTTTTTACACAGCACCATCTAGTCCCAAACTAAGCAGAGCTTGTACTATGGGTACTAGACAATGGATATAATAGATATAAAATACTTTTTTTTGTAATACATACATAAGAAACACCTACACGAACACAAACACTTATATTCATCACATAAATGTTTGTGTCCTGTGGGAATCGAACCTACGACCTCCTGGTCAGCAGTCCGGTATTCGAACCACTAAACCACAGAGGTCGTCAAAAACATTTCATCAATTATTGTGAGAGGAGACCCTTGCCCAGCAGTGGGACATATAATGGGATGATTATGATGAAGGACTTACCAAGTTGGTAAACTGCGATTAAATCGGAAAAACTCTTCATATTTATATGGTTCTCAATTATTTACGACCCGTTGATTAATTATATTAAACTATGGTTAAATAATTAATTTCATTGGTCATACTTAATTGATGTACTAACTGTACCCGTGATTTTACTCGCTTACTACAGAAACGTTAAGTTTAACTCGATTTACCATAAATATAATGATGTCGCATTCAAAAGTGAAAGATTTTTTAAATCGTCCAGTTTTTTCCTTACAAAAAGAGGAATTATTTTCTCTTTATAATATTAGTATAGATAGTGATGTTTTAGTAAGTAAATAGTTTACAAATGTATTGTTAAGGGTCTAAGTACAGTCTAAGTCCAGAATTCATCAAATCACAACAAACTGTCAAACTCTATTGTTTGGAGATTTACCTACTTTAAAATCGAATGAAGTTATTTTACAGTTTTGGATATCATAACGTCCTGGCGAGTATACAAGTTAAGTTTTAGATTTTAGTAGGTAAGAACAGAAATAGAAATGTAGACAGACCAGCAGCCAGGCGGTCGGACAATACAAAAAAGACGGCAGAGCTGACCTGGACGACAATCGCCGCATCTAGATCCCGTTGGAGAACCATGCAAGAGGCATACATCCAACAGTGGATGCAATTATGCTGAAGAAGAAGAACTAGATGACGGTGTATTAACCAGATCCTACGGACTTCAGACTGCCACAGCCGCAGCATTCGAGCGGGATCTGGCTCTTAGGCGCAAGGTCGAAACACACACCAAGGTGCTTTACGACAGGCTCCGACGTAAGTGTGGTCGCCAGCCAGTCAGACCCCAAGAGGTCCAACCACCGGATTCAAGTCAGATATGGTCTCGCCTCTTACGAGATACCTATCCGACAGGCATTGAGGAATTAGGATACTATTCCTCAATACCTGTCGGATAGGTATCTCGTCTCCACTCGAGTAAAATGTCTTATCATGGCTCCTATCTGTTATTACTTACTACATAATATGTACATTGGTGATATATATACACTTCTGGACACATCTATTGGCCCACCTTGTATTTTCAGTTTCGTTTGGTCCTAGCTAAAATTTTATATTAGGTCGAGCAAAAAGTTTTTATGCAGTTTTGAACCTGGCACATTCACAATTTCATTCAATAGTCTTTTTTTGAATTTCGAACACAGAATTTAAAGAAACAAAAGACAATTTGGAGCCTGTTTGTTGATATCAAACAATCGAATACTAAGAAAACTTGGTTTTATTGGTTTACTTGGATTTAATTCTTGAAAAAGTGATTGATATCTTTGGTTTTGCAACAAACATTACTTATTCTTAACATTAAGGTGAGGTTCTATCAATAATCTATGGATACTTCACCTGAAGTCGCCGCCCAAGCTGTGGCACTTATTCAGGCCGGACACAGCCAAAGAAACGTGAGTGCTCAACTTAATTTAAGTCCGAAATGTTTATCGGAGGTACCTAGAGACTGGCGGCTTTGTTCGTCGCCAAGGAAGGCCACGATCTCGGGTCACAACTGAAAGGCAGGATCGATTCATCGTGACGACCAGCTTGAGAAATCGTCACCTTACCTCCATTGAGATACAAAACCAACTTCGCGACTTCCACGGAGTATCTGTGAGCGCTCGAACTGTTCGGAGAAGGTTAAAAGAACGCGATATGATACCACACAAGCCAGCTAATGGGCCCAAACTAACGCGAGCCCACCGAACAGCGCGCCTTCATTTCGCACGCAGTCATTTAAATTGGACACAGCAAGATTGGAGCCGTGTACTCTTTTCTGATGAGTCTAAAATTGTGTTACATGGCAATGATGGAAGGAAGAAGGTCTACCGACGTAAGGGAGAGCGTTTCGCACAATGCTGCTTTGAAGAGAGGGTTGCTTATGGCGGTGGCTCATGGGCTGTCTGGGGCGGTATATCCGCGAGCGGCAAAACTCAACTTGAGGTTGTTACAGGACCACGGCTGCCAACATTAAATGCTGAAAGGTACATTCGTGAGTGCTTAGAACCTCACGTGATACCATAAGCGGACTATGTGGGCCCAAATTTCCTTTTTATGCATGATAATGCAAGAGCCCATGCGGCCGGCATTGTCAGGGAATATCTTCGGGATGTGAACATCACAGTTATGGACTGGCCAGCCAGAAGCCCAGACATGAACCCCATTGAGCACATGTGGGACGAGCTAAAAAGACGTGTTAGGGCTCGTCAGCCAGTTGCCCAGACGATGCAGGAGTTGAAAACTGCCACAGAAGAGGAATGGGAGATGATCCCTCAAAATTTCATAGAGCGGTTGATAAACTCTATGCCTAATCGTATGAGAGCTGTGGTAGATGCCCATGGAGGCAACACGCGTTATTAAATTAAACCTTTATTTGATAAAACATGTTTTTCATTCAAAAATCTATTGCCTTTAACAAGGCGCATATCCGACTTGTTAGGCGTAGCTCCATGTCGTATGGTATTCTGAATTCAAGTTTAAAACAATACGATCGAAAAAGATGGTAAAATGTATCAGGTTTAAAACTGCATCAACAGTTTTTGTTCAATCTAGCAATCATATTTCGGTAGGGACCATCGAAACCTAAACTCTAAGGTGGGCCAATAGATGTGTCCAGAAGTGTATATATATTCCATTACTGTAGGTAATACTTACTATAAAGAAAGATCTACAATTTAAGCATGGTTTAATTAACAAAGGTACATAATAAAGTACCTATATTATGTAAACTCGTAACTAATCACATCCTATATAAATAAATGTTTAATTTTATCTCATTTACAAACAGTTTTATTGCATATCTATGTGAGTTCTGAAATCAAAATTATAATTTAATCTTCTAGATAAAATTCTCGTGTCACAATGTTAGTTACCATACTCCTCCGAAACGGCTTGACCGATTTTTATGAAATTTTGTATGCATATTCAGTAGGTCTGAGAATCGACTACTATCTATTATTGTTTTTTTAAGTGATATGGGTTGTCCACCCCTGGGAAACTCGACGAGGAAAGTAAAGTTAGGGATTCTCCACCCGAAGCCGGGGCGGGCCGCTATAGAAACATATAAATTTTTACCTATTTATGCAAAATGTAACTGAAAACGGGTAAGACCTCAAACACGTCAATTAGAATATCCAGTTACAATTATAATAGCGAAATCCTACTCACTTTGAGACACATAAGCATTTTCTTTTTCATTTAAAATATTTATACCAGCTAAACACATATCTCTTACTACAGCCCACAACTGCTCCGATATCGGCGCGCAGACTCAAACAATAACGATTTGTGCGAATAGTTTCAGTTTTCCATAACTCGACCCACTGATGGATCAGGCCAGGGCCATAGTTTGTGGTAAAAAAGGCCTATGACAATTCTGGATAGTGTAAATCTAAATTCTATCTAAAAAGTCTATATCTATTCTAATAACATTTATATGAAAAAAATTGTTTATTTCTGAACCAATATTCGACAACTAGTTGTTGATTGGAGCCTCCTTTTAAGCAAAAAAAATCCTGTATTAGGAGACTCCATTGATATATAAGATATATGAGTAAGTATTGTAAGCATCAAACCAGATATATAAGTAGGTACTGCATAGAGATAGGGCGTCCCGAAGTGGAGAAAGCAGATAAGGGAGGCTGACCCCACTACCACGTGGGATTGACTGTCGGTAAGATAGTGTTGTAAGCATCAACAAGTCCAAAGCCCCCCGTGCGTCGTCATTGAAGAGTTCAACTGAAGATTTCTGCAACTCTTAGACTAAAGAATGTTCTAGGTTCTATCTCAAATTTATAAGTTATTTATTGTTGTAATATCATGATTATAACCAAAAGTATGATTTGAATTCTAAGCTCGAAATGTCATATTTATAGTATATTATAATAGTAAATCTGCTTAAGGGATTTTAGAACTGAAAAATCTGTAAATCGTAGCACGTAAATATTTCTGCACTTTTTGAGTGGCTCCTGCCTAAGTAATGACTAAGCTGATCAACTGATTAAAGATTAAGCTGCGCTCGCTGCGATCAGCGTGTGGATGATTCACCATTCTTAACACAACGAGAACCCTCCGTGCCTCGAAGAACACGTATAGCCGTCGTCGGTTCCGGTTCTAATACGAACATCTATTACAATTATTAGTGGTAGTCAGAAGCCCCAAAAAGCATGACAACCAACCTATCCGCAAAATATAGATATTGCCCAGAAATTGAGTTGCGGAGGTCTGATGGCAGTCGCTTCATGCAATGTATAGTGATATCAGCTGCATAGTTATAGTCGGGAAAAGTCGAGGAGGATGAAGAAATATTTACTACACCTTTTCAAGACGAAATCAAACTTTGCAATAGTATTAAATTATCTATTCTATTCTATTCTATTCTATTCTACTCTACTCTACTCTACTCTATTGTATTATATTCTATTCTAAATTCAGTCACATCAAGTAATAACAAGCCCTTATGGCGAAACGATACAAGCGAAAGGCTTAGTTTAATGAAACTTTATGTGAAAATGTGTTCGTCTCTAGCACTCATGTCTCAAACTTGTTGCATATCTGCATTGCGTTTATAGAATATGTCAAACTTATCATTAAGGAAGAGATTTATTGTCATAGTAATATTGGTATTTTTATATTCTCAGAACAGATTTTTGTATATTTAGAATATTTTGTAGATTTTAGCATTTTTGTAAGGAGACGCAAAATAAAAAATCGTGATATCTTAAAAAAATATTTTCTTTAATGAATATAAGATAGAAGAGGTCCCAAAATAGACCCCTGTGGCACACCTCATACTACAGTCTTCTGAGCATGTAGTAATTCTGTATAGCACATTATTATTTAGATTTTTTAATCATATGACGTTTTTATATTACGAGTATAGTCATTTTGTGATCGCTTTGCTATATAATTTTAAAATAGTTTTGCATATAATATACCTACTGTACTTACTTGAATTGTCCCGTCTGCGTCTGCGTCAATTGCTCGTAATATTTAAATGATTTTGGTCAAAATTTCAAGTACCTAAGTACTTATCTGTTATTACTTTTCGTGGCGAAATAAACGTCTTTGCTAGTTAACTCAGACTTGATAAATTAAACAGGTTTTTTGCTGTGTATTGTTCTTTTTTTTTTAATTTAGAGTAAATCTGTATGTTAAGCTGTGTGTATTTTGCTGTTATAACCAACTTAATTTAAGCAAACTGCCTCGTTAGTCTAGTGGTCCCAAGTGCGACTGCTAGGCTAGGGGTCCTGGGTTCGATTCCCAGGTCGAGCAAAGTGTTATTGGGTTTTTCTATGAAATCCTCAGTAGCAGCTCGGAGTTAGGAATTTGTGCCCGGTTAATGGCTTAGTACACCTCTCCCTTACCTTTCGGGGAATACAGGCGTGATGGTATGTTATGTTTATGTTTATAATTTAAGTAGGTGTGTCTTAAAATAATGTGCTGGATTCACAGCTAGTAGATATCAATCAGATATTTTATGTATTGTTCTTTAATTAATTGCTTGTGAGATTGTATATCAATTTTGTGAATCAAATAAATAAAATATTTTGTCAACCCACCATCATAAAGTAACGGAGAATTGGGTGCGAACCCACTCAACATACATCTTGCTTACATATCGATGTGAAGCCTAAGACTTCAAGTCAAAAAAAAAACAGGATTTGGACGGAAAACTAAAGCCTCTCAGACGTTTTAAAAATAATATTGGTTTATAAACAAATAAAACATATTTACTTATTGAACTTTTTATTTACATTTAGATTGTATTTTTATTATAAACACAGCTACAATGTAATGTTACAAATATTACCCACACTAGCTTCCGCCCGCGACTTCGTCCACGTGAAATAGCCTATAGCCTTCCTCAATAAATGGGCTATCTAACACTGAAAGAATTTTTCAAATCGGACCAGTAGTTCCTGAGATTAGCGCGTTCAAGTAAACAAACAAACTCTTCAGCTTTATATATTAGTATAGATATAGAGTATAGATATCTATACTCTATATCTATACTATATACTATAACTGCCTCATTAGCTAAGTGGTCCTGAGCGTGAATGCTACGCTAGAGGTCCTGGGTTCGATTCCCGGGTCGAGCAAAGTGTTATTGGGTTTTTCTATGAAATTCCCAGTAGCAGCTCGGAGTTAGGAATTTGTGCCCGGGTAATGGCAATAGGCTCGCCTCCTATTACATGGGACCTAAACATACCGGCGAACTGTGGGTGTACAATAGTACGCCTCTGCCTAACCCTTCGGGGAATACAGGCGTGATGGTATGTTATGTTATAGAGTATAGATAATAACATTCTGATTGTACTCTTTAATAGTTTTTCTACCGGCAAAGAAAATTAAAAGCAGTGTGTTTGTTAATTTGTTTACAGCAACATCCAACATTTGAATACTGCCTTTTCATGAGATTTAAGCCAGTATAAAATATTTTATTCAAGAATTGAGTAGACGACTATAAACAGGCCTTTATAAAAATAATTGTAAGAGTTATAATTAATTTATAGAAGACTAGCCGCTGCTCGCGGCTTCGCTCACTTGAAGCTCAAACACCAACAATGATGATCTCTTCTTTGTATGGGTGTCTATACATTAGAGAGGTCAAGCTGTATCTCAGGTTCCATTTAATTATTTGAGATAAGAAGTTCACCAGTTTTTAAGTTGGAGCACATACTTTCTAACAGTGATAACAAAATTAAAATTTATTCAGTAGTTTTTGCGCCAACCCGTAACAAACAGACAAGAATTTAAAAAATCACATTTTTGGGTTCGGCGACGTTTATATACCCTAACCCACTTGTTTTTTTTTTAATATCTTCAATGCACAGACACAGCTTTTTTACAGTTTTATAATAGTAGAGAAGAAGACGAAGAGATTATCGCAGTTACACCGCGGGTATTAATCATATCAGTAATGGCAATGTTTACATAACCCTCCCCATATGTTATATTAGATATTTTGATAACTGATAGAGTTTGTGCTCGTTGAGCTGTGCTTAGTGCAAGCAAAACCACCAATTTTTTGGAGATACTTTCAAGGCTTAATGTCATATTTGGTGTCCAATTCTGTAACACACTTAATACTTTATTTGGATCCCATGTTGTTTGGTATTTTGCTACTGGTGGTTTAGCCTTATAGAATCCCTTAAACAGTCTCTTTATGCGGTCATCCTCCCCGACGAGGTAGAAATGAAAGGCCACCCCGCAACGAGCTATGCTTCGGCACGAATGGACTGGCTCGACCGGAGTAATACCACGGCCCCACAGAAAATCGGCGCGAAACAACAACGTTGTGTTTCGCTGAGTGAGTAAGGATACCGGAGGCCCAAACCCTTTTATAAGGCGGGCAACGCACTTGAGACTCCTCTGGTGTTGCGGGTGTCCATAGGCGGCGGTAATCGCTTACCATCAGGCGATCCGTCTGCTCGTTTGACCCCTCATCCCATAAAAACAAAACCGATCGTTTCACAAACGATTGTCATACTTACCTTAAACGTAAGCTAAGTAAATTTTTTATTGATAAATGCTACTACAGCATTGACGAATTCCTTTTTGACAGTATCTAATGTGACTTACCAAATGCCAAAAACTGACATTTTAAATTTATAAAATAAAATAATTTAATTAATTAAATTATATATTAATTAAATTATAATTATATATTATAACTAATTAATTAATTAAATTGTATGTACTTAATGTTTATAAACTTATTATTATACATTGATAAATAGTGTACATGCCCTTATGGGTAGATTTTTGAGCTACTTACATAATTATAAGACCTATTGTATCACCAAAAATCACACTAATAAATACTTTGACTTTGACTTTACGTAATTCCGAATAAAGGGGTTATTTGTGTTGGTAATGGTCACCCATCCATGGACTAACCGCGGCAAGCCCAAGTTAATCTTTCGCACCTCTTATATTATCAGCGTGTTAACAATTATATAGCCATAATCCCCTCAGTGTATGCACAGAGGAAATACAAAAAAATATCTATCATCAGAGATAATTTGCTTTATTTCAACAATGTATACATATAATTATGCGTTTTGCCGAATATTTTAGTACCTACTTTGCGACTCCCGTTGGCCTAAATAATATATATCTGTAGAGCTCAGCAAGAGACAGCACGGGTTCTTTTATAATGTCCTTGGCATTGAGGACAAAGTTGAATGCATCCAGGTTATCTGCGATAAAGAAATATAGAGCATCTTGCTCGTTAAGGTGATTTGCTGCTTGACCGGCAAGTAGCAGCACTTTAGCTGCATAGGATAGATCCTTTTCTTGATTATCTTTTATTATCTTATCGATGTTTGCGTCGCATTCATCTTCGGTGCCAGAGCACGTGTCTATCAACTTGCTAATCTGAAAATGTATCAATTTATTACTGTTCTAGTTATTGCTGCTTTTTATTGTTTTAAATCCTGAAACAACTAATTGTAGGCCATAGAAATGGCCAACACATGGAAATATGACGACATGTTTGGCGTAGCGGCTGTGAGAGCGGTCTTTGGCAACGTTTAAGAATATATTAAATGGTCGTTCTGCTTGTAGAAATAGGTTCATGGCAGTAGTAATCGCGACACTAACTATATAATATTCACAACTGAGTAATAAAACCTTTGCTATCAACCTATTTCCTAAATGCTGGGCACCGGTCGCCTCTCAAAATAAGAGGTTAGGCTGATAACTTGCAGTAGTCGGCCACGATACCCTAGTGCGTTCAGTTCAGTTCGTACCCCAGTTTTCCTTCGCCGTTTTAGTGTGTGATAATTATCTTACATTACCCATTACCCATATAACCCAGGGTAAAAACGGCTTGGCATTACGCACATACTCACACGTATAAGACCATTATCTCGCTTCGCATAGGTGGACCGTGCGGCGCGTAATGACAAGTACAATACATACGAACAATAAGTCTTTACCTATATAGTAAAAAACATAGTTACCTCTCCAGTGTACAGGTCGACCGCACTCAGGAACTCCACGGCATGTATTACTTTTTCCGGATCACTGATAGCCTCTGCTACTGATTCGTTAACGTTTTCTAGGTAATCGTCGTCATAATCTTTATGGCTATTAAAATAATTAAGAGAATATTATTCATTGGGGACCGGATTAAATACACAGATCTTTGGTCCCGGATTATCCCGTTTATGCACCGTTGGTACAAAGGAGGTCTTAATGCCATTAGGCATTAGGCACACAGGATGTCATACGAAGAGTTTTCGTAGATGACGACAACTCTTCGTTTTTACCGTGGCAGTGTCATGCTGCGGCACGAATGGGTTGGCTCAACCTGAGTGATCGATCGATCTCGACCACAACCTCGGCAAGTGAGTGAGGATACCGGAGACCCAAACCCTTTTAAAAGGCGGACAACGTACTTGTGACTACTCTGGTGTTGCTGGTGTCTGGTAATCGCTTACCTTCAGGCGATCCGTCTCCTTGTTTGTCCCCTATCCTATATAAAAAACTGGTAGGAGCTTATCCCATACGAACAAGCCTGACAACTAGTCGATCATTAGGATGCCGGTGATTCGCAGAAATTAAGTTGTGGTGGGTTAATTACAGTCGCTTCGTGTTGAGTTGACATGCAATTAGGGTTCGTCCAGTAGGTTAGGAGGTTCGAAAGGCCCCGCTTTGGAACCTTATTGGGGTTTGAATGGAGGAGGGGGAGCGCTATCTAAAACGATTCTTTTCAAAATACTTTGTACCAAAATACACGGTGATTTTGGGTTAGGGGGAGGAAGAGGAGGTCCGATTTGAAAAAATCTTTCAGTGTTAGATAGCCCATTTATTGAGGAAGGCTATATATAATAACGCTAAGACTAAGTAAATATACCACACGGACGAATTCGTGGGCGGAAGCTAGTCTGGTTATAATTTGGAAGCCCAATATATGATCCACACATAGTGGGCAAAAGGCTGGGATGATGAGTAGTTTTGTTCACTGATAACTTATACTAGAATAAAATTAATTAATAATTAACTTACCCGTAATTGCTTTGGACTATAGCTTCGTGATTAATGGCATTAAAGATTATAGCGTGATGACGTCTGGGGTCGTCGAGAGATGGAATGTTGTCTCTCATAGATCTAAGAGAAAAAAAGACTGATATCAAATTTCAGAAGTGTGCAGTGATCTTTTAAAACTAAACTACTAAGCGAAATGCTATTTCGAACAGCAAGAGATAACTTTTCGAATTAAATTCGCACTCAAAACTTGACATGTAAGTAGATATATTCTAACTAAATCACTAGTTTACCATTATTACGCTTTTACCTTCCTATTACCAGTCTATCCTTCGAATATTGGTATTGGCCAGAAATAAATTGATTGGGCAGGTCTGATATTCAGCCGCATTTGGGTAGATTGGAAGCCGCCCCCAACAGAGTCGTAACAATGGCAATCGGCGCACACCCTGTAACATAGGATTTAAACACATCCCGGCAATCTGTTGGTGTAGAAAAGGTTTACTGGGTTATGTGTGTTATGTAAAATAGTCTTAACTTAATGTTCTTACAAAATTACATCTTCTAGATCCTTAACCATTTTTTGGTACGCATCATTTGCTTGCTTGTAATATGGGGCACGGTTTGTCACAACGACGTCAGCGTCTCCGCTCAGTGCGCAGGCGCAACCAAACAGCAACACAAGCACAAGCGCGTACATTTTTAACTGAAATGTTTGGCATTGTGTTATTTGCAGTTTCCGTGAAATATTTTCACGTAAAACCTTATTTTTAGTATATGTGACACCTGAATATATAATAGTTTGTTCAGAATAAGTAACTGAAACGATTCCAATTTTTTTTACACCATGTTGTATTTTGTCCAAAAACCCAAAGTTTTACGGCCTCACAGAAAACCGGCGTGAAACAACGGTGCGTTGTGTTTCGCCGAGTGAGTGAGGTTACCGGAGGCCCATAACATAACATACCATCACGCCTGTATTCCCCGAAGGGTTAGGCAGAGGTGTACTAAGGTACACCCACAGTTCGTCAGTATATTTAGGTCCCATGTAATTAGCCAAGTGGTCCTGAGCGCGACTGCTACGCTAGAGGTCCTGGGTTCGATTCCCAGGTCCAGCTAAGTGTTATTGGGTTTTTCTATGAAATTCTCAGTAGCAGCTCGGAGTTAGGAATTTGTGCCCGGTTAATGGCAATAGGCTCACCCCCTATTACATGGGACCTAAACATACCGGCGAACTGTGGGTGTACATTAGTACACCTCTGCCTAACCCTTCGCGGAATATAGGCGTGGTGGTATGTTATGTTATAACTGATCTCAAGAAACTAAGACTATAAAAAAAATCAAAAAACAACCTATGAATAAATATGTAAGGACTTACCGAAGCTGATGGACTACGATTAAATAAAAAAAACTCCACATATATATAGTTCTCAATTCTTTACGACACATTTAAACTATTTTAAACTATAGCTAAATAATTACTTTAATTGGTCATACTTAATTACGATATAATATATTAGGTAGGTAAATAGGTATAGGCACAATGAGTAGGTAGGTAGGTGGGTATTGTACAGGGTCAAGGTACAAGTCAATGTTTTAGATTTTTATTAGGTATCTACTAGTTTAGTATATACTAATTTACGATAGAGGTGCTCGTCAGCTCGTGGCTAAGTAATGACTAAGCTGATCAACTGATCTGCAAGGGTAAGCTGCGCTCGCTGCGGTCAGTGTGTGGATAGAAAGAAAGAAAGAAAGAAAACGTTTATTTTTTTACATAACATACCATCACGCCTGTATTCCCCGAAGGGTTAGGCAGAGGTGTACGAAGGTACACACACAGTTCGCCGGTATGTTTAGGTCCCATGTAATAGGGGGCGAGCCTATTGCCATTAACCGGGCACAAATTCCTAACTCCGAGCTACTACTGGGAATTTCATAGAAAAACCCAATAACACTTTGCTCGACCTGGGAATCGAACCCAGAACCTCTAGCGTAGCAGTCGCGCTCAGGACCACTTGTCTAATGAGGCAGTTATTTTTTTACACTGACGCTATAAAAGTTAAAACAAAAAGACACGAGTGCACCTTAAAATTAAACAATGTTATATATACCTCTAGATAGCCTGTGGCATAGCCTAGATGGACCATGTGCCAACGACCAATAAGTCCACGCTATTATTAGAAAAAAAAAGCTATAGGTGACTAATCTTAACCCCTCCGTGCCTCAGAGATAACCTAAAGCCGTCGGTCTCGGTTGTCATACGATCTTAGACAATTGTTAGTGGTAGTCAGAAGCCCAAAAAGCCTGACAACCAGTCTATCCCCCGAATATCGGTATTGCCCAGAAATTCGGTTGCAAAGATCTGATGGCAGTCGCTTCGTATAAAATGGTGATTGAATATCAGCATTTTATACGAAGCAACTGTCGCGTCTGGTTAGACTGGACTGGACTGGACCACCCCAACATGGGCAAAGGCTCGGAGAATGATGAGTATGTGCCTACTAGATTACGATTAGATTACGATTTAGATTATATAATACCTTAAACCATTCAGAACGAACAACACATAGAGTTAAGAATGGTATTTTGAATAATGTATACTATATTTGTCTGTATAAGTGAGGAGAAATAAATGATTATTTATTTATTATTAATATTATTCGACTGATATTTAAAACGACGCCAAATTATAACTGATACATACTTTATTGTCTGTGTCAGTGTGTTATTTCAGATTTCGCGTTTGTGTAGGTTATAAACAAAAGGAATTAAAAAAAACTAAAAAGACAAAAACAAGTCTAGTAGTCCAGACCTATGTAAAGTTAGAGACGGTCACGATTTTGAATGGGTCCCGACGGCAAGATTGACTTTATTCTACGTTATAATTTATTATTTTATGTATTTATCGATCATGAAAACATTTAAATGGTGTAGTTATTCAATATTACTTTAGGTCTGGACTACTAGACTTGTTTTTGTCTTTTTAGTTTTTTTAAAGTGTTTTTATGCAGTCGGGTTTTTTAGTTATTTTAATTACGTAACTTGTTTCCGGATTTTTAGTGCAAAACTACGAAAAATTATTTATATGATAAAGTAGATTTTTTCCTACAAGTCCCTTAACAATAAAGTAATGTAATGCTTTCGCTAATTGCTACCGAAAATTTGAGAATACATGATACGGAAAGCTCAAAACATATTTTTCAGCATCCGCCATTTTTTTTTAAATTTCATGTACCCAGTGACACTCGTGCCATCAAGACAAATCTAATGAGGTATCATTTATCTAAATCGGTTGCACCGTTGAATAGTTACGAGCGGACATAGGAACGGACATACATACATACATACATACATACACGTCAAACACATAACCCTCCTCCTTCGGCAGTCGGGTAAAAAGGGGCATAATGTAATTCCTTCAGAGCCGGACTCTGAAGGAATCTGCGCGGCAGCCCAAATTTCCCATAGAATACCAAAATAAATCTCAAACACAATTTAAATCGAAATAAGCTAGTATTCTGATTCTGTTCCTACCATTTCGTCCAAAATATTTCACTGGAAATATATGTAAGCGAATGCATTTTTGAGAACATTACCAAGTTTGGAACGGAACATTAAAAAAATTCCGGTCGTTTATTTCCATTGAAGCAGTAGTAGACGAAATGGTATGGTAGGATCCTAGATTACCGGTATCTCAATCCGAATAACATGTTACACAATTTGATAAAATATTGTTTGGATTACGACTTATTTTAGTATTACATTTTGTGGGAAATTCAAGCCCGCCGGGACCCTAAAACATCAATTTATTATAAAAAAAATCTTACAATCACAATACTAATTTAGGCATGGTTTAATTAACTTAACCCAAAGCATATTGTGTTCATATCTCGTGACAAATCGGGTCCTATATAAATATTTAGTTTTTCCTTTTCTCATGACTCCATCCTAAAGTTGTCTGTAAGAGATCGCTGTTAGCGATAAGACCGCCCATTGTGCCATTCTATGATCTATGTAACTTGTACTTTACATTTGTTTTGGTGTGCAATAAAGAATATTCTATTCTATTCTATTCTATTCTACAACAGTTACATTGCCAAACTATGTAAATAGTTAACTAGTATATAAATTTAATAGAATACTAGTTATTGCCCGCGGCTTCGCTCACATGAAGCTATTTTATGATTTAAAACTGATCCCAAAAATAACATACCATCACGCCTGTATTCCCAGAAGGGTTAGGCAGAGGTTTACTAGGGTACACCCACAGTTCGCCGGTATGTTTAGGTCCCATGTAATAGGGGGCGAGCCTATTGCCATTAACCGGGCACAAATTCCAAACTCCGAGCTGCTACTGAGAATTTCATAGAAAACCCAATAACACTTTGCTCGACCTGGGAATCGAACCCAAGACCTCTAGCGTAGCGGTCGTACTTGAAACCACTAGACTAACGAGGCAGTAAACAGCAGACCAAAAATAATTTTATGACAACAGTGAGGATCTCTTCTTAGTATGGGTCTCTATAAATCAAAGAGGTCAAGCTGTATCTCAAGATCTGTTTAATTATTGAGGATAGCTGCTCGGCCCGGTTTCGCCCGTGTTCCCGTAGGAATGAAACATTTTCCTGCGATAAAAACTAGCCTTTGTTCATCAGGGATAATGTCGGCTTCTAATGGTAAAATAATTTTTCAAATCGGTCCAGTAGTTTCGGAGCCTATTCAATACAAACAAACAATCTTTCCTCTTTATAATATTAGTGTAAATGTAGATATACGAGTATGCTCCAACTTAAAAACTGGGTATACTTCTTATACCAGTTTTTAAGTTGGAGCATTTAAAACTATTCAACAGTTTGCGCCAACCCGTAAAATATAGACAAATACAGACAAGAATTCGGAGTCGTTTATATACCCTAACCTATTTGTTTTCATTTTAATATCTTCAATGTACAGACACAGCTTTTTTTTCAATGTTATAATAATTTAATAAAATATACCTTGTACACGCCTGTATTTTCCAAACGGTTAGGCAGAGGTGTGCTGATGTACACCAACAGCTCCCCGTTATGTTTAGGTCCCATGTAATAGTGGGCGACTTTCCAAACTCTGATGCCAATAAAAATTTCTTACAAAAACCCACTTTGCTCGATTTGGGAATAGAAGCATCTCTAGCTAAATAAGTCGTCTATAAACTCTAAACCTCTATAAATAATCCTCTAGCCAGGGGGCTGACAATCTATGAGGATTTGCTACACTTCAAAATCAGCAAACTGTCGATTGGGGCTTCGAAAACGACAACGAGCTATCGGATCACCTGATGGTAAGCGAGTACCGCCGCCCATGGACGGGTGTCTAAGTGTTGTATCACGCCAGTTTTCTGCGAGCCGTCCCATTCGTGCCGAAGCATGACTATTCTAGGGTATTTAATTATATTAAAATACTATCTTCTGCCCGCGGCTTCGCTTACGTGAAGCTATATCAGGAGTAAAAATGGAAAACCAACATTGATGACCTCTTTTTTGTATGGGCCTCTATACATCAGGGAGGTCAAGCTGTATCTCAGGACTCATTTAATTAATTGAGATAAGAAGTTCACCAGTTTTTAAGTTGGAGCATATACTTTCTAACAGTGATAATAAAATTAAAATCTATTCAGTAGTTTTTGATCCAAGCCGTAACAAACAGACAAACAGACAAGAATTTTAAAAATCACATTTTCGGATTCGGAGACGTTTATATAAGTACCATAATATGGTATATAAACGTATATTTTACGTTTACGTTTATATACCATAATATGGTATATATTATAACCCACGTGTTTTTTTGTAAATATCTTGAATGTACAAACACAGATTTTTTACAATTTTATAATAGTAGAGAGAAGAGAAGAGAAGAGATTATGTGTTTTCAACTAGGAGGCAGGTACCTACGTAACGAACACCACACAAGTGTCAACGGGATTTTTAATTTAAGTAGGTACGTATTTAATTTAAGTAGGTACGTAATGGCTATTGTTATATTAAATTATTACACGCGCGACTAATTGTCCACACGCTTTGAAAATTATCGAAATAATTATGTATTGGCATCTGCATAGTAAATTTCTATTAAAAAAGAAATTAATAACCTTTCCATAAATTGATGTCAAAGTTTTTAATAAAGAAGTGCTTAAACAATTATATTATTATTTGAAATGCACTTGTCACATCAGCGCCAGAGTGTGATCTGTTTGCATCTAGATGGATGTTTGAATTTGATGAAGAGAATGTTTGAGATTCTTTCAGTGTTAGATAGCCTATTTATTGAGGAAGACTATAGGCTATATTCTGGGACTGGGACATCATCATCATCATCATCACGCTCAGACTAAGTAACTATTCCACGCGGACGAAGCCGTGGGCGGAAGCTAGTAATATATATTCGGGTAATAGCTGATACATCTGAATGATCTGAACACAATAACTGCCTCATTAGCCTTGTTGTTCTAAGCGTAATTGCTATGTTAAAGATCCTGCATTCGATTACCAACTTCAGCGAAGTATTATTCGGTTTTAAAATGAAATTCTCAGTAGCAGCACTAGCAGCTCCGAGTTTGGAATATATGGCTCGGACGAAACACCGGCGAACTGTGGGTGTACATTGGTAGGCCTCTGCCTTACCCTTTCGGGAATACCTACAGGCATGATAGTATGTTACCAGCAACCAACACCAGGTGCAATGTCGGAAGTCCATAACTATACATCTGCTGCCGCAAGCTGGCTAAACATAGATTTGATCCACGCAGCCTGAATGTCATACGCAATTATGATGACCACACAAAAGATCATCACAGAAAGAAGAAGAAGACAACATAAAGAAGACTGCTGGTCATCGCTGGTCACCCAAAATAGGGAAGTAGGTATGATTTTTTTTGGATGAGATCTTTATTATTATTCTTGCAGACTACAGAAAAGTGATGTAATTCTTCGTTATCATGCAAATATAAATGGCCTTATTATTTTCTTTATTTAAATTACCCGCCTATTAAAAAGTGGACCAACTTGATTTACCCAGATAGTCCCAGACCGACCTCCTCAGGAAGTAAGGGACTTTTGAAGGTTTTAAAAAAAAGGTTCTAAATCGCGCCAGTATGTATTTGCGAAAACATTGTTTCTAAACATTTGATAAGGTTCGTTCCATGATCGCAATCCTCACAGCTTCTTACAATTTGTTGTAACAGTTCCTACAGTAGTGATGTAATATGTATGTGGACATTCAGTGCAGTTGATAAAGAAATCTTTAGAGAATTCAAGATGAATACCTGCTTATGATACTGCAGTAGACATCGTAGATACTATGTCGAATGTTTGAATAGTTTCAAGAAGAATTGCAATAGAAAACTAAGGTAAACAATATACATAAATAATTTTCAATTTCTTTGTTAGCAGTTATAGGTCAGAGATATGAGCATTAGAATGCCGAGACGTGCGTCTCTAGATAGTTTGCGTATTCATCGTGAGGAAACCTGCATGCCTGAGAGATTTTCTCGACGGCATATTACATCTTCCAACCAAGTTTTTCTGGGATATAGCCTAACCCGTCTCATTCTGGAAGGAGACACGTGCCCTGCCGTGGGACAGTAAATGAGTTGATGACAATTATTTGGTAAAACCCTCCAATTATGAACCTCGTGTAAAAAGTACCTATATAAAACTATGTGAAATTATTGTAATTTCTAATCACAATATCATGTTTAGAGCCATTGCTTATTTAAATTACCATGAATAAAAACAAGCTTACTGTAATAGTTAATTGGTATATAAGTGCGGAGGAATTTCAATTGATTTACTGACCCGAGTCTGCTCTTATGAGGTAAGCATTTAGTTTTTTTGTACTTTAAGGTTTTTATTAGTTATGTTTTATTAATAAGTATACATATTTTCTGATGACTTAAGCTATTTGCGGAATAATTATAAGCTACAATACACCTTAAAACATACTTTTGATTTGGATATAAGAAGTTGGTCCACCTAATCCTTCAAGGAATCCAAGCGTGATGGTACTTATATTGTAATAAGAATGTTGTACTTTTGCAGGCAAAATGTGGCAATTAATAGCCATAATACTTTGCTTCACGTGTGTTCAATCATATTATCAGCGTCCAACAACTAACTCTTATGCGCCATATAAAGAACGTTTGTTAGCGACGGGCTCAAATCCTCAGGCCAATCAAAGAGTACCATCCAGTGAATATAACCATCGTCCGAGCTTTGGATCCGTGGGGGGTAATCTGAAAACTGTTCATCTAATCATGCCAATATCAAGCCAATACCTATCAGGTCAAGCCACTCCTCAGTTGTCAGATCCTCGCGCACCTATCTACAACTACCCTTATAATGGCGCGGCAACTTCAGGATCTAACTTACGTGAAACACAGCCTTCACAAAAATCGGATCTATACTCGACGCCGACGGCGGATCTATTTGATCTAGACTATGGCTCTTTGAATGACGGAGCTGACAATAGCTTTACAGACCCAGCCACACTTATCGAACCTAGGAACACATTGGATACACCGTCCTATTATGAAGAGCTTGAACTTACGGAGAAGTTTGCGAGTTATTTGAAGAGACGAACGTAAGTAGACATTTTTAAAAAGGTAGACCTTTGGAAATATAACTAATTGCCCTAAATTCTTCAACTTGTGGTTTAGTTAGTTCCAAGGCGATATTAGACGTTGTTCTGGAAACAGAAGTAAAGCTTTACTCCTAAATAAGTGTTTTGTACAAAATTCTCAAAATCACTAAGGAAATAAATCACGAATGCGAAACACTTACGAGCCCAATTGTCTAAAACCACTGCAGACCCACTTGCTGATAACTTCAGACGCGCACAGTTATATCGACAGTACTGTACACGTGGTACTATAAGTTCTGGTGAAGACGAACGTTCATCCATGTTTTGCTTCATCATTCAACAATTGTTTAATTTTTAATGTAAAATGTAATAAAATGTAATAAAAAATTGTTTAATGCCAATTAAACAATTATTGTAATTGCAATTAATTAAATTGTAATTGCAATTATTTCAATAAATTAATCAATTGATTAAAATAATTGCAATTAATTTAATTGCAACTGATTTAAAAAATACCATTTACTTTATTGCGATTGATAAAAAAATGATTGATTAGTAATGCCCAATCACTGGTGCTCACGCACCGTAAGTTAAAATGAGTTGTGTGTTATTTTTCAGGAGAATAGACACTTCTTCTACTGCAATAAACGATGCTGCACACCAATATAATGCACTTCTAGCAGTAATCATTACACTAGCCAAGTCCATCAGGAATTCATGCACTCAGTAAGTTCAAAGAACTTTGTAAGATTGTAAAAATTGTATACGAATTGTTACTTTTCAGTGTAGGCCTTATATCTGTGTAGACATTACACCTTCCTGTAATGTTCAAGTATTCCTTCAATGCGGTTTTTATAAGCTTCGCGCCCGTTTTTTTATCATGATTTTTTTCTTCCTATCGTATAAGTATTCATGCAGAATTAGCTAGCCAAATGATTTGTCCATTGAACTGCCAAAGCGCAGGTGTCGACAGCTCGAATCCACGTAGTCAAAGGCATGGTATCTATAACTTCAGAGTTTACCTACTACGTACTTATAAACTAGCAGCCCCCGCCGGCTTTGCGCTGGTGGAAGTATCCCTAACTTATTTCAAAACATTGTATATCCTCTGTTAATCTGGAATAATGGAGCATCCAAAAGGGTGAAAGAATTTTTGAAATCGTCTTAGAAGTTTTTGAGTTTATTCGTTACATACATACAAACCTTTTCTCTTTATATTAATTGTATATATAGTATAGATCATCATCATCACCATCACTCATTAGAAAAGGCGAAAGAAAACATCGTGAGGAAACCTGCACTCCCTGAGAGATTTTCTCATCGGCGTGTGAAGTTTGCAAATCCGATTTAGGCTTGCGTGGGAATAGCCTAACCAGTCTTTCACTAGCCATCATCGCAAAATTCCCGCATCGTTATAAAATCACAATGTCGATCGACGCATAGGTACCTACTGGGTTACTTAATAATGTATTCGGTGGGAGAGGGATTTGAAACTATCGAGAGTGTCACACGTCACACAGGGGCAGCATGAAAATGACCGGGCCATGGCAGGAAAATGTTTGAAAAACACTGGCATTATGTCTCTTATTGAGAGGAGACCCGTGCCGAGCAGTGCGGTAATAAATGGGTTGATGATATTATGTGATGTCTCAATCCCAATAGACAGGAATAACGTACTTACTTCTTAGCTTGATAACCCAAGCTATATCTTAACCTCAGCTGACAGATTCAGAACAACACAATTTAATGCGTTTCGTATCGTCGTGTTATTTTATTAAATCTTCAGAACTTCAATTTTTTAACAATCTGTGGCGTCGCAGCAGGACGCAGGACGTAAGTTCTAAGTCAATCCTGTCTATAATATATACACTTAATGCGGTTATTTTACCTGGTTTCGATTCTCAGGACGAGTAAGATGTTATTAGATTTTCTATAAAATTCTCATTTCCATTACCGGCTAAATGTGGGTATACACGTACTCTTTTTGGGGAATACAGGCGTGATGGTATGTTGTATTTCTTCCCTTAGATTCGACCAGGTCTACGACCAGATATACTTACCAACAGTTGAGACCTACTATAAGTATGGGGTGGCTAATGCGGAAAAGGTTACAGTAATGATTGAAGACTACATCCGTAGAGGAAACTCACACATGCCCAAGGTAAGTAACTAATAGTAATAGCTAATAGAATAGTCACAGCCGTTATTTTTGCTTATTTTGCGACATTCACTATGAAGGGTAAAATAAAGTATTTTCAATTGCAAATGAGGGTAGGTATAGTTCGCGCAAAATAACTTGACCCAAAACTAACGGAGAGGGGGAAAGTTTGCGCAGTACATTTGCGAGCAAAATGTACTAAAAACGACTACTGCTCATCCACCATTTTGGTTCAAGTTATTTTGCGCCAACTGTACACGCTACCGTTTCGTAAATTTGCGAATTTCCTTATTCATAAATAGAGCGTTTGGAGCACTTAAATTTTCCGTGATCATAATAAAATTATACCATCTTATATAAAACTAGCTTCTGCCCGCGGCTTCGCCCCCGTGGCATAAAAAGTATCGGGATCGGGATAAAAAATATCCTATGTCCGTCTCCTGGTCCTAAGCTACCTCTCCACCAATTTTCAGCCAAATCGGTTCAGCCGTTCTTGAGTTATAAATGAAGTAACTAACACGACTTTCTTTTATATATATAAATAAGATTAACAAATGCCTGCTAGTGTTTTCATATTTCGCCACATTCCATATTTTAAAAGGTGATGCGATGCTTGCGATGAAGATGTCATAACGTTATTATGTTCTGTTTTTTATTGCTATTGTTTTTTGTAATACGCATAAACTTATTCCACGACCATCACGATATTCACGATCAGCTATAATGATGGTAATTTAAAACCGTGAAATCCTCACCAAACTGAAAGGTGCGAATGAAGCCATACCTACCTCCTTATCCTAATTACTTGTTCCAGATAAAAAAACTGAAGGAAGAAATATGCGACAACGAATTATTCTGTGCAGCGTCCTTTGACAGCCACATCAATAATTCTCCATTAATATATGTCAAGGAGCTAGAAACCCTGGAAGCGCTGGCTCACCTGGCCCGCGGCTTCTACCCTTACATCGATGAGTTTAACCAAGCCGCCAAGAAAGGAACTGTGTTGCAATACTTGCAGAAGAGTAAGGATAAATTGAAGGGTTACGTTATGAATGTGGTGAACAGCGTTGAACACTTATCTGATAAATCCGTCCGGTGCGTCTAATTGTTTACCATCGATCAATAAACAACAATAAAGTGTTATAGTTGTTTTATTGTTTTCACGGTTGACACAGCGTAGAAACAAGGTGTTAGGAATGTTACTTTTTTATTGGAATGCGGAAAATCCTCTTTCGAGGCCGCAAGGTACATATGATATTATGTCTAACACGAATCTAATTACATTTCGAATCGCACTTGCCTTCATAAATGAATGTCTCCCCATGCCCTATAGTCGTGATTACATCCACCCATGCCACAAATCCAGGATAGTTACCTAGGTAGATAAGTTTTTTCTAACACTGAAATTAATACCTTTCTAATATTTTTAAAGATTCATTTATACTTTTCTACCAATCACATAGGTATACCCCTATAATAATTATCTTATATAACAATTCGTGTCATTTAGCCATGAGCCCATGTATCCAGTAGTTATCTGTCTGATTCAAAAATGGGGCAAATTTTTGCCCACATACAAGACAACAAATAGTAAATTCAAACTTCAAAAATTGAAGTTATTGAAAGAAGGTAATTATAAAAGAAAACTCCTCGGTACAGCACACAACCAAACATTTAATTCTAAAATACATATTAAAAATTAACAAATGAATACGTCAGTCTATACAAGTTTAATATATTATTCACTCTATTTTATATAAATAACTCTGTTTCTATAAATATCAGACACCTACTTCTTAAGATAATATTATAAATATACAGGAATTTTACAAGAATGTTTAGAAATTAGTTTCGTTAGAAAGAAAAGAATTTATGTCGAAAGATTTTCTTTAGTAAATGACCTCTGAATTTGTGTTGCATTAATAATATGTATTTTTTATGTAGTCTGAGAGATAAGAACGTTTTATTTAGATAATATTTTTATAACATAACTTTGCTAGATGAATATAAAAGGAATGTTTATATTAAATCGTAATATTGTTATAAGTAATATATGTTATAACGTTATTGCCTCTTAAACTACTTATTAGACATTAATTATTGCCAGTTATGTAAACCACATCGTACATAATATTTTACACCGTATATAAACTACGATAAAGTGTAGGATTCGATCATATTATCAAACTAACTTTCGTAATGCTGGACACGAGTCTCCTCTCAAGAGATACATAGACTCTAGTCCACCATGCAGGTCCATTGTGGGATGACAGACTTCACACGCCATCAAAAACATCCCCATGCAATTTTCACGATGTTTTCCTTCACAGTTAAAAATGTAAGGTAGCTATTTCAGCGAGCGATAATTGTTACTTAGTCACGCTTTGATCTTACTCGGATAAAAAAAACATATTTGGAAAGCGAATCAATTAATACTCGCATTAAAATTGGTGTTCGATAAATACCATCTTAAAATATTTAACACAATGTGGTGTTACGTAACTGACAAACAATTTCCGCAGCAAATAATTGAAAAAAAAGAACAAAATACATCTCTTAGACGGATATTGATACACACAATGACATTTTTGTTAAAACACGCCGAAAAAAACACAATTTTGATTACAACAAATTTTCAAATTTTTGGTTCCTTATCACTTTTGGAACATAATTCATTTCTAAGCAATGTTCTAAAAAGGCAAGACGATACAATATTGATATCAATACACTATAAATATATATTATTATGTATAACCACCCACAGACAGCGACCAGACAAACTATGGAAATCCAGGACATACAATGCGCCACGAGGCCATACTGCGTATTCTTTTGATCGTTTTGGGATCGACCGCTATCTCTTTCTCATAACCTAAAAATGGTCGAGTTAACACGTTGTACGGCCTCAAGGTCCCAAGTATTTGATTGAGTTAAAATCGCTTTTCAGCGACTTCAAAATTGATGATACTTGACTACGAAATCAGTCAGTTCTTATGTCATTAAGTGCCTTCGGACGATCATTCCGATACAATTATTCATACCGTATGTAGATCCGATTTAGCCCCACCTTGGTCGTATTGCGGTCGTTGCTATCCCCACACATGCGCAATATCTCTTAATCACGAAAAGCTTTTGTATCAACTATCGCCTTCTGAGAACACTGCAATAAATCGATTAATTTCTTTTTAGTTACAATAATCTATAGTCACACTTATTATATACACGATAGAATTTATTTACTACATTGCACGCGTCAAATACATCTTATATTATGTTAAATTACACACCTAATAAGTCATTGAATATATTTATAGTATCAATCAATACCTTGTTTCTCATTGACAAATGGAAGCTTGAAAAATACGCCGACTGAGAGTCAAGGTAGAGAAAAGGAACTGCCAGGATACCTCAGGAAAATAGTTATGTAACTCGTAGTGTTATTTTACGTTGAAATAATTTTTATTTGTAAATTTACGGCAAAAATCAAAATAAATCTAGACCTAAATAGTTTTTGGAATACACGTTAGGTAAAGTTACCAATAGGAACAACACTATAAGTTACCATAACATAAAAAAAACTGAAGAAAAAATAAATAACAGAAGTTATAAAGTTATAAAAAAAAGCGTTGCCATAATCAAGATCGTTGGTTGTTAATGAGATCATAACTGAGGCAAATCCAATTAATTGCTACATAAACTAAAATTTTACATTAATTTAATAAATGCGATTCCATTTATTCATACTTTTAGAAACTAACATAATATAGATTTAGCTGAACCATGAACTATTGTACCTTTCTCGTTCTAAAATATACCTCCCTTTTCTCCGCCTAATACCTTGCACTACCCTCAACTTCAACTCATTTGAGAGAACGATAATTATTTAGCTAACGTTATCTCTCTCTCATCTGATTAAAGTTGATAATATAAAAAGCTGGAACAGAAAAAAAATCGTAGTTATTAGTTAATACAAACGAAAATGCTTTACCAAATCAATTTTTACGCAAACGTTATTTTCACGAAATAATTGTCTCAAAATAGATATGTATAAAGTTTTCAAAAAATTATTTCTCATTTAATATCTGTATATGGGTTAAGTTAAAGTAGAAGATAGAGAGACGGGACGGTGTTTCTCGTAAGATATGGTCAAGTTTCTCTAAGGAAAACCTCTGACTTTGCTTACGAAATCGCATTAAAAAACCTAGTTTTTTTATACTCTGTAAAACTGAAAACGGGTATTGTAATCATCATACCGAATATCGCAAAAAGTCTAATATTGCATACTTTTCTCTGCATATAACAGCAGATTTTCTACTCATGGTTGTTTATAATTAGAGTACGACTTCTTTCCCAATTTAAGGTAAAGACATAGGGTTATATTACTATAGATATGATATTTAATGTCGCCGACATTAATGAGAATAGTTTCTCGCCTATACATTCGATAAACAGGCATCCGATTATCGAATATAAAAGATAAGAGGAACTTTCATAAGTCAACATTCAGGGTGGAAAAATGCAAAAAAAATAATATCCCAATCTCTCCATCGTCTAGTTTTTCGAAACAGAATGCAAATAAGACATGGCCGCTACCTGCCCAGCAGTTTGGTTTCATACCTTTAATTGGACAAATAAAGAACTATTGAAAATATTAATCACCATTAATCCACATCACGTATTAGATGTTATTGTATTATAAAACGTCATGATATTTATTGATAATATTTCATTCACAGCTCTCTCTAATCTGCACCCCATTTCAGTAAATACATAGAAATATATAAGCGACGCAACACAACTCTATCAAAGAATCATAAATAGTCGCCGTAACCTGTACAGGAATCTATGTACAACAAAGTCTAAACAAATATACAATGGTTATTGTATATGTATAATTTATACACAAATTAGTGTACATAATGTATAAAATAAAGATTTGGTGGAGATCGGTGATTTATTTGTAGCCTTTGGCAAGTGTGCGAAAGAGACAACACTACCGTTTATAGCGCCGTCTCTCTCGCACAAGGTGTTGCCACTTCATGAAATTTCGTCGGAACAAACAAACCACCAAATCCAAACACGAATCACAAACGAGCTAAGTCCAGTATATTTTAACACCCAAGAAAATACTTCTAAACTCCCGTGTGGGTTAAACATCTATAAATAAATAAATCTAGTATATACAAAATAACGTCTATATCTATGATATAAGTTTATCTAAGTGCTGTGTATAAGTTAAGGACGCTCTTGTTTTCTTTGTGTGAGGGTGTTTTGGAGAAAACGTTCCAAAAACGTAGCGTTTCGTCGCCAGCGCCGGTGACTATCGCCTCGCCGTCGGGCGACAGGGCTAGGTAGAGGACGCGGTATGAATGGCCCGTTAGTTTCGCCACCTGAATTGAAAAGAAAACATATTGTATTGTTTAACTATTTCTCTATGCAATAACTATTCATGATAAGAAATTGAGTATCGTTAGCTTAATGAAGGACAGGATCCGCAACAGTCGCAAGAAGGAGAATGTATATAAATGTGTGCGCTGTATAGATGAAGGGAAAACTGCAACTTTAAGAGGTTTCCATAAAGTTCTAGAAGTACACTCGCCTAGTACGTACCAACCCGCATTAGGCTAGTCGGGTGTCTTACAGTGTTAGGCATAAAACAGTTAAAAAATAACTGCAATTAAATTAATATAATAATTGTAATTCAATTGACATAGGTATACTGATTTCTGACTCTTACGCGAATATTAGAGATTGAAATGAAACTATTTTGACCTACGAATGATTTATACGATACTAGCGACCCGCCCGCGGTTTCACCCGCGCTGCCCCGTCCCTAAGAGTCGTAGCGTAATATTAAATAGCTTAAAACCTTCCTCTTGAATCACTCTATCTATTAAAAAAACCGCATCAAAATCCGTTGCGTAGTTTAAAAGATCTAAGCATACATAGGGACAGACAGCGGGAAACGACTTTGTTTTATAATAAGTAGTGATAATCTCCCACACATTTGGCAATATTATATTTAACAAACCTGCGTCAGCGATGGGTACTTCCACACGAGGATCTGATTTTGTGAGTACCCGTGGGTAGACACCAACTCGCTTGAATGCTTCGACCACGCCAGATTGCACACTTGTGACCCTGTTGGTAAAGAAGTTAGGTAAGTTAAAAAACATGGAAATTAGTGAGATTATATAAAATTCACAATTCAATTGGTGACAAAATTTGCATGCAAGTCATTTTTCGATATGAAATGACCAAATAACGGTTTGTGGAATAGAAAATGTCGGCAAAAGTAATTACCAAAGTTTTGTATTTATATATTAATATCTGGGCCTATAAGGCCCGGGCTTAGGGCGGCAAAATTTAGGGGGCGGCGTAACAAGTGATATTTTTAGATTTGGTTGCGCCCACACGTTGAACAAAGTGTCAATAGCACCTCGCCGAAATGATAACCAATTATTTAAAGTTTACAAGTAGTATGGAGAATCTTCGCTCACTAGCTTATTCCAAGACCAAGCATCATTTATAATTTGCTGAGCAGGGGAGCGGCAATCATTTGTAGGCCAAGGGCAAACTAGGTCCCCAGTCAGTGACACCTAAGAACCTGAGTGTTATGCGCATCAGAGCCTCAAAGCCCCTTTGAAGGAGTCAAGAAGTCCACAACGCTCCACGAATCCCGTGGTCATGATAATATGGCAAAGAACCTCTAGCGTAGCAGTCCCGCTCTGAACCACTTGACTAATGAGGCAGTAATGGGTTGATTATGTTATGTTATGTACCTGTATCGACGCACTGCATCGGCTGGGAGGTGAGGGTGTTCCAGAATCGTATGCAGCGGTCGGCGGTGCCGCCACCAGACGCCAGCAGCCCGTGCTGGTGCGGAGACCACGCGATCGCCTTCACCGCCGCCACGTGGGCCGAGTACGTCTGCACCGGAGAGGTCGAGTGCTGTAATTGAAGAACATTTTATTAAGATACTGTATAACATACCATCGAATTCCCCGAAGGGTTAGGCAGAGGCGTACCAATGTACAGTACTCTTCAATCTTTTTGGCCGGGCTGAACATAGGCACGAGCCGCTGCGCAGAATGTATTTCGTTTGGGCGGATAGGGGAAGATGGAAGAGCGCAAGTGCACGGGGCGTCTAAAGCGGTCACCCGCGGGCAGAAGCTAGTGATATATAAACTGCAACATCAGTAGCACAAGCACGAATAACTTGCGAAAACGTATTCGTATCGAAATCGAGAATAATTTGTATGGGAAGGAGGTTAATAAACGTAGATGAAACGAAAGTAGTGTGCCAGGATCGTAGCAAGTGAAAATCTATCTAATCTCTGCCTACAATGGGAGACAGGCGTGTAAATATGTATGTATGTATGAGATTTGTAGCAGAAAAAACTAGATACGTTAACGATACGAATTCGATAGTGCTTCGTGCTTAGGCTACAGTTCTAAGCGCGACTACTACGTCAGATGTCTTGGGTTCGTTTTCCAGGTCGAGTAGTGTTATTAATTGTTTCTATAAATTTCTCAGTAGCAGCTCCGATTTGTGACCGGTTAGTGGCAATAGGCTCGCCTCCTAATTCAATGGGACCTACAAAAAACCGGTTACAAACTTTGGGTATATTTCATACACCTCTGCCTTACCCTTCGGGGAATTCAGTCGTGATAGCATGTATGTTTGGGAAAAAAATGAAATCTTAAATATGTTGACGTAATTAAATTTAATAAGACATTTTCTCTCTTTCTAAAATACCAACTCATTAAGTAATATAATAAATCCTATATATAATTATGTGATTCGATAACTTCAAATAAAAATAAAAATCATAGCAAGTCTCAAGTTCCTAATCTAAGCGGAAATGATGTAATTAATATCGGTGTGCAAGTTTAATTTTGCGTGTTACCGCAAACCTTATCATTTGTTCATTCCCACCATTAAACAATATTCTCACGACAAACAAAGGTTTAAAATTATGTTAATGGGTGGAAAAAATAACTTCACATGGTGGCAAAAAATAAAGGAAATAATTAAAATTCATACTAATGTACACCCACAGTTCGCCGGTATGTTTAGGTCCCATGTAATAGGGGGCGAGCCTATTGCCACTAACCGGGCACAAATTCCTATCTCCGAGCTGCTACTGGGAATTTCATATAATAACCCAATAACACTTTGCTCGACCTGGGAATCGAACCCAGGACCTCTAGCGTAGCAGTCGCGGTCCGGACCACTTGGCTATTGAGGCAGTTACATTAGTACGCCTCTGCCTAACCCTTCGGGGAATACAGGCGTGATGGTATGTTATGTTGTGTTAAAATTCATTAAAAAAGATGATTGTGAAGAATCACGAAACTTTACAAGGTAAAACAAAAGAAAAATAAGTAACATACTACTCCCAGGGGAGATAGGCAGATATGTACCCATATTTCGCCAGTATATTTGGAAATATGGTGAAATGAAATAATTCCATGAAATATGGTGCGAGTCTTTTGCTATTCAGCGGATACAAATACTAACTCTTGATTGTTAGAATATTAGCTTGTGAAAATTTCATATAAAAACTCAATGACACTACTCGACCTGGGTAACGAATCCTGGAACTCTCAATTTTTAATAAGTACCTATAATATTACAAGCCATCGGTCGAATGCATTTAAAAAAAAATTGATCGAGATGACTAACAACTTAGCCTCAGTTGGGCAAGGAGAGGTCTGCTTACCTCAATAGCAGCACAGCAAGGAATAAAGCGTGATAATCCAATGAATCTATTTAATAGTGCAAATAACTACAATAGACAGGTTTCACGTCACCTTTTAGCACCAATTCTATATAATTAAGTGTAATTTCGATTATACCACGACAAATTGAACTTTATTATCATGCCCGAAGAGTGCATTGTTAATTGAATTTCAGTTTAACACGTCGACCCGCTAACAAATGAATTACGCCAATAGCTTCATTGTTCAGTTCTTGACCTACCTTTTAAATGGGCGTAACTTTCATGTTTTATGTGCGAAATAATTGTTAGAAACGTAATTTAAAATAATTAAGTACGTCTGTCTTAGGCTTTTTCAGTTTTAATTATGTTTTTGGACAAATATTTATCGATATTAGTTGGATATTTGGTCCTTTTTTTTCGGTTGGGGAAATGCACCTTATGCATGTCCCGCTTTGGGGATGCTGGAAGGTTATGTCGGGCTCTGCGGCCAGGTGGCCAGCATACCGACTGAAACCACCACTACCACATTCCGCATAGTGGTGGGAACTCGGGAATGGCTCTCGCATGATCCGCAATAAATAGTTGGTCCTAAGCTCTGGGGCTATTATAAAATTAGAAATAGATCTGTCTCGAATACCAAATCCAAACAGATCATTGTGTTCAGTCTTAAGTAGATGGGTCGAGAGAACATTTCTAGGGGTGAGAATATATGATAATTTGCTTGATGACTACTTTCGCATAAACCTATCAAAGACAAACATATTGCCCGGTATTCGACTGTTTTATGAAGTATAATCGACTGTAAAACTAAATTTCTTAGTAAATTCTCTTCAGCAGAAAAAAAGAAGACTTCGCTGTGAAGATTAGATATATCCATACTAATATATAAAGCTGAAGAGTTTGTTTGTTTGCTTGAACGCGCTAATCTCAGGAACTACTGGTCCAATTTGAAAAATTATTTCAGTGTTAGATAGCCCATTTATTGAGGAAGGCTATAGGCTATATATCATCACGCTACGCGGACGAAGTCGCGGGCAGAAGCTAGTAAGATAATAAACGTTATCGATATGAGAATGTTGAGAATTGTCCATCACTAGTCCTATATATGTGAGAGCCAGTGCACGGTAGAATATTTACTGGAATTGCGTGTTCCAGGGTCAAACGCATTTGGCAACAAAAAATATCCTTATTTAAGTCAATTATATTGAATTACACATAGTGGCTTGTCACGCTCATTTAAGTTCATTACGGATGATAATTGATTGGACTCAGAAACCACTTCTTTTGTTATGATAAACCTTCAAATGGCGACCGTTCTTTGATAAGACTAAGGGATTGTGGAATTTTTATCCACTAAAAAGACACCGATAGCGACCACCATTTTAAAAGTTAACTGAATCGCCTTGTAAGTTCTAGTTACGCATATTATCATTGCTCGTGTAGGCAGGTTCACTGTTTTAATAGTTAAAATTGTCATTTAAACTAAAAGAAAGGAGGCTTGCTAATATTATAAATACTGCTTGAAAATTAATAATAATAACATGTGCGCCAGCTGACAGTAGCAATGAATAAATTAATAAGTACCCCAAACAATGATGTGAATTCTATTTTGTATAACGCCTTTTAATAACTTAACAGACAGAAATGTGTTTGCTGGGGAGTTTGTTGCGCCGTTTCTTCTTCCCAGCGAAAACACTAGGAAGCGGTGAAGGGCGGGCGTTTTGGGGGCTGTCTATATTGTAAAAATGACGTTCAAAAAGTACTACCTAGCAGTCTATATTGAATAAATGATTTTGACTTTGACTTTGACTTTGATCAGTACGTCTTCCTCACATCCTCTTAAAAAACCACCCCAGAACCTTAATGGGCAACGCCTATAAGGGCAAAAACCCTGGCAGACTTTCAAGGCGTCTCCCTTGCAACGCACTGTGCTACCGTCTTCTCTAGAGTCATGAGGTGGGCAAACGCTTTAGGAATATTTAGTTTTTAAAATTAGCATAAGCAACAAAAAGTAGGTCTGCAAAAAATAATCTTCTACACCGACAAACATTTCCTGACATCAAAACTGCATACATCCTCCTTAAAACATTTAATAGACAATTAATTTTTTGTGACACTTACCATAGACCATACGAAGAGTTTGTTGTCGTTGCCTCCTGACGCCAATGACTGGCCATCCGGCGACCATTTGAGACCGCACACTTCCTGCCGATGGCCTTGAAGGAAGCGGGATGATTGCACCGCTGAGAATTTAAAAAAATGCACATTAGTAATAAGCAGATACGAAAGATATCTAACCTAACCAAGGAAGTAAGTAACATAGAGTAGATTATAGCTCTTTTTGAGATCCCACGATCCTTTAAGTTCTTTTGCAACATAACCACACTTCTTCATAACAAATCTGGAGGAGAAAGACTTGCTTTTATTGTAATTATGGACTTTAAACAGTTTTAGGGCACAACACTGAAAAAGGTATTCGAAGGTACGTACCTAACTCTGTCTATTTATTACGTTTCACACCTACACTGCTGAACCAATTATCTATTATTTGAGGAGAGAGAGAGGTATTTTCCACTCTATGTTATATTTCCTTGAAGTTCAGATAAATATACTTCACCTATTGCGATCTTTGCTAATGAGTCACTATCATCGTAATTATGAAACAGAAAACGCCTACTGTGTAGGATTTTTTGACCTATCTTCCGGGCGGTTTCTAGTCTAATTAGAGGCAACTCGGTATCAGAATTATGAAATTGCCGTCTGAGCTCCGCAATGCAAAATGATATCATATTTATTTTTATAAATGTATCTTTTAGACTCGTCGACAAGTTATTGTTTTATTTAACTAGATTAGACCTTAGAGCACATGCTTTCAAGGCACTGACATGAAAAATTTAGCTATGTGTTTCAAAAGTAACCGATCCAAAGACAAAACGTAGCTTAACCTAACATCTTTGACTTAACAAGAAGAAATACCATCAAAATTTTACTGCATATGTACATTGTCTTTACTAACAAGGACGTGTTACATACAAACACGGTTCGGTTTATCTCGATGCACCGTAAGACGATGCATTGCATAGTACCTACGTATAGAGTAAGTACACAGGCGCATAATTGCATTGTCGTTGAACTTTCAGTCGTGCGCAAGCATTTGAGATGCAACGGTGCTTTAGAACATGCATCTCAAACTTGAGACTCATTTGAGTTAGTTCGCCTGTGTTTTGAAAACAAATGATGATTCTTATCAGCATCAGTCTAGCGAGTATTAAAATGTTCTGTCTTTTAAGAAAAAAAATCCTCATCGTTTTTCTCGTTTTTTGGGATTACTTTAACAAACAAATATCTCTCATGCATAAAATTCCGAAACAACTTATTTGTTCCACGCGGGAATCAGACCTGCAACCTCTATCGCAGCAGCCGACCACACTCCTGACCTCAGAGAAGCGCCGAAACAAACGTATAATTGTGGTCTTTTATAAAATCGTCGAATTAAAACGGGCGCCATACATGTGTCTATGAGTGACAGCCAAAGCTTAAATGCCTTTTATAATTAGTTTGATATCTTTTTAATTTATTTGAAATATTTTATGTATGTTTTTGGGATTTTGGGTACCCATACTTGAAAAAAGGGTGATCGGACCTAAAATCCAATAAACTTTGACAGCCGCTTGCCTAATCGCTGGCCTAACCGGCTGTGGTAGTCACCGACATTTCTAGATTCTCTTTGTCTGTTCTAAGAGCTTGTTAAATAGGGATTGCGGTTGAATTTAAGGCTTAGTCCTTTATTTCCTTTTAGTGCCCCTTGCACTCACGCGCATGTCAAAAGTATTTAATAACTAAAGAATAGAATATCCTTTATTGTACACTAAAAACTAATGTCAAGTATAAGTTAATCAATTACAACTTCTATCAATTATTTTTAATCAATTGCAATTGACTTGATTTTTAACAATTATTAGCAATTATTTTGTCATCAAATGATTAATTAATTGATTGAAGTTTTAATCGTTTAATTCTCAACACTGACAAATTTATAAAAAATGCCATTCCTTTTTTGTAGTCTGGCAAAAATAGCAATGTCTAAGATCTGTAAGCTGATCAAACGTATTCTGACTAGGCAGCTAGCTAGAGAAAGCTGGTTCCTAGTCCCTACCACCTATAGGGATATTATAGTTACAGCTAGTTGCAAACAGGTTTCGCTAAGGTAAAGGCTTCGCTCCCTATCACGTGAAATCTAATACAACTGTCGACGTTGAATAGAAGTTGTGATTATATGCAAAATACCCGCAATTATAGTATTATAATTAACGAATCAGTTAAGAAAATATGACCGACAGTATCCTATATCTATATATATAAAAGAAAGTCGTGTTAGTTACACTAAGTATTTATAACTTAATAATTGTACAAAAGTTGAATAACTAAACGAAGAAAATACCTAATTAAACACTAAATTACCTGGATCTTAAAACGCAAGAAAATAAAAGAAATTAAACAAAATAACTAAGGAGTCCCTACAAAAAGTGTGAAATAACAAATTAAATTAAAAATTTTAAAAAACCCCCGACGAAAGATCCCGAAAGTCGTGTTAGTTACACTAAGTATTTATAACTTAACAACGGCTGAACCGATTTCGCTGAAAACTGGTGGAGAGATAGCTTAGAACCAGGAGACGGACATAGGATACTTTTGCTCCCGTTCCCGTGGGATGTGATGACAGACCGAATTCCACGGGGGCGAAGCCGCGGGCAGAAGCTAGTACTTTAATAAGAAATAAAATGGTGTTCTTCGCCTCTGACTACCTCAATAGTCTACTGATCCTATACGTGACTGCTACGATAGAGGTCCTAGGTTCGATTCCCAGGACGATCAGTGTTAATGGGATTTTCTATGAAATTCTCTGCAGCAGCTCAGAGTTTCGATTTGTGTTCGGTTCCGGTCCGACACATTTCTGCCTAACCCTTTTGGGAATACAGGCGTGATGTTACGAAAACAAATAATATACTCACGTGGTGTTCTGGTATCCCTCTGTCGTATATGTCTATCTCTGGAGCCAGAACTCAGAATATCACCGTTCCATGCCAGAGCGCCTACTCGGGCCATGTGACCTTGAAGTTTCGTCACCTGAGGAAAATTAAAAAACATTTTATTACTCAGAGGTAACCTCCTTCGTTCTCGAGGTGTGTAGTGAAGAAGTAAAGCTATGGCCTTATCGGGATTTCAGTAGAATTAACGCAGAAGTTATGCTCCTGGTGAAGTCAAAACTCATTTTTAATAAGTACTAAGAATGGCAATAGGCTCATCCCCTATTAATTAGGACAAAAACATAGCAGCGGAGTGAGTGTACATCAGTACACCGCTGACTAACCCTTCGAGGAATAAGTATGGGCGTGGTTGGGTAAACGCTTATTCCTAAGTTTGGAATTTGTTAAGGATGCAAGAATGCGAGATGGATGAAAAGATAAGCGAACACTGTATTTTCGGGAATCAGTATGCTGCCATTCCCAGGGAAAATTTATACCATGTAATTAGTTACTAATTATACAGAAAATTATATTTATCAACAATCCTCTACGCGCCGAGTTGTATAACAAGGTTTACTACTACAGAATCACTTGCGGTTAACTTCAGACGCGAACATATACTTCGACAGTAACTTCCTACAGTACTACAGTAACTTCCCATAAACACGACAGTGATCGTGATATTATTACTAGCGTACTCACACAAAATACATTGCTCAAGATGAAAAAACAACGGGTTGCACTCCGGGAGTGCCGACACAGGTGAAAATTTGAACATTAACGTTGTGCATTTTTGATATTTTGGAATGGGTCGGTTAGGTTAGTTTTACCCATCCCAAAAAGTGCACAACGCAGAAAAGAAGAAGAAAAAGAAAAAAAGAAGAAAGTCAAAGAAGTTTTCACTTCAGTTATAAGATCGCCAGTAGCCCAGAAACAAATCTAGACATAAACCTAGAAGGCTCGGAGCGTAGGCAGTATTCTAATAAAACTTATGCATCCGTGTTTCAAGTGTCTGTGGATGCGGATACATAATTCATTAAACCTGCACAAACTGGTTGGTATTGCTGATTGCTGATTAGTCAGGGAGCTATAAAGACCATAATTTTATCTCTAAGCTAGGCGTGCAACTCTGGTAGGAACCAAGGAATTTGCTAGGTACTATTCTGAGGATCTCCTTAGTTATTTTACATGATAACACTATTAACCTGCATAAATGGGCGATATACATATAGAATTTCGACAGAGAAACTATTGAGTTTTTATAATATGAGCAATAATCAATTAGCCAAAAGCCTTAGTCAACACAACAATACATAAAAATGAGACGCAAAGAACGGCACAGCAGTAAAAAGAAATTAAAATCTATAATTAAATGCTACTTCAACGGCTATTCCTCAAATCTATACTAATATATAAAGCTGAAGAGTTTGTTTGTTTGCTTGAACGCGCTAATCTCAGGAACGACTGGTCCGATTTAAAAAAATCTTTCAGCGTTAGATAGCCCATTTATTGAGGAAGGCTATAGGCTATATATAATCACGCTACGCGGACGAAGTCGCGGGCAGAAGCTAGTACTTAATAAGAGTTGTTTTAAAAAAGCAAGAATAGTACTGATTTATCGGGTGTTGACGCATGCTGCGAGAAAACTATGCCCAGCAGAGGACTGCATTAGGGTTGCGTAAATGAGAGAGCATTATCATGATTTGAGTTGAATTACATTCAGCATATGCTAAAGTTAGGCCAGCATCGACGAATGCTTGATGCATTCTGTCAAGTTCTTTTAGTGAGTGAAGAACAAAGAAAAACATAACACAGAGAAAGGACAGCAAAATCCTTTTTGCTGTCCTTTCTCTGTTATGTGTAACCAAAAAAACTGAATGTTATGCAATGGAGTAACAAAGCATGAATCTCACGGCTGGGCCAAATGGGTCTCCAGATCGGCAATATGTCAAGCATAGGTTAATGCTTGACGCTGGTTTTCATCTGGAGCCGTCATGCTCCAAGGATGTCAATCAGAAAAGTTGTGTGTGACAAATGAGTAATGAAACAAAATGCACAGTGTGCTTGTGTGCAAGTGTGTGTGTGGTGAAGCTGAGACCATATGAGTCCAGGAGAACTGTGAAATAACCTCACCTCTTTGTTAACAGCAACATCCCAGACGCTGATGTGTCCCTTCTGTGTGCCTACAGCGACCAGATGTCCCCTCTCGCTCCAAGCTACTGACGTCACAGCGTTGCCTTCAGACGACAGATCGCATAGCCGCGTCACCTGGCAAACAACACAGATAGTTGCTAACACTGCGAGAAATGGACGGCTAATATTTGTACACTTTACAGGTTAATGCCTTTAGTTCAGGAGTTGTCAACAATGGAGTGCTAACGACAATGTGTGGTGTAATTAAGTTTTTTTTATTCAGTTAGTAAAAGAAATAAGTATGCCTTGTAACGAGTATGTAGTGATATATTCACCAATTTGAAAAAACTACAATAATACTTAATACATATTTTTTTTCTCGCGGCATCACGGTAACCAGGGAACAAACCCTCAGACTACAGACTCGAAAGTAATATCTTTCTACATCACCAGCCTATATTCGTCCACTGCTGGACGTAGGCCTCTCCTAGTGAAAGCTACAGAGCCCGATCTTCGGCTTTCTTCATCCAATCACTGCCAAAATATCTTTAGATACACAGAAATATATATTTGTCTAGGGTGGGAATCAAACCCACAACTCTTGTCGTCAAACATGGTCGACATTCGAAATATTTGTTATTATTGTAAACCAATAAAACACAAATAATGCATGACATAATCTGTTTTAAAAACGTACAATAGCCTTATCACGGACTGCGATTTCTTCTCGGCAACCTTGAGATGGAAAAAAATCTCACCTGACTAGTACATGCACTCCACAAATATACACAGCTGCCCAGCCCCACACTGAGGACATTCTGCGCGGACCAGTCGACCAAGTTCAGGTAGAAGTCGTCCTGCAACTCAGGCGCATCCAACACTTTGAATGGAATCCGGGATATTTTCCTCGTCGCCTTTCGGGGTGATCGCAGCAGCTTTTCAGACTTGGCCGATATCGGTGATAGGCTGTATGGTGACGGATCTATGTTCTCCTGTAAAAGAAACAAGATTTTAGTTAAAGCTTAAACTAAGGTTATAAAGAATGGAAGGTTGTAACACAAGCTAACATAACAAACAGTCACGATGACGACACGTCTGGCGTTGTAGCTGAGCTATCGGCTTCTGATCCACGTGTCAAAAAAATATTTGCTCCGTCTGGGTATTGATGCCACAATCAATACCCAGACGGAGCAAATATTTTTTTGACCTACAGATCCGAGTTTGGGTGTTTGTGTATGTGAGAATTTGGTTTGTAAAAACACTCAAGAGAAAAACCTAGTGGGGCTCAGCGTAAAGGGTCGCTTCTCAAAAAATAGTAAGTGTCCAGAACCGCTGGACAGAAGACAGACCAAATTGTGAAGTTTATTCTTTCGGTGTGTCATCCATCACAGTCGGTGCTATTCGACCACTTTAAAACAGCTCAAGAGAAATACGCGCAAGATAAGCTTTCTTAATTAGGAAAAGATGTAAGATAACGTTGAAAATGGCACAAAGACATACTACAAGGAAATTCTCGGAATGACTAATAATAAAATACATTTGCAAGTACTTGTAACTTTTAATACTCAAATAAATGAGCAGTTCTATGAAATATAACCTGTTCACTTCAAACCACGCGATAATGTTACAACCATATTATTATTATTAAAAAAAAAAGCACAGCACTAAACATAAAACGTCGCAAAAACTTTGGAAATTTGACGAAAAAGATGCAACATCCGACGTAGTTAATAATTATAATAATCGTTTTCTAATAACTAGTTTCTCGATTCTAGGCAATAATAACTGAATATATCTATATGGGGTTTTTTTTGACGATATCAATAATACAATGAACGGTAGTCAATAAACAGCCATTATGGAGAGCTGTCTATCTTGACAATCTTATTACAAAACTAATAAAAAAACTCATTACAGATCTGACCAAGACAACAATAGATAAAGATTTCTGTTCAAACCCCCAAAAAAATAACGAATCATTCTCAGTCAAATAGTAATTAAACTGCCAACTAATTGTGATCTAAGAGCATTAAGTAAAAATAGCATATTTGTCAAAAGACCAGAAATATTAGAACGTGTTAAAGTTATAAATGTTGCAGCAGTCATTAGCTTTACAGCGGCAATAAAACAGAACCATCATGCGAGCACTATAGATGATGATGATTATACAAAAACTATTGACAAATTGAATCTGCTAATTTCAACACTACATGCTACACACAATATATTTTGATGAATCCTAATCTAAACCAAAAAAATATATAAAATACGAAACGTATGCACACGGAACAATCGCCACGAGAGGTAAAAGATCTGTAAATTAAGCATGACGAAACTTAACAAAAAAGCTTATGACCTGACAATAAAAAACTTACCTACACTTTATTACGACTTTTTTAAAGTCTCTGTAAATCTAGACTTGAATGCAAAAATATTCAAATTGGTTTATGCAAAACCGCTTTTGGGCCGTCTTGATATGGAGATAAGCGAGCCGATTAGAATAGAGTTTAAGAAAATGCTTAACGCATACAAGGAAGCCAATTGAAATATCCTGAAGCACATAGGCCTTGAAAAGTTCGCCCACTCTAAGCCTTTTGTCAGGAATAGGCGAATATAAAAAGACACTGAAAAAAACCCAATAAACTTAACGTGTATCTGTCTGATAGCGTCTCGATTTGTCAGCGATTTTTTTACGCTTTCAATTAATCATTAGAATCATTCCTATACAGCGCATTTTGATTGGACTTATTGACGACCGGAATTAAAAACCACCTGATGATATATATGCCACTGCTACCATTCGTCTGTCGAGTGAGCAACGTAACGAATGCTATACAAGATTAATATCGCTTCGTATCTACGCTTCAAACACAGTAATTCGTCAAGATGGTCTGTTTGAGAGGAACAATTATTTACAGAGATATAAACTTGCATTTATTTTGTTTATTGCCGTCCGAAATTATATGTATGTTGACATTTTTAATGTGAATTTTCGCACCGACAAACGTCGTGTGAAATTCTAAGTATTTCAATGCAAAAAAGTGCAGAATTTCGTTAAACTCTCAGCAGTTCAGTGTCCATGAACTCGCTTTTATTACGGACTCCTAAGTAATCTAGATGAATAACACCTTCATAAAGAAACTCAAGTTTCCTGAGACATAACGTGGGTCGCCATTACCATATGCGTATTTTTGGGGCTGATAATAATCCTTTTATTGTTGCAGCATAGAATTTGGCGGTGTGGGTGGAAGATATTGGTAGTTTCTCGGGCGTGAATGGAGCCATATTTAAGTTAAAGGAAACAACAACAAAAGGATGTGTCGCGTTCACTTCGAACACATTTTACTGTAATGTAATTCGGATGGGAACAACTGGGCTGTGACGCCTACGTCAACGAAAAACATAAGGTGGTACAAACGCACAGGGACAATAAACATGAATGTTTAAAGTCAAGCGCACCCAATAAATCGCTGATAAAGAGAAGATTTACATGTATTACTACAAGATAACCCATACGACACCGTTGCTTCGCCCCGATTTTTTCCAAGCAATGATATACTGAGCGAATATGGCAGCAGCTAAAATATCAAAGTTTCTCGGGCAGAAGAATCATGAATGAATCAAAATACTACCGGAACAGTTGTAGTAAGATTGAAAGTGCATCGAGATATGCACGATGATTAATTCGCAAGTGCCACTTATGGAGATATTGACTTAATAGATGCCCCGCCCCATTAGGTCATCGACATAATGACCTTGATGTTCCAAATTAGATGCATATAATCTTATTACGTAAGACGTGGATCGTTTGCAACACGTTGCAACTGGTTTGTTGATACAAAAACAGGTGTGTCAGCTGTGATTTGAAACGATAATGCTAAAAGAAGCGATGCTTGTTGATATGTAAAAGCCTCGCACGGGAAAAGATACGCGTATTTTTAGAATTTCTGCGTTGACATCACGTTTGGTCTAGACTGCATGTTAGATAGCAATCGGGTATCAACGACCTCGCTACCGACGCATCAGCTCCTAACGCATTTACCAGATGTTGTTACTGCACTTCAGAATAACGACTATGTTCACCAGCATTGCAGTAACAAAATCTGATATTGTGACAAAATTAAACGCGCTTTTCCAATTAGTTTTTACCAAGTTCACTAGTTCTTAAAACAGACAAAGGGAAAATCAATACATTCAAAGTACGGTACCATTTCTTTTAATCAATAGTACTTTGATTGGTTTCATGGAACTTTCATATGGAGATCGAGTAACGGCAATTATTACCTTCACGGTTTAAATAGTGCGTGACTAAGTAACGAAACATCAGTTACCATCTATTCCGGCAAACAGTAAAACGATATTTAACAACTAAAGCTTTGCTAATGCTGTTTTGATTACGTGAATTACAGATTTTTTTACGCAATCACACGCGAAATTGTCGGCAATACCAGTGGTCACGTCATACCGTAATAAATAGACGTTTACTTAACTACCTACCTAACCTACACGGTTTGTAAGTCAACAACACTTCTAGTGTCTACTTAATGCGATATAAAAAATATTTAAAGTGTACTTAACATCCTTCACGGACCAACGGCCAAGTAACGTTAAGTAATTATTAAAGCGAGAAAATTTTAGGTAGCGTGCGTAGCTCCGTGGTTGTAAGCAACTTAAAAGGTCTCAAATCATCCACTTCCTTGATCTACAATTGGCTTATTCAAAGCAAACACACAAAAACCTCGTAACAATGGATCGTACAATTGTCCACAATAGACGTCTGTCTGGTCTAGCTCGAGAACATAAAAGACAACATCGTCGTATCTTACCGAATTGAAACTGCAAAAAGCGCAGCAGCCAATCAAAGCTCGGAAAAAAAACAGATAAATGAACACTAGGCAAGCGAAACTAAATTGTATTAGATACTAATGATACAGGAGCCGCTTATACAGGTAAATGAAAAATTTCAATCTATCCCAAACCACAATGATGTAAGATGAATGAGCAATCAGAAACGCAAGTTTGTTAACCTCGGAAATCAGACGCATAAAAAGCTAGAAATCAAGCAGTGACTAGATCGCAGATAGCAGATTGATTGGTTCTATAAATGAAGTACAATTGTGACCTGTAGCAGTTCCGTAAGCGGGTCACGTCGTAAGCGATGCAATAAAACCAAATGAAGCACTGCAAAAGCAAGACGAATGTGAAGATTTTCAGCGAACATTTAATAATACGAGAAGAATACAAATTAAAAACATTAAAACACGGAACTATTTATTTGAGATGCAGAACTCATAAACCGGCCGTAACTTGACGTATTTTTCCAGGAATTTATAACATAACTTTCTGATTTTTTCCAGACAAACTTACAAAGAAATAACATAAAAAAGCGATTAACTCATTATTTCCCGATATTACGTAATCTAAGCTTAGCTCGTCAAGTGCACCAGGAACGCGAATAAAAAACCGCCAAAGCTACGGTGCGGTTACGACACCAGCCTGCCAGTGTTTCTTTATTTTCACGGTTGCAACGACGGTTCAAAGCCCACTTCCAATCGTTGAACATGGAAGCATCTATTTTAGTAACAGATTAAAACTAAGGAACCAATCGGGTAAATGTAACGATAGGATGTAATTTCCAGATGGTAATAAACATTTAGGAATTTGTCTGCAACACATCTCAGAGTAGCTTTAGAAATAGAATCACTTAACGATAGACAGATACCATGAATCTTGAGAAACTCATCGTTGGATCGATTGATTTAGCACTGTCAACACGAGTAACCCTACCGGGCCTCGATCGCAAAAAGCCTCTGTTTACACAAGTCCTTATGTCAATATGTAGTTTGGAAAAAATTAAGGCCAAGTAGAGGCCTCACGCGAAATTCCCTCGCGTAGGTACCAGTAGACTTTGTTGTTTCTGTAAACAAACCACTGAGCGAACACGGATGGGCACTTCTGGTGACCGGTTCAATGGCTGATGATGGCACGGGAGCCGCTTTGCGCACCATTAGCCAGACAGCGGACTGGTCCTTTTAGAATAATGCAAAACATGTTTGAAAAACATAAAGACTGTTTTTTGCAGTTTTATAACTCTTGAATTGAGGCAGTTATTAAATTTTATTTTCTGCTGCAATTTAATCTTTAATCTAAAGGATATGTTGTTATTTTTTCTGGTGGTCGCTTAACAATAGCAGCAAACGAACGTCGTAGCTAAAATATCAAAGGCCAAACCTAGGCATAGACCGTACATAATACAATGCCTAGCTAGCTAATAATGGCATCACATTCTATTGTAATGATACATCGTCCGCATCGTGTGATGTGTCAGTCACCAGCGCCATCGCATTTGGAAACTAAACTTGTCCCGTATCAGATAACTATTTGGACATCTGCATTATGATTAGCATGTTGTTAGTGTCAATCAGTGCTTTCGTATCAATGCTCGATGACAAAAAAATGGGCACGTAGGTGCCGGCAACAAACTCGGATTCAAGGTTACCAGTATCTATATCTATCTCCGCGTTGATCATAAAAAATAATTCTGATATAATTAACGAGAAATTCATATCGAGATGTCTCGGAAATTAAAAGAGCACCCACACAATGATCCCGAAACGTGACTGTGCAGCAATTCGGGAGGACAATCTAAGACATGATCTAGATTGTAACAACACTACGGCAGCCGACAGACGTGTGTCCAAAAACAACTACAAAGAAATCGATTTCATGCAGTTGGATAAAAAATTAAAAGAAAAAAATGCATTCATAAAGACTTGCGTAGCAAAACTTACGAATCATCCCCTGCCAATGAACTCAAGTCTAGACTAAAGTTTATATCTAATCTAAGTCTTGTCTCTGTTGAAAAAACATTATAATAACAATTTGATGAGCAAAACGCGCAATCTTCGTGGTGGGTTACTTAGAAATGTTTTTGTAGGCGGCCATTTTAAAACTATTACTTTGCAAATGCTAACTCTAATGTATCAGAGTGTTTTAAAATAATTACCGACGTGCAGCAATCGTGCGGCTCAAGCTAATTGATTTTACATTAGTTTTTATTACTGAATAATGACGAGTGATTATCAAAACTTCACTTTATACGAGTTTCAGATTTATATTGGATAGGAACTTCCGTGACCGTGTTTAATTCATACTAATTATTCAAAAAAATAATCTTTCATAGCAATAAGGATAGACGAATCAATTATTTTAAGCGTGAACTAATAGTTTGAATAACATTTCTACTTTTTATTCATACGATACTCAAAATTAGCATCAAAAGCCCATTTGAGAGACAACTACTTTTTGCATTGCTGCAAAAATACGTCACGAAGTGTGCCGAAGCTCATGCGTTGAAAATTTCAATCGCGGACGTACCCTAGGACAATTCGATGTTGGAAAAAAAGTTGTCGTGTCGTGATACAATCGGATCGACGAACCTCAGGCATCACACGCATCATTGAAATGCGCAAGCGCAAAATCTGTAAATCGCAAAGTGTCTAGACTTTTATCTATCTGTTCAAGGACTAGGCAACAAAAAGCATGACATGTGGCTGTGAGGTTGCAATTTGTCGCGCCTGTGAATCATCATACAATTCCATTGTTTCGTTGTGGTTGCAATCGCCATTGAAGCAGGCGCATGGATTAAAATCAGAATTATGTGGTTAATTATATTTCTCGTCTATTGAGTCAGCATAATTGTGAAGGCATTATTTTTGCAGACATATGAAGTGTAATTTACACAAACTACTACCACTTACAAGGACAATAGCTAAGACATTGCGGTAACTAAGTATGCGTCATCATTACTTGGCAGGGAATTGTTGATTGTTGTGACCGTTTCTTAGCAGTTCCACTTTTTATAATATAACTACACTTTCACAAAAAATATTGGTGAATTTTCTTAAGTATTTATTCTATTAAACCTTCAATTCTTTGTTCTGTAAACACTAACATAAAATTTTATTTATCATCGCGATTAGAAACAGGTACTTTTATCTTTCTGAAGTCGTGACTTCGCGACAGGTTAAGCTGAGTAGATGAACGTAATGAAGACCATCATCTTTCGTTTTTGTTTTCTTTGGAAAAGATGGATGCATTCTGCGTTTATTGTTATAGACTTTAAAACAAATTAATAACACGTTTTCTCAGACTCTAAGGCAGTGATGTATGCATACTTCAAACAAATCGATTTAAGAACGCTTCAGAAACAATCGATTGCCATTCTAATAGCTAAACATTTTTATTGTCTATCCTCGGAATTTTTACACCTGGGAACATCAGATGATGGAATTAGACGCAATAAAATTACAGACCGAAACGCAATAACGACACACTCGAATGTAGTTTATAATCTTTGGCACATTGTTGCAAATATTGGACACAGGAATCGAAAATCGCGTGTAACGATACCATTCGTGCATGTTATGTACAGGTGTGAAATTTCTATTTCCACCTCAATCAAAAATTAACTTCTCATGACACGAAACAAGGCATGAAACTTAAGGATTTCTGATATGCGATGGAACTTACTTTTTAACTGCTAACTTAAGGGTAGAAATTGAGGTTCCAACTATGAAATGAGATTGATTGAGAGGAGATTATTACTAAAAACGAAGTATTCTTTGTCCATCCTCAGGATGCAATCTATCTCGTTGTCAAATATTATCGAAATCTGTTCATCGGTTTAATGCCTAAACCGAAAAAGTGAATAGACAAACTTAGTTACTTTCGCATTTATTTTATTAGTATGAATCATGAAAAGGAGAGTAGAGCGTAGTTTTCCTTGTTACATGCGCCCTGTGACATAATTATGTCGTCGTAATATTAGGTACGTCTTTATAACATCTTTAACTATAGTATGGCACGAGATATGGAACGAAAAATATATTTCGAGGCGTGCATAATTAGTACAGAAAAGATCTTTGCGTAGATTTTCCCACATTGTTTAGTGATGACAATCAAAATTGTAAATAGGCATTAGCTAAGACTGACTAGCCTGAATTTTTAAACAGCTTACTTGTTATTCGCCGTCTTTCCCAAAACTCAACATGTGCAGAGCGATAAAAATTTATATGGGGACGCATCAAGAATTGAATCAAAATAACAATGCATTTTTTTACGTACGAAATTTGTATTCAGTGCATAATGCAAGGATAATACAGTGGGTGGGTACCGCCAGACAGATTTAGAATTTTATGCGAGGTTTTAATGTGTTTTTTCTTAGATCTATGGTCAGCATATGCTATTATTTTTCCTATTTCTGAATAGACTATTAAGTTGTTTCGATTTTGACCACGTGCAGATTTTGAAGAATGCCGAATTTCACTAATGATATGCACCAAGCGACGTGTCCAATTCACTTGATGAATATTCAACTCTGCTGTTGAATAAAAACTATTTAATTATTTTGTCACCACGCTATGATAATCTCCAACAAATATATCTAATTTATTGACAACATCACTGAGATAACAAAAATATAATTTTGAGTTACTTTTTTTTTATTTCGACCTGTTGACAGCGGGGTTGCGCGTGCGCAGCAACCGGGTCGTGCATGACCATCATCACTCTGTATGAACTGACAAGCAGCTAATGCATGATTATAAAAACTGTTTACACGATTAGGTTTTTTCGTCGGATTAAGAAGGCTTAAAAACTTGGTTTAGTGAAATGTTTTATGTAACTAGTTTTTTTTTCAATTGCTATGCGACTTTTAAAAATATGTAATGAAGACAGCTGACGTCACGTAATGCCATTAAAATCCGAGTTATCCTGTTGTTATTAAACTGCAATTTATCATTATTCTACAATAAAAGCACAATGATAATAATAATTTATTAATCATTATTATAAAATGAATAATAGTAAGTGTGTATTTTATGGTTAAATCCTATACCAATAATAGCGACGCAAGGGCAACATAAGCTGCCGTTTACGTGACATGGGTATTTATAAAAATGTTAAAAATTAAACATGACAGGGACGAGAAACATCTATTTCCACGTCACATTTATCAATCAAATCTTTAAGTATTTAGTTGTTTAATGATTTATTATTTTTGGTCGACATCGCAGTGTCAGACAGTCAGACCAATGATTGGACAAAACAAAAATAAATGCACAGGTAAAAAAACAATGGCATCGTATCTCTAATGTAATGTTCAGAAAAAACTATGCAAAAGGATAAATGCTGAATAAAGTCACTAAATAACATTTGCATGGTAGAAAGAGAACAAAAAATGTGCAAAAAGTTGGGTGCTGTGCTGATTAGCATATCCTCGTTGTCACTCATACGCTAAACGTCCAGCCCGTGATAATTGACACACAAAGCGTTTAGGCACCAACTCTTGCGCACTTAAACTTTTGTAACGTGTGGCAGAGCGCTTTCGTCCTGCTGCTAAGAGACATTTATAAATCCATTTCCATAAACTATCAACAAGAATCAAAGGTTTTAATCTAAGGCATTTTTTGCTTGAGCGTAGAAGATAGGATCTAAAATAAGTAAGTAGGAATTACAGAACGCGCGTGCCAACTGCCAACATACGTGCATGCCATTTGCTTCGTCTACTTTCATATAGTTGTGAGTGACATATTGACACGTTGTATAGTTATTTTTTAGAACAATGTGTATAAAAAGTATAGACAAATAGTAAAGTATTCTAAATTAATAGCAGCTAGTAAAAATCTAAAACTGCTTGCAAGGAACTCGTGGCTAGGTGAATAAAACTAATTAATATTACTAACAGCAAAAAATAGACAACACTTGTCGAGTCAAAGATTAAAGTGCAGTACTTTTTATACATTCTTCGAATTCAATAACAATATTCGTGTAGCATTGAAAATATATCGCTATCATATAACACGAGTGGCTGAGTAGTGTGAGTATATATTGACACAAACTTTACAAGAATGGCGTGACATTCGATACGGGAATCTTGTTACAATGAGACCGCCTCGATTCAGCGATTTTTCGAACTTTGTCAGTACATTTGAATACACAGTAGCTAACAATATAATGGTATCTTTATGTTGTTGATTGAAACAAATTATATTTTACCATCGACATGACATGACAACAGCCTCTAAAGACTATTATTTCACTAAAATGTGGGCACAGTGTTGGAAGTGTCTGGCATTATGGGTTTTCAAGAGTTCATCATCAAACACGTCAATCAATCATCGGACGATCAATAGTTACGAAATGTAATGAGTGTGCATATTGAACAAGTGTTCAACTCGTCATTCGAGGAATTTTATTTTCTGATGTTTTTAATACTAACCAACTAAATGGAGAAAATCCTGACACAAGTTTTGCTGAAAATTCTGTTTAAACTGTAGACAGAATTTGAAGCCGCAAAATATTATTACTAATAGGGATTGAATAAATATCCGATAAGAAACATTTTGTTGGCAAAAGTGTATAGTTGAGGGGACACTAATGCAGTTAGGCTGGATACAATGATCAGAGGCGAGAGTGTTCTTGCGATCATTTGAAGGTAAAAAGGGATGTGATCTTTTTAAGTAAGGGATGACGCTATTTAATAAGTAGAGCGGCATCTCTCTCCCTCTCTCTCAATCGCAATAAAACAGCATGTTACGGTCACCGTGGTGGGACACTGCATCCACCTCCTCACGCAATCAAAGTCCAGAATCTCTTTAACTTACATCGCAACAAATTTAACTTTAGTCACTAATGTGATTATATTTTATTGATATTATATGAATTTCGAGCAAAATTCGATAAAAACAACAAAAACACAGCCCGTATCGATTCGTACTTTTTCGAAACATAACACGAATTCCATTTGAGCGCGCGTCGATGCAACGTCACTTAACCCCATAATAAAAATCGATGCGAGCCATTTTTTTTTAAATTTTATATTTAAAATCGGTACTTACGACCACAGATTCTGTCACAACAGTGTTTGCCTCACATTAGATGGCGTACTTTACGTGACATTATGTGATGATATTGGCAAATTGAATTTGGCGCGGGCGGGGGTTAAATGCGTGGGTCAGACCAATTATGGTTATTCTTAAGTGTAATATTTCCGGGTGGTATTGGGTTTTTAACCTGTGGAAGGGTAATAAACGCTCTTAAGCTTGTGATATGAGGGGTTTAATATGATATCAATGTTTGCATAATTTCGGTCGCCATTTACAAGAAATACGACGAATCAGTCGTCCAGTTTATGTGCTTCCTTCAAAATGGTTCCTATTGCATATGATTCTAAAGTTGATTCTGAATTACAAGATTTATCCCCAATTTAAGTCATTAACACATCGAAAAAGATACCCAAATGACGCTTGTAAAAATCCAATAAATATAAAATCAAATTTAAACTCACATTTATTGTGCAATAAACCAAATGCGTTTTGACAATACGCCAATCACCGTCTAAATAACTCATCGAGTCCTGAAATGTCCAAATACATCACTGTGACGTGTCCATAAATAATGTCAGGGCATAAAAGCGTTAATTTAGGCACAGAGACTTTAAAATATTCCTTTTTAACAATAATCGCGATAATTTTATAAAGAGAAAAGATTATTATTCCTTGCGTCAAAAAAAATCTTAACCCGCCGCCCGGTCAAAAGCATTGTTGCATGTCTTGACGGATACAGTACATTCGCTGTTTGGTCATGGATTAATTTCTGCCTGGGAAATATCTAGATGGGTAGCCAGACAAACAAAGGATAACCAAAAACTGCACAAAAAACAAAACGAATTACCAATTACGCTTACATGATACAAAAACGCGTTTTATTAGCGAATAAAAATTTCTGATGCAATTAGACACAGGCGATACATGCAGACATATCGCATATCAATTATTTTACACACTGGGATAAAATATACTAATTAGACATGCATAATTGTTATACTGTAACGCATTTGATGTCAAATTCGAGTTTACTGCACGAAGATTTTATTGTTATTTGCCTTTAAAGGTAATGACGGGAGTTACTCGAAACAATATTCATGAAGCAATGCGTTAAATGCGTTTTCCAACTTCAAATTCTGCTTGGTATTTGAAGTTGGAAACGCATTTTTTATTTACATTATTAAGTTAAAAATCTGGTAAAATTTCATCTGTCATGCAATGTCAATATGCAGTAAAGTAGCAGAGACGAATGCCTAGTGCTGAGCTCTAATACAGCTGCAATTAAAGAGATATAATATCGCTTGCATCACCAAATTGACCTATTTCCCACGGGAAGCGCAAAAGACAAGTTCATTTTCTATAAATTGCATCTTTATAGATTGGAAATTATCGTGACACAGCATTTGTAGGGTCCACGTCCACTTTGTTACGTTACGCATTAAATAAACTCACGCTTGAACGGACAATTTGTACCAATCACTAATTTGAAAATGAAGCTTGAAGACGCTGCCTACTAAAGATAAACCGAATAGAACTTTACGAAAAATGGAGTGCAAACAAAATAATTTTAGAAATTCCACCTTCTCTAGGTGAGGATGAGCTCAAAAGTTACAAAGCCACAGAAATATGTACAAGTAACTAGATATTTAGTTCAGTCAATAACCTGCTACATGCTTTCTGGCATAAAGCCAAGTCGAATAAAGACATTTTACCGAATTCATACTTTCATAGCTAACTAGGTGAGGATGAGCTCAAAAGTTACAAAGCCACAGAAATATGTGCAAGCAACTAGATATTTAGTTCAGTCAATAACCTGTTACATGCATTCTGGCATAAAGCCAAGTCGAATAAAGACATTTTACCGAATTCATACTTTCATAGCTAAAGAGCTTTACTCGAAGATTTACTCAAAAATGACATCTTTTGCTATTTACAGAAAAGGCGGTATCCCCGTGCCACGCTTAAACAGCTGTAAGTAAAATTCCTCGTATCGAACCGAGCCCAGAATGTAATAGAATCAGTATTAAAATACGTCAACACACTCTATTTGGCACAAGGCGAACGTTAGTACAACCACAAGTAGATACTATTTTATGCCTTACTTGTTTCTGACTGTTAGTTATTGCTGTCTATCTAGTTATCTTTGTTCAAAACAAACGCATTACCATTTTTACTATGAAGGACGGACCTTAAATGTGTAGTTCTAAAGTTATAGACGAATAATAATGAGCAATCCCCTCATAAAAATTTGGCCTTGAATCTAGTATCATAATGCTTATTTGGTTCGTTATACTACAAAAGTGTATCCTTCTCATTATAGAGAAACAAAGAGCAAATTGATCAATAGTATAATAATTTTGACATTAACTAGAACCTACAGGTAACTTCTAAACACACACTTCTAGACACAACTATCCAATCGATGAAAAATAATACATCGCATAGCCAAATAAGACTTACCACAGCATTATGACTCTGAGCGTTAAATCTGTAGACTGGCAAATATGCTTGTGAGGACTTTGGAGTTTGTGCAGTCCCCAAGCTGGCCTTGTTCCCTTCCGCACAGGAGGCCGAAGGTCCCCGGACTTCCTCTATCTGAGCACCAAGGAGCTCATTCTGCAAGAGGCAGTTGTACGCGTGCTGGTCGCGTGCCCCAGTGCCGTTGTCGCCACTGCCATCTCCTCGGGCCTTCTTAGTCGGTTGGTTCTCTGTGCCTCTGTTAATTGCTGAAAGAGAAAGCAAATTGTGAGTTCAATGTCGACTTGTCCTTTGATTTTTACACATACATTTACAGAAACTCCATATAATTAATGTAGACTTTATATAGTTAGCCGAGGATAAAATCAATAGATATCATCACCATCCTGGCGTTATCCAAACTTCCTAGAGGTCAGCGCAGTAGGTACGCCTTTTTTTCATGAATCTCTGTCAAACATCATCTCATTACTTAGTTCTTTCGTTATGGTAAGATTAATAATATTTATATCTATTCTTTTAAACCCACTTGTCGAAGTTCATGTTTTAGATTTATTTTAGAACGGGTTCCGATAGTAATTCTCAATACATCAAGTTATACTGGGCATAAATCGAGCATTATTAGGAAACTCTAAGTTTTAGTGAACATGTGTCTATTTGTCTATAAAAGCATGCTTATGAATTGATCTTAAGGTAGCATATGCAATCTATATTTTTGCCAAATTTTATAGAAATCTGCTCATCGGTCTAAGCGTAAAAGGTAACTCATAGATGTTAAAAAACTGCCTCAATAGCCATGTGGTCCTGACCGCGACTGCTACGCTAGAGGTCCTGGGTTCGATTCTCAGGTCGAGCAAAGTGTTATTGGGTTTTTCTATGAAATTCCCAGTAGCAGCTCGGAGTTAGGAATTTGTGCCCGGTTAATGGCAATAGGCTCGCCCCCTATTACATGGGACCTAAACATACCGGCGAACTGTGGGTGTACATTAGTACGCCTCTGCCTAACCCTTCGGGGAATACAGGCGTGATGGTATGTTATGATAGATGTTACTTTCGCATTTATGGAAACTGAAATAGTAAATATGGAAACATAGGTAATTATTACAAGCAAAACATTCATGATGTGATTTTAATTATTATAAGGTAATGTGAATACAAAACAAATGCATTGTCCAAAAATAAATACTGATAATAAGCACATAATAAGGAAAATATAATTCAATTTTGCTTTTAAAGGCTAGCACAATATTTTGAACCTACATACAGAAAATAAGCCGCAAATGTTTTTGTTGTGTGTATTTTACGCGATGCCTCCACTAATTGTGCCCTGATTTCGTTTTTTTTATCTTATATAGCGTAACCATAATTATCCCATATTTGGTTGGTGTCTGTATAACCATCCGTTTTAATGATACCTAAACAACAAAATACTTGAAGTCAGTTTTTTCCTAAATATACCTATTAGTCGGAAAGATGACTTATGGCTTCTAATTGCCTGCACAAATTCCAAATCATTAAGAGACCACAAAATGAGGTAAAAGCTTATTTTGCTTTGTAACAGTCATTGTTTACTTTAATAAATCCAAATTAATAATTATTGAGGATAACATGGTGAATTTTATTACATTGTCAATTCCAATGATGCCGAATAAAGACTGACTCCGCTTAGGTACATATAAGGAAAGTATTATGTTATAGAATCTAGAGAGGTTTACGTTGCGTAGGTACATAGGTACTTGGCTCTTAGGGAGTGTCCAACATTAGACTTCCGCGGTGAGATCGCGGAGAATGCGAGAGCCATTCCCGCGCTCTCACCGCTTTGCGGAAGGTGGTTGGGGTGGTGGTTTTCGTCGGCATGCTGGGCACCTGAACAGAGCCCGACATAACAACTAATAATAATGTGCGTGAGATCAGTCTGTATATACCTTACATTTTCCCGATCGAAAACGTAACCGTAACGTAACGTATGAGTGCAAAATTTAGGAGCTTGTCATTTTACTGCACAGGAAAATTACAAGCTCCAAAATTTTGCACTCACAAGCTCATTTCCTATTTATATATCCTCCGAGTACTGTACTTGGCTTTTCGTTGTAGGAAGATAAATTGAAGCTTACTTATCCACATACCGCTTTAATTTTTATATATTTTTATGGTATAACGAAACTAAACTTAAAACAATGTTAATAACTGTACGTTTTTGGAGTTATAAAAAACCTGTAATTTATATCTTCACAGAGAAAATAAATCATTCAGTTCTTTAACCTAATAATAAAAGCAGGTGACTATTTATACTGTGTCGCCAGTCGCCACTGCCAGTGCTTTGAGCCGGTATCCTGTCGTGTCAAAACCATATGCGCCGGCGCACGTGCCACGTGACTCACGAGCATAAAAAATATGTTTCTCTAATATGTTAGTTTATAATTTGACAATATTTCAAATACACAGCGCATCGCGCATATTAATTACTTGATGAGTGGGATTTTGATTGATTATACAAAAATCGAGCAAGCTTGTTCTGCTGCTTGTTTTAAATTTAAAATAATTTATATTCATTTATATACGACCGAGGTAAGAAAAATCTAGATTTTCAACAAATCTAGTTTCAGAATAAATTAGGCAAGGAAATCTGCCAGTTCTCTCTCTATATGCATATTAAATAATAGCTATTTGGCTTAAATTATAAATATTGTGTTTTAATAAATCAATGATCTAAAACTGCCAATTAGGTATAATTAAATAGTATAATAAACAGTAGTGCTTTTACCATTTTTAGACAAAAAAGTTTGAATTCAGTGGCGTAGTAAAAAAAGGTTTTATTTTTAGAAGCAACGTTTTTAACACGCTAATGACCAAAGCACCTTTAATTATACCATGAAAACACATGGCGGGGTTGGATTGACAATTTAGCAACGACCTGGGAGATATTGCCAAAAATACAATTTGCACTCAGTACTAACCTTGCTTTGCATGGAATTATGGATGAATCACATTATACAAATACAATGCACTTGACAACCATGATTCACGAAATCCTAAGAACCACTAAATAACCACAATTAAATAATATGACTTTAGACAAGTTCAAAAACACACTTTGAATGTTCCGAGATAAAAACTGCATAATATTACCATAAATTGTTGTACTGCCAGTTATTGTGTAACTTTATATCGATAGAAAAATAAATAAAAGGTAAATAAACTGTTTATTAAAGATTTTATCGAAAAATTATAAAATATCGAATTAATAACTATTGATAGTAATGATCACTTTATTGCAATAATTACGGCGGCGAGCGACACGTCTAGAACAGTTTTTTAAGTAACCATAAGCTAAAATACAAAACTGGATTTGTTATAAGATATTGAATAAATCGTTGATGATGCATTTTGTGTAAATATTTAAATCTCTAATCATAAAACTCTGGAGAAGGGTATTGACGTCACCGGAATATTTGCGAAGCCTGGTCGATGCACTTCCAAAACAACAAACTGCCATCGGAAGCACGTCTCCAAATTGCATTTCAATCGTAACGTATTGAATAAAAACATCAATTGTTCCCATGTAGCTAACTCACGCGCGGGTTCACTCACACCTCTTCCTTCCTGGGGCACCACCATACAAGGTGGTGGACGTTATACATGCAACTATATTTGGTTACCTACGTGACAGACCATCGGCGCAGACATAATTAATTCGGAACATCGCCAAATTTGTCAACATCCGTCCAGGCCGCGAATCCGTGCTGAATTATTAAAGGTATAGAGTCTATTTTTCCGAGGTGAGAATAGAACTAATTGTCTAAGCGTAACAGTCTTTTGCAAGGTCTCCACCTACGTGGTGTCTGCCCACATCCAATTGCCCTGGACACGGAGTACGGCCACAAATTGGCCCCAATTTCTGTTCGTAACCACGACTCAATAGAATTGTGCTAGTAAATATTATCTGTAAGTAAATTGTTGGGAATTCTGTGTTTTGTACACAAGATAAAGTGATAAGAGTCATTAGACCGGTAAATGAACCAATAGACGTACTGGTGATAACGATAATGCTGGCTAAGATTTAAGCATTTTTTTTTACTAAAAGCGAAAAGCAAAGTATATGAAAATGGAGGTGCCTTTCCCAGATAGTGGTTATAGATATCGAAATTCGAAATACACTGAAAGTGTGTCATGCACTCCAGAATGTGTGTTATCAGGAGACGGTAGCAGGTTGAAAGAAATCCTGATACAAAAAACTTGGAAAATGTTATCTAGGTATGCGACATAGTGGGTTATGACGCGCCTACACTTAGGTGCGTTTGGAGAGAATCGATAGAATACAGTAACTAGAATGTATTATTTGCCCTATTCAACCTACATCAGAGAGAGAGAGAAAGATTTTGAAAACGTTTATCACATCAAATAATATCCTCTAATAAATGTTGATACCATGAAAGTAATTATTCCATTAGATGTTCTCCCCTCATTTTTGATTCATTTACACTTGGTTACGTAACATTATGATTTCGCTTCACACGTCGAGCACAGAGCTCATTATGCCTGGGTACTGACAGTCCAAACCCATTCAGTTAACAAATGATAGAGATTCGTTCCACCTCCGTTTACAGCGCGTAACTAACGACTAATTATGCCACCGGTATAGTCAAATAGAAGCACTCGCAGGTGGCAACCGGCATCCGAAGTCGATAACGTGGCCTAGATCCCGCGATAGTCCAGTGCACACAAGTATGCTTACCTTACGTTGTTCCCTTAGCTTGTGAAGGCCGGCTAATAGAAGGGAATGCAAATTAAGTTATTTTAACTAATAAACTAAAATACCAAAAGAGGAAGACAATATACAACTACAAGATGGAAGTTTACCCTACTAGAGAAAAGCATGCATCAAATACTTATGAATATATCAACAGTTCTTGATTCATTCAACTGTAAGAAATTATATGAGAAGTTTTGCGGACAATTATATGAGGAGTTTTTGTCAAAAAAGTAATAAAAACACTTTTGGTTCATCAGCAAGTGCTTTTAAAATACCTCAAAATAATGATATCGCCTTTTCCTCCAAAGAAAATGTTTCCGCTTCACAAAATACCTTTAACCAAGTTATAAGTACGGAATAAATAACCGCATAGCACGTTTCCTATGAATAATGCTCAAGTGTTTACGTCATTATGAGAACATTGCGTAACGAGTACCTCCGACAAAGCCATACCTTTTAAAATATACATTGGAAAATAGTTTAGAGTTTACTCATTGGCAAATATGCTACAATTTCTGTGATATAAACGGTTCTAGCGGAACAGTCAATAAATACTGCAATGCAATATCCTATTACCTAGAAGGATGTCGTTTTGCAAATGCAATGGCTTCACCTTGAGAACGCTGCGATATTAACTGGGAGAATTCTAGACTCGTAGCAAGTACTTGGCTCTAGTACCTAGTAAAGTCAGGTCAATAACGGGATCCAACGCAGCGAGCGCATCGCAAGCAGTTCTAATGCATCTGCGCCCGCGCCGATGCGCTTTCACAACCAGATAGAGACAAGTTCCTTAACCTTAGAAACTTATCAGCTATTAGGGCCACAAACAACGCAGTACTATTGAAAATTTATCGTACAGTAGCGGTGTTGTACTTTCATAATGCACCGGTTATCGCTTCTTTCTACTTTATCGGGTGACCCGGCCAACAATTGTTTTACTATATTATGCCAGAAGCACGCAGCATAATACTGAGAAGGTTGAGTCACCAACATTTTTATGACAGATGAGGTAATAATAGAGATAGTTTTCAGGTTGTCCAAGTGATTTACAAAAAAAGTGTGACTGATAACATTAATTAACATAAAGCTGTCGCGAGCCACCTATTTAAATATTCAGAATGTTGAGATAAATTAATTCTGAGTGTAAACGTATGCGTAATTTTGCCAGCTCAACAAATGAATTCATAGAATAAAATATCAGAAGTTTCCTTAAAATAAATACATGTTCAGACTTGCATACAGATACGGTGCCGACGACCGAGCTCTCACTATGTCCGTGAAGCTAAGTCCGTAAGTCGATCGGTAGCTGTGCAGTGTGCACCTGACGCAACGTGGAACAGTGAAAAACGGAAAATTAGTTGTGAACCCAAATGCGGTGCGTTGAACTGCACGCAATTGTCTGTCTAACCAATGAAATGACTCAGATATTATAGAGGAGCACCCACCCACGTGCACTGTTTCAAATTGTATGTGGGATACAACATATTAATGAATAGGATCCTGCATTTGTAATGCATTAGGCTACAACCATAAAATTATAGAGGCAATCATTCCTAGATACATATTTAGTCCAAGTAAATCGTGCACACGATGCAAATAATGAGTTTAAATACAAATGAATTGATAATCAAGGCATTTGATATTCAGTAAAATAAAGATTCGTGAGTGCATTGAACCAAAAACGTGGTTCATTACTTAACACATAGCTGGGGTCGTGAGCGATTCTGCTTTTTGCATGCAAAACATTTTTTGTTAAATTTTTACCTAATACCAATAGAATATGTTGACGTTTTTGCCGAGCATTTCATTACTAACAGCGATTATAATGATCTCGAAAAATCAATATTTTGAACTGACAAAAAATATACCACCGCATTGGTAGATATTAAATTCTTATATATCTTTGTATAATCTAGACGAGATCGAGCTCAAACATGCCAAAGATCATCAGACTTTAGCTACGGATGATGATGTCAGACAGACAAATCTTGAAGACGTCAATTGATCACCTAGCATTGTACATTGTATGCCATCGGCCTAAATTCAACACTTTGACAACTGATTTATGCTCCATCTCAGGTGTCAAGAGCGGAGACAATACAAAAAACTGTAGCAATTACACATAGAGAAACAACAATGCATGCTAATGTCTAGGACATTAATCATCCGGTTTTAAGCTTTAAATAATTCCATGTGACAATGTTAGAAAATAGATGCGACATCAACTGGATCTATAACGATAGCATAGGTACGTACGTGTGTAGCATCATGCAATAATAATTCAACGAAGAATAAAACAGAAAAAATACCGACTGCTGACAATATTTGTACAGAGAGCCATTAGTTATTAGTTGCCAAGTGTCATTATTACGATCGATTTTCGTTACCGTGGCCGATTATCCAGTCATCACACCTCAAACGTGTCTACTTATTGGAGCTACTGTTCAATACATTTTTTGTAGCCCAGTATAATATTCCTCGATGTAAGTACGACTGGTAGCTGGCACCTCAATGAGGCCATAACTATTGGCATAAGTGGGCAAACAATGTAACAGGCAGTGTTTACTTTTGTAACTGCTCGCAGACGGTGGAACAACGCGGGATTTAGAATGTCCTCAGGAACTGAACCTTCATTAGAGTACCGTTGAACTAAACACGGTGTAAATTATGCTCTCACTATTTCATATATGCGTTTCATTTTCTTTGTGAGTTATGGCCTTTTGAGTAATACAACGTGCTGTAACAGAAGTCCGCTGTATACACGCTTCAGTGCTTTTCCTAAGCGACGTCGTTTCTCCAACCTACTTTCAAACTGTACTTTTCGAAGTATTACCTATAGAAATCTCCGGCTGAACAGTTACTCGGCACTGCTTAGCAGGCTTTGCCGCTTTGAAAACATTAAACGCACTAGAGAAAACATTAACATGACTCTAAACTAGTAACGCTAATAACTTAATCCGACAAGTCTGTTGCTAGCCGATTATTTTACTGTGCAAAATCATATAATATGAGCAATTATCTTGCATAAATTAATAATACATTGACAGTAGAAATCAAAACATGCATCAATCAACATTTTATTGAATCATCGTCTAAAAACTTGCATCGAATTCCGTGATAGGGTTAGGCACCGACAGACGAGTCTATAAAAATATACCCCAAAAAAACTCGACTAAAATCCTCGTGTTGATGACGTGAATGATGAATGTTGAACAATGTGTATTTGTCGTCTTAGTAGATACCTAACACAGCTGATCTCTGACAGCGGGGTGGGCACTAAACATGTCTAGACTTGTCAGATTATAAAAAAAGGATATTTTTAAGATTGTCCTCAATACATGAAATCAGACAATGGTTATTCGACAGAGGTGCAAACAGATGATATCATTTGCCACGAAATCAAGAAGGAGATGTACGTACGAAAATCCGGAGCTACAATCAATTTATGGATTTAGTTAGAGGAAATAAAATTTGTATCTGGATAATAATAAAACAAGAACATTGAAATTTTAACAAAAATAACCATTGATTTCTTCCTATACGGCATTCAAGTCAAAATATTGGACACTTTAGCAACTTTGTCGTAATATTATTGTCCTTAACATGCAAAGGGAAAAAAAATCAAAAGGTAGTTGACTCAGCTGATCGGTACAATGAACTTCTGGGAACAACTAATACATTTGGAATACTGAAAGTCCAACTATAGCGTACGATCACGAATTCTGAATCACAGTCATGATACGAATACATTCAATAACAAAAAACTGGAGTTTTAGTGTCATAGAGATTTTGATGAATATCACATATTAAAATCACGTCAAATCGCGAAATTATGCAACAAAACAAATATTAAATAATAGCAATATAAGATGACATCATCAATTCAGCTGATCGTAAGTTGAAGGCTGGTCATTATTGATGTATGTGTACATCTTGCGCACAGCATACGCCTAGCCTACGGACCTGTCGTAAAATGTCAATCTCCTATTAAAACTAGACGGAATTAGCTAACATAAAAATAATTCTGCAGTCAAAATATTAGAAAAAAGAACAAATTATTTCACAGACTTACCTACACGACAATGCAATAAAAATGACATTTCATTAGTCTGGAATCGTTAATAAATCATTACTAAACATTAAAGATAAGCTAAAAGCATAGCAATATCAAAACACGGAATGATGAATCAAGATTTATACAGGCATTTCAATGCAGGCGACGAAGATTTACGATAAATATGAAGCTGTACGTTACTTGATGTGGCCGAAAGTGCTAATTTGTTAGTTACAAAATTTGCAAATATGCACTCGCCCACCCAAAAGTGTCAGAATCGTGTAAACTTTACACAGGTGCAAGAATGATCTCCATCGCGTCATGTGCAATTATTTGCTATTAACTTTTTTGGATCTGGCGCTCGATAAAGTTTGCGAGAAAACTTAAAATGTGTGGTATTTGATTATCTTGATTAGATTTTTTAAATTTCAAAGACGGCACGTCCTTTTTAAAGTCATAACATATTTTTGGAATGACAGTAAGCTTTTTGTACCTACTGCTGCAAGTAACAATGAAGTATTTAACATAAGTTTTGTTGGAAATTTGAATAATCCGAATAAAATATACTTGTGATTCATCATTATGTAGTGTTTCGGCAACCTTTAAGGTTTGAACACAAGAAAAGACGACAAAGACTTCGATCAAACTACAAATTGTTTTTAAAATTTAAAACAACAAAAATCTGAACTCAACAAGGAATAAGGTTGCAATGATTAATTATAAGAATAGCAACAAAATCAACTATACTAATAATAATCCCACTTTAACGGCTGATACGCAATTTCATGCACATAGATAAGCACTTATCAAAAGTCAAGCAATTAGTTCCCAATGTATATGGGACAATTGTGTAAGGGGATGCATACACGTGCGTTTTGTCGCACGATACTTAGTTGTATCTACATCTCCTTGTTGCGACTTATTTGTGTAAATAATTCCTAGATATCTGCTTTGGAAGAAAGCATTTTGTTTTTGGTTCGAGGCAGAGCAAAGAAGCTGAAGCTGTGATGTTACTACTTAGATGAAATTCAGCTCTAGAGAAAAATGAAAGTGAAATTATAACCAGAAAATACACACAAAATTCTCTCTGTTGATTCTCAAATACGTGACATTCATCTATGAGAAGCCTTTAAATATGTCGCTTATGTTTAAAGAGACAAACCGTCGACCGATAGAGCACATGTGCGTGCATTTAAAGTAGTTTATTGCCAATTTATCACCAGTTCAAATTGCAAAAGCTATCGCTAGTTGCATTTTATTACAGGTTTGGACCCTGATAACGATACTTATGCTATCAGTGGTATTGATAAGTTATTTTTGGGAATAATATTTAATATTTTGCGTACAAACTTAGTAAGTAGAGGTCAGACAATGCATACTTCTGAGTTATCTCTTTTTAATTAAGTCAGAATTTATTAATAAGTAACTGATGAGCCAACGCGAGTGCATACTTCAACTCACCTTGGATAAGAAAATTTTATTTTACAGATAACCCAACCAGATGGTAACAATTAAGAGCCGCCTTACAGTTATCTAGCATTCAAACAGAGACGATGTAGAAAAGTCTTTGTGAAAGCAACTATCATTAACACGTTACAACCAAAATATACCTTACCCTAAGATCGTTAAAGCATAAATTCATATAACAACAACCAATGTGAATGTAAAGGAGAGGTAACTCATGTAATATTCTAAAGAACCATTGAGCAATACAATACTTGAAAATGTGCTAAACATGTTTCCATTAATTTCTTCAGCCACTACTGAGCTTGCGACAAAAATTAACTGCCTATAATTGACTCCAATGACTTCTGACCCAGGGTTCCTGTGATTGGTATAATGGTCCTAATTACTATGCTAATGGCGGGATATAGTTGCTACATCCGTCTGGCCAACTGGTAATTTGGATCAAAAAAGACTAAAAGACAGTAATGTACACAAACGAGTCTAGATTTATAAATCAACACGACGAGCATTTAGCAGAAAAATGGCGGTTTGTGTCCACCAATCTCGTTTGCAAAGCGTATTGAAGATTGGTAGTTCAATTGTGATTATAAATAATGCTTTTTAAGGGTCAATAAGAGAGATTCAGTAGTAGGTAAATCTTTTACCTAGCATGATCGAAGGTAAGATAAAAGAAAGAATAAATTGAAATATATTTTGCAAAGGTGAAGATCCAAAATAGCTATATTGTGTTTGTACCACCACCATGGGCTAAATCAAAACATTTCACGCACGGTAAGTCCTCATTAATAAACCTGCCTTACAAGGCAAGCAATTTCAAACAAATCCAAACTGAGCTATCCAATGATACACAATCATACGATCATTTTCCAAGCGTGACGGAACTGGCGCTGATTAAAAGCGCTCAAATGACCCAAACGAAGCCCTCGTTACGGTTGAGAGACTAGACTCACGCTATTCGCAACAGTAGGCAAAAATAAACGCGCCGACATAATCCGTTCCGGATGAGAAGCCATCAGGAACTAGCCTTATTTATAGATAAGGGCATCGTCCTTTTTCTTAGGTCTTGGTGCTTCACGCTTCGACGGTGGAATGGACAAAATCTGAGCAGATTTTGCGAAGTGTTTACCATGGACGAGTCTCGATTTAAAGCTTTTTGGATGTAAACGCCGTTCAAGTTTACATAATAGGTACATATATGTAAAGACAGATAAAGCTATTATAAAAACTCTCCAAACCTATCTGTTTCACTGCCTCCAAAGAATTAACAGGGGTCAAAGGCCGAATTAAAAAATAATATTAAGTAAATGAAAAGCTCCAAGCGCTTTTCTTCAAAACTAAAAAATTCTCAGGTGATAATGTCGGCATTTGGTTGAACAAGAATTGCGTAATGGTGTTGGTCGAGTGATTTTAATGCCCTTACTAAGGTATGTTAATGAACTATCATACGCCTGAGAGTGAATGCCCTGGACCTCTCATTGCTGAGGCACGCGATAGGGTTAGGGCTGCTAACGTCAATAACATATCTCTACTACATAGAGACTATCCTATCTCCCCACTCAAGTGCTATAAGTGGCGTTAGTAAGGGATTGTATCAAACGGGTGCCCAATAGCATGCTATTTGTATTAATAACTTAAACCCCAGATGTATGACCGGTTGTTCAGAATCTGAGATCTACCGGGAAAGGTAATGTCCTGCAGTGCCGGCTTAAATATTATATTCTCAAACATGACTGGTATGATCTAAGAGAAATATTAAATGCGTGGGTATTAAAACTTACCTAGACGCATAAATCTGCTTGAATGCAAAGTTTAAAGACCGCTTCAGTGCAAGAAGTGACTCATCAATGACTAGTATGTAGTTCCTTCAATAGATCACAAAGAATTTGTATTTTTCATTTGAACTTTATGGTACTTTTAGAAGAAATGGGGCATCGCTATCTTTGGCATTGTCATCGCTTAAGATAGAACAGTGATGAGATCGTCTGGAAACAATTAAAATATATCACTTTGTTATAAGGGCTGCATTCAAATTTACCACGCCGCTATATGTAAATCATTATTTCAGAGCCTTAGCGGCAGCCCTAGCTAGGACCAGTCCTCACACGCATACTTCACGCCTCATGTACCAAACCTTAGACTCATTTATTCCATAATCATATCATATAGCACGTTGCTATTAAACTTGGAAAAGCAACTCCTTAATTAGGTAAAATGGAAACGATGTTACTGGAATTTATTTGATTTATTATGCTTTTAACTTTTTTATCTGGACTGGAGTTATTATCCCTGATTTAATTAATTATTTGTTTTACACCATAAAAGTATATCTATCTCAAACAATCATCGTTACAGGAGATAATGGTATTGTTCATTATAATATTTAATTCTAGACTTATTTATTCTCCAAGTCCTAATCTGAAAGGTGTTTCTACTTTCCTACCAAATTAATCGAACATCTGATTTTCGCCAACTGCATCAAGTTCAGCGATTATATAATATATATAATACAAAAAGCGAGATGAAATCGACAACAATCCATGCACGTGTGCCGTGGTCATTAATTCCGAATCCCGTAACTAGCACGTGCAGGATGCGCATGAGTGACCAAACTCGTCCTTAGGAAGGACGAACCGTAACCAATTCTAGTAGCTCGTAACACCTATATAGCAGTCAATATAGCTCAACAGTCCGCACGTGCCCATCTTATAATATCATACCTCTTTACTACAAGTGTAATCTATTTATTATTCCAAATTAGACGTTAATTAAAACTTCTATACCCACAATTTACATTTGTCTAGGCTTATTTAAACAATGAATTGTTAACTTTCTCCCCATCACACTTACAATAGCGTCCAGGTAGCCAAGCGCGAAGCATTATGAATTTAAAATAAACCACCATTGTTCATGGTTCCCTGATTTAGTCGCATTTTTAATTTTGCTAGGTAACAAAAAGAGTTTTAATTACGTGAGAAGTAACGAAGGGCCGTTAACCCTGGATACTAATTAGCTCACAGTAGAGCTGATAAATTAACAGGTACAGTAGGTGGCGAGGTTGTAGATAAGTAATAAAAGCTTTATATCACGGTCGATGATGGTATTCTCAAGAATCTTATGGAAATTAATTAAATAAAGTCCAACCCAAAAGAGTCTAATGGCTCGGACACCGGTGATGGTAATTTGCCGTACGCGTCAGGTTTCCTTATAGCTCCCAATTTTGGTAAAATTTCAGACAACACGGATATTGCTAATGGATTCAAAGTGATCAACCGTCTAGACTAGACGTATAACTGTTAGTGGTATCTCTTTCGTTAATAAACGAATTCATTCACACATTCATTTAGTGTGAGGATAGCTAAGATTTTATCGCGTCTATGGGTATCCTAGCAGTGCAGGCTTGATTGATTTGAAAAAAGTTGCTATAATACCGATACCGCATTGTTATAATTACTTCGACAACTTCAAAAGTATGTTTGCACTTCTTGAGAAAAAGATAGCCAGTCTTGAAGAGCCGTTAAGCCCAATTTCAATTATTACTGTTCGGAAGAAAATAATAGAAATAAAGTGTCTGTGTCAGCTCAACGGACAACCTATCATTATGACCAGATAGGAAATTTTGACCGAATCATTGTCATTACAGTCGATTAGGCGGTAGCTAGCAAAAAGACAATAAGCTTATAGTATTGACTTTTGATTGGTACAGCACTTAATAGCTAGTTTTTGTGCTTCGAAACATTTATTATTACTTACATTTAGGGCCACTTGCACTAACTTCTTAATCTGTTTAAATCATATTTAAACACAATTCTTCATACAAATTGTGTGTTTAAATACAATTTAAATACATTTAAGAAGTTGGTGCAAGTGGCCCTTAGACTACGTAATCCAAAATGTGCCTAATATTTGCAAGACGTATAACCGCTAACATATCTAGGAAAACTTTCGACGATTCTAGAAATTTCATTACGATTGTCGAGTTAACTCCAAACTGTAAAGCGATATTGGTTAATTGATTAAACAAGATCCAATATGTAAAATGACAAAATGTCTTTGTTGTATATAATGGCTCCAACAATGGCGTTAATTCTAAGCAATTAAATTTACCAATACGATTACTATCACTGACGTTCCTGATTCCACTAATACGGAAGAAAATTGTCTAATAGCAGTCATAAATAGGCACAGACTCGTAATCTACCGACTAAATTGCAGCCTCTAGAATTTCCGTCGGGTAATAAGCCTGAGGAGCTAAATGAAATTATAATCTAGCATCATTATCTTGATTCCCGTGGATCTGTTAAAAGTGGCACTGCGCTTAGGTTGAACTGAAATGAGTTCTGCTCAGAAAAAAGAAAAAAGACCTTTAATTTTATGGTACTTTCTCCTATTCCTTTTTTTAAACACGACAGACGAAAAAAACTTTAATAATATAACATTTTTGCCCAAAAGTATTTCCATTATGCATTCTGTTATCTCAATTCACGGACAATGTTTGGGTCAAGCATCAAATTCTATATCATATAACCATAAAAAATATCAAAATTTCATTGAATCATAACCAACCACAAAATGTGTTACCTGATAAAAACTAATGGAGAAAAATACAATTGCAATAAATTGCGCACTATACATGATATCAGATGGTAATAATTTGTAACTAAATTAATATACCTAATATGAAGTTTATATAGACCCAAAGCCATGTGGTCGTAACCTTATATGAATGTTGGTGTAGTGTTCCAACAACCCACACCTTTACCGTGTTTTGCGAGCCATATGGGGCTTTCATCTAAATTATCATTAAGGTAGATACTGCCTTACTCTCAGAAACGATCTCCCTAAATACTAATACGAGTAAGAAAACTGACGTGGAATCAAATTCAGCTCTTCGCGTCATGAAATAAAGTTGAGTGGAGCGTACAGCGTATTTGACTGCATGGTTTGCTTGCGTTTCGAATAAGATGCCTCTTCTTCTATTAACGTGTCGTAAAGAATCCTTGTAGCAAAATCTAGCTAGATCGTCAAAATTATCGTTTGGTACTTTGTATTTCTGCTCTGCTGAGCAAAGATCCTCACCCTTCCCTTTACATTTGTGGCTTTCTCATTAATCTAAACGTAGTAATTTTCAACTATGCCGTAAGAATACCACTGCAATTCAACATCCTAAACCTCTCGCATGATTAGACCTTGAAAAATCTGTGAAGTTTGTTCACATCACCGATCCCTGAAGCGTGACCAAATTGATCTACGTGCAGATTTTTTGCCTAGACCGAAAGTAATAGGCATTGTTATTACTAGATGTAAGAAGACAAGCATAGTAAATCGAAATTATTACGTTATTTAATGTTTGCCACCAACACTGGGAATTATGTTTTGATAGGCTACTTTCCTAATGTAACAGTATCTTGATTTTTTATTGTATAATGTGTGAAAGTTTCCTATGTAATTGTTTGCTTCTGTTTTAATACAAAACACGCGTGATGTAGATACGACACTGACTATTATATATACGATACTAGCTTCTGCCCGCGACTTCGTCCGCGTAGCGTGATGATATATAGCTTATAGCGTGATGATCGCAATAAAAGGTAGCCTATGTCCTTTCTCAGGGTCTAAAGATTGTCTGTGCCAAATTTCATCAAAATCGCTTGAGGGGTTTAAGCGGGAAAGCGTAACAGACAGACAGAGAGACAGAGTTACTTTCGCATTTATAATATTAGTAGGGATAGTAGGGATAAGTGACACAGGCATTCCCTGAATCTGCTGACCTTTCAGAATATCTGCAAGCGTAAAATAAAACGACAAGAATAACGAGGATTTGTTATTAAAGATTTGTAATTAACCATTTGTTATTAAAGACCGTAACATTAATGTCGATTTGAGAGTCAAAATAAGTCTAGTTATCATGGGGGCATTATGAGAATCGGGGGACACCTTTGCCTCCACTGTGACGTACCCAAGACAACAATTGTTGAGAACTCATTATTTTCGTTAGCTTCGTTTTTTTTTTTTCAAATAATTTTAAAGCTGAGGCAGAGGTTGTTATATTATGATAATTTCAACTCTATTTCAAGTTATTTGCATGTGAATAATGACTGAGCTATTATTACTAGCGGCTTGCGGTGGCGTACTGGTGGAAAATTACGTCAATGGTGTAATATAGTATGTAAATTGTAATTTACAATGTGAATCATGTACCTCATACCTACATAGATATCATGTAAAAATTTTACGATGTCTAGGTGCCTTTTATAATAAGTACTAAACAATTTTGACATCAAAACAATTTTCAAATCAGGATATATTTTCAATATCGGGAATCGGGAAAACACTATTGCTATTTTTTTTGCAGTCTTACAGACATTAGGTTAAAGTATTCTAATATATACTAATATTATAAAGTGGTAAAGCCTGTGAGATTGAATGGCCAGGTTAACCTCCAGTAGTACTGATCTGATTTTGAAAATCATTTCACTGTTAAAAAGGTAGGCATATTATCTGTGTGCTATACACTAGTACTGTTTATTACAATACGGGCAGACCAAACTCCATGCAGGTGAAGTAGGTAGCTATTATTATAGTATAGTTATTTGGTCAAGGAAAAAATCTACTTGTGGGCAGGATTCAAACCTGCATCTTCTGGTTGGATACATCAGACGCTATGACCACTAAGTCCCACCTGTCATGTCAAAATTTTCCTTCACTTAATAATCTTAGCATGGAAATGCAAAAAAGTACAGAATGACAGAATTAGGTATATATTTTCACAGTTCTGTATTTTATGTGATGGTACAAAATACACCCATACTGCCTAAGTCCAGTGACCCTAAGTGTGACTGTTACGCTAGAGGTCCCAGGTGCAATATTCAAATCGAGCAAAATGTATTTGGGTTTATCTATGAAATTCTCACTAGCAGCTCGGAGTTCAGGATTTGTGCCCGGTTAATGGCATTGGGCTTGCCCCCTATTACATGGGACTTAAACATACTGTCCAACTGTGTTTGTACATATTAAGTAGTAAGCCTCTACCAAACCCTTCGGGAAATACAGGAGTGATAGTATGAAATAACCAAATGACAGACACAGTCAAAATGAAATCTAGTCAAGTTGGTTGATCTTGTTGAATATTGGCATAGAGATAGTTTAGACCTTGGGAAACAGACTTACTTCAGCTACCTCTTGTCCAAAATAGTCCTATGGGATACTAGTGAATATGAGCAAAAGGAAAAAATATAATTATTTTAGTATTTACAGTTATTTACTAAATGTATTCTTGTCACTCATTATGTTAAATGGGTTTTTCTAATAATTTAATTTGATGAACAAATGACATCATAATGGATTTAAAATGTTTCATTATTTACCTCTAATTTGCTAATTACTTCATTACAGTAACAAAAGGGATTTAATTCAAGTTCTTAAACTTGTGTACAATTTAAAATTGAAAAAATATAAAAGAAGTAACAAATATTATGTGATATGGGTACCCACATACACTATAAAATTTCTTCTTATGTAATAGAATCTTCCTAAAGATTTTATTATATTTATTTTTAATAATATATTATACCTATTACTGTTTTATTATCATGGGTTTTTCTAATAATTTAATTTGATGAACAAATGACATCATAATGGATTTAAAATGTTACATTATTTACCTCTAATTTGCTAATTACTTCATTACAGTAACAAAAGGGATTTAAGTCAAGTTCTTAAACTTGTGTACAATTTAAAACAGAAAAAATATAAAAGAAGTAACAAATATTATGTGATATAGGTCATAGGATACCCACATACACTATAAAATTTCTTCTTATGTAATAGAATCTTCGTAAAGATTTTATTATATTTATTTTTAATAATATATTTTACCTATTACTGTTTTATTATCGTCATAATTAATGCTTAATTAATTGTTCTAAAATTATAAGTGAGTAACAAAAAATTTAATAATTAACAAAAAAACATAAATGTTACTTATACTTTTAAAAATTCATTTCTATATTTATGTCAGAATCACTGTTCATTTTCATTATTGATAAAATGTACCAAGATGATTTTTTATAGAACAACAATTATTGGTATAGCGAGAAACAAATAAATTATATTTTGTCTTTGATATCTCTAATCAGTTTCAGCGCCCTAAATGATTCTCATATCTTGTGTAATTATTTTTTAATATAGAACAACAAAGTGTTGTAACCTTAACCTTAGACATGTTCCAATTATGAAATACAATGCCTTGGTTTTTTTATCTTCCTTTTAGTAGTATTGGTGATTTTTAAGCCATAAATTGAATTTAGAAATACCTTGATATGCTGTCTGCCAGTTGTTCCCAGCGCGACACGGCGTGAACCTGTCTCCATTTGTGTGTTCAGCTGGAAACCTGATGCACTGCTTCTTGCTCAAGGGACTGCATTGCTGCAGCAGCCTTGTCTCGTAATGCTTACTAAACATCTTTCACGATATCAGTCCTAAGTCCAAGACCCACACACTAACTGATCAAAATTCGAATAGTCAAAAACACAAAAACTTGAGGGTATATGGAAGAATGTAGACTAGAATAATTAGAGGAAACAAGTGTGTCCTCAATCGAGCATCGTCCGTTTATGACACGTCTCTTCCACACTGTTTACTTCAGTGCCCGGAGTCAAAACAAACAACATCGGACGCAGGAGCGCTCTCAATGAGTGCTTCGAACCATTTGACTACATTCGACATGCTCCATAGCGCAACTGAACACATCGTCCACTGTTACTGAAAGATAACACACATCAAAATTGTCTCACAAAACTGAATACTTATGTTTTATAGTTCCACAAACACAATTTCAAGATTCTAGTTGATATTTGACGTAATAAATTGCTATAATTCTGTAAAAGTGATAAATTTATATTTCTTTCGCGGACTATATCACAGCATAAATAAAAAATGTGTTGCCAGACTAAAAAAAAATTTGCTTTGAATGCAACGGTTCTTCAAAATGTCATTTTGTAACTATCAAGAAGAGTTTAGGCGGGAAAATGAAAAGTGCACATTGTCGATTTAATATTATTTTTCAAAACTTGAATTTCTCCGAAGTTTAATGTGTAATTATGGTGGATAATTAACCATTAAGTGTTTGTGAACGTGTGAGAGTGTAGGCAAATGATATAAAATTGAGAATCGTGACTTTTTGGGTTCACTCCTAAACTCCATCGAAGCCTCATTAAAATTTCTACCGTTTTATTGGGGCAACTCACCAACTTATACTTGACACTGGCGAACACAAAAAGTGTGGTGCCATAAATTACAATCCCATAATGGGAAATATTATTTGATTACTTTATTACTTGACACTGGCAAATACACAAAAAGTGTGGCGCCATAATTAAAAAAAAAAAAAAACTATCAAGAAAGAGAAAACAAGGAGTTTAGGCGGGAAAATGAAAAGTGCACATTGTCGATTTTATATTATTTTTCAAAACTTGAATTTCTGCGAAGTTTAATGTGTAATTATGGTGGATAATTAACCATAAAGTGTTCGTGAACGTGTGAGAGTGTAGGCAAATGATATAAAATTGAAAATCGTGACTTTTTGGGTTCACTCCTAAACTCCATCGAAGCCTCAATAAAGTTTCTACCATTTTGTTGGGGCAGCTGAACAACATTATACTTGACACTGGCGAACACAAAAAGTGTGGTGCCATAAAATCCCATGATGGGAAATATTACTACATAATTGATTACTTTAATACTTAACACTGGCAAATACATAGAAAGTGTGGCGCCATAATAAAAACAAAAAAAAAAAAAAAGAGAAAACAATGGCGCTAGTAGATAATGCTTGTTGGTAATAAAAAAATATCTATTTTGAAACATAATCACAGTGATAGGAATTAATCAATTTTAAGTTATTATTTGTACCATAATTATATACAAGTTTATAGAAAAGCTTGTAATAAATAATAGAAACGGCTCCCCAGTATTGCCATGTGCGCGATTCATATGCAACGTAATTGGTATTAGTTTACCACCTACCACCTCAAAAGCCTACCACCAATGACTACAATTACATTATATAACAATACATATACTTATTAAAGACTACAGGAAACTACAAATTACAATACCATGACTGTACCACATGACCACTACCACCGAGGAATGGTACAATCAGAGTATAATATTAAGGCGGATCGTTCACCTGAGCCAACCAAATTCAAATTTCAATTGGTTTTTCGCAATTTGTAGGTCTATAACACATTCTAGATTCCTAGCTGTAGTAATTGCGGCATTAGCTATACAATATTCGCAACTGAGCATTAAAAACTTTGCTCGTAAATTGATATTGTAGCTAAAATTAGGTACAATCGTTAATTTTGGCCAAAATTGACGATTGTACCTAATTTTAGCTTCTTTAACGTTTATTAAGAAAAGTTTGTTGTAAATATTGTGTAGCTACTGCCGCAATTACTACAGCTAGGAATCTAGAATGTGTTAAAGACCTACAAATTGCGAAAAACCAATTGAAATTTGAATTTGGCGGGCTCAGGTGAACGATCCGCCTTAAAGTTTTATTTAATAGAGTTGTAGAAGAGAGCCCTCTTGAGGCAATTCAAAGCAGACCGATTTGAAGTTTTGAAGCGGCATCTGCATTTCCTAATAGCAAACAACAAACAAACGCTCTCTAGCTAGAGCATTTGTTTGTTGTTTGCTATCTTTATATAGCTGTAATATGTAGATAGTTATTTAAATGTAAACAGGTATACGTTTCCATTTATTTATAGTTTAGAGGTAGAATAATATTGGTTTCCAAATATTATAATCTCATATCAGGACAAAGAAGAGATCTTAAGGCGGATCGTTCACCTGAGCCCGCCAAATTCAAATTTCAATTGGTTTTTCGCAATTTGTAGGTCTATAACATATTCTAGATTCCTAGCTGTAGTAATTGCGGCATTAGCTATACAATATTCACAACTGAGCATTAAAAACTTTGCTTGCAAATCGATATTGTACCTAAAATTAGGTACAATCGTCATTTTTGGCCAAAATTGACGATTATACCTAATTTTAGCTTCTTTTTCGTTTATTAAACAAAGTTTTTAATGCTCAGTTGTGAATATTGTATAGCTAATGCAATTACTACAGCTAGGAATCTAGAATGTGTTATAGACCTACAAATTGCGAAAAACCAATTGAAATTTGAATTTGGCGGGCTCAGGTGAACGATCAGCCTTAACTCGAAGTATGATGTAGACAAAACACTGAAAAAACAAATAATTTATCACAAAATGATCATCACGACAAACTAGCATACTGCAGCATAACGCTGCATGACAGAACTTTTTAGTCGTATTGTCAACCTTTTTTTTCGTTTTGCAATGTTACTGGTCAATATTTGTTTTTTCCTATTTATTTCGTGATTTGAATTATTTTCTTGAATTATATCGGACAGATCTTGCCTTTTTTTTCCGTCAAGGGTTGAATTGCAAATGTTGATTGTGAAGGTTGTTTTTTTGGAAAATTACCGTGAAAAGTAACAGTCTTATAATATACACCTATATTGCTTTCCACAACGTCTTTCGTGGTTGTTGGGATATTTAAACTTTCAATAATAATAATAATAAACCCCCTCTGGGACAAGCGTTACCTCATAATGAGACTAACGTCAAACTGGAGGGTAGATTAGAAGCGCTTTTTACAAACCTTAGACAATGAAACAAAAAATGTGTTATAAGGTTTAAAGCAAAGCGTACAAACCGCAGGGCAGCTTGTGGCGAGCTGATGGTGAGTTTCGACACTGCGGTCCTTATTGCCCCAGAGAGTCGGTCAGGGCCTCGTCTCCAGTTTGCCCATATTGGGTAGCTGGAGTGGAAACCCAAGAGCGCCCGCAGGACTTTCAACTCTGTCTTGCCTTAACCGGCTGGCCAGAGGGGGGCTGCCAGAGCTATATGCTTGGGGGCGGAAGTGTCTAATGGCGTAATAGCGGGGAAACCCAATCCGGGTCTCTTAGAGACTCGCGACGGTGAAACCGGGGCCGCACCTCTCGACACCCTTAGCCGCTCACGCCGCTGTTGCCGCCTTTTGCCTGTACTGGCAGCTTTTCGGGGGGCCCAGCTAGTGAGTTGGCGAGTCACCGTCTGCCATCCCTAAGGATATTTTTTCGAGGGTCAAAGGCAGACGCCGTTTTCTTCCGGCAATAGAGGTTATCGGTCCACCAAACACCAAATCCATAATCCTATTTCTTTTTCCATATTTCACAATAGTCTTGCAACCGCCCGGAATACTTCATGACTGTACTCCTATAGTACAGCTGTGCAGTGTCCCGGGTGTATGCCCCATCCCATATTAGATCAAAGCTCTCCAAGGGGCCTCTGCGCGTTGGACCTGTGTCCCCCCGCAAGCCTTCCAAAGTACCGGATGTCTTCCTGACGGGAGGCATGCCGTGATACCAAAAAAGGAGATACATAATAATAATAATAAACATTTATTTCAGACTAGGTCCATATTATGTTAGTAACAAACAGTAAAAACTAATATTATACACAGCACTTAGGCCCACTTGCACCAACTTTTTAAACATGTTCAAACTGAATTTAAGCACAAAATTTCTATGAAAAATCGTGCTTAAACACAACTTAAATGTAATTTTGAAGTTGGTGCAAGTGGCCCTTACACTAGGACATGAAGCCGCACCCATCTTTGCAGCATGGGGGACTCCCACCTATCAGCAAAAACACTCACTATACTATTGGTGCTGCCACGAACTCGAGTGTGTAGGGAGGCGCACCGTTTCCTAATTATAGCGGCAAAGCCATCAACCCGCGCCTCAGCAAACATCCCTGACGAACTGCATCGCCACGACAGCCCCAACAGTACCCTGAGTGCATTGTTATATTGGACACGCAGGTCACTGTATACCCGCTGCGAATAACCGACCCACAGGCTGCAGGTGTAGAAAGATTGACAAAATGCTTTAAAAAGCGTGATCTTCACTGAATTCGTACACCGTGCAAACCTGCGGGCTAGCATGTTACAACGGACAGCCAGCGACCTGCGTTCCCTATCTATATCTATGTTATCACTCAAATCATCGGTGACCCAGTGACCCAAATATTTAAATTTAGTAACCCTACGCAGTGGAGTGCCACAAAGTGACACATCCGCAAAAGCTGGGTAAGAAAACCCACTTGCTTTAAAAAGCATAAGTTCACTCTTTAAAACATTATATTTGAGCCCATGGGCCACCGCATATGATTCACAAGATGACACTAGTCTCCTCATGGCACTGATTGATGGACTCAGCAACACCATATCGTCTGCGTAACTAAGATTATTGGTACACACTCCATCAATATGGCACCCGACCTTGGTGCTGCTGAGCTCAGCAATCAGCTTGTTCATGTACAGGTTGAACAGGCGAGGCGAGCTTATTCCCCCCTGCCTCACCCCACATTCCAACCGGTACATACTCGATAAGGAACCATTCCACCTTACACAATTGCGTTGATTGCTGTACCAAAACTTGAGTATTGATATAATAGGTATAATTCCATCATAATATGTCGGGAGTTTTTCGACGCCATTAACCAGGATTGGTCAGCAGTGAACAGGTCATACTTCGGCCTCCTGGGATGGGACCAGTCGAGCCTTGTTGACATCGGCTGTCAACACCCTATATTAGGCTACGACCAGACGCGTCCAGCCGCGAAGGCTGCCCACCAAGTTACATACTACCTACCAAAAATTACAGCAGCAGCTTCGCGAGTTTTGACGTATTTGGTTGCAGCGGACTAAACACGTTTAATATTCTATCTTTTTTTCTCCTAACTTGCGTAGCTTCCACGTACTCTGCAAATTTTTCATTTTTTGTCGGTTTTTTTTAAATTTACTTCTCATATACGTGTTTATGTTTAACTATTTTACTTTTTCTTTCCGTAAATCACGTACGCGCGTGTTATTCCCTTTTTTTATATAGACGTTTAGTTCCTTTTTGTTTACATTTAGAATTACACTTATTAGGTAATTGTGTTTCTTTCTATTTTTAAGTTATATCAAAATTATACGTTCTATAAAAGTGGTGAAAAGTGGTCTATTTTTTCATTTTCGCTACAATACGTATGACTAAACATATTTTAAGTGGTCTTTAGAATAAATTCTATAATACGTAATTCCGTAATAATACTATTATTACGGAATTAAATTCGAGCACATAATAAACAGTTTATTAATTGCATTACAGTTGAGAGAAGAGACATCTATCGATAGACTTGAAACTATTAGGTAGCAGTGTTTCTCTGTTATGCAAAATAGATGGCATGTCTTTCTTTATTGACGTAAGGCATGTTCTAAGTGGGGACACCTAAAACATGCCTTACATCAATAAAGGTGGGTATACAAATATAATAAACAACTACTTTATCTAGAGTAACAATATGACTATACTATACTATACTTACTCTGAGTATTATACTCTCAGACTAAGTATAGTAATAGATAGAGTCCTCAGATTAAATAAATAAATAGATAGTGTCCTAAATTGAATGCTATATAATCCGTCTTATTATTTTCAATACCTCCATTAGTGTAACAGAAAGAAGCCGACATACGGTTGTCAGTTCTACAATTTGTACACAGTTGAAACGTCAACCTGTTTTACCTCATAAATGACGCCAAATTAAAAAGTTATTTAATGTCTTGACATTGTCTTGGTTTTTTGCTGAGGTTTTTGTCGATAACGGTAGTATAGTAAAGGATGGTACGGCAGTATTTGCTTCGCGCTCGTCTTGGCGGGGGCACTGCCGTGCCCATAGACTAATATGTAATACTGGTGCCCCCAGACTTAATCTGAGGGTCTCTCGTTCATGTAATGAATTACTATTCCTAATCTGCGTTGTTCTATTCCTCCTAGTCTGTGTGCTCTCGCGCACTCGCTCTCGCTCGTCTGAAGTTGTTAATTTAGTCTGTTATAATTGTCAATAAATAAATTATTGTAGTTGATTGATTTGGTTGGAATTAGTAGTAATCTGTGAACTTGATTGGATTGGACTTGGGCTCTTGGAGGATAAAGTTGTGTATTCCTTTCAATGTTGACTTGTTATGTTTGTGTCGGGCGTGAACTATTTAAGCAATAATATTGAAAATATAAGCAAGTTCTAATTTACGGTACCTCTTTCTTCTTATAATAAATTAGTACCATAAAATAGGGAGAAAATGAGTAACAGACCTAGGCGTAACGAGGACCACTCTGAAGATTCGCCCCTTCACTCGAGGTTATTTATTGTTTGTGAAAAACGGTATACTGAGGAAGATATCAAGAATGCTTTCTCAAAATTTGGTACTATCGAGGACATAAAGATGCCGCGCAACCACCAAACTGGTGAACTCAGAGGAGTTGCGTACATAAAATTTTCAAAAACGTCAGAAGCGGCAGTAGCATTGGAAGCAATGCATCAGAAATCGCTCACACCCACCGGTCGCAAGATAAAGGCAATGGTAGCGTCCAATCGCTCCGACATCCATACGGAAGACAATAGTGACGAGAAATTCAAAAGGCTTTTTATAACTATCCCTTACATAACCACTGAGAAAGAAATCAATGATGCTTTTAGTGCTTATGGCTGTGTTGAAACAGTCATTATACAAAGAAATCGTGCTACAGGCGAATCCAAGGGTTTTGCCTATGTCACATTTAGTAAGTTTTCTGAAGCAGCTGTTGCTTTTGAAGAATGTGACAGAAAATATCGTGCAATATTTGCCATGCCAAGAGGATCTCAGAATCGGCGACCTGAAACTGCTTTTGAGTCTAGAATTAATGATTTGGCCAACATCCCCCCTAGTAGTAGTAATCTTGTCTCTTTGATGAATGTTCCTCCCCGAGGCTTCACTCGAGTTAACTTCATGTGCTGTCCAAATTTAACACAAATGCATGTGGAAACATTATTTGATCTTATCCCTGGCCTCACTGATTGTCGCTACTTTGTAGATTTAGTTCGCCATTGTGGCAAAGGTACAGCATCATATTCTAACCCAGTCTCTGCTGCATATGCAGTTGAGAAGCTGAATGAGTTTGAATATCCACCTGGCATGAAAATATTTGTCAAACCAGATAAATCTAGGTTTGATGCGAATGTACCATCTTTTAAAGATTTGTCAAATGTTACACATAATTTGAAGAATGCTATTATGTCTGCAAATACATCTACACCTGACTTAGCCCAGTTAACTGACGCCATTGCTGAAGCTTCTAAGCTTATTAAGATGGCCACAACAGGAGTATCAGATGACTGCATGCCCAACAGCAATGACTTTAACTACTGCAGTGTGAAACTGCCTCCACCACAACCATTAGCTGACATTGACAGTCAAGTTGCCAAGCGTTGCTTCTTGGTCTGCAAGCCCCAGCCTCCTCCACTGACTGTTTTACGTGACATATTTTGTAGATTTGGGGATCTTATTAATGTTTACACCTTGCCGAATAAAACTGTAGGATATGCTCGTTATGCTTCTGCAGAAGCTGCAGAGAATGCTAAAAGTGTGTTACACGGAGCCGAAGTTTGTGGTGTCCGTATGAAAGTTTTTGAGGCAGAAGATGAAGCTCCTCCTAAGAAAAGGCGAATTGGATGGAATGATGACCAACAGATGGACTGACGAGACAGTCTTATCTCACCGGGGACACTTACAAGGACAACTACAGACTACTATAATTATGACAATGTAGCTTGGACAAATAAATGTTTACATACATAACATACCGACATTATTCTTGAGCTGAAATTTATGATCTGACTCAGTTTTCAATATAAATGAAAACCAAGCCTGTCATTTTATAAATAACAGCTTCATTCCCATACTATAGAATCATTGAAATGGGCTCTCATTGGCAGTATTACGACCATTCTGTTTACATAACTTATAATTAGGGTAAATTATATGTAACAAAAATCCCACAGTGCAAACTTAATTAATTTATTTAAAAAAGGCAATTCTACGAAAACTTAACCCAATTTATTGCACACACAGCCTTGTGACTTATAAAAATAATTGACAATCATCATAATTATTAAGGTCACTTTCATATCTGATCTATTTCGTCTTTTCATCATATTATGTACGGCAGAGAAATGTAAATAATGGAAACCCCTTGAAAACATTGATATTGATTCTCAAGCTGACTGACATAACATCTTAAACATACATTGCAGCATTTTTTTAACTTCCGTAAACTCGCCATTTTTTTGTCTGTCTCACTACCTCATTCAGAATACTGGTAATTGAATGTTATATACATTATTATTACTTTCATTTTTAAACATTCGGTTGCTTTTTGCAATATTCAGATACTATTCACACACATTTATTGCTTATAAAATGTTACAGCTGGAAAATGTTTATATAATAATATCATTATTTGATATATTTAATTTTATAACAGCAATATGGCAGCACAATTATACAAACTAGGACAAATATTCAATAGTTTTCGAATTTGCTGTCTCCTGGCTACTTAGAAACTGAGGATAGAAGTTTCTTTTACACACATTTTATATTTATTCCTGATTTTTGTAGTGGGCACAATGCATATTTCACTTTTAAAACTAAGTTCTGGGAGCATTAAATACTAAAATGACCTTATATTGTATAGGCACTAAACTGTAAATTCACGATTCCATTATTGCTTGTTGTAGTAAAGGCAGTAATTGTTGCTTGTACAGTGGATGCCTCTCTCCATGTGTCATCTTTATTATCTTTTCAGCACATTTTAGCTGGTTCAATGCCTTTTCGATTTCCATTTTGTAAAGTAATATCTTCCCGTACTTTAAATGCAGAAGACCAAGTAATGGGTTCTTGTCGCCGTAGTAAAACCTGGAAAGAGAGTCTTGAATTCAGAAATCATTTAGAAAAACAATATGATGGCACTGTAAATACAATATAACATTGCTGGGAATGGGTTTCCTCTCAGAATGGCTGCGCTATAGTTCATTGGAAAGCAGTGCCCATTGTCATAGACTCTTTCAAGTATTGTAGGGTTGTGGGGCACTCAAAGTTGTTACTTATTGTATCTGGTTACCCCTCCGCCCGCCCCCTCTTCCCCCGGAATGAATTCCTGGCCTTGTATTTTGAAGTGTATTACAAATTGATCAGCTTAGTTTGACTGACAGATTCTATTACCATTGCATTATAACGACACGATTGGAGAATGATTTGCGTTACGGTGCAATAGAGGTGATTTTTGTAATGAAAGTATAGCTTAACGCGTTGCCTTGTGCATGCTGAGTAACAGAGTATAGTTACCTAAAGCAAGGAATGAGTTCTTCGGCGTAAGCGGAAGCTTTATCCCACAGTTGCACCTGAATGAGTGCGTCGAACGCGTGATCCAGCGTCTGCGCATGCATCACATTGAGAGGATGCAACACGCCTTGTTGATCCAAACAGTACTGGCACACGTCCACATCTGAGACTGGGTCAAGGATTTCTACGCCAAGCATTGAATGAACACGATACCTTAAATAATTAACTCGAAAATCTACTCTAAAATTTACATTTGAAGTGCCGCAATAGCAAAAAAACATATACGTCTGGCTAAATACATTAGTATTGGGCTGAAGACTATCCACTTCAACATACCATCACGCTTGTATTCCCCGAAGGGTTAGGCAGAGGTGTACTAGTGTACACCCACAGTTCTCCGGTATATTTAGGCCCCATGTAATATGGGGCGAGCCTATTGGCATTAACCGGGCACAAATTCCAAACTCCGAGCTGCTACTGGGAATTTCATAGAAAAACCCAATAACACTGCTCGACCTGGGAATCGAACCCAAGACCTCTAGCGTAGCAGTCGCAATCTGGACCACTAGGCTAATGAAGCAGTTATCCACTTCAATTTATCCCCGCCTAACTCTGTAAATTCAGTTTATGTGTTTTTTGAGTACACCAACGGTTTCGGTACTATTACAAGAGTATTATTATTATGAAAAGGATACACGCCACTGACGCTCGCTCCATATTCTGTAAATGCACATGTGTAAATTCCATAGTCTTCACGAATACCTCAACATCTTTCTCCGTATATTTGGTACCACAGGCTTTACAATGTAATGTATCCTCTTTACTCTCAATACTACTTTCTGACGTCTCATTTTCAATTTCCGAACTTTCTTTACTATCTGTGTTTGAGTTGTCATTTTCGTTCTTTATCTCTGGTTTCCTGACCAATAGACAATCTTCCTTCCACGGAACGTTGATTGGTTCGTCACATTGTTTGTTGAGACACGCCGCGCCATGGACGTATTTGATTTGGGCTTCATCTGTAAATATACTTGTTGATTATTTCGTAAATGATTAAAAATACTTGTTTAGCATGCCTTGCGATGCGTAAGATAGTGATAGATGGTAGCAGATTCTATAACGAAATAATATAATAAAAAACGGGGGTTTAGGAGATTAATTAACACAATCATCGATTACAGACCATGTCTTAAAAACTTTTTAGTAAGCAACAAAGCTAAAACTACAAAGATCACAGAAGAATGCTTAACGCTAAGTTACATGTCACTGGGGTTGCGTGAAAACAAGACACATATTCTTCATTAAAATCATAGAGATAATCATAGATAATAACTTTTGGGATTATAAACCTAATGTCATACATGAAAATGTTGAAATTCCATTGCGACCAAGAATAATTTATGATTTTTTATGGTCACTCAAAAATCAAATTAAACTACTTACATGGTAGGTACTAAATTAGACAGCAGCACTAAAGGAGACATATATATTTGAAATTCAAAATATATTAATATAATTAAAATTTAAGCTATTTTGAAGAAATTTGTAAGTTTGAGACGTCGTATACGATTGTAGAAAGCGGCGTTCTATTATTTCGAAAACATGTATACAGTCAGATTGTTCAAGTTCAAAATGTCCCTTGGTTTCAAATAATTCCTTTCACGAAATTTACCCTCGCCTTAATGTCGCATTTCCCAGAATGGATCCCTGTGGAATTGATATAGGGCGCCTTGTTCCAGATGTGTAGCCTAAATAGAAAAGATAGCGAGATCACAACCCTGGTGACTTGCAAACATCGGGAGATAGATCATGCTGAAGTATAAATTAGTAGGCACATCTAAAGCATTTACCCATGCACCTGTCACATTGGCAAAGGAAGTAGTAGTTCTGCAGCAGTTCCGTCTGTCTGTCGTAAGGAGTCTTCATCAGGTCGATGTACGAAATACGGATCTGAAATGTAAAAATGCCCGTTGAATGTCCGAGTTCGACATGTAACAAACGTACAATAAGATTTTTTTAAAGATACCTAAAGGTCTACCAACAGCTTTTATTTCTCCATCTCCCTCTCTTTTTTCGCTTTTTTTATTACTTTTTATTATTATTACATCATAACAAAGCTTCGTCCTTGTATTCCTCTGGAATTTCATAGAAAATCCCAATAAGGGTGCTTTTCCATCAGAGATGTGCTATGCAGCTATGCTGCGAAGATGTGAAATCTACGCTATGAAAATATGTGACCGTTTCCACCAATACTGCCCTAGGTAGCTGTGCGAGGAAGATGCGCCGCCGCAAAGTAGCTGTGCGAGAAAGATGCGCATCTCGTATCGATAGCAGGGAAACGGCGGGGGTGGCGCGGTGAGAGGAGGCATCTATAGCAAGCATCCTTCCATATAATAAACATATCTTAGTTGAATCCGTTTCCACCAATGCTAAGCTATGTGCACCAATGAATATGATTGGTGGATATCAAACTCATCCATAGCATCGTAGCATAGCACATCTCTGGTGGAAAAGCACCCTAACACTGCTCGATCTGAGAAGCAGAACTTTACTTTTCTATTTAACAAACACGCACTATATCTAAACATCAACAGAGGCACAATCACCTCATTAGTATTTAGAGTTAGGATTTGTGCTCGGCAATTGGCTAGCCCCATATTACATTTACATACTGGTACATATGTTACATAGGTACTGGCAATAATTGGGTGTTCATGTTCTGTGCTTAGTATACCTCTGCCTAAACCTTTGGGGAAAACGTGTGATTGCAACCATCACACATCACTTATATTATGCTCCCGACAAAGAGAAAACCAATTTCTTTTTAAGTATGAATGACAAAATAAGTCCATTGAAAATAAAATTAAAATAGAAACAAAATAAAAATGAGTTTTAGGGTGGATTCGACCAAAATCCATTTTATACGAGACTAGCTTCTGCCCGCGACTTCATCCGCGTACCGTGATGATATATAGCCTATAGCCTTCCTCAATAAATGGGCTATCTAACACTGAAAGAATTTTTCAAATCGGACCAGTAGTTCCTGAGATTAGCGCGTTCAAGCAAACAAACAAACTCTTCAGCTTTATATATTAGTGTAGATTACCTTACACGTTAAAATATAAAATACAAATTTTAAAAGAGAGATTTGCAAGATTTTGTATTTACAAAATTTTCAAAAAATGACAATTTTCAATGAATTTATATTGTCATTTCAGTGAGATTGTTTTCGAGTTGGTTGCATATTATGTTGCGTTCAATGAACTTTAAAATGCCTATCGAAAAAAGAAAACGAAGCCCAAATTGGTCACTTCCTGAGAAAAACTTGCTGTTGGAACTCGTGGAAAAACATATCAAGGTTATAGAAAATAAAAATATAGACAGTGTTGCGATAACGCGGAAACTTGCCGAATGGAAAATTATATCGCAGGAATATAATAGTAAAACAAGACACTCCTCGCGTACAGCGGAGGTTCTAAGGCTGCAGTGGAAATCAATGAAAGAAAATGCTAGACAGGAAGAGATTCACAGAAAGAGACATAGAATTCAAACAGGCTAGTTATTATCATACCTTCACCTTGTTTATTCAGTTATTTATCAGCAAGTATCTTGTATTCAATAGAAAGAAGGAAAAGTCTGTCGCTAGATTAGCAGCAGACTGAGATATATTAATATTATAAATGTGAAAGTAATTCTGCCTGTTTTTGTTACCAAAAAACACTGAACAGATTCCAATAAAATTTGGCACGGAGATAGAAGACTGAAGGGCAGCCTACCTTTTGTCTCAATACGTTATTTGTGATGCGAGTGAAACCGTAGACATCAGCTAGCTATTTATTTAGCTAGCTACTTATTTCCAGCTAGCTATCTATATTCTTATCCCAAAGATGTCACTATAAATATACTTTTACTTACTAATTTTAGATGGTGAACCTAAAAATAAAGATATTATATATTCAAAAATAATTTCTTTGATTGAAAAAGGACTTAGCCACCGTGGAATTGCAAAGAGGTCAGAGAAGATGTTTTTTGCTGAAGTTCTTTTGCCCGAGGCCCCAGCATTACGTAGTAAAGGTATATCCAACAGCTTAATTAAAACCTTATACTATTTAATAAAATACATAATGGGCGTTGCTGAATTAAGTAAATGATATTTATTTCTGTAAATAGATCTTTTAAAGACACTTTTACAAGTCAATGTTTTACTTATTTTTTTAATCTAGATGGCGCCGGTACCTTAACCTACTAATCTATATATATAAAAGAAAGTCGTGTTAGTTACTTCATTTATAACTCAAGAACGGCTGAACCGATTTGGCTGAAAATTGGTGGAGAGGTAGCTTAGAACCAGGAGACGGACATAGGATACTTTTTATCCCGTTCCCGTGGGATATGATGACAGACCGAATTCCACGGGGGCGAAGCCGCGGGCAGAAGCTAGTTCCAAATAAACAATTGTTAAACTCATAGCTATTATTTGGTTGCAGATCCTAAGACTGACATAGACGATATTCAAGAGACTGAGGGTGACTCCAATGAAGAAGTAATAAAGGTAAATTCAGAAAATATAATACCTACCTAAGCCATACTCTCTTTACCTGAACTGACTCAAGCCACCTTTCCAACCATATATTTTTATTTGTTACAAAAATGCAAGAATTCATTTCTTTTTGCGGCAATATAGTTGCTACACTTTATATTAACACATAGCGCATATTATCGTCATAATATATGCAAAATTTATTGATTATGTACCCTGGGCCCTTACACGCATTACTCAATTAATGTAATTTTTATATTTATGCCAACAATAATAACGGCATGTCAAAAGATGCATGAAAGGCGACTTACAAAAGGGATTTATAAAGCGAATGAAAGTGGAGCCATACACCGGTACAAATAATGACTTACACCTAAAGTAGGTCGTTGAGGTGATTCTGGCGCGTGATGAAAAGATGTATGAAGAAAAGGACTATTAAGTATTTATTTTATAGCTGAATTAATGCAATTTGTTGCTTTATTTTAGGACTGGAGTGATGACGATACACCCAAACTGTTAAACATTTCTGATTCTACAACCCATAAAATCAATAATAATGAGCAAGAAAGAAAATTCATAAAATCTTGGATTCCAAAAAGGCGCCCCACGCATTTTCAGAGGAGTGTTGCTGAGAAAGAATCACTTCATTTAAACGAAGCTCGCGAACTTGACTTGCAAATAAAAAGAGAACAATTGAAACAAGAAAAAATAAAGACCCGAATGTTATTAATAGATTTAAGATTGAAGAAAAAACAACTGTTAAATGAAAAATAAAAGTACCTATTCCAATGTATTTATTGCCACTTTTTATTATTATTTTATACTGTCTGGATTTGGGATCACTGTGATGCGAAACGTCTAGATTCCTTAACCCCTCGAACGTTACGCAGACTTAATTTAACCACAATAAACGAAACAATAAATTACCATTTTACTATTATCTACTTATCTGAGAGTAAAATTATTCAGGTTTTAGTTACTCTAGTATAATATGGCATTTGGTCGAATCCACCCTTAATGAATCACATCATACACGGAGGTGATGTGTCTGTAAACTGTGGATCGGAAGCGAGGTTAATTAATAATCAATTCTTCCTCCCTTTCCGTTTTGCAAGGATAACTTGTTCAAAATATTTGTCGACCTAGAGCATCCCGGTCCAGGACTGGTATTTGTAGTTTACTTACAATGGGCTGTGTCGTTACAACAGACTCACTCCCTACATTTACAGTAATATAGCTGCAAAATAATAAAAACATAATATAGAGGGTAGAAGAAAGGAGAACCGGCTCTGTGATGAAATGTGTCCGTCATAATGCGTTGAATTAGGGTTGCGCTACAGTAGCCACAGGGTAAATTTACGGCTACTTGGATAACTTTTTACTACTCAAATTTTGCCCATTATTGTTCAATTATTAAAAAGAAATTACCTATAACAATAAACAATAAAAAATCACGTAAAAGTATTATTTAGAGGCAAAGGGTATTTACCCTTTGCCTATGCTAGCGCCATTTTGGAGGGTTTCTGAACTATTATTAACTACATATAGCTGGACACTTTAAGGACGTGTCAACTTCTCGGTTCTCCTTTCTTGTACCCTCCACAATAGAGAAGAAAATGCTAGTTTAAAAAGATAACTAATTACCTGATTCCAGTCTAAACAAGGCATGTCTTGAATGGCTCTGATGTTGATTGTCTTCCCGTCGAACGTGGCAACTGCGTTGGGGTTACAGCTGTGGTCCAATATAGAAGAAGCCAAGTAAATGCCGGTGCCAATCGAGTTCATATCGATGTCTAGTATCATGAAACTGTTAATAACCATCTAAAACGATAGAGGAAACGTTAAACATACAAGAAGGGATGATAAGGAGCTCTGAAACCGAAACTATCGGATATCCAAAATAAAAAACGATCAGTATAGTAGCTGTAAAAAATCCGATAATAACGTTTCTTGAAGGCGTTCGTTTGGTCTGCCAAACACAAATTATTCTTATTAATATACTTATTCAAAGTTCATGACTGTAATAGCGACATTAACCATACAATATTAATTTATGTACAAGATCGTTAATGTCGGATGAAGGACTTCTTCAGTTGAAGACTAATTTTAGCCCAAATTGAGTACCTATACTTATCATACGTAACATAACATATCAACACATTTTTTTTACTACTGCTGTGCATGGATCCTCTCAGAATGTGAGGGATTAAACTAAAAGTCCGCCACGCTGGCTAAATGCGGTCGGCGATACGCCGTCGAGAAAAACTCTCAGGCATGCAGGTCTCCTTATGATATTTTCCTTCTAATAATATTACATGACTGAAAAGTTACACTACATTAGGCTTTGTATTGAACTCGAAATCTATGACTTTTTAATATAACTGCGCTCTTGGATATGACTGCTCAATATATAGACTTAATACTTACGGTATACTCAACAATAAACAAACATTATTGAATGATACTCACCCTTCCATACAGGCCCATAAGTTCTACCGTGTTTGGTAATGATATGTCTTTCAGGAACTCGTACAATACAACGCACAATGAGGTGAAATGGTCCATCCTTTTCTTATCTGCTTTCAGGTCGGAATAATCTGCGAACATAAATGATTTAGGTAATTTAAACATTTTTCACCGTGGGAGAGCCATGCTTCGGTACGAATCGGCCGTCTCGACCGGAGTGATATAGTGGCCTTATAGAAAATCGGCGAGAAGCAACACTTAAGTTGTGTTGTGAGTGAGGATACCGGAGGCCCTTTTATAAGGCGGGCAACGCACTTGCGACTCCTCTGGTGTTGCGGGTGTTCATGGGTGACGGTAATCGCTTACCATCGGGTGATACGACTGCTCGTATCCCATAAAAAAAACCATTTCTGTTTTCTTTTTTTAACGATTTTCCTTTTGAGTTTTTCTCAAAAACAGAAAGTTTGTGACTTTATGCCATTCTACAATACATTTCTCAGATATACTACTACTATACTATTATAAACTCTTTCCTGCACTAAGTGTATCAATCCAGTGGCAATAATCCCACAAATAAATCAAGCCAATATATCGGATGTTCGTTTCAATTTGTGTGTTATCTCGCTCAATGACGCAGAACTAGGTGAACTGAATAAATTCAGACTTGGCGCGGATCTTCGTCGTAAATCATTAGTTATTTTCTTATAATGATGAATTGAGACTAGAACGCCTGAGCCCATTGATATATTAAATACTAGCTTCGGCCCGCGACTTCGTCCGCGTGGAATAGTTACTTAGTCTTAGTGTGATGATATATAGCCTATAGCCTTCCTCAATAAATGGGTTATCTAACACTGAAATATTTTTTCAAATCAGACCAGTAGTTCCTGAGTTTAGCGCGTTCAAGAAAACAAACAAAGAAACAAACAAACTCTTCAGCTTTATATATTAGTATAGATTCGGACGAGATACGCTCTGTGTCCAGAGGTGCAATAAAATATATAAAAAATATGTTTATAGGTAACACACAATCTCTCCTTTATGTAATTTCACTTAGGTACATGTATTTTTACGTACATGCATGCAATTTATCCTGTCTCCCACTAGGGTAGGCAGAGACTAGATTTTAGGTTCGTTGTTATTAAGTACCATTTATATTAGGTGGTGACTCTGTTGCTAATAAATTAAGCAGGCACTAAATTGCTGGGATATCCCTTGGTGAGGATAAATCTTCCTCATTAGTCTAGCTGTTACGTTTGTCGGGTTCGATTCCCAGGATGAGCAGTGATATTTAGAGTTTTCTATGAAATTCTCAGTAGCCGCACGGGGTCTAGACTTGTGCCCCGTTTAATGGCAATAGACTCGCTCCCTATTACATAGAACCTAAAGATAATGGCGGGACTATGGGTGTACATTTTTTTTTTGGCATGAAGATGAAACTTACGTGACATCAAGTCTTTCCACATCCTGAACGAGGTGCCGGAGTAGAACGACCTGAAGGTCTGCCCGTCGCCCCGGTACAAGCGATTGATGATCTTGGCCAGCATGCGTGCTCCATCTGGCAGGACCTTCGGAGCCACCCTTTTAAAGTTCGCGCATTCCCACTGTAAATGAATGAGTTTTTTTTTTTAAATAAAGAGCTACGTCCTTCTTCATCCCTACATATTATAAAACAAAGTCGCTTCCCGCTGTCTGTCCCTATGTATGCTTAGATCTTTAAAACTACGCAACGGATTTTGATGCGGTTTTTTTTAGTAGATAGATTGATTCGAGAGGAAGGTTTTAAGCTATTTAACATCACGCTACGACTCTTAGGGACGGGGCAGCGCGGGTGAAACCGCGGGCGGTCGCTAGTGTTCTATAACCTAAGGGTCCGGCAAAGTTTGAATTGCCCACAAAAACGTATCAAATACCACAGATAAATAAATCGTTATTCAAACAATCTGATATGTTATGATTCGGGATATGTATGTAGGTAAGTAATAACTTGATGATTGACGTAACCTACCAATTACATTATTATTAATTACTAGCTTTTGCCCGCGGCTTCGTTCACATGAAGCTTTATTAGGAGTAAATATGGAAAAGTCGACATTGATGATCTTCTTTGTATGGGCCTCTATTACATCAGAGAGGTCAAGCTGTATTTCAGGATCCGTACAATTTTTTTTTTTAAAGATTACTTGCAATGTGGTTCGCACATTACTAGTATTCTTGTTAACCTCTCGTGCTAAGCTAGATTGCTTGTGTTACGAGTGGTAATTAATTGAGATAAGAAGTTCACCAGTTTTTAAGTTGGAGCATATACTTTCTAACAGTGATAACATAATTAAAATCTATTCAGTAGTTTTTCCGCCAACCAGTAACAAACACAAGAATTTTAAAAATCACATTTTTGGGTTCGCATATGTTTATATAACCCAACCCACTTGTTTTTTATATCTTCAATGTACAAACACAGCTTTTTTACAATGTTATAAGAAATAGAAAAAGAGGGACGTTACTCGTAACAGAATCTTTAAAAATAAATAAGTAAGCTTATATTCACAGACTTTGCTCCGATAACAAAAATAAATACGACTGGAAAAAATATTTTATTACGAGCTATTATGAACCAGGATGTGAAAGTCAATATAACTCCGACGAAATATATCAATTCATTCATCTCTGCGTTCTTATGATTATAGTTACGATCCATTTGCTTTATGAAAAAACATTTACTTTTGCTCATACGCAGTTTTAAAAGCTTCATTTGAAGTAAAAATAGAGCTATGAGGAGTTGAAATGGGTGTAAAGAGTGATGAGAGAATGAGAATTAATATCCATAATGTACTGATAGTCCAAATCCAAACTGATATCCAAAAATGTACTGATTTCTGACACTTACGCGAATATTAGACATTGGAATGAAATTATTTTTTACTGATTTTATCGCGTTGTATTGATACTAGCTTCTGCCCGCGACTTAGTCTGCGTGGACTTCAGATAAAAAGTAAGTAGTGTTATTCCAGACTATAATCTATCTCTGTGCCAAATATTATCCAGATCAGTTCAGCCGTTCTGGCGTGAAAGAGTAACAAACATCCATCCTCACAAACTTTCGCATTTATAATATTAGTAGGATTAGTAGGATTATTTTATTTACGACGTTTCGGATCCTTTACAGCATCCATGGTCAAGGGTAGACTGAGGTGTTGGTCGTCTTAATGTTAAAATTACTAACAGCTACCTTACATTTTTAACCCCCGACGAAAAAACGACGGGGTGTTATAAGTTTGACGTGTCTGTGTGTGTGTGTGTGTGTGTGTCTGTCTGTGGCATCGTAGCTCCCGAATGGATGAACCGATTTTGATTTTGTTTTTTTTGTTTGAAAGGTGAATAAGTGGGGAGTGTTCTTAGCTATGTTTAATGAAAATCGACCCAAGATGGAGAGGATAGAGCTAGAGAGCGGTCCCCCGACGCGACAAAATTTAATCAAAAAACTTCATACGTACTTACGAAGGGTTATAATTTCAAGATTATTTTTTTCTTTTTATAGGGATTCAGGTTTATTTTTGTGTCGGGGTTTTTTTTTAAATTTTTAATTGTTAATTGTTAGCGATCCGATTCACGCAGAATGAGCTCACCGTGTTCTTTGGTCTTGCAGTTTTGCAGCGCAACCAATCCGCACTATTATATATATCCGCATTATAAATATTATAATACTGTAAAATCAATTAAATCAAAAATAATTGTACCTAATTGTGAAGATATAAGACTCAATATCTATCGGCACATAATTCATCAGATTTATGTAGAGAAAATACAGAATAAGCAAGGAAATCAATTCAGGATACTAAAATTTAACAATAGTTTGTCCCGAAATTCTCATGGAGCGTCCGCCAAAGTACACAACACGCCTACGCCAAGTTTATTAAAATAAAGTATGCAACAAGTATTTCAGAAACATCCGCAAATATATTATTTTGTATTTTTATTTCATAAAAACCCACAGTTACACAACGCGTTCTTACGTCAAGCGTAATCTGACGTCGTCGGCGGCTATTCCGGATACATCAGCACTGTCGACATTTATCGAACATTTAGCGCGCGAAAATAAAATACAAAACGTTCGGCAACGCTGCCAACTCCCGTATTACGTGTTAACCATGTCATAATGTTTGTATATCGTATAGGTTAACGAGGGGCGTTGCATAAATATTTATTCAACGTATTTACGCGTTTGAAATAAGATGTTTGATGATAAAGTAACTACATTTGACTGTCAAGCTGGCTGTTAGTTTAGTACGAGTAATTTGTTGCGATTTTAATTTGAAAACGCCTAAGTCTTCTGTTCATCATCACCCTATTTTCGTACAGTGCTAGATTTAGGCCTCTCCTTCGACAAGCTTCCATCTAATAGCAAAATGCACAATGTATGCGCTACTTAGATGGGAAATACTAGGAACTGATGAGATAAATGAAGAACAGCTAGCAGAACTCTCCATCGGATAACTGGTGGACTTCTGCAAGGCTACGGGAAGATTTGCGACGCCGAGCGCCAGTAACCCATGACGGGATCCACCAAAATGGGGAACTGGGCGAAATAATCCCTACATGAGGACTGATCGCCCGCCTGGTGCCTGCCGGCGTCCCCGAAATATAAATAGAAATAGAATAGGCCTCTCCTGGTGAACGCCACAGAGCCCGATCTTCGGCTTTCCTCATCCAGTCACTGCTTTCCGCAAATCGTCACTCTACCTGGACAGCGGGCGCCCTATACTACGTTTACCTAGACGTGGTCTCCAGTCGAGAACTCGTTGACCTACTCCAGCGTTTGTCGGTTATCCGACAGATGTGACTGGCCCATTGCTACTTCAGCTTATCCTATACCTATGTCGGTAACTTTAGTTCTCTGATGGATAACTTCGTTTCGGATTTTATCGCTCACAGAGACTTCGAGTATAGCATGCTGTGCGACTTTAAGCTAGTGGACTAGTCTCACCGTCTTCTATTCACGTCTATTCGTTCCAAAGGATACGCAGAAGTCTCGCACGCTTATAAGATGTTTTTTCTTCTACACAAACTTTCATGGTGAAAAGTTTAGCTAGTCAGCAGGTGAATTCATTAAAGCAACCAGACTAACGCCAACCAAAGCATCCTTCCAAAAAGTCGAAACATTAACTGTTATTTTTTTTTTAATAAAGCTTACTAGCAATGTGGGTCGCACATTACTAGTATTCTTGTTAACCCCTCGTGCTAAGCTAAATGCTTGTGTTACGAGTGGGTTCACGTCAGTAGTGCAAATTGTGTCCTTCTCCAAAGTCCAATCTAAGCGGCGGTAGCCTAATGGCTAGGGGGTCGGACTTGTGATCATGTGGTTGCCGGTTCGAAACCCACCCATTGCACTACCGACGTGAACCCACTCGTAACACAAGTATTTAGCTTAGCACGAGGGGTTAACAAGAATACTAGTAATGTGTGACCCACATTGCTAGTAAGCATTTAAAAAAAAAAAAACTATCTCTATACAAAAATTCTTTCATCAAAACTGGTTCAGAGGTTTAGGCATGAAATCATAACAGACAGACAGAGTTACTTCTGCATTTATAGGTAGTTACCTATAAATGCAGAAGTAACTCTGTCTGTCTCTGTCACAATTATGAAGTCCACGCAGATGAAGTAACGGGCGGAAGCAAGTTTGCTTCCGCCCGTTACTTCATCTGCGTGGACTTCATAATTGTGTCCGACCTAGATAAAAAGTAGCCTATTTGTTATTCCAGGCTATAATCTATGTGTGCCAAATTTTATCTAGATCCATACTCAATAACTTTCGCATTTATAATATGAGTAGGATATGCTGAGAAAGGCATACATGTTTGTCTTTCTCCACACATTCACTCTGTATAAATAAATCTCACATACCTTGTGATCACTCCAGGCATCTCTCTGGCACGATCGGCCGCAGTAATAGACAAACTGGCATCCTGAACATTTCAGCACTTTGCCCCTGAAATGCAACATGACACAGTCATTGTGTGACACAAACTACTGATCTAGTTTTAAAAATAGGGGTGCAACACCTGTGTATTGTTTTTCAATGTCAACTAAAGTAAAAGTAGTTTTATTTATTATTATAATAAATAATGTATCTTAAAATAAGGTTACTCAATCTATCCATAATAAAAGATCCAAAAGTTCACATTGCTTTAGTTACATTATTGATAAACCTCCATCTCGAGCAGTCAGGTAATAAAATAATATAATATACACATTTCGTTATTATTTATTATCAAGAAAGCATAGCATAATTTTCATATAAATATGTAGGAAAAATTTCATTGGTAAAAATATTAATGAAATCTCACACAATCATTTTGTACAATAAATATTTTGGCAAAAAATATATTTTATATCTGAAATGTTTGCTTTAATAAATCTCAAATGATCATAAGCTCACTACAAAATGCACATTTCATTTTTTTTTATAAATGATGATTGATATATTACAGAAAAATTATATGTGTATATAGTCATGAATATTATCACATAATACAGTCAAATTATGAATATTACTTTTACTACATAAAACAAGACAAATATAGAAAGAATATACTTTATTAAAACAAATGCTAAGTACATGCTTCCAAGTACACTGGTACACATTTTCCCACTAAAATATAGTTTGTGTTACTTACTTTTCTAAACAACTATCGCAGCGGCTCCCTTGTTCTTTAGACGACAAAACAAAAGCAAAAGGTTGCTCAGTAAGGATCAAATCACCAGCTTTTATTGAAGAATCAGTATTTCTGTACTTATTCTTCATAGTTAAATTTTAAGTTAATATAATTATGAGCTAAGCGTATGTATGCGATAGAGAATGTGTAAGGAATGTCAAGTCAATGTTTTTATTTTTACTCGACGAGTTACGACGAGGTCTTCAAGCGAATGCTGAAAATATGATTTGGCCCCGCTACCTGCCGGTCCAAATTTAACACTACTCAATAGCGGTTACATTATTTTTAGTGAAGACGCGACCGCAGCCGGCACGTCAAAACGAAAATCAAACAGAAATACACTATATTTAGAATAACATTTCGTCATCACGGAAAAGTAAATGCGGGATTGAACGAGCAAAGTAATCAAAGTATTGTACAAGTCTACAAGATCAAAAACTGTACTTTTCCACGAGCCTTTGCTTCCTTATAAGTGACAGCAGGATAGCAATATAAGAGCTTTGATAAGTCGAAAAGAGATAAAATATATGACAATATCAAATTAATTTCGTGTATCAGGGAACGTTTTGCAATGACACTAATAGAGGTGTAACTAATATATTCGTAATAGGTATAGATATTATGATACGAGTTGTATATTCATATTAGTATATATTAGTTTAGCGTAGACTATTACCAGATATTAGTCAAATAATAGGCACACCGAGAGATCAGTGTTCTGATATTCGCAGTAACTTGCGCGGCTGTGTGCGTTGACGAGCGCGCTACGGGAGGTTGCCGCACGCATACACACAGTTACTCCGCTGCGACCGCGTCATAGCGAGACGATTCGGGGGAGTGAGCGAGATGCATATATGATTCGAAATGTCGAATAGAATAAAACGCTACTGCTTTCTTCTGTTTAACGTGTGCGTGTGTGAGTGAGATTTCTAAAGACAAAATTATACACGTCGGGCTTTGTATGCAAGCTGAATGTGATGGTTACAAAGTAAACACTCAATGAAAACAAAATCACTACATTTAGCGCTGAATAAATTTCCGAACAAACTGTAGTTTTGAGCCATATTAGGATATACCTATTACTGGGTAACAGTCAAATATTAGTCAGCCATTTTGAGATTCATATTCTCTCCGTATTCGTTAACTCTAACATAATATTGATATCGTGCCTATTCTGAGAATAGTTATGAATACGGAGAGAATATGAATCTCAATATGGCTGACTAATATTAATTTGACTATGACCCAGTAATAGGTATGGTATCCTAATATGGCTAAGTGAATTTAATCAATAATAGTATTACTTAAATATCACCCTAATATAACACCTCTAGACAATAATGACAATTTTGTATTTGCTTTTGTTTCATAGCTTGTCACTCTTGTCAGTGGAAAGTGAGGTGGAATGATATTCTCATTCGCTTTACTCAAGAGGTTAAAATTTTTATTTATGGTTTTAGCTTTGACTATAAATATATGGTGCGAGCAGCGAGGTGGTTCCAGTAGTTAGAAGATTATAGATAATTAAAAGATTTATTGCCCTTGGCTGATTATAACTATAACTCACGGGAATATTAGGCAAATCCAGTGCAAGATAAATATGATTTTAACGTTAGTAGGTACATTTTGTCGCTCGGGTTCGCTCTTAATCTGAGGGTTCACTTGTGCTCGTTAATTTTCAAACAGGTTAAAAAAGCTGTATCCCAGTTTCTAAAAAGTTTAAGAATCAATTTATTTGACATTGGACATTTTTGATAATGTCAAAATAAAATTGACTTTGACTGACTTCCGTTGACAATTGTTATGTCAAATTGTCAATAATGTAAACAAAACAACGTGGATCCGTGTTTTCGAGTGTTGAAAAATTGCAAAAAATTAAAAGAAATGTCCATTATAATGACTAAGGCTGCGCTTGCGTTAAAAAACGCTGAAAGTAATTTTCAATTTGTTAAATTTGAAGCACACAAACCTAAAAAGAAGTCACCTGAAGAAAAAGACGAAAAGACGGAATTAAAACCAGAAACTCGAAGTAATAGCAAAGACTTAGACCTTAAAAAGATTCGACATGAAATTGTGAAGTTTGGAATGTCTGGGTTTGACCCCTCGAAGAAAGAAGAAGCAAGAATTGCGTTAGCAGTGAGTTTAGGTTAGTTTTTACATTTTAATTGAAGTTTTCATTACTAACAAAACGTCATCAACAAAACAACACCTATAACATATTTATACGACTATTCTTCCTAATCCGTGAGAATTTCCCATAATTCTGCTCATCTAGATAATACCCATAAAGAAACTCCTGTGCAAAATTTCATGCTTCTAGCTAGACCGACAGGTAAAAGCTGTATGTTGTTTGATAGTCAGTCAATGCGACCTTCAATAGGTATTCATTGATAGTACACCGTAATTTAAAAAAAAACTGTGTGTAGTAATAATTTTATACAGTTTAATTTCTCTAAATAGATGAAAAACACAAGACCATAATAGGAAATTTTTAAATTAATAGGAAATTCTATTAAGACATTTTTTGAATTCATCATATGCCTGCTTTTGTAAACTATGTACGCTCGCTAATATTATTATTGTTAAGTGTTTAAATTGTTTCTCATGTAAGCGATTGTAATCTTAATGAGGAATAAAGAAATATCTAACCCCAATTAACAGTTTCCTTATAGGTATAGAAGCTGTCAATCAATGGAAACACTGATTGCGAAATTTGTGTGTTGTGATGTAAGTGAGAGCCAATTTTGGGAATAGAATACCTTGGCACAAGTAAAACAATATTTGTCCTTTTTAATTAGATTATATACTTAATATCTATACACCAAAATTGATCTTAAAAAATCTTTTCCAATTTAATTCAGCTACGCCTGTACCAAGCCCAGGAGACCAAGAGATTAAATTTTGCTTTGCCTATAATATGGGCATTGACAAGATAACTAAGAAATAATAATAATTAGATACTGAATTGACATCAATTACTATGTATAAACCAAACCAAAAATTAATTACAGGTGCCAAGCCTCCAAAGAGAGAGTATGTGAACTACAAAGAACTAATGCAGAAGAGAAAACAAGAAAAATTGAAAGAGTCGGATGAGAGACAGCAGATGAGGTCCAAGAGTATAATGCAGACAGCTGGTAAGAAGAAGAAAAAAGGAGTTAACAATGATGTGGGACACTTATTAAGTAGCTATGGAAAGGTAACACCTATTTTCGAAAATTATATTTTCACCTAAATCACTATCACTATCACTACTTATTATAAAACAAAGTCATTTCCCGCTGTCTGTCCCTATGTACGCTTAGATCTTTAAAACTACGCAACGGATTTTGATGCGGTTTTTTTTAATAGATAGTGATTTAAGAGGAAGGTTTTAAGCTATTTAACATCACGCTATGACTCTTAGGACCGGGGCAGCGCGGGTGAAACCGCGGGCGGGTCGCTATAAAATATTATAAAGTGAAGGAAACTTTTACTTTATCATTAACCCATGTACTATCTCTTGTGCCTACAGGGCACAGGCCTCCACAGAGTGAAAGGGGTTAGGTTATAGCCTATTTTATTGTACTTGTTCATAATGGAAATAATGAATCAATTATAATATTTGGAAATAGTCTTTTCTTAGTTTGAAGATTTATTTGTAATTGATATAATACCCTACCTGCCTATGTCATTTACTGCTTTTTTCTATCTATATAAATATAACATAAACTTTATTGTTTACAGGTTAAGAAGAATGATTTAAAGAAAAAGGATGAGAAAGGTTCAAAGAAGAATAAAAAGAGTAAAATTATCTAAATAATAAATTATGTCTTGTTTCTATTACCTATATGTCTTTTATTTATTTACTGACAATATTACTTTTAATTATGTTAATATTTCATAAAAAAAGTACATGAATTAATTGAAAATGGGTGATAGTAAGTATTTATTATTTCAGTGAATTCTTAGCATTAGGTATGGATGAAGAAAAAAAAACAAAATGGTATTTAATTATTTTTAATAAATTAATATATCAATGAATCTAAAAACTAAATAATAGAATCATTTAATGAGTACATTGTCTTACAGTTAAAAACTCCACTGGTTCCATTGGAAGCCACTTTAACAAATAATCAAATAGGTTCCTCTAAAAAGGTTATATTTGACATTTTCTACTCTTACACTTCTTATCAATGTATAATTTAGCAGTATCTTTAAACTGTCTGAATATATTACGTCCTTTGCTTCTCCCTAAACCTGAGTCTAGCGTCTCCGTTGAACCCCCTTCATATTTTTTATTATCATTTAAATATTCTCGTCTATCCAGATCAACTGAAAAATCTGTTGCTATTGAGTCGCTACTTCCACTGAAACTTGATAATCCTTCAAGATCTGATACAGAAGGTGTTCTTGCATACGATATATCGGAAAAGGAATCGTTCACTTTTTTCTTCGTCTTCCTTTCTTGGTGACGGGAGTACGGCTTCAGTCTTCTCTGTGTCCTCAGGAATTCTTCTGAAGAGAATGTAGTTGTAGGTCTCTCTATAACAGCAGGCAGACAAGTTCTAAGATCTTCTGGAGTCACCAAGTCCACTGGTGTCCCCCATTTCCGATCCAAAGCGCGGAAAGCAACAGTCAAGTGTAAATGCAGTTCCATTTTGATTTGATGTAGGTATCTCGATTGCAAGTTGATTGTTTAATGTGAAAATGGATAATTTGTAAACCCTTTTAAACGAATCTGGATCCCCACCTTAAGTACGATAAACTTAAGTACGATTATAGTGAGGACTTCATTAATAAATTGGGTGCTAATCGATCACACCTAGTGATTTTTAATTAGATCCAATCAGTTAATAAGCTACAAAATAGTTGCATACTGATTGCATACGTGCACTAATTAACAAGTGGTAGTTCCACCAGGAGCACAAATTAATTGAATTATCGGAACTAATTTGGAACGTGTCATTAATTAATCGATTTTTGTTACGACGTAATTTATAATTACCTAGGTGTTCTTCCTTCGAAAGGTTAAGGTAAGTAAGGTGCTAAAGTTGCTCTTGTTACTACTCTTAAAATGTAGTAATTTTTTTATACACAACTTTAATACTTATGACTTATCAAAATAGATCAACTGCGGTCGTAGTGATAGATACTATAGCCGCAAACAAATAAGTATTTTTATGGCATAGGGGGGCAAACTAGTACACTGTTTTTTTATGGTATAGGGGAGCAAATGAACAGACGGATCACCTGCTGGTAAGCGATAACCGCCGCCCATGGACACCCGCAACACCAGAGAAGTCAGTTGCCCGCCTTTTAAAACTGTTTGGGCCTCCGGTAACCAATTCCTGATGGTAAGCGATTACTGCCGCCGTTGAACACAAGAGGAGTCGCAAATGCGTTTCCGGCCTTTTAAAAGGGTTTGCGCTTCCGGTATCCTTACTCACTCGACGAAATACCTACTACGTAAGCGTTGTTCCACGTCAGTTTTCTGTGTGGCCGTGGTACCTATCACTCCGGTCCAGCCGGCCTATTCGTGCCGAAGCATGGCTCTCCCATCGTAAATAAAATAGATTTAAGTTTGCGTAAACTACGTAGAATGTATTTTTGGAGAATTGGTAGTCTAGTGATATGACCATTGCACGGCCAAGTCAACGGTTTCGAGTTCAAATCCAAGGCACGCACCTCTGACTTCTCGAAGTTATGTGCGTATTCATAGTTACTTATCACACGCTCAAATGGTGAAGGAAAAGATCGCTGGGAAACCTGCATGCCTGAAAGATTTTTTCGACGGCGTGTGAAGTCTACTGATCCGCATAATCCTTTTCAGGCAGTAATTCAGCAGTTGTATATTATATTGGATTATTTATTTTAGTGAAGGAAAAATTCGACTCGCAGGCAGGATTCGAACTTGCGTCTTCTGGCTAAGTACGCCAGATGCTATAACCTCTAAGCCACCGCGAGTCCCACCTGCCATGTCGTAAAGGTGACGTCAGTAACATCTAAAAGGTAAGTTACTTTGGCCTGACTTACCTTACGGTTAGTTCTATGTCGTACGATGCTACCATACCTAGCCAGAAGACGCAGGTTCGAATCCTTTTTTTTATGGGTTTAGGGGGGCAAACGAGCAGACGGATCGCGTGATGGTAAGCGATAACCGCCGCCCATGGACACCCGCAACACCAGAGGAGTCACAAGTGCGTTGCCCGTCTTTTAAAGGGTTTGGGCCTCCGGTAACCTCATTCACTCGGCGAAACACAACGTAAGCGTTGTTTCACGCCGGTTTTCTGTGAGGTGGTGGTATTACTCCGGTCGTGCCGGCCCATTCGTGCCGAAGCATGGCTCTACCACGTGAGAAGAAAAAATAAATAAATAAACATGTTAGCGCCTTGTAAAAGTATGACATTCCGAGATTACTATGATCTGATACATATATTATTTGAATCAATAAGGCGTCTCGTAATACATAGCCCCAGATCATCATTTTTTGTCGAAGGGGCTCGTGGTTATGTAATAACTAAGTTTATCAACTGACCTGAAAGGTTAAGCTAATCGCTGCGGCCAGTGTGCGGATGGGTGACCATTCTCAACACATCGCATCCGTGCCTTAGAGAATACGTAGAGCCGTCGGTCCCGGTTGCGGGTTGCCATACGAATATCTATGTCATTTTTTAGTGGTAGTCAGAACAGAAGCCTGACAACCAGTCTATTCTCCGAATATCGGTATTGCCTAGAAATTGGGTTGCAGAGGTCTGATGGCACTCGCTTCGTGTAAAATACTGATATTCAGCTAGGTACATCTGTTAGCCTGGAAGCCGAAAAGGCTCGACGGATAGAATGTTTAGTCCCGTGCTGTCTTCACCTGTGACAAGATTTTTACGGCATTTTACAAGCATTTAAATATTTGGCCCTAAGTGACCGCAGGTAGGTAGGAACAGGAACCTTATCTAAAGACCTATAATATTTTGAACGTGAGTAGAGTTAGTGCATGCACCAGTCCAAAACTGTCTATTAATTTAGAATATTTTTTTATAGCCTACGCAAACATCCTGCTGATTGGTTGAGCTCCCTACAATATGGCTGAGCTACGCGTTGATTGATCGCTTGTAGTTATATTCATCTGTCAGGATGGGTCAACTCATGGGTCACTCGTGCAGACAGTGCCCTATATTCTAACACTCAAATAATAATAGCACGCATCAACTAATATTATTATTGACTAGCTGCCCGGCCCGGTTTCGCCCCCTTTTCCCGTAGGAATGAAGCATTTTCCAGCGCTAAAAAGTAGCCTTATGTTCATCAGGGATAATTCGCCTTCTAATGGTAAAAGTTTTTTTCAAATCAGTCCAGTAGTTTCGGAGCCTATTCAAACAAACAATAACACTACAAAAATGTTCTAACAATTTTGTTAGAACATTTAAATTTTGGCGAACCTTTACATTCTCACCATCACAAATAGAATAGTACGGTAGGCAATACCTAATTGATACGGAATAATAAATCACTTTTAGCCGTAACTGCTAGTGGATTTAACTATTTCTTAATCACTTGTACCTAAGCATTTTTGCTTGACACTTTTAATGAGTTTAAAGCACCATGCAGTAGCTTATTAACTGTCTGACACCTAATTAATAATTTACTCTTTTAATTGATTAGCACCCAATTTATTAATGAAGTCTTCACTACAATCTATTAGTTTTATCATAATTCATACTTAAAGTGGGGGATCCAGATATGTATAAAAGGGTTTACAAATTATTCATTTCGACATTAAACGACCAACTTGCAATCGAGATACATCAAATCAAAATGGAACTGCATTTACACTTGACTGTTGCTTTCCGTGCTTTGGACCGGAAATGGGGGACGCCAGTGGACTTAGAGACTCCAGAGGAGCTAAGAACTTGTCTGCCTGCTGTTATAGAAAAACCAAAAACTACATTCTCTTCAGAAGAATTCTTAAGGATAAGGAGTAGGCCGAGGCCTTACTCCCGACACCAAGAAAGAAAAAGGAAAGAAAATATCAAAGTGAATGATTCTTTTTCTGATATATCGTCTGCAAGAATACCTTCTGTATCAGATCTTGAAGAATTATCAAGTTTCAGTGGAAGTTCCAACTCGATAGCAACAGAATTTTCTTTTGATTTGTATAGACAACAATATTTAAATATTTACGAAAGGAAATATGAAGGAGGTTCCACGGTGACTCTGGATTCCGGTTTGGGAAGAAGCAAAGGACATATTTTCAGACAGTTGAAGGATACTGCTAAATTGTATATTGATAAGAAAATTAAGAAAATCTATTGAGATTGTATACGTTGATAAGAAAATTACAAAAAAAGAGGTGGCCTTGAAAACGTCGGACGAAACGGAAGTTGTAGTTGCAGCTAACTATCAGTTATAATTATCTACTGTTGAAATATTTAATTGTTTATGTACCTAGATTTAAGTCTTTATAAACCAGTCTGTTTAAAATTTAAATAAATTATAGTTATTAATATACCTAATATTTTTGATTTTATTCCGGCCATATCCAAATAAAACAATTTCATAAATGTTAAATATTTTATAATTGTAAAATAACTAGGTAGGTATAATTATTATAATATTTACAATAACATAAATACATTAGTACATAGTATTACGCGGGCAAGTTCATTTTTTACAATAAATAGATTAAGCATTTCATTAAAAATAAAATAATATAACTAAAAAATAGTTTAGACATAGGGCTCAAAATATTTGATAGCAGTCGTCATAGGCTTTTCGTTGATTTTGTTCGTTGTGAGGGTATTTTTCACACGCATCTTTATATCCCGAGGCTTTAACACACTCTTGTGATTCGCGCTTGGAGGCCTCAGGCCGATATAATGTTTGCTAGGCGTGAATATAGACTTAGAACTAAGACCAGACGTCTCTAAGAAGAAATCGAAGGACCCCTTCGTTTTGGGCGCGTTTATCTCAGGATTGTTGTTCAGTACCATTCTAGGCTCGCACTTCACAGTATTGTAAGACCCGCTGTTGCTCCCAGACGAATTACTGGACTCAATGTCCGAGTTTCTTACAGATTCAGTCTCTAAATTCTCTATATTTGAAAGGAGATCAGGCTTATTAGACAACTTGGCGTTTTTCGACGAACCCTTGTTCAAGGGACTCTCGGTATTTTCAAGAAAATTATCAGTTTTTCCATTGTCATCCTTGTTAGTATTATTATGCTGTTTGTCTCTATCAGGTACATTGGTAAGATGTTCGGTTACAACATCGGACATGGAACCGTCACTGCTGCCGGAGCTTATGCGGTATTCCTCTGCAACTATGCTGCCGAGTTCATCGTCTATCTTAAATTCTTCAAAATTCTGGGACAAATCGAATTTGTCCATGTCATCGAAATATTCAGCTTTATGCAATTCTGCATTGGTTGTTTGATTCCTCTCGGGTACGTGGTTGAACTGATTATCCAATTCAGTCAAATTGATCTGCTTATTTCCTCCCTTACCGCCTTTAGTAATCTCAGATAGTATAGAAGACACTGTATTGCCCATTTGGATAGAAGCACGGGGGTCGAATTTCGGTTGCAGAGGATGCATGGCAAAGTTAGTCAAGTAACTGTCAGTGGTTTGCTGGAAGGAGCGGCTTTGTTCATCGTTCGACTTGTCATCTTCGTCCGGAATTATGATCTCAGTGACGTGGGGTAGTTTAGGAATGTCTTTATCACTGATTTTATTCTGGATCCTTTGCAACGATACCACTTTAGCAACGCAGTTCCTTGGACTGACGGCGTGCACCGGGTACTGTTCGTTGTGGATTTCGACCGTTGGCTGTGTGAGTAGCAACTCCCTCTTACCATTGCTGACTACTGGAACATTTATCTCTGAAATGGAGCAGTAGTCCGGCTCTATATTGTTGACAGTTGCTACTTGTCCCACTTTTCTCGTCTTAACATCTGCAACCCGTTGATTAGCCGCAACGGCTTCAGAGTCTAAGTGCTCTGTCATCTGTTTGACAGTGTTTTCAGCTTTCCATTTAGCGGAAAGGTTCTTTGGCTTTGGCGGCAGGGCGGGTGGAGTTCTTGGCACTTTTCTCTTATTGAATATCTTCATAGATCCGAGATCATTATCAATTTTTCTTTCAGCAACATTGTTAAGGTTACGATTTTCTAAGTTGGCGGCCATATTCTTCACTATTGAGCCTCTTATTTTTGGGACAGCTGGTTTATCATTGGTTTGTACGGTCCGCAGTAGTGACGCGGGCTTAGTATCACTACCTTTAGTTATAATAGGCTCGTACTCATTGCTATACAGACTCTGTATTTCGTACTGGAAGCCTTGGGCGGTGTTTGGCACTTCATAACTGTGCTCTGATGCAGTTTCCAAGCTAAATTTAACGATTTTATTAGCTCTCTTATCTGCTCTAGGCAGCGTATTGCTGTTGCTATTTGTTCTCACTTTTTCGTCGTAAGAGATGCTGTTAAGTGTAGAAAACTGTACGCGTTTAGTTGATGATTTAGGGCTGGGTGCTTCGCTAGACTTTGAATTGTCATTGCTGCTATCGTCTAAAGAATTTTGTAGCAAAATTTGGTTGACACACTCTAGCACTGGATTATTTTTGTAAATCTCGTTGGTTGGATTCTCATCTGCATCACTAGTGCTAGCATACCAGTTCTCATTAACTTCAGCGTTAGCTGCTTGTTTATTTATGCTTGAGTCAATATTATTATTCTTATCGTCAAACCTTGAACTGAATCTGTCATTGTTGTTCATTATATTATTGCACAATGCTTCATTTTTAGCAGATACTACTTCAACATCCCGTATACCACTATTTAAACCAACCCCCAAAAGATCATCTGCTGAATTCGATTTATTGTTTAATGGTCTTGGATCCATACAGTCTCCTTCTTGTTCAGGATCACTAACATTACAATACCAGGGTTTTTCATTGCCCTCTTCACTGAGAACGTTATTCAAGAAGAGTTGTCTGTTAGCTTTGATTTCATCAGACGCTTGCCTTTTGACTCCGTGTAATCGCTCCATTTTGGTAGAATAAGTTTTGTCGGAATCACTGGCAGTGTTCTCATGTTCTTTTTTGGCAGCTTCACCAATAAGCTGGTCAATTTTCATAGAGGCTCTTCTGATATCGTTAGCGATTTGGCTCGCAGTGATTTCATTGTCATCGTGGTTTACTTGATAGCTCATACCTATGCACTCTTCAGCACTACTGCTATTGTTTGCCTGGTTATTGTAACTCTTCTGTGTGTTGTCTACATACTTATTGTTCTTCCTTCCTGAGTATTTTCTCGACCTTCTGAAGACGTCCCGTCTGACGAATGCTTGTTTGTTTTTAATAAACGTGCCCTTACTGCCGGTGCTGGCAGTGTTCCCCTCTTCACTGGAACTCGTATTTGCGTAAACAATTTCACTCTTCGGCAACTGATATTGGAAGCTTTTACTTAACCTAGTATTTTTTTGGAATACCGGGGGAGAATTTCTTTCACGATAACTACAACTTCTAACGAACGTATTCTGGAATCTAGAGTCAGTACTTTCTAAGCTCTGAAATTCAGGGTCTGTTTCGATGTTGGTCTGTTCGCTAGTGAACCCGAGCAGTTGTTGGCAATTGCTGCAGTACGATTTCCGAGCTTTAAGCTTCGCTATTTCTTCTTGCTGTGATTTGATGATTTTCTCTTTTTGATGAAGTGCAACATGTATTTGCTTTTGCTCCCTGGTTAGGCGAGATTCTAGAAGGACTAGCGATCTCAATACCAGTGCTAATTGGTCTTGCCTAAGCCGCCGTTCTTGTGCCGCTTTCTTGTTTCGGATAGCGAGGGCGTTCCCAGCCTCCACCAGCTGGTGCCTCTGCTTCAGGACCGACTCTGATTGCTGCTGCAGTGCGTTGCGCACTGCGTCCAACTCCCGCCTCAACTCCATCGCTTCTGAGCTGCTATCCATCTGGAAAGAGAATGAAACATTCGTCAATAAACGTAGTCGTAATACTCGTAACTAATATTGCAATAATAGTAATATCGGCGACATTTAACTTCATAAAAGGTTCGTGCAGTCTATTTAAAAGATCAGTATGATAGCGGTGAAATGTCAAGTACGATTAGTGCACGATTCCTTATACGTCTGGAAGAAATTAATGTCATCTAATGACGGTGCATCTTTGATCAAAGTATAAACATTGTTTGAGATTGTTATCTCGGGTGTAACGCACTGCATAAATACCACCTCGTAATAACAAGCTAATGAGGTCACCAGCCAAGAAATAACTCTTGTATATAAAAATTATCGAAAGCGCAATATTTTATAATTTGTATGTTAATTAAAATTCAGTATTTGCTGAGAGTTTGATACCGAATTTTATCGCGTCACGACAAGGTTTGTAGTTATAAAACATGTATTTCGTTTCGGTGTTTGATAAGAAGCAAATCAGAGCATATCTGAGCTTATCGTATGCGCAGGAGCAGATAAGGCGTTTAACAGCGGTAGAATAATATTGTGTAAGCTGTTATCTTAACCTTAATCTTAAACTTCCTTGTTATTTTTTTGAAGCTTGTAAAATGTGCCAAAATATACATAATTATCAAGCATGAGTCATAATCAGAAACAACAATAAATAACATTAATTACCTACTGTTATATTTATACGCTACCTACATTATTTATTTAATTAAAAGTTATGTTCAAGTTTATATTACAATATTTCTTTATACTTAGTCAAAGTAATACAACGCCAGTCTTCCATTAGAGTTACTAAAGAGAATTGCGTACATTGAGGTTAAAATAATCTAAAAATACTGCCTATGGCCTACCTATATCTAAAACGAATGGTTACATTACCTAAAACAAAGTGTTTTAATAACAGGAGGCCGTGTCAACTAACAAAGTAATGGTCTGTATAGTTATTGTATATTTAATAGAAGCTAGCTCCTGCCTGCGACTTCGTCTTCGTGGAATACAGAATTGGTTCAGACCTGGATAAAAGTAGCCTATGTGTCATTCCAGACTACTATCTATATCAGTGCCAAATTTTATCCAGATCAGTTCAGCTGGTCTGCCAATAAAGAGTACATAAATCCTCACAAACTTTCACGTTTGCATGCCAGTATTGCCCTGAAAACTTCACATGATGAAACCAAATAACTTTATACATAGGTGCTCGCATATTCATAATATGACCGGATTTTCTCCTTACAATGCCATTTATATTCGAAGGTAAGAATGTGGGAATATGATGCTTTAATCTCGTTAGAGGCAAGGTAAAAGTCGTCAAAGACTTCCAACGTCTGAGTGTACTTAACCTCTATGAAAGTATGTTATGAATAACATCGAGGAAAGTTTGTCTAAGCCTAAGGCTTTTGATAATACTCGCAATGTGAGACAGCCCTGCTATAGCCGGCAGTTTGAGGTAATTATCCTCAATTTTTTTTATTAGTAGGTGTATTATAATTCCTCATCTTAAACCTAATTAGTAGGTAGGTAATGTTAAATTTATCAAAAAAAAAATCAAAATAAAGCTTCTGAATGTAATCTTGTTGTCAAAAATGGCAAGTCCAACATTTATCAACGGCCAAGTCGTCAAACGTACATTGTCCTACATAAACAATAATCCTAGCGGCCTGCCCCGGCTTCGCACGGGTGGAGAAATCCCTAACTTTTAATCTGGAATAATGTAGCATTGAAGTGGTGTAAGAATTTTTGAAATCGGCCCAGAAGTTGAGTTATTCGTTACATACACACAAACCTTTCCTCTTTATAATATTAGTATAGAAGTATAAATATAGCGGCTCGCCCCGGCATCGCAGGGGTATTTAACAAAAATTTTAAAAAATATACATTTTAACAGGAAATGCCGGCGCCATCCATCTAGTAAAAAAAATCTATGTAAAACAACTTGTAAAAGTGTCTTTTTAAGATCTATTTACAGAAATAAATATCATTTAACATATTCTATCGCCTATGTTCATCAGGGATAATGTAGGATTCTAATGGTGAAATATTTTTTTAAATCGGTCTAGGGGTTTCAGAGCCTATTCAATGCAAACAAATAATCAAATCTTTCCTCTTTATAAAAATTTATTCTTATTATTCGCAGCTTGTAAGTATACCTACAATGTATAATTTTTTTAGGTAGCATAATCTACTCTCAATCTCATTTTCTTAAAAAATCTGGGATTCACTCTACTAATAATTTACTAAACCATTGGTTAATTATGGTCACAGCAGAACTTTCAGTGTTGTTAAAACTTTTCAATACAACTGACGCAATTTTCCAGAGGCAGAATCTAAGAGAAAGTATTAGCTACATTTTTACATTATGTTATTGAATAGTTATACTGAGTAAATGTTTTACATTTTATAATTCTTAAAAAAAGTACTTTTGTGTACATATTATAGCTTTAATATTTACTCACATGCATTTTTAAGGATATCCCGACTAGTATCAGACTAAGTATATCGGCGGGCGGAGCGGAGCCCTTGACCGTGAGCTGTTCACGCGCCGAAGTCGCAAGCGCACTAATCTAACACTAATATGCGTGTAAGTTGTAAAACATATACAGTACTATATAAACATGTATAAACAGTACTATATTGAATTTAACCGTATAATTCAAAGGTCGCTTGTATCCGATGCAACGGACTTCGAACTTTATGTTTGTTATTGATTCTAACAACGTCTAATTAATTTGTTGACGTTATCAATTAATATGTCAATAACTATTTATTTTCCATGATAGTCAGCGCAGAAATGTTCTACAGTTGTATAACGTAGGGTCGAAATTAGCAACGTAACATTAATTTATGTGCTATTCTATCTGTTTTGATAGGTACCCTTATTTCCTTGTTAATTAATTCAATCATTTATTTATGCTGCCTCATAAGTTTAGTACTCGTGAACTGGGCTGCCAAAATCTAAAGTTCATTTCCCAGGTCAAAATATTGTTATTGGAGTTTAAATTTTCGCCATTTACAATAGGGTCGGCCCCTAATTACATTTGAACTAAAATCAGTGCTGAAATGTGGGTGCATATCATCTACACAGTGCCTAACCTTCCGAGAATACAGGCGTGATGGTAACTAGTTATCATGTGTAATATACCTATTCCATAGTTCTGAGTCGAGTAAAAAGCACCGCTTCATTACAGCTTAGCAAAAATAGTCCTTTTCCTTGATAAAGTATTATAATAAGCACAAGTTAGTATGTATCTAGTAAAACATCTTTATTTGCTCAAAATTTCAAGGTCTAAAGACAAATAGCACCTTTTTATGTGACTAATTACATCATTACCCCTAATAAATGCAAATAATATTCCACGAAACAATGATTTCAGTGTAATTAATGCGTAATTCGGTATTCATTTACACCTTATTCTTTTTATCGTTAGCACAATGGTTCAACTTGTGGCTTAGTCATTCATGAACGTAAAAGGACCCCCCTAAGTATCCAATTGCTGATAAATAGGCATGAATTCATTGATGATTCAGTGGGAACTGGGAACGCATAAAGAAATAGAGCCTTTAGCTGTGGCTTGCTTTACATAATTATGTATTTTGTTTGACAGCGTAGCGCGCGTAAATTACCTACTTTGCAAATTGTTACAGTTTAGACTGATACCATATTTTTATTATTATCAATTGTCAAAACAATAATGATTGGCGCAGGCCATGTACCACGCGCTACGCACTAAATATTTGTATGGTCTACAATTATTTAGAGTCTGCGTGCCTGTGTATGTATCTAAGTATTGTGTTTTTAAGGCGTCATATTACTTGAAACTTGTTTAACCATTAACACGATGCGAAAAATATACCATTCGGAGTATCGGAACTCAAAATTGCTATAAAAATGTAAGCTAATGTGTACTTATTGTTACATAAAAAAATATGCTGGTCTGGAACAAGTTTTACGGATATTACTTCAAAATGTTATGAATGTAACAAAACTCCTGCTCATACGCAGCGTCCGCTGACATAATAGCAATAGGACTGAAGCAGGAAATGTCTCTTTATGCGCATTGCTGGTACGCAAACCCATAGGTTATCGCCACAGGAAAACCTACGACAGTTATTTGGTTAATTACATCTATATAAATCTTAATTTGAATTCATATATATCTTTAAATTGCAATGAAATAAGGCCAGGGGAGATTGTAACTGCAATGAACTTCGAAATACAAACATGCGAAGAATTATGGTGCCATAGATCGGTTGCTTAGTACAGTTGCCGCAAAATAACTTGCAACCAACCAAAATGGTGGATGCGCAGTAGTCGTTTTTTAGTACATTTTTCACGCAAATGCACTGCGGAAACTTTCCCCCTCTCCTTTAGTTTTGGGTCAAGTTACGCTGCGCGAACTATAAGCCGCTAAAAAGTTTTTTTTAGTTAAGTTATTCCTAATTTGTAATTCATCGTAAGTTTATAACAAAAGATATTGCGCTAATACATAGTGAAAGAACTAGTTCTTAAAATTTATAAAAAATAATTATTATACGTAATAATTGATTGGAGTGGAGACCGCGACTAGGCAAACGTAGTGTAGGGCGCCCGCTGGCCAGGTGGTGTGACGATTTGCGGAAGGCAGCTGGCAGTGACTGGATGAGGAAAGCCGAAGATCGGGGTTGGGGTCTGTGGCGTTCACTAGGAGAGGTCTACATCCAGCAGTGGACCAATATAGGCTGATGATGATGATATGTATAAATTGCATAACACCCCCTTTCATATTGGTAGGTGTACTCCCATTTCTATTAGCCCTACAAATATATCTTATAGATTCATATCTTTATTCAAACAAAAATTTACTCATATGTATCGGGTAAAATTTGGTTAAATTGGGTGTGAAATTGTGAATACAAAAGTAAAATGAGGCTATTTTTTTTGTAAAAAGTATTTTTGATGGCAAAAGTAGCTTTGCCCAGGAAATATCTATGACGCCATCATGCATAACAAGATGTTGCGACATGACATCCGGATACAGCGGATGTCTGCGCAGTGTCAGTCTAAGAATATTAATAATAACAAAGTAATTACTAATTATAATGTATTTTAATTAAATCATTATTAGATATCGGAAACAGATCTCAGCAGCGATAATATTTCTTTCCTAATCTTGTAAAAATGTCTTCATAGCAGATACCCGCATTTCAAGGAAGCCTAAGTACCTATCAATTATCATCAGTCATCATACTTAATATTAATTTCACTATCAGACTTAACTTAAAAACCAAAACATGTTCTGGAGTCTAGTTATATCTTACTAATATTATTAAGTACCGTGAAAGTTGGTCATGATGTATGGATTTAGGGACGGTTACTCTTTCACTCCAGAACTTTTTTCTTTATTTAGGAACACCAACAATAAATGATCAAACGAACTTACCTGTTGTGAAGTTCGATCATTATTATATGAGTGCCCTGCTCGAAGATATATATTTAAACAAGCAGCTCTCATCATTCACTGGCAACTCTGCGCAATTTTAGAAGTAGCTAAAAATTTGCTTAATCTGTGCTCGGTGAACGCTTTCATTCTTTTTAGAGTCGCGAATTATCTCAAATTTTACCCGGGGTGGGATGGGTAGGGACCATATATCTTCGAGCAGGGCACTCATATAATAATGATCGAACTTCACAACAGGTAAGTTCGTTTGATCATTTATTATATTGCGTGCCCTGCTCTCGATATATATTTAAACAAGCAGATGTTTAGAGTATTGGTAAATTTGAGATAAGCCGAAAGCATAGCATGTATTCCTGTAAAATAAATCTGTTATAATCACATTGCATTATTTTAAAACATATCAGTCTCTTGACTTTCTGTTAAGGACCAATTAGCTAACACAAAGCCGACCAGCTACAATTGCTGTGACCCTCCAGAGGGTCAGGGTTCATCAATCATTTTATTAAATATGTAAGAAACTGATTCCCTTAGATAGTATTTACGGTAGGTACCTGGAACTTGAAAATAAATGTTAATGATCATTCTTAATTGTTGGAGAATAATGAATTTCGTAGTAGGACTACATATGGCATGAATCAGCAAGATCAGTGCCTGATATTAAGTACTAAGTAATAATTCTGGATTAAGCACAGGATAAACAATAACAAAATGTTATTAAAATATCAGAATTAATATCATATCAAATCAATATAAATCTGCTGAATCGTGAATCGGTCAGTTTCAATCATAACTATTTATAACTAAATAGTTATAAATATTCGTAAGTTAAAAGGCCGACCAGCAGTCTGTGTGATTACAGCTTATGAAATTTCTTTTGTCATAGTCCTGAATGTAAAGACATGGCGCCTACCAGGTTCCAGTATGGCTCTGGTATCTATAATACTGACTCGAATAAAACTTTGAAGAATACTTTATTTGACGATGTAAAACATAGTTATAGTAAGGTAGATAGGTACTTTTAAAAGAATTACATTAAAATTTCAGAGCTGTACTCTACACTACTTTCTAATCACACAATTTTCCCTTCACTGGGCGAATGGGCCATTCATCACATCTAGATTATAGATAAGTGGTAATGATTATATCAGCACACCCTTCATTCCATATCTGTTGTGCTTAATACAGGGAACTTCATTCCATATCTGAACAACCCCTTGCCACAAAAACACTTTTTAAATAATCATTTAAAAATGTAATTTACAGTAAAATATGAATATAGAACTTTGTTTGGCACAGTCCTACATATATATATATTGATATTTACCAATATTAGTTTGGACTTATACATTCCCTAGAGACTCCCTTACGAACATTCCCCCCCAATTTTAGAGCAAGGATGAAACTGACTTATGACGGACAGTCTATAGGCTTATAATTTTAAGACGACATTTCCTTTATCGTCTAACTTTTGTAAAACTTCTTTATGTTGCCGTTTAGGCATAGATTTGGTTGAAATTATATTAAAATACACTTTAATTAAAATAAACACAGAGAAACGCAGAATCAGTTGCCGCGCAAACGAAAAGAATGAAAGCGTTCACCGAGCACAGATTAAGCAAATTTTTAGCTACTTCTAAAATTGCGCAGAGTTGCCAGTGAATGATGAGAGCTGCTTGTTTAAATATATATCGAGAGCAGGGCACGCAATATAATTGCACAATGAGTGTTACATCTACTTAGTTCAACTTATAAGTCAGACGGATTTTTGTAAAATCCACGAAGTTTCCACAGGTTATAATGGATATCGATAAAATTTGGCACGGAGATAGATTATTCTAGTATTCTAGAATAATCTATCTCCGTGCCACTTTTTATTCAGATCGGCCTCAATGCTGAAGTGCAGGCAGACGAAGGCGCGGGCAGAATTTAATTATAAGTGGTAATAGTTACCGCGTAGGTACTTTTTTAAAAATAGTTGTAATTGTATAACACGTGTAGGTAATTATATAAACAAAAACACGAAAATACTTTACATGAGTGTCGTCATCTATTTTCTTTAGGTCATAAACAATTTACAATAAGGAATTTTAATATTTATTTTATATGCTATTGAAACATGAATACATTGAAGTGTTTGATCAAGCCTTGCTTCAATGTAGTTTGCACACGTGCCATAGATAGCGAAGACAGAAGTTGGTATGATTGCTACTGTGTCAACTGACTGGCGATAAGTATTCTATTAGTAATGCCTACCTTATCGAGTGGGGTAACGCACACATATTATGTACATATGTTTATCGCTGTTGGATACACACTACACAGAAAGTTTAGAGTAGAGGTTACTACTTTACTCTATGGTAGAGGTCCCCAAACCAATATTTTTCGGGTTTGGGGAGACCCCCTTCTTACCTAATTTTAAATTTATGCAAATTAGTTATACCATACGCATGTACATCTCATGGACGCTAACTTTTCTTCCCGCTGACATAGACCCCTTGTAAATCGTCGTCGACCCCTGGAAGGGGTTTACCCCCCAGAAGGCCTTAGTCAACCTACCCTTTTGGCTTCTTAAATAACATTGTTACTTATTGTCTCTACTCCAGAACCTCCCTCTCGGACGTACGTACCGTTACGTAGGCCTCAGCTGAACAGCTTAGCACTGAACGACTACATATCACGAATTGTTTGCGGTTTTGAAGACCCTCAGGTACAGCAGAGAAGATATTTAGCAAGCTGGGATAGGTGTACTGATCAATTAACACAGGGTGACAAGATATTATGTTGTTTATTCAGCGTTTCAGAGCCAAAAAGAGATGTTATTTTATAGGAGACTAAAAATCAGTGTTTCTGGCATAAGAAAATTAACTACCCAATTAATATATGAGGAATAATGACATTATTGTTTCTGGTAACTCATCTCTTGGTTGGCTCATCCTTGAGGTTGTAACATACATATAATTTTCCTTCTCCGTACTTGCCAAGTAAACTGTGTGGCGGTGTCTTAACGGTTGTCAATCGCGCATCACCTAATTAGGGCGATTGAAACTAGTTTCTCAAACAGTATTTTAGATTCTAAAGCGTAAGTTGTAGTGGTATAATGGGGCCCCTAGATGATCAAGCGTGCTTGTCAAGCAGGTAAATGCTTATGAATCGTGTTTAATCGTCTAGGGGCCCCTTAATTTATTCTGCGGCTTTAAACTGTGGAGAAACAGTAAGGGAATTCAGCCTAGATCACAAAGTCTTTGATGGATTTCAATATTTAAGGGTCCGGGAGAACTGATTGCCCGGAAAAACGTAATAAATCGTAATTCAAACAGAATTTTATCAAATTGTGTTATTATTTTGATTCGGATAACATTAATCTAGGTTCCTATCCTATTATTATGTTATAGGTACTACTTATTACGTTTTATGAGCAATTCAGCAGCCACCGGATCCTTACACGTAATAAAAATCAAGTCTTCAAGTGAGTCAACTATCTGATACAGTGGATTTTCACTTTTTCTGAAACTATCCAATTGATATTTCTTTACTAATGTATCTTTAAGTTTCTCATCTATACTTTTTTATATTACAAAGCTGAAGAGTTTGTTTGTTTGTTTGTTAAACGCGCTAATCTCAGAAACTACTGGTTTGAATTGAAAAAATATTTTTGTGTTGGATAGTCCATTTATCCAGGAAGGTTATAAGGCTGCAACATCGCGCTCCGACCATTAGGAGCGGAGCATCAATGAAAAATTTTGCAAAAACGAGGAAAAACATTTCTTTCGACAGACAGACCGAACTCCACGCGGGCGAAGTCGCGGGTGAAAGCTGGTTTTCAATAAAGAGCTTAATTCTTAGGATACCAAAGTTTAAATTAGTGACATATGTGACCCTAATATTCAAGGTAGTCTGTCGGTAATTTCGCTGCATACCATGTCTAAATACTGCATACTTAATAAACAAATTATGAAACACGCCCAACGGTTACTAATTACTAATTAATTATGGAACAGTCGCCTTGAATGGTCGGAAGTCACGGTCATTGACTTGCGATAAATACGAACGGATATATAATAGAACATAGTCATAGAACATAATAATTATAATTATGTGTGTACCAAACTATATTATGTCCAGTAAATCTGCACAGTTTTTTTGTTCGCATGAATCTTTAATCCGAAGTGGACAAACATTATATTCACATTGTTTTTCTTAAAGTACCTTTTTTAAGGAATAGGGGAGCAAACGAGCAGACGGATCACCTGATGGTAAGCGATAACCGCAGCCCGTGGACACCCGCAACACCAGAGAAGTTACAAGTGCGTTGCCTTTTTTTTTTTGTGCGTGTGGAAAATCCTCACGGACTTCCGCCGCCCGGGGAGGCGTGTCGGACTCCACCCAGAGTGGGTGACCTACCGACTAAAAACCACACGGTGTTCCTTCCTGAACGTTTTCGTCGGGGGCTGCGGGAAACAGAAAATTCGTCCGCGGCCCCCGACTGGAGGGTTTGGGTACCTACCTCATCATCAATCCTTTTAAAAAGAAAAGTTCTCTGTAAATGTCTTCTCTACTGTATAATAAGTAATGGATAACCCGTTTACAGTGGATGGGGCACATTGTGGTCTACCAAATTTAATATAAAAATCATAACCTTGTTAAAAGTGGCATGGTCTTATATTGTACCTATAAGTCCACCCTATAAGTACACAATGCTGGCATACAGAGACTTCAAACGCAAAGTCAGAGGTGTACCTATGCCCTAGACTTAATGAGCTGGGAAAGCGAAACAAGGTCAGGCTTATTTGGGTCCCTGGTCACAGCGGTATTGTGGGCAACGAGCATGCTGACAAGCTGGCTAGGGAAGGTTCTGGAACCTCACTAATATGACCGGAACCATTTGTAGGACTGGCCCCAAGCACAATCAAAACGGCATTTCGGGAGTACGCAAAGGCGAGGCACATGGATGAGTGGTTGAGCCTCACGGGACTTGCTCACTCCAAGAAATTCATAAGTTCCTCATCGAAATGGCAAAATGCCATTTGGAACTCAAGCAGGCGGCAGGCCCGTCTTTTGATGGGGGCGCTGACCGGACACTTCGGGACTAACGCTCTCCTACAAAAGATGGGTCTGACGGAGACATCAGCCTGCAGGGCCTGCAAAAGGGAAATTGAGAGCATGGAACACGTTCTGTGTACATGTGATGCAATGGCTAGGAAGCGAATGTGCCTTTTGGGTCAGGGTTATCCAAGACCAGAGGACTACAGACTCATACCCCCAGGCCTCATTATAAAGCTCATGGAAGAGCTGTTTGTAGAACTGAGAGGGGATGAGGAATAAGTTATCTAGGGGAAGCACAAAAGATCTCATTGGGTCGAAGTGCTATGAAGCCTTACTGCCTCGGCCCTACACAAGATAAGATAAGATAAGATGCCCTAGACTTCCAAACCAATGCCTTGTTAATCCTTGATCATATGTATAAAAAGTACATTTCTAAGTAGTTAATATAAAAGCAAAAACGTTGCCTGCTTGCGATAGATGGGACATCATGAACAAAGTAATAATCTCATATCATATATAGGAAAAAAAATGCTTAGTTTTGTGTCATAAGTTATACCTATAGGTACCTGTTACATCTATATCTATACTAATATATAAAGCTGAAGAGTTTGTTTGTTTGCTTGAACGCGCTAATATCAGGACTACTGGTCCGATTTCAAAAATTATTTTAGTGTTAGATAGCCCATTTATTGAGGAAGGGTATAGGCTATAATAATATAACAAAACGCTAAGACCAAGTAACTATTCCACGCGGACGAAGTCGCGGGCAGAAGCTAGTAATTATATAGTATGAACTAATAATCAAAGAAATCAAATCGGGATCAATCTTTGTTTTATGAAAGAAACTGGGAAAACCCTTTTAAATCTCTGTAATTATATTTAAGTGAATACGACCAATAAAAGACGGTTATGAAGTGTTTGATAAAATTTTCGTTTTGTTAAAGTAACGGCGATTATACTGTTAGGTGCAAAACAAGTAAATATGGGTGTGCTAAATACTGTTTGTTACCAATTTTCGTGTTAAATAACGTCATGGGAAAGAAATGTATTAGCCAGGTGGTCGGTGAACATTGATGGGAATAACAGCCAGCTCACGAAAGTTCAGGGAAGGTCAATTTGATTGGTACCTAACCGTTCAAAAGATCAAACCCAATAATATGAACGTTTGTGGGACCAGATTTCCAATGGAACTAAAGGTAAGGTACTAGTTTTTTATTTTAACACAGCACCATCTAGTCTTAAGTACTAGACAATGGATATAATACATATATACCTTTTTTTTTGTAAATACATACTTATAATACTGAAACACCCAGACGAACACAAACATTTATATTCATCACAAAGCATAAATGTGTCCTGTGGGAATCGAACGCACGACCTCATGGTCAGCAGTTCGGTAGGTACTCGAACCACTAAACCACAGAGGTCGTCAAATTATATTTTTTGTGGGGATCTTTTTTTGGGTTTAAATTTCTTATAGATCGCCTGCGACTTGGGGATCCGACTGGGTAGGTATGTCGGAGTCGAATAGACTATAAACAAGAATGCACTTGGCTTCGTCTACTGGGAGCCCTGGGGTCAGTGCTTGTTTGGGCTGCTGACTCCTCGTGTCAGCCGCTCGCAGACCACAGCCAATGGAGGCCGAGGTCGAGGTGGGCAGGCTAGCATGCCCTAGCTAACTTTTTTACAATGACGAAAACGATACGATAACAAAATAGTTTTTGAGTACGTGTGCTTCTCAATCCCAAGTCCTCATGAGCTTTTTCATAGTGTGTTAGGAACTCCCTTGCCGGATTCTCAGTCTATAGAAAAATAATAGTAAGTATATCGGTAATCTGTGTTTAACCCTTCGGGGAATACAGGCATGATGGTGTGTTATTTTTTATATAGTGTATTGTTATTATGTAACGTCAAAGCTAAAATCTTCTTGACATTTAACCTCAATCGGTTATAATTGTTGAATACTTATTTATTTATTTCCTCCTACATAATTCTCAAAGCACGCAAACGAAATTAAAAAAGTAAAAATCTCACGAAAACCATCTAATTTAAAAACAAAACAAAACGACACAGCCAAACATTCTAAAAGCAATTACACATGCGCCCACGCATCGAAGTCGTGAAACTTCGGGAAATCGAAAGTGGCCGAGGAATGACGGTCCATTGTCTGTTATGATAATTTCAGAGAATTTATTAACTTGCAATAACTGGTTGTGGGACTAAAATATACCTATTTACTTACTTACCTACATTCAGAAGTTAGTAAACCATATTAATATTATAAATGCGAAAGTAACACTGCATCTGTTTGTTTGCATATGCTTAAATTTTCTCGCTTAAACCACTGAATTATATTTGATGAATTTTCGCACAGAGATATAATAGACATTAGAGAAGTACTGTCCCATTAGTTAAGTGGCTGCTAAGCTAGAGATCCTGGGTTCGTTTACCGGATCGAGATATTTCATAGAAAGACCTAATGACACTCATTATATTTTTCTATGAAATTCTCAGTAGCAGCTTGGAGTTTGGGATTTGTGGCCGGTTAATGGCAATTAACTTGCCCCCTATTACATAACTCATTACATATAATTTAACTTATAATAATGTATACTATCTATAATCTATATAAGTATCACTAAACATACCAGTGAATTCTGGATGTACATATTAGTACATCGCTGTAGTACCCTTCGGGGAATACAGGCGTGATGGTATATTATGTTATGAGAAGAAAGACATAGGCAACATTTTGTCCCAAAAATCGTTTTGTTGGGAGTGAAATCGCGAGCAACAGCTCAAAACGGGACTATTTCAAAAGTAATACTTATTTCATTAAAAGTTAAAACCAGCTGCAAGCCTGCAACATTCTGACTACGTTTGTTTATGTACCTAGACCTAAATGTAGACAGAACTAGTCGACCAGTCTAGAATAGCAAGCAGAGTCTAGTTTTTCATGAATCCCATATAAAATACAGTTCCGTGTGGTGTGTTAAACACAGTTTCATATAAAGTAACGGTGTTACAGGGCTTAGTTGGGATCCCCAAGGGATTTATCACAAAAATCTTATACAACCTTAGACAGATAAAATTATGGTCGATATTTAAATAATCTGTTTCAGCATACGGGTTCTTGGTCTTGAATACTTTGAAACAACCTTATCGAAAGTGCTTAAGGTGTATTTTTAAGTGATTAAGGTCAAGTAGCAGTGTCTTAGCAGCGGATTCTCGTCGTTAAGCTGTTAATTTAAGTGTTATGATATTAATTTGTAAAAGTGCGACAGTCTCACGGCACTCTCAGATCGGTGACCGCGATTTTGTTAAATATCGATTAGGTTAAATGAGTACATTGTGCTTTTCTCGTTTCCTTTCATTTTGAATAAAAAATAAATGTTCTCGTCACTTAAAAATTGTAGAGGACAACAATTATTTTTATAAACCTTATCACGAAATTTAATACTGTCAGTTTTTGAAAAGGTTAAACAATAAAACATTTAGAATAGCCTCAGAAGTGAAGAAACAGACACGAAACTTATAAAAAAAGTTAATACACCACATAAAAATAAAAGCCATAACATGTTTTTCTGAGTTTTATATTATCGTGAAATCTGATAATGCATCCGCGTTCGTCATTACAACAAACAATAATAATATGTCTTTGATATAACGCACATATCTGTCGTAAATCAGTTTAGTATTCAAGGACTTGCGGTTGGTTTCCTTTGCAAGGTAACACTAGCCGCATTTTCCGTAGAAAAAAAATCTAATTTCACAACGTTGTAAAACTCGGTCGAAATGACATTGCGTGTTTGAAGTCTTAGTTTTTTTTGGTCCTATATTATAGGGAACGAGCCAATTGCCAAATACAAAGATTTAGCTATTACTGAAAATTTCGTAGAAGTGATCTCATTCACTGTTGATATTTGTATATTTAAATAAATGTGTTTTAATTGTTTTTCGTACATTTAATGAAATTTACGTCCAAAACGTGCCGTTCGGCAGCGTATTGAAATGTTTTCTCCTTATAACTTGCTTGATTGTGCAAAACCTGTGAATCTGTGATGGAATAGTATTAAATTTTAATTCGTGTTCAGATTATATGCATCAATATTAAGATTTATTGGATCGTCAAATTGAACTGACTGCTTGATTTCTCTTTTGTGCTTCGTTAATGGTAATAGACTATCTATTACATGAGATCTAATACTAAAACATTTTCGGCGAACTGTGGGGTCTGTGGGTGTTTATATTCTATTCTTTGCTAAGGCAACAAATCCATATAAATCAATTATTTTCCACAGTAGGTACACAGGTCCACATAAACGTCACAGATCAGATCAGATATAACTCCGTCGCGTTGATCTATCTGTTTGTTTATAATGTATTCACACCTAAACCGTTGAACCAATTTTGATGGAAGACTATCGTCCAATCCAAATGTTGGAGGAGGACCAATTGTCTAAAAAAGTCCTTTGAAACGCGAACGAAATCGCGGGCAACAGCTACATTACAATATAACATTCCACATATCTGTTAAAGCTGATAAAGACTGACAATAGCAAAATACGGAGGAAATGAATTGAGCAATATGAAGTACAATTAAAAAGGGCCAGGCTGGCCGGCTGACTTGACTAGCCAAGGTGAACCAGTTTGGTGGAACAATACCTTCGAGTTACGCCATAAAACGGTTCATTACTCCGGATATGTAGGAGGGTGACGTCATAGGTAGATCGCACCATAGGAATATTATCTATTCATCATACTACTATTATAAATGCGAAAATATATCTACTTATCTGTTACTTTTTAACGCCTTATTCCTGATTAGATTTCGATACATACAAGGAATTTTATATATTACAAGAATTTTAAAAAGCACATTTTTGGGTTCGGGGACGTTTATCTTCAATGTACAGACACAGCTTTTTTAAAATTTTATAATAGAAGAGAAGAAAGATACTAAATCATAAAGCAATGCGATTATTCAAAACGGTTTCCTTCTAAATAATGAAGGTATCTATTGCTAAAGTTAAATTAACAACATAATTGTCTATGTTAGTTATAGCCAACGTTTATAGCCAGTCATACCGCAGAATGAACTTAATTGGCTAAACGAACTGTGCATCAATAAGGGGCTATTGTGTGCATTGATGTAGGGCCGACATTAGTAGGTCGCTAGAAAGCGAAGGACAGACAGACAGACAACCATGTATTCAGATAACATTCAATGGGAAATGTTACGACTTTCCAATTGTATAAAAAAAATAGCCACGATTTACATTACTGATTGACAACTGTCTATAAATGGCGAAACGGGGAACAAATTTGGCGTTAAAATAAAAAAAAACTTGGCATTTGCTGGGTTGGTGTTTTATTTCCTGCAACATGGTCGAGTCGAACGACGCTGATGGACACGTCAGCTCTTGAACCAGATTTATTTTTATCTTACATACCAAACTGCCTGTCTCACATTGAAAGAACTTATTTGTATAAAGAAGAAAAACATTCTGAAAATAAGGCTTCCAACATTGTAGGGTGTATTTTTTGAAACTGTGGTCAGACACCAACCAAAAAATTGCTTCTAGAAAGAAGAAAAATATCGATGATCATGATCGGCGAAAATAGCACGAACATTTAATGGTTAATCACTACCATAATTATACATTAAACTTCGGAGAAACGAAAACTTTGGAAAATAGCATAAAAACGACAACGTGCACTTCACATTTTCCCGCCTAAACTCCATGTTTGTTTTTTATCATTGTTAGTAATTGCAGTTGTAACTGTCAGATTTTCTTACGTAACAGCAACGCTATTGTGGTCGAAAAGATTGCAATTGAGTAAATAATGGTCACGTTGACATTGTCAACAAAAAGAAAACAAAGATTTACCGATTAAATAACTAAAACATCAATAAAATGATGACAAACTACTTCTCAACAATTTACACAATGCGTCCAAAGTCGTGAGTGACATTTGACCAATTGCATTGTTTTCGCTGACATAACAAATAAGTAAAATCGAAATAAACCGACTATATCGAAAACTAATAAATAAAATAGGAAGGTAGATTTTTTCTATTACGTTCACTGTACATGTAACTCTTAGAACCGATGGGGGGTTCAAGAGGTTCTAGAATGGAGACCAGCACCGGAAAACGTTGCGTAGGAATGTCTCCAACGAGATGGACGGAGCACCCGAAGGTAGCTGAAATTCATTGGAGGCAGGCGGTATATTGACGGGCGGACTCGAGTCGTTTCGGTATTTTAAACGAGCCGCTGACGTCCTATACTCTATAGGTTCGAATAGTGTCGGTTAAAAAGAACGAAGGAACACCACTACTATACTCAATGAAACACACGACTACACTGTCACAACACTGTTCCTCGGGGTTCAGTTCTCTATTATCCGGACCTCATGGAACTTTATGGGGAAGATCTTTATTCAGCATTATTCACTGCTGAACAAAGGGCTTTGACTGATAAGGTAAGGACTTACTATACCTGTAATATGCTGCTAGATTTTTGAAAACTACTAGTAGTTAATTAGGATTCTTATTTAATTGTTTCCTTTAATTTAATTGTTATCAAATATTAATTAAAAATATTTATCATTGCAATTCTAGGAAATATTAGCATCAATATAATAAATAATACAAAGTCTAAGGACATTTAGCTTTCACACGTGTTTGAAGTCATCAAATCATTCAATATGATTGAGTCATCGCTGAACCTGGTCATGGTCACTGTCAACACATCGATATTGCACTTGATTTATCGAAGGTCATCATTACTGACTATCAGGAAGGTAAAGTTTTTGTGATAAGGAAAATAAATAGCCTTATTTGGATAGGAAGTTGAATAAGTAAACATGGCCTAGGCCGGGTTTTAGACTGGCGAATCCATTGTTTGCAAATCAGATTCAACAACGAGTGAGTGATCATAGAGCTTCTCTTTCGCTCATCAAAAGATCTTTAGGTATCTCCGTAATTCCCAACGATCTCGAGGAAAGATGTCTAGGCAAGGTTTTAGTACACTTTCAGTATATCTTTAAGAACTAAAAGAGACAGTACAGTAGTAGTAGCATAAATTAAGTACCTATACCTACATAGATATTATTGAAGAAAGCTCCAACTCCAACCTTGAACGTAACTTTCGCAACTCCTACGGGGAGACCGGTTCAAATAAGGAACTTAAAAAGCGGCGCGTGCGCACTGTCCGAACACCGCGCAAGTGGCTAGTATGCCAACATTCTTTTATTATAGCAATGAAGAAGTAATAAAACTCTTCTGGAAACTAGTACAATATTTCCTAAGTAACATCACAAGCCCGGCTAGCTCAGTCGGTAGAGCATGAGACTCTTAATCTCAGGGTCGTGGGTTCGAGCCCCACGTTGGGCGAATCTTTTTGCGTTTCTTACGTATTTTATTAAACCACATTGACACCACGTGAGTCTTTACCGTATCCGCAAAAACGTGAACTTGCATTAAGAGACGTATGTTAGCAAAACCCAAGGTTAAAAGATAAGATAAAACAATATTTATTCATACCTATTTGATAACATCCAAGAGAAGTGTTAAATTAAAAGGCATTATTTTGATAATTTTCGTCATAAAACTAACAACATATATTGACCCAGATTTTGTGAAAGAACTTTCTTTCACGATCCAAGATTATCATAATATGTGTAGCAATTTTAATAATGACTCACAAATCAAGCAATAATGGAAAGTGCTCGATAATCGACTAATGATATCGACCTGGTTCCGCTAAATATTAATGAATAAGATTCCTATCAAATGACAGATGTTAAGCTTATTATTATCGATGTTGACATTGAGAATTATCGATAATTTCTTAAATACTTTCTACAGCTCTAAATGTCGACCTTTCTCCATCGTTTAGTGTGTGAAATTATTCTTACAAGGAAAATAAATTTTAGTCTAGATAAAATTTCGATTTTAATGCTATTTTATAAATGTAGCATGACAGGCTAATAATGTTTAAAAAATAATGATTTGCGTGTGGAGAAATGCCCATAAAAGTCGATGAAGCTGAACATTTTCTAAAAGTTTCTTTTATTTTATTTATTATCGATCTTTTACTTTTGTAATAAATAACATAACATACCATCACGCCTGTATTCCCCTAAGGGTTAGGCAGAGGTGTACTAAGGTACACCCACAGTTCGCCGGTATGTTTAGGTCCCATGTAATAGGGGGCGAGCCTATTGCCATTAACCGGGCACATATTCCAAACTCCGAGCTGCTACTGAGAATTTCATAGAAAAACCCAATAACACTTTGCTCGACCTGGGAATCGAACCCAAGACCTCTAGCGTAGCGGTCGCACTTGAAACCACTAGACTAACGAGGCAGTTTGTAATAAATATATGTAGCAAATGTAGATAGATATTATAATATTTACAGGTCCCTTGGTAGAAATTAACGTTAGAAAAATTATATTGTGCCGATTCCGTAAACCATGCCATTTAACACTTTTAAAATATATGCAAGAGACAGAAATTGAGAAGGCTGTCCTATAATCTGGCGGTTGGCGCAATCGTGATGGCGCTTAGTCTAAATCTCAAAGGTTAACACTCATAAAAGGTCCATTCCCTAACGACCATAATACAGTAAAACTATTGAATAGCACATTACATAACACTAATTTCATAACAGTCCTACAACTGGGTGATATAGTTGGCATTTCGTACCGAAATTACCCCAGCGGGGAGTTAAACGATGCACCTTGAATAGAACAATATGTCTTGAGACCATTTCGATTTTGCATAACACTCCGTGACATAAGGATTTCTTGTTATTAGATAATACCATAATTTTTCATCATTAAGTTGTCTACTTATGTTTATAGACAAAAGGTTTTATGAATGAAAAGATGCTATTTAAATATTTATCGTTAATCTGCAGTTCTTTAATGCGGATTTGGAGCAAACCGGATTAGATTACGGTTGTTTTGCAGTTAAATAAGACATTACTTAACATGTGCAATAATATTGCCAGTGTTATTTATATTACGACATAAGTAGAACTTAGTTCGCTAGAACGTGCTAAGTTGCGATACGATACGTTAGTTAAGACTCACAAATTGCCTAAGAGCTTGGTAAATTATTTTAATTATTAAATTTAATATAAAATGTTAGGGCACCGGCCTTTTTAGAGTAATAAATTTAAAAGCTAGAGTTTCATCAACTGGTATATCGGAAACTCTTGGAATAATCTAGAAAGAAAGACAAGGTCGCTTCTTTCTTGAATGATACGATTGAGTCGTAGAGATCATTGTGTCTCGGCATGGGGGCTTATAGTTCAAAAGTATTTTGAACAATTTATATTTCATGCTAGCTCTCCACCATCCAAACAAATTAATGTTGAATGAAAAATCTAACCTAACAACAAAAACTTTAATCTGTCATCAGCGCCATCTTTATGAACGCGGGAATATTAGAAAATGGCGGCTGCAAGTTCTTGCGACGTGTAGACACTGTAGGCCTTCAACATAGCTGCAGTATTCCGTTTGGCGCCGCTGAGTCAATCGGAATGTTAATTAAATCCACCGTGCTTGTATTGCTTGTATCGATGCAAAAAATAAAAGGTCGTGGAGGCACGCGCTCCGCAACGGACGAACACGTCAAAGGGCTGTGTTTTTCTACCAAAGAAAAACAGTTGTAACTAGTTTTACAGATTAAGTTGAATAATCTTTCTAGTTTTTTTCCGTCTGTTCTGGCTAACGACTGGGTTGCTCGCGACCGTGACCGATGCAGCAGTTGAAATGGCGGGAAATGTAGACGATTTATAAGTCGTTAAGTAATTTGAATTACGTAGAACTTCTATTTCAATTCAAATTACTGCCTTAGAAGCAGGCGAATATCATGGAGCCTGTCTTAAAGATTTTTCTATAAAGAAAAAGTATTGTTTTTTTAATCATCTTAATTACAATATACCCACTTTTGACAATCCATCTGCTGGTGGATTGTCCCTGGTTGGTGTCAATCTATTAACAAATGTAAAAAAATATTTTTAAAAGTAATTTTAAAAGGTTTTTTAACGAATTAAAAGGCCAAATGGCTTCCAAGTCCAATGGCCTATTCTCTTGTCAGCCTTCCAGTCCAGCAGACTAGAATCTGGAGGAGTGTTTATTATACTGTATTACTTATATTTAAAAACAATGTACTATCCCTTAATCTGTTTTTTGGCTGTCATCATCATCATCCTAAACATTATCTAAATATTTATGACTTTGAATTTAAACAGCTACTTGAATATAAAATAATATTTAGTTAGTTACGTCATAATTACACGCAGTTTGAAATGTTAGTAAATCACAGACGAATTCAGTAGGTTTTTGAGCCATCATTTGCAAAGATTTGCATATATTTTCAATCTTGAAGTTGTCATGAGTTTTGTTTGCGTAACATTTAGTTAATGACACCTATCTATCGATAGTGTTTATTACAGCTGGTTTAATATTTAAATTATACTTGTTATCACTGCTATTGTGATAAAATATCATTTTAATAGGAAGTAAGGCCTCGGGCCAGGTATAGATAATCAATTCAAATGATGCTAATAAATTCTAGTTACTAGTTTTACAACATATATTGCCAATTAATTTCAGATACTTTAATGGTAACACTTCTAATCAGAGTCTGAGTCACCTACTTTTTACATATATATAGAGTAAGTAAGCGGCGGTAGCCTAATGGCTAGGGCGTCGGACTTGCGATCATGTGGTTGCCGGTTCGAACCCCACCCATTGCACTACCGACGTGAACCCACTCGTAACACAAGCATATTTAGCTTAGCACGAGGGGTTAACAAGAATACTAGTAATGTGTGACCCACATTGCTAGTTTTATTTATTTTTTCTATATTTTTTTTTGGTTTTCATGACCAAATCAGAAGTTTAGAACCAATGTTCCGCTTCGTGTGTCTATTAACGTGTCGTCAATTAATTACTAAAAATTATAGAACTGGAAGATTACGTGTCATTAGGCCATAGGATTTCCGATAAAAGTTTATTGTTATGCTAAAATTATGGCCCCCTTAATTAAAAAAGAAACGTAGTAATAGCTTGATAAGGTAACAAATCGATAGTTGCTAAGTAACCCCCCATCACAACATAGACGGATATATGTATGTAACAAGTTCGTTATTGCAATTTTCATTATTGTAGCATGAATATGACGCATACTTCTTATTGTATGTGCATGCTGTGGCACGAATGGACCTGCTCGACCTGAGGGATACCACGGCCTCACAGAAAACCGGCGTGATACCCAAACCCTTTTAAACGTCAACTCCAACAAACTTGCGACTCTTCTGGTGTTGCGAGTGTCCATGGGCGGCGGTGTCGCTTACCATCCGGCGATCCGTCTGCTCGTCCCTATACCATAAAAAATACCATCAGGACAAAGGTTGACCCACCTTCATCATTATCATCATACCGATATACCTACTGTCCCACTGTTTGGCGAAGGTATCTGCTCAGAGTACGTACGTCTCTCGTCGTACGTCTCTCATACGTACATGAGTCCTCACGATATTTTCTTTCACACTTTCGAACATGATTCCGAAAAGTCAGAGGTGCGTGCTATGATTCAAACTCGAGCCCTTTGACTTGGCAGTGCAATGGTCATACCTTTGCACTGTCAATATGCTATTTCAAGAAATAGTGATCGGGTATCTACTTATAATAATATAAACATGATTCGCCAAATGTGTTGCTAAGTGCAAATCTCGAGAGCAGCTGAACCGATTTCGCTAATTCTTTTTTTATAATATTCCTTGAAGTACGAGGACGGTTCTTACGGAGAGAAAATTTTTGAGAAAAAAATAGCCTGAAAACGTCTAAAAACAACACTTTTCTATATTCCAATACAAAAGATTTGTAATAATACTTAAAAGTCAATTTGAACTTTAATACCATACCATAAAGTTTAAGTGTTAGTGGAGGGATTTCGGGCAAGCAAAACAATTGAGTGACGTTAGTTTCAGAATCGATTGTTAGGCGGTACGTAGTTCGCCGGGTCAGCTAGTTTAAAATAATAATAACTGCGTTATATTTAACTCTGATTGCAGTTCAAAACAGGAACATACTCGTAGTTAAGGTGATACACATTCATCTTACACCATAGAGAAGGCAGTCGGTGCGATATTTACGGTGTTGAACACGACGGCTTTGCGCAAGCGCAGCCGACCAGACATACACAGATACGTAGCAGGAAATTACAACGACAACACGCGAACTAAATGATAATCAAGCAAAATGGAAACTTTGGCCATTTAGTTATGTTCAATGAATATTTATATTTAGTAGTAGAAATGTCTAGTATTTCTATTTGTCGCCATTTGTATGCTGGTTAAGCAACCTTCAGGTAAAGAATGGAAGAGGTCAATAAATCCTACTAATATTATAAACGTGGAAGTTTGTGGGGGTGTATGGATGTTTGTTAGTCTTTCATGCCAGAACTGCTGAATGCATCAGAAAAATAATTTGGCACAGAGATAGATTATAGTCTGGAATAACACATAGGCTACTTTTTATCCAGGTCGTTCCCAATTCCGAAGTCCACGTAGAAGAAGTCACAGGCAGAAGGAAGTTAGAAAAAAAATTAAGTAAAATTAGTTGTTTAATACAGAAACGCATTGCCATTTTACAGGCAGATCGCGTGCTGAATGAGGTTTAACATTTGACAAGAGTAACTCAGGATTATGAACTCATCAAAGATCAATAGAAAAACAATTGTTTCAGTGACCATGGACGCTGTAAAGGGTTCGAACGTCGGGATTTGATTTGTACTAATATAACGTGATAGAATCCGTAAAGTTGTTTTATTTCAATTGGTTCGATTCTCGAAAACGGTTACAATTTATGGTTTGTTTTTTTATGGCATAGGGCACACGAGCAGACAATCGCCTGATGATAAACGATACTCCTGCCCTTTAACACCCGCAATAGCAGAGGAGTCACAAGCGCGTTGCCGTAAGCGTTATTTCACGCCGGTTTTCTGTGAGGCCGTGGAACACTCTGGTCGAGCCAGCCCATTCGTGCCGAAGCATGGCTCTCCCACAGTAAGAACATTTAAACCGACATTGTGACTATTGGTGTCGCAGAGCATATTTACCGACCAGGTTCAGTAGTAGGGTTTAATAATGATGATGATTCTGATATGGCTGCAAGGAAAAAACTTAACGATGCATATTCAAGAAACATTACTCAACGTCACAGCAACTTTAGGACGCAGTTATGAACTGCAATGATAAATTGCAACGAGTGACCATTTAGTCAAGAAACATTTAACTAAACGTTTGTAGTAAGACCGAAGCGATTAACAAAATGACGGTATAGATTAACTCGAAACGGATGTCGGACTTTACGTAAGTGAAGCTGAAAATACAGACGAACACGCGATTATAATCTTAAGATTTATTGTTAAGAAAGACCTGTTATTTCAATTACCTACAAAATGTTAAAAATGGGCTATACAAAACTGAATCGCTTTACTTGTGAGTTGACAATTGAGGGTTTGATTTAAAAATGTATTTGTATGTATAATAGGTTTAGTCGGTTGGAGTCCTACATAACCCTCCGCCTTCCGAGAGATGGAGGTTATCTATAAGGATTTTTTCTGTACTGCAATTTATAACTTTTTCCGTTTTGCAATACCTACAAAAATATCGCGAGAGAGAAACAAAATATACTTATTTGATTGCTTCTTTAATATAATGTTTATTGTATAAAGATATACACCAAATATTGTCGTTTGTAGTATATTATTATAGAACACGTTCAACGCATGACAATTTCCAATCAACAACATTTCTCGTTGTAAACATTATAATATTAGATCTTCAACAACAGTGACGTTAAAACATTACGTCAGTATCAAACCCTCAATAAATCAACGTTATCTTTGGCTCCAGGAAGACGAAGTTTTAACGCCCTCAGCGATAACAACTAACAAAGGAACATAATACAAATACCTATTGAAAATATGAACGTGTGAAATTTCTAATCCGTTATTTTAACATCACTGTCAAAGGTTTAAGAAGAAATCCGATTTGTCATTGACATAAAAGACGTGTCAAACGTGATGAACTGTGAAATTAATAACGAAGAGATAGAATTGTAAAATGTAACATGTTAGTTCTAATACATTGACTTATTAAGTTACTCAGCTTAAGAAATAAACTAAAGACAATATTCAGAAGCGAGTCATAGCACTACTCTCTCCACCAATTAAAAAAATGCTATTAAATTGGCACTTTTTACCACCGGAGAAAGTAATTTGACAGAATCTTCATTATAAATAACGTTAAAAGCTAGGTTAGTTAGAGACATTACTCATTTCAAAAAATTATAAAGAAAATCAAGGCATCTTATTGAAAATCATAAAAGGAACAACAAAACGTCGAGGCGTGGCTTTCCACGGTAAATCTTTTCTAGCACACATTTCGAAATTTAGTTAAGCGTGGGTGCTTTATTATTGAATAAACCTCAATGTTCTTAATACATATAAAGTATAACTTATAAAGGCAAACGAACAAGCTGTCACTGTCTAATACTCCATTAATCTTGCAAGGGTTTCTTTACCTTGTTTCTTGGAGCATGTGGATTGGAAAGGCATAAACCATTTCCACGCTATTAAAACATTAAGGGCTACTTGCACCAACTTCTTAAATAAGTATGTTTAAATTACATTTAAACACAAATTTACTATGAAAGATTGTGTTTAAATGCAATTTACACATATTTAAGAAGTTGTTGCAAGTGGGCCTTAGTTTTGTAGGAAATAATACGAGTATCAAGGCTTGCGGCATTTCCGCAGACATCCTAAGGCATGGCAAAGAATAAAATCAACAATTTATATCTAAATATAATGTTAGTTTTCTGAAAACTACAGTAAAAAGGAACTTTCACACCGAACTAAATTATTTATACTCCTTACTGAAACTTACGCAAATATTAGACATAAGTACCATAGACATAAAACCTTTTTTCAAAGGATTTTCATCATGTAAAGCAATAGATAACTGCCTCATTAGCCGAGTGGTCCTGAGCGCGACTGCTACGCTAGAGGTCCTGGGTTCGATTCCCAGGTCGAGCAAAGTGTTATTGTTTATCTATGAAATTCCCAGTAGCAGCTCGGAGTTAGGAATTTGTGCCCGGTTAATGGCAATAGGCTCGCCCCCTATTGCATGGGACCTAAACATACCGGCGAACTGTGCGTGTACATTAGTACGCCTCTGCCTAACCCTTCGGGAAATACAGGCGTGATGGTATGTTATGTTAAATATAAAGCAATAAAAATCCGTAAAGTGGTTCACTCACCCTGGTTTGACACAATTTTTATAAGTTCATCGTTTAGTGCGACGAAAAGAAAATATAATATTCGTTTAGTATGTCTGCGTAATAGTTTTTAGTTCGTCCATTGTTTTTTTTTTCATACCGAGACCTTCCTATTTTGATTTCACTGTTAATTATTGTAACATCAGCAGACTAATTAATTACTTATTTCTATATCAGATCGACTCGGATGACTGGTGTTTCCGTGACTTAATGACATTAAATTGTTAAATAAATGACTTTTCAAACATAAATCTCGTATTTTACATAATATTCAATCATCTCGTCTTTATTATGAAACACGAAAATGTTAATTTAATTGTTATTTTATAGTCCTGTTTATCAGCGAGTTATATTTTTAATATGCTGAATCTGCATATTAAGTCTAAGTAACGCGACCAGGAAATGTTTGATTCTATTGCATCAGATTTCACATTTGTGAAATTGCTCGTTTTTTTATAACGCAAAACGCTCTTCTTTATCTTCTCCATGTTAGGTAGAATGGTCTTACATATAATACAATTGTAACAGGCCGATATTTGTACATATTATATAAAAATTAGATAATGTGGGGGATGCAGTAGCAACAAAAGCCAAAACAATTTTTAGAAATTTTGCCTATATGTATGTTAGATACTACGCGCATCACGCAAAACTTACTACACGAAATTGGATGCAGCACAGTTGTAATGCTAGGTCTCTTACTTAAAATATGGTATATGTTTCATCTTCAGCCGAAGAAGTAGTAGGTAAGTAAATCCTTATAGGAAGAGAGTGAAAACGCAGACAACAGCTAGTTTCAAATAAAGATGTTAGGTACTTATTGACTCTGAACCAGAGATAACTCCTCAATTCCCCTAAAATCAATTGCTGACTATGTCCTTGCAGGTTAGTGCAGTAAAAGGGCAATTGCGATAACAAGCAAAATTCATAATTTAATTTACAAATACGAAGGTGAACTACTAAAGTTATTTGCCTTGATATGAAACTGCAATTTTAAACACTTTCCGTAATTTATAAAAGTATAATAAAAATCAAAATGATTTAAACCTATCAAGACATAACGATCCATAACAACTTTATTGATATTATAAAATCGAATAACTAAAATCTAGCATCACACGTTGAGAAATTTTGGAAATCTGGATCAATAAATCTCTTACTATCTCTATTAATTATGTGCAATATTAATGACTTTGGAGAAAGACGTAACATTTTTAGTTACGATCGCGGTGACAACGACCTGATTATGTCACGAACTTGACATGAGAATTTGGAAATTAAGAAAGCAAAATGACACTGACAGATACTCGTAGTTCCACATCGACCTATTGGCAAACGGAAAAAAAGAAAGCAGAATTCTATCTTTTTGAAACGAGGTTCAAAATAATTTTGGAAACAAATACTTGCTCGGTGCTTGTCGACACTCTAATCTATTTGAATTTCAAAACCAGTAGGTTCGTCGCTACTTGCTACACATGTTTTCAAGTGGATCCATTAATGGGCTTCTGGATTCATTTTTAAAATATTTGAGTTTTGAGTGTAGAAAAAGTTTTTAAGTTGAGTAGTTTTTTTATACATAGTGCTTGGCAAATGCCTCTTTCCTCTATCCAAACAGCTCCGTCTGTTGTTTAAGTGGTCCAATCTTTCTCGCAGACAACTATTAAATATGTGTTATACATACTTGTATGTAGTGATACTATCCATAGTCAAAACTATAATGTTTCAAATACTAATTAAATATGTGTACTATCGAACACATTTACATGTATGTTTTCGATCAAGGTTGCATCAACCTTAACATTAGATTACCCTACATTATAAGTCAAAGAATTTTCTATAAAGTTCCGTTTCTTGGCGTCTTAATACAACTTAACTTTCACATAAACAAGTATGCTATCAAAAAAGGTGTCATACACGTGTTTTGACGCCTAACATTATGTTTATTGGTGAATCTCATAGATAATGAGGTTAATATCTCTGGTATGTTAAGCCATTGTGACAGAGATAATTATTTATGTTTTATGGCCGGATCAGTATTGGCCTTGATTTTCTATAGGTTTGCGCTCGTTTTCTCTCGGTTATACCAGCGTTGTATAAATTAATCCTACTATTCCCATTTTATCTGACACAAGGCCACTTCGTAAAGACTTCTTTTAAAATGCAGCTTGCTAGGAAATAAATGTTCTTGTCCTCAAAATAATGCTGTATATCATCATCACCTTCCTGAGATTATCTCAATTTACTTGAGGTTGACGCTGTCTTTCAGTGAAATCTTTCATATGCCTCTATCAGGTCATCTCATCGGTTTCTTCCTTTGTAACCCATATTTTTCATGAAGTCCTATCATCGTTGCTTTATTGTCTGTTTCCTATCTTTTGTCCATCCTATGAGTAACTGGCTTGTTACCCATAAGTTAGTCGCTCTGTTCTGTGTCACGTCATGTCATGTGTACAGGAGATCTTACAACTTTTTGCGGCAGAAGGATCGTGTTGCAAGATTTGACAATTTATATTTTGATGAGAAAATGTTCTATTAAATAAGGCAATGAGCACTGATCGAGTTGAAGTCCATCGATTTCAGCGAAGATCTCATATTTTGTCTACAAAGCAATATGATTGGACGATTATTGCTAGACAATCAACAAAAAAACAACACTATCTCAGATTGCAAAATGCCTGCCATTGACACAGTTCTTTATTTCTTACATAATATTTATTAAATTGTTCTGATTTTGTAAGATTTGTAGCGATAAAATCCTAGCATCTGCTCGTTGAATCGTTTGGAAAGCTGTTGCTTGACCAGCGTTTATAAAACACGCAACTTCTGCGCGCGAAAGAGTCATTGAGTGACATCTTATTTTGTCATTTATGTTATTAGTTGACAATTAGATATAATATCTCATGAAGGTCGTTATTTATTAGAATTTGATTTTAATATTAATAACTTAAAGGGTATCAGTAAATTCATCGATCAGTAATCGATTTAAAATATATTACCCACATTAAAGTATATCTAACTCCTTGAACAAATAGGCTGCTTTTATTTTTTTTACTCCCAAAGACAAGAAACACAACACGCAAGATTTAGCTAGAGGGGAATACCAACGTCTTCATAATTCACGGTTAGTAACCCATAAATATTGCGTTTGTTTTTTTTTTTAACTTAAATATACGTAAAGACCTGACAGGGTTTGGTTGGTCATTCATTGTCCTTTCTGACTTTATTGTTGATGTCTCTTTTGTGTATATGAACTATGAGAGTATTGTCTTCTTAAGTTTTTTAATAGGTTTTGTCTGTATCATAACAATTCTACTCATATAGTTATTGATTCAACACTATGAATATGTAGCTTTATTTATTTTTATAGTGGATATTTATTTAGTTTGATCATTAGTTTATGAAGTAATCAACACATCAGAACGAATTATATTTTTTGTAAATTAATTTTATACTTCAATTTGCAAAAGCCTTATCATAGGTCTTATGTGAATAGCCTTTGAAAATAATGGTTAATTTAAATTAAATTGTAAACAGGAATGGAACATTGTAGGCTCAAATTAAATTAGATTTTGAACGTGTTTCAAAACAGCATTACAAGTACATTTCCATTGATTTAATTATAGCCGCTTCACTTGTTCTTTAGAAATCAATTCTACGAAAAAATGTAACCGGTATTGGATAGCATAAAAAGCTTAAATACAATACATATGTAGATAGATGTAGAGCTAGCTTGACATTGTAAGGCTTCAAGTGAGCGGATCCATTTAAAAATATCGATCGATTCTTTCATAGTTATTTTGTTATGTAACTCATCATGCTGTTACATGCTTTGCCCTTTGATTTTGAGATTTGTTTATACAATTACTCCATTGTATAACTCCATATTTATTTCATCTAAATAAATTATGTATTCTAAATCTAATTTATAATAATATTTGTTAACCATTTTGCTTTCATGAATAAATTGCATTCATCAGTGTTAAGGCCCACTTGCACCAACTTTTTTGAATTGAATTTAAACACAGTTTTTCATAGAAATTTCGTGTTTAAATACAATTTAAACACATTTAAGAAGTTGGTGCAAGTGGCCCTCTCATTGGTTAATGAGAGACGATGCTTTCTATTTGTGCTTTTCCCGATAATCTATATGAGCACTCCATTGATGTGTTTATCTGTGGAACCGTGGTAAATTTCTCGCGCGGAAAATGAGACGGGCATAGAAACGATACAATCTATTTTATTAGGTCACACGACGATCTGTGCATATGTAAATCTGCGTGAAATTGCAATAAGAACGAACGTTCAGCAAGAATGATTGAGAGTTGTGCTGTCATTTCTTGTATAGCTTTGTTCTACATTGAACTGATTCTTGTGTTGTGTTTTTGAGATGTCTGTTTGATAATATTCATTGACTTATCTACTCGTATGGATACCAAATCCGTCACCAGTATATTGAATTCAATAGAAACTTTAATTATATAATTGTGTATTCGATGTGTATCCCCTGGCCCTAAAAGTTTTTGATAAAAAGAATTAATATTACCATAATACAGATTGTATTATGGTAATATAGACAAATTCAATTAGATATGACATTTTCAATACAAAATTGATGAAAAGACTAGGCGTTCACATCATCCACTTAGGCCCACTAGCACCAAATTCTTAAATGTGTTGAAGTCATATTTAAACACAATTTTTCATAGAAATTTCGTGTTTAAATATAATTTAAACACACTTAAGAAGTTGGTGCAAGTGGGCCTTACTATCCAGCTCTTATTTTTCATTCAGCTGTAAGTTACGCCGTCTAATCTAAAGCAATTTCTTCACTAGAACATTGTTACGCTGTACGCTGAAGAAAATGTTGTAAGACCGTCACTATAGACGAATGCGTGAAGATGGGAGATAGTCATAGAAAAAAGCGATTTGCTATTTGAATACGAAATTTCTATTATGAAAACTGTCAGTGGACTGCCGGAAACTTAGAACTATGTTATGCCTTTTGGAACAGCGTTAATTTTAGATAATAAGAACAGAAGAGGATTAAGATTTGACATCTCTTTAAGACTGACATATTGGAACAGAAAATCGTTATCATAGGTAGACTCCCCAGAGACATCAGTAACTTAATTGGCTTAGCATCCAGTGACCCCGGTGTACAAAACTTGTGCAGGTTTGTGCTCTGCATTTTCTAGAGTTTTACTTTAACAAAATTTATAACAAAACAAAAGCATAATTAATTCAACTATTTGTAGTTTCAGCACAAATATTTATATGTAAACATAACAAAGAATTAGATATTTTTGTGCGACTTAGTATCAAATGATGACATAGAACTATTCTCGAAGCCATACTAATGGCGCACCTGAACCCTTCCAATAATGTAATTTCAGCAACATAAAAAAACGAAACGTTACACCAAATGTACGTTTAGTTGTATCTAAATTCATTTCCGTGAACATCTGCAGTGCGCCGGAAAGGCCCACATTTGCAAATGAATGTCTTACAATGGGGGTACAAGCGTAACGAAACACCGTAATGTACGGGCTCTTCCTAATATAAGTAGTTACCAAGATGAGGGTTACAAACTTACAACACCGTGTAACATTGACGAAGACTGACAAAACTTGTAGACTAGGGGAGCTATCTATCTCGTTTTGTTTGAAAGGGACGGTGATGGATGGTGAAATTAGATCTTTATGAGACACTATCATTCTTTATATAGTTATCGCAAATCCACAATCCACAGTCTATTGTGTTATCTATCCACAATCCATGTCAATTTCTTTGACAGAAATGAGGCCTAAAGTGATAGTATACTGTGTATAGAAAAATTGTGAAAAAATATTGAAAAAAAAGATTGTAAACGCACCCAGGATAGAATCGAAAATCCTAGTTTCGAGCCACGTTTTAATTTAAAAAATATATATAAAAAGGGAACCCTGGCGTACCCTGCAAGACAACTGATGTTCGGAACCTATGCGATGATTCACTGTCTAAAGAAAGAGGGCCTCAAGGTAGTGGACACAACCAAAATAGTGATAGGTAAATACCAAAAATTATGATTGACAACTAATGTCATAACCATGTCCAGGTTTAACCTATATAATAATTATTTTTTAGGTGCGCTCAATGACAAATTATTAATAAGACAGGTACATAGATTATATAAATTTTGTTGGAGCTAAAATTATTTGGAATGTAGTAACTGTTAAGTTTCTACCGGCAACAATGTTTTGTGGGGAAACAAACTATCTGGATCAGTCAGTGGATAGGTCGGCGCAGCATGTCCGTTTCTTCCATTGATCCTTGACAGCCTCCACTTCATTAGGTTTCGGTATATGCATAAAAATGCATGTAGATGCAGTGTAAGAAATAACGACTTTATCATCAGCCGTGTCATGTGCGTTTATATCAGTTTGTAATTTTACAAAACTACACATATGTTGACATCGTATATTGCGTGAGTTCTACGTATAACTTAACATTCTTGTTAAATACATTCACATGTAAAGTGGTCGTACTTCACCGACTTCGTTGGATAAAACTTGGTATAAAATAATATGTGATATATCCATCTCGATTTATAAAGTAAGTATAGGGAAACTAAAATCATACTATATTTTCATAAGGTTATGGCAAAGATTTTAATGAAATAATACTAAGGTACCTATATCATAGGAGGTTTTGAACACATAATTTTCTGGTACTCTTGTCAAAAATAATAACAAGATTATTCCATTTTTAAATGAATTAAAAAGTGTATCCTCCAATCTCAAGAAGTCATGAGAAATATAACTTATATATATATTTTATTATTTATATATATTTTAGTCTAATATCCGCAACTAATTTCATGTTAAATCTTGTCCTAAAACAACATTACTCATATACTAATGAATTAATCGTGTTGGTATTAGTATGATAATAAATCTGTTTCATTAGCAGTGATCGTGGAATTACTGTTACTGTGCAAGATTTATTTTAGCTTTAAACTAATGTTAATAGTCATGGCACGCCCATTAAGCGGAAAATTACTATATTTAGATTAATAGAAAGTTTTATATCAAGCAATAGTAATTAATCATGTATGCATGTTAAAAATATCACTTCGATGGTAAAAGCTGCGGGTTTGCAATTTATCTAGTTACTTGTGAGATACGAACTATGTTTTCTAAATAACGAAACATACGTAAATTATATGAGGTCACCCAAGTTTCCTTGATTTTCTATGGGTAGAGGTTCTGTTCGTCCTGCAAAGAAGAAAAGTGTCACCGACATAATATTCAATCTCTTTACATAATTGAAATTAACAGATGATTTTAGTAAAATGTTATCAAGTAGAAGAGGACGAATAACATATCTAGACTTTCTAGATAACATACAAATAAGATACAAGACCAGCTAATGAATGTAGAGCAAAACAATGCTAGGACTTGCATACAGAACGCGTGTTTAGAATTTATTCAAGTACAAGGAATTTCTTTTTCAGAGAAAGCATGTACCAATGTAAATGTTGACAACACACAACACATAATCGTGCTAAGATAAACTCATAACATGCGCGATGAACAACAGAACAAGGCAAACAGTATAATGAGCTCTCTAGAGGTCACACTAGATGAAAGTATTGATAGTAAAGTTTAACAAGCCATGAAAATAGCAAACACGGGTACCGCCCACCATAGACAACAAAACAATCTAGTTTCACAGAATAAACGTGATCCTACTGAACTTGTTGATACAATCTAGAAATTTGGACTAGACGCAAGAAATAAACGTTACGTGCTTTCAACGGATATCATAGTTTTTCAGAATTTTACATTTCCCACATGAAACAATGATAGAAAATTCTTTCAAGACAGATACATTTCTCAGTACCTATTACCAATACGTTATGGTAACGAGCTCAAAGTTGATGTAACTAGCGAGTGTTAGAAAAAGATTCATGCGATTGTGCACGCTTCACTCAAGGATGATCACGCGACGCCACGCCACTATTATTACACCACTGAAAAGCTTATTAAAATAATGGCTCGATAGCTATGGAATTAGAGATTACAATGAGGAATGCGAACATTCCTGTTCTTGTTGCCAGGTGCGAGCGAATCCCGATGCAACTGGAAGTCGATCGTTTAAGGAAATTATGTGCTCCTGTGAGAAAAACATTATTTTTCTCCTCACGCATGATTCTCGAGCGATATTTACAGCATTATAAAATAACATAAATGCACTTCTTAAAATACGAAAACATGATCACATTTTGGTGCTATCGCCGCTATCGGATGTAATCACAATGGGAGATAAGAAAACTGATACCAATAAATCCATAGGTAGGTATTGTTTAGTGACGTGTAGGACGCGTACCGCAGACAATAGTCAACAATGTGCTGCACAATGAGGTAGAGCCGCCTGCGGTAAACGAATTCGTATCAGATTACTATGAAATAAAAGGAGCGTAAATATACAGTCCGATAAACAAGCAGAACGGAGCTAAGGTCGCAAGATGAAAGCTGTTGGAAATACTCGTAAAATGGGGTTTTCGTTATAAGTTAATTATTTATATTTCACAGTTGCTTTCAGTTGTGGAATGAGTGGCATTTTATACACGACAATACGAGTGTATTATAATATGTAACATAAGCTCTTTGCTAATGGAGTCTAAATATAGAAGACACGGTATGTCAATTTTATTGCTAACTAGCTTCTGCCCGCGTCTTCGTCCGCGTAGCGTGATGATATATAGCCTATAGCCTTCCTCAATAAATGGGCTATCTAACACTGAAATAATTTTTCGAATCGGACCAGTAGTTCCTGAGATTAGCGCGTTCAAGCAAACAAACAAACTCTTCAGCTTTATATATTAGTATAGATTCAAATAGATACAAGTCATTAAAGTTAATTCACTTACGGCCAGTCCCAAATACAAATCTTTCAGTTAGTCCATCACAATCTACGGTTAAAGATCAATACAAAAACACTTCCAAATAGAAACAAAACCCAAAATAAGCTAGTTAGTTCTTGGTTCGATGACGTCGGATAACTTCGGGTTGGCGACCGCAAATATTTTTTATAGCTATACTTATGTATGCGTCATAATTTTCTTAAGCATGTTGATGATAAAATGACGTCACACAACAGCTGTTATTGCAATTCGTTATGAGTTATGTTTTAAGCACCACTCTTGTTAAAATCCGATAGTTAAATAACCAATGTCCATTAAATAGTAACAAATTTACATCGCACCAGATTTTCTTTATTTGTATTCTTAAGGAAATGCTAACGTTAGTCAACGCTGCACTCAACCAATAATTATAGCTAAAGAATGAATTTTGTGAAGGGTTTAAAAATCGCTTGTATAAGTGCAAGAATAAAATATTCTGCTGTTAGCATTGTGGTGGTGTAATGCTGATAGGCGATTTCACCAACATACTATGGAAAAAACTAATAACTTTAAAAGAACATGCAACCGAGCAATAAACAATACAAGCAAACGGACCATCATAAACATCAAGTTGATGACAACGATAATGTCCATTACAAGCGATCACTTTTCTAAACTCACTCATTAAAAGATACTTTCTTATTTCATAGAGTAACAGTTCATTAGCCGGTGAGAGAACAATAGGCGATGAATAAATACCCGATAATAATTCTGATACGATGATTGAACACCCACGCGCCGACGGCGAAAGTAATAGCTGGGTGTCTTATGAGGTAATTGAAATCTCGACCACTGTATTACGTAGAAGATAATCTATTATTAGAAAAATAATGCAGCGTAAGATTAGTTTATTTAACGGTACTATCGCCATAGAAGGATATGGAAATGATATTGAATTTACCGTTGATATGATTCGAGATTAGTACGAGGTGTAAGTTAAGAAAGTTGATTGAATGACTATTGCAATACATAAAATTACTGTGAAGATTGTGAAGTATATTGACCTAATAGAGGCGTGGAAACAAAGTGTAATAACGTTTCGTATGTGGTATTAAAGACAATAGGGACCTTGAGACGAAGCCATGAATACATTTCAATCGTACGGACCTCGATAGCGAAATAAGCAACAACAATAACAAGATATTGGCCAATATACAACCATTTAGAGATGAACCAGTCATTAATCAAAGGTTTATTGTAAATCTTCTTAATGTCAAATTTCAAGAACATGATTCAATAAGTTTTCTGATCGAGAACGTGAATCACTATGAAATTAAGCTCAGATTTATTCAAGGTTAGAATACGTAATGTGTAAAGAAATAACTCCACAGTTCAAAATTCTGTAATAATATTATGTTAACGACGTTAGCAATTGTCACGTAAACAATGTTGTTTACATGTACGTATAATTTTTGGTAGCTGCAATTAATACGTCTTGTTTACATGAATGATTTGCCATCGTCGAAAAAAATGCATAATAAATATAGCCTGAAATTAAGTTTGAATTCACTCCGCAACTATAAGGACTGTTTAAAATTTAAATGAAAATTTATTGATGCGGACCCATAAAAGATCTCAGCTGATTAGGGGAGGACAGTGAGAAAAAATAAATATTAACATGGAGCCAGTGGCCAGGTGGCTCACGGTGCAGAGATGACATGCTACTTTCTCTCGCGTGGACCAAACACACCGAACTCTCCAACCCGGACGTGCGGCTTTTTGCATTGTTTTTGTTAATGCGATATTATTATTAACGTTGTCCGAAACTGAAAGTTTTAATGTACTATACTTGGTTGTGGAAAATCGAAAGCAAATCGCCCTGACTCGGATCTCCCATAACATTAAGGTAATATTACCTTAAATGTGCGCTTTCGTTTTTTCGGTCTTTATAGCCGATTATATCAACAATTTACGCGCCTAAACGATTTCATATTATGGTGCTGCCTACAGTGGCATTACTTTAATGAATTGTAACAAAAATGGCGTAGAAAAGTTTAACGAGGGTACTCACCCTTTCGCAAGGCGGAGGCATAGTGGGTGCATCCACCTCTGTGTAGATGCATAGAGTTGATTTTCTCGACAGCGAATCGCTGGCAAGACTGCTCGAGCTGGAGCCAGTTGAGAACTTCATGGTTCGGCCTCATTCAGGAGTGGTGGTGTATCAGGTGACGTCTACCTGCACATCAATGTGATGTTGCCGGCACATCACACAGGTGCGAGTCACCCAGTGCGCCCTGTTCTCGTCGTTCTCAGAGCAGGCTCAACTTTCGTATCGTAGGTGAGCTTACGCAAGTGACAGCTACTGTGAGTTCAAAGTCAGCTGTGGACTACCAAGGTCTTTTCCGTTGTCAAGATGCGGACGGAATTTTCGATGACTGTTAGCCTGCAACGAAAAATATACGTATGATTCAGTGGCATTGAGGTTAATATGTACGCAAAAAAGTTAGGTAATCAGCATGCAAGATGCGGATGGACGCTACAAGTACAAGTTGTTCAGAAAATTAAATTAACTATATTTACTATGAGAAAAATAGAAGTATTTTCGTTATGCAAAACAGGATCTATGTGTGCCTCTTTGTTGAATTAGCCATAGAGAAAATATGTACTTTGTCTTTGAGTGTGTCATATTGTTCGTTAACTTTTACAGTGAATGGTTCAAACGGTCAAAATTTCTCATAAGATGACTAAATTTAATGCAATGTTAGTCTATACAGATCATTATAGAGAACATTAAAGAGCAATAACATCCGTAATGTCTATTCGGATGTTGATAACGATCACGTTTTATCGATTTGAAATCGATACGCAAATCATACCATTTTGAAACTGTTACGTAAGATCCCTACTTAGTTTTAAAGGTTTTAATACACGTTCCCAATGAAGTTTTTGACTTTGATCTATTATTAAATGTGTTGAAATGATATAAGGACTCGATAATTGAGATAATTTAAATCGATACATAGATGGAGACTGTATCGAATCAATTAAGCGTAGATAGTATGATCGATATCGATGGCATTGTGTGCAATTGCACCGTTCGCAAAGGTGAAGTATGTAGATGATTATACATTGTGTTGTGTATTTTAATATAGTTCGATTAGAATCAAGATAAAGTATATTATCGAAGCCGTTCTATTTAAAAGTCCTTGCTTATATATACCATATTATTAGACATATCTAATTAAATTGCTTACGCAGTAGTTCTAGTTGCAGATATTTAAAAAAATATAGTACAATTTTTTTTTATTGTAAAGTTAGCTCTGAAGCTGAAGTAGAAACTACACTTTTATATCAATAAGATAAAGAACCGTAGATTTTATTCATTTCATCGACGGGGTTTTGTAACACTTTCAATGGATTCTATAACTTCAATAAGATGATAAGCTACATTCTTCTCGATTTCTTTATCAAAGATAAAGAATAGTGTAAACGTGTGTCATAAATATATTGATTGCATATCGTAGGTTTAAGGAAATATAACATAAAAATATTGAATTTTAAGTTTAAGATAATTTTAGTCTGTATAAATTTATATTTTTACTTGGAAACTTTATCGAAATAAATAGAGACTTCAAAGTACGATGACATAAAAACAAAGAATCAGTGCAAAAGATCACTGTTGGACGTCATTCTGGACTAGTCACTCAATTCTCACATTCAATACCAATTCACAGTCACTTAATTAAATGAAAATCTAAAAGTCTTGACATGACAAAAATAAATGAAATCTGCTGTAGCTAATATCCGTCATCTCAAGGCAATGATCTGGAACAGATCTGTATAAAATTTGCCATAGAGATAGATTATACTCTGGAATAACATATGGGCTTTGACACTGAGACTTTTTATCTAGGTTGGACCCAATTCTGAAGTACCGACTCAGACGAAGTCGCGGGCAGAAACTAGACTACTATAATACAAAGGGTTAATAACCCGAAGTTTACAAATCCACGATAATCGATTAAGTTTAAAACGTAGTTAAGCTACGGAGTTCTATCTTGATCTACACTTAAAATAATCCACGCCATATTTGGTAAGTTAATATGAGCAATGTAGACCGCTGCAAAGATATTTTCCGTCACGTCATTGTGTGAAACCACTGAGTTGAACTATTGCCCCGTTATACTGAGAACTGTTGAAGGTATAAAGTTCTCAGACTGCAATTGAGTCATTTTCTAAAGAATTGTCGTACTTATCCATATTTGGAAGCGAAACTATTCTTGGTTTGTCTTAGGTATCATAGCTCTATTTGGCCATCACTGTCCTATTGCTGAGTACGGATCTCCATTCACGTTTGGTGTTGATAAGACAGAGAGATAAGCAAGCTTCATCACGTTATAGCATATATTTAGTCCTTATAGTTTTTGTTTTAGCTCAGCGATTATAACTTCTCTTTCACTTCTTTGATTTGCCAGTTTTATTTTTCAGTGCTGTTTAAGCAACACTCCTCCATCAGAATTTTAACTTTCCTCTCTGCGGTCAAATGGGTAGTTCTTTCTTTACATAACTACCTGGGAATTTGAATTAGGTACTTACTACAACAAAAACATGTAGAAATCATTCAGGTTTACTAATGAGTACATTACTCAGTTAAGACAATGCTGATTCTAGCAGAACGTTAAGATTACTTAAGATGTTGAGGGCATTTAAAGAATGAATGCATACAAGAATGCGCCATCGCACGCGCCATATAAAACAGTCTTAACCGTAAATACGCCAGTTCGAATTTCGAACGGTTTAAGGAATTTTAAATAGTGCTTACGACTGTATGGCATGATTCACATTTTTCGATCAATCATGTTTTGTTACACGATTTTCAACCTTATTTCTATACAAATTAGGTTGACGAGTATCTTATGAGGTATAACTAAGTTTAACGAATAAAAACAGTTATGTAATAGGCTTTAACTCGAGCTTGATGAATCAAAGCTACCGGGCAATGACCATGGTTACCTAATGGATATTGAATAAAAAGTGGTGAAGTGAGTTTAACCTACGTGCAGGTTCCGTAGGCTTAAAGAAGTGTAGAATAACTTTTTCACAATAGATTTGACTTAAACTTAAGAATAATATGAAAAATGTTTATTTGTCTCAAAACAGTTACATGTATTATAAATGAGTCATCCCCAGTAAGTAATGGATAATACTTGTGTTGGGGATGTCTCGCTCTTTCCCTTAGTAATTAACAATATTGAGACTACTTTTTACAAAAGTTGACTAAGTACCTAAATAAACTAAGTAGTTCAAGTTCAAGTTCAAGTTCAAATGTTTTTATTTCAAATAAGCTTTTACAAGCGTTTATGAAACGTTGTGATTCTAGTTGCACGGTTCCAAAAGGTCGATCCTATGGAGAAGAATCCGGCAAGAAACTCCATGGACACTCTTTTAAAATAAATGAATTACAAACTTCACTGGTACAATATTGCGATAACAAGATGTGAGGACGTTGAAGGATGTCCAAGTTTGACCGAGGTCGACTATATTAAACGAAGATTCACGTTATTTGAGAATCCGATGTCATTTCTAAATAAAAAACTATGTAGGTGGTATCTAACATGCGTATAATAAAATAATTTTATCGTCGTCTATCTCGTGGCAAAATAATAGTTGGAGGAGATAATACTACATAAAAATGAACTCGCTGCGCTGGTAGCCTAAGATTTTTTAGAAGAGGCTACTTTTATAGACGTAGTTTGAGTCCAACAGTAATAGCTGAATAATTAAATATTCGATACATTGTTTTAATGTATTTTTAAGATTCCAACATACTTTTGCAATATTCGAGGAACTCTAAAGAACCTCATTGTTATGATGAGAATTCATTAGATAGTGAATCGCGTTTGCTATCACTCAACTAAACTCGTTGTAAATCTCAATCGTAGTACACCTTTCTAATTTAAATTCTCTGATTGCTTTCCTTGCACCCAGACAGCATATCTTTGCATAATAATCTTATCTTTAATACTAGTTGCCTACACGCATATAAAGTAATACCAGCATAATGTAGTTGTCTCATTGCTCTAGTCATTGCAAGCGCAGCTGCTGTAAAGTCCTGGGTTCCATTACCAGACCGAGCGGCTGTTAGCCGTTTATGTAAGAGAATTTTCGGTACGTTTGTATCCCGAAGTTGAGATTTGTGCTCAGTACATAAATGACAATAGACCTCTAATAATCCACATCTTTAGGGATGGGATTTAGAAGAATCATCTACTAGCTACGCCTTAAATAGAAAATAAGCATGTTATATAACTTAGCACAATAGTGCAAATTGAAAAAAGTAACTAAACGCTTGATACTAATCTGGAATGAGTCATAAATGTCACATGAATGAAATGGAATGTGAACTAGTAATGATAAGTATCGCCAGTGATTTAAGAACCTATTTGCTTTAACACAAGGCCTTAAAATACGTTGTAGAGCAGTGTCTACGAGTGATGTGATATCAAATATTGTGATACAAACTAATTCGATACTTGTAACGCTTTCGTTTATAACCATATAACAATCAATAGATGAATTCCATACTATCCACCACAAGTATTGATCTAAAAAGATCAGAAATGAACGGAAGAGACAATATACCTAGAGTTATGTTAACCATAACTGCAGAGTTCAATCATTGGGATAATTTATAATGAGATGTAAATACATTTCTGTGACGATAAGCAATAGAAAGGTACAAGAATATAAAATTATTTTAATATACTCTTACTGCTATTGATAATAGGTAATGCGGTAGATATTCTTGAAGAAAAACATTACTTTGGGCATGAAAGCTTAGGTTATATTCCCGAGTGCCAAAGTAGCGTTAAAAAACTTCAATAGAATCATAAAACCTAACCGCTAATCTTTCCGTCCTTCACATAGTAAAGAAACCCGTGCGCTGAACAATGGCTCGCGTATCGTATGAGAACATTGCGCTTGCGACGCCAATTAAACGAACCATATTGACGGCATATTGTGCTGCGTGGGATTTGTAGGCAAATGGGTTAGCATGGCCATTTGTGTTTGTACATAGTGGCTTAAGAAATGGTAGTTTCACGCAATTATATTATAGAAGGAAATTATTATGTAAATGCGCCACATTTGTTTAGTCTAGACAGTGATTCCAATATCCATTGTAATTCCTTAAATTTTTGTCATTTAAAAATGCGCAGTGATTGACTGTCTATTTTTTTGTCTCGTCTTTATGAACAAATTTAGCCTTTAGTTTAAAGAAATTTAGATTACTACCTAATCTAATTTAATATTTGTGGTTTCTGATTGACAGCTACAAAATCTTCACTGTTCACTTGCATATCACGTGGATCAATATCGAATTTTGGATAATGTCTTAAAGGATGTAGTTATACATATTTCACACCACGTATTCTCCGAATGGCCACTTCAATTAAAAGTTATTGGCGCATTATTATATCAAAGGACTAGGTTAACTAGAAACTGCTAAACAAAGACTAAGTGGGTGTAAATATACAGCTCGACAATCGATACGTTATCACAGAATGCAACCGTAAGTGCTTAAGTAGTTCCACATACCTCGAGTAAGTACCGTTTATACGGACTATACAATAAGGCAAGAAATCCTTAACTACACACAATAAACCTAGATTCAGATTAAACACTTGATTTTTGTACCTTGAAGTGGTGTATGTAACAAAAATAATTCATATTTCAGAATTTCTCTCAGAAAATAATGGTAAACGAAAGACAACCAATAGCAACAATAGCTGTAAGTAGCTACTTCAAAAACGCAATTTTCACAAACGCAAGTAATTAATAATACAATAACACAATTCCACCATACTACATACACGATATAATTATTCGAAACCTTTGGAATTGCCAACCATTCATTCACCTTTTTAATTGTTACATTTCGAGCATGACAGTTTACATACCTTGTACTCCTTGGAGCAAAATAGAGACAAAGCCTAAGACGTATAATAATACCAATCGGGGCATGGTTTGCATATTTCGTTTACAATATTATTATTGCGAAGTCTAGGGCTACTAATACACTGTTTAACTAACCAACACTAACACTTCCGAATCTTCATTTCCACATTTACCTTTTACTGTATCCGGAAACTTCGAACACGCGGTCACGTACCGAACTGATTCCCAATCACTGAACACTTTATATAAATATGATAATGTCCCACTTTTCAGGAAACTAATGCGCTCACGCAAACGCGTAAAATGCATACTGAATCAATGATTAGTGATTAGCAATGCGAAGCGACAGGAAACGTGCCTACTCGCTGTGGTTTCTTTGGTACTCTGTATCGAGGATATCGATTTGCATGGACTTTAAAAGCGAGAAATTGAAGGGAATGATCAAAGTCGTAAAAATCAAACTTCTGCTAGTGGGAAATGGGAACTATCAATGAAATATCATACAAGAAAATACATATATAACCGTACAAAATTCAGAAGTATTAACAACGAGGTTCTAAAAGCAGTGAAAAGCTTCGTCAAGAGAACAAATTGAAAAATGATGCAAAAACCAACACGGTAGCTAATTCAGACGCAAATTAGCTGACAAAAGAAAGTCCAAACGTTCCAAATACCGACGCATCAACCGTAAACATTAACTGGATATGTAGATGAGCGTAGGTATTTCCTTCTGAGGCTGCAGGTCCACGGGGTAACCGAGCGAGCAGCGAGCGCAGCCAATCGGCTGGAACTGCACGCAACGACAACAAATTAATGCTGGCGAAACACGCAAACCACGCAAGAAAATCAAAATTTGTAGCTTAACGGTGTCACTTACAGTGCTAACATAAACCATTAGCTCAATCGATTGCCTAAAATATAAAGTCAAAACTTCTAATATGTATACTAATCTATACTTCTATACTAATATATAAAGCTCAAGAGTGTGTTTGTTTGTTTGCTTAAACGCGATAAACTCAGGAACTACTGGTCCGATTTGAAAAATGCTTTTAGTGTTATTGAGGAAGGCTATAAGCTATATAATATATCATCACGCTAAGACTAAGTAACTATTCCACGCGGAAGAAGTCGCGGGCGGGAGCTAGTGTACTATATGTATGCTACTAAGTGATAAGTCCATTCTCGAAATTCAACATCTCCAATCACAAAGAATGTAAACCGAAAAGTTAATTGTAATTACTTGAAGTGTTATGGTCTTATGACGACAAATATTAGCGAGCGGGGACTAAAAATAAAACCACGTCAGTGCTGATAAGCGATCGCTTATAATAAGGCTATAAAGTCCGCGTTACATAAAGAGAGAAATGAAATCATGCTCGAATGCATACTTGAAAAAAAATGCAGTAAAGCAACGAGTTTTGCTACTGACTATTATTGAGCAGTGTTTGATTAGGCCCTTCAAAATTCACAAGATGATCATTGAACATGCAATGCCGGAGAATTTATTGGGAGCAATGTTCTGGTTAGCTTATCCATTTCCCAATAAATAAATAAATAAATAAATAAATAAATCTTTATTTCAGACCAAGTTACAAGTCCATAATTATTAAAAGATTAACCAAACTATTATAAAATTTGTGCCCGAATAAATGTTTTCAGGATATTTGAGTCCTGTTTACTTGCAATGACCTTTAGGATGCTGTTAGTGCTAGCCCGGACTCTGCTTAGTAAGGATGCGAGCCGCTTGCGCATGATGGCATGGAAGCCGTCTACCCTGGCCTCGGCAAACATACCGGAGGCACTACAAAAGCGGGGTAGCCCCAACAACATCCTAAATCCATTGTTTTAATCCAATGCTTTAAAGTGATTGAATTGGTCATTTTCTGTAACACGCGGTCGCGCGTGACGTAGCGCCGTTTGGTCTACGTGATATTTTCGTCAAGCCCAAAGCTTCAAGTTCAACGACCACGGAGGTCAGGTGCGAGATAAAAAAATATCCAGTAGTTTCCGCAATATCTAATTTTCGGTCGTAAACATTAATTGCGCTTATTAAATTGCCCATGTTTCGGCTCCGTTTGCGACTGGGTACAAGAGCTTATGATATTTTCGAACTTATTGCCCCGATTGCGCGTAATGCATTTAATTGGGGCTCAATATTAAAAGGCATCAGGCCAAATACCTTGCGTAATAACGTATTCGCTTTATCTGATTATTTGTTTCCGTTTTTATGTTTGACATGTCAACATAACATCTCATTATCGCTGCTCTCATAACAGCTTTACTCCTAGTTCCGCAATGAGATCCGTCTCGACGGACAGCTACTACATAACTTGACGGCAAAAAATGTCGCCCACTCATTTCGATACGCATGAATGCTTCAAGTAATTTCAAAGGGACTGCATTCCACCTCTGTTGCATTTCAAATTTCACACCTACATTCATTTTCGCAAGGTCCACTGGTAACCACGCCTGCACCGTTATCACAACGTTTGTCTTTATCATACCCGTATATCTTTAAGCTTAAACTAAGTTTTATTAATGTTGCCCGTATCTTTATATGAACACGGGTACATTACGCATAATAACGTTCCATTCTCCGCGTCGTGTGCGGTCGGCTGTCTATGTAGATAAAGATCTGGCGAAAAAACCCGTGACATAAAAGATAGACCACATTTCACTAGTGATTTATGTTGTCTGGAGCAAAAAGTTGGTCTGGTGACAGATATATTTGACCTGTCTGATCAACTTGATGCCGTTCACGTCTGCATTACTAGCGATTGAAAAGCAAATGCCTAGGTCACGATCGGCACGTCTAAAAGAAACTTTACTGCATGTGTGTTGTTACCCTTGAAGATTTTTAAGTCCAGGACGTTGTCAAAAACGGCTGTCCATTCGTTTTCGTTCATACCTTGAACACAAATAGGCCAGTCACGACTTTTGCCTTATTAAGATTAATCGGGCAGTTTGTTACTTGATTTGTTGTTTTATTGTGGCAACAACCATACATATTTAATCCAAATTTAGTTTGAATTATATATTTTAAATTACTGCCTATTCAATTTAAACCCATTTGTTCTTGACAAGTGGTCTGTTGCAAAACAGATATTTTATGTAGATTACAAAATACTTTCGTACAAACCGAAGCGGTAATTAAAAACAAACATGACGTTAGGTGTGATATTGTGAAAGATTATTTTTAATAAGTAGAAAAAGCCAACTATAATTCAAACTATAACAACAATAAACATTAGCGCGTGTCCAACACGTAAGGGTGTTAGCTGTTTATGCCTGTCAATCATTCACCCCAAACATGATAACGACATCACACATGTTGACAATTTTACCCTCAATTAAACGCCAAAATGGCTATTAAAAGACAAACTTTAATAGCAGTGTAACTAATAAATTAGGTGGTATGTCCATAAAAAAAAGGTTTAAAGCGAAACCAGTTTGTTGGGGCATGGTCTTCCCGGTTACCTGTGCCATGACTCGGGCATTCCACACATATTTCCGAGGGTTCTTTCTATGGTATTACTCCGGTATATATATATATATATATTATTGTGTTATGTCGCGCAAAATTGTATGTAAAAAGTGAAGAAAAAATAAAGGAAGGCAGATACTTACTTCATTTGAGAAGGGTGTACAAATATTGCTACCTGTTAAGACTAATGGATACTTTATAACCTGGGATCTTCTATTATTGTAACGTTGTGCGGAGTAAATCTCTTTATTTATTCTATACAAAAAGTGTCTTTGGTCGCCCCAGCTTGGAAGGTAAGTAAAATTTACAACTGCCTTTGTCGTGTTTTTAAGAAATGATCAAAAACCGATCGTTTCGGTTGTCTGTAAAATTATAACGGAAAAAGCACCAAATTTTCCTTGTAAGACTTTGAAACATGAAATAGCATGTACATTTTATTTTGAAGCAAATGTACCACCGCTGAATTTGTTTCAGCATTTGAATTACTCGTATCTCGTATTAAGTTTATTCTTAAACTGAGACCATAGAAATAAATAAAGTTTATAGCACGAAATAATACTTTGAATACATTTTTACTCAAAATAAATATTTCTAAAGAAACAGTGAGTATTCACAGTAGCAATATTGAAAGTAACTAATTAAAATAATATTATATGGGCAGACCACTAAAGTGACATAAAAACTAGAACACTTATCTACGGACAAGGAGACAATAAAGACGGCGTTAACGATTCTATAACAAGCTGTTCTACTTGAGACTGACACATTTTTTCATACTTCTGGACAGGATTTGTTATTCCAATTAGTTGAGTGTTATTTTGGACAGGTTTTTGGACAATGCTTATCTTAACTCTGTTACCAAGAGAAACTAAAAGGAAACAACTATTTTGGTAATCGTAGGTAAGTGCTAAAAGTATTGAAAGCAGTTTTCTTATTTTTCTCATTTAACTGGTCCATCAAACAAGTTTTTAGCTAGTTTCCTACAAAACAAAAACTAACAAATCGCTTACTGTGAAAGTTGCAAGCACTAGAACACTTAAATATCCGTTAAATGAGAATTAAAAGAACATTTATGTATCTGTAACGACTTATTTTAAAATAGCTAAGTCACAAACTCTGAATTTAGATGTTAATGTTGTTATAGTTTTAAGCATTAAAGAAACAAGTTTCCATAGATGTATATGACTGCTGATAATAATCTCGAATGGGCTTTTAACTGGTTATAAATACATAATGTCGCTTTCAATTCGTTCTGATTCCATATACGACCATTTATTTTTAGTTTCCACTTAAATTAAAGTTTAACAAGGTTTTGCATAACTCGCGATAAAGTATTAACAACGCTCTGCGATAACTCACTCCTATTTAATGTACACAAACATATTTTTGATCGTAAAAAGTGTCGTTATAGTTGGTTTAACAATAAAACTCGGTAAAATATGACTGAAAATGAAATCAGTGTAGTCAAAACAGTTCAGTTTTTAAGTGACATTATCTTAGGTACAGTTACTCGCCACCAGTTCTTAAATCACGAGGCACTTTTTCATTTCGAAGATCATTGTTTAGTCACAAAAGAACTCAGTACTTCTTTCCTATTTATCATTGAAATGCACCCATTATTCTTGGCCATAAGCTAACCGGATATCCATACATGTGAAAACGGGTCATGCGTTGTTGCCTTTATGGTGGGCTATGCTGGCATTCCGACTCTCGAACACCATTACGGATTCTATGAGCATTGAACATCGCCTAGTTTCTAAAGTACGATTAGTTAGCAGTACTTCTACGTTTGGGAAAGGGCTACAGCCATTTCTGTTTAGGTATTAGAATCGATAAGCATCCGAGTAATGTTAATTTGAAATAAGTAATCGAATCGTTCCTATGAATAACTTTTCCTGTGATTATTTTAATTGCGTTATTGTCTTTGTGCTTGACACCATTAAATTAGGATTGCGTATCTTTCTGTGTTAAGTTTTTATCTTTAACAGTTAATACTTATCAACAAGATGATGTCTTATGTTAACAAAGACATCAAAGTAAATCTTTACATTTTAGACACCTACATTTACCTTTATGCAGCAGACTATATCTGCGCAAAACCACAGTTTGCACAGCTGGGGTGACGTCACGGACCAGAAAAATGGACTGGCCTTTATTATTCCATCGCCTGTTATAATAGCTTGAATAAATAATCGCTTGTATCAAGATAAAGGTAAGGGTGACGCAAAATTAAATGACCCGGACAATTAGGCAAATATTTTGATGTTACGTCAGATCTGAAAAAATATTCATACAAAGTCTACTTGCGTAGTCACGACATCACGATTTTGAGCAAATATTGTTATATTGAAGGATCATAGAATGGGTAAGTAAACAAAACATGAGCTGTATTTGTGTAATTTTTTCGAAATTCTAACAATGCATTTGCGAAGCTTCACCAGCCGGATACTAATTAGATTTGTGTTCCAGTTACTCCAGTAGTCCAAGGCCTCTTCCACTTCTTATGCTTATTTTGTAAGCTGAAGCCAACAAAGATGGAAAACGGCCACGTTTACCATAATATTACACCTCGGGTAAAATAATAGGCTATTTTGAATCACCTATATTATGATTCATTTCTTTGTCTACACGTCTGTGCTTTAAGACCTGAATCCTCAACTTTAATAAAGTTTTTCATCTCTTTAATCTTTTCAAAAGATCAGATAGCTTACCAGTTATTTACGATTATTTTAATTGTTACAAAATTGTTATTAGGTACTATGTAAAAAGACAAATTCAATCAGTTTTCGTAATTGCCGTTAAACATACTCTGGTTAGCGTGAAACCCGGGTGATTGCGATCACAAATTGAAACAAGTGCTGCACGCAACGAGTTTCATGTAAGTATTCTTAATTTTCGATTAATAATCGTTTATTATGTAACGGTTGCCGCTAATGCGTCAAACACGAGTCTGCATTGTAATGAAAAATTAAAAAGCATTTATATTATATTAAGTATACGACTTTATATACATTCCACATTCCCCTAGACTCCACAAATAAAGACCAGAAAAGAGTTTGAATTGATTTCCTCTACTGATATTGTGATTACAACTGAAAATATTATCCAATATATTTTTCTAGCCAATTCTTCCCATTGCTGGGCCTAAGACCTGCCTTCCCTCTTGCCATGCCATGCCATGCTCTTTGCAATTACCTACTTAATTATTTTAATATTATTAATAATCGTTAATGTGAAATCATAATTAATTCCATTTAATTTAAAATTCACGCGTAGACAGATGCCTACCTATTGATAAAACAGCAATAAATACAATCATGGTTTCATCTCCCGGCTCCCATGGGAACGTATCCCTTAACACAGTACTTACGAAGAAACACCTGCGGCAATATTTAGGTCTTGATTTTTTTGGACTATTCTAATTTTCTCAGACTTCAACAAGCTTTGTCCAGGAAACGCGACCAGTTCTTAAATTCTCGGAATTAAAACCAATGTAATAACCAGTTAGGATCTGAAATACATAGTTTGTGGTGTGGACCTTGTAATCAAACATAAACACTGAACAATATTATCTAATAATAACGATCGACTTCAAATTAACACTGATGTCTTTATATCGACTAAAGTAATTGAACAATCAGAAGACGTTATCGGGTCGTTAGATAGCTTTAATAACCGAATCAATAATTATGTTAATGGAACAAACGTTGTTTTTTTTTTTTTTTATAAAGCTTACTAGCAATGTGGGTCACACATTACTAGTATTCTTGTTAACCCCTCGTGCTAAGCTAAATGCTTGTGTTACGAGTGGGTTCACGTCGGTAGTGCAATGGACGGGGTTCGAACCGGCAACCACATGATCGCAAGTCCGACGCCCTAGCCATTAGGCTACCGCCGCTTCCGATTCCGATTGAGACGCGAATAAAGTTTGGCAAATCATAAGACGTTTAATTTTATGGCTGAAGTTGACCCCATTATGGATTATTAATGGTTAATTGTAATTAGGACGGGTAATTAAAATGCAGTTATATTAACTGCAGTATATGAGTAATATGCTGTCATCAATACTATTTTTATTGAGCCAAGTCTCTTGTCGCCCATTTTAAGTCAGGTGTTTTTCATTTTAAAGTAAGCAATATATTCATAATCTTTTTTATTTAAAACAGTACTTTAAGTAGACCTTTATCATCTTTAATTGTACTAAGGTATAGATATTTTACGAACTGATATCATCAGTCATGCTGGTTAATCCACTGTCGCTTTTTTCAGCCAATATTATAGTTATTATGGATCATTACGCCATTGTTATGAGTTACAAACAAAGTATATCATAGTGGCTCACTGGTATAATCTTACGACAGTGAGCTTGTCGTATTGTGCACGATTTTCTTTGTAACACAACAAAAATTCTAACATGTCAGCTTGTCTGTGCACTTTGCCATGATTATAACAGCTTCACAGTTGTGTGCACTGTACAGATAACAATAAGATCTGGATGTGATAACTGTAAGATAGCACTGTTTAGATTATAATTTGCTTGGAATGTCTGTTGCACCACTTCTTTGTCATGCCATGGACCTACTTTGATGACTGTGACGAAGATAATATTTTTTGTGATAATTTGCAGTCACAGCTCAGAATTGCATTTTTGTCACGTATCTATCTTAAACACTATCTTTTCTGTTATCGGTAGATATACTTAATAAAATTGTACAATTGATTTTAGACCATTAACTACGTGAGAATTAAGTCAGGAGTGTATTATTAGATAGATCTGCACACAGATAATGCGTAGATCATGAATACGATCAGTTTCGCAATCGATCGTGATCGATCAGACCATGAGATGTACTTGCTACACGTGCTTGATTTTAACAAGACACAATGTATTCGACAGTCTTTTATCGAAACTTACGAACGCAGGGTTGAATTACAAATCTATATAGGAAAGAAAAAGTATTGTTGAAATCCAATTTGAAAAATTTGCGAATGAATATCATCAGCCCCAATTATAACTATACATATAAAGTTACGCTCCGTGTCGTTTGATTATGAGGAATCTTATATAACCTTCAACTTTCCGTTGGTACAACCTACAAGGTATGCATGATGGATAGGTATGTCAAAAAAGTCAGAATGACTTGAATAAGGCCTATAGCCATCACAAGATTGATTGGTGTTGTTATAATGGTCGGTTGATCGAACAAGAAACAGTCAAGTGCAGGTATTATGACACAAATGGTCATGAATTTAAAATTACCGTTACCATACTTTATGAAATGCATTGTTATGCAACATAACACGATAGTAAGCGATACTTTCACGTATCGTAAATATGTAATAAAACTGTGGAATTCTTTAAAGTATCAAAACGTATTCCTTTAGTTTATACCCTAAATTCTCTTGCTTAACTATTTTATTTTCAAGCTCACATTTCTCGGAACTTAATGACTTTTTGGAGATGTCGATAACCCTAAATACATGAACAAAATATTCTTCGTATAAATTCCAATGCAAGAGCGACCGGCCTTGCTTTTATTATTGATACTTTAGTTGCACAATACGTGTTATGGACGAGATTCTGTTGTATTTTGCGCTAACTACATACGTTCAGAAGCGTGATGTGGAATGCGTGGGAGTGCGTTCGGTTATCTGTCTCTTCGTGCGTTAATCTTAAATGACCGTGGTTATTGTAAAGAATTCTTTAGATAAAAGAAACTGATTATCATCACATACTTATCTTGCGAATTTATTTAGGACTGGGTAAAAATAATCACGAAGATCCTATGCCTTCAGACGAATCAAAATTTATTTGAAGATGAGCTAGTTTTTAAGGGGCATATAATCTAACCGATGTCTAAACTACGAACACACATAACAAAACACAAAATGATAATGTAAATTGCCATAATGCTCAGACTTGCAACACTGTCTTGTCTTTAATTGCAAAACCGTAATTATACAGAGACCAACTCGTATAATAAGTAAGAAATACGTAGTATGAATGAAACACTTTGAAATATTGCTTCATGTCTCGGTACAAAATATCAAGTTGCCCATGCATATCAAAGAATGAAATTAAAGCATTAATAGTGTGAATCAGTTGTTTATCTGGCGTAAATTGGAAGTCATCAGAAACATAATTTGTCGAACGGCGCTGGCGATGAAGAAGCAAGTTAACACCTTATGTAAACAGATCCGCAATAATTCAAGAGCACTGAAGCCTGAATAAAAATGCCTGGTTTCATTGCACGTAACAAACGAAGAGTAACTTATCGAGTGCTTAATAATACTCTAAAAAATATTGTCCTACTGAAATGTGGAGCACCAAGAAGATTGCTGATGTCCCCAAGACAAGGTTGAGGTCACGTGTGTCATGTGTGCTAAATTTGATCAGCCCCTATGCCCTTCAAATACAATCGAAGCGCGGTAGAATCACTTTGCATGACTCACAATTCACAAACCATTTCGGTACGTACGGTCTGTTTAAGAGCCACCTGATCACTGTCTCCCAGTTCCCATTGACTTAAAACCTTTGGACACGTCAAAACCGGATGTAATTATCTAAATGAATATTTCCATTATCACCAGTAGATAAGTAGTCGAGAAATTTTACACGCGTAATCAATAGTAGTTTTGTGAAATTCCAAGAAAGCAAGATAAGGCTTTCATTGTGCGAGCAAGATTTAACTTGTTTGGAACAAGACAATTGACTGTTTCCTGTATCTTCGATGCTTAGCCATTCATTGAGGTGTAATGAGGACACCCCATTGATACGTTTTTGTTTAACAAATTGATTTTTGACACCTCAATCGGAGCAACTGGGACAATTTCTGTGAAAAATAAATCGTATTCGTAATTATTTTCGCATTCTCATATAAGAATTTCTTATTAAGTTAATGAATTGCCGTAAAGTATTTCGAGAAATGTAGAAAAGAGGTAGGCGTTCGTCTGAATTTGGAAGAAAGGCTTATGGTATTAAAATTCTGGCAACTTAATTGCTGGAATGTTATTAGTCTTTTTTTGATCATAATAAACAGCTGAAAGACTTGAAGCATGACCGAAGAAAATCTGCATAATAATATCTGAGTCACGGTTGGAAACAAACTTTACACAGCTAAGTAATCCATCCAATGTTCACTATGAAGTGATTGAGTGCTGAGGTAACCGTTATTGTTTTTTGAATTCCATAGTTATGTTTTTTTTTCTTTTGGTTATTTCCTAAAGTGATGTCAGAAGCTCGTCACCATGTCGATAATTGTTTGTTAACGAGTCGTAACGAATTTAAATAACGATTTCTGCTGGAATCTCCATAATTGATTGGCTAAATCACTTTTCGAATATTTTGCGGTTATAACCATTCGTGTTAACACACAGTTTTTATAGATGAAAGTACGAGCCAATGGTTACGTAGCCAATTGTTTCTTGCAAGCTGGACTACTTTTTATAAGATTCTCATCATTAACGTCTCTTCTAATGACTGCAGGATGTCTAAAAACGCAAAGGACGTGTTTTATTTTGATCGTAATGGTGATTCTTTCCTGTGAAGAAGCATGTTGGCACATTAGGCGTTGGTTGGAGGTCAATGGTATTTAAAATTTGTCATCTTTTAATAGGTATTCGACGCGCCGTCTTGTGGTCTAGAATGGCGTTCTCAAAACCTACTTATTACTAAAAGCATACTGTCTCTTTCATCTCAGACAAACGTTGACACCAGTAACTTATTCGGTGTTAACATTGTTTCCAAATATCACTTGAGCGCGACTTTAACGTTACGGTAATTAGTAGCAATGTTTCTTCTGATTTTTTGCGCCCTGTTTTCTTTGGAGAAAGTGTAACTTTAGCGAATCATTAAATGAATCGCAAATCATAAATTCGCATGTTTACCACTGAGTGGCCGTGCACCTGCAGATAGTCTTCAGTGAAATGTCTGGCTGGGCGCGTCACGCACGGGAGAAAGTGTACTACAAAAGCGTACCTGCGACTGGTCCCCAATTGGGTTACGACCTCGAATATCAACCAACGCGGGTCTTCTTTTTTAAGTTCCGTGCCTAATATATTATTGAGATATTGATTATTGCGATAAGTATGTGTCACATCTAACTCGTCTATCTTTTATGTTCAAACTTGACCAGTCTCAGTTTTTCTGTTCTGAAATAATTTTATTAGTCGTTTATCCTTGAATACCTAATTCTTTGTCAACATTTCATGGAGGAAACTAAGCCCCAAAAAGCAAAAATTCAAACATAGCCAGTTTTTTCACATCGCAAACCGCCGCCGCCGTTCCGAGTTCTCCTCTAAACCGGTCTGCTCCGAAACTTGCTAGGGACGCGGAAAACTATTTCTGAACGATTCTGTACTCTATGCTACGAACAAAAACGTGACCTATGTTAATTCGGATATCAACATCAGTACTTAATTGAGTTTCGTTAATAAGTCAATTTGAATTAAACGGTCTCGAATACTTTCCGTTTTATCTTAAAACAATCTATTTTGAAGATAACAGTTGGAGCTGACTTAAATGTCTGCAGTGGAAAGCTCGAAAGCGAAACGGTTTTGACTTGGATTCAGTAGTTATTTACAGCGTTTAAAAACCTAACAACAAAAAAAGATACGTCTAATTTCTAGAGTGGATTTATAGGAATGTGATTTCAGTGCTTCAATTAGAAGTTTTACTTTATTTTCAAGTTTGTAAGGTTTAGATATGTTTGTATGTCATTGTCGCCTGTGTTTGAACGACGTCGCCACTATGTCGTCACAGGGTTTTGTTTCTCCCGGCCACCAAACAGGATTCCTTTGAAACGATTTACTTGAGGCTGAATGGGTGCCTGTTTCATTGTTTGGTGATGTCTCTTTAATGGGTAACGGCGATTTTATGGAACAGACTTCAAAATATATTTTACCAAAAGACATCTAAAGAAGGACTCTGGTTAATTTTTTTGTAGTTCGTAGTGTAGGATCATTATTGTAGAATGTCAGAAACAGGCGTACGAGCTTAATTGGACAACATCATCAGTTATAATGAAACTGATAGGCAACCCAGATAACGCCCAGAACTAAAGTGGCTTGTAAGATGTTTATCTTGGTGATGCTTGCAGAAATTCATAATCTTGTCGTTCGTGGTTTTGTCACATTTTGCAACATTTTCCACAAGTGGTTTTTAGAATTCTCTTATGAAAGTAGCTTCAGGTCATGTACCTTGCCCATCATCGTTACAATTTTTACCATTTATTGAACAGTTTATTGTTTTGCTCTCAATATTTTTAGTCCTATCATCGTTTTTGTCATGTGCCAAGCAATTTTTTAGGTGTAATAATATTTTTTGCAGTACCTATTTGAAGTCGGAACAACCGTCACCATTAAAAATGAGAAGGGAAAGCTGAAGTTTTGTCAGGCATCACGCTAGCCTCGTAGGTCTACCTACGAAGTGGCAGACTTTACATGCTGCAGAGAAAATCTCTCAGATATACAGTTTTCCTCACAGTGATTTCATTCTTACGTTAATTATTTCTAGGTGAAAAGTGAGGTGTGTGAAGTAGATTTCATTTTGAGAATGGTTTGGCAGTCCATGGTTATATCTTTAATCACATACCTATATGTTTATATAGTCATTACCTCACTCATTATGATATTCGTTCTAATCAATATCTTAATTTGTTCTCCATTTGAAACTGTACAGATAGGTTTTGTGACACAGCCTAAAATCTAAAAGATCGAGTAATGTGTCCCCAATTTCTAGAATCTTTGAATATTTTCCTTTTAAGAATTCAGAATAAGTAAATTCAATCAAGCTGATTTGAATAAAAATCGAGGTTCTTTAGTGACCGGTACGAACAGGTAGTGATTTATTTTGGAGAGATTAGTAGGTGCAACGGTTATCGTTTTATAATTGAAGTCTTTTAATACTTACATATCGATTGATTGTCTATTATTAGTCTCAAGTTACAAGGTAAGTTTTAATACTAAGTCTAATACGGACTTAATAAATCACTTCCTATCAATTATAGCACTGAATTAATTAGGTCAAAGGGTTCAAAAGAGCAAACTCTTAGATACTTACAGACAAATTAATTATTTGCATATATAAATAAATAAATAAAATTGTTTATTCGTCAACTTAAAAGTGGTACAATTGCTGAGTTTGGAATCACCTTTTAAGCAAATTTTTGCTTCATTCCTTTTAAACATATATGTTCAATATTTTCTTTTATATCTTTGTGATATAAAATATCACGAAGATATGATAGTAGCTATCAAAATATTGGTTTTATATTTTTTGCGCGGTAAGTATAAAAATTCTTTTCCTTATAACAAAAAAGTCGGAAATTGCTTTGGATATTCTTACCTTGAATGTTTCGGCAATCCCTAATCAGCCTTCATTGCTAACTTTGATAACACAGTCTAATCAACACATAACACTATAAATAATGCAATACTGATTACATAAAGTCTAAATATGCATTTTCAACCATAGTTCACGACGGATAACTTAAAAAAAATACTTGATAGGAATCAAAATGTACACAGAACAAAAAAATAAAAGTTCAACAGTCTCGATGGAATGCATGCATTTCAAGTCGCCCGATCAGTTATAATATAACGAAACTATATTGTTTAAAGGTAAATATATATAAACACTTCACAGTTTAATGGGATCATCATGATAAAAGAATCACTTTGTAGCACTAAGTTTTTGAAAGTTATGATTTCATCGTTAACTGACTGTCACTATGCGGAGCAACACCAAACACGCCCGACCGCTTCGGCGGTTATTTTCAATATGGCCGATCACCGATGAACAAACGAACTAAAGAACGACGTCCGTCCGAGCGAACGAGTTGAGAAAGAACGATGACCGATGAAGTCCGAAGCCTGCGCAGGCACTGTTTCAAACGATTGTTTTGTTTTGTAGTTGTCGTTAATTTGTAGCACAATACTCGTTTCAACATCATAATACGTAAACAATTCCGTACCTATTTGGAATGATTTAATAAACATTTTCATTTTGTAATAACACTTGTCTGCTATTGTTTGGGATAATACCTACTAACATACCTACCCGATAATACTACTACTAATGTAAAAATATGATAATACCTACTACATAACCGACTGTCACCGAAAATACCTGATCATTCTTACCTCTTTTGAAATCCTCATTACTAATTGCTTTTGAGATTCAATTAAAATTTTAAAACTAAACTATTTATGAAATACCTATGATTTAATATCTACTAAATAAATTATTTTGTCTCCTATGATTTTTTCATATTTTTCAACTTATTTCGCTCAGCTATGAAATAAATCCGATAAAAAGAAAAGTTGAAAGCATCCCGTATCTTTCTGTGGTTTTCAAATTAACGATATTTGGAGTATTTGTAATCGGCCTCCTGGCCGAGGAATGATACTCGTCGTTCTTGGTTGATGAATACGTTTTATTTACTTTAAGCACGTTACATAAAACATGGGTACTAAACACAACGGCACGATAGGTAATTCTAATGGCCACCATGAACGCACTCGGGAGACGCGGCATGCGTGCGAGTCGTTCGGAGGTCGACAACGGAGAGAGCGAGAGCGCCGAGTTAACGGTCGGAATAAATACCTTACCCGGAAGGAAGGAAGTTGTCGATCACAGACAACTGCACGCCTGCCGCGATGGGTGCGTTTATAGTAGTGTAGTGTCGTACCTAATTAAGTGCGTATCGAGTTATCGATACGCCACACCACCCCCCCACGGAGAGGGATAAATCACATTAGAAATATAACAATATAAAAATGTAAATTTAGACCATACAAAAGAATATAAAAATTAAGAATAATCCTTAAATCTAACGCGTCTGCCAGACCGTGTGGTATACGGTTTTTTGGGAGGCGCGGAATTGTTAGTAGAGCTATAAGTAGGTGGAATAGGTGGAACGTTTACTGGCAGCGGAGTTTGTACGACCGGATCCGGTAGGCGCTGAGGAGATTGCTGCTCAATATACGCTGGTTTGACCCGATCGACGCTCACAGTAACTTTTTTACTCTTGATATTCAGGGTGAGTGTTTTACCATCACTGGCCCGATCTAGAATTTCAAATGGGCCGGTGTAGGGAGGCTGTAGCGCACGCCTGACGGAATCGTCTCGTAAAAAAACGTGGGTTGCCGTAGCCAGATCTTTAAATACAAAGGAAGCTGGTTCGCTATGTCGAGAGGCTGGAATAGGTCGTATTCTCGACATTTTATTTCGCAGCTGAACGACGAAGTCGCTAATATCGTCAGATTTATCCACACCGCGACTAGGGACAAGTAGTTCACCTGGAAGGCGCAGCGGTTCACCGTAGAGCATTTCTGCCGCGGTTGTTTTTAAGTCGTCTTTGAATGCAGAACGCATACCAAGTAACACTAAGGGCAAGGATCTAACCCAAGACTCTTGATGGCACATCAAAGCAGCTTTAAGCTGACGGTGGACACGCTCAATCATTCCGTTAGCGGAAGGGTGATAGGAAGTGGTTCTGATGCGCTTAGTGGCGAATTGCAGAAGGAGTCGGCGGAACAGGTCAGATTCAAACTGAGTACCTTGGTCAGTTGTTATGATCGTTGGGACGCCAAATCGCGAAATCCATTCTCTGGTAAAGGTCTCAGCCACCTCTTCTGCAGTAATGGTACGCATAGGCCACACTTCAGGCCATCTGGTCGCTCTGTCAATTGCCGTGAGGCAGTAACGATAGTCGTTACAAACAGGGAGTGGACCAATAATGTCCATGTGCACGTGCATGAACCGACCGGATGGAGTCTCGAATTTACCTAAAGGAGTGTAATTATGTCTCGACACTTTGCTACGCTGACATGTTTCGCAAGTGTGACACCAGTCATGGCAGTCTTTATTGACGGACGGCCAGACAAAACGATCAGTTACAAGGCGGGTAGTAGCTCGAACACCAGGATGACTTAAATTATGCAATTTGTTGAAAATAGCACGACGGAAAGGAGGGGTCACGTAAGGACGCGGCTTGCCAGAAGAAACGTCGCAAATCACAGATATGCTTGTATTAGGGACAGTGACGTGAATTAGTTTCAGGCTGGAATCGCCCCTTGATAATTCGAAAGAGAGTTCCTCATCGGACGCTTGGGATTTTGCCAGATCCTCGTAATCTTGCTCTAGGACTATAGCATCGATCCGCGACATGGCATCAGCGACTACGTTGTCCTCACCTTTGATGTACCTGATATCTGTTGTAAATTAACTGATGAATACGTTTTATTTACTTTAAGCACGTTACATAAAACATGGGTACTAAACACAACGGCACGATAGGTAATTCTAATGGCCACCATGAACGCACTCGGGAGACGCGGCATGCGTGCGAGTCGTTCGGAGGTCGACAACGGAGAGAGCGAGAGCGCCGAGTTAACGGTCGGAATAAATACCTTACCCGGAAGGAAGGAAGTTGTCGATCACAGACAACTGCACGCCTGCCGCGATGGGTGCGTTTATAGTAGTGTAGTGTCGTACCTAATTAAGTGCGTATCGAGTTATCGATACGCCACAGATATGACAAGTTTTAATGAAATTGCTTTCGTTTTTGCGAGAAAATAAAAACAAAATCAAAATACTTTATTTGTGAAACAAAGGAACAGGTTTTAGAATTTGTGAATTAATGCGAAAAAGTAATTAGGACTCTTTGTTTTTAAGATAGACAAACTTTAACTCTAACGAACTGGCCACTTCAACCGGTAAGTCAAGATATTTAAAACAACAAAGGCAATAGTGTCAAAATTTCACGTCAAAACTAGTCAAAATCAACAAATGTGTGGTGTTAATTAAATTTAAGTGTCAGTAACAATTATCCGGTTTTTATACGCAAATTATGAGTTAATCCTTTTCCGGCGAATCAAGAAATAGTTCGAAATGGCGTTGGACTTAGTCAGTATAGCCCAGCCACATTACATACCTGGGTTAGTAAATCCACTAGAGAAAATCCACTGTAGGTAGTGACCGCTGAGTTTAACTGGAATATTCGGGTTTATTCACCACGTGCGACTTACAAATTGATTACAATCCGATCACCTATAGCCTTCCTGAATGATCAAGAAAGGTTTTGAAGGTATGGTTACCAGCATTTAAGGCAGTGTGGTAGATTAAGAATGGTCCTCCGTAAAGAAGAAAGAGAGGTCTCGAACCCAACATACTCTCCAATATCTTCGGATAAACCTGCAACGGAAATGAGAGTACTGTAATTTTTTTATAGGCACACAACTATATTTTTCAGAATTAGGTACCTAGATACGTCTACTTCAAATGCTTATTGGGAATGGTATATACTGGGTACTTTATTAACATTTAGATAATTAATACATATGTATATCTATACTAATATATAGGTAAAGCTGAAGACTTTGTTTGTTTGCTTGAACGCGCTAATCTCAGGAACTACTGGCCCGATTTGAATAATTCTTTCAGTGTTAGATAGCCCATTTATTGAGGAATATAATATATAATTTAGCGTGGGATAGTGTTTGCGTCATTGTAAGAAATAATCCTATGTAATAGGTATGGGTTTAAGAGTGCTAACTCAGCGCTTTTATTAAACTATGAATATTTACGAGAACGTAGAGAGGTTCGGTAGTTTATAATGGATGACAAAATCTGTGTAGATAGGTAGGGTTTGGCAGATAATTAATTCGGCCCCCAGTTTAGACAGTACAGCTTAAAGTTATCAACAATTCATCTTATGCCCATAATAACATAAATTAATTTACGGATTTGTACTGCATGACTGTTTAAGTTTAAGAGGTCCCAAAAAAGGGCTGCGTTGCCAAAAATAAACGGCATTGCGTTTGCGCGTGTCGAAATTGTACTTAGTGATACCGTGTCAGGCCGTTTTTCTTCATTTATTGTTACAAAATTGGCGCCAATGATGTAACAACACTGGTTTACTTTTGATTCTACATATTTCATGTCAAGAGCGTTACTAATATATTTTGTTGATGAACGGAGTGTCCATTTGTACGAATCTACTTATAAGGATTGTTAGGTAATTCGTGTTTTGTGGCATGTTGACAATGCATTTAGGGCGTTGCGTTGGCCGAGTAGCGTGTTAAAATATGATAAATTACCTCATTGATTATGTATATCTGGCGTGTTTGAAAATGATCGTTTTCTTCATTTAAAATGAGTCATAACTTTTTAAATACGGGAAAAGGTAATGCCCGATTTAGTCAATTGATTTTTCATATAACCGTGTTAAGATGTATGATATTGATCAATAGAGGGTCTACAAACTTAATTGAGACTTACGGCATCCCTATCAAAGACATGGTCTATATGGTAATACGTATCTGACTATTTGGCCACTAGGTTTGCGATTTTTAAAAGCTTAACATCAGACACACTTTTTGTTTAAACTTATTAAGTAATTTCCAAAAGACAATACACTTACATGAGAATATAAAAGGAAATATTTACTGATCACACAATATGTAACCGAATAAAACTCATTCGATAGTTCCTTTCTCAACCAACTATTGTAATTAATTAAAAAAGAATTGAGTCGGAGTAATTTTCTATTATGTGATTGGACAGCTGGGATTTAAAACCGTTGAATGAGCTTATATTTTTATTATAAGAGGGTAGATTACTAAATACTACAATACTAATAGGTAGATTAATAAATAAAAAACTGCCTCATTAGCCTAGTGGTCCAGAGCGCGACTGCTACGCTAGAGGTCCTGGGTTCGATTCTTCTATGAATTTCTATGGAATTCCCAGTAGCAGGTCGAAGTTTGGAATTTGTGCCCGGTTAATGGCCGTAGGCTCGCCCCCTATTACATGGGACCTAAACATACCGGCGAACTGTGGGTGTACGTTAGTACGCCTCTGCCGAACCCTTCGGGAAATACAGGCGTGATGGTATGTTATAGATTACTAAATAGTTGTGCTCCTTCGTAGGTGATACTCTCTTCGGTTAAACAGATGCTAATGAATTAAAATAGTAGTCCTGATGCGCACATGATATCAAAAAGTCCCAAATTATTGTGCAAACATCATCCACGAGACGACTTAGGTACTTGACTTAAGATCCTATCACATGGGACAGAGGGTGTCCACAGTGACTCCATCTCGATCGCGCTTAATTTGGCTCCATGATTTTCCGGTCTTTGTTTAGTCTATCACTGCGCCAAATTCATTAGGACGACCATGTTTTCACATTCCTTGGGTATTCTAAACCATTTGCCTGCTTACGGATATAGTTTGGGCCCTTTCAGACGTTTGGCCAGCCTAGTTCCACTTGCAGCGCTTGATCGGATCGGACATCGTGTTAGTTACTTGACTGCGTAAGGTAACCGTTGTTCTTCATCACAGATACACAGGCCACTGTCCAGAGTACAAGTACAGAATAGGAGACACATATGGGTCGACCACTCACAAAATCCTGCTGGATCCAAGCGTCCAGCACTCGGAAAGACTAGTATTATCCGACAGAACTGCTGATGACTTTCAGGTGGGTATAAATTTAAAAGACATAAGTAAGTACATTGTTTTCTTTTTTCCAGGTCTTTGTGGTGTAGGAAACAGAAAGAGACCTTTGCTTGCAGTGGTACAATACAAGCTATTTCGATAGTATGATTACAAATGTTGTAATATATGTTTTTCTAGGCGTGAAGGGTGGCTTGGCTCTTATAAACCTATTATAGTAAATGGGGAAGCTGATCCGTTCGATCTTGTGGGCAAAAACCTTACCCGCATAACCAGATATAAAACTGCAGGATTCCTTACACAAGGGCGTGCAAGACATACCTGTATATTAGATAGATAATTCCCCATTTAACCAACACACGTGCTCACGTGTCGTTTCAATTAACCCTGTTAAGTCTCTTATCATTAAACATTGCAGAATTATTATAGTGGGTGTATCTAATCTGCTTATTTACTATCCTGATATGTATAAAGGTATTACCCGTGATAAACTTTCCATATGATCTGAAGGCAAAATCCAGAACAGTTTAAAAATTCAAAATGATTTTGTAGGTTTCATCGCAAGAGTTTATTTTCCCGTCATATCTGCCGCATGCTAAACATAATAAAGATCATTTGTTTTGCGAAAGTAAAATCCTATCTCAGGCAGGATCCATACCAGCGTGTTTTTTCGTTATTCAACGGAAAGAACGCAAAGTACGGTCTAGGTAGCTTAGTTTGAACAACTTTCTGGTGTATTTAAACGGAAGCACGCATATTCTACCTGAGGTCCAACTTTTTCGCTAAAATGTATAGATTTTATAATAATAATTTCTCACCCAAACTTTTCTGTCGAAAAGCAGATATTATAGTCTCGGTCAACGTGCATAACAGGCGAAGTAACCAATACAAAATATTATACCTAAGTATAACGCTGTTAAAACTGTATTTACATCACACAGATCTATCGGCCTCCACAAACTGATATTGACGTAGTCAACGCAAGATTTCGCAATGGAGATCCAGTGTACAAGCATCCTATGATACCGGGATACGAAGGTATGATGTTGTTTCCTGCTGCTTAGTAAAGTAGTATCATTCATCATATTCGTCCATTGCTGAATGTAGATGGGATGATTAACAGCACAGACAGCGATCTTCAGCTTATCCGATAGCTGCCAGTTTCTTTCTGCAAGTCCTCAATCAACTTGGTTGGCCTAGTGAATAATGATTTTATGAATCAGAACAGTTTTATAAATTCTAGCTCATACTTACAAGGTTTATTTTTCGATACCTTTAGTACGTACTCATCTGATAATAATTTACCGTTACTTTAGTGTGGTACCCGTATAAAATCAAAACAAAGTACTGTACCTAATAAAACCAGTTTATTTTCTCATATAAACAAAGTGAAACCGCAAAGAATTTGTCGAGAATTAACTTGATTTCGATGAATCAGTTGGTTATGAGTCACTGACGACCGGTCCAAAGCTCAAAGGCATGCCACCGTTTCCTGAGAACCTAAGGTCTCCAGATGTTTACATTTTACCATTACTGTTAGGACACGTACATTTTAAATCAAGTATAAAAAGTTTAGTATCATGATTATTACGGGAAATAAATTAGAGTGGTGTTTGTGGCAAAACAAAAAACAAATGAAATTGTTGGTACGTTCTATTTCAAATGCGGTCACTGTCTTATTAAAAGGATTTGCTCGTGTTATTGACGCATTGTTGGCCGTCACCACAGATAAACAAATAGGTCTTTAACTGCAACAGTTAACTTGGCCTTAGAGACCATACACGACAGATCCAAGGTGTAAAGATAGTTTATGACACTCGATAGACACTTATATGACTGTAGAGGGTAGGTAGTCATAGATTTTGCAAGATGGTTGAGGCTTTTGTTCTCTTTTGAGTACTGTAATGCTGAATCTTATGACCTAGCTATGTCCAAATATTCATTATCGCCTTGATATGTTTGAAATATTTAGATGTTGAACTCTTCAAGGTATCAGATTAAGAAACTTGAAAAAACCGTTATTTTAGGCACACTTTTGTCTAGCTTCCCAGTAGCTGGATTACCTAAAGTTTGATTCTATTTACTTATGGATCTTCTTCTACTTCTTGTTGAATGCCTCCAACAAGTGGAGCTCGGCATATTTGTTGGCTTTGTTTCTTGCGAGACAAAACACTCGGTAGTCGTGGTACTCGAGAACCTGGGTCCATTCTCAGATGAGAATTCTCATCATTCGTATGAGTGTAAACGCTGAGTCCTTGTAACAGCACGTATTGGGATGCCTTAGTACGTGTCTCAGATTTATATGCAACTTTTTTTTGCTTGACGTTGCAAACAGTTTGCGCTTCTGTTTAGATGTTGGTATTACACTGACAGAAAAATGATGAATCCTGCTAAACGTGGGGAGCTGGCCACTTGGTTTATTACAAGCTGGGGTGTTGGACTAAAGCAGGCTTATTCTCACAACGTTCAAGCCGCTTGACCGCTGCATATTATGTAGGTGTGAAGTGAATAATTGTTTATAGCGTACAGTTCATTGCCTGGTCTTAAATCTACGTTGGCAACTGTTATTGGCTATTCATTCGAGAAGGATTTGCATACACAATGTCGGACAGACAATGTTTATTGCTACGACCACAGCTGTTACGATTGTTTTGGATTGCAGACAAAAGGCATTCTCAAAGTTCAATTTTAAGCTGGATATATTCTATTTGATAACCATCATAAAGACCTTATCACTGATCATGAGACAACTGCCTTCTTTATCATGATGGCTGGATAAACAGATGTCCATTAACTAAGACTATGATTTCATAAATTATAGACTAGAAACGGCATGTTGTCGTTGCCTAGACTTTTTTTATATCGTCCTGTATTTAGGGTCGAGGTGATCACGAGAAGCACAAACCTAATAAACGAAGTCACACACACATTGAAATATTTTCGTGTTGCTACTACAAAAATTGCCTCACACTTGTAAATATTTATCTATAAGAGGACATGTGAGATTTTCTTGAGAAGGAAAATGTTATGGGTGGTGTCTCCTGTGTCATATTATAAAGTCTAAGGCCTACAAAATATGCGCATAATCTCAGAATAAAACGGTACTCGTTCTTTATCAATCATTGTTCTAGTTATGTCACGGTATCAGATGGCGACCACTTGTTTTGTGTCTAGTATTCGCAAAACTAACGGGCAGTGTTTTATTTAGTGTTTGTTATTTATGTATTTATCTGTGGTCACTTGTCTTGTAGGTATCTATTGTAAAAAGATTTTAAATTATTAGTTCAGGTTTTCGCGCACCTATTTTATTATATTTTAAAGAAGAATAAAAACTGTTTGCCTAGTTTTCTATGTCAGGGTGCTTAGTTTTTTTTAGTAACTTGATGATTTATTGGATAAATAAGGAGAATGGCGATGATTCTTTAATATTTAGGTATATGAAAGCCCTGCAGTGAGAAAGAATTAGATACTAAAGCAAAATAAATTGATGAATACAGGGTTCCTCCCTCGATTGAACAACCACTTTGGTCAGCGATATACAGTCGCTGCCACCGAAGCCTTGTCAGAGTTTCAAAAGTTGCAACTAAACCAACGGGCAGCAAGGAATCAGTTAGAAAGAGTGGTCGACTTGCAAGCCGGAAAAGGACAACCTTGGGATTTGGCTGACAGATTCGTAAGTCTTACGAAATATTTTGAAAATGCACACGAAATTTATATTTTTTGTATACATATTGGGAAACAAATGCGAGAACTCTTTCTGTTGCCTAACAAACGTAAAACTCAAGAATACAGTCAGTAAGAATGGAGATGAATGAAGAAAGAAGAAAAGACGGAGATGATAAAGCATATTATAACGAGTCTCGCAGTAAATTTGCAGGAGACAGTAACTAATGTTTTATCTGAGAAGAGTCCATAAAAACGGTGAGTTTTTAAAATTCACAGTCCGCGACAGCCGAGTTCAAGCTACCATTGGTCATGGTACGACCAGAATGTGCAGGAATATTGCGAGACGTTCCCATGGATGAACCAAAACTATCACCAGCGTCGCATTCTGTCAGTCCTTTCTTCATGGAAAACAGCCATCCCGACAAATACATCAAGAAAGGTGAGGACAACACTACAAGAATAAATAAAATATATATGCAACCTCTTCTGTAAACCTTTTTATATTTTGAAGTTTGAATTCGCATAGCGGTTGTATAATTTGTGTCACATTTCGTAATAGGTTTTGACATTTATTTTAAAATTTTGTTCGGTTTGTTGTCCTCTTGTAATTTATTTTCCATGTCCTACGCTAAAATACACTCTTCTTTTGTCCGAAATCAAATATGGGGGTTTAATCCATCGCAATCAGTTCGTGAGTTCGATTAATTAAACTGATATTTGTCCTTTGTGTTTGTGTACGATGAAGTGTCTTTATTGATGTTTTCGCTCGTTTTTACAGGTTTTGCGGGTCATGTACCTTACGGTTTCCAAAGATTTGGTGAGTCATCGAAGAAACTCACAAATTCGGCGCTGTGTGACTTTTCATCTAACTACAGGAGAAGACAAAGTACTGAGTGGGCACCAGTGAATGTAGTCAAGTAAGTTGTAAATAAATCCCACGAAATTAAAATACGAAATCTTTATAAGATTAGTATATAAGACAATTTGTTCGGTTTTAATTTATAAGTATAATAAAGAATAACAAACACCGATAATGAGTTTTAAGTTACAACAATTTCTAGACGACTATAATTATTGATGACAACAGCATCTTACCTATGTGTCACTGTCAATTATCTCAATTATCTGTCAAAATTGTAAAAGCAAAGTAAACGGGTTACACGCGGAGTCTCTAAACACAATACAAAAATATAGTAAATACCTACAAAATGGCCAAAAAGAAACCTATGCCGAATCTCTCTAAAGAGGAGAAAATGGTGATGGTGATATCGGAGATAATACAAGAATTACTGGTGGCCCACCGTCAGGGCAAAGATGTTAACCTCAACAAGATGAAAACTCGAATTTCGTCGAAATACGGACTTGGGACATCGCCGAGGCTAGTGGACATAATCGCAGCGGTGCCTGCTGATGCTAAAAAGATACTTCTACCCAAGCTGAAGGCTAAGCCTATTCGTACAGCTTCAGGTATTGCTGTGGTAGCGGTGATGTGCAAACCACACAGATGTCCGCATATAAACTTTACTGGTAACATTTGTGTATACTGCCCCGGAGGTCCGGACTCGGATTTCGAGTACTCCACGCAGAGTTACACGGGGTATGAGCCGACCTCCATGAGGGCGATCAGAGCAAGGTATAACCCATACCTCCAAACACGTCACAGAGTAGAACAATTGAAGCAGCTTGGTCACAGTGTAGATAAAGTCGAGTTTATTGTGATGGGTGGCACTTTCATGAGCCTCCCTGAGGATTACAGGGACTATTTTATAAGGTAAGTTGGTCAAAGATATTTATATATTTTTCTAGCTCAATGAATTGAAATATAAATTTTCTAAGCAAGTGTTGATGTGTTTGTCTTTGATTTGCTAGGCTTTTTTAGAATTCAAGATATTTGGAGTGTAATTTCTTTCAAGTATTGATTGTTATTCAATAGTTAGTAGAAAGTGTTTTAAACAAATTAAACCTTATTTCAGGAATCTCCATGATGCCCTGTCAGGTCACACATCAACTTGTGTGGCTGAAGCTGTGAAGTACTCAGAGAAGGCCAAGACCAAGTGTATCGGTATCACAATTGAGACCAGACCTGACTACTGCCTGCAGAGGCACATGAGTGATATGCTCAACTATGGATGCACAAGGTTAGTTGAAGACCAAGCATCTAGAATAAGAAATAGGATATTTCTGTTTGTTCCTTATTATTTTGTTTATTGCAAATTCTGAAGTAGTAGGAAAAGGTACCAATTTGGAATAACCTCTCAGTGAAATATTTATATATATGTATGGAAAAAACTCAAACTTTTTGCTCTGCACAACAACAAAAAAATATACCTAAACACAATATCATAAAATCATAATGGCTAGAGATCTTTTTAAGTCAAACATTTTTATTGTAAAGACTTAGACTCTTAGGAAATTAATTCATCAGAAGTTCTTTAGAGTGGATTGTTAAGGCTACAAAATTTTTAATACAAATATCTAGTTAATGAGTTTCTATTTCAGACTAGAGATTGGTGTGCAATCAGTATATGAAGATATTGCCCGGGACACAAACAGAGGCCACACAGTGAAAGCTGTTTGTGAGAATTTCAATTTAGCTAAGGATGCTGGTTATAAGGTACCTATAGATACTATGTATTGAATTAATTTAAGTGTTTTTATTATTTGGGGTCAAACAGGCAGGTGGATCACCTGATGGTAAGCAATTACCGTCACCAATGGACACCTGCAGCACCAGAGGAGTCAAGTGCTTTAAAAGGGTTTGGGCCTCCAGTATCCTCAAATCCCTCATTTTTTTTTTCAGATTGTATATTTGACAGATTTTGTTATTCTTTCTCTAAGTTTTTTTTTAAATTTACTAGCAATTTGTACTAGTTGATGTTATTGTTTGAATGGTATGAATCATTCTCTTCTATTTTTAGCAGTACATTAATGATCATATCGATCTTGATAATAACAATTAGAACACAAAGTGCATCAAGTATTATGTTATGATTCATTTTGGTGTGATTTATATGAATCATATTGATTTGATTTCAAATGCAATCAATTATTTCCCTGGCGATTAGGATTCAAAATGTGCATTTGTAAATACACTGAAAGTTTAACATAAATCTAGTCCAATGTCATTTAAGAGTTTGTAGCTTACATTTAGGTCAGTAATTATTTTTAAATTATCAACATGAACATGTATTAATCAAGATGAATTTGGGGATTCAGTGTTTTTACTTGAAGTTTTGATAACCTTTGAACTACACGTAAAATTTTCCAAATACACATTTTCAAAACTTATACAGCAAAGTTTTCAATTTCAATATCTTCTGCTTCAAGATTGTTGCTCACATGATGCCAGATCTACCAAATGTAGACTTTGAGAGGGATGTGGAACAGTTCATAGAATTCTTTGAGAATCCAGCATTCAGAGCTGACGGCCTGAAGATATACCCAACATTGGTAATCAGAGGAACTGGCTTATATGAGTTATGGAAGACAGGGAGATACAGGAGTTATCCACCATCAACTTTGGTTGACCTGATTGCTAAGATCTTGGCATTGATTCCTCCTTGGACAAGAGTTTACAGGTTGGAATTAATTATGTATTTTCTTTTGATATCAAAATTTTGGTTCTATTTTTTAACAGCTGCTACTAATGGCAATATTTAATTATTCCCTGTCACAAAATTTTTTTCAGAGTGCAAAGAGACATTCCAATGCCCTTAGTCTCATCAGGAGTAGAACATGGTAACTTGAGAGAGCTGGCTCTTGCTCGCATGGCTGACTTGGGAACTGACTGCAGGGATGTCAGGACTAGGGAGGTTGGCATCCAGGAAATACACAACAGGGTCAGGCCTTACGAGGTAAGGAAACAGTTTATGTTGTTATATGCTTTAAAACTGTAGGTTGTATGGCACTACAAAGTGATAGTTTTAGTCTGTGTTAAGTAAAAGAGAAATTATAGTGAAAATGGTATAATATGTTATGTATAATTGTCAGACTCAGGCCCACCAAATAGAATCATTTACAAAAGGGGAGTGATAATTTTACATGATTCAAATCACAAGAAAAGATAATGCCAAAAACTACTAAAGAAAAATATTACACCATTTCAGGTGGAACTAGTAAGACGTGATTATACTGCCAATGGAGGCTGGGAGACATTCCTAGCTTATGAAGACCCTGACCAGGATATATTAGTAGGTCTGCTGCGGCTCAGGAAGTGTGCCTCAGACACTTATAGGCCAGAGCTGAAACCTGGGCCCAATGACAACTTCAAACAGTGCAGCATTGTTAGAGAGCTGCATGTCTATGGATCTGTTGTACCGGTAAGATGAAGTCATAGTAGTGATTGCTACTTTTGACTAACTTTTGTTTGAACAAGTGATTAGTTTGTTTCAGTCATTTTACCTATGTAATTTCAAAGCCTGCTATTTTTCTGTAATTTAAAGTCACTTGATACTTACATCACTAGCAAGCCAGCACTGTTATTATTACTTTGTCACTGAATTTATGACTGTTGAATTACAGGTGAATGCTAGAGACCCAACAAAATTCCAGCACCAAGGTTTCGGTATGCTTCTGATGGAGGAAGCCGAGAGGATTGCCAAGGAGGAGCATGGCTCTGACAAAATGGCAGTCATATCTGGAGTAGGAACCAGGAATTATTACGCAAAGATTGGTTACCAACTCGAAGGGCCTTATATGGTCAAAATGCTTGTGTGATATTAAAGTTGTTGAGTTTTAAATGTGTTATTTTATTTTCTTAGTAGATTACATTTTATTCATTGAAGGGGAAAATCAAGAGTATGAAAGGCAAAGGCAGTCGAGAGTATTGTAGGTATGTATAATCTATGGTGAATCCAAATGGTCCAAGTTCAAATACACCAGAATTAAAACTCCGCCCTAAAATGTTTTGTGATTGCTACGTTTTTAAAATAGTAATAAAAATAAAATAGTAAGTAATACTTACCTAGGTGCCTAGGTAAATAAACTGACCTAAAACTTTTGTTTTCACGCAGGTTTTTTTTATAACATAACATACCATCACGCCTGTATTCCCCGAAGGGTTAGGCAGAGGCGTACTAATGTACACCCACAGTTCGCCGGTATGTTTAGGTCCCATGTAATAGGGGGCGAGCCTATTGCCATTAACCGGGCACAAATTCCTAACTCCGAGCTGCTACTGAGAATTTCATAGAAAAACCCAATAACACTTAGCTCGACCTGGGAATCGAACTCAGGACCTCTAGCGTAGCAGTCGCGCTCAGGACCACTTGGCTAATGAGGCGGTTTTTTTTATAATAAAGTTAATCATCGCAAAACTAATTGCGGACAACTTCAGACGCGCAGTTATATCAACCCTACTGTATTTTACAAACACCTACCTTCCAGTTCCAATTCCAACCATCTCCTTTTGTTCGCCTTACAGACCAGATCCACCGCTGTCTATCAATCCAACAGAAATCTATCACAAGCACGTTGGCATGCTGCCCAACTACGCTGGTCACGTTCCTGGATGCGTGTTCAGGTAAAACACAACTTTATGTTGTTGGTATCTCAACACTTTACAGCACTTTTTTGGAGCTAAACAACACAGTACTTACCTACCTTTACCATTTATTTTATCAAGTACCTACTTTCTTCTATTTTCCTTGTGGCAATTGAGTCGATGGCGACTATTTTATTTTGCCAATCTCAAGTACTACCTGACCTGATCCATGGTGACAATACTAAAATTCGCGCCAAATTAAGGCCCACTTGCACCAACTTCTTAAATATGTTTAAATTGCATTTAAACACAATTTTTCATAGTAAATTTGTGTTTAAATACATCTTAAACATATTTAAGAAGTTGGTGCAAGTGGCCCTAAAAGTCAAGTCACGTGATTGATTGAAATTGACGTAGTAGAAACTGCAAACGTCATTGGTCAACCAAATTGGGACAACCTCTTTGGTTACAACTCCATTGAGATATTACAACTCAATTTACGACACACAAAAATTAAGTATTATTTATTTTTAGTAAAATGTTTGTGTGTGTAATCCACGTCAAGCAATACAGTTGCGTTACAAAAATCAACGCTATTCCGACGAAATACGGGCGTTGCGGCGATGGTCCAAAGTTTTAGAACAAAATTTGATCAGTATAATGGGAATTACTTCGTAAATTAAATATCTATGTAATTATGCTTTCAGATTTGGGAAAACGTATGGCAATGACACAAGGGACGCAAAACGATGGCTGCGCGGAGACTTTACCTCATAAGCCCTCTTGTGATTGTAACATTTGAACAAGCAATACTGAACCTTACGTTAAGACGGTTATACGGTCGAAATCAATAGTGATATGTTTTTGAAACGATAAAATTTTAGTTTTGATTTGGTATAAATATTCGAAATAAAATAAAAAAAAACTTAGAATTCAGTTTTATTTATTTAATGTAACAAAAATCCCAAATAACTTTAAATTCGGTTGGTTCCAGCCATTCTCATTCAATACATACGGGTGCTTTTTATTTTGATTTACATTAGGTTTGAGCTAGAAAATACCGACTTATTAACATGATTAAATACATGTAAAAATTTTATAAAAATGACAGGGGCAGTTTAAATGCATGGAGGTCGCAAAATAGCTTTTTCATTTTTTAGAGAGACCAACAGTTATCTGGGTTATTCATCATTGAGTCATTTTGTATCATTGGCGGTATATATTTATAAAACGTATATATACTAGGACTCCTCAATCTGTACAATCGACAAGAGTTTGAAGGCAGCGAAGACATCTGCGTCTTGATTTAGTAAAAATAATAATTTGGTTTGGTATTTATGTAACTAACAACACCTGCGTTTTCTTTATCAAACGATCCATGTGTATCTTAATCTTTTGTCTACTGTACACTGTACACATACTTTGTAGTAACTTTGTAATAAGCGACCTTAACTCTATTCCACATAGTTCAATTTCTATTGCAATAACATTTTCAATATAATAATAGGTATATTGTCATTCTGATTTCAACTTATGCTAACATATTCTTACGGTTGATCATCAGTGCTATTTTGATGTTGTACAGCCATATTGCCAGGTAAATACTTTCACAATTTACAAAAGCCATTCAGTAGGTATTCTTAAAAAAGTAACAATTATAAAACAATCTATATACGTATAAAAATATATTAAAATATTATATCACAACAGGTATTTATTTACACAGTTTATACTACATTTTCTTGTTTCTTAGCGTTCCACTCCTTCAGTAGTTTTTCAGCCAGTGCTAAGTTTTCGTCTTTCTGTAAACATAATATTGAATAATATTGAGTACATATTATATATTGACTATGGAGTATTTTAAGGTACATATTATAAGGCCCATTTAGATGAGTCGGATGTTAGTGGCGACTTTTAGTAACATGTCATTACAAAACATTTGACATTTTGCAGTCTCTAAAAGGATTTCTTTTCACTTTAAAAATATTCAATTATAGGTTTTTGTTATGGGATAGGGGGTAAACGTAAACTGATGGTAAGCGATTACCGCCGCCCATGGATACCCGCAACAACAGAATTTCAAGTGAGTTGCCCGCTTTTAAAAATGGGTTTGGGCTTCCGGTATCCTCACTCGAAACCTTTGAAATACAACGTAAGGGTTGTTTCACGCCGGTTTTCTGTGAGGCTGAGGTATCACTCGGAACCGTCGAGCCGGGCCATTCGTGCCGAAGCATAGCTCTCCCACGGTTAAAAAGTAATATGAATGTCAACATTATAGCTTTTTCCCAGCTATCGGTATAATATATCGGTAATCGATTGTTTGTTACAGACGTAAAGATCATTACGTATTCGTAAAGCAACCGGGATCGAGGGAATGCCGTCTTTTACGTAAAACGAGTGTTTGTATAGAGCTTGTAATGTTGACGTCATCTCTCGGTAATCGGTATAATACTTTGTCTAGAATAAAATTCAAATACTTGACTACCTTATTCTTGAACCAATTTTGATATTATGAAAAAAAGAACTTTACGGATTTTATCGCGTTATATTAGTAATAACTCTAATTTCGGACGTTGAGGACCCTTTACAGCGTCTATGGTCACGGGCAGTTTATATATTGCGGAAATTGAATTTTTACTAATATAGGTAATGCGATAAAATCTGTAAAATTGTTTCATTTCATTAGGTCTAATATTCGCGTAAGCTTCAGAAATCAGCAACTTTGGTATTTTTGTTCGGTTCTAACTGGGTTGAGGTAAAATTTATCATGAAACCGGCGTGAAGCAGCGCTTGCGTTGTGTTTCGCCGAGTGAGTGAGGTTACCGAAGGCCCAAACCCTTTTAAAAGGCGGGCAACGCACTCGTGATTCCTCTGGTGTTGCGGGTGTCCATGGGCGGCAGTTATCGCTTACCATCAGGTGATCCGCCTGCTCGTTTGCCCCCCTATCCCATAAAATAAAGCCATATAAATAGTCGGCAATCTAGCCTTTCTTTAGCGTAGTTCCTTAGCCACGCGATTATCGATAAGTATTACAACCTATTTAATCATATATTTACCTTGATAAAGCAAAATCTGGCGAAGTTCTCGCCGAGTTTCTTGTGTGGTTCTGAGTAGAAAGCGGTGGGTGGAATTGTCAATACACCGGTCTCCTTGGCAAACTTCTTCGTAAACCGATAATCACTGTATTTGTCGTGCTCCGTTGACAGGTCAATCTTTTTAGCTGTAAGTAGAAAGTAATTATGTAAATTTCAAGTTATTAAAAGTTTATTGTAAAAAGACAAATAAGGCGGAGTGACGGTGAAGGCGTTTTGCGATCAAATTTTAGCCGTATATCAATGCATTAAAGTTGACTTTAAATTGTCACTTCTCCATCACTTGCCACTTTGAACTGACCCTTATATTGTTTACTGTTTCTATTACTCTTTTTAGAGAACATGGATGTTGTAGAGGATCGAAACGATACAATCCGTAACTGCCTCATTAGCCTAGTGGTCCAGAGCGCGACTGCTACGCTAGAGGTCCTGGGTTCGTTTCCCAGGTCAAGCGGTGTTATTGGGTTTTTCGGAGTTAGGAATTTGTGCCTGGTTAGTGGCAATAGGCTCGCCCCCTATTACTGTGAACTGTGAGTGTACATTGGTACGCCTCTGCCTAACCCTTCAGGGAATACAGGTGTGATGGTATTTTATGTTATAAAATAAAACGTTTATATAACGTCTGTTTCAATGATAAATATTGGACGTTTTGTAGCATTGTGTTAATGTATACATTTACGCAGGGGCGGTCGCTTAGGCAGCAATTTTTTTAAATTACTTTTAAAATGTCATTAGAAGGGTACTCAGCTACGACAAAAGTAATCTTACCTAAATTAGACCAGTCAGCTATAATGAAGTAACCCGCCTCTGGGACTGTGGGGTTGAAGCCGTTCTCTCTAAGCGCCTTCACCAGGAAGTCACGCTTGGGCAGCAACTCCCGAGCTAGGGCTTTGAAGTAGCAGTCGGGAGAGTCACGGCGAGCCAACTCGTATTCAAACGAGCGAGCTATCGCCTCCTAATCACAAAAATGTGTTCAATATAAATATAGAACTTATTTATGAAAAAAAAACCATTTTGACATTTCTAAGCTGAAGCCAATAAAACCACCATGCATGCATTCCTGGATGGATAGTGACAGTTCTCGTTTTGAGCAAACAGATGCCTGTGCCAGGAGTCTTCGCTTCATCATACCTTGAAAAATGTGATATTGGTATTATACATAAACTCATTACCCTTTCTTTTGTCGTAGTTGGGCAAAAACAAGAAGATAGAAATCTGTTTTTTCTTCGGTTGGTTCATGGTTCGACTTCACAACCGTTGGTTCATGTACGGTTGTGAAGTCCTGGGTTCGGAATTTATCTAGTGACACAGACTGATGTTGGATGTATATGGAAACTTGAAGGTAGGTATCTCACCTGGACGGGAGTACAGCAGGTGTAGACGCAGTTCTGGTGCACCACCTGGAGGTTGGCCATGAGCGCTGCGGGCCCATAAGCCCAGCCTGTCTTCCAGCCGGTCACCGAGAACGTCTTGCCTGCTGACCCAACCGTGATCGTCCGCTCCCACATGCCGGGCAAAGTCGCTATGGGAACAAACTTAGCTGTTACTTGTTTGACGAACTTGGAAATCGAATTCGCGAAAGCGGATATCGGTTGCTTTCATTAAACAACGATAGTCCCCTAGAGCAGTAGTTCCTGACCTTTAAGTAATGAGGAACCACTAATCAACATTTTGATCTTATTCTTCGTCTTTTATTATACCACTATATTACCTTTGATGATGAGGATGACTTCTTGCTTTAGGGTGCTTTCAATGGCCACGTGGTCCACGGACCACCGGTTAAGAACCAATACTCTAGGTAGAAGGTTGTAACAATTATTATTCTATTATATTTACTAACATTCTTATGTTAATTGGCTAAAGCGTCCGTTCAACTAAACCGAAGATCACATCTTTGAGACTGGCTGTGGTCAAAGCTTAAGACGCTGACAACAGCTAAATGAAATTCGATGTTTCGGTATTTTAGCCACGCCCATTATTGCTCCGATAACTTAGCGCTTTTTTAAAACAGCGGTGATACAGCGAACTACCTAATAAGAAACAGTGACGCGATCAATAATGAACAATCAATAGATGGCGCTGTTGTGTATTTATTGCTCTGTATGAAGAACTAGGAACAAATTAGGCAGGAAGATTGAAAAAACAAGTAGGTTATTATATCTTTATATTTTTAAATATTTTATGAAATTGTATTTACAATGAATTAACAACAATATACCTAAACTTAAGGAAAAAGTAAAGGGGATGCTATTTTTTTGTCGTTATCCCCGCTAAATAATAAAATTATTATACCTACGCTACATATCTTACTATTATATCATTATAAAATTGTAAAATAGCTGTGTCTGTACATTGAAGATATTTAACCTTTTGAACGCCAATGACTTGTATACAAGTTCGAGATTTTCGTGCCCTCAGCGCCACTACTTGATTAGAAGTAATACATACCATCACGCCTGTATTCCCCGAAGGATTAGGCAGAGGCGTACTAATGTACACCCACTGTTCGCCGGTATGTTTAGGTCCCATGTAATAGGGGGCGAGCCTATTGCCATTAACCGGGCACAAATTCCTAACTCCGAGCTGCTACTGGGAATTTCATAGAAAAACCCAATAACACTTTGCTCGACCTGGGAATCGAACCCAGGACCTCTAGCGTAGCAGTCGCGGTCAGGACCACTTGGCTATTGAGGCAGTTAGAAGTAATAATAGTATAAAATAAATTTACGACTTTTACAAGACCTTTTATTTTGTTTTTATGGAAAATTGCCCTATATTAAGTCATATTTTTAACTTTTTCACACATAATAAGTTCTTGTTTGTTTTATATTCAATAAAAACAAAAACGCCAGAAAATATTTTAATGCCCCCAACGCCAAGTACTTGATATAAAGTAAGCCAGTGATGGGACACGATGAAGACCTCGCTATATTTCATCTCGTCGAAACGTTCATAAATACTATTATTGCAAGAAAATTACGTGAATAAATAATATTTCATAAATATTGTAAACTATAAACTACGTTTTATTCACCTTAATCAAGAATAAATAGGTTTTCTAATCATTGTCGATAGAGAAACACCGTTTGAAAATCCCATCCTTACAAAGTGACTAGTTGTCAGTGCGCACAACGCCACGAACTTCTATAGAAGTAAATCTGTGACGTCATAAGCGGACGGGTTTCAAGGTCATAGTGACTTTGTGCATTTTAGTGTAGTGCAATATTTACATCTTGCGTTGGCGCACGGGTTCTTACAAAAAAATGAGGGACGATGAATATGACGTTTCAGGAATGTACTTCCGTTTTCTATTAGTTTCTAAAAACAAGAAAAATCATTGCTAGTATTTTGCGACACCTATACCTAACTATATAAAACTATAGAATACCACGTTTCAAGCTTCTATTGATTGTATTTGGTTCTATTTGTTGTAAGTAAACGAAATAAATTATGCATGAATCGGTTGAGGTTATGCACGTGTAACTCGACCACAGTGAATAAAAAAAAGAAAAATACCATAGACATCGACATCTAGACATCCTTATATAAAACAGAAAGGATTTTGACGTGCCTCGAGCGCAAACGACTTGATATGAAGTAGAAGGATTACATTTGGAGACAAATAGGGATGTGCCTTCTAGAACACACGTCTAAGAAATTTACAATTCTTTTCTTTTATTATGGGAAATATATCCAGGTTTTCATATTGATTTTTTTATGAAATAAAACAAAATATGAAAATACGGTATCAGTTTTTATTTAGCTTCGTAAATTGGCGAATAAACATTAATTTCAACTTATAATATTATTTATCGATAGGACATTAATCCCATCCCTACGTTTTACTATAGATACGTTATACATTTGTAGCGTGGCGCTGGAGGACACATCGCGTATTATATAGATGGGCGTCGAAAAGGAAGCAAGTGGGTTAGGGTATACAACGAACCCAAAAATGTGATTTTTAAATTTCTTGTCTGTTTGTCTGTTTGTTACGGGTTGGCGCAAAAACTACTGAATAGATTTTGATTTTGTTAGAAACTGTTAGAAAGTATGTGCTCCAACTTAAAAACTGGTATACTTCTTATCTAATATAATTAAACGGAACATGAGATACAGCTTGACCTCTCTAATGTATAGACACCCATACAAAGAAGAGTTCATCATTGTTGGTTATTGAGCTTCAAGTGAGTGAAGCCACGGGCAGAGGCTAGTCTCTACTATTATAAAATTGTAAAAAAGCTGTGTCTGTACATTGATGATATTAAAAAAAAAACAAGTGGGTTAGGGTGTATCAACGTCTACGGACCCAAAAATGTGATTTTTAAAATTCTTGTAATAGGTATATAAAATTACAAACTTACTGGTGAATTACAATTTCCAACACTTCACCGGTTTCTAAATTGTTCTCCAAACGTCTCTTTTTACTGTTAAGAAAATTAAATAATTCAAGGAAATAAATTATTAATTATTCTAAAAAAGTAAAATTGCGTCTTCTGGCTAGGTACGCCAGACGCTATGACCACTAAGCCACCGCGAGTCCCACCTGCCATGTCGAAATTTGCCTCCACATTCTCAACTTACGTCCATCTATTGAAAAGCAAGTTACTTTGCCTCTCAACCGACATGACTTACCTTACGGTTAGTTCTATGTCGTACGATGCTATCATACCTAATAACTAACTTTTTGTGATTTTTTGCGTCTTCTGGCTAGTCGATGTCTGCGAGTCGATTTTTTCCTTTACTAAATAACTTTATAAAAATTAGCATAAAAAATGCAAAAAATCACAAAAAGTTAATAAAATAAAAAGTTCATAATAGAAAATTCCATTAGTCGACATCAAGAAGCGAACTCGATACTTCTAAACCCCGAGTCTTTGCACTTACCACTAGACCAATCGAGCACTGCTTCTAATAATGAATTTACGCTATCGGTAATGTATAGTTTTCATACCTAGTTATTTGGTTATAATTTCATTTCTGTTCGTGTACTGTTTTGTCAATATGAAATTATAAAAACTGTACTTACTTTACTACTTCCATGAGATGTTTTTGTTTGTTAGTATAAAAACGCTTTTTAGCTGGCTTCCGGGATTTTTGTTTGTTTCCCATTGTCCACCGCAAATATTTTCACTACTTACGTAGAACTTTATTATATAAAATTTACTCTAAATGTTTATATACAGCTTAGAACTATTTATAGTACAATTATATCGTTTACCTATTGTCAATTTTATAGGGAACAAAATAAAATAATGTAGATATGTTTATGTTCGAAATTGTCATACAGCAAAATACGTAGGTAATGAACGGATAGCGCGCGGGGTGAAGCGACACAGGTCCGTCTAGCAGCGCGTCTATGCGATCACTGTCGGACTGCATAGAACAGAAAGAGAAGCGCGATGACGCGACGCTCGCAACTTTTAACAAAACCTTAAAACATTTAATTACTTATAAAAAAGTTAAGTAGTCGAAAATATAAGACAACGAAATTATGTATTTAAATATGATACGTTATTGTTATTAGTTTTACCAACTAACATTGACTAGTAGTACAGATATTTTACTTGGAAGGTCGTTTTAAGAGGTCAGTTTACCATTTTTTTGTATCGAGAAAACTTTTCAAAAACGTGTTTTAAATTCAACGAAATTTTCCGGAATACGTTCAAGATTAACATACATTTTTTTCGCTGTCACAAACTGTATGGATTTGGCTAAAACTTGTTCGAGATATGGCCTATTTAGCTGTTGTCAGCGCCTTAAGTAAAAACAAACACGTAGTAAAGGTGTCTACCCTCAACACCACAAAGAAATCGTTTATTATTTTTATAAACTTTGAATTAAAACTTAATTTTTAAGTTTTAATTCATTTTAATTGTAAATGCAATTACAATGAAAATAAATTAAAACTTAAAATTCTAAACAATTTAACAGATGTTCACAGTTATTCCAAAATAGATAACTCAATTTGAATAATTTATTTGTATACACATAAAATAACATACTATCAAGCCTGTGTTCCCCTAAGGGTAAAGCAGAGGTGTATTGTACACCCACAATCCACCGGTATGTTTAGGTCCTATGTAATAAAAGGTGAACCTATTGCCATTAATCCTAAACTCACATTAACATAACATACCATCACGCCTGTATTCCCCGAAGGGTTAGGCAGAGGCGTACTAATGTACACCCACAGTTCGCCGGTATGTTTTGGTCCCATGTAATAGGGAGCGAGCCTATTGTCATTAAGGTGGAAGCTCTCGGTCGCCGTTTCATACATTGTATTGTACGTACTTTCTCAATGATAGCAATAGTTTTAATTTAAAACGACTGTTTTTTAACTTTTCTGGACCATTCTGGTTGCGCAATTAGAGATTCAAGACAAAATAATTAACCATATTGCCACACCGCGATGTTAAAATTCCATCAAAATTACGTGTGTGTGGGTTTCATCTTTAACAAATCGTCACATTTTTATTGAAAATGGCGCCACCTACTGTACTATTTTTTTACTGTTCTTCCTATCACGTAATTTTGATTCTAATACATTAGTTAAATTACTTTTATTTTATTAAATGTTGTAAGAATAATCATTTTAATAAAATGATTACAAAAAATTTTGGAATACTATAATATATTGTCTGTGGAACTAAGCCTGGATGCAATATTATTTGTCTGTGATCTATGTATTTGGGTTGGCTAATATGTGTCTGACGGACAATACCGAGACAAACGGTGGCTACTGATTGGTCAAAAACTAAAACGTCAATAACGTGACACGTCTATTGGGTAATAATGGCATGTATTGTTTAGGTACGGTATAAATATTATGAAAATGTACACAATCATGTTTATGTACTTTAGTTCATATAGTAGGTACCTACCTAAGTTTAGTTCATGAAAATTTTATTCATCTATTACATAGGTATAATGAAATCCAGAAATTCAAATAAAACAAGATGAAATTATGCTATTATTTATTTTCTTTTTCATATACTTAGATACATTTATTTATTGTTTTACTTCACTACACATAATTCCACTAATTCAAGAGATTTTGTCCATCTCAGAGGTCAGCTCAGGTGTATGTATCATCAACATACATATTAAATCAGTTTTTTCACGTCAACCGCATCTTTCAGATATGGAATTACGGAGCTTCGCCAGGTGTGGCTCGGCTTCTGTATCAACTCCTGTTTCTGACACGCTGACACGCGTGTAGATCACTGATTACGATATTTTTGATAAAGTATGTAGTCTTTGATCTCTGCGTTCCTTCACACGTTTATTTTGCAAATAATCACAATTTACCAACTGGCTGGAGTGAAGGCACTGGGAGTTTCTCGCATTTGAAAATCATCGTGACGCTATTTACATGACCTGGTACACGGCACTTCTAGTAGATACATCTCCATTTATCAAGTAAACAAGTCAATTGATATACAATTTAAACAAAAATATACAGAAATCTAATCATTTATCAGCGTTATTTACATCTTCATACTTTCACAAATTAGTCTATTGACTTTTTGTAGCAAGCGAGTGACGTGACACAAAATATTAAACCGCCTGATATCAATCGTTTACAGATCGATTTAACTCTTATTCGATATATCTATATTTTGCATAATAAACTGCCATACGATGCATCGTATAATATGTTTCGTATTTTGTGTATCACTATAAAACATATAATCTATTGATGAACTTAATTCAAAATAACCTTGAACATAACACATTCTATTTTCAAATAATATCGTGAGTATCGATACGAATCATATCGATCTATCGATTAATCTATTTGCGATTCCTTTTGCTTCCCGTTACTACCTACATCATCAGCTGATGATGTAGGTAGTAACGGGAAGCAAAAGGAACACGCACTCGATCCTGTCACATAGCACATACATAGCTATGTATGTGCTATGTGACAGGATCGAGTGCGACCCGACGTTGCCAGTTCGCCACTGACATTTTTGCTACGTTGCCATTATCGTCAAGGTCAGGCGACCCACGATCACAAAATAACAAGATGGCATAATTGCATACTTTGCGTTTCGATTTACACTGACAATGTTTGGCGCGCAGGTTTGCCCGTCAGGTATTGCTTTTTTTTTTGCAATAATCTGATTAGCAATTTCTACTAAGATTTGATTATTAATTTAATATATTATATACTATTGAAGTTTTGAACATCTTAAATTTGATAGCACGGTATGGTTTCTCGTTGTATTCCTTTACAAACAGGAATGAATTTGTTTGGAAACAAAATACAGTGCATTTTGTTTCCAAACAAATTCATTCCTGTTTGTAAAGGAATACACCTTAATAATTTCGTTGTTTGAGTTTCGAGTAGGCACCAATTATGTACGTATAAGTAACTTTTATCATACCAGCAAATTATATTTTTAATTGATCCAAATCAATAATAACAAGTAATTAAAATTCCACTAAAAACGATTATACGCGTAAGTAAAAGCATTCTTCTTTTTTATTTTATTTTTAGGATAAACTTGGGTTTCAATTTTAATGTTATCGCCACACTACCTAATACAATTTATTACTCGAAAAATATTACATACGAAATTTACGTACAGACACTTTTTTATTGAAATTTATACTATGCCTCCGAACTTTCGCTTTCCTCTCGAACGAAAGGAACGAACTACTCAGTGTGACCAATTGTGGCAGATTTCTGCCAATATGGATTATTTGGCTATTTGGGCAGATTATGTCGACGAATTGAAAAATCGACAGGATTTGGCACATTCGAGAATATTTAACCATTTTTAGAAAAAATAAACAAAACTTGTTAATTAACACGAATTACCGATCCATTAAATTGATATTTCACCCTAGACACTCGAGATTTGAAAACTATAAAATTATTTGACAATTGAATAGTTAAATGTATAATCACTACAAAATTAATGACAGTTTTTGAAGTAATTGCTGAATGCCAAAAACCTACGAGATAACGTTGCTGCTCATTGTGTGGCAGATTTTGGCAGATTCTTTATATTCCAGGTGGTCACACTGAACAGGATTGATAAATTTAAATTATTATTATTGTGATGATAAGTTTTCTTTTCTTTTCCAATCCCGTCAAACTCAGTGTAAAATATTTATTGAGTGAAAATATAATTCTTCTGTTTTTCAGTTGTTTTTTAGCATTGCCCTAATTAGTGAGGAAGGCATACCAGCTAAATAAATGTTCGGTGTAAAATTGTTTTGTAGGTAGTAGGACCTAACCTCAAATATAACAATGGACATTTTTTTTGTTGGAAAGACGTCAAAATATTTGTGAATTATCTCAGATTGAATTTCATAGTGAAACACGATGCAAATGTTGTATGAACGTGATAAATAGAACAGTCATTTCATTTCACCGCTAGCTGTTATTTTATTACACTCAAGCATCCCCAATATACTCGTCTCTTGTTTTCTATACCTACCTACAACTACAAACCAATAAATTTTGCCCTACCTATTGAAAACAATTGAGCAATGTGTGAGAAAAACATTTGACTGATAAAATAAAGAATGCCTGATGAACAAGGAACATCAATCACTCTCAATCTCAATGAAGGAAATGTTTCTTCAAGTTGTGTTCTATAAGTATTATATGGATGGAGGATGACAAAAAAGGTCATGCAGTCACAGCTTTGATTATCACTCTCAGGCATGGTAATCTCATTTATAAATTACATATATTTAGATAATATTTATGTGGCTATAAGTAAAGGGACTATGGTGTTTTATTCGTTTGTTAGTATAATGAATATACTATCATTCTGGGTCTTTCATAAACCCACAGCTGAAGCAACTACCTACAGCCATACAATGTTTTTTCAGTGTGGGAATTGAACCTCTGTATCATGTTGTCAATGAAGCAGAAATCAAAAATCTTGAATTTCGGGTTGTCTGATAAATTATTACAATGTCTTCTCAACTTGTTATAATTTATAGAGTACCTAATAATTGTATACTTGTTCCTGCTAAAAAAGTAATATTGTTTCCAGGTAGGTATTATTGAAGATGAAAAGTCTGTTGTTGACATCAAGTGCTTTCTATCACTGACATGAAAATCTCGAACTAAGAAGCTGCTACAATAGATAAAAATCTATTTCAAAATGAAATTATGAATAAAAACACTATTATTACTATCAGGTCAGTGATATTCACAATTGTCTTGTGTATATTTTTTTCATGTACTAACTGTATTGTATATTTTTACTAAAATAAATTTCATTTCAGGTTCAGAGTTAAGGGGCCGTCCTAAAAATTGACGCATTTTAGTGAATTTCGTTGACCGATTGTGAGGAATCTACAAAGAATTTATATAAAGTTATTAATTATTTGAAAAGAACTGTTCTTAAACCTGGCACAAGCGGAAATGGATTTTTCAATTTACTTCTATAATAATCGTAAATCCCTTTTATTGACAACTCCTTTTCCCAAAAAACGCGTTTCGAGTGAAGTTTGATGATCGGTTTACAAGAAAATATTAGTATTACTGAATATTAAAAAATACTATAAAACCCAGCATATGCTCTACTTGGCACTAGCGGAAGCACTTTTTTCAATTTTCATACAAAATATAGCAGGAAAAAAATATTTACGTAACGTAATTTTTCGTGAAAATTGCTGACAAATATGTATTTTTTTCTATTTTTTAGAAATACATTTTGATTATTTTTTAAATTACTTATTAATCTTCAGTTATCCCTCTATAAGGATCAAAAATTACTTTTTCAAAAAAAATATGTTTTGATTTAGTAAATCAAAGATGAAAAGACCTATAATTGTGCTATAATATCGAGCGCGCAAAGCCGCTCGCGCCAGTCACGTTTGGGCCTTCCCAGCGAGAGGACGTATCGCTTTGTGTCACAGGCGTACGCTTGTTTGACGTAAATATTTTCCCAAATTATACTGCGATTAACACAACTTGATACGTTGATTATTTTATAACTTCTAATTTCTAGAAAAGCCCTATAATATAATATGGTCTGGTATTTTTTGTAGGAAGTATGGGTAGTACAAGTTTCTCATTGTGCTGATTACGAAAATGTTTATTTTTGAAATCCAAGATGGCGGACATTACTTTTCTAAATAAATGAATATGGGTGTCAATTTCAAAGATTTTCAGGGGCTGATTACGAAAATTATATTAATTTTGAAATCCAAGATGGCGGACATTGCTTTTCTACATAAATTGATATGGGTATCAATTTCAAGGATTTTCAGGGGCTGATTATGAAAATTATTGAAATCCAACATGGCGGACATTGCTTTTCTAAATAAATTGATATGGGTGTCAATTTCAAGGAATTTCGGGGGCAGATTACGAAAATGACATTAATTTTTAAATCCGAGATGGCGAACATTGTTTTTCTTAATAAATTGATACGGGTGTCAATGTCAAGGATTTTCAGGGGCTGATTACGAGAATGACAGTAATTTTGAAATCCAAGATGGCGGACTTTGCTTTTCTAAATAAATTGATATGGGTATCAATTTCAAGTATTTTCAGGGGCTGATTATGAAAATGATATTAACATTGAAATCCAACATGGCGGACATTGCTTTTCTAAATAAATTGATATGGGTGTCAATTTAAAAGCATTTTGGGGGCTGATTACGAAAATGACATTAATTTTTAAATCCAAGATAGCGGACATTGTTGTTCTAAATAAATTGATACAGCTGTCAATGTCAAGGATTTTCAGGGGCTGATTACGAAAATGCTTTTCTAAATAAATTGGTATGGGTGTCAATTTCAAGGATTCTCAGGGGCTGATTACGAAAATCATAATTATTAATTTTGAAACCAGAGATTAAAATTTGGTTAATTTTTTCAAGTTAGATATGAACTGTTAACTGTTTGTGATTTTTTTGCACATTCCTAGATATTATTATAAAGTTATTTTAGTGATAGAAAAACTCGACTGCGATCAAAATTTGAACCTACGTCTTCTGGTTAGATAAATCAGATGCTATGATCACTAAGCCGCCGCGAGTCCCACCTGCCAGGTCTAAATTTGCATTCACATTCTGAATTTACGTCTTAAAGGTGACGTCAGTAATATCTATTGAAAAGTCACTTCTTTTTTGAAGAACATCCTACAGCCTGATTGTACTTGTGTTGTACTTGTTATTGGGTTTTTCTATGAAATTCCCAGTAGCAGCTCGGAATTTGAAATTTGTGCCCGGATAATGGCAATAGGCTCGCCCCCTTTTACATGGGACCTTAACATATCGGCGAACTGTGGGTGTACATTAGTGTACGCCTCTGCCTAACCCTTCAGGGAATACAGGCGTGATGGTATGCTATGTTCGAGGTACTTACGACTGCGACTGCGTGTGATTGCGACATTAAGTATAATACCTATAGCTCTCAAGAGTCGGCCACCGAATTTCTAATACAAACGTAATACCAAGTTATATCGTAAGTAAAACACAATTTATTGGATTACGATTTATTATGGTATTATGTTTTTGCCGGCAATTCAAGCATTCAAATTTAGACAGCGCAATGCTTGGTAATTTAGTAGCTATTATAACGCTTTATATTTTACTAGCTTCTGCCCACGACTTCGTCCGCGTAGAGGAGATATAGGAGATATATGAGGATATATAGCCTATAGCCTTTCTCAATAAATGGGCTATCGAACAATGAAAGAATTTTTCAAATCGATCCAGTACCTAGTTCCTGAGATTAGCGCGTTCAAGTAAACAAACAAACAAACTCTTCAGCTTGTATAGATTTAAAATATGCCATGATATACATTACAAACAAAATTATACAATCATAGCACCTATTACCAAAGCTCTATGTTCATTATTCAAGAGCAACCTCATCTTACAATAAATTATTTATAAGCAAAGGTTTTAATACATGCAAAGGTATGAATATTGTAGTTATCGCCGTGATTACTGTAGTACAAAATTAATGTCTTATGTTGGTCCTTCATTAGGCACATTCTACGTGCATGGTAAATTATGAAAAACAAATACCAGTTCTTCAGACATCTCATCTCACACTTTTCACGATGAAGTGGAGCAAAGTTAAACTACATACCACAATTAGCACAGATGTACATACAACCGAGCGGTTTCAGTCGTGACCAAAATGTGTTTTGATAAACATTTAACAAAATATTACGATTTTAAAGTGCCTATCAAAAGATAAAACTATCAACCCTCCAAAGTAAAAGTTTGAAAATTCAAAATCCCTGAAACACATTTTTTATGATGAGTAGCTACATATCTCATTTTCAAATACCTACCTTTAAAAACTATTCACCCATACTAATAAGTACATTAACCTTCAGGCTTCAACCCCCATTTCCTACCCTTAAAATGTAAAAATCCATAAATCATTAAACTCGTCACTAGGTATTTATTAGTAATCAGTATCTACAAAAATTACAATTTTTAACCCCAATTTCCGCCTTCAAAGTTTTATGTTTTGATGTTTATTGAATATTGTATGTATAAAAACTAAATTAAAAACAAAATTGAAAATACAACAAAAAAAACTAACGAGAATAAAACTAGAAAATTAATTTAATAATGAAAGGATCAACATTGTTTATAGGCTCGTACGCTCGATCTGCAGCCATGTGTGCGTGAAAAGCGCACACAAACATAGAATTTACCTAAACTCGATCGAGTGAATTTTTAGGACGGCCTCTTAATTGAACAAAATAGAGAAATGTTGCTTTATTTGCTTCCTTTCTATAATGCAACCGGTGGATATCATATGATTTATCTTGATGAAAACTTGCTAATATTGTATATTGCAAAATATGAGTATAAACTGGCATTATATTCTTAATTAGCATGTCCAGCTAATTTTTTTGAACTTACATTATTCTAAACTTGCTATGTATACCTATTATATGTTTATCAACTAGTGTAAATATAAATGGAATTTCAGTATGTAGTATCATAATTATTTTTTTAAAATATTGTAATATGCCACATAGAAGTTTATTATGTTAGTACGAATCCTAGTTGTACAGGAAATCAAAATTATAAAAAAAGTAATCATCGTTTCATTTACCTATATTTATTTATATGGAATAAAATATTCTTAAATATTGTAACATGTTTTATTTTGTGAACACAAAGTCATAGATATAATACCTACTGTTACACGTTGTTAGTCTACTCATCTAATGGTCCTAAGCGCGAATGCTACACTAGAAGTCCTAGGTTCGATTCCCAGGGCGATAAAAGATGTTGTCTATGAAATTTTCAATAGCTGTTCGGAGTTGGGGATTAGTGGTCGGTTATTGGCAATAGCCTCGCCCCGTATTACATGGGAGCCTAACATACTGGTGGTATACATCAGTACGCCTCTGCTTAACCCTTCGGGGAATACAGGCGTGAGGGTATGTATGTTTCATTAGTCTAGTGGGCCTGAGCGCGACTGCTACACTAGAAGTCCTGGGTTCGATTCCCAGGTCGAGCAAAGTGTTATTGGGTTTTTCAATGAAATTCTCAGCAGCAGCTTGGATTTTGCGATTTTTGCCCGGTTATCCTACGATCTTATGTCAAAATAATGAAAATTGAAATATTTCATTAGTTCATAAAACACCATCTCTTGGTGAAAAATAAAAGCTGTAAATGTCAAATAAGAACATGACTATCTACATAAATCTATAATTTGTATATGTATAAACATTTTTTCATTGACAGATTCGCAAGTCCGCAAATTCGAGTGATTTGAGTGATTTTTAGTTAAATTAAAGGACACGAATAGATGCATAAAAAATATGGAGCGGTGCAATTCACAATGGTACGTCTCAAATACGCTCAAATTTGTCGTAAAAAAATAAAATGATTAAAATGGCGCTTGTGCCGCCATCTAGCGGGAAAACAGTTTTTTGTAACCTGAACGATCCACCTTAACCGGGCACAAATTCCTAACTCCGAGCTGCTACTGGGAATTTCTTAGAAAAACCCAATAACACTTTGCTCGACCTGGGAATCGAACCCAGGACCTCTAGCGTAGCAGTCGCGGTCAGGACCACTTGGCTATTGAAGCAGTTCCTAAACTCCGAGCAGCTAAAACTAAAAAATCTCTTCATAATGAGGTCACATTAATTTAACTAAAATGCTTTAAAAACTACTACTCACCAATCCTGATATGCTGGTTAGGTTCAAACACCATCCATTCATACACTTCATCGGACAGACACAGCACATTGTGCTTCTTGCACAGGTCTGCGATCAGCTGCAACTCTTTCATGGTGAAAGCCTTGCCCAGGGGGTTGTGGGGAGTGTTCAGGATGATCATCTTCGTACGAGGGTTGAAGAGAGACTCCAGCTCCTTCTCATCCAGTACCCAGTCTGCTGATGTAACTGTGCCAGTTGTGGTTTTCTGAAGAGAAAATTATTAGCTGAAGTAGATTTTTTTATTTTATTTAGTCGCACATGTAAGATAATCGAAATACTGATTCATAATGAAAAATATACGCCTGCATTCTCCGACAGGTTAAGCAAAGTTGATATAAATCCTTGGCGGTATGTTTAAGATCCATGTAATAAACTACTGGCAATATTACAGAATAGTTTAAACTGGGAATCGCTTGACCATCGTTTCTCAACCTATTTAGTTTCGTTATCCACTAAATAATGGAAAAGTTAAGTAAAAATGTTGCCACCACCACGTTGTTTTTAAATTAAAAATAATATTAAACGGGGTGTTTCCTATTATTTACTTTTGTAATACTGAACGCGACTCCCTCCTAAGGGGTCACGGTCACGACTAGGTTGAGAAACACTACCTATTAACCCGCTTTTTTTCCAGAGCGCATTTTTTAAACATACCCGCTTACATGGCCTGAAAGCCTCCATTGCACAATGGGCCAGAAAGCCTCCATTGCACAATGGGCCTGAAAGCCTCCATTGCACAATGGGCCAGAAAGCCTCCATTGCACAATGGGCTTGAAAGCCTCCATTGCACAATGGGCCTCAAAGCCTCCATTGCACAATGGGCCTCAAAGCCTCCATTGCACAATGGGCCTGAAAGCCTCCATTGCACAATGGGCCTGAAAGCCTCCATTGCACAATGGGCCTGAAAGCCTCCATTGCACAATGGGGCGTTAAATGGATAATGGACGTTTATGGAGTAAAAAAGCCCACTAACGTAAATAATATTATAACGTATTTATATTTACATATAAAGTAAATAAGCCCACTAACCGGATTCAACGCAATAAATCTAGGCACTCCACCCGCTGACTTGATCATGAAATCATAGCAGTCAAAGAAAGGCTCTATAACTATCACCTCATCGCCTTCGTCTATATGACCTGGAAATGTAACAGTGTTTGTTTAAGGAGAAGACATTTACTTAAACTCATTGGCTAAATAGTTGGCCTTAACTTTACTAATAGTTTTCTTGTGTATGGATAAACATTAGTAGGTAGTACATTTGGATTTGTTAATTTTTATCATAGCTTTGTATCAAATACTAAGGTACTGAATTACTCGTATGTCTAATAGGTGAAAATAGTCTGCTGCTAAATAAATTCAATACGATTTTTCGATCTGATCCACCACATGTACCTTTCGATCGATCCACGTAGATACATACTTATTGTTTATGTTTGTATCGATACGAAAATCGAATGGATCGTATCCCTTTGTATAAATTCACTTGAGTATCGATATGGATCGAGCATCCCTCCTTTCTCTAAAAAAATCCGGCTCTGGTCGTGAGCCGGATTTTTTTAGACAGTGTAGCAACTGCCCCGCTTAAGTTATGGAGTGCCGCGCCCCAAGTTTTTTTTTATGCTTATGATGTCACAGTGCTGTTGTCTACATTTTTGGGATGCGAGAAAAACCGCGGGAAACTGCTAAAATAGCTTTTAGGTAGGAAGTAAATAGGCCCCGATACATGCTTTACCTAGGACCCCTGACATAGTTAATCCGGCCCTGCTTACGACACTGTGATAAGGAGAGCCTTTGCCTTACTCATAAATTTATAAAGCAAAGGCCTCCCTAACCTCCTTTTACTTTCACAAGCTTTTTCGAGCCAGTTGCTCAAATTGAGAAATAAATAAATAATAAGAATTTATAGGTTTATATCTACTTAATTAAATTTTCACTATAAATTTATTTTGTTAGAGTTTTACGAAAGATGTTCAGGTAGGTACTTCGAAATATTTAATATTCACTCGCCAGCTTATCAACTGTCGTGCGCTTGACGCGACGCGGTCATTGACCGTAAATTTTGTTAAATACACTGAGAATTTCAATAAGTATAGTATCTATCTATACATGCCTAGCTATCACAGGGGCGTTCAAAACCACACCAACAGCGGCGATGGAAAAGGTACTCAACCTTGCACCGCTACATATTGTCATAGAGACTGAGGCCCGTCTTGCACTACACAGACTGGCAATAAATGGCCTGTGGGATAGTTCTAAGCCTAGAACTAGACACACAAAGCTTAAAATACAGGAAGGCCTTGAAGAACTAACGAACATGCACTGCGACAAAATGCAGCCCATGTTTTGGTTCAAGAGATCTTACAAGGTTCATCTGCCGTCAAGGGAAGAATGGATGAAGGGACTCGACCCACCAGAGGAGGGCAGTCTGATATGGTACACTGACGGTTCGAAAACCGAGTCGGGTACAGGGGCGGGCATATATGCAAGGGACCATAAGGTCAGTCAAAGCATGGGCAAATTAGCTACAGTTTTCCAAGCGGAAACATATGCTATTCTTGCCTGTGCACAACAGATGGAAAGTAGCGGTACCACAGGTAGGTCCATCTACATTCTTAGTGACAGCCAAGCGGCACTCATGGCCCTGACCTCCTACAGGATCGATTCAAGGCTGACCATGGACGCTGCCCGAACTCTTAATGAGCTGGGAAAGCGAAACAAGGTCAGGCTTGTTTGGGTCCCTGGTCATAGGGGTATTGTGGGCAACGAGCATGCCGACGAGCTGGCTAGGGAAGGTTCTGGAACCTCACTAATTGGACCGGAACCATTTGTAGGACTGGCTCCAAGCACAGTCAAAACGGCATTTCGGGAGTACGCAAGGGCGAGGCACATGGATGAGTGGTTGAGCCTCACGGGACTTGCTCACTCCAAGAAATTCATAGGTTCCTCATCGAAATGGCAAAATGCCATTTGGAACTCAAGCAGGCGGCAGGCCCGTCTTTTGATGGGGGCGCTGACCGGACACTTCGGGACTAACGCTCTCCTACAAAAGATGGGTCTGACGGATACATCAGCCTGCAGGGCCTGCAAAAGGGAAATTGAGAGCATGGAACACCTTCTGTGTACATGCGATGCAATGGCTGGAAAGCGAATGTGCCTTTTGGGTCAGGGTTATCCAAGCCCGGAGGACTACAGACTCATACCCCCAGGCCTCATTATAAAGCTCATGGAAGAGCTGTTTGTAGAACTGGGAGGGGATGAGGAATAGATTATCTAGGGGAAGCACAAAAGATCCCATTGGGTCGAAGTGCACTGAGGCCTTGCTGCCTCGGCCCTACACAAGATAAGATAAGATAAGATCTATCTATACAAATAAAAAATAATGGGAATAAAATGGGAAAACTTTCTTTTACCGCAAAGAATAACAAATAAATTTCAGACTAAGTACTTGATTTTTTTCTGTAGGTTCTTTTATGTAGCGTCTTATAGATATAACGCAGGGCCGGCTGAGCAAAAGCCAGCAATGAGTTGTAAAAAACAAATAGATTGGATTGTTGATGTGGATTGGCGGCAACTAGGTTAGGTTAGGTTTTTTACGTGGGAGAGCCATGCTTCGGCACGAATGGGCCGGCTCGACCGGAGTGATACCACGGCCTCACAGAAAACCGGCGTGAAACAACGCTTGCATTGTGTTTCGCCGAGTAAGTTGAGGTTACCGGAGGCCCAAACCCTTTTAAAGGCGGGCAGCGCACTTGCGACTCCTCTGGTGTTGCGGGTGTCCATGGGCGGTGGTTATCGCTTACCATCAGGTGATCCGTTTGCTCGTTTGTCCCCCTATCCCATAAAAAAAAAGGTATATTCTCCAGGTTTTTTACTGCTTGCCATTAGCAGATAGTTTAAAGAGATAAGAAATTCAATTATATCTATCAATAATGTTTGCCTCCATACACTTCAAATGACCAAGTACTCAAACGCTACTCAATGTTGACCCCAATAAGGCCTGTGCTCTCTCTATCACTTAAGGTCAAACTGTGATGGCAATGTGTGCTAAATTTACTACTTATATATGTATATAACTTTATAATGTTGGCATGGAAAATGCTAAAAAACATTGAACCATATTTGTGTTCTTTTTATAAATTGTCTCTCTCCTGAAAACCCCTTTTAATGCACACCAATCTTTCCAATACAAAGTCATAAGCTTACCTAAAATAGCTGAGTAGAGGGCTTCATAAGCACCATATGTGACTAGGATCTCAGTCTGTGGGTTTATCTCTCTGCCTACTAGTGGTGAGTACACCTTTGATAGACACTGCACTAGTTTAGGGTGGCCCTGTAAATAAAACATCCAGTGTAATATACAAACCACAGAAACAGAATGAGTCATAGGCATTTTTTTTTATTTTGAAAGAGTATTGCCCCACCCTAGGTGCCTTCTATGTCTGTGGATTTATGAACACAATTACATGGAGCCACTATCTGTAGGACATATAAATATTTCTCTTCAATTAATATGTAATGAACAATTAAAATAATCAAATCAATCTCAATTAATATGAAATAATTTTCCACTGATATACAATTTGCCATTAGAATTATATTGTTAACAGTTTTCATATTATTTTACTTCTGTGTCCACTTACAAATCCCCTGGTGTATTGGTTCAACAGAGGGTTGTCACTGGTTGCAATGTCCCCTAGAGCTTTTGTAACATGTTCTGGAGCATGGTAGTCCGGGAAACCCTGACCAAGGTTCACTGCAGGCTTGTATTCTGCTGCCAGCTGAATATATTCAACCCTATAATAGGAAAAGGAGCCAAAATTAATGAACATAGATGGTGTGCCAGGATAGCAACTAGAAATTTATAGTCTTTGTCTACCCCAATGGGAGACAGGAGTGAAAATATTTATGCATGTAATTTCTTATTAACAGAATATTTGGCAATGTGATAGTATCAATCTAGATGAACTTTGTGGTTACATTTATTATGTCTTACTATTTAGATAAAAATCTGACATTTAAATTTAAATTGATTGATCCATGTGTTGAGCATGTAATAATATTGATAACTATTTTAGTTATAATAGGGGCACATACATAACATTATAACTACTTTTTTTACATCTTACAGTTATCATGTGAGGTCAACATTGTATCATCAAAAATCATAATACTATGATGTAATGTAACATCATGAAGCAGTTCACTAGTGTAACTAGAATCATAATGTTTGATAAAGTATTCTGGGACATTCTGGGACTTAAAAAGATCTTTAAAAGATCCCATTGGGTCGAAGTGCACTGAGGCCTTGCTGCCTCGGCCCTACACAAGATAAGATAAGATAAGTTGATTTGCTTTCAGTCTTTATTAGGGCTAGTTTTTGTGGAAAACCTAGGTAGTCTCAGGACCAGATTCATGTTACAAATACAATTATCTCCTAATTTTTGGTAGATAGTCGCGTTAGTTACACCATTTATAACTCAAGAACGGCTGAACCGATTTGGCTGAAAATTGGTGGAGAGGTAGCTTAGAACGAGAAGACGGACGGACTTTTTATCCCGTTCCCGTGGGATGTGATGACAGACCGAATTCCACGGGGGCGAAGCAGCGGGCAGAAGCTAGTACTTCATAAATTTTACCAGTAATTGCTGCATAATTTATCAATATTTAATTATCACAGTTACTTGACAATTATGTTTAATCCACCAATTTACTCAAGAATTGAATTACTTTATATAATTATTGTTTATTATATCTATTTTTTTAAATGTAAGTAAGTATGTAACTTTTGATATCTCTCAATTTGATTCAAAGATACAATGGCAGAATATAACAAATAAGTAAGTTAATCATTTGATATATTACTTAACGGGTCAAGGAAGCCATAGGAGCAGAGTGGATATAATTTGATAGGTAGGTACTTAGTTTAAGCCATTTTATAGGATTGTTCTAAGGAATTCTCAGCAGCACAGATGTTACACATTAGTACGCACAAAATATAGGTCTTTACAGCACTGGAGGCACACAACTCTTTTGGGAGTAAGTACAAGTGTATTAGTATTATGCTCACTAACAAATCTATATCTATACTAATATATAAAGCTGAAGAGTTTGTTTGTTTGTTTGCTTGAACACGCTAATCTCAGGAACTACTGGTCCGATTTGAAAAATTCTTTCAGTGTTAGATAGCCCATTTATTGAGGAAGGCTATAGGCTATATAATTATCATCACGCTACGCGGACGAAGTCGCGGGCAGAAGCTATAATAGATAAATGCCATTCTAATTTCTACTAAACTTTGATTATGTAACACGATAGTTTTAACTATGACTGTCTAAGAGTTCTTCACCCCCTTAATAATAGAAACACGTTAATTATACGTAAATTTCACTCACCAAACACTTTTTTCGCCGGCTCCATATCGCGCAGGTAACTTGAATTTGTCAGCCATTGAGCTAAGTCCACAACACTGTTTATTAGCCACGTAATTTAATTTTATCTGCTCCAAAATACCGCTCCGGCTTCTCACAGAGCTGTACAACGATTGTCCCCACCTAAACATCGTACTCATAAATTTTATAACTACAAACAACGAACAGTAAACTTAACCTATGACGTGACAAAAACTCAAATCATACTCAAATGTCAAGTCAAATAAACTGATAAGATTACGTACTCACTGTATATAAATTAAAAAAATAGTTCACACAATATGCGTATCAGCATAAAATGGTAAACAAACCCAAATTATCATTAGATGTTGGAATGATTTTAATATTATAGTGTCATATTCAGAAGTTAAATACATAAATAGATTTTGATATTTCCTTGGCCATTTGCTACCAGCCGCATTATACGTCAAAAACGTCACAAACATTGACAACTATTTTCAATTTTTTTTTTTTTTTAAATTATGGCGCCACACTTTTTGTGTATTTGCCAGTGTCAAGTATTAGAATAATCAAGTAGTTAATATTTCCCATCATGGGATTGTATTATGGCACCACACTTTTTGTGTTCGCCAGTGTCAAGTATAATGTTCAGTTGCCCCAATAAAACGGTAGAAACTTTATTGAGGCTTCGATGGAGTTTAGGTGTGAACCCAAAAAGTCACGATTTTCAATTTTATATCATTTGCCTACACTCTCACACGTTCACGAACACTTAATGGTTAATTATCCACCATAATTACACATCAAACTTCGGAGAAATTCAAGTTTTGAAAAATAATATAAAATCGACAACGTGCACTTTACATTTTCCCGCCTAAACTCCTATTTTCAATTTGTCATCTGTCGAAACTTGTCGAAACGCTTTTTTTTTTTTTTTGTACTTTTGTTCCATAAGGAACAGGCTAAGGTCAGAGACCATGCTGCCTAGTCATTAGTATTATATTCCATATTTTGTAAAATTCGAGGGTAAGTCTTAAGTATTCGTTTTCTTCTTTGTAAAAATCCATGTGAAGTCATTAGTATATAATTTTCTTTTTTTGTAATAATCCATGTTAAGTCATTAGTAGGTATACTTATAAATTTACATTTTTGTAAAAATCTATGTTAAGTCAGTTATTCGTTTTCTTTTTTGTAAAAATCCATGAGAAGTCATTAGTATTAAATTTTTCATTTTTTGTAAATGTCCATGCTAAGTCATTAGTATAAAAGATTATATTTTTGTAAAAATCCATTTTAAGTCATTAGTTTGGTAAATACTTCCAATTTAGGTAGTGTTCATAAAAATCATTTTTTTGTTATTTAGGAAATTAGTACAATCCATGTCTTTTTTTGTAAAAATCATATCAAGGTAGGTACCTACATCTTTGACTATTTAACTATAAGGACCCGCCTCTCATGATCATTCCCCTCTGTCAAGGTAGTGGATTAAAAAATCTAACGCGTTTATCAAAACTGTTTCCGAAATCGATTTTTCATTAACAGAATCGTTTCCGCTCAGTAAGGTCATCATAAATGCTCCGTGTAAATACCGATATACGTGCAGTTAATGTATGCAAAAAAATATCTAATATCTTATTTAGATAAAGATGGAGTTATTTTCCGTATGTAAGTATTAAAGTTCATTTATTTCTATTTAAATCACATAATACAATTTATTAATAAAGATCGAGGACGATACCGATTCAATAATCGAGTATAAAATAATCGTTTACTTCAAGCATGCACTCCCCACGAGACTACCCGCACTCCCCACGAGACTATCCGCACTCCCCACGAGACTAGCAAATTTTTTTTACTAACAATATGAGCCTTCTGCTTATAAGCGTAAGATTTAAATTTAAATATCCATCAAAATGTCATTTTTTGATTATCAATTATATATCATCCAATAGGATGTCACCATTTATGATTTCCAATTATAGGTCTTAATGCAGAATTACCGTTTTTTCGCAATTATAGGCCTTATATATATTATGACATAATGCATAAAACTCGAATTTTAAAAAGTGTAGCGAGACTATGTCCCTCTTTTGTTTTGTCATTTTAATTAATGATGTGATAGTGTTTGTTTACGATTTCGAATCGATATCGATATTATTTTCGTGTTCAATGTAAGACCAAATTATAATAATTGCTAAAGATCACTAAAGATGTATATCATGAATTTATGATATCACTATATTTTTATAAAATTTAATAAAATAACATTTTTGGAAATGACGTAACTAAGATTATTGATTATTTTTGATATCCAGTGCTATTAGATATTTTATTTGTTACTTTTCAGATCTACAAAAGACCTTCATTTAAAATGAAGTAGGTGTGATTGATAAATAATAGCTTAAAGCCGTTGCAGATAAATGTGTTGACAAAAGAATTTATAAATTAACATATTTAAATCGTATTTTAAAAATAATTGAAAATGATTTCTAAGATACGGTACGGTTTGAAGGTCTGGGGTTTCTTTTACCGCTTAGGCGGAAAACCAGCACATGGCCCGCCTTATGGTAAGTGGTTACCGTAGCCTATTATATGAACGCTTGCAACATCTGGGGTATCACTCGCCCGTTGCCAACCCTGTAAAAATCTTTTCACATCCGGTAGACAACACACAACACCGGTACCCCCACTGCCAACATAACGCTTCCTCGCGGAGCTCTGGCGATCTTGCTCACCGTTAGGAACACAACATAGTACAGTGCTATGTTATTTGGCTCCTATTTTCTGCAAAGTGTAGGTATTTCCCCAGTTGGGCAGCTCCAATTGTAAGTAGAGTTATTCAATTCCACTATGCCCTGCCTCTCGGGGTGTTTCTTCAAACACATTATTTTCTTTTTTCGATATCCGGCTCAAAGAAATAACGAGAGTACGAAACACGACATACCATCACCTCTTTATTCCCCAAAGGGTAAAACAGATGCGTACTTAGGGGGCGAGCCTATTGCCATTAATCGGGCATCAACCCTTAATTTTATAGAAAAACTACAATAACACATTGCTCGACCGGGGAATCGAACCCAGGACCTCTAGCGTAGCGCTTCTGTTCTGTACAACGGCGTTATATGAAATATAATAAGTCTCAACAGCCTACCCAATCGGGTGTAGCAATTATAATAATAACTAATATATCTATTAATGTTCTTATTTATTCACAAAGACTAGTGTCATTCCTAATATATCAGCCTGGGAAAGAATAGAAAAACTCTAAATCAAAGAATCAAATTAATTGGTATCAAAGTATTTGTAACAAAACGTCCCCAATATCCGCTCTATCTATACTAATATTATAAAGAGGAAAGATTTGTATGTATCAATGTATGTAACAAATAAAATCAAAAACTACTAGGCCGATTTCGAAAATTCTTTCACCATTTGAATGCTACATTATTCAAGATTAACATAGGCTATAGAATATGTATTTCGAAAAGTTAGCGATTTCTCTCACCCGTGCGTTTATTTTCCAATTACATAGTATGTACCTATTTATCTATACCTAAATATTTTCTTTGTTTTGTATTTCATTAGCATACAATGAGAGCATTGCATTGAAAATAATTATGACGCAAGATATTAAAAAGGTGTGTAGGTATGGATGATTTTAATTTTGCAAATAAATAATTACATATAAAAATAATTTGTAATCGTTGTTTACGTTTTTATCTTCTTCTTAAAATAATCTATCGATATAAAATATCGACATAGTAGCTTCCTAATTATTTTAATTGTATTATACGTTCGTATTGTCGTCAATTCTTGTATGTTGACGTATTTGACCTCTATGTGTGCGTAAATTGTGTTAGTGGTGAAGATTTTAATATGTGTGAGTTCGTAGCGATACAAAATGATTTTGAGTATGTGTGCAGCAATGTCTATGTAGTGTTTCCTCCCCCCGCACCAAAAGTGACAGACTTTTTTGTTCATAGAATTAAGCGCGTCACTTGTCCAGGGATAGATAGTCAAAGACCTACATGCATGTAAAACAAGAATTTACAATGCATGATGGATGACATGTCACCATTGTCACTGTCCTATGTCATTGTCACTGTCGTCCCTAGGAATGACAGTAACAAAATAACCTCAATAACTCACTCAAATCGCAATGAGAAATTGAGAATCATCAGTTCTTATTTTTTTTTTTATGTACAATTTTATCAACAAGTCGGAAATATGTATATTTTAAACTTTTGAGCAACATTACATAAATGCTCTCTAATAACTCCCTAATATGATAAAATAAATATCTATTTACATAATATCTATAAACCTAGGTACATTTATCTAAATTTGCCCAACTGTGTTATTGATGAAATTAAACAATGTTAAATACGTAAAACTATTTGCAAGAAGATCCTGGATTGTGCACGGTACCAAATCAGAACTACCATATAAATCAATTAGCTCATCCATTAGCACAAGGCGCTGAATGCCAAAGAATGAACATTCAAAGAAAATGTGAAAAAGAGATTGCTCTGCTTGAGAATTACAATAGTCACATTGAGAACTTTGAACCATTTTCAAACGAAAAAGATGAAAATTTAAAGAACAATGCCCAAAGCGAAGCCTTAAAATAGTGGTGTAAAATTTTCTGTTTATGTAAGTATTGTTTTTGCAAAACCATGGCATACTTCCAATAGGAACATTAAATGTAGCATACCATAAACCTTTGTTTTCAATTTGAACTGCATAGTTCCAGTGTATTTTCCATAAATCAGAGGCCCTTTTCTTTAAAAGGGGAACTATGTCTGAGCATGGGACTGAAATATTTAGATAGCTACTGGAATCAGAAACAATGTTCGTAGACTTGGTTATAGTTGTGGCTAGATAGTCAGCCTTCTCATTTCCTACCACACCAACATGCGAGGGACACCACATAAATAAGACTTTTATATTATTTTCAAGGAACAAATCCTGCCAGTATTTTTTTATTATATAAATAATATAGTTATTGTTGGCATTGAACTTATTATTTTTAAGATTTTCGAGCACACTCATGCTATCACTAACTATTATCCATTGACAACTACCATCATTTTTATGTTTAATGTGTTTTAAGGCAGCAAGGATAGCCACAGCCTCAGCTGTGAATATACTTGTGTTAGAATTTATTTTATATCCAATACCTGAGTTTAGTAACCCATCAAAAATGGCAAAAGACACTGCATACTGAGTTTTTGAACCATCAGTAAAAAGAAATCTGTAACCAGTGTATTCAGAAAATTTACTGTATACATCCTCCTTAGATGATAAATGACGATCAATAATAATGTTTATTTCAGGGAATGCACATTCAAAATCCCCCTGATAGCATGACAGAAGAGGTGATCTATAAATTTGGAGAACTTCAAGAAATCTAACACATTCATTAAAACCTTGGAGTAAATAAAAAGGATTACGAATGGATGGTGAGGCAGAATGTTTTAAATTTAAAAACAAAGGATTATTATATTTACTGTACAATCTTAGTATGTATCTTTCTCTTAAATAAGAGAATCTTATACTTAATGGAGGGAGATTACACTCAACTTGCATCACATTAATAGGAGTGCTTTTAAATGCTCCAGTAATAAGTCTCAAGCATTTATTTTGTACTTTTTCCAAGATATCTACCAACTTACTATCACCTGCATAACATAGAAAACCATATTCAAAATGGCTACGGATCAAGGATTTGTACAAAAGCAACAAAATTTTTGGATCTGCTCCCCAAGATGCACTACACAAAGATTTCATAATATTAAAAACTTTATTAGCTCTTGCAGTTATTAATTCAATATATTTTTTCCAGGAAAGATTATAAGTAAAAGTAACACCTAAAAATTTAACTTCATGAGAAACAGGAATAGAAATTTGATTGTAAAATACAAAAGGAATGAAATTGCTTTTCTTACCAAAGACAACCAATTTTGATTTTAATGCATTTATATCAAGGTTTAAATAAGAAAAATATGCAGACAACCCTTTCAAAGACTTATTTAGAATATTTGTAATATTTGATAATTTTTTTCCAGATGCATAAACAACCAGATCATCAGCAAACTGAAGATTTTTAACGTCTGAACCCAAAATCAGATTTAGACGTCGAATATATAGAATGAAGATTAATGGAGAAAGTATACCTCCTTGACAAACTCCAACAGAAGCAAATCGTGGACCATATAGTTTACCATTATACTTAACATACACTTCCCTTTCAGTCAAGAAATTATATACCCAGTGAACTAGTTTATTTGGATTACCAACAGAAAGCAATTCTGAACATAGAACATCAATATTGACACTATTGAATGCTCCAGCCACATCAAAGAATACCGACATTAAGAAACTGTTATTATTCATGCTATTTTGAATATCAAGCTGAAGCTGACAGAAGCTTTCACGAGCCGACATACCTCTTCGAAATCCAAATTGATTAGCAGGTAATATATTATATTTTTCTACATAAAATTCTAGCCTTTGTTTTAGTAATTGTTCGAAAATTTTGCCAACACAAGATGTTAACGCTATAGGACGATATGAGTCTGGATTTAACTGATCCTTATCTGGTTTTAATATGGGTACCAAACAATCAGACTTCCATGTGCAAGGTATGTAATTATTTAACCACAAATCATTTAAAATTGTTAGAAAAATCTGCAAACCATTTTCACTAAGCTGTTTCAACATTATGTAAGGAACACCATCCAAACCAAAAGCACTATCCTTTCTAGAATCAATAGCAGACATCAACTCTTGCAATGAAAAGGGATTGATTAAAAAGCTATTTACATAATTAGATTCACTAACAGAGGTGACATTTGTTTTATTATTTACATAGTCTGGAGTGTACTTCTGCAAAAAACCTTGAATCCAGCTATCATCATTATTGTTGAATGAGAATGTTTTATTAAATTTACGCATATATTTCCAGATTCTAGACACAGGAGTGCATCGATTAAAGGAGCTACATAATTCAAACCAACTATTTGATCGTTCTGTTTTTAAAGTAAGTTTTTTAAGTGCTTGCATTCTTTTAAATTCTATAAATGTTTCATCTGAAGGGTTGTTCTTGAAGTTAAGATAAGCACACCTAGATTTTAGTACAGCTTCCGAACATTTTTTATTCCACCAAGGGAGGGGAGGATGTTTAATCTGCCTATGAAAATTATTATTGACAGAAGTGGAAGAAGTGATCGTATTTCGATGTGGAAGGGACTTATCAACTGCAGAATGCAGAGTATTACAGAACAATGTATAAGCTTCCAATGGCATTAAATTTTGCACCTGAAAATTAGAAAATTCTAAATCTACATTTTGTTTATATATTTTCCAATCTACCATTCTAAAATTGGGGTAGATAGGCAGAGGTATACTTCTATTATTATTTGTGAGACCACTATTTACATTAACATTATTTACACAAACTTTAATAATTACAGGAAGATGGTAGCTGCCAATTGGATCTTGATGTACATACCACTCACAAGAAAGAGCCAATGATGAAGAAACCAAAGATAAATCAAGAGCATTCGGACGCCATGTCAATGAACCAACAGTTGTCACTTCACCGGTATTCAGCAAAACTAAATCATTATCATCAATGATCTCCAAAATGTCTCTACCTCTTGGATTAACAGAATTACATCCCCATGATGTGTGATGAGCATTAAAATCACCAGCAAATATCATTGGTTTAGGAACTGATTTTACTAAAGACTCAAATTTATGTTTGTCAAATGATGGAGTACAATTTGTTGGGCAATAAAAACTTACAATACTTATTTCTTTATTATTTACAACAATTCTAACACAAATGTTTTGTAAGGAGTTATCAGAATATGTGCTAATTTTTCTATAGTTTATACTGTTATGAATTAATATAGCAACACCATTATGAATGTTGCCTATATCATTTCTTTCTACTTGATATCCTCTTATATAAAAATGTTTAGTAGGGGTTAACCAAGTTTCTGAAATTATTGCAACATGAATATTATTATCATAAAGAAGGCGTGTAAATTGTAGCTTATTACTTAAAATGCTCTGAGCATTCCACTGTATAATATTAAGATCCATTAATAGAAGAAGTGCTATTTCTGAAAGTTTGTTTAAGGATTTCTCTTATGGAAGCTGAATTTATCGGATTGTCTTTTTGATTTAGTACTATTTTTGTTATTGCATTTGTTATGATATTCATGAAAAGGTCTGATTTTGTTAGGTTTTGTATATGAGTTTCAATATTTCTCATTGATAATTGTGGGAATGAATTTTCGTTAAACAGTTCTGAGTATTTGATGGCTCTTGATTTTATTTTGTTTTCTTCAATTTTGATTTTTTTTTGAGGACAAGTATTAGAAATGGCGATGTGATTGCCACCACAATTTGCACATTTTGCATTTTTAGTGTCTTCTTTGCAGGATTTGAAGTTATGATCTAAAGAGCATATCGAACATACTTCCGAGTTTTTGCAGTATCTCGCAATGTGCCCAAACTTTAGACAATGAAGACACTGTTTCACAGGTGGAATGTAAGCACTTACCTCGTGTCTCCAGGAGTCGAGGTAAACATATTGAGGCAATTCTGTTGATGCGAATGTTACAGCGACGGTCTGAGTAGGTTGATACGATATCGTACCACACTCGCTCCGCACGCGACGCATGAAACGCCTTACCTGAATTACATTTCGCGAGCTGCCAATTAAGCAAAATATCATTTTGTTGGATAAGTCCGTAGGAACTGAGGTCAGAACCCCAGTCACCTCCGTGTCACTAGCCGGAATAGTGGCTTTTAAAGATAATTCGTCCAGTAATTTTTTATTTTGCAAAAAAACATTTGCATTATTTGATACATCAAATGTAATTCCAATTTTATATTTATTAATAGATCGAAGATGAAGAATGCCAGTAATGCAATGTTTCCTAATGCCATGGGAAATAGCCAGCCTATCTTTGTCTGAAAAAGATTTCTTGTCATCCTGGTGAGAAACAAACACTATAAATTCTTTTTTGTTACTATTATCAGGATACTTTCTAGAGTACCCAGACACTTTGTAGACTTGATATTTTGTGCTATTATCATCATCAGAGTCTGATGATGTTATATGGGATGAACGGTCATCAGGAGGGTCCGTTTTTTTCCGTTTTTTTACACCTCCCATCTTCTATTTACATATATACCGCACTTATACCACTATATTTACAGTTATTTTTATAATTACAAGAAATAATATCACAATATACAAATTTTTAAGATTAAATTAAAATGCGAATCGAAATTTGGCGCCTTTCACGTTTCAAGGTTCCCGCGCTTTTTCTTGTCGAAACGCTTTAGCTAGTTAAGAGTTATGTTGTAGTTCATTTTTTATTACAGGTGATGAAACTAAACGTTTATCATAAGTCAAAGGCCTCGAGTTCAAATCCAAGGCACGCACCTCTGACTTTTCGAAGTTATGTGCGTACACGCGCTTATACGGTGAAGGAAAACATCGTGAGGAAACCTGCACGTCCGAGAGACTTTCTCGACGGCGTGTGAAGTCTGCTAACCCGCATTAGGCTAGCGTGGTGGACTAAAGCCTAATCCCTCTCATTGTGAGAGGAGACCCGTCCAAGATTATCCACTTCACTTAGGTAAAGTAGGCAAATTGCTTGGAGAGGGTCTTACGGCTCGAGTTTTTTAGCATCACATGTGAGATTGTGAACACTGAATAAAATTAGAAATAGGTACAGATTAAAATTGGAAAATCTGGAAACGAGTTTTATTATACAATACTATGAGAGAGTTTGTGATACCCTAAGCCCTAAATCAGGTTTATTAGTTTGGTAGGAATAGGAACCCATGAGATAAAAACGCGCGTCTGAAGAAAGTACCTACCTACCTAATCTGCAAGTGGACGGACATGTATCAAATAGCATGTCCACCTTACAAAAGAAAACAAAACCGAAACCAACCTAAATAAAAAAAAAATCTGCAAGTGGTTATACCGTGGTAAATTTTAAAGCAAAAACTCGGTGTAAAGACAGTTGGGGTCGTAGGTACCTACCTAAATGTTTTGTAATTATTGTCCTTAGGTACCTACTGATTTCAAGTTCGCAATACGTTGCCACGCCGGCAAAACCTCGTAAAGCACAAATTCATGGTTTCTTATTTATTTTTTGGAAAGAAAAACTCGTTTAGGACATATTACTAATGCCAATGGCATTACTGGAGGTTCGAACTTCGTGATGACCGATATTACCCGTCGGAGAGCTATGCTTCGGCACGAATGGGCCGGCTCGACCGGAATCATACCACGGCCTCACAGAAAACAAGCGTGAAAGAACGCTTACGATTTTTTTCGCCATGTGAGTGAGGATACCGGAGGCCCAAACTCTTTTAGAAGGCCAGCAAAGAACTTGCGACTCCTCTGGTATTGCGGGTGTCTATGGGCGGCGGTATCAGCCGATCCGTTGTTTGCCCCCCTATGCCGTAAAAAAAGTTGGGAATAGTCTGAATGAAACCTCTTTTCTTTTCAAACCTGTAAACAAAGGCACCTAAATTACCGAAACAGTGTTACCACACGCGGGTGTAAGTTTACATCGCATGATCGTCGAATTAGATTTTCCCGCACGAAACTGTAAATGTGGAAACTACTACTAATTTATCAGAGCTTAGAGGGTGTTTAGAGCTCACGACCCCAATAAACCTAGGTAGGTACCCGAAATAACGTTTAGTAAAAGAGTCTTGCAACTTCATTGGAAGTGGGTATTATATCACTCTACTAGGTACTCATAAAAACTAACATTCTTGAACTATAAAAATATCAACTGAAATATAGTTAATAAAACTTATAGGTACGTACCTATCGCTCGGATCAGATTGCCACTGATTCCTATAAAAAAAAAAAAACCTATTACTAACCAAGGAATTGGTTAGTAATAGGATTTTTTTTTTCATTTTAATTTAGAGCAGAAGGACCACTTGAATTTAGAGAATTTATAACGATAGAAAATTTTATGCAAAATTTAAGGCCCAAACCCTTTTCCTCTGGTGTTGGTGGGTGTCTATGGGCGGCAGTGATCGCTGCTCGGTTGCGGTTAATCGTTGCTGCATTAAAAAATCTATTTCACTAGTGCACTACTATACGACATAATATTGTTTCACAAAACCTCATGTCGTGTGCCATAAATGGTATTGTCGGTGTCGGTTGTTGAGTGACGTATCGTACCCTCCACTACACAATTAATATTCATGGGAACGAAATCAGGACGCCAACCCATTTTACTTTGTTTGCTTTATGCAGGAACTAGACAGGTGTGAAACATACACAGTATGAAGTTGAGATGTAAAAAATATCTGCTTACTCAAAAGTAGGATAGTCTAGTGATATGAACATTGGACTGCCAAGGCTAATGTCTCCAGTTCAAATCCAAGGCACGCATCTTTAACATATCAGAATCATGTGCGTATCACTTGCTTTAACGATGAGGAAAAACATTTTGATGAAACCTGCATGCCCGAGAGAGATCGAGCCGCATGTGAAGTCTGCTAGTCTGTTGTCCGCGTTAGGTTAAAAGATAAACAAATGGAAACAGAATTGCCTATATTGTTAAATCAAATTATTATTATCCAGTCGTTATCGCCCCACTGTAGGGCCAAGGCCTTTCTTTCCTCTTTCCATTCGTCTCGGCTCAAGGCTATTTTGGGCCAATCCGTCCCGAAGAAGTTAAGCTCATCCCGCCATCTCCGTCTATTTCTGCCGAGTTACCGGCCGGCTACCATTTTGTGTAAAAAAATGGTTAAATTAAATGGGACCTAAAATACCGGAAAATTGTGGGTGTACATTATTACAACTCTGCATAACCCTTCCGGGGATACAGGCGTGAATATATGTTTGTTTGGTTATATACAGACGGTTATAAAAGCTCTAAGCTCCGCCCACGTCCCAGTGCTCATAGAACCTTTTACTCGTAATAAACTGTTGCAAAAAGCGCACGTACAGACGTGCCATGTAGCGTCAAGTTCTATAAACAGTCTCTACTTACCCAAGGGAGGTTGCCACTCCCGCCACATTTCTCTTGTAAATATTACATACCCTAGTACATTCCATGACGCATGAATGCTTCCCGCTTTTATTTATTTATTTAAAAGAAAATAACTGTACACAACGTACGAGTATTTGATGTTAGTCAGTAGTAGCTAAACATATATAGGTACAAACACTCACGCCTTTCTCCCACCGAGGTAGGCATAAACTATAGATCGCAACTTGCTACGATTCTTGCATAAGTACTTCTTTGTCCAAACTTGTCTTGCCTACTTGTTTAGGTCCCATGTAATAGAGGAGCCTATTACTAATAACCGGGCATATAAATATAAACTCCAAGTGTGAATTTTATAGAAATAATATATCTAATAACACTGCCTGACCTGGGATTCGATCCGAACGCTTGTGGCGTGATAGCCACGCTTAGGACCACGAGACTAATACGGCAATGTCCTGACACTCCTTTAATTCTTATCTCACCACGAAACGAATTCCACCAAACGGATTAAGGCGAAGATCGACACGCCTCGAGAGAGTCACGTATCAGCGACATACTACACGAAGTTACGACCTTTCGATCTAACGACCTAAGACTAGGGAGCACTTGTGCCCAAATTAAATTCCGGCAACCGTGTCCCCTCCATTAGGTTGGAGTAGATTCGACTTCCAGGTACTTACTTACTTTGTTTGCTATTTTTAGGTGTAGGGGAAGCTTGGGTGAGACGAATGGCGAACGCTTCATAAAAATAACATAACTTTCTTTGGCAGAGGGTAAGGCAGAGGTGTAGATACTAATGTGCCCCCACAGCCGGTATTTACATTTAGGTCCCATGTAATAGGGGTCGAGCTTATAGTCACTGGGAATTTATTATAGAAAACCCCAATAATACTCAATTTCACCGTTTGTCTGTTTGTTACGGGTTGGCGCAAACTACTGAATAGATTTTAATTTTGTTATCACCGTTAGAAAGTATGTGCTCCTACTTAAAAAATAGTATACTTCTTATCTCAAATAATTACACATCAAATTATTACATAATTACAGAACCTGAGATACAGCTTGACCTCTCTAATGTATAAAGACCCATTCAAAGAAGAAATCATTATTGTTGGTTTTTGAGCTTCAAGTGAGCGAAGCCGCGAGCAGAAGCTAGTATAAAATAAAACTCTTTCTTTTTTTAAGTCGTTTACAAAGACTGATAAGATGGTATAGGTACAGTATTAGTCACAAGACATACATTGGACTTTTAGACGAGAAGTTGTGGCCTTCTGGGATCACCTTTAGGCTGTTCGTAAATTTTAAGCATTACTTTCTACTAGAGCCAGCCGAAAAAATTAAATGAAATCAGTTAAATTATTAGGTACGTTGATTATGCTTGTTATTGTTTTTGTGAATATGCTTTTTATGCGGTTTCAACCACGCTGCCCCGTTCCCAAGAGTCGTAGGGTTATGTTAAAAAGCTTAGAACCTTCCTCTTGAATCACTCTATCTATTAAAATAAACCGCATCAAAATCCGTTGCGCAGTTTGAAAGATCTAAACATACATGGACACATACATACAGGGACAGACAGACAGCAGGAAGCGACTTTGTTTTATACTATGTAGTGAAGTTATCTGATATGAACTTAGGTCTAAAATAAAGATTTAATGACTCTGTTATGCCTATAATCTTCGAAGGGAAACAGGCGTAAGCGTAACTCAAGTAAAATAAATAAAGTGATAGCTAATTTGACGTTCAATAGAAGAAGAAGGCGCTTCGTAATTTCGTGGTTAAACTTTATTTTTATCACGAGTTGTCGACCTTTCCAGGTACAAAGATTTTCAGGAAATAAAAGCTTTTCATAACACCTACGCATCTCCAAAAATACAGCTCGCGGGCCAAACAATACTCCAGAATAGTTCCCTACATTTAATTAATTTTCGTACCGTAATCACGGAGTATTTTTGTCCCTCGAGGACTTGTATTAGGGAAAGTTTTGGGGCTGCCAGCTGAAAGAAATTCGGTAAGCACAGGTATGGCGATGTCCCAACGGACGACTTTAACTTGATGGGTTTTATCGTATGCTTGAGACATTGGGCCCCAGAGTGATGTCCTGATTTACCCTAATTTATATTAGGGGTCAATTATTTTTATTAATTTTCGTAGGTTTGTTCAATTTGTGTATGAATACGCATAGCGTGATAGGTTAGCCAGCAACTTTGGACAGAAACCGTTACTGACTGACGTATAGTGTCTTGTTATTAATTAATTAGATAAGTATTCTGAAGAAATGCCTGATTAGTTATTGATTTTTTGTGACATCCTTATAATCAGTTCTTACTTTCGATTTTTGCTCTTAACGTTTGGTGGGAGAAACATAATCAACCCATCTACTATACTAGAGCCTAATCCCCCTCAGAATAAGAGGGATTACGCTATAGTCTACTATAATATAATATTTGGCTCTGAAGTTCACCAGTCTCGGATTACCGGCGTAAGACGATCGACTAATTGTTGCCTCGCCCCTTACCTTTTACACCTGATGCCGATCGAGGCACCGGTAGCTTCACTGAGGACTTATGTAATTGAGCTCTTTCTATTTAACTTCTGTTCTATTTTAGGCAATGCGTATTATGATTTGCAGCTGATCTGCATTCTGCCGTTCATTTTTTTTGCTAGGATATCGTTCATAGATAAATTCTATCACCCCTGTCTCTCTCTGGAGATGACCCCAAATCGGTTGGACAGTGAATGGTTTCGATTTTGAAGTGATGAGGCCATTATAATATTAATTCATTTACAGTATAGTGAACCTTTAATCAAAACGAAAGATATAGTAAATATTATTTTTATTGACTATTATTAAAACAATAATTATTATGAACTTACGAGTATAAATATTGACTAAATATAAGACATTAATACAGTTGCTATAGAACATCGAGATATTGACATGTTTGAATATTATAATGTACATAAGTACATATCTATTACTGGAATGGTTAATTATATTATTTTCATTAGGTATTCCTCCATCACATGAATGATAGTAATTCAAATAGCTAACGTTTTCTTGTGTAAAAATACTAATTACCTCGTGATAACTACTACAGATGGCAACCATATCCTTCTCAAACGCGTGGACAAAATTAGGAACTTTCATAATAATTTTCTTTTTATTACTGTCTAGTTTAGTTCTTTCTTTCTTTCTAGGTTATATCCCATAATTTTGATGGGGTTGTTTTTGGAGTAAAATTGTTACCTTATGGCCGCTCCCAATAACAACACTTATAGATTATAGATTAATAGATTTGGTTATTAAAGATAGGATTAAATGACATAATCCTATCTCTAGTAAGCAAATCTATTATTGGGACCGGCCATTAGTCTATCCCTTGATTGGACAGGTTGGAATTGTATTATCTACATCTGCGAAATTGTGGTCTAGTTAATAATACCATTTCTGAAATTAATTCTTATAGCATTGATGTTCAACGCTTCGTTCTTAATCTTTTCACATTAAATCTCAAGGGGGATTTCTGTTTGAGTACCCGATTAATACACGCTAAAGCTTAACAGACAACTTGTAAATTTATTGCCATTGTCACCAAGGTTGTACTTTATCGCTGTCATCTGCAATTTTATTAGGCTGCCCACAATCAAAACGAATAGCTATTTATAAAAATGGTAAATCATTGAAAACGTCGCGTAACACGATTCAGTAACACTCAAATATCTGTGCTTAGATCTGATACCTACTGATAATTAATCTTCATACCATATTGAGACAACATTAAAATCTCGAAATATTAATAATTAAAAATTATATCCTGGACAAAAATACGAAGTTTCTGGACCGAGACGTTGCATATTTTTTGGTTTAAATACGTACTTGAATAAAAAAAAAAGAGAGTCACGATGTTCCAATCCGAAATAAAATTTCGCCAGATTCACTTAGATGAGTATTCGTTTAGTTTCACGGCAGTATATTACACTTAATTAATAACTTAAAATAATTACATGACTATTGTAAAAATAATTATATTTAAATTACTTCTAATAGAGCTTGAAGAAAATACAATGGTGGGAAAGACTCGAGGCGAAGAAGAATTTGGAATGAGAAAGGTGTTCTAGAAAGTTCTAGATGGTAGTGACTTAATTTCTAGATTGTTGTTGTCTTTGGCGGCCCTGCTCTTGGTGTTCGCCGTTCGGCCGCTTGTGATGTTGCCCCTGAAACAATAACATTGAAAATTACTTTATAATATAAAAATTAACATAAGGTGGTCGTCTTGACTGTAGGTATTGAAATTATATGATTGTATTTTAACCTGCGGTCTTATTTCGTGGAGGTATGTTTGGGTTCTAAACAATGAAAAAGAGAATGCATTGGGAACAGGCGCGGGTTCACCCTCTATGTAACATAAGTATGTCCTTATGTACATTACATACGTATGTATAAGTGGACGTGACTCCTGAAATACCAGTTCATATGAATCAGTTCATTCCAGTCATCGGATTTGTCAGACATCTATTATTATATATATAAAAGAAAGTCGTGTTAGTTACACCATTTATAACTCAAGAACGGCTGAACCGATTTGGCTGAAAATTGGTAGAGAGGTAGCTTAGAACCAGGAGACGGACATAGGATACTTTTGTCCCGTTCCCGGGGGATGGGATGACAGACCGAATTCCATGGGGGCGAAGCCGCGGGCAGAAGCTAGTTTAAGATAAAGTTTTCGGTTAGGAGCTATGTCGACGTTGTATGATAAGTATATATTCATCGGTAACAATATCCAGTGTCATAAATTTGGATAATTATGTGTTTATTCTATAAAATTAGTCCTTCAACTTTATATAGAGACTAGCCTCTGCCCGCGGCTTCGCTCACTTGAAGCTCAAAAACCAACAGTGATGATCTCTTCTTTGTATGGGTCTCTATACATTAGAGAGGTCAAGCTGTATCTCAGATTCCGTTTAATTATTTGAGATAAGAAATATACCAGTTTTTAATTTGGAGCACATACTTTCTAACAGTGATAACAAAATAAAAATCTATTCAGTAGTTTTTGCGCCAATCCGAAACAAACAGACAAGAATTTTAAAAATCTCATTTTTGGGTTCGGAGACGTTTATATACCCTAACCCACTTGTTTTTTTTAAATATCTTCAATGTACAGACACAGCTTTTTTACAATTTTATAATAGTAGAGAAGAAGAGAAGATATCTAAAGTAAGTAAATGTCTTAACTTTGTTTTCTTCAGTGACCTAAATTTATTCGGAACCTTCTATTTAAGTACAAATGTCTCAATATGTCAAGTAAATTGACCAAGACGACACAGAAAGGACCTACGTTCAGAAGATCCATTTAAGTCTATACTTACACAGGTATTTATTATGAGGAGATGACATCCTAGCAAATTATTTTGTTCAGCTGCTATGAAATTTGAGTATACTTGTGTGTGAATTAAGTGATATAACTAAGTCGTTACTGCGGTGACGCTACAGTGATAGCCTAAAGATATGTCCATTGAAAAGAAAGAAAACACATTTATCGAAATGTGTTTTGGACTGCCAAAGGTCTCGAGTTCGAATCCAAGGCACGCACCTCTGACTTTCGAATTAGTGTGCGTATTTATAGTTAATTATCACTTGCTTAAACCTGCTTGCCTGATCTGCCAACGCGCACTGGGCCAGTCTCTCATCCTACAATATAATGGGTGGATTTTTTTACGCTGATTAATCGATGTGCTTCGTAGTCTTCGGAGAGCACACAGGGAGAGAAAAATTATCGATTCCTGATCCATCAAAAGGTAAACCGTGAAACCCTGTGCGATACCTACCTAACTCTGGCAGGAAGGTTTCTTACAGATACGCCACGTAAGGCAACTTTAAGGCCTTTTAAGATTAGTTATACGACTCGAGTCTGATTTTGCCACTCTAGTCAATCGAGTCATCGATAATTTCACTCGAGTGAAGGTCTGTCATCGTCTTCGTGTTACTCGCGATTGAACTGTCACACGCAACACATACTTGAATCTGTCTTATTTTTCTATGTGTTTTTGATTTCACTCGAGTAAAAGTGGACTGGAGTCGCATAATTATTATCTATAAATTGTATCATGTTTCAAAGAAGAGTTGATCTTCTGTAGTTTAGGCAAAGCCCTCATCATGGCAAAATCCGACAACTTCACGCGAACATCAATCGGCAATTCGATTTGCCGCTCGATTTAATTAAGATTCTAGATCTCAGTAAGCCGAAGGTCTATTTAAATTGGTTTTGAATGTTCCTTTCCTGAAGGTTAGCGTCTGTAATTGGTGTAACAATTACGGAAAGACTCGACACCTTGAATTAAGAGGATTTTAGGTATTTTTTTAACATGGCCGTTTACGTGCAGTCTAAGATATTGTGGTAGTATTGACATGGTACTAATATTTATATCTAATTGGATATGTATGGCAATGGAAATGACATTCACGAAGGTTCGATTTGTTGAAAAACTCTTATGTCTTTTTGTTTCGATTCGTTATCGTAACACGCGTTGCGTCTGTTATGCAAGTGTGAATTCTATTTCCTACGCAACACCGTTTTAATTTCTCGGTGAGTGAGTTAACCGCGCGCTTTCATGATTTTTCACATTTCGGCCGCGAGTTGATTAAGTGGGGTTGCCGCGAACAACTTCGTGACATATAAACGCGCGCTCAGTAAATACTTGGTTAGAGTACTGAACAATTCTATATAAATAGATATATCCTGCGAATGAATCTCGCAGCGGAAATTGCCACACGTGATTCGACAATGCCGCGATATACATTCCTCCCGAAGCGACGCATTTCCTTTCAGACTATATACCGCGTGATATGTGAATGCTCTCAATATGAAGTGTATTGTCATATATTTTGATACTGCTTAAAATTTCAGCTTAACCGACAATAAGTACCACAATTTAATTTATCTATATTATATAAAGCTGTCTGATTGTTTGGTTGAACTCGCTAATGTCTGAAACTACCAGTAAAGAAAACACTTGAGGAAAATTATTGAGGCTATTTACCATTTAAATATTGCTAGCTTTTTCTATATCATTGACTAACGGCCCGCCTCGGCTTCTAACTGGTGGGGAAACCTTTTTTCAAAATATTCTATAGTCTATGTTAATTTGGAATAATGTGGCATTCAAATGGTGAAAGATTTTTAAAACGGCCCAGTTTTTGATGAGTTTATTCGTTACATACATACATATATTTCCTCTTTATAATATTACTAGCTTCTGCCCGCGACTTCGTCCGCGTAGCGTAATTATATATAGCCTATAGCCTTCCTCAATAAATGGGCTATCTAACCCTGAAATAATTTTTCAAATCGGGCCAGTTGTTCCTGAGATAAGCGCGATCAAGCAAACAAACAAACAAACTCTTCAGCTTTATCTATAATCTATATTAGATTATAGAAGCATCGATTACAATGAATATATTCTACTTGACCTACGACTTATTTTTAGTATGTTTTGCTGAAAGAGGTTCATGAACTCATAAAAATCATTGGATTCACATTCATTCACATAATATTGGCTCGTAAAACTCCTCATCCGATTTATGCCGATATAATAACATGTAAATCGGAAAACGTGCGTCACACACCTTCAGGTTGCTTCAAATCAAGAATTGATAAATTGTAAAGTTCTCTGTCTATAGAAAATGAAATAAACCGAAAATACCCTATCAATAAAAACAACTATACGGATTTTATCGCGTTATAGGATTAGTAAAATCAGCATGAAAAGTAACAAACAAACAGACATACTGAGTTACTTTTGCATTTATAATATTAGTTAAGTTACGTGTGTGTGGGACAGGCTTTATATTTGCTATGGTGATATGTGAACAGAAAATATTCTTGACTTTAAAATTATAGGGTGGGCCCTTAGAGTAGGCTGAATGCCCTAACGGTAGGCCACCACAGTGTCCATAGCTTTATCAGCTGTATGTTACTGTGATTCATAACCAATAAGCTTGTCATGACGCATCGTGATAAATAAAGTTGCCTCGCAGCAAAGTTCACGAATTAGTCAGACAATTAGGGCCCAGTTCAACTTGCGACCCTATATTAATAAAACCGTACACAATCATACATATGTGTCTATATAAATAAGGTAAATGATATTTAAAGACAATATTACAAGTCAACGTTTGACACTTTATTAACTAGATGGCGCTAACAGTTCCTAACAGACGACCTCTGAGAAGAAACACCGAGACATACTCGAAGAATCATGGTCTGTTTTAAAGAAAAAACTTATCTTTACCTGTCTCGTATCTTGCTGATTTTCCTCCTCTGGTGGGGGTGCAGTTGTAGTGGGCACGTCGCAGTCCTCAGTGGGGGGCACCACGCACCTCAACGACCTCCTGTCGAACACCAGCATTGCAGGACATCTCTGCAGCCGCGGGTACCCACCCTGGCACTGCCAGTACCGGTTGCAGGACTTGCCTAGGGGCACGTTGCCGTTGGGGTCTTCATTGCAGAGAGCTGGAAAAAAAAATGAAGTAAAGTAAAAAAAATATTTTATTGGATGTAGGATTTTGGGGGTAAATATTTTTGCCTGCCTGTCATTTATTGTTTTGGAAATGTTTAGATACTTTCCGAACGAAATGGTGCAGGCGCCCACCTCGCGTCACGCGCTTCTAGCCTAAAGCATTGATAATAGAATACTAGTACATAAAGGAATCGCGCGAACACATTTCATTTTAAATTTCGAGTCAGTTCTAAATCTACGAGTCGAGTAGTTATCGTGAAAAGTGCAGTTCTTATCATAATCCGTCCCGGGAGATCCATATTCTTGCAGCAGAGTTCAATGGTAAGTTAACAAGGCCACAGCTATTCCATATTTAAATTTCAAATTGTGTTAGTTCAAAATTAGCTATGAACTTTGTTGACCGCTTATAATTAGGTAGGTATCTACCCAGTTTCTGTATCTGATAAAGTATAGCCGAACTTGAAAAGAGAAAAAAAGAGAATGGCATTGAAATCGCATCACCCATCACCTGTTCTAAATACAAATTACAAAAAATTGCATGTGTGTGAGAAAATCAGGGCTGCCACAACACTTATCTACACAAAAATTATGAAATCACCAGGTTACTCGGAAGCTTGTCTTGTACCTAGGTACCTACACATACTTACACACATACTACACAACTACATAAATACAGCTCACAGCCCACTCGAACTTATTTTATCTCATTAGGGATGTTCGAACTTCTTAAATCAATAAGTAGTAAGAATAAATCTACGGGAGTTTCTTGTTTTCTTCGTAAGTCTATTCGAAGTGCTTATGATAAATTTTATTTGAGTCTATTTGCTGAATTTATATATATATTATAGGATAAGATTTAGTATTTGGATGTATTTTTATTCCAGTTATTACATTTATATTACATTGAGTAGGCACTTAGGTACTTAGTTTTTTTTGTGAAACTGATGCACTAAGCGTAAAGTTTAGAGGCAAGATGAATAACATAAAAAGCTGTAATAAAATAGTCTCCTAAATGCGATATATTTTTATATGACACTTTGATATTAGAAAATTATATTTTAGCCTGGGTTTACCTCAGTCTTGGTTTAATGGCTAGGGCATCAGACTTGCGATCATGTGGTTCGAAACCCACCCATTGGACTACCGACGTGTACCCACTCATAACACAAGCATTTATCTTAGCACGGGGTTAGCAAGAATACTAGTAATGTGCGACCCACAATGCTAGTAAGCTTTTATTTAAAAAAACTTCAACTGTGACTTAGTAGGTAGACTTTCTGAAGGAAAAAAATCCTAGGACCATTATGTGCAAAACTTCCATTGAATTTAATAATAATTACAACAAAGGACATAAGCTACTCGATAGTCGTGTGACGACGTCCTAGAATGCTCATTGAATCGATACCTATGTCGTCTTGAATTAGTTATAAACGCATAGCTAGCTCCTCGGCTCGGATCGAAAACGTGAAATGTTTTTTTTATAAACCTCTTTGGACCGTGGGGGTTTTTTAAGGAAAAGAGAAGAAAAAATAACAAAAAGTACTCTCCACATCTAGATTTTATCTATGATAATTCTGCTTCAGGATTTTGGCTTTTTATATGACAGACCACGAGGGAATACCTACAATGGATTTGGTTTGATAACTTTGACTGTATGAGTTGTAAGGATGGTGGCCATACACCCATCAACAATACTAAACTTTTAATGATTTGTGAAGACAAATCTACACTAAAAAAATAACAAAAAACTTACCTGCACATAACGCACGCTTTGAACACACATTTTATTTTTGAATAATTCCATAATATCTTCTACCCGAGACGTATGGAATAATTCCAGTAAACCACAGAGGTTTTCTATTATTATTTAAAAGAAAACAAACTGTACGAAATACCAATTTATAATATGTCTAACAAAATTTTATATCTAACAAAAACAGTTTAATAAAATTGCCCGATCGCTGTGTAAAACATTCTTCTTGTTGAAATAAAAAAAAAATTATACAGACGAATATAGAATCTCCTCTTATTTTTGAATTTGAAGTCGGTTAAACAGGCTACTTATTTACTTTTATTTGTTTATTCTTCTCAGATATTGTTTTTAAACACGTTCTCTTTTAACGGCCCTGTGTCTCACGCCTTCATTCCTTATTCAGTTTACAATCGTGAACGTTCTACGGAATATTTTTAAGGTTCCTTAAGACTATGTAATGACCATAACCACCATAAGAAAGGGCCTATAAGGAATTAGAAAATCCGAGCATAATTATTTCGGAATTTTTATGAAACTTTGCCTCACATTATTTGGATTTCTCTTGTATAATAGGTGGATCTATAAACATTAATTCTCACATATGTAACATACCATCTATAGTCTATACAAATATTTGTTTCGTGCTGGAATTGAACTTGAATGCACCGATCGCCCATATACATATCGCCCATCCTGTGTATTATCATCTCTAGATGAAAAACATTAATTAAGTAACATAACAACAGATATCAACACGCATATACCTATATTCTCACACACTCCACTTTCGCCGTTATGTTTTAGGACCCATTGTATTGGGGGCGAGCCTATTGCCATTAACCGGGCACAAATCCAAACTCATGTGAATTTCATGGAAAACCCCACATTTTGCTCAGGGTACAACTAGGAATCGGCAAAGCAGTCACTTCACAGGGAAATGTAACAAGCAATCAAATATGGGACTGAACTGAACGAAGAACGAATGTATCACACTTGACCGGTTTTTAATTATCAGATCGCCTGAGAAATAAGATCCGTTTAATATGCCACTTCTGTCCCACGCCTGAGTTCACGACTTTACCAATGTCAGTATTCTATTATTCCACGGTATTCCCACAGATTGACGGTGAACTATGCAGTGGTGTTCCTTAGACCTTTGCTCTGTACAATGTCATTTGTCAATGTCAAAAGTGACAGCAATAAAAATGGCGTATGAGGATTACAATGTGTGGATGACGGCTTCCTTATTATGGGAGAAGCAGCTGAAAGCGGCTTGGAAAAAGTATCAAGTCAACGCATTGTGAAAAGCGAACATCAACTGACCAATATATTTACGAAAAATATGTTACGCACACCTAAAAAATTCCTGAAGTTTATGTGAAAATAAAAATAGACCTCTGACAGAATTAGGACCACATTTTAGTGAAAATACTTTTTTCATTACGACAATACACAGCGTACTACGTACTACTATGGGAGGTAGTTATTTAACTTTGTTCTAGCAACACCTGATAGCTACCTATTACTCGAGCGTTGCCCTTGCTAAGTCTCATTTGTCCAGTAATTTCACTGGCTGTATTACCCTTTAAACAGGGATAGAATGTTACCACTCTCATAGTGGTAACATTGTGTTGTAGTAGCTTTTTACTGATTTTATCACCTTATACTCGTATATCAAGCATGGTTACGCGAGTTTACCCATGATCGATAATGTTGCAAAGGACCCGAAATGGATTTTAATAATCAATATCATATCAGCCAATAGAAGTCCACAGCTGAACAAAGGCCTCCCCCAAAGATCGGTTGTATATGCTGCCTGCATCCAACGACTACCAGCGGCCAGGTTTTCCCTCCATCTCATTGGAGGTCCAATCACCTGGACAGTCGGCGTCGCTATCACCTTACCGACTGGCTAATCTTTTCTACCAGGGCAGGAACTGACTGCCTTTGAACGAGAGGTATAATAGGCAGCAGTGTCTTCTCTGTGGAACAACTATAGCCTGATCCATCAGTGGCTCTAGTTATGGAAAACTGAAACCTACTAGCATGTTGGAATGAAACTACTTTTTGCGGATTTTATCACGTTGTATTGATAGATATTATTTTATTCCCGTCGTTTCGGATCCAGTGTGTCAGAAATCAGTATCTACTGGCATATATCGTTAAAGTGTGCGTGTGCAGAATATTTGGGAATTCCGTTATAAATCCGAATCACAGGGAAATATAGTGTTTCATTTATTTTCGTACACCGAAGTATGAAACATTCGCTATGTATATAATATTTACTTTACCTAATGCTATATACTATACAGGTATTTGCGTGGGATGACAAAACTGTGTGTATTGATTTCATCATTGATTTAATTATTAATTTTGATTGGTACGGAAGTACACGAAAGCCTCCAAGTAAATTGTATTAGAGAAGGGGACATACCTTGTTTGAACAGTGGAATTCGGAATGTAAAGCAATGAATTATATTGTAGAGCTCCAAGAAGGCGATAATACTATGGGTTAACTGGTTGGAAACCTTTGACTATGGATAGATAGTCAAAGTGGGAAACAGATAAAGAATAAACAATCATTCTGAATTTCATACATGTAGAACTGTCTAGTCTGCGAGTTTTGACAGACTCGATTTGTGTGAGTTAGGGCTTCGCCCCGTAATAAATATTAAAGTTGAACTGCATAACTGCATTTAAATGTCTTATAAGCTCGGTACCTCGACAATACTGTATCCATTAGCTACCTCAGCAGTCTAGTAGATATAATAGTGAGCGCGACCGCTACGCTAGAGGTCTGTTCGATTCCCAGGACGAGCAAATTGTTATAGTTTTTCCATGAAATTCTCATGAAATAGTTTAAATTTGTGCCAGGTTAATGGCAATAGGCTCGGTCTCTATTACATGGGACATAAATATATCGCTTAACTGTGGCTGTAAATTTGTACACCTCTGCCTATCCTTCGGTGTATAGAGGCATGATGGTGTTTCATGTTATGTCTTTTATTGATACCCCTGATATTTAATTTGAACATATAATAGGTATGTAACGTATTCTGCAATAAATTCCCTAAAAAATTGGTTTGTTGAAATTGAAATTATCATGTTGATTTTACAACATTGATTTTATACATTAGAAAATTCGATCATATTAAATTCTGGACAGGACAACGTTGGATATTATTGGAGATAAACTTAAGTAATATCGAACACTATGTTTAATATCCACTTAATAAATAATCAAAAGTCAAATCCAGTGTACGAGTTAATGTTGTGATCGCTTCGACCAAACTTAATTTAGATCGCTCTGTCAGCTCCATAAATTACTCAAATTACTTTCATTTTCAACCGACTCGATGGCCCGATAACCACGAATAATGTCAAACCAACGATTAGTGGATTACATAAGGAAACTGACGCACCTATTATGCTATTATACGCTTTATTAAACGGAGCAATTAGTGTGAAAGTTGCGTGATGATTGATCGGTGAAACGATTGCCGTTCATTCACTAGTCTTTACTGTACAATAACGTACAGAAGTTATAGTTGACATTTATAATTTTGTTTGGATAGTGAGTAGACATTTAAGTGAAAAAAAAAGGGAATAGGGGAAATGTAAAATTATTGAAATACTTAAATTTAGTTTAGAAAAAATAACAAAAAAAATATAGCTCGCTTTCTTGGACAACCGCCACTTAATGAGTGTTTTTAACTTAAAACTACCTGCAACGGATTGTTGTCAACATAGCCTTTATTATTTGTTTTAATTATGTTCTCATGTAAGTGAATAAGTATGTCTTAATGAGAAATAAAGATCTTTAAACCGAAAAAAATATACTGATTCCTGAGATTTACACGAATAATAGACATATTAAAAAAAAGCGCTTTGAACACTCTGCCCATGAAGACTATGGACGCTGTAAAGGAATTCCGAATCGTCGGAATTTTGTTTCGGAATTGGGAAGTGAAGTGAATGTAAATTTTACTTTAATATAAATTATGCTACCGTCCTGAACGTCATCAGCTACTGAGGTATATTTTTAAACTGACATTAAAAAAGAGGATGTATTTAATTCAATAGATTTTTGGGTATTTTTCTTACATCTCCGTAATCTAAGTTATTTCCCTAGCAACTTCAAAGGTCTTTTTTATAAGTCCCAGGATGTTGTTGTGATCATTATTTTTCAAGATATAATGAAGCACTTTGATATTGCAGATAATGAGGAGTGGGTATGATTCCACTATCTTTTTATTAGACAATAAAAGAAAATGTAATCTTGGGCTATTCTTTGGAATTTCTTTGGAATCATTTAATTCAAATAATACGTAAACACGTGATAGAATAACTTTTTGTGTTTTATTTTGTATTTTTCATGCTAATTTTTATAAAGTTATTTCGTGAAGGAAAAATTCGACTCGCAGGCAGGATTCGAACGCGCGTCTCCTGGCTAGGTACGCCAGACGCTGCTATTACCTCTAAGCCACCGCGAGTCCCACCTGCCATGTCGAAATTTGCCTTCACATTCTGAACTTACGTCTTAAAGGTGACGTAAGTAACATCTATTGAAAAGCAAGTTACTTTAAATAACGTGATAGAATATTGTGACTTTCAGAAACACACTTTGTCAAAATGTACCATCAAGGAAAAAAAATGTTATTTGCATATTCCAGAATGAATTTTAAGACGAGGATGATCTTTTATGCTTAAAAATACTTAACACCGTCTAACAAAAGATGTGTCTCTTATTACTTTCTCTGGTATCAAAGCATGAATTCTTTATACTCTATAAATTCAAAAGGAGGGTTTATTTGCTTTTTTCTTATTGTGAACATAAGATTTGACTCTTAAAATCTCAAAATGTAATACCGTTCTTTTACTTGGTTCCATTTGAGAAACACAAAAGTAAGGAATAAATCAAACTCAAAAGGTATTTCTTCTTCTTGATTTTCTTCTTTTATATTTTTAAAACGTTGCCCCACACTAGGATTTTCTCCTGTATCGTGGGTGTTTTTACAAATACAAATTGTTACATATACAAACACCAAGACCAGGAACAACTATCTGTCGGTCATACAATTATTTGCTCCTTGTGGGGCTCGAACCCACAAGTCCCACAACACGTGTTGCAGAAGCCGATCGCTCAGCCGTTACGCCAATTATGTTTTCTTTTAAGATATGATTTTGCATAACATTTTTTTATGCCTAATTCAAATTATAATAATTATATATTACTAATTAAAAATTGTGTTCAATGAAATAATAACGCGAGCCAACCATATCCTTTTCATTTAGGTCATACATAGATTTGCACTTAATACACTGTAAATACTAAGAGTATTTATGTGCGCGACTGTACGTTGCGTATGTTATTATGAATAGCGAACATTATTTATATGGGTTTTTCATGTCGCCGTTGTAAGTCGCATTACTAAACGCATTATTGTACGGGAGTGTACATGATGACAAATTACCGCAGTATGTTTGAATTTATGCGTGTGAGTAGAGAGTTGTGAGATTTGAACATAAGGATAATGATGTGATAAAAACAACTCCATTATCGAGCAATTCGCTGTTATTGCAGTAGTGGTCGCTGTTTAGAATCCCGCACGGAACAAATATTTGATCCAAAAAAATGTGATCGAAAAATCCCTTAGTCCACCTCTTTTTAGAATTGGTATACCCAATTGTATGGCCTACACATAAAAACATACTATCACACATGTATTCCCACAAGGAATTAAGTAGAGGTACTAAGAGGTACTACCCATAGTTCGCCGGTATGTTTCGGTTCTATGTAATGGGGGGCACAAATCCAGTCTTCGAGCTGCTGAGAATTTTATAGAAAATCCCAATGTTACTTTGCTCGACCTGGGGATCAGACCCAGAAACTCTAGCTTGGCAGTTGCGCTTAGGACAAGACTAACCTAAATACCTACTCACTACAGCACTATAGTCAACTTATTTGCGTAACAGAAGAGAAAAATAGTATGTTTTTATTTGGGGTCAAATGTGAACGAACTTGTCATGTTTACAATAATGTACAAATACCTGTACCTATATGTATATAAAAGGTGTTAAGTAGCTACCCAAGGGTATACTGTATTGAGTAAATATTGGGGTGGAAATATGTGTGAATGTGTCTTACATAGAAATAAATTAAATCTCACGGCTTCTCATTTGGGAGTCGGGTTTTGTTTACTTCATTATGGTATTTGTTTTGGTTAAATCGGGGTGAACATCCTGTAAGTAGTATTATGGGTTAGTGACCCCTGGTTATGGCTTAGATTAAATTGCTTTAGCTATAGGTCAGTACACTAGGGAACGGTAACACAAAAAATAATGTGCGATGCTTTTTTGCTTTTTTTTTTAAAACAGTACTAAAGGCGATCTTTAAGTGGTCGTCATGGGTCTGGCAACAGTAACCTTTAAATTCTCTCTTCTTCCTTTAAAGTTTCTATGAAATTTTGCATCAAATTGGTAAATTTTGTCCTCCACTCCGTAGTTTCAGGAAACTCGTGGTTAAAGTTCTGTTGAATGTTTTGCTGGTAGAAAGATTGAAAGGTGAAAGACTCACGATGTTTCTGACAGCCGTCCACGTTCTCGGGCCAGTCGCAGGAGTGCGCGTTCTCATTGTATAGCAGACCACCGATGCAGAGCTGTTCCGTTGCTGTACCGTTCCAGCACGTCCAGTACCTTGTGCAGGAGGTTTCGTGCCCGAAGATGCCGTACAGCCAGTCACAGTGCTCCGTGCCGATCGGAGGGTCTGCAGGAGGAAAAAGGATTACAAAATGCTACAGATATGAACTTTTTTCTCATTTACTGTCCCACTGCTGAGCACTTGTCTCCTCTCAGAACAAATAAACCTACTGGTGGGCTAAAATCCTGAAGATGTTGTCATCTTCAGGATTTAGTTCATAATATTTAGAACCTATGTGATTTATCGGCAAAAGTCGTCTTTTGGTACAGATATTTTCACGAGAGAACTGTCTTTTTAAATAGTGCCCTTCACCGTTCAAGGGCCTGATAATTCGCGAACTTCGAAAAGTCAGAGATCCACGTAGGAGAGCAGCTTCGGCACGAATGGGCCGGCTCGACTGGAGTGATAGCACGGTCTCTCAGAAAACTCAGAAAAAGAGTGAGTGAGGATACCGGAGGCCCGGTTTGGGCCTCCTTTTAAAAGGAGGGCAACGCACTTGTGACTCCTCTGGTGTTGCGGATGTCCGTGGGCGGCGGTTATCGCTTACCATCCGGTGATCCGTCTGCTCGTTTGCCTCCCTATCCCATAAAAAAAAGATAAGTGTTGAGTTGGATTCCAACTCGAGACTTTTAACTTGATACTTAAACTATACTTAAAATGTAATTATATGTTCCTAAAAAAATTAACTAAAACATTGTTCTGCACTTACTTATCTGAACTTTAGGGTACTCGCAGTAGTTCGACCGCCAGGGGTAGTCACAGCCTTCCGTGACTCCTCGGTGCTTTCCCGCGAACACCAGCCCGTTGGGACAGTCGTACTGGACGGACTGCCCATTGTCACACTCCCAGTACTTATCGCAGTGCTTGTCGTCTGCTACTATGCGGGCCTTGGCCTTGCAGGGGTCTTCCACCTGAGCACATGATGCGAAGGCCACTGCTAGCAGTACTGGAAAGATAGAAATTAGGGTTATTAGTGTTGTTATTTCGTAGTCATGGACTGTTTCGTTAGTTTTATATATTATAGCACTGGTAATTAAATATTAGTATTTTTTTGTATTGGATATTGTCTATTTGTATAAAATTCCAACATAATCTATATGTATGTTTGTACCTAAATGTCAACATTCTATGATTTTTTGATGGATTTATTTTCGTGATTTAGTTTCACAACATATTGAATTGTATATTAACTGGTAATTTAAATTGTTCACGTTGTCCTTTAATTGGTAATTTAGAAGACTAATCATTAGAAGTTTTTTAAATGATGATACGTTGAGATCGAAACTATATTTTGAAAGGTTTTAGGTTCCGGAGTACCCTTCTATTATGTTTTTATTTCAAGTTTATTGTGGCCTTGGAGATATTTTTGCCGTAGGAGAGCCATACTTCGGCACAAATGGGCCACCTCGACCGGACTGATACCACTGGCACACAGAAAACCAGCGTAAAACAACGCATACGTTGTGTTTCGCCGAGTGAGTTGAGGTTACCGGAGGCCCAAACCCTTTTAAAGGCGGGCAGCGCACTTGCGACTCCTCTGGTGTTGCGGGTGTCCATGGGCGGCGGTTATCACCTACCATCAGGTGACGCGTTTGCTCGTTTGCCCCCCTATCGCATAAAAAAAAAAACGTGTGACGCACTTGCGACTTCCTCTGTGTTATGGGTGTCCATGGGCATTCATGGTATCGCTATTATCAGGCGATGCGTTTGCTAGTTTGCCTCCCTATGCTATAAAAAAATCATTTCCTTTCTTCGAACGCAAAGGTTGATGACTGATAAAATTCGTGGACTCCGAGCAGTTTCAATATAATTAAAAAACCACGCAAGGAAATTGTTCATTGCCGAGATGTTATATCAAATACATTCTTTAATAACCCTTATCACGTAAAAATTAGGTAGAAAATCGTGCTACAAGATTGCTGAGGTGTTTTTACCAAAGGTGAATGTGGTGAATAATATGAATATTTTCTTTTCCGTCGTCTTATATCTTTTGCTGGCATTTTTAATGTCGCCATTTTGTGTTAATATTAAACTCCATTTACATAGTAATTTTTTTATGTTTAACAACATCTCGTTATAATTTTTGATGTTATGATAAATTCATGGCAAAATAAACATCTCGAATACCTATTTCGGGATAAATCAGGCAATGATTTTATTACTATACTAGCTTCTGCCCGCGGCTTCGCCCCCGTGGAATTCGGTCTGTCATCACATCCCCGGGAACGGGACAAAAAGTATCCTATGTCCGTCTCCTGGTTCTAAGCTACCTCTCCACCAATTTTCAGCGAAATCGGTTCAGCCGTTCTTGAGTTATAAATGGTGTAACTAACACGACTTTCTTTTATATATATAGATAGATAAAAACTTTGAAATAAGTTTGATAGGTAAGCAATATTTTTATCCATGGAATATTTCGTAAGTTGATATAAGTATCAAAAATATACTGTCCTTTTTAATTTTCCGAACCAAAATTATTATTCTTTGAAAAATATTAATATCATTAGATTTTTTTATGAACGCTAATACTGTTCCAATGCTGGTCAAAGGTCTCCACGATCTACCTAACCCTTCATCCCCTCAAGCATCCTTTTTTTGGTTGGGGTAATGGACCTTATGTATGTCGCCCCGCTTCGGGTTGCGAGAAGGTTATGTCGGGCTTTCCGGCTCAGTGGACAGCATACGGACTAAATAAATATTCTACGACATTTTACACAGCAACATCTAGTCCCAAACTAAGCAGAGAAAAACAAAAAAAACACCATAAAAAAACTATAAAACCACCACCTTTTTTACATTACCACCTTCCGCATAATAGTAGAACACGGGAATCGCTTTCGCATGATTCGTGACCGATCAACCTACCTTAACAATGGGATAGTAAGTCAATAGGTTGATTATGATAATGATGAGGATTGTAAGTAACCATTGTAGGCTATCATTAACATCGCCAAAAGCAATAAGGAAACGAACAAACACCATGGCAGGTTAAAGAAAAGTTTATACGTAAGTTCTTCATAATTATACAACATCAATTGTTCCATCCCGCGTTCAGTTCAAATGCCATCCATTAAGTGAAAAGCGGACATATTAATGAACTAGCACGTTCCATCGATTGTCAATCATTTTTGACGTGACAACGCATAACTTGATCTTTTGCAGGGAATTATTTGGAAATATCATAAAACTATGAGTAAAGACACAGAGGGTTACATTGGAAAACGTAGTGTGGGACGACCTGATGAAACTAGCTGGAAGCCGTTGGATGCAGACGGTATATAACCCTCCTCGTGGACGTCTTTGGGAAGCCCTTTGTACAGCAGTGGACGTCTCTTAATTGATATGATGACCGGTTCGGATCGACGAACGGTCAAGAACCTAAAATTGAAAAATGATAATCAACAACACCCACATGCTTGGTGGTTAGGATCTGATCTAATGATCCACCTGTCTGCCTAACACTCTCACATGAGCGGCGAGATCCAGTTTTAGTGGGATTCGTCGTGTTTACGTAACAACCAGAACCTCAAATTTACTTATAAATAGCGTCCATCTTAGACTAGGTCTGGCATTTTCATCACTTAAGATTGGAGTCACTAATATTGAAAATTCGTTCAGTCATATATATTTCTCTGAAGATTCAGTCAAAGTACTTTTGCATTATCAAAACTAGTTGCACAGTTCCAAATACCTAGTGGGTAACTCCTGGGAAACTTCATAGATACTCCGTGAATAACATTATAACGTTTCTTATAAATTTGTTTCTTATAATGTGAGAATCATGTAGCTTGATGTGCTGGATTGTGTCTGCCTTACATTTATAAAAAAATATAGATACATTTTATAACTAGTTACTATGCATAATATGTGGATAAGCGAAATATGAAAGGATGATGTTGCTGTCTGTGAAAGACTTCAAACTATAAATATGTTGTAAAATCTTCAAAGTCTAACTCGTTTGGCTCGTAAATTCCGAATGGCTCTTAAAATCGCGGAATTGCTAGCTTTGTACGGCTTTACTAAGAAAGCCATTGATGTAAGTTGAACGATCTATTGAGTCCTTTTTGGCGATTTATGACCGTTGAATTGCCAAGTAATAGTAATACGAGTAGGTAGTCAGAATTTGCGTATTAATCATCGCTTGCATAAAACGGCACGGTACGTTTGGCGAAGCGGCTGAGCGATCAGCTTCTATGCTATGTGTTGTGGGTTTGAGCCCCGCATCTACAAGTATTTATTCCGGGTAAGGGTGTTTGTGTATGTGTTAATTTGTGTTTGTTAAACCACTCACGATACAGGAGAAAATCCTAGTGTGGGGAACGTTAAAAAAAACTTGCTTAAACGGTGAAAGAAAACATTGTGAAGAAACCTACGATCGAGAGACTATCGGCGGTTGTGTGAAGTGTTCCCACTCACATAAAGTCACTATGGTAGACTATATAGTTTAATCCCGAGTATTCTGCCCCGCAGTAGCACAATAAAATGGGCTGATGATAAAGGCGGCAGGATGACCATCAACTTTTTAAACCAAATCTCCAAATACAATATCGTAATAATGGCTCCGAAATAGGGTGTGTATTACTCTTAATACACACCCTATTTCGGAGCCATTATAGCACCATTATAGCTTCTGTTCGATATCTCTTCCGTGGCAATTCATTGTACCTATAAAGTCTACATCATTAATTGTTTTCACATGCATATGTTAGTTTTGTTGGTGTTGCAAAACAATAAAATTATGTGAAGGAAGCGATTATTTTTAGCGAACGATATATTAAAATTGTTACAATCTATGAAAATTAACCAGTTATTATGAGATGACATTAACATACCATCACGCCTGTATTCCCCTTTGCCTAATATGTAAGTATTAGGCAGAGGCGTTCTAATGTACACCGGTATTGTAATAGGGGGCGACCCTATTGCCATTAACCGGACACAAATCCTAAACTCCGAGCTACTGCTAAAAATTTCACAGTAAACTTTCTTCAACCTTGGATTGTACCCAGGACCTCTAGCGAGGACCTCTCTAATAAGGGAGTTCTAATTTTTTTAAATATCTAAACTGAATTTTGAGTTCAGTTTTTCACAACATCTTTACCAAATAATTATCTACAATTAGTATTCCAATGTCATCAAGAGTATCTTAAGTCGCTTGCGCAAGGAGCGCTTTCTCTGCGCTCGCGCACCCGTGCGCACATCTGACGTAACTCGTGTAACATCGGGTAACTCCGTGAAACCATACAACGCCGACACGCCAGTTCGCTCAATAAATATTGCTTTATGTTAGGACTAAAGTTTACATATGTAATTTTAATGTATTTGCTAACCGGTGGCAGGAGACAGAAAGAGGGTAAGAATTTTCACGCGTGCGTGAGTTTATTGCGAAATTCATAGCTGCAGTTTGTACATACATATCTATGTATAAATTATTACTAGTTATGTACCGGACTGCATTTTAGTATTCATGTAAATTTTCCAACTGTGTTAACAATGTTTTGAATATTTTAGTTCTTGGCTTGCTCACTCCGAGGGAATTTGGGCGCATTTTGCGTTTTATTCAAGTAAAATTTCATTGAAATTCTTCACACTAATTTCATAGTTTACTGTGATTGGTTCTTTATATTTACCTAATGAGCAAGTAGGTACTAGACATCACTTTAATTAATTTTGGTTCAAAACCATCATCATCAACACGGGAACACGGGCTCTCCTCTCAGAATGGGAAGGTTATATGGTTCAGACTATGTGACACCAAAATAATGTCTGGCTATCTCAGCCTGAGATTAAGCTGATGCTTCCATATGTCAGAATTCATACATACATTTATTTTCATGCCATTGAAAAAGATTTAGTGATATTATTGTATATTTGTTGTGTTTATTTTTTAATTGTCTGTGTGTCCTTGGTTGAGGAAATAGATCATCTTTTTCTTTCTTTCTTCTATTGGGGTAGGCAGAGTCTATAAATTATGACTTGCTGCCATCACACATAAAATAACGCCTGTATTCCCACAAAAGCTAAATATATCGTTTCTTTATGATATAGAAAATTAGAAACTTGAAATTTGGGGAGTACCTACCTAGGTTTCCTAAAGTGCATACAGTCTTTAAGAATGGAGCGATTTTGGGAAACTGAGATGAACTCGTGGAACTTGAAAACGAGATAATTATGTATACATCGAATGTAGTCCTTATTACAAGCATCTTGTTTGACATGTTAGAGAAGAATAACTTTATGCTTAGACTCGTAAATATCCTTAGGTCTGTTTGAGCGCAAATCTTATTTCACCATAAATTGATAGCGGAAACGAATATTATATTGATGCAGTGACCTTTGACCGTGGCACTTGACATTTGGATTCTGTGGGCATGTGGTGCCTAGTAATATTTAATTATAAACATCACGTCGACGGCTAATTACTACGAAATATATTGAACTTTGTGAGAGGCTCATGGAGTCTATATAGATATATAAAACTGGAATACAACTAATTTGGACTGCCTCATTAGCCAAGTGTTCCTGAGCGCGACTACTACGCTAGAGGTCCTGGGTTCGATTTACAGGTCGAGCAAAGTGTTATTGGATTTTTCTATGAAATTCCCAGTAGCAGCTCGGAGTTAGGAATTTGTGCCCGGTTAATGGCAATAGGCTCGCCCCCTATTACATGCATGGGACCTAAACATACCAGCGAACTGTGGTTGTACATTAGTACGCCTCTGCCTAACCCTTCGGGGAATACAGGCGTGATGCTATGTTATGTTTATTATTTAAAAGGAGGTGTACGCTTTTGCATACGAAGCAAACCTTTGAAGGGGTCCAGGGAATGCTAGTCGTCAAATTCGTAGCCATGACTACATACAATTTGATAAACCGTTAATCTACCGTTAATCTCGGTGTCTGCCGTACCATTTCGTCAATTACTATATTCGTCATTCACTGGAAATAAACGACGGGAAAATCGTTTCAAGCTTGGTAAGTTGGTTAGAGTAGGAGCCTAGAGTATCGGAATCCGAATAGTATCACAATTTAACTAAATTGCGTGAATTGATTTAGGTATGATTTCTTTTGGTATTACGTTTATATGGAAAATTCGGTCCTCCGGACTCCTCAGTAAAACTTACGTAAACGTAACATACGTGAACTTACTTAAGTGTAGATATCGGCTTAGAAATTATTTGGACAAATTTCCACCATCTACCCGAATGAAAAAAAAAGAAAAATATAATTATGCAGTGAGTATTTTAACTTTTATTAGTTCGGGTCTTTAGCAATTCTTAACCATCTTCAAAAAATAAAAAGAGATTGTTGTTGTTTTTGGTTATGTCTACTTATAATATTTCTATATTTAATTTGGTTTGTTTATAACTTAATGAATATTATTTTCATTCGTTCTTTTTATAACGCAGCGGCATTCTTTATTAAAATGCATGTGGATTATAAACAAATTGGTCGTTACCGCTTTCTTTTAAGTTTTAAGTAAAAAGTGACTGCATTTTAACGTTCACTCGCTTTCTAAAAACAATGAATTATGAAGTTTATAATTACAAATTGCAACAATTATCTTATTCAAGTAATTAATTAGAATATAATTATGTAGAACTAGCTTCCGCCCGCGACTTCGTCCGCGTGGAATAGTTACTTAGTCTTAGCGGGATGATAGCCTATAGCCTTTCTCAATAAATGGACTATCTAACACCGAAAGATTTTTTCTAATCGGACCAATAAGGAACTATTGGTCCGATTAGAAAAAATCTTTCGGATTATCGCGTTCAAGCAAACTTGGCAGGTGGCAGGAAGCTGAAGGGGATCGTCATCTCCTTACAGGTGGTAAGAAGATGATGATCCCCTTCAGCGGCTTGTAGTATGTTTTGATTGAAGCTCACTTCAAGATATAGCCAATATTGTTAGTTGATAATTGAGTATTGAGTATCCGAGCGGAACTTTAGTAAAATATGTCACGGGAACAGGAATAATAAAAGAACGCTAAATGAGGATATGGCCTTTAGAGCGTTTGTTGGGTCCGAGCGGACCCAAGCTCGGTCCGCACGGATACAAAACAAACGCTCTAAAGGCTGATGAATAACGTATTTATTTGGATAAGGATTAATAATATCATGTTTATAAAAACACCTACGCAAATGATGCATTTGGAATTTTAGAACAAAGTTAGCATAAAAAAGGTTATAGTGAGCCAACCTGAAAAGATAGACATATGCTGTCGTGGACTTTTTTTTAGAACTTTTAAAGAGGAACAATTATGTCGTATATGATTTTTGCGAAACTTTAACCGTTTACGCAGTGCACGCATCGGAAGATCTCAAAAGGAAAAAAAAACGAATTTTAGAACAAAGTTAACATAAAAACGTTAATAGTGAGCCAACCTTAAAAGATAGACATATGATGTCGCGGACTTTTTTTTAGAACTTTTAAAGAGGAACAATTCTGTCATATATGATTTTTGCGAAACTTTAATCGTTTACGCTGCGCATGCATCGGAATCTCTCAAAAGGAAAACCCCCGATTTTGAAACATTCTTCATTGATGCTCCGCTCCAATTGGTCTTAGCGTGATGATATATAGCCTATAGCCTTCCTCGATAAATGAGCTATCTAACACTGAAAGAATTTTTCAAATCGAACCAGTAGTTCCTGAGATTAGCGCGTTCAAGCAAACAAACAAACAAACAAACAAACAAACAAACAAACTCTTCAGCTTTATATATTAGTATAGATATGCAGCGGGATCGGTAAATTGTTTAGTAATATATTATACCTATCATATTTTTAAATAAGATAAATCCTTTTTTATGCGTGATGCTTTTCATTTTCTTCACAAGATATTAATTACGTTGGTTAATTGGCCTTATTCAGTCTGTACGATTTCTATTTCAGTATTCGTAATTTCAGTCATTCATATTTGTCGCAATGTTTCAATGATTTTCAATGATATTCAATTTCAATGATGTCAATTTCATCAAATGAATGTTAATCTACACCAATATTATAAAGAGGAAAGATTTTATTGTTGTTATTGAATAGGCTCCGAAACTACTGGAAGGATTTGAAAAATTCTTTTAATATTAGAAGCCGACATTATGCCTGATGAACATAGGCTACTTTTACCGCGAGAAAATGCTTCGTTCCCACGGGAAAACGGACGAAACCGGGCCGGGCAGCTATTCCTTTATAAGGAGATATTATTGGTGTTCAAAGTATAAGATAAAATTGAAACAATTAGTATGTACGAACTATAAGTGCAGATAACTAATCTATTTAATCCTGCAGACCTGCCTACCATATAAAGTTCAAATTATCCAAAATTACAGGCCATTCAATAAAAGGTTAACAGCCCATTTCACAGTACTAATGTCAGTAAATGAGCAGGATTGAGAAATTAATGAGATGCTGTTACCACATAAGTAGGGAAGGTATGTAGGTAAGGTAATTAGATGACGCAAGTGACAGGCGAACTGTAACATCGTTAATATTATAATTTATATATGTAATAATTATAATTAATCTATCTTATATATATAAAAGAAAGTCGTGTTAGTTACGCCATTTATAACTCAAGAACGGCTGAACCGATTTGGCTGAAAATTGGTGGAGAGGTAGCTTAGAACCAGGAGACGGACATAGGATACTTTTTATCCCGTTCCCGTGGGATGCGATGACAGACCGAATTCCACGGGGGCGAAGCCGCGGGCAGAAGCCGCGGGCAGAAGCCGCGGGCAGAAGCCGCGGGCAGAAGCCGCGGGCAGAAGCTATAATTTATATATATTAAATACATATACAAAATTATTTTTAGTATATGCGAGACCTGTATATAGTTTGAATAGATTCCAAGAATTTTTACATAATTATATTTTGTCCCAAAAATATTTAAAAAAGTATAAAAGTGGAAACCGAGTGATACTAAGAATCACAATCCAACCCATAGACTAACTTTCATTAACGCAGAGAAACGTTGCGAATCGATTCATAAATGGGGCAATAAACGCGTTTGTTTTCTTTTTTTTATGGGATAGGGGAGCAAACGAGCATACAGATCACCTGATGGTAAGCGATAACCGCCGCCCATGGACACCCGCAACACCAGAGGAGTCACAAGTGCGTTGCCCGCCTTTTAAAAGTGTTTGGGCCTCCGGCAACCTCACAAACACACACAACGCAAGCGTTGCTTCACGCCAATTTTCGGTGAGGCCATGGCATCACTACGGTCGAGCCGGCCCATTCGTGCCGATGCATGGCTCTCCCACGTGAAAACTTGTTTGATGTAAATAAATTAAAATAATGTATAGAAATAGAAAGCGGACTACGTTACAAAATTAAATAAATATAGGAAAAAAAAAGAAATAAATAAAGGAAAAAATGAAGGAGGTAATAATAATAAATAAAGGAGGTTATTATTGAGGCTTCGGTACACACGAGGCTTTAAGATCATAATTTCATCATGAGTAAAAAGTCCTAAGCTTGTGCCTTTGACATCGTGTTGCGAATGACTTGAGCCATAGATCTGCAATGTGGTTCGACAGGATGCATTCACAGACTTTTTTATGTTAATACGGTTACACATAACTAGATGAGTATATATATATCTAATCGGCTTAGTATGATGTGTGCAATGTTTGTCATCAACTGAAAAATATCGATAGTAATATAGACAAGCGCTAGGTGCTTAAAATTCTTATTAAATGGTGCTTCTACCCAAAGTATTTTTTATTGTGTACTGGCTCGACCGACGTGATACCACGACCTTACAGAAAACCGGCATGAAATAACGCTTGCGTTGTGTTTCGCCGAGTTAGTGAGGTGCCGGAGGCGAGGCCAGCAACCCACTTGTGACTCCTTTGATGTTGCGGGTGTTCATGGGCGGCGGTAATCGCTTACCATTAGGTAATCCGTCTGCTCGTTTGCTCCCCAATCCCATAAAAAAAACAATTTGTTCAGGCTAGGGATCGAATCCCCTAACCTCTAACGTAGTAATCACGTATATGAACACTACACTAGGAAAATGGAAATCCATCCCAATCATCATTGATCTCTGAATTTAATGAAGATTTCTAATCTTTGTTCAGCCAGATTACCTACGGCTCAAATTTTATCAAAAAAGAAGTATGCTTTCTTGCAAGCCCTATCCAATAAAAAAAGCGTTGCGAAAATAAAGAAATTGTGCTTTAAATTGGTCTCTTCGTAAAGTATACTCATTTGCAGACGCACATATTGCCGGGGAAAAGACTTTGAGGAAGGGGATCATTTGCAAATAGCTGAGCAAATCATAAAGCGGTGGTAGCCTAATGGCTAGGGCGTCGGACTTGCGATCATGTGGTTGCCGGTTCGAACCCCACCCATTGCACTACCGACGTGAACCCACTCGTAACACAAGCATTTTAGCTTAGCACGAGGGGTTAACAAGAATACTAGTAATGTGTGACCCTCGAGCTAGTTAGCTTTTTTTTAAAAAAAAAAATCGTAGGTACCTTACAATATTTTCTAAAAAATTTGCTCTATTCTTGTAAGTACCTACATAGGCCATGTTCTCGGTGGGTTAATATTTAAGCATTAAGAGCTTAAAATATTTTTTTACATATGAATGTATTTATTTAGCACCCAAAAACCACAAAGGAAAAACAAACATTATGATAATTTATTTCGAATTTTGGGATCCTTCCAAAAAATTTAAGATCAATGACATTGTTGTTAAATAAAGTCACAAGTCTAAAGAAAAGGCTGGCTCCGAGATTAATTCAGATTTGCAACGTATTTTTGCCTTTATTTGTGTGAAATAAAGACTGGGCAAATTATGTGACAAGGGTTACTTATTTTGCCCAAGATAACTCTATATGGTGGTGTATAAATTAAACATTTCTTACTTTTTTTCGGTTAAACTTGATATATACGTAAGTATTCGAATCTTTTGTGTAAAAAGGGATAAGTCGGAGGAATTATATTAAGGTCTCCAACAAAGTACTTTAACTAAAAGTCGGTATAACAAAGTTATGCGAGAGCCGCGAACTTAAACAAATATAGATAAAGATTAATTTAAAACCGTATCATTTTTGAAATTGGTTTATAATTATTTATGGTAGACAATTTATAGTCATAGCGTCAGGTGTATTGTACCAGAAGACGCAGCAGCGCAGGTTCAAATCCTGCCGGTAGTCGAATTTTTCCTTCACTAAAATCATCATCATCATCATACCATCACGCCTGTATTCCCCGAAAGGTTAGGCAGAGGCGTACTTATAAACACCCACAGTTCGTCGGTATGTTTAGGTCCTATGTAATAGGGGGCGAGGCTATTGCCATTAACCGGGCACAAATTCCTAACTCCATTTCACAGAATTTCACAGAAAAACCCAATAACACTTTGCTCGACCTGGGAATCGGAAACCCAAGACCTCTAGCGTAGCAGTCGCGCTCAGGACCACTTGGCTAATGAGGCAGTTAAATATTTAAAAAAAATCAAAATCATATCAAACAACAAAAAAAATTTTTGGTAAGACCCACCACAGACATTTGCGGTAACGGTAAAAGGGATGGGTAACAGTGTCCATGAACTATAGACCGGTAATAATACGTCATTCGCTGAGTATTGCAATAATTAAGGTAGTTATCATGATGTAAGACTAAGAAGCTATGGTCTGATGCCCGTATTGATGTAATGCCGCAGGGAATATTATGAGAACGAAATATCGATGGAAAGTTCAATGAGCATTGTTTCATAACGAAGACAGTTAATTATGACCCTGAAATTAAATAGTATGACTTCAAAATCAGTAGGCAGTATAGGCTCCTTTATTTATCTATCTATCTATATTATAATAACTAACATATAAACCTGAAGAGTTTGTTTGTTTGCTTGAACGCGCTAATCTCAGGAACTACAAATACAAATAGTTTATTGCCAGAAAAGTAACAAACCTAGAACACGAGTTATGGTGAGCCTCAAACTAAGCATAGCTTGTATCTTGGGGCTCAGAAACTACTGACGGACTACTGCGGACAAAGTCGCGGGCGGAAGCTAGTTAATCATAAAGCTGTCATAATTATATGTAGCATTTAAGACTGCTGTTGTCCGTCGATTCACTTGCGTTTTCTTTAAGGCATGGGGGGCAAACGAGCCGTCGCATCGACTGATGGTAAGTGATACCGCTGCTCGTAGACACCTGCAACACCAGAGGAGTTGCTAGCGTGTTGCCGGCCTTTTAAAAGGATTTGGGCCTTCGGTGTCGTCACTCAACCGGCGAAACAAAACGTAAGCGTTGTTTTACGTCGGTTTTCTGTGAGGCCGTGGTATCACTCCGGTCGAGCCCGCCCATTCATGTCGAAGCATGGCATTCCCACGGTAAAAAATTTCGACCGAAAGATTTACTTATTATTATGTTTGTCGCCTTCTAAGCGGCGTAATAAGATTAAAAACATTAAGATATGCCTCTGGCAATACAACTGTTAAAACCACTTCCAATTTCATGCAGTGGTTTTTGAGTGATGTGCGTCCAAACGTACAGATACAGATAGATAGACCATAGACAAATGAAAAAAGATTACAATTCGAAGTTTCGAATAATCGAATGTTAAAAGGCTGAATTTTGTATGTCTTTAAAAAGGAGTTGTTTGTTTGTTGTTTCTGTTTCCGCATTTATGTATTGCGATCACAATAAAATAATCTTTTTTACTATTTAAAAAGAGTTTTGTGTTTCCTACTTAAAAGGAAGTGCACTCTGTACCTCGGATATCGCGAGGATATGTATTTTTAGAATATTAATCTCGAAACATACCAGAAATGCATTCAATTCCATGCAATTGAAAACATTTATTCTGCTTTATTCAGTTAATTAAATTGTGAAGTAGGTACCTACATCACATTTAAACATTCCTACAAAAAAAAACTAGAATTTTCTTTTATGGGCTGATTCTTCCGTAGTATAACTTTCGAATTTATTTTTTGTAGGTTTTCTATACAAAAGCTGTCAAACGTCAATTTTATTCGTCAGTTAGAAAATATGATTAGTTACATAACTATAAAATATGCTAATAATTCCATACATAAATACACAGACATCACAACTTGTAGGTCTTATAAATATTAGTTCAGTGCGGATATCGAACTCATTAGTAGAATTTTAATGTATATAAACATCAAATCAAAAGGGTCATCATTTAGCTTGTGTACCTATAATGAATGAAGGTAGGGTTGCCATCTCTAAAATTTAGAAACCAGGACAAGACGCGTGAAAACCCCGGATTATAGAGTCCAGAACCCGGACATGTCAACAGGTTCTTTTAATCATAGTCAGTGTAATAATAACTGTTGAAAATGTCATAAAGTGACAAACAGTGAGTGTGAAGTGTGCATGTCGCGGGCGGCCCAAGATTTTAAAATTTTAAACCCGGATTACAAATGAAGCCTCCCCCCGGACGCTCCCCGGATGCCCTCTATACTAGGACAAATCCGGGGAAACCCGGACGGATGGCAAGCCTATATGAAGGTTAAAGTAGATGCATCAACCTTGACCTCTCCCGTCTGTAAGGCGGAGCTTGCGCCTCACCTCAGCATTGATCCTCGCCTTGACACTAGAAACACAATACCTACTTCAGCGGATAGTTTGAAGTCTGTTCTGTTATTGTTTATTAAAGGAAACAGTTAAATGGTCCTTGAAAAAAGAATGGTATGACCATTATGCAAGCTAGGTTTCGTATACACAAACAATATTTATTGAAATTCGGAGTTTAAAAATTATATTGAAAAAATATGTGCTTCAATTTTATTGGAAAAGTATGAAACTTGGCTGCAATGTTATTCCAATTAAATGACATCATGTTCTATAATTAAATCAGTTAAGTTCCGTAAATATGAAGTCAAAGAATTTAATGAAATAACCAAGTCTATTTTTAACCGATTACGAAAAGAAAGGGTAACGATTTTAACAGTTTAGATAACTAAGTATGTACGATGTAGAAGTTTGGTCGTGTAGTTCAAGTTGATTGATTCGTCTTTGCAGTATCAAAGGCTATGAATTTATGAAAAAACATGATAACCTACAAGAGATGGTACCTTTTATTGTGACATTTGTCATAATAAAATTAATTTTATTTTGACAAATAAGAGGTCCTTCGATTTGTTTTGATCCCAAGAGTATCGTACGGTGTTACAGGAAATCCAATAAAATCAAAAACTGGAAGAAAATAAATTTTACCTGCGGTGACTTTGTTGTACTATAACCATTTGAAATAAACTGTGAAAGTTGCAGCCTGATAGTGAATTACTTATCTAACTATAAATACAAAAATATAATTTCAAAATTTGAGCGAGCAAAGTCGTCTCTAAATTCTAGTATGAATTTGAAGAGAGATTTTGCCCGGAACTAAAGTGATTAACGAGCTTTTAGCTTTGATGAATAAACAATCTCTAATGACCCTCGGAGATGAGAAGACAGGAGTATTCTCAGGGGAGTTACTGATTGATTGAAATAATTAACAAATAATGGTGATACTGATACTCGAAACTAAATTGTGTTATGAACTGATTAGCTTATTATGGCTGTAGTAGTTTCCATGAAACCTTTTTATTATAGCTACGAAACAATACATTACTTTCAAACAGGGGCCTTAGTCTGCTATTTCAATTGACTCAGAATGACCGTCCAATGGCACTAAATGACATAAGAAATGACAGATTTCGTAGAGAAAACTGTCAAAAATCAACCATTATGAAGTCACTGAATCACAATTCTGACACAACTAAATAGTAGACTCGGCACCCAGAGTTTTAACTGTTTGGGATCGGTCCCATAGTTAAAATTGTTTATAATGATGAGTAGGACTTCTTCTTCTTCTCAGCATCAACATCCTACTATCATACTTCCTACTAATATTACTATAGCTGTGAAAGTTTGTGTGGATGTATGGATGTTTGAAAGGTAGTCTTTGATACCAGAATGGATATGGAAATGAAATTTGGAACAGAAAAAGATCATAATCTGGAATACGCTTCATCCTAGTCGGGCCCAATTCTGAAGTCCACGCAGACAAAGTAGCGGGCAGAAGTTAATGTAAGATATTCTGTTCTTGAATTAGATGCTCACGGGAGGTATCTAATCGACCTACCTATACATAATTTTATTAGATTTTCTTGTTGGAAAATCGTTGTAAGCACAACCCTAGAGCTCGGATAATTCCTGACAAGTGGTTACTTATCTTTGTTAGTGGTTCCGTTACTAGGGGAAGCGTGACCACTGTATTATGTTTCTCCAAGCTATACCTACACTTCTTCGTGCCGTTGGGTTCAAACTGTCTCTAACAACCTTCTTATTCTACATTATAGAACAAATTCTCCGATGATAACAATGTGATCTCACGATGTCCGTCGCACGACCTCACAATAAGATGCGTATCTACAAGTAAGGGGAAAGCGCGGGCTTTGATCATGTTCATCTGTCATTGTTACATAACATCCTGGTAAATTCACACGACACTTAATAGTACCTTTTTTTTTTGTTTACGGGGGGAAACCTTCAAAAGGCGACCGGTCTTCGGGGAGTGTGGGATTTTTACCCACTAAAACCACCCCGGTGGCCACCATCAGCACAAAATAGGGGGGCACTGTGCCCTCTTAAAAGACCACCCCAGTACCCCCCTGTGCAACGCCTGTTTGGGCACATCACACTTAATAGTACCTACATCATAATTATCTCAGCTACGTATCCTCTTATTCTCTAGCGCGTCATTCTGACTTTTAGGAGCGCCGCACTTATAGCGGTCAAGTTTTATTACAACTTTTTTTATTTTGGGGAGCAAACGAGCAGACGGATCACCTGATGGTAAGCGATAACCGCCGCCCATGGACACCCGCAACACCAGAGGAGTCACAAGTGCGTTGCCCGCCTTTTAAAAGGGTTTGGGCCTCCGGTTACCTCATTCACTCGGCGAAACACAACGCAAGCGTTGTTTCACGCCGGTTTTCTGTGAGGCCGTGGTACCACTCCGGTCGAGCCGGCCCATTCGTGCCGAAGCATGGCTCTCCCACGGCAGAGATTGGAGTACTTTGTAGCACATCTTTTTATAACATCGTATATTCATGGTTCCCCCCAAAGGACAAACGCTGAAGTACCTTGACCCCAACATAATCAGGAAAACGCTGGAATGATGACAATTACGATTCACACAATAATATAGCAAAGATTTTCTCAATACTAGACAGAACGCTAAAAACCCAGCCATTGTCTCACGGATGAGAGTTTATCTTTTGTCTATTTTCTTTCTTTTCCATTTTCATTCGTTGCTATTCTATTCTTATACGGAACACTAATTCTGAGAAAACAGTAAGATGAAACTTTTAATTGAAAGATATCTACCGGAAGAATGTTTACATTGTGAGAGAGTGAATATAAAAATGTTTATTTTGGATTATTTTAAATGCACTTTTATAAATAATCGTCAGAATTAGTTAAGATTGTCGCAATTTTGAGAATATTATTATTATTATTTCGTGAGGGAAGGGTTGAAATATAGTTCCTCACCCCCGTTTAGATAGGCATCTCGTAAGAGATGAGAAAATATCTGACTAGCTTGGGTGATGGGACTTCTTGGTATTTGTCACTCCGGAGTCTGTAGTAAAACTCTTCGGTGTGTTTCCACTTTTCCTTGTGAGAGCCATTTTCCCCTCGGTTATTGCAGCTTTGACAGTTTGTAGGAGATCTAAAATCTCGCTTCCTATTACAAGGGAATGAAAAAACCGGTGTACATTAGAATCTACACTTCTGCCTTACCCTTCAGAGAATACAGGCGTGATGGTACTACCACGATATTTTATTTACGTAATTCTTTCTACTTTCGTTTAATTTTGCAAAGATTTTCCGACATGTTAGCACTGACCTTAGCCTGTCTGTTGTAATTAGCAATCTCTTAAAAGGTATTCCTGCTTCAAAGTTATAAAAAAGTACAGTAATTAAGTGGCGAGTGGTTCGCTCTCTTTGTAAGATGTTTTCTTTAACGTAAGATGGTCGTAAAAAGGAGCAAAACGTCTAGAAGTGAGATCCCCATACATTTTTATCTTGTTGACGCTTGCCATATTTTTCGGTTTTGGGTAGACCCCTTCATACATCATTTTAATTTTTTGAAACTTTATACTACACCCTACCTTAATTTTTCTTCCCGCTGACATAGAACCCTTTGTAGCTCATCGTCGACCTCTGGGGGTCGATATAGACCATTGGGTATCACTGGCCCAGAAAATAAAAAAATGCACAATTTTCTCAGACAAACAAAATTTTTTTTTTTGTGAATTATGTTTCGTGTGTTGGTCCAAGACGTCCTTCCATTTAACTTGTAGTAGACGCATCGTCTCGCCATTAATCACATACTTCGAAGCTATCATAGAGAAGAAAACAAGTTTTTCAAGATGTTTCAGAACGTATCCGTTGTAAGAATGCGTCGGCTGGAACGTCACCGCTGTCTGCCATTAACGTTTTCGTGCGCGCCAAAAATCACAATTTTTTTCTTCAGAATTTTACTTTGACCCTTTTTTTAAGCTACTAATTACATACCGTGTGTGACAATACATACAATACGTATCGTGCATAATAGAAAGTGTATATTTACATAATGGGAAAACATAAGAGAAAGCATACGGACGATGACCTATACCGACAAATAAAAAAACTAAAAAAGGCGATTAAGGCAAAGAAGAGGAAGGAATCAGGTAAGCTTTACATAATAATTATCGTTCTTACACATATTGCACGATATCGTGGTATGCAGATTATGAAAACGCGAAAAATAAGTATCCAAGCAGTGTGTAGGTAGGTACCTACCTACTTATTTTATTTCTAGCACTGAAAGTTCCCTTGTAGAACCAACCTATAAAATGTCCTGAGAATTATCCCGTGTGGTGGTACAGTAATTTACTACCCGTGTGGTTAATTTCTTGACAACAAATATTGACAATGTCTGAGAATATTCTCGTGTGGCACTGTAGGTACTACACAGCCCCTAAAATGGCTAGTACCTACACTACCCATGTGGTTTATTTCAACTAAATTATGCAGTATGTGAATATACTCAGTGAGGTATATTTCATGCATTAACATATTTCAGAAGCCTCCACGCCTACTGATAACCACTCACCCGAGGAAACTACAATAGGTGAAACAGAACCTACCCCAGAACTTCTAGGTGAAACAGGACCTACCCCAGAACCTTTAGGTGAAACAGTACCTACCCCAGAACCTTTAGGCGAAACAGAACCTGAGGAGTTACTCAATGAAGTGTTGGGGGAAGATCCTACAAAAACAAACAAGTATGGGCCTCATATCCATAATGACATAGCATCCCGCTGGGAGCACATTGCTAAAGAAGGTCTGAAAAAGGACACTAAGACGGAACTTCTGAAAACAATTCTCATCCCAGAGAACTGTAAATTTCTGGAGACTCCAGACATTAACCCAGAAATAAAGGCAGCCATATCAGACCCAGTTTACAAAAGAGACAGAGTACTTGTTAGCCAACAAAATTTACTTGGCCAAGCTACAGCCTCTATAGCAATAGCCCTCAATGCCATGCTACAGGACAAAAACAGAAATATTGAAATAACTAAACATATTAGTAATACAGGCCGCCTACTATGTGAACTGTTCCATATACAAAGTAATTCCAGGCGTTCACTGATCCAATTTGCCCTAAATAAGGAAACTAAAGACATTGTTGCTCAAACAAAAATTGATAAACACCTGTTTGGTGACAACTTATCTGAGGCATTAAAGGCGGGGAAAGCAATTTACAAAACTGGCACTGAAATAAGATATACAAAGCCCCCGCCAGAGAAGCCTGCCCCAAAACCATCTTTAAACTACCGGGGCCCGCCTCGCAAGCGACAGCAACCACAAGCAACGAGTGCGGGCAGAACAACCAGTACCAAACAAGCCAACAAGCACACTCCACAACGAACATCCACTCAGAAGACACGGCCATACAAGCACAGGAGATAGAGGTACAGTACGCTGGAAGACTTCCTTACTTCTATGATAAGTGGTCTACTATCACTAGTGATAAAACTGTTTTAGACTGGGTCAAGGGTTACAAAATACCGGTTTCCTCTATACCACATCAATATAACCAACCCTTAAATACAAAGGTGTCAGATAAAGAAGTAAAAGAAACACAAAAGGCCATTACTCATCTGTTAACAATTGGAGCAATAGTAGAATGTCAACCCCATAGACACCAGTTCTTATCTCCTATTTTTCTAACACCAAAATCTAACGGAGATTATAGATTTATACTTAATCTAAAGGCACTCAACAAATATGTAGAAACAGCCCACTTTAAGCTAGAAGATATTAGAACTGCTATGAAATTGTTATCCCCTAATTATCACATGGCTAAGATTGACTTAAAAGATGCATACTTTTCAATCAATATAGATAACAATTCAAGACACCTCTTAAGGTTTACATGGCAGAAAACTATATATGAATTCACAGTATTGCCCTTTGGCCTTAACACTGCACCATATGTGTTCACAAAAATAATGAAACCTGTTATAGAATACCTACGTTCTATGGGAATTTTATGTACTATGTATTTAGATGATGCCCTCTTAATCTCAGAATCATACTCTGAACTGATTAATATTACAAACATAACTACTGAACTGCTAACATCATTAGGATTTATCATTAACTATGATAAAAGTATGTTAATCCCTTCACATAAATGCCAATTCCTAGGTTTTGTACTCAATTCATCAAAAATGACCATAGAATTACCAAACGAAAAACGTTTAAGGATTAAAAAGGAAATTTTACAGTTTTCAAAATTAGACCAATGTAAAATAAGAGAATTCGCTCATTTCTTGGGCCTTCTTACATCAGCATGCCCAGCCATTAAATATGGGTGGCTATATACCAAGCAATTCGAGAGAATTAAATATCTTAATCTAATCAATAATGATAACTATAATCAAATAATGACCTTACCAAAATCCCTCAAAACAGATTTTGATTGGTGGCTAGAACACATTGATTACTCAACAAATGATATCCGCTCAGATTCATACATTAAAGAAATTTTCTCAGATGCCTCCTTAACAGGTTGGGGTGCTGCCTGCAACTCTCATTCTCTGGGTGGAAATTGGCCTCAAGCTGAACTTGGGAAACACATAAATTACCTAGAATTGCTTGCAGCCTTCATGGGCCTGAAAGCCTATGCTTCAGACTGCAACAACTGCCAAATTCTTCTAAGAATTGACAATACCACTGCCATTTCCTACATAAATCGCATGGGTGGGGTTCAATATACTCACCTAAATGAAATCACCCGGAAGATATGGCAATGGTGTGCAACTAGAAACATATATTTATTTGCTTCCTATGTACAATCTAAAGATAACTACATAGCTGATAAAGAATCCAGAAAAGATCATTCCAACATAGAATTTGAGTTAGCAGACTATGCATTCCAACAAGTTGTGACATTGCTTGGCCAACCAGACATAGACCTTTTTGCTACTACATTAAATAAAAAATGTGAAAAGTATGTGTCCTGGCAAAGAGATCCTAATGCAATTGCAATAGATGCCTTTACAATACCCTAGAACAGATATTTTTTCTATGCATTTCCCCCATTCTCCTTGTTACTAAAAACCGTAAAAAAGATAAAGAATGAAAATGCTAGGGGTATCCTAGTTGCACCGTACTGGCCCACACAACCCTGGTACCCTATATTTGTCAGCCTCCTTGATTCTGAACCTATTTTCTTTTCACCTCACAGATCTTTACTCACCTCAACCAGCGGCCAGCCTCACCCACTCCATCACAATCTTACCCTGGTGGCAGGAGTCTTATACGGCAAGCATTAAAAGCCAGAGGCGCCCCAGAAACATCTATAGAAGTCATGATTGCTTCAATCACAGATAGTACTTTTACCCAATATAATACTTGTTTTAAGCAATGGTGGGAACACTGCTTATGCAAAAATATGAATTATCCATCTGCCACACCAACTGAAATCATAATTTTTTTAACTGAGCTGTATGGTAAGGGATTAAAGTATGGTAGCCTTAACTCATGCCGTTCAGCATTATCTCTCTTACTAGGGCCAGAGGTAGGGTCCCACGAACTGGTAAAACGCTTCCTTAAAGGTGTGTCTAAATTAAGACCAAACTGTCCAAAATATAATATTACCTGGGACCCTAATATTGTGCTGGACTATTTATGCACATTTTACCCTAACACTAAAATCTCTCAAAAAATGTTAGGAAAAAAGGTAGCCACCCTACTAGCATTAATAACAGCACATAGAGTACAAACAATCACCCTTATAAAATTAGAAAACATAATATATCAAAACAATACCATTATTATAAAAATTACAGATCCCATTAAGACATCCAGAGAGGGTACACCCCAGCCTGTACTAGTGATTCCATTCTATAGAAACAAACCTGAGATATGCCCGGCTCAAGCTCTTATAGATTACTTAAAAATGACTGAAAGCCTTAGATTGCAAAATACAGGTAACCTTTTTATTAGCTTCAAGAAACCATATTCTGCAGTGGGTTCAGAATCCATCAGTAGATGGATAAAAGAAACCATGTTTGAGAGTGGTATTGACACCAACATATTTACCTCACATAGCACCAGACATGCCTCATCATCTAAAGCTAACTTTAGTGGATTGAACATAGACTCAATAAGGAAAACTGCAGGCTGGACTGAATCCTCATCTGTGTTTGCTCGTTTCTACAACAGACCTATTGTAGAATCACCAGAATTATTCGCAAAAGCGATTCTCCATAACAATACCAATACTTAATTAAATAATGACTAATTAATATAAACATTTATTGCATTTTCTATATTAAACATAAATAATGATTCCTATAAGCTTTAATTGATAAGACCAATTAATGTGACTAATATGAGACTGATTAGATTAAAAAACAAAGAAAATTCACTAGTTTTCTTTTCTATACTCTGCACCAATATTCCACGGCTCTTTGAACATCCTACAAGTTAAATGGAAGGACGTCTTGGACCAACACACGAAACATAATTATAAATCAAACGAACTTACCTGTGAAGTTCGATGTTAATTATGTGAGAGTGTTGGTCCAAGACGTCCTAACACCCACCCAAACCCATCTTTTGTTTAAAAATACCCTAAGTTTCAGCCGTGAAATACTTCAAACTAAATGACAGACAGCGGTGACGTTCCAGCCGACGCATTCTTACAACGGATACGTTCTGAAACATCTTGAAAAACTTGTTTTCTTCTCTATGATAGCTTCGAAGTATGTGATTAATGGCGAGACGATGCGTCTACTACAAGTTAAATGGAAGGACGTCTTGGACCAACACTCTCACATAATTAACATCGAACTTCACAGGTAAGTTCGTTTGATTTATAATAAATGTGTATAATAATTCTTATTTTATGTAAAGAATATTGTGAGTTTTCTTGGCTGACAATAAAAACATTGTTACTATTTAAGAAATGAGGGTAGGCATTATACAATTACATCGAGATTAGTTTCTGCGCCACGTAGGTATAATTGTGGGTTCGATCCCCGCACAGAAAACTATTTGTGTGAACTATTTGAGTAGTCGTTCCGGGTCTGGGTGTTCCTGAAAATTTTTAGTAGTAAAAATACAAACATACCATCACGCCTGTTTTCCCCGAAGGGTTAGGCAGAGGTGTACTTATGTACACCCACAGTTCGCCGGTATGTTTTAGGTTCCATATAATAGGGGACGAGCCTATTGCCATTAACCGGGCACAAATTCCTAACTCCGAGCTGCTACTGGGAATTTCGTAGAAAAACCCAATAACACTTTGCTCGACCTGGGAATCGAACCCAGGACCTCTAGCGTAGCAGTCTCGCTCAGGACCACTTGGCTAATGAGGCTAGTAGTAAATAAACTCACGATATAAGAGAACATTTTAGTGAGGTGAACTTTGAACTGCAAGTAAGTACAACATTTGTATACGCAAATACTTCCATTTCGCATTTCGTGATTATTATAAAGTTATAGGGCTGACATTCAACACCAAGCGAATGATTGACTCGTTCGTCACCCAGCGAAGAATAAAAGAATCACAGTGTCAAACTTCCATCAGCAATATGTGTTACGGGACACCCCTAACCTGATATCTCGACACGCCTGACTAATAAGACATGTCACCACTCGTCAGCTGTAGCCTACATACGATCGCTAGATACATACAATCGCATACAGTGTATAAATAGATAAAATAATTAAGCATTCACTCAGCCCAAGGTCGTGGGAACGCAAGGCTTTAGGTACTGCACGTATCGAAAGAGATAGTTGAGCGATTAAATGCAATGATGAAAATATTTTCAAATTACAAAATATTAATTTTCACCACCGACGCAAAAGAAAGATGTTATTAGTTTATCGTGTCGGTCTGTTGCATCGTATCTCCCAGATGAATGGACCGATTTTGATTTCGTTTTTTAGTAAGAAAGGTAGGTATGATTTAAGAAAATCTAGCCAGCCGGGCAGCTGTATGAAGACTATCAGTTCTCTTCTAGTTCATGAAGGGATGTGAGAAACTTCCACAGGCTCATCTATTAGAAACTTTGTATTCTGTGACTCAAATGATACCTATTGCAAGAACATACAAACCACTAATGATTGTCATAGGTGTTCTTGTAAAAACCAGGACTGACGGCTTTGGGTCTTCTCCACAGCCCGGAGGAGACTCAATGTGTTAACCAAAACTCCGAGCTGCTTCTGAGAATTTCTCTCTCCCTCCAGTATATCAGTCGCGCCTAGGACTACTAGGCTAAACACGTAGTTTATCATCATCAGACGAATAGAATAATAGTTTCAAAATCGCTTATCTTTCAGTACTTGCAAGCCTGCCACTTGACACCCACAGTACATTGTTGTGCTAACAATAGCTAGCTTCTGTCGGATCTGACAACATTACAAGATGGCCCATTCTATTGGGCAATGTGCACATACGCCAACGCATTGCATTGTCAAAAGGGTTTATGACAAGATTGTCTTGGTTTTATGAGAATGAGCTTCTGCCCTCGACTTCATCTGCTAGAACTTTAGCGATTACCTATGTGCCTTGGATTCCAACTCGAGAGCTTTGAACTCACTCAACTCAACTGATTTCACATGGCCGTTCTACCACAATGTTAACCTAGTTATCACTGCTAATTTTACTGAAGAATAATATAAATAATACTTTCTAAAAGGTTTTGTTGTCACTGCCTTGTTGCATATTATTTAGACGTAAATTGCTTACAAAGCCAGTCTTGTAAAGTTAATTATTACCATATAAATTGAATAATTGTTTCAAATGAGTTGAGTGAATACAAAATAATTGTGGGTACAGTAGATGAATAGTAAATAGATAAGAAGCTCAAGAAGCTTCAAGCAATTGTTCTAGATTATTCTATTGTTCTGTGCAAACTAGGCACTGTGGTAAAATTTCTGTGCCTTTTGTAAAGGTGTTTTATTAAAGAAAAACGTTTCCTCATGCTAGGATTTTCTCGTTATCGTAGAGGCGTTTACAAATATAACTTTCCAATCACCCATTCAATCACCTCAATCCGGAAAAAATGCCTATCGACATAAATAAAAATTAATGCTATTCCAACGAATAGCATTAATTTTTATTTATGTCGATAGGCATTTTTTACCAACGTAAGCGCATTACCTAAGAATGGCTGGACTGATTACGATTAGGCTTTTAGAGGTTAGTTTTTTAAACATTGCCCCACGGAACGTGCCTACAGTATCGGCTGCTTTTACAAACGCTACACAAACGCCTAGATCCGGAACATCATCTGTAGGCAATACAAATATTTGCTCCGTGTGGGGATCGATCATACAACAGGTGACGCAAAAGCAGATTCCTCAGCCGCTACGCCCAACGCCCAAAATCAGTTCATGATCGACAACAATACCGATAAACATACTTCAACAACAAAAAAAGTACAGTCGTCTCAAACGTCCTTCTTAATTTAAGTTGATTAAAAACAGCAATGAAAACTGCAAAAAAAAGGAATGAAAATCCACAGAGAAAATAAAACTTCTAAAACACCAAAGAGGTGTCATTATCAAAGAGGTTCTGTTCTAAAAGCATTGACCTCACGCTCAATTTATTATGCGGTGAATGCATGTCCCCAGGACGGTCCAGATGTTCAGATTAAAATGGCGTCAAAGCCGTATTTTTTTTAATCCATTAGCTTGATTTCTTTTACACCAAATGTACAAAAAAAATTAATAAGTGCTTGTGATGTAAAAAAGTTTATAAATTCTTGTTTTGGTTGAATTTTCTTATAATTTTGGTATTTTTTCTACGAAGATCTCAAACACCACCACGAACTGGATATGTGAGTGAAATTAGAATCAATATTGTTTGGTATTGGAAAACCGCTGTATTTTTGTGCGCTTTTTAAAGTTTACATATTATTTTACAGTTTTTTTTTCGTTAAATGCTTCGCGAAACCTAGATTAGTCGATCTTCAAGTTGAATTTAAGTCTTGAAAAAATTTAAGTGATATATCATCAACAGAAATTGCATAAGTAAACAGGAACAATTAATTTCTCGTTAACACACACTTTTACTATATTTTAAATCAAGAAACCTTACGAATAATCTCGTTCATTTCCTTCTTTAACAATACAAGGAGATCAAAATCGGAGTTTACACAAGCTTATCCCAATTTGAGTTTGTAAACAATACAATAGTTTCACAACTGAAGTCCGTTGCAGTGTTCGGTAATTACGTTAAGTTAAAGTAAGTTTACTTTACAAAGTATTTCTATTAAAAGTTTGTTAGCAATTTACAAGGCGCAAGTTTGTTTTCAAAATAACAATGATTATGTAAATTTAGAAGTTAAATTCTTTTTTATGGTGAATTACTTTCGAGATTATTGGAAAACTACATTTCTCGTATTGAAAATCGAACCGAGAACCTTGCGCCTAGTCCAGCAGCTTTGCTTTCCACCCTAGACCATGTCATCTAATTCTTCACTAATATAATATTATGCAGAGGTAAAATTTGTGAGTTTGTTTGTAGAGAATAATCTTCAGTACTAATGACCCGATTCTGAAAATTCTTACGCTCATAGCTACATTATCCTTGATTAGTATAGGTTAATCATATTATATCGTGATCACATCCAAGCGACCAAGGTACGAACAAGTAGGTACTAGGTACAAGGGCGCAAGTTAGTCGGTATATATTATACTAGCTTCTGCCCGCGGCTTCGCCCCCGTGGAATAAAAAGTATCGGGAACGGGATAAAAAGTATCCTATGTCCGTCTCCTGGTTCTAAGCTACCTCTCCACCAATTTTCAGCCAAATCGGTTCAGCCGTTCTTGAGTTATAAATGAAGTAACAAACACGACTTTCTTTTATATATTAAGATTATAATGAATGGCGTTCAGGATAAAATCCAATATCCATAAAGGAATCCAATAGGTATTAAAATGCACTCACCGATGAAACTCATCCAATGGTGTCTGGATAACATTTTCAGGTCGTGCCTCCAATAAAGTCTGTAACAAATCAAAAGACAGGTTAGATGCAGTAGTATAAAATACATTTTGAATTGATTACCTAGAGGACGGATCAGGGCAATACCGCAGACTCACGTCAAGTCCACCATACTTATCAAGTGAGAGAGAGATATGCCGCTCATTAAATAGGTAGTCTCTTCTTGCTCTCATAATCTATAAAAAAAAATGGTCGAGTTGACAAGTTGTAGTTTTGAGCGAACGTAAGTCGAAGAGCTAATAATGTGGAGCTTTATTATGATACTCTTCATAAACAACTCACACCCATACATACAGACACACGCACACATACACAGCCAGGGCGAGTGGCACTATTCTTACGTTAATTAAAAATAAACTTTTATTTAATTTTCACATTTAGTTACATGTACCTATTATGATATTAAATGTACTCAGTACGTAGTATGTAGTCAATGTACAAACAAACTCTACAGCTTTATAATATTATATAGTACCTATAGATTGTGTCTGTTTCCCGAATCAAATAAAATAAAATGTCTGTTCAAAGTATTTCTTAGAAATTCTTAGTAGAAGTTCGGACTTTCGTCGATTTATAGTACATCATCATCATCATCATCATCAGCCCATACTAGTCCACTGCTGGACGTAGGCCTCCCACAATGTGCGCCATTTCACCCTGTCTTCGGCTAGTCGCATCCAGCATCCGCCAGCAACCTTTCGCAAATCATCACTCCATCTCGCCGCAGGGCGTCCTACGCTACGTTTGCCGAGTCGCGGTCTCCACATAGTCGGTCTTATAGTACCTACATAAGTAGTGTTTATTAGAATAAAAGGTCTTATCATTCCAATTTTTTAAAAAGCAAAGGGTAGTTGACCTTTTATAGGCATATCTGTTGAGTGGCATTGGAATCCCAATCAGACATTGTAATTGCATTTTCATTTTGCTGTCCGCACACGCAGTGAACACGGCTGCTATGATGACACCTCTGTAGTGACGTAATTGTACAAGCTCAGAATCTTAAAACCTTGGAAATAAGGATGAAAATTGAATGCACTTGTACTACAAGAACGTGAAATGTCCAGGAGTTATGCTTAGCTGATATTGACGTGCATTTGGTTAAAGGTATGCACTATTTATTGGCAGATTATGTATAAGTATACTTAGTTTGATTCAGAAATGGACTCTACATAAATATGATATATATAATGATTTAGGTATATAATAATTTCACAACAGAAGGAGCTTGGGTATACTACATAACATCACGCCGAAGGGTTAGGCAGATGCGTACTAATAAGTTCGCCGGTATGTTTAGGTCCCATGTTAGAGGGGGCGAGCCTATTGCCATTAACCGGGTACAAATTCTAAACTCCGAGCTGCTACTGGGAATTTCATAGAAAAACCCAATAACACTTTGCTCGACTTGGGAATCGAATCCAGGACCTCTATCGTAGCAGTAGTGCTCAGGATCACTAGGCTAATGAGGCAGTTACTAGTTACAGAAGTTCTCGATCTCCAAGATTAAACTGTGCTTACCGCGATTAATATATTGATGGGAGACTATCGACAGCCCTCCGTGTCTCGGGGATCCCGTTTGTCATGTTTGTTACAATAGTTAGTGGTGGGCAAGAACCCAAAAACAACGATACTTTAGGTAAGTATTTACCACAGATAATAAGAACAATAGAATTGCTTAGTTGGTAAAACAACGCACAATAAACAAGCAAACAAATGAATTATTATTAAACGAGAATATTTAATTAAGTGGGAAAGGTATTGTTACCGGAGCTGAATGAATTTGTATAATGAAACCCGTTGGTTTACATTTATTTCATCTGAAATTCACGGGAATTTAAGCAAATGATATTACCTACTGGTGGATTCAATATTTCACCAGAATTTATGAGAAATATTTTTTGGGACTTTCGCTTTTTCCTAAACTCAAATTAGCACTTCGTGTTACCCGTTTTCAATCGGTAGAAGACATAAAGGAGAATTGGCGGCGAAAACTGAACTCAATTCCGGAAACAGCGATTAAAAAATGTTTTGATGATTGGATTGTTCATTGGCATAAGTGTATCGTCTCTGAAGGAGCATACTTTGAAGGTGATAAAATAAATTTGGATGAATAACAAACATTTTGTGTATTATTGAACTTTTCCCGGTACTTTCTTGACAGAGTAGTATACACGGTACAGTCAGCACCAAAAGTCGCTGAACATTATGCAATCTTCAAAACGTTTTTACATCATTACTACTACACATTACTACCTGAGAAGTTAGTACCAGTTTTCTGCATATAAGGAAACTGGTACTAACTTCTCAGGTCAGAATTTTTTGCTTAGTAATGATGTAAAAACGTTTTGAAGATTGCATCGTGTTCAGCGACTTTTGGCGCTGACTGTACATATACCAAAACAACATTTTTCACATTTTTTGTCTGTCTGTTTGTTCCTACTAATTTCTGAAAGGACTGATCTGGCTTATCGATCAGTAGCAACATAAACACATCTCTCGACCAAGGTAGTAAATCAAGAAGCCAATCTGATTTGTATTTGTTTCCCGCAACTAATTACCTGTTTATTCAAGAGAATCGGAATCCGACATACGGTATTACACGTGTTTGCAAACATTACTAGCGAAGCCACACCGATACCATATCGCTAAGATCAAAAGACTTACGTAATTTATAAGGCTTTACCAATTAACCAAACAAATCCTTGGAATTAAAAGGAGAAAAGTTTTACGCAAGTCGGGATTAATTTCCTTGTATAACGTAAAAAGTAAAGTCCTTGAAAAAATATGAAGCGTGGCGAAATATTAGCTAATTTATTTACTTATTTTTTTAAAGCTTACTAGCAATGTCGGTGCACATTACTAATATTCTTGTTAACCCCTCGGTCTAAGCTAAATGCTTGTGTTACGAGTAGGTTCACGTCGGTAAGTAGTGCAATGGGTGAGTTTCGAACCGGCAACCACATGATCACAAGTCCGATGCCCTCGCCATTAGGCGGTAGCCTAAGTAGCCTGGCGGTAGCCACTTTATATACTTATATACTTAAATAGCTTCTGCTCGCGTAGATTTTCAATTTTATGTGTTACTAGCTTCTGCCCGCAGCTTCGCTCACTTGAAGCTCAAACCAACAGTGATGATCTCTTCTTTGTATGTATCTCTTATTATATACAAGCAAAGATTTTAATGCTCAGTTGTGAATATTGTATAGCTAATGCCGCAATTACTACAGCTAGGAATCTAGAATGTGTTATAGACCTACAATTTGCGAAAAACCAATTGTAATTTGAATTTGGCGGGCTCAGCGAAACGATCAGCCGTAAAGTTGAAAATGGTAATGTTAATTTTTTTACCTTAAAGGTAATGTTGATTTGCGATGGTAGGAATCTCAATGGTCATATCAATAAAATAAAAATAAAAACATTTTGATAGTTTTGAAAGATAGAGTGAGTAACAGCGTGATAAAGGAGCGTTGTGGTCTTGTAGTGTAACCAGGATTGAGAATGGTGTGTTACGATGGTTTAGGAATATAGACAGGATGAATGAAGAGAGATTGATGGCAAGTAGGGATGGAAGAGTTGGAAGGCCCCGACCTCGCCAAACGTACGGACTTTCTCAAAAAGGCCAAAACTGACGCAATAGTGGTGTGCCAGGAAAACTTTGGTCCCATCTACCCATTGGAGTAGACAGAGCATGGTCTTTGTCTTTTCCTGGCATAGTTTTCCTAACTGGTAAGGGGGAGACGGGTGTAAAAAAATGTATGAATGTAGTCTTAAAAAACATCAACATAACATTAACCGCACAATATCACTCATTCATCATCACAACAATAATAAAAAACCATTAAAATTGCGTCACACAAATCGGTTCACACCGAATTACGTCGCACAGTTACGACAACTTTGTCGCACATGCGATTCGCACGCGAACGTTGCATCAGATGATATTAGACATGTGTAGGTGATGCGCGTAATATTACTCGGGTGATATTACTTCACAATGTGATGCCATATTACGCATTACGCGACGAAAACTAACATCACACCATCACCCGCGCATTTCCTGTAATAGAAGAGTGCGAGTGTGAGGAGTGATGAAGTGATGTTTGATGTTAAGTAATGTTCGTTTCTGGAACGTAATTTCGCGTTCTGCCTACTCGAATTGACTTCGCGCGACGCGCGGTAGAGTGAGACAGATGGACGTTGTTCCACAAGTTAGATAGAGAGACGAGATAAGGCGAAGACAAGAAACGTTCGTGACGGATTTTAAGCCGTAAGTTTTTATGAGGTTTATTTTTTATTTAGCCGGGTTTTTACCTATGATCACTTGCATTGTTTACATTTTTTTGAGTCAGAACTATGTAGTTGGCGAAATGCATTTTGTTGGCTAGATATTCTTTAAAATTAATATCACTTCAAAGTAATAGTACAGTCGAAGTACAAACATTATCAGATCGTTCGAATACGTCGCGTAATGTTTCGAGTAATGCGTAATGTTATCGAGTAATATCACCTGACCAAAAAAGTAATGTTGCATCATATTACTTCATAAGGTGATGTTTTGCGCATGTCTAGATGATATTCCCCGACCTCGACAAAAAATGACGCGACTGGCGCAAGATTCGCTAGTGAAAGCGCACAATTAGTGCGTGTTACGCAAGCGATCATGTCGCGTCGTCCGAATTTGGCGAGTCGTCGTGAAGTATGCGGCCGGTCTTATTCCGAGAAAATGTTAGATGCGTTTGCTAGGAATTTTCCACAACTTTTTCGATCGGATGTTAAGCCTATAAACGCATTAAGTATATACGATTATCTGAATGGTAACATTGAGCAATGTAATAAAAAATGTACATAATAATATTGCCTATTCAAATATCATAGTCTATTGGTAATAAGCGCGATTGGTACGCTAGAAGTTCTGCATTCGATTTCTAGGAGGAGGATTTGAGCCCGGTGAATGGCAATGGGCTCACCTCCTATTCTATTACCTCTAAACATACCGGAAAATCGTAGGTGTAGGTGTATCAATGTGTTATTTTGTGAGAGTTACATATTTAGTCATCTAGCGAGCTTAAGAAAAATAACACAAATATTTACACCAAGCTTTTATATACCTACAACTCCATACCCACTTGCGGGTAACTTCAGTTATGCACAGTTATGTCGATCAAACTGTACCTACATTACTATCTTTTAAGTGTTATTTTTTTGGATATTCCGTGCTAAAATTAGTGTATATAAGTAGTTAAGTACACTAGTGAAGGAAACATGCGGGCACTGGGTACTTAATAATAGGTGCACTGAAGTCGCCTTAAAGACGTAAATTCAGGATATGTAGGCAAATTTCGACCTGTCATGGCGGTGGGACTCGCGGTGGCTTAGTCGGTCATATTATCTGGTGTTTGAATCAAAAGACGCAGGTACGAATCCTGCCCGTAGTCGAAATTTTCCTTCACTAAAATACTGTATACACTGGTATTACATAACATAACATAACATACCATCACGCCTATATTCCCCGAAGGGTTAGGCAGAGGCGTACTAATGTACACCCACAGTTCGCCGGTATGTTTAGGTCCCATGTAATAGGGGGCGAGCCTATTGCCATTAACCGGGCACAAATTCCTAACTCCGAGCTGCTACTGGGAATTTCATAGAAAAACCCAATAACACTTTGCTCGACCTGGGAATCGAACCCAGGACCTCTAGCGTAGCAGTCGCGGTCCGGACCACTTGGCTATTGAGGCAGTTATTGACTTGATAATCTGGGTGTGTACCTTTTTATGTATTTATGTAATAAATACTCATTATAATACATTCTTGTCTAGGTTGTTAGTGTGGCCTTAGAATCTAGATTAACTGGTTTTAAACTCAGCTGGTTTTGCGTTAATTCATTATGCCTATTGTTAATAGCGGTCAGCAACACTATGATTTTGTATAAGGAGAGAAGGATAATGTTTTTTTTATATTGTTCCAGAAATTGTTTACAAACACATATTGTTACATTTTGTGTTTGTAAACGATTTAGATTCAACTTGTAAACTGATGCTAACCACATAATACTTTTTTAATTAGTTGTTACTGTCCCACTGCTGGGCAAAGGCCTCCCGCTAGTACTACCAAGTACTCTTTTCCTCATTTTCTTGATATTTTAATGTAAAACTATATTTTGGTACATTAAAATGTTTCGGTGTCTTAGTATGCGATAGCTTGCTTAAATTCAAAAAGGGTCTAGAAACTACATGAGAAAAAATAACATAATACACATAACATAATAATATGTAAACACCATAATCTAAATTTCACAGCTATTCATGTTAAATTCAGTTACATTTTCCAATCAAAATTCTTCAATGTAATATTCATAATGAATAGTTAATATTTACTCGCTGGGCTCATGAAATTAATAGAGAAATTGAATTACTGAGGCGAAATATTGAATGTTCATCAAATATGTAGGCTTTGTGATTAATTGTGATTACTTGATACGTTCAAAACGGTTTAATGGCCTCGACACAGTATACCGTACACTCCGACTCCGATATCTACACAATACCAGCTCAGTATATATGGAAATATGTAACTATATAGCTTGAAAATTATGTAGGTAGTAGTGTGTACGTAATCTGGGGGGTATAATATAGTTGTAGACTAGACTAAGTCCACCACGCTAGCCTAATGTGGGTTGACAGACTTGATTGCAAGGTTGCAAGCCGTCGAGAAAATCTCTCAGTCATGCAAGTTTGGTCACGATGTTTTTCCGTTTAAACGCGATAATTAACTATTAATAAACACATGATTTCGAATTTTGGGAAAAGTCGTATAAAACATGGTTCATACAAGCAGAAGCCTATTTGTACCCTCAGAAAAGTTCAAGTTCAAATGTTTTTATTTCAAATAAGCTTTTACAAGCGTTTATGAAACGTTATGATTCTTGTTCCACGGTTCCAAAAGGTCGATCCTATGGAGAAGAATCCGGCAAGAAACTCTATGGACACTCTTTTAAAATAAATTACAAACTTCACAGGTACAATATTGCGATAACAAGATGTAAGGACGTTGAAGGATGTCCAAGTTTGATCGAGGTCGACTATATTAAACGAAGATTCACGTTATTTGAGAACCCGATGTCATTTCTAGATAATAAATAAACTACTTATGTGGTAAAACGCACACCATCAAAGCGACAAATGAAACTAGGTGTCTACCTAGACAAGCTACAACGTATATACTTACATTTACAGTTTCTGTTGTGGTAAATAATACTTACCATATGAAGACATCTCGATATGTAAATAATATGGAATCTTACTGGTTTCTGACACTTACGCGAATATTAGACATTGAAATAAAACTATTTTTACGGATTTTATCGCGTTGTATTAAATTTTATTATTTCCCGACGTTTCGGATCCTTTACAGCATCCATGGTCACGGGTAGACTGAGGTGTTGGATGCTGTAAAGGATCCGAAACGTCGGGAAATAATAAAATTTAATACAACGCGATAAAATCCGTAAAAATAGTTTTATTTCAATATGGAATCTGTCAAAGCTATGTCCATCTGGTAGAACATTGGTAATACAACTTTAAAAAAAAGTTTTACCCAAATAAAAACAAAAAAGCGAGGTACCGAGCTTACAATACAATTAAAAAGAGTTATATCGTTTATCTTTCGCATTTATTGCGGGGCGAAGCCCTAATTCATTACAAGTGAGTCTGTCAAGACTCAAAAGGGACTTAAAATGAGGTCAGACGGGTACTTTTGTGATAGAGGGTCTAATCTTGGAGGTCCAATGGGTACGCAGCCTCGCAGACTAGACACTACTACTTCAGATATAAAATTTCAAACTGATTTTTTATTCTTTAACCAGCTAGTCAACACACAATATTGTCGCCTTCTTGGAGCGGACTCTACATCAGCTACGCCACCAACTTATGGAAGTCCCAGGATTGATAATTATGGGGGCATTATGACTCTGAATAAAATAATGCACAATAAGGGCAATCACGACTTGTTTATTTGCTCAAGGGAAAATTCTTTTCTAGACATCTTTCAAAATCTACTTACTTTTTGTTCCAATGTTCTAAGCGCCGGGGCGCGCACAATAAATACTCCTTGTTCTAAACTCTTACAGTACCTACTAATCCTGAGCTATTTTTAATGTTTAATCCCAAGAACCTTTAATATAAGACTGATTTTCAACCTAGTCCTTCTATAATACGAGTATAAGCTCTAGTAATGAAGTTTAAAAATAAACATGAGCTGCTAGTGTTGGACAGTATCGATGAAATCTATTTATATTTTTAACCAGCGACACATGTGCAGCTTCGCCTGTTTTTCTTACTAACGTGTCCGATGCATTTTCTAAAGTTTTAAAAAAAATGGTCTAAATTAAGCCAAATCAGTCGAGTGACTCTCTATGATGAGTATTGATCGAATATACTTGCTGTCATTGATTTTTATTTATATATACTAGCGAGCTGCCCGCGGTTTCACCCGCGATGCTTTGTACTTAACAGTCGTAGCGTGACATTAAATATTAACCTTCCTCATGAAGTACTCCGTCTATTAGTGGAAACCCCATGAAAATTAATTCAGCAGTTTTTGAGTGTATGGCGAACAGACAGACAAACGCAACGAGAGACTTTGTTTCATAATATACTAGCGGCCCGCCCCGGCTTCGCACGGGTGGAGAAATCCCAAACTTTTTTCAAAATATTCTATAGCCTATGTTAATCTGGAATAAAGTAGCATTCAAATGGAGAAAGATTTTTTTAAGCGGCCCACTAGTTTTTGAGTTTATTCGTTACATACATACAAATCTTTCCTCTTTATAATACTAGTATAGATCCATGTAAGGATAAATTTGTAAATGTTCATCAAATACGTATACTTACTTGCGACCTTTCCGCTGACTATAAAAAGTCAGCATCCATGTTAAATAAGATTTTATATTATTTAAATCTTAGCAAGGAGACATCACTGACGTCATTGGAATTATATTTAAAACATTTATTAGTTACCAGAATTTGCCATCAGCTCACAATTTATATATATTTCTAGTTTTATTCACCAATCATCATCACTACTTATTATAAAACAAAGTCGTTTCCCGCTGTCTGTCCCTATGTATGCTTAGATCTTTTAAACTACGCAACGGATTTTGATGCGGTTTTTTTTAATAGATAGAGTGATTCATGAGGAAGGTTTTAAGCTATATAACATAACGCTACGACTCTTAGGAACGGGGCAGCGCGGGTGAAACCGCGGGCGGGTCGCTAGTATTCATATAATACATAAGTAACACCCATTATACAGTCAAACCTAATTAATTTTGTACCAACAAGAATACTCCTATAAGTTTGTTTTTACCAGTATTTGTATAGTATCGATAAAGTTTCGATAGAATTTCCCATCCCTACCTCTTTGTTAAAGGAAACTTACGGAGGCTTAAAGGTTCCTTTGTGCACGGACTTGGCAGCGTGTTCAAGCAATAATGTGAAGGGCGTACTCTGTCAATAAAATGTTATTTTAAACTAGGGCCGTTTTAAAACTTGACAAGGCTTTGTCTTTAGGGTTCATCATGATACCGTTGAGATATTACAGCTGAGTTGAAGGTTTTTTGCTCGCCTTTGCTGGTATGTTTTGACTATAAATGTGGTTAGGGTTGTGAGATAACGTTTTTTGCGATTATCGATTGAAAGCAAATTTCACACTGGGTCAGTATAATCAATATCAATTCAATATGCAAATGCAGGTCTCTGTCTACGTTTTTGTAACTGTAGGCTCTATATTGGTAGGTTCTGTTTATCAAAAAAATACATAACAGACGTCACATGTACCTTACTCACAGGTCATTCAACCTTACCGAGCCGATTATTGGCTAGTACTAATAAATGTATCTCTCAATTGCTTTTCTCCGCTGGAGATTGAGGTTGTTAGCGCGACTGCTCCACTACAGGTCCTGGGTTTGATTCCCTGTTCGAGAAAACAGTTTTTGGTATTTTGTCAGCTCTGACTTAGGACTTATGCCTGGTCACTTCTTTCACGTGGGAGAGCCATGCTTCGGCCTTGCAGGAAACCACCGTGAAACAACGCCTTCGTTGTTTTTCGCCGAGTGAGTGAGGTTACCGGAGGCCCAAATCCATTTAAAAGGCGGGCAACGCACTTGTGACACCTCTGGTGTTGCAGGGTGTCCATGGGCGGCGGGTATCGCTTACCATCAGGTGATACGTCTGCTCGCTTGCTCCTCTATCCCATAAAAAATGGGCTCGCCTCTTATTATATGGGATAAAGTGAAAATGATATACTAATATTAAGATTTTTCATCATTTGCCTGGTTTTTTAGGCAAATGATGCATTTTAATTCCTGCAGATATTTATTAGTTGTCATACAAATATGACAACTAATAAATATCTGCAGGAATTAAAATGGTTCAGTTTTTTTGTAACCACACATCTACATTCTAAGTTGCATTACGGATGATTTAGAAGCGCATTCTTATTTCTGTCATACACTGACCCGCTAATTTGACCTCTATGCCTAAAACGTAAGATCGGGATTCGCATACCAATGAATTGCTATTAAATTTTGCTGCATACTTCTGTTACAGTTACGCGCGCACGCGCAGTGCTTAAGGAATCAGTCCACTATATCGTAGCATACTGCGATGGTAAGTATATCATTTTTTTGTGGGCAAACGAGCAGACAGCAGACGTATCGCCTGATGTAAGCGATTACCACAGCCCATGAACACCCGTAACAGCAGAAGAGTCGCAAATAAGTTGCCCGCCTTTTAAAAGGGTTTGGGCCTCAGGTATCGTCGTTTTTTCGCGCCGATTTTCTGTGAGGCCGTGGTATCAGTTCGGTCGAGTCGGACTATTCGTGCTGAAGCATGGCTCTCCCACGGTTAAAATTACGTAGCTACTTTTCTTCAACTGACTAGCTAAGTAAGCAATTTCCTTTTTTGCATATATCGTTTTGAAAAATCGTGAATTAATTTTATTACGCACAAAGACACCAGGCACCAGCTGATCAGTAAGTTTTTCGAAATAGATGTTTTGTGAATTTCTAATTTATAATCGTATTTAATTTGTAAGTTCCTAATTAAAACTATTTTAGTTATCGTTATAGGAATTACACTCTCGAATGGAATATACTCAATTATCCTCGTTTAAAGGAGTGATTGGTTATTTATCTGGTGTAAAGTTCATGAATTTAGCTTCGGACTATAAAGATGACCTACTTCACTTTTTCTCCAAATGATTTTCTAGCTGATTTCACTGCTACGACCATGAATGCTGTATAGGATCCAAAATATATTATTAATAGCAATAAAATATATAAAGAGTAGTTTATTCAAAATTGACGATATTTAAGAAAGCACCGACTATTCACTAGGCTGTTATATCACCGAGCGCAACTTCGTGACTAGTACGTTTATGTTACACTGTGGTGTATACAGACCTTTATGCATATGACGTGTGCATCAGTGTGTCTCCACATAACGCTGTCTAATAAATAATGTATAGTGAAACGGACCCAACGTTTGATTATTTCACGGTTGTACTGGTCTCGCAACATTTTTGTAGGATTTATATTACTTTTTTAAATTTAATATTCTGGTATTGTAGTGTGACGTCATAATGAATTCGCGATCGTTAGGTTTTCTTTTTTATCGACGGCTTTATACGAAACTGTCTGTGCTTTGCCTTCATGTAAAATTCATTATGGTTGAATAATTCTTATGGTTATTGGCTAAAAAAACGATTTTAATAATGTGAAGTGATTAATTAATTATATTTTTTTAAATTATGTCTTGACTAGCTGTTACCCACGATTTCATTAGCTTACTGAACTGCTTGTTGAGACAAAGGTAACCTATATTCTTCTCCGAGGTCCAATCTATTTCTACACCAAATTCATCAAAACTGGTTTAGTGTGTGTTTATGCGGTAACGAGGTAAAAAGAATTGGCCCATAACCTGGATGAGATCAATTGATAAAATGTGATAAATCTTAAAAGCAACGTGAATTACTGTAATACAAAAGATACCATCTTAAAACCAACATTTATCCATCAACGAAATGGCTAATCTTCGATCATTTGAATTTCGATCACGATTAGCGATCCGTTCCATTCATTCAAATCGACCTCTTACATAATAAGGTAACGAGCTCACTGACCGACTTGCGTTTATAACCACCATAAATATTCACGCACCATCGAAGAGTTTGTTAAGACGAAACAAAATACGGCTTGAATAAAGGCAGCAATGTACTTCGCGTTTATATGAAGTATCTCTTATGTAATTGTTACGATACGGATTTATTATGTGTTGAATTTAAATAATTTGAAAACTGATCAACCTTGGTGAGCCTGTTTTGGTATTTTGTGCCAAATGTTTTAAAAGTTAATCTATAAGTATTCCTTTTACATAACATTCTAGTTAACCTTTAAAAAAAATACTACGAATATTTCGGACATCTTAAGAACGGATGATTATCAGGGAATAATTAAATGTACACCACTCTATAGTAAATAATGTTCAGACCTTTATATGTAGGTAATAAAATGTTATTGAACGTCTGATTGGCATTATGTTACTTACGCCCTAAAATATCTGAATATTTTAATGGATATACTTACTTATTGATTTTTTTATCTGTGTCTGTGTGACACACGCAGTTCAGAACATTTTTTTTTTAATTACATTTTTTTTAATTCTCTGTATTTTATCATCGAGATAGTTTAGCTAGAGCCTAACTGCATGCAAATATTAAAACATAGGACATATTTTAGACACATTTTATGTCAGTCTTATTATGTAAGAATCATCCGTTAGAAAAACCTGCATCAAAACATAAAATGCAATAAGCTTTATAGTTACACAATACAACAGCTATTCATATTTACCTACATAAAACAAATGCAATTATTTTTATTTGTGTAATTAAATGAACGCATTCACAACTCGTTACGACCACTGACCGCTGTTTTTTAAACTTTCGCCAAGTTTTTATTATGAATGAACGACTTCTCATTCTGTCGAATATGTAAAATTTTACAGTTATCACTATTGTTACTTTTAATAGCATGTTATGCGTATTATGTTTGCGATGGAATGTTAGCTTCGGTCCGACATTCACCAGTTGCAAGTCTCTGCTGCATCACTATTATAGGGATGTACAGTTCCCCCGCAGTATTAGTGCGTGTCTGAAGTTATCCACAAGTGGTTTTTTTGCCGTGGGAGAGCCATGCTTCGGCACGAATAAGCCGGCTCGACCGGAGTGATACCACGGCCTTATAGAAAACCGGCGTGCAACAACACTTACGTTGTATTTCGCCGAGTGAGTAAGGATACCGGAGGCCCAAACCCTATTAAAAGGCGGGCAACGAACGCACTTGCAACTCAACTGGTGATGCGGGTTTCCTCGGGCGGTGGTAATCGCTTACCATCAGGTGATCCGACTGCTCGTGTGCTCCCATAAAAAAACTAGGTACCTATTAAGATAGTTGGGGTCGCAAACGTTTCGCATTCGTGATTATTGTTTTTGTTTTTTTCATTATTTGACCTGCACGGCATTTCGCAATGGCTAACTTCAGACGCGTTCTTATTTCGGGGGTACTGTACCCTAACAGACTTTGCACTACTAACTCAAAAGGAATTCTGAAACTAACAGACGTTGAAAAAGTGGAGTTCTGGAAAGGACTTTTAAGTGGACACAATGCCTCCATGTGCCCAGCCCCCGAAGAACCATCGTATTATTGTTTGTAATGTTACGACAATTAATCAATCAATTTGTAAAAATAACTTTATTTCATTATGAAACGTCTAACTTCGCGAAAGAGTCGGTATTATTGTAAAGTGGTCATAAATAAATAATTATGTATGAATGGAATAGCTCTTATAATTAAATAATGACAGGCTGTAAAGTTATATCACAGTAGGTAATTGACACTATTTTGAAACTTGAACTTATTTCCTGGTATTTTTTATTTATATACTTCTTCCTTTAAGTTTGTGTAAAACTTTTTTTATTGATTAAGCGGACCTTTTTGGTGTAATTCTCTTTTTAAAATTAGAATATAATATTTATGTTTTTTATCTAAAAATTGAATATCGAAATACTAAATGTTTAGTTGAAATTGAATGAAATTAATGAAATCTAACTTGTCAGGCACACAAATCTTGACGCTGAAGAATATTTCTAAAAATAAATTATCAAGTATATTAGATACAAATAATAAAAATAATATCCTTTTGATACAAAGTAACGTGTATTACTGGAAATATGTTGTATTATGCGAGAAAACCCAAGGTCAGTGACCGGACCCAACCTTGACCTTTGAAGTAACTACATATACATAAATATTTTATATGCTTGCCGACTAATACACAGGAGATGGGTCTTCGAGATGACCTTGTATTAAGATCTTGTCTAGATTTCATATAAGCACTAAAACAGATTAAATTGAGCAAATGTAAGTGATGTCTGGTAGATTTATGTTTTTGATTCTGCCGTTATTCATCTTATCTCAAATAGAATTGTTTAAATATACCAATATAAAAAGGGATCTTCAGAAAAGAAAATACCTACTTATTTTTAATTTGTAAGTGCAACTGCCTCAATAGTCTAGTGGTCCCAAGCGCGACTGCTATGCTAGAGGTTATGAATTCGATTCCCAAGTTGAGAAAATTGTTACTGGTTGAAATAAAACCACGTTGCGGATTTTATCACTTTTTTAATCAATCCATTATACTGTCCCACTGTAGGTACAGCACAGGTTTCAGGATGAGAGGGATTAGGCTATAGTCCACCATGCTAGCTTAATGCGGGTTGGCAGACTTCGCACGCTCGCCGTAGAGAAAATCTCTCTGGCATGCGATTTCTCCACAATGTTTACCGTTTAGCTATTAATACGAAAAGTCGTGCGTACCTTGGATTCAAACTAGAGACCTTTGACTTCACAACCTAATGGTCATATCACTAGACTACTGGGTATCATAAATAAGAAAGATGAAATAAGAAATAAAAATTGATATTGGGTTTTTCTATGAAATTGTCCGTAGAAACTCGAAGGTTGGATTTTGTATTTTTTTTATACCACTAAGGTGACAAAAAGTAAACTGCCCGCCTGATGGTAAGCGGTTACCGTAGCCTATGGACGCTTGCAACACCAAGGGTATCACTCGCGCGTTACAGACCCTGTAAAATCTTTCACACTCGCCCCCTATTACGTTAGTTAATAATTACGATATGTTTCTAAATATACCGGTGAACCATGTACAATTAGTACATCTGGCCTTAAACCTTCAAGAAATACATTTTCAGGCATAAAGTAGGCAGATAGTGTTAAGTTTTGCTATGAAGAAAAATCGTCGCATTAAGCAGTGGTATGTAATTTTTTTAAATCTGAACGATTGCGATATTCAATGTGGAGCAAAGTTTTTTTGCTCAACAAATAATTATGTGTACCTACTATAAATTTAGCTAACATGTGATGTGATTTAAGTAACTATTTATGCGTTTCCCTTAGGCGATTGCATTAATGTCCATATTACTTAACACGCACTGGACTTGGCTAAGTATTGCCGGCTACCAGAGTAACCGGTTGCTGTGTTACCTCATACGCTCATGTGTTGGAAATGCTTCTCCTCGTATATACTAGAAGTAATGTCCAGTATGTCATGTATTCTGCTTTCTAAAGTTACTAACTTATTTTCATATAGGTAAGTACTAATTGTTGTGACCGGGCAGCAAGTAAAACAACTTTTATAATTTCATTGATAAAGGCGGACTGCCGCGCGCTTTTTTCTGCACTTATCAATTTTTAACATGACTTTGACAGCTGACAAGACGATGTTGCTAAGTTGCATTCAAATATTATAATGCATTCCCATAATCACGAATCCTTACATAATATAAAAAAGTCCTCCGTCGGGTCTGACTACGTCTGTTCGAAGAACAATGTTATTTGAAAGAAAAGCTTTTATTGGTAGAAGTCATGCGGTTTTCAGCAATAGACGGAGCGATTCATGAGGAAGCCTGAAAGCTATTAAATATCACGCTCCGATCCTTAGTAACCGGATAACGGCTAGTGTAACAAAATTTTAAGTGGCCGATGTTTTAATTGATGGGAGGAGGCAAGGTCCTCACTCACTTGGCGAAACACAACGTAAGTGTTGTTTCACGCCAATTTTCTGTGAGGCCGTGGTATCACTCCGTTCGAACCAGCCCTTTCGTGCCGAAGTATGGCTCCACTGTCCATGTAAGAGCAATAGAAGCTAAGTAAGTCTCGCGAGATAGATTTATATAGATTATAATCTAACCGTATTTACAATTTTACGGTGACATATCCAATAAGCTTATCTCGGACCTTCAAGCCATACTACTACCAGAGCAAACACTTTCTGTTTCTCGTTCGTATCCTGAGAATGAATGAAAAAAGAAAGTTGATATTTAATGAGAAGCAGTAGAGTGTTAATAGTAAACCTGTGCAAGTTGTTAATACTCGATGCAGTCAATGAACGGAAAGTTGAGAATGTTCTCGTAAGCTTAATGACTTTGAAACCTGTCTTCATTTGTTACCTACTATATTTTTAAAGACACCTCTTGCACTGAGAAAAAGTCCCTGTGTCGTGGGGCAAATCCAGAAGGCAAATCACACAAATATGTACTACATATAAAAACATTTTCCGACTTGTGAAGGTATTGTTAAGTATTGAGATCCGATTCTTCATAAACTTAATAATTTTCACTTTACAAGTAAAAGAATACCCCAATTCTTTTTTAGAAGGTTTGGCCGCTCCCTGTTACATGGAACCTAAACGTATAGCCGAAGCGTAGCTGTGTAAGCCTCTGCCAAACCCTTCAGGGAATATTGGTAGGTATGTTATTTTTTTGTCGATAATTTTGACCACCATTTTAGTTTTCCCAAATATGTTGGGGTCAGCTTCAAATCTGATCAGACGCCGTTGTATATCAGTACTTAGGTACCTATCCTATCCTACTAATACTAGTATTCTATTATCTGTGCCTACTAATATTATAAATGCGAGCGAAAGTATGTGAGGATGGATGGATGGATGTTTGTTACTCTTTCACGCCAGAACGGCTGATCGGATCTGGATAAAATTTGGCACAGAGATAGATTATACACTGGAATAACACATGGGCTACTTTTTATCTGAAGTCTACGCAGACGAAGTCGCGGGAAGAAGCTAGTTTTGTAATAAAACCACTTTATGGACTTTATCGCGTTATGTTTCTTCTTCTTCCTGCCCTTGTCCTAATTTATTTGGGGTCGGCGCAGCATGTCCTTTTCTCCCATTCATCCCTGTCAGCCGTCGTCTGACCATTCACTCCCTTTCCCATCATATCGGCCTTAACACAATCCATCCATCTTTTCTTTGATCTCCCTCTACCCCTCTGTTCCTGCACATTCATATACATCACTCTTTTAGTCACCGACCACTAAAGATAAAAAATGGTTAATTTACAGTGACGAAACAGAAATATTGTACTTAATTCATTATCACAGTATAACTTTAAGGGCCACTTGCACCAACTTCATAATTGTATTTAAACAGCATATTTCATAGAAATTTTGTGCTTAAATACAATTTTAACACATTTAAGAAGTTGGTGCAAGTGGCGCTAAAAGTCGATCAAACCGATGCTTAATTAGACACGATTCTCTCAAAGTTGTTAATTAATTGCATAATTATCACTGATCATAAAAATACAAGTTTTTGTACAAATACCTATCCGGTTTTCCGATTTGGAACCGTTTTGTAATTAATGTTATTTAATAACTTTTTGAAGTGGCGGTAGCCTAATGGCTAGGGCGTTGGACTTGCGATCATGTGGTTGCCGGTTCGAAACTCACCCATTGCACTTCCCGACTTGAACCCACTCGTAACAACGAGGGATTAACAGGAATACTAGTAATGCATTGCTAGTGATCTTTAAAAAAAACATTACAACTGTCTGGTTAGTCTAGTTGTCTCAAGCGCGACTGCTACGCTAAAGGTTTTGGGTTTGATTCCCAGGTCGAGCAAAGTGATATTGGTTTTTCTAAAACATTGTCAGTAGCAGCTTGGAGTTTGGATTTTGCGCCAAACCGTAACAAACAGGCAAACAGGCAAGAATTTTATATACCCTAACCCACTTGTACTTATTTTTTTCTATCTTCAATGTACAGACACAGCTTTTTTACGATTTTATAATAATAGAGATTACGTTCTTAGGTAAATTACTAGTCGGAACGTGTACATAAGAGACATAGTAACAGTAACTTCGTAACACATTAGATAATAGTGCATACGAAGGTAATAAGGAAACTTTCGCTCAGTTCTCAGTCAAAACTTCCTCTCATCTGCCAGTGCTGAACTGTGCTTAACGCTTTCACTACAGCGAACAACTATGACCCAATAGTGGCTATTCGCAATAAAACCTTTTTGTGCATGCATGAGGATCTTGATGAGGATTCATAACATATTGAAAATGTCTGAATATTTACCCAAGATTCAATGTACTTACATAGTTCTTTTACTCAAGTGATTCAAAAAATAATTTTGATTTGTTTTCTATTAAATATAAAAAATAAGGACAATAAAATAAAAGAGTCATCAGAGTTCTGTGACAAAGTTTCAGTAATTACTTAATGATATTTATACATTAAAAAAAAATAGATATACAGCAAGTACTGACCTCAGGGGTAGGGGTTCCAGAGAAGGAAACCTTCTAACAATTAATACAGGTCATGTGAATACTGCTTTCTGTTTAAAGCCCTTGATCTAGCCACTCAACGATATAGGTAGGTACGCCAACGCCTCATAGGTGCTGTAGTCGCAACGGTGGCTGCTGATCGTGAAATCCTGGTTTCAATTCTCGGTTCAACCAAAACGTTATTAGGTTTTAGATACATTAGTACCTACGCCTCTGCCTAACTCTTCGGGGAATACAGGCATGATTTCAGTGATTTCTCACGTGGGAGAGCCATGCTTTGGCACGAATGGGCCGGCTCGACCGGAGTGATACCACGGCCTCACAGAAAACCGGCGTGAAACAACGCTTGCGTTGTGTTTCGCCACGTGAGTTGAGGTTACCGGAGGCCCAAACCCTTAAAGGCGGGCAGCGCACTTGCGACACCTCTGGTGTTGCGGGTGTCCATGGGCGGCGGCTATCGCTTACCATCAGGTGATCCGTTTGCTCGTTTGCCCCCCTATCCCATAAAAAAAAATGATGGTTTGTACTTAAATTTACGTTAATAACTATCTACTTTTTTACCGACTTAAATTATTTAAAGATTACAGACCATGGTTAAGAATTTTATGCTGTTTTTTGAGAGCTTAAATTCGTCATTCTAATTATGTATCGTAAGAAAATTGTAGTTGCATCGAATTTAATGACAGCAAAAAGTTCTACACTCAAGTGAATAACTTAGCTCGTATTTTATTTATTTCTCATCTCGATACATAATACCTACTTGGTAAGAAACCGGCCTTATTATTCTAGTATGTTCCACAGAAATAATCGAAAACCGCCAGAATTTATTGAAAAGACGGACGAATCTTTACTAAGACTCAATTGAAAGGACGTACTTAGTAAAAATAAATTTGTAAGTGTAAACTTTTATTGTTGTCTAATTTAAATTTGTTTAATTTAGGCTGAAACCAAATTGAAGCCCAAAAATATTAGTTTCTGTTAAAAATAAAAAAAAACTTACGCGTAAAAAGATCCGTCACCGCAAGCAACACACACTTAGAAAAAAGTTCGAAATTCGAAAAATAACAACGTTCCAAGATGGCGTCTGTTAGTGGCGCGTTCGCGAGATACAACTGCGGAATCGTCGCCGGCGCAGGTGAATGTGCACGTCACACCACCACTCTTGTTTCGCGTACTATCAACCGTATATGGATGCACCTTCCCTTCAGTATTATTTAACTAGCGAAGGGCCTTCTCAACTCAGCAGGGCTATACCACTTGTTATGTACATTGAACTTTACTTATTTGAATGGACAATTGTTCTTAGGACGCGTCTTCCATTTTTATTAGGCCGTGTATATTTTTATACGCAAGTTTTGTCATTTGTTGGTTATGGTACTAACTGTGACGATTTCTTAAAAAATGTTGTAATGTAAACTGACATAAGTATAAAATAATTGTAAGTATCTTAAGCAAGCTGTTAAAATTTTTTTAAATCGTCCAGTACCGATACCGACCATATTTATTACAAACAAAAATACAAATCTTTTTATAATATTTGTTTAGTTACTTATACCGATACCTGAAAGATCACTTAGATATTTTCAATAACAGTATCATACTTCAAGAAAAGTATTTTGTCAATTGACAACTTATCCACCAAATCTGTCGACAAATTGTATTATAAATAAAGAAAGTGATGCTCAGTGTTATTAATGGACGCATTTCACAAAAACGTCACGGTTAATAAACAAGAAAATGTTCAGCGACAGTGCACATAATTATAATCGGACTGACTCTAGACTCCACCCCATTTAATCGTGTGCAATTATTCGTACTACCCACCTATTTCAAGATCGATAAAAGTTCTATGAAAGGTGTTTGCACTTTGTGAATCGAATGTCGCCTAAAAACTTTTATTTACTTTAAAATATTGTATATTAGCGGTTGCTTAGTGGTCATAGCGTCTGGTATATCTAACCAGAAGACGTAGGTTCGAATCCTGCCTGCGAGTCCAATTTTTTCTACACTGAACTAACTTCGTCTCAAATAATTTCTTTATGGTGCATTACCACTAGTGATGAAACAAATACTATTTTTACGAATACGAATCCTGAAAATTTAATTTTTTTCATCAAATATTATTATGACCTGATTCTATAGAAACAATATCTACGGTACACAACAGTATTTACGGGAGGTACCTACGTAATTTTTAGTCAAATGAAATAAACTGTAGGTAAACAATAAAAATATTTAGAAGTGTCCAATTTAAAATCATAATTTTATTGTTTTTACTTAAAAAATAAAACAAATAGGAATGGTCTAACCGTCTGAACCATAACGAATACTTACGCAAGCGTTTTGTTTTACTCAATATTATTACGAATATTATGTATGAAAGTACTCGGCGATCACGAATATTCGGTCATGGAATTCGGCATTCCGATTAGTTCAACAATTAGCCTCTGCGTAGACGCTACGTTACGTGGCGAACTCTGTCCATATGGGTTACTAGCTTCTGCCTGCCACTTCGTCAGCGTAGCGTGATGATATATAGCCTATAGCCTTCCTCAATAAAGGGGCTATCTAACACTGAAAGAATTTTTCAAATCGGACCAGTAGTTCCTGAAATTAGCGCGTTCAAGTAAACAAACAAACTCTTCAGCTTTATAGATTAGTATAAGTACGCTGCATATACGCTCGATGAACGCCTACGCTTTGGATTCTACGAATGTTATTAGAATGTTGTGATCAAAACCATAAAATGTTAATTACTGAATTTTTCTGAAGATGTGGCTAGCAGTTGCATATTGAAAAAGTATTTTTCACAGCATGACATGTCTGTCTGATTGAAGCGGCTTTAGCCTACTGGCTGGGGCGTCGGACTAGTGCGATCATGTGTGGTTGCCGGTACGAAACCCACTCATTGCACTACAGACGTGAACCCACTCGAAACACAAGTACCTAGTTAGCTTGGCAAAATACTACTCATGCGACCCACATTGATAGTAAGCTTTTTTAAACAAAAAAAAAATCTGGTTTGACTTTACCTAGGCATGATCTTTTATCTAATTAGATACAGAGATTAACAATGTAAAACGTGTTAATAATACAACGCTGTATTTTACGTAACTCCATGTACCTACAACTGTCTAGACAGTCTTATAATAAGCCTGTTTCGTTCTCACGAATGTCTACTAAACCTCTAAATAAAATGTAAAATAATTCATTGTGTTATCTTAGTCTTTTGTTTTCGGATGTAAAAATTACATTTACGACGCATTTAACTAAGCCGGAGTAGCCGCTAATGAATTATAAAATTAGAACCGAGAGACTAGAGAATTGCCGAGTAATTTTATTTAAACTAGGAACGTAGACGGAGTCGGTGAAATTCGAGAGCAGAGAGGATGAGAGTAGTTTTGAAGAGAGCCATGGAACTATATGCTAATAAATATGGGCAGTCCAACCTATCGGCGATCATAGTCCGGAATTCAGGATGGCATTGGGGCTAGCCCGCACCAAATTTTGTCAGACGTGATTTGGTTTACTCAAAGGCAAACCAAATCACATCTGACAAAATTTCATCAATTATATATCTTATTTTACAAAAGCTTAATTAATTATTGTAGTTTTGTTTTCTTAGCCTAGAAACCTGAGAAGAATAATTAAGTACCATAATTATTGAGACCGAGCTAATCAAAGAACAATGTTCGCCGTAAGTAACTTCTAATTATCACTAGCGACCAGTGCGGAGATACCCCTCTAAAATTTTGCTATTCAAACTTCTGAAATTTTCTTATATACAAACCTTGTCGTAACAATTAGGTACGAGCTGTTGATGGTCTTACACACATGCGGCAATTGATATCTAAAACATTACCTACGTTTATTGTCTAACCTTACCAAGTGACCTCCGACCGACTCTTTTATTGGTATCTTTCGATATCGAGGCGATATTAGACAGGTTATAGTTATCAAATATTTCACTAACTCCATTCGTACTGTTTTACGTACCTACATGTTTACTAAAACATAAAAGCGAAATAAATCGTAATTTATCCAATTGTGTCATTATTCGGATTGGATTCCGTTAATCTGGGTTACCGTTAATCTACCGTACTAAGTATTTCATCTACTACTACTTAAAATAAGCGACCAGAAAATGGTTTCAAACTTGGATCAAGTTTACATTTCTTTCTTATCTATGGTAGAGCAGGACCTAGATTAACGGTATCGGAATCCGAATTCCGAAATCCGAAACACGCTTTGAATATTGTGTTTGAATTACGATTTATTTTGGTACTTATTACGTTTGTATGGAAAATTCGTTCCGCAGGACTCTTAAAAATTAAAGTTAAAGTTTTGAAAAACCTGTTACATTAGGAAAATCTTTTCACACATTTTATATTTTATGAGGCATGCGTTAAGATTGCCTTTCCTTACTCCGGCTTGATCATAGCCAATTTTATCCTGTCCCCATCGCAAATAATAAAAAACCTACCTAAAGTAAACATATATTCTCGTTTCCCAGACGTACCTATGTGGTGTTTCTCGTCAGGTGCATGCCTGGAATGTCGATTACCCTTTAGTTCGGTGTTTAAAACAATAAAAGGAACCAGTTGTGTCATTCACCGACCTTCATGGCGGAAGATCTTTAAGGTCACCACACAAGAACAATTATTGTGAATATCAAAAGAATTCACAGCAATTTACAATTGTAAAATTAATAATTGATAAAAAATATCTTCCCGTTGTTTTAAAATTGTATAAAAAAAAAGAATTGAGATAAAATGTTATGAACAACAATAAAAAATTGATTGTGTATTCATAATTTGATTGTAAATATAATAATTGAATTCAATTCTAATTTTAAATCAGCATGGATCATCTCCTTCGGGTGGGGAAATTTGCCATAAGCATACTTATATGCTGGCTTACTCTAGAATGTGGAACGGCTATGGCGGGCTTTCGGTGCAGCTCCACTACCACCTTCCGCGTAATGGTAGATCACGCATGATCCGTGAACGGGGACTTCCGGACGTCTGCGTCTGGGTCTGGGGGACTAAAAATAGGGGATTGTCTGCACCATAAAAGCAATCTAATGCAAGTGTTTAAAGAAAGAGGGCTCGTGCCTAAGTAATAACTAAGCTGAATAACTGATCAGCAAGGTTAAGCTGCACTCGCTGCAGTCAGTGTTTGGATAGGTTATAAATCATTCTTAACACATCGAGACCCGTCCGCGCCTCGGAGAGCAAGTAAAGCCGTCGGTCCCGATTGTTTAACGAACATCATCATCTTGACTTTGACTTTGACATCTGTGACAACTGTTAGTGGTAGTCAAAAGCCCAAAAAAGCCTAGTAACCAGTCTATCCTCCGAATATTAACATTGCCCAGAAATTACATTACAGAACTGCCTCATTAGCCTAGTGATCCTGAGCGAGACTGGTACGCTTGAGGTCCTGGGTTCGATTCCCAGGTCGAGCAGTGTTATTGGGTTTTTCTATGAAATTCCCAGTAACAGCTCGGAGTTTGGAATTTGTGCACGGTTAATGGCAATAGGCTCGCCCCCTATCACATGGGACCTAAACATACCGACGAACTGTGGGTGTACATTATTACGCCTCTGCCTAACCCTTCGGGGAAAACAGGCGTGATGGTATGTTATGTCATTACATTTCATCAGACCCCGGTCTGATGGCAGCAGTCGATTCGTATAAAATACTGATATTCAGCCGCATCTGGGTAGACTGAAAGCCGACCCTAAAATAATTGGGAAAAGGCTAGGAGGATAATGACGGCGACTTTTTATAATTCAACTCTTATTTGAACAGAATTTCATTTTAAACTCGCTAATTATCCAATTAGAAGTAATTATTCAGGTTCGACGCTAAAACAATGTCTATACTTAATTATGTACATTTTTTATTTATTTAAATTGAACTATTTGTTTTTCACTTGTCGTTTTCTTTTAAGAAAGTCGTGAATGCGAAAAGTAATAATTAAAAGTATTTTTTTTTTTATAGGATAGAGGAGCAAACGAGCATACGGATCACCTAATGGTAAGCGATAACCGCCGCCCATGGACACCCGCAACACCAGAGGAGTTACAAGTGCGTTGCCCGCCTTTTAAAAGGGTTTGGGCCTCCGGTAGCCTCATTCACTCGGCGGTGAGTCGGTAATGATTCGGCTACACGTTTCGTATAGCGCATCATTACCAAGTATCATTGGGTTCAATTCTCATCATCATCTAACCATCGAAGACAAGTTTGACGTAGCGGCTGAGCGATCGGCTTCTGCGCCGAGTGTTGTGAGTTCGATCCCCACACGGCGCAAATATTTGTATGGTCGGTAGTAGACGGTAGTTGTTCCGGGTCTGGAGTCTGGACGTTTGTGTGTGCGAGAATTTGTGATTCTAAACGCACCCACGATACAAAAAATAATACTGAAGGCAACGTATTTAAAAAAAACATTCATAATGTTAAAACAAACACATCCAAACCGGTAAACCATTATCTAATGAAAACGAATCCAATTTTTCATGCAATTTGAAAACTGTCAGGTGATAAATTATACTTGTTCTGTACATGACATTTCCACTCTTATTTTTAATACATACAGAGCTATTTTTGTATGATTGTCGTGACACGTGTTTCTTGTAAATGAAGAGAACAAAACAGTACCTATTACTTACATGAAAAGGCGAGGTGAATATATGTACAAGATAAATGGAATCTTTCTTATAAATGACAGCATTGAGAAACAAGCTTTGAGCCGCGGGGGACTTTGCAAATGTATAATAATTAACTCACGCAAAGTACGTTTTCCCTGAAGACTAAGCAAAGAGTGGTATTTTTAGGTCCTATGTAATAGGGGAGGAGTCTATTACCTTTGAGAGAGAATTAACATACATACCATCACGCCTGTATTCCCCGAAGGGTAAGGCAGAGGTGTACCGTGTACTAAGGTACACCCACAGTTCGCCGGTATGTTTAGGTCCCATGTAATAGGGGGCGAGCCTATTGCCATTAATCGGGCGCAAATTCTAAACTCCGAGCTGCTACTGGGAATCTCATAGAAATACCCAATATCTCTTTGCTCGACCTGGGAATCGAACCCAGGACCTCTAGCGTAGCAGTCGCGCTCAGAACTACTAGGCTAATGAGGCAGAGGAGAGAGAATTTCATAAATAAAAACCAATAACACTGGTAGTTGACCTAAGAATTGAACCCAGGATCTCTAGTTTTAGGTACGCTTGCACTAAGACCACTAATGCTCATCGTCCGAGCTTCTTTTTACTATTACTATTGTGTCAATGTCAGTGTCATATAATTTTTTATCTGTGTAATTTATTTTTTGTTTATTGCATTTTGTCTGTTTTTGTGTGTCCACGAAATAAATTATGTTTCTTTTTTTTCTTCTTTTTCTTCTTTTGGTATACAATAAAGAATATTCTATCTTTATGTCTCTCTAAGTCACAAAATCAACATTATGATTTCAACACAGTCAAATCAACAATCATGTCAGTTTTGTTACGAAAGACAAAGCATGGATGTACTACGAATTATTTTTATTTGCATACACATTTCGCGTTTCTGTTGCAATGCATGAGCGTGAATGATTTAACATATCGTGCAAAAATGTATGACGATAAATACACGTGAATTTTGACACTTAGAATTTTAGAGATTTCGTAAGAATGGAAAAGTGTTAGTATTAGTACCTATTATGTATTTTGAGATTCAATGTTGATTTAGAAATGTACCTATGTGTGTTCTCCTGGATGAACTTCCTGTAGAATTGTTTAGTTGCTTTGCATAATGGAAAAGACCAAAGGTCTAAGGGGACGAGAGGGACTAAGAGGGATATAGGTAGGTACGCCTCGATATCTTAGTAGGTACGTGTTGACAAACTTCACAAGCCATCGACAAAATCTCTAGGTTATCTAGCTGTAGCTCTAGGGTTAAATAATTAATTGTAGGTAGGTAGATACTAATAATTTCGTAGTCTATGATATGTGCCTTGGATTGGAATTGGAGATATTTCTTAGGCTATATTTATGTGCTCTTTGATTTTTCACAGAACCACGAGAGAAGGAGCAAAACAAAGAACTTACTAGATTCACTGTAAGCTTTTTATTATATAGGCAACACCAAATCTGGCCGGGGCACCTGAAAGAAATCCAATCAAATCGGGATCAAAATGTTTGTATTAAAAAGTTCCCTTTCAAATATCTTTGTACGTAGGCAGAGCTATTTAAAGAATAATCACTAACACAAAACAAAAATAAATCTTGACAATCTCTTTGAAACTAATTCAATTAGCATCTAGTTTTATATATAAATACATTTCACTGAAATTTCAGACACACTCTCCAAAACAATGTTTTTTAGATTAAATTAATTAAAACCTGAACTCAAATTATTTATTATTATTTGCCTCGCAGAATTTCATTTTCATAAATAATCATGAAGAGATCTTAATTCCATTCTCCCTGGCATCCTAATGGGATACTCAGGTCTTTCATTACAGAGAGCGACATCTACGTAGAAATATTAAGATGGATTCGAGATATTTTCTAGACGGGACATAATTATAGGTACAAAAGACAGTGTTTTCTCATTACTTGTTAATTAATGCTATACGGAAGTTTTCTTTATAATACATTAATATAACATACCATCACGCCTGTATTCCCCGAAGGGTTAGGCAGAGGTGTACTAATGTACACCCACAGTTCGCCGATACGTCCCATGTGATAGGGAGCGAGCCTACTGCCCTTTGACCGGGCACAAATTCCAAACTCCGAGCTGCTACTGGGAATTTCATAGAAAAACCCAATAACACTTTGCTCGACCTGGGAATCGAACTCAAGACCTCGACGTAGCAGTCGCGCTCAGGACTACTAGGCTAATGAGGCAGGGGCATTACATATCTACTGTATAATTGAAACCCAATAAAATAAAGTATTTAGCTATCAACTTAGGCAACTTTTAAAATGCCCTCGTTTCGGAAACGGACCAACCAAAACAAGGTCCATCTGTTCCTTCCTTTCTAAATACGAGATAGTTCCATCGCAAGGTCGTCAGTTATGTCCACTCAGCGCTGAGCTGATGGTACAAGTTGTAAGCTCTAGCGAGATTCAGACACCCCAAAGAAATGCTATGATAAGCAATTTACGAATTTAAAAATAATATTTATATATGTAGTTACCAGACTGTAACAATAGGTGAAGAACAATGTTTTCAAAATTACTTATAGCAAGCTTCTACATGACTGAATGTGGAAAGCCGAAGATCGGGCTCTGTGGCGTTCATTAGGAGAGGCCTACGTCCAGCAGTGGACCATTATAGGCTGATGATTATGATGATGACGTGTAAATGTGTGTGTAATGTGGGCTAAAATTGTTTAGCAGATTACAAACGCGACTAGAAATGATCAGAGGGCAGTGAGATATTGAAAGTAGGGAGGGCGAAGAGTCGCCATACTGTAAAGTACATTATTTATTCGCTGGCTAAGTCTATATTTGTCTGGCGGAGGATGACAAAAATATATTTCGAGATTATTGTCTGCAAGCTTGTAAGAAACCTTGTAAAAACTAATAAAATCAAGGATACTGGTGGTAGGATCTAATGATCCATATGACTATATTACTAACGGCCAGCCCGATAATAAATCAGTTTTATCTTACAATCAGCCTTTGCTTGTTTTTGAAAGTTGGTCCACGCTAAGAGTTTCTCCCGTATCATGGATATGTTTAGAAATACAAATTAAAACATGCTCAAACACCCAGACCCGGAACAACTATCATCGTATAGGTAGTAAAAATATTTATTTTGTTCCGTAGGGGGATCGAATCCACAGAATCGAACCGATCGTTCTGCTAGCATACCAATCGTGCAATCGGTTTAGTTTCAGATTTTCTAACTAGAGAAAGAATTGTGACGTAAGGTCCAAAAATGTATATAAAAATCTTATCTCTTTTTTTAAAGAATATTAGCAAAATGGGTCTGGAATCTTTTTCGAATATACTTCTCAATCGCTCATCGCTCGTACCTTAAACCTGCCGCAGGCCATCAAAGGCGTCCGCTGAAATAGTACCGCGCGTACCGCTTGGGAATTTCCCACCATTGTGTGGTCGCAAACGACCCATTGTGTGCCCACCTTGGCCGAAATCGGGCGAGCTGATGATTAACTATGATCAGCAGCTATTCCACTCAGCTACGCTCTCGGGAAGTCAAATAGTTTGTTAATTAACGGATTTTTGTTTTTTTGGGTATGAATGAATGAATGAATGATATTTATTTCTGTAAATAGATCTTAAAAAGACACTTTTAAAAGTCGTTTTACATATTTTTTTTAACTAGATGGCGCCGGCATTTCCTATCTGACGACCTCTGAGAAAAAACGCCGAAACAAACTCAGAGAATCATGGTCAAATCTTTTAAAGTCCAGACAGTAGTAGTAGTATTATAGGATATGAGTTTTACGATGTAGGGCAAAATCTGAACAGGCCTTTTGAAGAAAGAACCATAGCAGTCTTGAGTTGACCTGTCCTGACGGCACGCATGCACCAGTCATCGTTTAGCTCAACCATTATTTAGGGAGCTCAACGACCCGCTGCACGGCAATACCAGATCAGGAGGGCATTTGCGGAGGCCAAATTAATACTCAAGACCGTCGGATAAAGATGTGAATTATTACGTACAGTATGATGGTCGAAATAATTCTGCGCGTCTGAAGTTGTTCGTAAGTGGTTTTAGAGTGGTACATTTTTATACAAAACTCGGTGTAAAGAAGATTGGTGACGTAATGTTTCGTATTTGTGATTATTGTCCAAATTGATTTCGATATTGTGCATTTTTGTTTGAGTTATTTTTTTATATGTATAGTAGCTATAATATGTTTTGTTTTCTTTTCCCTGTCACAAAATATCACGTCACAAAAGAAGACATATATCTGTAAGAAGTGTGGATGGCGTTTTATATTTTTATGAATAAGCGGGAAAGTATATAAAGTTAAAGAAAAGTGTGGGGATCGAACCCATAGCAAGTGTCACAGATGTCTATCGCTCAGCCACTACGCCAAACGTAGGTACCATCAAACTTAGCTCAAATTAGTTTATACCATCTAACATGATAAACAAATTTACTATTTAATAAAATCAAATGGTTAAAATAACATTTTAATATAAATAATTAACGGTTGCTGAAACTTCCATTTCGATTTGATGATTTTTTCAAATTCACTTGTATATAAGTATGTATCATGCACTTTTACCTATGCAAATTATAAATGTAGATATTATAGCAAATACTATTATAATCTAATTGTAAAAACGTAACTCATCCTGAACAAATTCAATGGTAGGTATCTAATAAAAACCGCATCAAAAGCCATAGCATAATTTAATGGAACTAATTAGTAAAGATTAATTATTAAATAACGTGACGTGAATTTAATTTTCAAGTTTCAATTACCCATTACCCATTCAGTTTTGGAGTACATAGGACTTAGTTCATCGATAACTTGGTTCTCGCAAAGGCCCCAGTTTAGCTCCCTGCGGTACGCCAATCAGTGCCTTAGAAGCTTCAACTCGTACTTTGTAAAGTACTTAGGTACTCCTATGTTTACGAATATTGATAGGTTTGTTGTCCATATTGATTGTCACACAGAGGGATATATAATTTAAATGTCTTCACATGTTTGATCAAATTAGGCATCCAATATACGAGATTCTTCAAATAATATTTACCTTGTTGCTAAAGTAACTCTGTCAGTCTCTCTGTCTGTTAGGTAGGTACCTTTTCATGCTTAAACGGCCTAACCAATTTTGATGAATTTTGGTGTACAGATAGATTGGGCCTCGAAGAAGGATATTATATTATGGTACTTTTTGGATCAAAAGGTCGTCGAAAAGCTAGTAAGTGAGTAGATAATATTTGCATCACTTTCTTACTAACTCTCAGGGTCTCATTTCTGCACCCTAGGTAAAATATTTATACACAACATCTATTACATATATGATGGTTACGTTTCATCTAGGTACAAAGATACTATATTCGTTAGCTGTATAGCCGTTTCAAGTATTTTACTGAGTCCGGCGAACCGAATTTATAATTTAAGTTAATCTAGGTTCCTGCTCTACCATTTCATTCAAAATACTTCACTGGAAATAAATGTAAGCGAATCCAATTCTTGTACGGTAAGAACTTAGATTAACAGTATCTTACTCCGAATAATAACACAATTTAATAAAATATTGTTTGATATACGATTTATTTTGGTATTAAATAAATAAATAAATATTCTTCGACATTTTACACAGCACCATCTAGTCCCAAACTAAGCAGAGCTTGTACTATGGGTACTAGACAATGGATATAATACTTATATACTTTTTTTTATTACGTTTTTGTTGGCAATTTAAGTTCCACCGGACCCATAAGTAATTAGTTGAAATTAAATCCTAAAAGATACAAAAATGATTCTAATATCCTTATCAACAACAACGTCAATATTATTACTTAATGTTTATTGAACCGTTTCTTCCTTAAGAATTTCTCATAAAAATAAACATCCTGATATATTGTGAATGTCCCTGTAAATGGCTCGGAGGAGATTATGAGTTGCGATTACTGGTTAAATACCCGATTATCGGCAAACGACCCGTTCCAAGTTCCGTTAATGCTTTGCCTGTGAGAATTCCGATAACATCAGTAGAGGTGGCTAGCTTCTTAGTTATGTATTGAATCTATATACTCTATATAAGCGTATAATATATAAAGCTGAAGATTTTGTTTGTTTGTTTGCTTGAACGCTCTAATCTCAGGAACTATTGGCCCGATTTGAAAAATTCTTTCCGTGTTAGATAGCCCGTTTATTGAGGAAAGCTATAGGCTATATAGCATCACGCTACGGCAGAAGCTAGTTAATGATAATTAGGTATAATACCTATATGCAAGCGAATAATAAACGTTAGGTTAGAAGTTAGCTGTTCCAAGTGGCCGTGCAGGATAAATTACACAATAAGTATTAAACAACTTTGTGAAGACAATAATCACAATGCCCTGGAAAACGATCAGACAGATCATCTGATGGTAAGCGATTACCGCCGCCCATGGACACCCACTACTGGGGCCTAGAAAATTGGCAATCGTACCGTGTCGATTCGATTTCGAACATCGATATCGCTTGTGCGATATCGATTGGCTAATGAGGCAGTTAATGATGAAATAATGTGAATAAATGGATTTATTAAATAACTATAAAATTGCCTTATCTGTTGCATAATTATATTTAGTTATGGAACCTATTCAATGAAACATGTTGGATTGGTTTATTCTGAAAATGTTTATCTAGGTAGAGCCGCGAGCGTGATTAAGGGTTTATTTTTCCAATCCCGTTCCATTTTACCCAGTAATAGAGATGGGATGATAACGTGGGTTGATGTAAGGTCACTACTGTAGTTGTCTGATTAAAATGAAGCTTCATAGCCTGAATATAATGGGAGGATTAAAATGTATGTAATTTATGAAAATTATTATCTATATAGTGGTTATCTATATATATATCTTTATAGTGGTACTATTCTATTTTGTAGGTCGGTATATTATAGGTAACTTTACGACTGGAAAGTTAATCGCATTTTATAATGTTCTGCAAGTAACATATTATCATCAAGCCAGTTTTCCCCGAAGGTTTAGGTAGAGGTGTACTATTGTACACCTATTATTTGCCGGTATAATTATGTCCTTTGTGATAGGGGGTGAGCTTATTGCCATGAACCCAGCACAGACCGTAACTCCGAGTTTTTGACCTGGGAATCAATCTCAGGGCGTCTCGGTAGATATCTTTATATTTTTTAAGTCAAAGTCAAAATGTTTAATTTTAGACCATTAAATAAGGTAGTTTTGAAAAGTCAAACTAATTGCACGGTTCCAAAAAGTGGGTCTTATGAGGAGGAGAGGAGAAGAGCCGGTGAGAAACTCCACAGATACTCTTTTTTATAAATATATACATCAGATTACATTAATAAACTTTACATCTTTGTTTTTAGCATTTGTGTCTTTTAGCGGAAGCTGTACTTAACAACATATATATAAATTAAATAATTAATAACCGCCACCTTATTACGTAGATATTTTATAGCGTTTTTATAAAATTTTACTAATTATAAACGTGAAAGTTTGTGAGGATGTATGGATGTAACGGCTGAGTGAATCTAGATAAAATTTGTCACAGAGATAGATTATAGTATGGAATAACACTAGGCTACTTTTTATCCAGGCCAGACCCAATTCTGAAGTCCACGTAGAAAAAGTCGCGGGCAGAAGCTAGTAACCAAATAAACATGAGAAGCTTAGCTAATGCCATGCAACAAGATATATTGCGCATAATACAAGTTCCGTAGAGAACGTTATCATGTTTTTCGTGTGTATAAAAAGCAGAGTTAAAACCTCCTAAGCGCCTGCATGCATGATGAAGGCAATTTTTCACTTGCCGACGTTATTGCGCTTTGCAATTTTTATCCGGCAGGCACTTTCAGCCTTTTTATAGGACATAAACGGTAGGAAGTACAGTAATAATTTGGGTAAATACGCGTAGCGATGGTTTTTGCGTTCGTGTTGTGTGCACTTTAGAACACAGTGTTGTTAGATTTTTATAGGGCCATGAACACGAACCGAATTCCCTCTAAAACTTTCTAGAGCAATTTTTGTAACAGAGTTTATTTAAAAACAAGGAAGCACATTTAAATCACGAGTTAAATGGTTTCTTCTAGGCAAGCGCGCTCCATCGTAGGTTGCAGTGTCGCTTAACATCAGTCATACTGCCGATCAAGCGTAAGCTTATCAGGAATAAAAAAAAATACGAAATTGTCTAGGCTAACGTGAAGCTACATTTAAGTAAGAAAACTGCCTCATTAACCTAGTGGCCCTGAGCGCGATATATACCTTAGAGCTCCTGGCTACTATCCCCAGGTTGAGCTGGGTTATTGGGTTTTTCTATGAAATTCTCAGTAGCAGTTCGGAGTTTGGGATTTGTGCCCGTTTAATAGCAATAGGCTCGCTCCTTATTACGTGGGACCTAAACAAACTGCCGAACTGTGGGTGTACATTAGTACATCTCTGCCTAACCCTTCGGGGAATACAGAAGTGATGGTATGTTATTTATAAAAAAAATCTATTGCATCTATTTCACGAAAATGTAGAAACGAGAATCAATTATGGTTTTTCACAACACATAACAAATGCATATTTATAGACGTCAGTATTTCAGTAAGCGCAAATATCTATACTTAATTATTTTCTGTCCAAGTACATCAATATAATAAAAACAATTGCCGCATGTAGGTATCTAAGATCATCACTTGTGAACGGCTCGACAGATTTGGCTAACTTTTAGTAACTAATTGTCAGGACAACATTTACATATAACATAACATAACATACCATCACGCCTGTGTTCCCCGAAGCGTTAGGCAGAGTCGTACTAATGTACACCCACAGATTATCTGGTGATGGTATGTTTTTGATAATCCACCGCAAAAGTCGGGAATATTTACGCAGGCGAAGCTGCGGACGGGTCGCTAGTCATTCTAAGTATAACATATTAAGGTCCCCCAACGTCATCTCCTTTCATTATTCCAGAAAATATTTCAGCACCCCGACATTTCAAGGCTCCATATTTTATTAATGCACGTTAGGTTCCTTTTGTGGATCTTTATTGTGTAGAAGGGTCGAAGGACACCCCCCAGTGGCCATCGATTTTAGCACAACAATACATAATAACCTAGGGTTTGGCAACCAGCTTTCAATGCCTATATTTTGGCGTATAACATCTATTCAGAATTTTAGATGCCCATTTATGATTTAGATTTATTTTCAGCATATTTAAGGTATGTGTGTGCATGTTTTTAAACGAGTGATACCCCGGCCACACAGAAAACTGGCATCATGTATGTGCATGTGGATTGGGTAACGTGATCCTCTCTTCAACAACAGCACTTACGTTGTATTTCACTGAGTGAGTGAGGATACCGGAAGCCCAAACCCTTTTAAAAGGCGGGCAAGTACGAGTCGCAAGTACCTACGTTACTTGCGACTCCTCTGGTGTTGCGGGTATTCATGGGCAGCGGTAATCGCTTACGATCAGGTAATCCGTCTGTTAGTTTGCCCCACTATCCCATACAAAATGTATAATTTGAGCTCATGACACAATGTTTTTTTTTAAAATTTATTATTAAGTAAAATATATATTTTTTTAAATTTATTATTATAATATATCTGACGTGAAATAAAGAAAACGTTTCCAATTTATCTGTACCTACGTATTATAGGTATTTTTTCTCATTTTGCGTAATACATTTTTCCATGTTAGTTAAAATCACATGAATCACTATAACAAAAGCAAATAGATAAATTTATATAGGGAATATTTAAATGATTAAAAACATTTGTCTTATATTTTCTTACAAAACAGTCTCTATTTCAACGTTTCGTATGTCAGCCCGTATTATTGGTATGTAAAGTTATGTTAATGAATCCCTTTGCCTGTCTTAGACTTCATAGCAAACGAGTGTTGAAATGGTTTTAAGAAATTTGTGCTGAGTTGGTACCTACTACAGTAAAGAATTGCGCTGCGGTCGGCTCTTTTAAAAAAATATTGTTGCTTGCCTTCAAGGGTAACGTAAGGCAAGGCGTCGCTCTTTGAAGGGTCTTACGGCTTACCCAGCTGCTTCCGGCATACCCTGCCGGAAGGGAAACTACTGAATAGATTTTAATTTTATTATCACTTTACCTATTACGAGTTCTTATTATCAATTACGAGTGGGTTGACGTCGGTAGCGCAATGGGTGGTTTTCGAACCGGCAAGCTTCATGATAGCAAGTCCGACGCCCTAGCCATTAGGCTACCGCCGCTTTAAAAGCAGCTTTCAGAAGCTTACCTAACTTGTAACTGTTAAAACTGACCCAAAGACCCTTGGGAGACAAATGACCTTTCAGCGTAACCCTACGCATTGTTTTCGTAACATATAACGCCTTTGTAAACCTCATGCCGTGTTAAACTTTTCTTTGATAGAAAGGGATGAAGGTATAAAAACTGTATAACTCTGTCCCTTTCTAAGAATGAAAGCTTTAGCAATTCATGGTAGGGTCCGAGGTCTTTTATGCCGCTCATAAATAATAAGCACCGTCATTGATAATCCAAGAGTAATACAACACTCGCCAGCTGGGGTCGTTTGGGCCCAAACACTTATTCTGATGACGTTTTTGTTGGAAGTAGGTATTTCCCCGAAGTATATTTTACTTTTATTTACTTTATTATCATTGTGGTTTCCGGGGCTTTTATAATAATGGAGCATGCTAGGACGTTCAATATGGTAATTGAATGGACTCTGACTGACTGACGCTTGCTTTAAGCGAGGGAGGGGTTGAGTTTCAAACCCCCTTTCAAAACATTGTTCACATAGGTACCTACTTCTAATAATAATAATAGAACTAGGTACAGTCATGACCACAAGCATAAATAAGTATATTATATACCTACACTTAAAGATACGAGTGATATTTTCATGAAGTGACAATTACAAATTTTGAGATTAATATCATTAAAGAATTGGGTCAAAAATACTATGTTAATAACGTTATATAATTTGAATTGATACTATGAGAGAGCCAAGTGTAGGTATACTTATATAATTATTTATCCGTGACCGTGAGTGTACAGTGTACATGTTTTTCTTTTGGAAAAGTTTAAAAGTAAAAGTATTTCCATATGTATATATCTAATATTCGCGTAAGCTTCGGAAATCAGTATGTTCTATTTTTTTTTTCAAAAAATAATTACCTATCTACTTATTCCTACAATGACAATATATCGGACACACAGACGCAATTCTTATCCGCAAATCCCGCAATCATTGGAATTACAGAAATACAGTCATGTCATGCCTGAATACCCACTAGTTCTAAAATAGCTCTGTTTAACACGTACCTAGGTATTGTTATCAAAATTTCCAGTTAGGACTTACGAGTATGTATGTTATTTCTAATAGAACAGAAATAGATGTCATGTCTGAATTCGAAATAAGTACCCCTTATTTCTCAAATAGGTCCGTTTAACTCGGACCTAGGTATTGTCTTCAACATTTCCAGTAAGCACTCATGTATGTTATTTTTAATAGAATATTATCATCGTACTTTCCAGATCTTAGTTGAATGTTTCTAGCAGTAACACAAGGGTATTGAAATATCTGTCTAGACTGTAAGATGTTCCATATGACGACCTTTGTGGTAAACGACTATGACAAATCAAAAGCATATTATTGAAATGTTCGTGTGGGCTGCTTTGTAACGGAGTATGATATTAAATTTATAATGAAAAAAAAAGTTAATCTAAAAATAAAAAAACCGCCTGCCAAAAATTATGGAATAAGATACTAAAGCATTCGGGAGAGCTGACGCAGAAATAAAATAAATATTATATACCTACATAGCGCACATACATACATTCAAAAATCCTTCTGGCGCATTTGGGTAGAAAGTATTTTCATCTAACCCTCATCAAACTTATTAATTAGACGAAATATGTCTGAGCGGAATCACACGCAGACATACTTGCAACTAGTAGCGCATTAGACAACTGCGCTAATTGATTGAACGTTTAAAATAAAAGACGTAACACTTCAAGCTTTCTATGTTGTATCTTCAGATCCAATAGTCACATACCATACCAACCAAATGTATATGGAACCAACTGGGAAGTAAGATTATATACTATCAGAAAGAAAAAGAAACGTCTTAAGTGGTGTATATTCGGTGAAATTGCATAAAATACACATAAAACATAACATAACATAATCAACCCATTATATGTCCCACTGCTGGGCACGGGTCTCCTCTAACAATGAGAGGGATTAGGCTATAGTCCACCACGCTAGCCTAATGCAGGTTGGCAGACTTCACACGCCATCGAGAAAATCTCTCAGACGTGCAGGTTTCGTCACGATGTTTTCCTTCACCGTTTGAGCGCGTGATAATTAACAATTAATACGCACATAACTTCGAAAAGTCAGAGGTGCATGCCTTGGATTTGAACTCGAGACCTTTGACTTGGCAGTCTAACGGTCATATCACTAGGCTATCACGCTTTTCGCACACATAAAACAATACAGTGTAATTAAGCTCTAATTAACCTCCTTTTTTTAAGTAAGTAGTTAAAATGTTATATTTTTGGGTAGATAATTTGAAGACCTGGGCCCTAATTCTACTATTTTATTGTGTGAAAATCGGCATTTAATGACTTTTTTTTATTATTATGGCACCACACTTTTTGTGTATTTGCCAGTGTCAAGTATTAGAGTAATCAAGTAGTATTTCCCATCGTGGGATTTTATTATGGCACCACACTTTTTGTGTTCGCCAGTGTCAAGTATAAGTTGTAGGTATATTTGCCCCAATAAAACGGTAGAAACTTTATTGAGGCTTGATGGAATTTAGGAGTGAACCCAAAAAGTCACGATTTTCAATTTTATATCATTTGCCTACACTCTCACACGTTCACGAACACTTAATGGTTAATTATCCACCATAATTACACATCAAACTTCGGAGAAATTCAAGTTTTGAAAAATAATATAAAATCGACAACTTGCACTTTACATTTTCCCGCCTCATTTAATGACTTCAAAATTGATGATTTTTGACAGTTGGGCCTTTAAAATCTGTCAGTTCCATTTAGAACCACTGGTCGACTTTAACACAACTGAAATAGAAGATTTCGGCCCCTGTAAGCTGTAAGTAAAAGCAACAACTAATTTTAATTTTCATCCATTTATAAAAATGCAGTAGTTCGTAAGTACTTACATATTAGAGCTTATTCAATTGTCTATTACAACATTAAAGCCCACTTGCACCAACTTCTTAAATGTGTTTAAGTCATATTTAAACACAATTTTTCATAGAAATTTCGTGTTTAAATACAATTTAAACACCAACTGGTGCAAGTGGGCGTAAATGTGAGCCCTATGAACTTTCTCCGCAAAATAAACCTTGGAATTAAGCTTTATTTTTTTTTCTTGTCCTGGCACTCATTTAAAACCCAAACAAAAAAGTCCATCCGCAAATGCACGAAAACAAACTCAAACTCAACTCAAATAAACTAAAACAGCATCTCACAGAATATTAAATATTTAAAACGCAAAAGCAAATTATGAAATGCAATATCCCACGGCGAAGCTAAGCTGAGCTCAGCAAAGCCCACATGTCGTTATCATATATACGAGCGAATAAATACATATATACTTGTTGCATGTACAGGCTACGGTATTGAAACTTTCAGCCATTTGTTCAGTTTCAGGCCAGTCGTGCTCGAATGTCTGCGGCGCGCGAACGCGTGCATTCTCTTCGCTCGACGCGGGTTAAAATACACGTTCTTTTATTGAATCTGTTAAAAAGGAACGAAATAAATTTAAACTTGACAGTTTATTTTTTTATAATTGTGTGAGTTCGTATTTTGAATTTGGATTTCTTTGGACTGCCAGTGATTCTTAGGAGCTTTTTTATGCCCGAACTTTTGTTTTTTTTTTATTAGTAAGACTATTTAATGTGAGATTTATGTCTATGATATGGATAAAAAAAACTTGGTGTCTGTGCAATATCTTGAACATGAATTGATTTTAAATAAAATTATTTATCTTATCTAACTCATTGAATGTGGAACTTCAGTGAAGAGCTTGAAAAGCTATTTATTGCTGCAGCGGACAGGTACCTTCCTATTGTTAAATTTTATTTATTCTTCTTCTTATCTAAGAAAAACAACCGTTTAATTAAGATCATTGTTGTTCACATAGTTTAATAGAAACGGGGATATTTTTAATTATATCCAATTATTAAGAAAATGTATTCATATTTGCGTTTGAATTATTCAATTGTACTTTAATGAATTTTATTATTTTGTAAATTAAAAGTATACGTTTATTATTATATATTATGTTTAGAAAATAATCAGTTTAAACGAAGATTATATTTAAGTATTGTTAAATCTTATCCAGGTATGGCCGGAAATGAATCGTCAATCAATCACTTTTTACATATAAGTATTGATTATTATTTTCTCTTTCATAGATTTAAAGAAGCAAAGGCAGATTAAAATCTTTCTGCGCGTTGGGTGTTGTGAAACTGTATTTAAAAAAAGCGGGGATTTATTTTAGCTAAATCTTGGGTGAATCTAAACATCGAAATAAAATAAAATAGAATTCCTTCTATTCCATTTATAATTTGTCTTACAAAATCATAATGGTGATCCTCAAACAGGGTGTGAAAAATGTTTAACAGGGTCGGTCGGACCCTGGTCACAGATAATAGAATACCACCCTGGTGTTGCAAGCTCCATTTGCTAAGGTAACGGCTTACCATCAGGTGGGGCGTACTATGATTGTTTGCCAGCTTATAGTGTATAAAAAAAGAAAATGCATGTTAGGTACTCATCCCTATCAAGGCCCACAATTTGAAAATGGCGAGAAGTGAAAAATCACGAAACAGCACTAAATAGACAGGCTTTGGTTATTTTTGACAAAGTTGAGGGTAAAAAAGTATTTGAAGAATTATGTGGACATCTTTTATTCATACAATGTTTATCATAAATTTGTCATAAATATTTATAGGCTTTTCGTTTTGGGTGAATACTTATTACGTCTTAATAAATTACTGAGTCTTGTTCTATTTGAAAGTGGATTACAATGTTTATTAAAATCAAATGCCTCAGTGAAATCAATGGTAACCTCAATAAAAAAAATAATGCTGATTTTACCGATAGGTATTCAAATTAGGTACTTATTACTAGCTTTTCATGAAATTTCATCTCGCTCACATGAAGCTTTATTAGGAGTTAAAATGGAAAAAACCAACATTGATGATCTCTTCTTTGTATGGGTCTGTATACATAAGAGAGGTCAAGCTGTATCTCAGGATCTGTTCAATTAACTGAGACAAAAAGTTCATCAGTTTTAAGTTAGGGCATAAACTTTCTAATAGTGATAACAAAATCTAAATCTATACAGTAGTTTTTGCAACAACCCGTAACAAACAGACAAATAGACAAGAATTTTAAAAATCACATTTTTGGTTCGGAGACATATAAATACCCTTGCCACTTGATTTTTTTTAATATATCTTCAATATACAGACACATCTTTTTACAGTTTTACAATACTTAGTAGAGATTTCGACTTGCCGTCTCTCTTTACCTGCCTAAACCCATCTTAGCTGCCTACGTTATTGAAAACTAGGCTTTAGTTTACCTAGCAAAACTTTGGTTTGCTATAGTCAGTCAGTATCTTCTCAAACTCAAATTATTTAATTGCATACTAAGGTTAATATGGTTCTTAAATATAACATTGTGCAGCTTAGCACCTTTTTCAGATGTTGGAAATTTATTTTCCTGATAAGATAGGTACATATACTCGTAGGTATATTACAATTTAAATTATTATCATAATTACAGGCAAAACAATATCTAAGTACAGACAGAATGGAAATTCTATCTTGTACCGGTCCAGCTATCACAATAGTCCTTGAATACTAATAGGATAACGAATTTTAGTGAGACTTGAATGGTTCTCCTCTTGCGTAAACAAAATCTAGTGTAGATTAGTAGGATTTTATCGTCTTTTTATGGCATGAGGGCAATGTTATGTTATGTTATGAGTAGATGGATCGCCTGATGATATGTGATACTGCCGCCCATAACACCAGTAACACCAGAGGAGTCGCAAGTACGTTGTCGGCCTTTTAAAAGGTTCTGAACCTCCCGTATCTCAACCACTCAGCGAAACATAATGTAACCGTTGTTTCACGCTGGTTTGCTGTGAGGCTGAGGGTATCACTCCGGTCGAGCCGGCCCATTCGTACCGTAGCATGGCTCTACCACGATATAAAGTTTAACGCTATATGAAATAAGAGTTAGTTTATACTATTTCCTCAATTTAATTAGTTATTATGCCCTTATCACGGCTAATTGATTTTGTGTGTAATCTGATAAATTGAAACAAAAAACTTCAACTGAATAATAGAGTTGCATTGAAAAACAGCTCTTTTTCGAAAGGGTAAGGCACTTTTAGTTGTATCTGGATGATTTTCAGTTTCATTTTTATGTTCGTAATTTAAAATTATATGTGTGCAAAGTCCCTCGCGATAAAGGGTTTGTTCCCTACTACAGCTATCTTAAAAAAAAACATTGTTAGTGACTATAGCTTCCACCCGAAGGAAGCTTCATCCGTGGGATATGATCACAATAAAACAGCTTATCATCGGTGATAGGCCAATAACACGTAATTAATACTGCTATAAGGTCTAAATTTGATTAAATATAGCATAGTTTTATGTCACTGGCACAATGTACTATCTTTTCGGTATCGGATCATTTTTCAGTTCCGGAAATAACCTCCTTTATACAAACTTAAAAACTTTACCTCTTTGCAATGTTAAGATCAAGATACTTAAGTATCGGTGAGATGCTTAGTTTTATCTTTTGATATAATAATACGGAACATAATAGAGACAGATGGGAAAATTAGGGTTACAAAGACCCATAAAACAGCTAATACAATCACACAAGAGTGCCTGCTCACATTAAATGAATGTCGCCTAGTTACTATTGTGATTATATTAACACACGCCCAACCCTATACTGCAAAAGACCCATAATTCCTTTCCCAGAGGTAGTCAACATTTTGATTGCCAGCTTGTTAACTTTCTTGTTTCAAGAATTAACATTTCTTTGTATATATTAAAAGTCACGCTAGTAGGTACCTATTTATGCCTTGTTTATACACATTGGTAGGTAGGTACTGTGGAAACCAATATTTTCCTCGTTATCGTTAGGGATAGTCAGAATCTGAATTTTTTTGATAAACAGTCTTTCCTCAGAATGTACCTAGGTATTGTTCAGAAATTCTGTGGAGGAGGTCTGATGCGAGTCGATTGTCGCTTCGTGTAAAATACTGATATTTAGCGGACAGTATTATGGAGCTTTTGATCACAATGGCCACAACTCTCACTAGCTTTTAAAAATCTCGTGAAAGTTGTGGCCATTCGAGCAAGAATTCTGAAGGCGTCAAGAACTCGAGAGTTCTGTTTACAAACGCAAGAATTCTGAAGGCTTCAAGAACTCGAGAGTTGTGTTTACAAACGCATGCAATGGATAGATAGTCAAAGCATGCAACAAACGTTTGCCACCCCTGTATGCCCCATTACCGTGATGTTCTATTGATAAGCATGTTTATGGCAGAGGTAAAAAACCTGCCTTTGTTTCACTGCTGCTAATTACTGTGGCCTACTTAGCTTACCTTTGTGGAGGCATCGAAGTACAATCTGGATTTCCGAGTAAGGTGGTAAACGTAATATGCGATGTTGTTGCAGGTTTCAACGTATAATTTTGAGTAGCGATGATTGTGTTTAGGTTATTGTACTTTCTGAGGGGTTTAGTTGTAACTGTTTTGATCAATCGATCAAGAAGGTTAAACTGTGCCTACCGGAGACAGTCTATATAGATGAACATAACATGCCATCACACCTGTATTCCAGAAGGGTTAGACAGAGGTGTCTTTAAGTACGCTGGAATGTTTAGGACTGCCTCATTGATCTAGTGGTCCCAAGAGCGACTTCTATGCTAGAGGTCCTGGGTTCGATTCCCAGGTCGAGCAGTGTTATTGGGTTTTTGTATGAAATTCTCAGTACCAGCTTGGAGTCTGGATTTATGCCCGGTGTATGGTGCCCTCTATTAAATGGGACTTATAATGACATGAGATGAATGACACGTTCTATGTTTACCAACCCTGGGTGGGATGGGTTAAAATACCTACAATTCCTCACTGCCATGCAGATAGGCATCTCGTAAAAGGTGAGAAAATATCTAACTTGCTTGGTAGTAGTCTCTGTAGACCTTGGTGTCTAACTGGGTAGCGACTACCAGAGTCTGTTATGAAGCACTTTGTGTATGTTTTGAATTTTGCACGAGATAGTCAGTTCCCCCTCGGTTACTGCGGCTCCACAGTCTGCGGCTGGGCAACGCATCAGCCACTTATCTTGTGTTATACCTAGATTAATGTTGAATGATGTTCATAATTTTGCAAAAAAAAATCTTGCAGTCTCAACATTGTTTTTAAGCCAAATTTTAGAAAAATGAGTGCTGAATATCCTTAATACAGGCTACTTTGTAACCTAGCGAGGGCATCAGATATGAAAATCTATTGTTACTCAATTAAATGTAACCTATTCCTAACTTGTTATCCAAATTTTTAACAGACTGTGCCACTCTTTTGTGAAATCTATATCTATACTAATATATAAAGCTGAAGAATTTGTTTGTTTGCTTGCTTGAACGCGCTAATCTCATGAACTACTGGTCCGATTTGAAAAATTCTTTCAGTGTTAGATAGCCCATTTATTGAGGAAGGCTATAGGCTATATATCATCACGCTTCGCGAACGAGTCGGGCAGAAGCTAGTAAATAAATATAAACTCACGCAGTAATTGTAGGCAGTGACTACTTACCATCCCGTGTCTCATCTATTCCTTTACCAACATCTTGCTACTATTGTACCGAAAGTTTGGATGGATGGATGTTGCTCAATCACGCTAAAACAGCTGAATGGATTTGGAAGAAATTTGGCACAGAGATAGATTATAGTTTGGAATAGCAAATAGGCTACTTTTTATCCAGTTCGGACTAGGTACTATACTTTCTGGGTCATCTCAGTAACGCGTAACTGGGTAAATAATAATATTCCTCTAATAACTAAAGTCCCAAATAACAATAGATTCAGAATGGACGCATCATTGAATTGGGTTGATAATATTGAAACTTATGACAGACATCAGCAAGTATCAGATTGTTTGAGTATCCCAAACACAAGGACGAAGACGTAGATAACACCTTCATATTGAACTAGTTGATACCCTCGGTTTCTCTAGACCTCTAAATGAATTTACTTATAATACTCGGCTTTTAGGTGGTATATTAAGATGAAACATGCACCAGATTTTAAGTTAGTCCTCCAGCAATACGACTGTAGCAACTTTGTGCAGGGATTTTTGCGTGATACTCGTAAAAACATACGGACAGATTGATTTCTGACACTTACGCGAATATTAGACATTGAAATGAAACTACTTTTTATGATTCCTACCCAGGATGATTCGTGAGGCTATTGAAATCAAAAAGCACCCAAATTTCAATAGAGAAGATGGTTGGGTCTTACCAGCTGCTTGGAATCCCATTTTAGAATCTATAAAATCTAAATCCAAGCCCAAAACTGCAAGACCAAAGGATACGGTGAGCTCGTTCTGCGTGAATCGGATCGCTAATAATTAACGAAAATGTAAGGTAGCTGTTAGTAATTTTAACATCAAGACGTCCAACACCTCAGTCTGCCCGTGACCATGGATGCTGTAAAGGATCCGAAACGTCGGGAACTAAATAATATCAATATACCGCGATAAAATCCGTAAAAAGTAGTTTCATTTCAATACGGACAGATGTTGAAAAACAACTACTTTCTACAATATGATTTAATTCCCGACGTTTCGGATCTTTTACAGCATATTTTCACATCTCCTTTACATCATTCAATCAATCAATTAGTATCCATGGATGCTAAGAACTGTCGAACGTCCTAATGTTACAATTAATAACAGGTACCTACCTTAGATTTTTGTTATACCTACAACGCGATAAAATCCGTAAAAAAAAGTTACGAGGTTATTTCAATTCTAATATTCGCTTAAGTGTCAAAAACCAATAAATACCGATAGCTGATAGACAAATAAAATATCTATGGATAATTGTTTTGGTTTTATATAAGGGTTAGGCGGAGGTGTTCTGCTGATCCACCCACAGATTGCCGGTATATTGAGGACCCATATAATAGGGGGCGAGTTAATTGCCATTAACTAGACTCAAACTAACAATCAACCGGGCACACTTTACCGTGGGAGAGCCAAGCTTCAGCACGAATGGGCAGGCTCGAGCGGAGTCCTACCACGGCCTCACAGAAAACCGGCGTGAAACGACACTTACGTTGTGGTTCGCCGAGTGAGTGAGGATACCGGAGGCCCAAACCTTTTTAAAGGGCGGGCAACGTCCTTGCGACTGCTCTAGTGTTGCGGGTGTCCATGGGCGGCGGTAATCACTTACCATCTGGTGATGCGTCAGATCATTTGCCCCCTTATTTTGCCAAAAAAAAAACCTGGAAACGACAACAACACCTCTAATTGAACTTCACACTTATGACCACTAGATTAATGAGCAGTTGTAAAGGCGGCTTACGTAAATCTAAAAATAAGAAAAGTAACAATAACTAAACCGAGTATATTATATATCAGTTTAGTCCTTATAATAAATGGAAGGACTAAACTGATATACATATATAACTGGCACATTTTTTTAGTTCCGCATATTTCACTTTACGATCACATAATAATATTTTTCTACACCTATTTAAAAATAAAAGCTCACTAAATTCTCCCCACAGTGTTTAAAGAAAATACTACTTTAGCTTTCTCAAAATAAAGTAACTAATGGCTCGTACTGTTACACTGTTTATATCTTGCATTCTAAATAGAGATTTTATTGAGTCGTTTAGCTATTTCTAAAAAAACACAAAAATAAACTGAAAACTACCTCATTATTTTTTGTGGTCTAATGTGTGACTGCTATGCTAGAAGTCTTGGGTTCGATTCCCAAGTCGAATAAAAGTGTTAACGGGTTTTTCTATGACATTTTCAGTAGCAGCTCGGAGTTTGGGATTTGCATAAGCACACCAGCGAAATGTGGGTGTAAATTAGTACGCCTCAGCCTAACCCCTTAGGGAATACAGGCGAGCATGATAGTATGATAAAAATGTAAACAGTACCTAACAAAGCTTTTTACGGGGCTTGCGTAATATCAGTACTATTGTATCATATTTAGTGTTATCTTACGTTATCAGAACAAATATTTGATCGCCGTCAAACCGACGTTTAAGTAAGTACACAAAACTTTGACTAATACCGGCTACCCTCGGTTTTACTCGCATTTCAAGGGCTTTTTGAAATAAAATGTAGTCACGAGAGCAAGTGATACAGAACCCTAAGTCCTTCCTATCTGTGTTTCTACTTATTTCCTTAAGCAATCTTTTTTAAACCAGACCCCTTTTTGAACCCAGGACCTCTAACGTAGAAGTCTCGACGAGTAGAAATACTAAGGCCAGATTCACACGTTGGCCCCAATGGCAGCACCAACGCTATTCGACCAACGTGTGGACCAGTAAATAGCGTTGGGGCCAACACCCATGTAGCTTTCTGACGCACTTAGATTGTATCAAATCGCTTAGCGCCAACGTTGGTCGGCTCGTTGTGTCCAACATGTGGAGCCGGTGTAATGAAGAAGTAAGCTAAAGAGGAAGTTCTAATAGGTACACAAAGTTCTCTTTTAGAAAAAAATATATATCGTTTGCTTAAATAAGCTTGCCTATCCCTAGACTGAATTCAGTCTAGACATTAACACACCTAGACATACAAACATTAGGGTTAATTTGTATGTCTTTGTGTTAGCTTTTTACATAGTAAAGGCGTGTTCTATTAGTAGGTATCTAATAGTATTATCAATTTGATTATTTCTTATAATATAGTTGCCAAACAAGGTGCTTTTGTCTTGTGTGAAGGCTTGAAATTAATTGCACTCGGGACCTATCAAATCCACCCAGCAAAATCATGTGTTGGGGAACATATGCGCGCTCAAGGAATTAATAAATTGGAAGTAGTGACAAATGAAGCTTATACCCAAATAATATCTGCGTTTAATGGCAATGATCCTTATCTTTTGACGGCGAGGATCAAATCAAGACACATAAGCAGCAGATCATACGAGTATTTTACATGTTTAGTTGTAGACAGGGGAGCACAAGGGCGCTTTGTCATTAGGATATTATTGCCACTGTGCTGCAGGAAAGCGCACACTCTGTTGTTGCTCACACACAATTTGTATCCTATATTATATGGGGTACGCTAGACATCAGGGATATTTCAGGGTCCAGCTTCCTTTTTGGATGATTTATTATTAACATAGGTAAATCAATAAATACATTAATAAGCAATATGTACTTGTTTTTATTCATGAAAGGTGTAAAACCCTCAATTGTAATTAAATATTAGAATATATTCCGGGTACTTTTATAATAATATTAGAAGACATATACTTACAATATGTGGAGCACCAAACCCATATTCCCCAAAGGTTTAGACAGAGGTGTAGGTAAGTATAATGTCTGTCATGTTTAAGTCCCATGTAAATTGTAATAGGGGGTGACCTATTACCATTAACCAGGCACAAATTAAAACTTTCACGTGCTAGGTATTGACAATTTCATAGAAAAATCCAATATTACTGCGCAACCTGGGAATGTAACCCGGTGCCTCAGCGTAGCAATAAAAAATATATGTATATTTATTTGGTCACTTGCTTAACGTCTTGTAGGTACCCTTTAACACATAAGGTATAATTCATTTTGGCGTGTGAGGGTATTCATAAGATCCATTATTAATTTCTGGTGTTTTGATAAGCTATTATCAAAAATACATGTGTTTGGTTTATAATATAAACATAACAAACCATCACGCCTGTTTTTGGCATACTAATGTACACCCACACTTCGCCGGTATGTTTAGGACTCATGTAATAGGGGCGAGCCTATTATCATTAACCTGCCGTGACTTGTGTTGTGCTTATATGCGCGTATGATTGTGGAACACTTGTAACCTTTTTAAATATTTTTGGGACAAAATATAACATGGTGTAAAAATGTTAGTTACTAATCCTATATTTAGGTTTCGAATATAGGTACTAAAAATAAGTTTGTATATCTATATTTAATTGAAGTTTTTGATTGAACTTTGTAGGTATATGAAACGTGACCTCCGTAAGTCTAAGCTGTACTTAAGCGATCGCAACTTTCAAAACTTTCGTGCGGGTAGTCGGTAAGCTTAGTACGCAAGTCACTCTCAAGTTAATATAGCTACTAAGTACAAACTCAGTACTTGAGATTAAACTTAACGGCCGTGAAGACGTGACAGTTAAACAGAACGTTCCTAAGGACGTCAAGTTATGACGGTAACTTTTAACGTATACCGAGTATTTAGCGTGATACTTAGCGATTAAGCGTAATACTTATTTGCTCTTTTATATTATGTTTAAAAATACACTGGCTGAATCAACCAATCTCATCACCAAATAAATTAAGAAACATTCAATATTCATTCAATATTCAATTTTCTTGCACCCTTTGTGTCGAAAATTCAAAATGATAAATTAAAAATAGTTTTTAAGGCATTTTTCGGTTTTATAAAACTTAAATAAAAATTCTACTGGTTCATTATGATCTAAGGATTAATTTAAAACAGTTTTCAATTCACACAGTTTATCATCCGTCTATATCACAAGAGCAGTTTACCGTGAACCAGTGATTTATTAAACCTTTTTACGATGACTGATCGATATTTTGCTATTGAAAAATTCAAAAAGTAAAAGAATCGAATCAGCCAAATCCAAACTGGATGTGTTAAGTTAAATTTAATGTTATAGGAACGATACCGTGACTCGTGGTATTAATTTGCTCCAAATCCCAGGTGTGTTTTTAGATTTTAAGGCGTGTGAAGAGAGAAACCACCACCAGCTGAAACAACGTTCGATCTTGTCACTGTCGTGGCGTGTTCCGTCGAGCCGGCCCATTCGCGACGAAGCATGGCTCTCCCACAGTTAATATTTAATTGTCTAACGTGGGAGAGCCATGCTTCGGGCCGGCTCGACCGGAGTGATACCACGGCCTCACAGAAAACCGGCGCGTGAAACAACGCTTGCGTTGTGTTTCGCCGAGTGAGTTGAGGTTACCGGAGGCCTAAACCCTTTTAAAGGCTGGCAACGCACTTGCGACTCCTCTGGTGTTGCGGGTGTCCATGGGCGGCGGTTATCGCTTACCATCAGGTGATCCGTTTGCTCGTTTGCCCCCCTATACCATAGAAAAAACCAATAATAATAGCTTTCCATCAGGCGGAACGTATACTTGTTTGCCGCTTTATTGGTATAAAAAAATACCCTGCCGCCCCTCCCCAGGTGGCAGATGATCTATGAGGATTTGAGGATAAAAAAGGCCAGATATCCATGTCCATGTCTGCGTTTTCATACACAAGAGCGTTGAGCCTTTTCTTCCCACAGTGCCAGAAAAGATGCAAACCAAAATTGCTAATGCAACAGCGGTTCTTTATTTCATAAATTTTAAGGTATGTTAGAAATAACAATAGAGTTTTCTCAAAAACTAATTATCGTGCCGGACTGCTACCATTAAAAAACCTTCATCCCTCCTCATCAACCTTCAACTCACCTTTTCTGAAACTCGAACAAGAAAATCCGGATAACATCGGCTTCACCTAGATAGTTATTTCGTTAACAGAGTAAACTAGACCAAACAACGCCGAGTGCTCGAGTTATTACATCTTAAAAACCCGTGTAAACACATCGAACCGACGTGGTTTTGTAAACAATAGGTGGGGCCAAAGCGTAATAGAAAAACAAAACGAATGAAATGAAAATGAAATTAATGTACCTACATCCACAGTTCGCCGGTATGTTTAGGTCTCATGTAATAGGGGGCGAGCCTATTGCCGTTAACCGGGACCAAATCCAATCTCCCAGCCGCTACTGACACTGTTTTCGTGAAAGCAAGTTGATTGAATTGAGATCGTTTATGACACTGAAACCGGACCGAAATTATATTTTGAACATTTTCAGGAGTTTTCAGGAATCCCTTTAGTAATCATATTTGTTTTTTTTTCAGTAGGTATCACAATTCTCCTTCAGGAGCGCAGAAATCCCTTTCGTAACCCCCGTCTGTTTTGAACAGAGTATTAATCAAGGGACGAAATTTCACGAAATACGAGATGAATAAACATAAGTTTGCTAATTGCTCTGCCATTAGTACATAATGTAGGTATTATATTTTGTGTTGTCATGCAACAATAAAAAGGTACCTTTTTATAAATTTTCCTGAAAAAATTCAAGGTTTTATTAAAGATATAATCAGGCAAGAAATCCTTAAAAAAAAATCAGGTTCACTTTAAATGAAGTCTGATGCGAAATCCTCTAAAATCTTCTGTGCAAAGCACCGTGGATTTTTACCTGACCGCTAGAAGGGGGGTTATGTTTTTCGAGTGCATGTACTCTCTATGTAGGTATATTTCTTTGTCACGCTCTGCGGCCTAAACAGCAATATGGATTTTAGCTTGAGAGACATCGTCTCCAACTGCCATGCGACCAACACATGCAGTTGGAGGCATCGTCTTAAATTGAACTCCAAAGACCGATTGCCTCCAAATGCATGAGATTGATCATCTTGTCCATCTCTTTGGCAGTCGAGTTTTTCAGCCCAAGATAAGGAAAGAAAATGATTGTAAGTATCCCCACGCAAACATGTATTTTTTTACCAAAAAATTACCGTACTAAATCAAGCTTTACTTTTTCGATCTAAATATGTTTTGAAACTTTGAAACAAGGCCCTTTTGTCTTAGTACGTGATAGTATCTTAAAAACCCGTATTATTTGCGGTCGGCACGAGTAAATTCTTTCTTTTGTTGACTGATTTTGTATGCCACACGCTTTGTATCCGTGTTTTGTTTTCATGAAATGGAACAAATTGGCAACATTCTATTTTTACGTATCCTACATTCACAGAAAAAAAACATTGATAAACATTTCTGTCACGCTGATGTTTGGCCTAATGTCAGACACTACTGTTTCTTCATACGGTTTTTACCAGTAGAAAGAACAACTACATAAAGAAGGCCGGAAGGCTCAGTAATCGGCTTCTAGGCTAACACGTAGCGTGTTCGATCTCCACACGGAACATATATTTGTATGATCTACAGGAAGTTGTCCCAGTTTATCAAAAGACAGCAAAAAGACAATTTTTGTCATTTATCGTCGTAATTACATTATCAGCTGTACCTCCCGGGTTAGGCCAGCCAAACGATGGAACGAGGTCACTCATGATTGAGATCCGGACACGTCACGACAGTGAATAATTACACAACGTCACAGCAACGTGTCGCGAGGGGGCCGTTCATACCGCCAACACGAGCTGAAAATATGACACCACTCGAGATCCCCAAAGAGTTAATTAAAGGTTATATTTCGGTATTAAATGCTATGCAATGCTATCAATAGCCATGTGGTCCTGACCGCGACTGCTACGCTAGAGGTCCTGGGTTCGATTCCCAGGTCGAGCAAAGTGTTATTGGGTTTTTCTATGAAATTCCCAGTAGCAGCTCGGAGTTAGGAATTTGTGCCCGGTTAATGGCAATAGGCTCGCCCCCTATTACATGGGACCTAAACATACCGGCGAACTGTGGGTGTACATTAGTACGCCTCTGCCTAACCCTTCGGGGAATACAGGCGTGATGGTATGTTAAATGCTATGCAGAGACAACAATTATACTCATCTAATGCTAACTTTTTAATTGGAGTTTAGGCGGGAAAATGTGAAGTGCACGTTGTATATTTTATATAATTTTCCGAAACTTGAATTTCCCCGAAGGTTAATGTGTAATTATAAACATAACATAACATTCCATCACGCCTGTATTCCCCGAAGTGTTAGGCAGAGGCGTACTAATGTACATCCACAGTTCGCCGGTATGTTTAGGTCCGAGAGGAGAGAGGCAGTTTGCAATGTGTAATAATGGTGGATAATTAACTGTTATCGTGAACGTGTGCGAGTGTAGGCAAATGATAGGAAATTGAAATTCGTGATTCTGCGTTCACTCCTAAGCTCCATCGAAACCTCAATAAAGTTTCCACGATTTTAAATGGGGCTGATGAAACAACTGAATACTTGACAATGGCGAACGCGAAAAGTGTGGTGACATAATATAATCCCATGATGGGAACTATTATTACTTGATTACTCCCTACACTTAATGTCCAAGCGATTTTTATTTACGATAAAATTGTCCCTACTCATTCTCGACCTACTGTTCAACCTATGTTTAGAAATATGGACAATATGAACGAAACGCTTCAAGTCCACATTTATCATGCGTACCGCGGAAATGTGGAATGCGCTTCCCGAGTGGGTCTTCCCCGATAGATATAATCTGGGTGGCTTTAAATCACGAGTGAATCGGTTTCTTCTAGGCAAGCGCGCTCCATCTTAGGTCGCAGTCTCGCTTAACATCAGGTGAACTGGCGATCAAGCGTAAGCCTATCATGAATAAAAAAATAAATTAAAAAAATATATTTTTATGTCTGTTTTCTGCGTGAATAGGCTTATAAAATGTAAGTATGTTACACATAGAGTAATAAATGTTACACGTGAAATTGATATATCACGGTGAGTGACAAGCAAATGTGACATAAACACATAACAGACAAGTGGTTGTACTTATTTCCATGTATTTAAGGTAGGAATATTTTTCGCGCAAATCCCACACGGTGTCACTCATTTATTTGATGTTTGTATCATTTGTGCTATAACTAGCTGTTGCACTCTGTTTTACTCGCTTTTGTGATATAAGGTCGCCTATGTTCTTCCTCAGGCTACAATCTATCTCCTTACTTCCATACTGTCCAAGCTTAATAGAATAAATGCAATAGAAACTCTGTATTATGTTTTCACGTCACCAATTTTAAAAATTTTGAGTTTGGACCTTAGAAAAAGACTTCAAAGTTAGGTATCTTTCATCTCAAAAAGTTCTTTGAAATGAGAATGAAACTGCAGAAAGATGTTTATGCTTATATTCATGAAAGGAATGCAGAATACACAGTTTCAGGCCCAAGGTATTTAGAGCATCGAAACCCTGACAACGACCTTCAAAACGCGCTTATTTTCGGGTATTTCTATGAAGAGGACCCGACCAGGCATTTATTATTTATTAACGTTTCGTGAGTCGAGGCCAAAAGGTGAAAATATCAATCCGAGCGCAAAAAGGTCAGCCTGAATTTTAGTTGAACGCTATGGTAAAATAAAGCAAAGGCAATTAATGATACAGCCTAAAGAAACAAGGCAAATCCTAAAATAATAAGTGTTATTTATGTAGTTAGGATAGAAAGATGGACAATGAAGCATACATTATTGTATTCCCCGAAGGGTAAGCAGATGTGTAGGTACTAATGTACAATACAGCCATGGCTCGTCAGTATAATTCGGTCTCATATAATAGGGGGCGAGCCTGCTACTAAGAATTTCATAGAAAAACACCAATAACACTTGCTTGAACTAGGAATCGAACCATCACTCATAACATAACAGTCGCCCTTAGGTAGTCTAAATATTTCCCGCCTCATTACAATTCGATAGGTGCACTCCGAGAATACTGAGATTCATCAAGCGTAGGTATCGCTCGAATGAAACGATATATCGAGTAAGTTATCAGTATTCGGTAAGCATCGAACTTTTGATAGTGATTTATTGAGCAAATCGCAGTAACAAGTGTTTATGTGGGATCAAAGTGAGAATAATAGTAGTTATCTGTTTTGTGTGTGTTATTTTCGATACTGCAAACAATACACAATTTAAATTCATACAGATAGAGTTATCGAAGAACTTTATACTAGGTAGGTACTTAATTGGAGTAGTTAATTAAGTTAATCAGTCATAATATAGTGGTTTCTGACAATAAGGCGAATATTAGACATTGAAATAAAACTACTATTTACGGATTTTATCGCATTATATTGATATTGAACTGCCTCATTAGCCAAGTGGTCCTTAGCGCGACTGCTACGCTAGAGGTCCTGAGTTCGATTTCCAGGTCGAGCAAAGTGTTATTGGGTTTTTCTATGAAATTCCTAGTACCAGCTCGGAGTTAGGAATTTGTGCCCGGTTAATGGCAATAGGCTCGCCCCCTATTACATGGGAACTAAACATACCGGCGAACTGTGGGTGTACATTAGTACGCCTCTGCCTAACCCTTATAAACCCTTATTAATAATTATATAATATATATAAAATAATAGTCATATATTATAATTAATAATTATATAATTCTTCACGTGGGAGAGCCATGCTTCGGCACGAATGGGCCGGCTCGACCGGAGTAATACCACGGCCTCACAGAAAACCGGCGTGAAACAACGCTTGCATTGTGTTTCGCCGACGAATGAGGTTACCGGAGGCCCAATCCCTTTTAAAAGGCGGGCAACGCACTTGTGAATCCTCTGGTGTTGCGGGTGTTCATGGGCGGCTGTTATCGCTTACCATCAGGTGATCCGTCTGCTCGTAATATCATTATGTTCCATCGAACGACCATGGACGTGACCGCCTGGTATATCCGAGTGTAAACACATTTTTTTCTATACAATCATGTTAATAACAGTTTCAAATATAGCACGTGTGCCACCTATCTTTTTAAAAACTAATCTATATTCTAGTGGATCTCATTGCAAGTCTGCCCAGAACACGCTGCGGTGCAGGTGAAAGGTTAAAAGATAGCCTCAAAGGAGAGCATCAGTATTCCGGATAGATACGCGAATATATTATGTTGAAAGTAGTACCTACCTATGTATGTTTTGTTTTGCTAAAATAAATTCATTGCTTTTATATTGTTGTGGTTTGCGTGTTTGTTTGTATTTTAACAAGCGGTCTCTCTAATGGTATGCGGCAACCACAGCCACCAGTACACACAGAACGCCAGCAATATTTTTATTTTATTTTATTTTATAACTTTTAGGAAGACTATCAGCTAATAAACTAGAAATAACAATTAAGTAGCAACATATAGCTATTAAAAAGTCTCCACAGGTAGAAACAATATAGAGGCAAAAAAAACTCCTAATGTAATGTAATGTAGAGTCCACAGAACGAAGTAATCAGAAGTATCACTAGCGCGTTGTTATCTTGTGATCTCATAACATAACATACCATCACGCCTGTATTTCTCGAAGAGTTAGGCAGAGGCGTACTAATGTACCTACCTAGTTCGTGGTATGTTTAGGTGATTAGGTCCCATGTAGTAGGGTGTGAGCCTATTGCTATTAACCGGGCACAAATCCCAAACTCCGAGCTGGTACTGACAATTTCATAGAAAAACCGATTAAGTCTCATATTCAAATACAAGGCAAAAACATTGAACTTATGTGATAATTTAAATAACTGCCTCATTAGCCAAGTGGTCCTGACCGCGACTGCTACGCTAGAGGTCCTGGGTTCGATTCCCAGGTCGAGCAAGTGTTATTGGGTTTTTCTATGAAATTCCCAGTAGCAGCTCGGAGTTAGGAAATTGTGCCCGGTTAATGGCAATAGGCTCGCCCCCTATTTCATGGGACCTAAACATACTGGCGAACTGTGGGTGTACATTAGTACGCCTCTGCCTAACCCTTCGGGGAATACAGGCGTTATGGTATGTTTATGTATGTAAATTTTACGCAAATAATTTGCGTAAAATTTAAATTATCACTTGCTTTACACGTGGCGGAAAATATCTGGAATAAATGAAAAATGTGCGCGACTTTTGTTCACTTCACTGTTTCATTTTATAATAAAGGAATAGAGGTTAGGTTATTCCGCCGCTAAGCAAAAATTCCAATTTGTAGAAAAATATAGCAGTAAAATTACTGGATATATGAGTCTTTATAACTGAGATCACAAGATTAACTGTCTCATTAGCCTAGTGGTCCTGAGCGCGACTGCTACGCTGGAGGCCCTGAGTTCAATTTCCAGGTCAAGCAAAGTGTTAAGACTTTGCAGTCAGTCGTTCTCTCTTTCTATTTTCACTAGATTTTTAAACAATACGCTGAGTAAATTCAGGAAGGTAGATTCTTCCTGTTACATTTATTTTATCTGTGGTTATTCATGTTGTTACTTCACGGGGTATTAATGGACTTTCTAGAATGCAGTACCTTTTGAGAATACCTTAAGAGCCTCACAAAGCTTATTTTTCTTGGTAGTGATGCCTTCTACACAAAGTGTAATGTTACCAGACATATCTGTGTTACCAGGAACATGAAATGTATCTTTAAGTTGGAGCTTATTCTTGAAACACAGGCTGAATAATATATAACTATGGTGTATATTGATAATGGACAGGTTGAATGAAGTACTTATCTATTACTACAAATGGGAGGATATATTAGAAGAATCGATAAAGAGAGAAAAGAGCCTTTGGAAGGCAATCATTTCTACATACATCCCATCACGCCCATGATCCCCAAAAGATCAGGCAGAGGTTCATTAATTCACTAGTATGTAGGTAAAAATTTCATTGCATAACTCAATAACCCTGCTCGACGTGGGAATCCATAACCCCTAGCGTAGCAGTCGCGCTTAGGACAAAGAGACTAATAAATGAATGAATGAAAACATTTATTTCAGAACCAGGTTCTATATTTCGTTAGTACCAGTACTTACAACTAGTGTTAGTAAATAAACTTATTAAACTACGTGTGAACCAGCTTGAGACTCTCCCATCCTAGTCTATTTAACTGCATGGAGTCGTATCCAGCGTCATAACATCGGAGAGCCCCAGCGGTCGGCCAATATCATCAGGATAGTGGGGCTGGCGCGAAACCGATGAGGCAATTATAATTAGAGTTATAAACATTCGTATTTTAAAAACACTAATAAAATGTTTTAGTCATTGAAATAAAACTATTTTTCTATGGATTTTATCGCGTTATTAATTCCCGATGTTTTGGATCCTTTACAGCATCCATGGCTTCGGGTAGATTAAATGTTTTATAGTATTTATACAGTGTAGTTTTGTTAGAGTTATAAATAATAGAATTTAAAATATACCTACCAACAAAATGTTTGTCATTGAAAAAAATAATTTGAACGGATTTTATCGCGTTACATTAATATTTTGTAATTCCCGATGTTGTGGATCCTTTACAGCATCTATGGTCACGGGTATATTAAATGTTTTTAATGTCCGGTAACAAATGAGATTTCTTTGTCCGTTCAATCACGAAGAGGAAACATTTCAATATGTTACGTTGGCTTACCCAAGCTTATCTTGTCACTAATCTTACAGATTTCCCACGAAGGGAAACGGAGAAATTAGTGTAGTGTCGAGTGATGTTTCCTCATGTGTCCTATATAACAAATAAGGAACACGAGGTCACGTAACCATAAAAGAAATGGCCGTTTTGGGGTTTTTTGTTTTAGCCGAGGTCTTCATTCAAGTCTATGTTTACGTTAGCCATATTGGGAAAGCCTAAGTACTTCCTCCTCCGTGCTTTTCTTAACTATGTAATGTAAGCATAGGCTTCTAGTCTAACTAGTTGAGGTTGAATATAGAAAGGAAATGGTTATTGACACAGTTTTACGAATATTGCACACAATAATATAAAAAACTGATCAACTTATCAGAATGCTCAGTTCACTTCATGTGGGAGAGCCATGCTTCGGCACGAATGGGCTGGCTCGACCGGAGTGATACCACGGGCTCACAGAAAACAGGCGTCAAACAACGCTTGCGTTGTGTTTCGCCGAGTGAGTGAGGTTACGGGAGGCCGAAACCCTTTTAAAAGGTGGGCAACGCACTTATGCCTCCTCTGGTGTTGCGGGTGTCCATGGGCGGCGGTTATCGCTTACCATCAGGTGATCCGTCGGCTCGTTTGCTCACCTATCCCATAAAAAAAAGTTCAGTTCCTCACTGCTATTCAGATAGATATCTCGTCAGAGCCAAGGAAAAATCTAACTTGCTCGGCGGTTGTTATTACTTCGATAGTCGCTGGTGAAATAATAGTGGTAACACCTCTCGAGGTCTTACTGCCTGGCGACCACCTTCCCGTCTGAATCAGCCGCAAAGCGCCTTGTTTTGCATTTCGACTTTTCACGTAAGAGCCAGTTCTCCGGGACAACCGGTACCGACGGCGTAACGTACTCTCCGAGGCATCTATCGATTTGTTATAGATGGTTACCTATCCATACACTAACTGATTGCAAGTATCTACATAATATAGTCAACGATTATATATAAGGAATCTGTCTTTGTTCGACAGTGAGAGACACTTTATGTGTCTCTTAGAGGGTTTTAAATAGTGTGTTCTAACGATTGTTTTAAATGCAAATATAATTTCATATTTTTATTCTCAATTGTAATAAGTATAAAAAATCTTTAAAAGTCTAGGTACGTTAGGCGAAACTTTTTCTGAAATTTATTTGCATCTAACAAGGTGAAAGTTAGAATAAGACTCGATTCGTACGAATTCAATAAAATATTTGAATGGAATTATTGAAATGGAAAATGTATGGTTGAATTGCTATGAAGAATTCTGAATTTTGAGCAGAATTCAATGGGACTGAAAACTTTTAGATCAATCCAGTTTTTTTGAGCTTTGACTCTTCGTTCTATTTTAAGAGACAAACAAATAAATACGTTTAATAATATGGATTTATGTAAATGAATAGTAGGTAAGTCCCAGAGATTAATGTCATGAGCTTTGTCAAATTAGAATATGGTTCAATGGGTGGTCTTATGTATAAGGTTAACTTGTTAAGATTGAAAGTATAGAGTACCTATACTTATTATGGTCGAATTTCGAGCACAGGGTGACCACTAGTAATATATAATTATTAGAAATAAGTAGTGTATGCAGTTTGTTATGTACTCTCATGAAAGATATTTGGCACTGTATGACTCTTCTCCTCAAAATGAAATAATTCACAGCTGCTCAGGCGTCACTCGTTTTCTATTTCATATTTCAACACCTGCCTACGTTAAGAACGATATGATTGCCAATATTGTGTGGTAGAAAACGATCACAAATCATCAGTAACTGATTCTTTTTCACGTCTTAAAGTTTAGTAACTTGACGACAAGTAAATGCTCAGCTGCTTAAAATACACTCGACTCGGTCAACCGAGAAATTCCCCTAAAATATTATGTGATTTCATCAATCATACTCCCAGCAACATACGTAGGTAAAAATATCACAATTAATTCATTAAATAGCTTACATAGCATTACATACTATCACGTCTGTATTCTTTGAAGGGTTAGGCAGAGGTGTAATAAACAGTCACATTACACCGGTATATTTGGTCCCATGTAAAAGGGGGCGAGCCTATTTGCTATTAACTAGGTAAGAAGCCAACCTCCGAGCTGCTACTGAGAACTTCATAGAAAAATCCATCAACATTTTAACATTGAACAAATAATAAAGCAGATCTTCAAAAGCTCATAATCATAACAAAACGAAAACAACTTTTCATATTATATGAAAAAATACAACAACACTTACCGATCAAATAAAACAACAAAACAAAACACTCATCATCCCAAAGACACATAAACTAAGAAATATAATCTGTGAAGTTGGAGCAATTTCCAGAAATTCCATCTAACCATTTCTGTTGCCAGAACAGAACATTTATTACAATATTTAGCGCAACAAATTGGTAATTTATTCGTTTGTAAATAACCTACTCGTACTAGCGATATATGATTGCAGGGCTTTCTTTTGTTATAATTAAAGGTTATTGAACATTCGTGTTTGGTAGGTACTGAAGGCACCTTGAAACTATGGGGGTTTTATTTTAAGGAAAAATGGTCGATTAATATTGTTATCTGTATTAGAAGAAAATCAAGAGATGAATGACGGTCTCTTTTCTGCACTTCACTTTTTACATATTCTACACATTTCACATTTTACATTACATTTTACATTCTACTTCACAGTTTGAATGTTTGTTCTTTAGTCTGTTACCTGCCAGTCAACCCTTAAAATATTATCTCCTTCTTGGAGTAGTCTCTACAGTAGGTACCTATTAATTTAAAAGGAAAAAAATGTAGGAAAGAAAAAAATTGGCTGAAGGTGATTGATATTTTACTTTGTCTTATGAAATAATTTACAAGAAATCGAGATCAAGATAAACACAATTAAAATCGGTCATAAATAAGCAAATTAATAAGAAGTATTTAAATTCTTGCTATTTTTACCAAGCCTGTTATTTTGAATCTTGTAGTAAGAAAAACCACCATCTTATCACTAAAATTACTAAATATAACATTAATGTTGTTAAGAGGCTATAATTAGCTCAGGGGATAATAAATATTCTGCAATGATATCTAATTTAGATCAATATATATAATTTCTGTGATCAATAATTTGAAAGTAACTAAATGATTATTAATCAACAACTCTTCTATTGCTAATTCTACGATTCTTTTGACATGTCCACAACTCCATTTAATTGCATCGCTAATGTTGCAACCAACATATCGAAGGTTCTATAACCACGAAAATAGGAAAAGTAATCTAATTGCATAATATTGTAATTTGTGGGAACCACAAAGATTTGTACATATAAACACGATAGGTAGCATGCTTGCTATCGTACTCAAACATGCTCCTTGTTAGTGCTAAATTACAGTTCATGTCTGTGAAACAAAAGGGATGCACAGCCATACACACACATGTAAGGCTCCAGTTCGCCATGAAATCGAACAATGCCGCCAAATTACTGCAGGCTGCAAACCATAGCTGTGTAGAAGTGTGGTGTCCATACGTTACACCAAGCGAAGTTCAGTTTTGCACACCAATGTTATATTTGCATTAAAATTCCCCTGCGTCGGTGAATACAGATAAGATACCCCATTTAATCTCGATTTTATTGGCATCATGTTAACAACATTGCTCGTCGACTGAACGATACCAGATATTGAGTTTTTTACGGCAATCGAAGAGCATCTGCAAAAATTTGGTCGTAATTTGCAATGTGCGAAGAGAAACGAAAACTATTACTTGTTTCATTTTAGATATTTTACATGGAGGAAATTGTGTTTAAAATAACAAAAGGCCTTGTCGGAATCGGTGTAGAATTTTCACCTGAAATAACAAGCGAAATATAATTTTTATTTCGCGCACCGAATAGTCACGTCAAAACTTTTCCAAAAATACTTTTTACTGAAAAAGCTCTTCTATTCTCGTTATTTTTATTGCCAAAATCGGTGAACCCAAAAATAATAGAAAACGATACATTAGAACACCTTTTGGATTTGTCTTGTCACTCAGTCAGATAAATGGGATCGGCCTGCCAAACACTTAAGCTAACCGAAACCTGGAGCAAAGCTGTGTGACACTATAACAAATCGAAGGTTTTAAAATAAGAAAAGATCAAGTAGGTAGGTATACTAGTTTCTAACACGCGAATTTTAGACATTGATGATGAACAACAAGAAAACACCTTTTGATCTGATGAACTAAGGTGTGACAGTAGAAAGTTTATAAACAAATAGCCACTAAGCCTGCCGAAGTACTTACTACGAAGATAAATTAGCACAAGTAATTTGGTTATTCTTTTTTAAAAACATACAACAAACAAGATGAGATTGTGGTTTTCTGAGCCAAAATCCAAGCCCAAAACTGCAAGACGAAAAGACAACGGTTCGCTGTTAGTAATTTTAACACAAAATAAGACGTCCAGCACCTCAGTCTACCCATGATCATGGTTTCTTTTATGTGATAGGGGGACAAACAGTCAGACGTGTCATCTGATGGTAAGCGATTACCGACGCCCATGGACACCTGCAAAACCAGAGGGGTCTCATATGCGTTGCTCGCCTTTTAAAAAGTGTTTGGGCCTACGGTATCGTCACTCACTCGGAGAAACACAACATACGCGTTGATTCACGCCGGTTTTCTGTGAGGACGTGTTATCACTCTGGCCGAGCCAGCCCATTCGTGTCGAAGCATGGCTCTCCCGGGGTAAACTGATCGGATGTTGTAAAGGATCCGAAACGTCGGGAATTAAATAATATAAGTACCCGATAAAATCTGTAAAATGTATTGTTATTCCATTTAAGATGAGATTCAAAGATCAAAAATAAATCATGATGTAACCTTTAGAGACACTAAAGACTATACTCCTTTACGCGCTTTCAGCTTATATGGACAAATTTTTTCGTCATCGCGTTTACTTCATCAAAAACGACGTATCGATCACAAAGGTTTCTGTAAGCTAGCAATTAGTCAACGTCAAAGACAGACGATTTGGCAACTTCAACTGGATAAAACCAAACTCTGCCTCATTTGGCAAACTAAGAAATTGTTTATCTTATGTGATCTTTGTGTTTCTCGTACGAGCAAGATAGAGGAAAGGAGATTGATTGACTGAGATTAATTTCATTACATAAGTTTTATCATCGATTTTAAATTTGAATATCTTTGTACTTCATTCTCGTGTTGTGCTCCTGAACACGACGTAAATTTACCGTGGGAGAGCCATGGTTCGAACATACACGAATGGGCCGGCTCCACGGAGTGATACCACGGCCTGACAAAAAACTGGCCTGAACCAACGCTTACGTGGTGTTTCGTAGAGTGAGTGAGAATATCGGAGGCCCAAAACCTTTTTAAAAGGCCGGCAACACACTTGCGAGTCCTCTGGTGATACTAAGAGTCTTTAAGAAGTAGAATTTAATGCCTGTACACTCCGATGGATTAGGCAGAGTCGTAGAACAATTTGGTCCAGGTGTGTATGTGAATGTATGGGTGGGGCGAGCGTATTGCCAAACTGAGCACAAATCTAAATTCCGCGTTGCTATTGAGATGTTCATAAAAAAACAGAATAACACTGCTCGACCTTGGCTATCAAACCTAGTACCTATCTCTAGTGTAGCATTCTCACTTGGGACCACTAGACTTATGAGGCCGCTTTTTATGGTACTTTTTACGGCTTTTGCTTATTTCCAGTGCACTACGATACAAGTTAACATAAAATCTTTATCACTATATTTTATAGTACGGTTTCTCCACATATTCTTGGGGTTAAGTAAACAAAAATTTCTCAGGCAGTTTATTTGGCAGAAATAAACTTTGCTCTATTTTCGGGATTGCTTCGGGCTTTATAGGTCGCCTTGATGAAATAACAAAATGTTTGTTTATTTTGCAAGTGTTAAGACTGCCTCCAGACACATTAGTTTACATTTGAGCTGATAAAACGAAATAAATACGGAGAAACGAAATTATCACACTTGATACCGTATGTGTTATTTTGTCTATCCGTAAATTAAGGACTACTCATGTGTTTTTGTTTGTCTCGGTATCCATCTTCATCTAGTTTATCGCTTTGTTATAAAAATAATATTATGTTATTGTTTCATGAGCGCTATGCTATGGTTTGGAAGAAAGAAAACACATTTATTGAAAGCAAACAATTACGACATCAAGAGACGTGGTGTTATAGAGACAACATAAATCATTTCATATATACAAACATTTTTTTTTATCAGCAATTGTACCTACTATCGATGTGGGTTGCACATTACTACATTACTTGTTAACCCCTCGTGAGTTTCGAACCGGCAACCACATGATTGCAAGTCCGACGCCCTTTTGTCCCCTATCCCATAAAAAAAATATACTTAACTATTTTGTCTTTGCCTACGTATATAATAATCAATTCAACTCAATTTTTTTTCAATTCAATCCCATTATCAATTCAATTTACCTACGTTGTAAACAATTTAATCGATAGTCTGCGTCGGTATGAAGGATCAGAATTTATGATACACTAAACAGTTTAATTCAGTTGATTGATGATCTTCGTCGTTATGTTAATTACAATTTCTTATGACAGCTCGTCTCAAGTTTAAAATGAAGCAAGTTCCTTTACCAAATCAATTAAGAGTATCTAAGAGAAGACAGTCTACTTAATACAGTCAGTCATTTTCATTCGAACGTCAAACTGCAGAAGAAAGTTGAAAACCTCAATCGAAGTGTCGAAACTCTTCAAATTCCAACTTTATTACTTTGTGGTAAAGTTGGGATTGGTTCAAGGTGGTTTATTGGCATGGTAGCGAAGTTTGAAGCTTACGTTATTATAACTGCAAGCTTGCTTCTTGGCGGTTGGAGGGGTCGTTAAAATATGCCGTAGCACAATTATAATAAATTATTATATTATAATGAAACTAGAACTAATAAAATAACTAATACTTATATACAGTACATACGTGCATAAATGCTTATAATAAATGTAAGTTATAGTATTAGTAATAATTAGCAAAAGTGATCCAACAGACAAACTAAGTGAATAGTTTTGTTGGACACCATTGTACTTTATATTTTGTACCTTGTACCTTATTATCTACTAATAAATAAATAATAAATAATGTGTTATCGCGATCGTTTTGCGATTGAGAGAGACGCCGCTCTACACATTAAACACGTTAAATAAAGCCGACTCTTTCAAAAATACATAACATACCTACCATCATGCCTGTATTCGCCAGGGTTAGGCAGGGATGTACTTTGTACGACGTACAGTTAAATATTTTAATTTTATTTTTAAGGGTCCGGAGCTGGAGCTTTAATTGTGCACAAAAACGAAATACCAAAATAAATCGAGAACCAAAACAATATTTTATCAAATTCTGTTAATATTAAAATTGAGATACCGTTTCTACCGTACCATTTCGTCTACTACGACTTCACTGGAAACGACCGGAAAATCGCTTCAAACTTGGTGAATTTATCAAGAATAGCATTCGCTTACATTTATTTCCAGTGAAGATTTAGTTAACGGTTTCGGAATTTGAATAATAACAAACTTTGAATAAATTGTACTTGAATTACGATTTATTTTCGTAATACGTTTGTATGAGAAGTTCAGTCCGCCGGAATTTCCGAATGTCTTACACCAAAGGGCAAAAAAGCCACAAAAACCCCGAGCCCCGTTCGACACACCTGTCGTTTTCTTCCGAACGTTAGATTAAGTAGTAAACCACTCCACAAGGGTGTCGGACAATTCTATATTACCTACTTATGGGATTCTCCTGCTTCACATAAAAATTGGTTATGGACTACGATGATAAATAGAATCATTTCAATATCGTTGTGTAAAAATGCATATTGAAAAGCAAGTTACTTAGCTATTTTTATGGCTTTTTTTGCATTTGCCATTCTAAGACTATAAAGTTAATTTAGCGAAGAAAAAATCCCACCAGGCGGTTGGAACTCGCGGTAGCTCATAGCGTCTGGTACATGTAACCAGAAGACGAATTCAGTTTGAAGACGATGGTTCGAATCCTGCCCGCAGTCAATTTTTACCTTCACTAAATAGGGTATTGCACATTTTTGAAAACTGTTTTAAATTAATCCTTAGATCGTAATGAACCAGTAGAATTTTTATTTCAGTTTTATAAAACCGAAAAATGCCTTAAAAACTATTTTTAATTTATGAGTTTGAATTTTCGCGTGGAAACGCTAGCCGCCATGCTACTTCGGTTCGTGACGTCACTTCGTTAGTAAACAATACAACTGCAAAATACCAAGTAACGTCAAGTTACTATCGGAGTGACATCACGTCGGAATCCAATATGGCGGATGGCGTTTTAAAACAGATTAAAAAAGACTATTTTTGAAATTGAATTATAAAATTTACATTGCATTTTTATAAATAAATACTAACGTTACTCGTTTACTTTTTTAAAAATCTATCATAAACATGCATTTTTATATTTTTTCTTACGTGGTGTAAAATACCCTATTATCTTCTAAAAATTCCCCAATCTCCGGTGAATCCTCGGACGCCTTGTGAAGATCTCCCCCTGTAAACAAAAAAAAGTAATGTAATTAATACAATCATGAATGTAGGTAATCAAAAACTTATTAATACACATGACAGTCATAATAACCTACAATTAAACATATTTTATTATATTTGACGCAGGTACGAATCCTGGCAGAGATTAAATTTCTTTCGTTAAAATTCATACCAAGTATAAAATATAATTGGGCCATGAATTCAACCAGACTATTCGCTTTAAAATGTTGGGTTTGGATAAAATTTCGATAAATCCCTACATCAGTTCTATTCAAGTTCAAAAGTGTCTTAAACTTGATTAATTAAGAACTGACGTAGGTACATTAAATAATCTTTTTCGTGTGTTAAATTCGGGAATGACCCTTATATAATGGTGGTGGTTTATTTGGTAGTAGTCCCCACACGGAGCGGTATCGAACTGAGAGTACCTATGTAAGAATTTGTGTTTGTAAACGCATCCACGATACAGGAGAAAATCTTAGTGTGGGGCAACGTTTATTTTAAAAACACAACAAAAAAACAAAATTTAGAAATGACCAGATCTAAACATAGGTACAATTTTTTGAACGCGAAGGGATGAGCTGTCCCTTTCATACAAAACGAGAGTTATAAGAATTATTATGGCAGGCAGAGTGAGTTATGACGACGCAGCCACACAGTTATAAGTACGACCTGTTTTTAAAATGCTTGTAACTACCTTATATATCTGTGCCGATTTTAATGGATTCTATCTAATGTACCTAAATAATTAGTGAACCTTATATTAGAACCTTTTTGCTCATTCAGTCAGGGTCTAATTCATTAACTCAATGGCAAACACAGTCAGTAGATAAATATATGTTTCTCACTAGTAAAACATTTGAATATGATGTTATTTTAGTGAAGCAAAAAATCTACGTACATGCAGGATTTGAACCTGCGTCTTCTGGTTGGATACACCAGACGCTATGACCACTAAACCACCACGAGTCCCACCTGTCATGTCGAAATTTGCCTTCACACATTCTAAATGCACGTCTTAAAGGTGACGTCAGTGACGAATATTTCCTTCACTAAAATAACTTTATAATCTTAGCATGGAAAATGCAAAAGAAAATATAAAAAGATTGATTTGTTTATGTTTTTTTAAAAAGAATTTCCTCGTAGTTAATCATATTGCAATGAGGTTAAGATATAAATAAAAGTATAATTTCATCACTAATGTTTAGACATTAAGGAAAAGAAATTGCCCGATGTCTTCAGATAGCCTTGACGCTTCGGAATGTAACACGTTAAAAGAAACATTGTTTAGTTGATTATTTTGATGTTAACATTTTCTTTGAGGTAAATATCTGCTGTTGAATTCGTCTGGGCTGGTATCAACGCAATGTGAAATATACATTCACTATGTAAGCAATTATGTGCTAAGATCAGTGTGTTATAGTTTTAAAGGAACTAGTGGTCGCCCGGGACCATACCCGAAATCCGACCATAATATACTCCATACTTTCAACCTCTTTCAACCATCATACGTTGTATCGAACGAATGTATTTTTGAAGTGAAAACTTCTTTAACGGCGTTATGCTGCACTTTTTGGGATGGGTAAAAAATGTTAAACTCGCGTCAGGACACGTGACCTGAAAATTCATAAGACGGTTGTAATAGTTCTGAAGTGTTACATGTTTAATGTAGTACATAAATAAATTGTCATGTTTATGTACGATAGCGCCATAAATGAATATTATATTTTATCACATAAATGCCTGTATGTATATTGATAATTAAAGCAATTCGTGCGAAATTATTCCCTAACCATTCCAAAATATCAAAAATGCACAACGTTAATATTCAAGTTTTCACTTCTGCCGGCACTCCCGAAGTGCAACCCGTTGTTTTTTTTAATTAATGTAATATTATTTAAGCATTATTATAAAAAAATATAAACTCCTCCAACTAATTCCCAAACTATGTACAATCTCACACTCATCAGGGTTTGTAATGGTCCATATTAATATAAAAACTCTGTTTATAGGCAGTCGAGATCGTAAATATTTCGCATTCACGATTATCTAGACTAACGACATTTTGATATTTTGAAAAAAAAAAAAACTTTTTATGTGATTTTGCCTGCGTGGCCTTTTGGAATGACTGCCTTACTGACGCACTCTTATTTTGACTACTGTACATACTGAGCCGACCCTAGTTCTATTTTGATTGGCTCAATTTCACAATATTAAACGTAATTGAATTTATTTTTTATATAATTCTAAACACCAAGGCACTTCATTACTCTATAAACCCACTTCAAAACGTCAATAACATCAACGTGAAATTATTTATAAACGTAAATACACAGGTCATTCGTTGCTTACTAATGAAATAGGTATTTAAAATATACAGAATTTATATATCCTAATAAATAATCATTTAGTTACAGTGAATATCACAATTCTGCTGAAATATTTATTTTATTTTATATACTTCATATGATTGAAATGTTAAATAAACATTAAATTCCATTCGGAGAAACGATACCCATTTATTCCTCGTATTGTATCTGGAGAGGATTTATTTATACAATAATTTCTGATAATATATGTTATATTATTGAGTCTGAGATCACGTAATGCCAGATTTATAAAAATACCTTTGTTTTCATAGCGTGATTTGTATAAATATGGGCGCGAGTATAAACAATAGAAAATTGGAACAAATTGAATTGTATTGAAATAACGAGACCATAGTTTGTGCTAAAATAAAACTTCGCTTTAAGATTATTTTATTGATTAGAATAAGTAGGTACTCAAATCACTATAGAATACAATGTTTACTTAACCAGAGAAAATCATCCTACCATAAACCAAACAGGCATGTCTGCCCAGTTGCCCACAGACTATATTTTTAGAGAGTAATATAACAATTTTAAATCGTTTAATTATTATTAATTTAATTGTAAAGTTATTAAAAAAATATCGTAGCATCGACAATGCGAAAAAAATATTGAATTATAGTTAATTGCATTATTTTATTTTATTACTCACTAAACACTTATGTTACTACAACAGTTTGGCTAAAATTATGTTGTGTTTAGTATTATAACAAACAATAACATACTGTAAGGCCACTTGGCCACTTGCACCAACTTCTTATATTAATATATGTTTAAATAGTATTTAAACACAAAATTACAACGAAAAATTGTGTTTAAATACCTACCTTTTATAAGACGATTATTCATTAGTTGCTATCCTGAAATAGGCGAGCCAATCGCCGAGTTGCGCTTAAGGTAATATATGTGACAGAATGTGTCACATAATTAAAGTGTTGTTCCTTTCACTAATTAACTACGAACACTGGAGGTTACACCAATCAAGTAACAAAAGTAGGCTAATTAAAGGTTTTATAAAAACTCAATGAAGCCAAATGATTGATTAATTGGCAACCTACAAATATGTCTGATGTAAGATCGAATGGAATTTATTTCTTCCATTCTTATGAGAAGTGACTTTGAGTTTCAAAATGACACGTTTCATGGTCCTTTCAGTTGACAGTGTCAGTAAATAAAGTTAATCCAACGTTATATTTACTTCATACAAAGAAAATAAAGAAGCATTTTAATACCACTGGCCTTATAATGTTATTCGAAAATTCTGACTAATTCATAATACCATCATATTTCGTGATAAAAGCTGGGTTTGATGAATTTATTTTCGTTTGGTATTACTCTTCATAAATGCAAATAAAAGAAACGGACCAAAATAAACAGAAATTGCTTCATTTTATCTCTCTGTCAACACAAAAACTCAAGTCAACAAAAATCTTACAGTTTTTACAAATAAGCCCCGTGCGTGGACGGGGTTGAATACAATTCTTATGCAATCATAAACAACTGGTATAAATACATAAAAAACTAAAAAATATTAAACTAAAGAAAATATTTTGAAACGAAGAAGTCGAGGTTCTTAACTTTATAAATAAAGTATGTGAGTGTCATGAGTTTTGAAAATCGAACAGGATCTTTGAAACTTTTTGTTGAAAGAAAATTACGACCATTTTATTGGCTATTATTTTTTAATGGGGTAAGTCAACGTTTTGTATATTGTTACCAGCTACAATCGAATGATTTATGGCCTCCATGCGGGTTAAACAAATATCTACTTGACTTTTAAGATCGAATTAATTGAAAATATAAATTGAAGTAGGTAGATACATAAAGTATTAAAATGGATAAAACGTCCAATAATTCAGTTAAAAAATTTAAATACGCGTGAAAACTTAATATGTAAATTATGCATGTGCTAAAGTAATGTGGTGTTGATACATTTTGCTGCAGAATATTAATAAGATATTTAATATTAGGACTATGTTTTAATAAATAATAGGTTTCTATCGACGTTTACAAGAAGGTTAAATAATTGAATTAGGATCTTTTATTCAAAACTATAATATGTATTAAATAAAATCAAGCTAAGAACTCGCTAGTTTAGTGGTTGTCTGGGATTGATTCCCGGGATTAGAGTAATTCGTATTTTTATAGGAATTCCCAGTGATATCCCTGAGTTTGCCCCTTGAAGACTAATTAAATCTAGGACTGTTCATGCATGAGTAGCAACTTTTTATCTAAATATTTTTCAATATATCAAAAGATAATTAAGTTTTATATATTCACGATAACGCGGTTAAACGTCATTGCAATTCATTTAGCATTATCTTGATTGATATGAATCAAATATATTAGGTACTTTTTCCACACATTTATATAACCACATAAAACCGGCCTGATACAACACTAAACCTACGTTGTGTTTCGCCGACTGAGTGAGGATACCGGATGCCCACTTTTAAAAGGCCGGTAACGCACTTGCGACTCCTCTGGTGTTGCGGATTGGCGGCGGTAAACGCTTACCATCAGGTGATCTGTCTGCTTGTTTACTCTCCGTGCGTACTCCTGCGGCAGCATCATCTCGGTATGAGATATTTGGCCAAGAGTGTCAAAGAGCCAAAATTTAACGGTGGTTATTAGCAGAATGATTTATGATTTTCATTGGAGCATAAATAGGTGCCAGATCTTCGTAGAATATGCAGTAAATGACAGGGTTATTTATGTGCAAGTTTAGTCATGTGCACCGTAAATTTACTTACCTACAGGATGCTGTTTTAGTCACCGATACCTGTTAAAAGGGCAATTCTACACGTCGTCGTACTTAACCACTTCTACTGCGAAACCCATAACCTATCTATGAAAAAAAAAATGTGTGTGAAACAGTTTCAGAAGTCAGTGGCGATAATAAAAGATCCGACCAAACCAATGGCACCGACCAAAACTGTTTCGCACATAACAACTTTTTTTTGTTTTATTTGTAAAAGTAATTTTTATTTCAACCCTAGCTTCTGCCCGCGTCTTCGTCCTCGTAGCGTGTTGATATATATGCTATAGCCTTGCTTAATAAATGGGCTATCTAACACTGAAATAATTTTCAAATCGGACCAGTAGTTCCTGAGATTAGCGCGTTCAAGCAAACAAACAAACAAACTCTTCAGCTTTATATATTAAGTAAGTATAGATTTAGGTGAGTAGAATCTCTGTTATTAAATGTTCTTTCACCCAAATAAATATTTTCCAAATAGGTTTATAAATGGCCGAAAAATCGCGTAACAAAAACAAAAAAATGTTCAGACGAATAGAGAAACTCCTTCTTTTTGAAGTCGATTGAAAAGTATACAAACCACGTCTAAGTATGTATGAGTACCTAGTTGTATTTTCACGTATCAGTTATTGGTTTCATAAGGAACGTTGGTCTGAATTTTAAATTTAGATCGGCACTCTACGTATATTTACAGTTCTCTTCTGCCAAATAAAAATAGTCTTTATTGTTGACAGAATCTAAGGTGGTCTAATGTTGAAAACAGTGAGTCACCATAATGCTTATAATAATTGTATATCTCGAAGGGTTAGATTGAGGTGAACTCATGTATACATACAGTCATGTAGACTCACGTAATATGGGGCGGATAGGCCCAAATCCCGAACCCCGAACTCCGATTGGGAATTTCGTAGAAAAACTGAATATTAATTACACTTTACTGAACCCAGGAACAGATTAGTAATCTACATGGTTAGCTTAAGACCTAGTAAACTATTAAAGCAGTTTTATCTATATCGAAGATCAGTCTAGTTATTCGGTGATTCATAACTTATTTTATGTTATGTTCAATAACAGACATAATTAGAAAGAAGAAAGAAAGAAAGAAAAAACGTTTATTTGCCATAGACAAGACACACTATAGTTCCTTCCTTAAAATAAAAAAATACAAATGAAAATGAAAAGTAAATACTTAAATAAAAAATAATAATTAGGTACTATGGGTACCTGTATCTATGTATAGTATGGGTAGCTTTCCAAAATAGATATCTACCAAAACAAATATTATCTTATTTAAAATCGCGAAGGATGAAATAAATTACTATATTGGCTATCACATACCTAAGTACCTACGTTTGATATCATTTACCGAAGACCAATAAATAGGCAATTTCAGTTAGCTGAAATCAATTTCGAAATACCTACCTACAATGTCGTCTGGCCAGATCTAATCTTTTTCGTAACCATGTTTGTATTTAGTTAACTAGCTTCTGCCCGTGGATCCACTCGCGTTCAAAAAGGACTATACTATTTGTATTTTTGAGACACAAGGTGGCAAAGATGGAGTCTATTTACTTGCCAAATTTTATCGAATCTTATCAGTAGTTTAGGCGTGAAAGCGTAAAATATTTGAAATCTGCGAGCGACCTTCGCTGATGAATCAGAAACCGTTTAGGTACAGAAAACCGTAGAGTTTAAGAGATTTTTTTTAAAGCTTTATAGCAATGTGGGTCGCACATTACTAGTATTCTTGTTAACCCCCTAGTGCCAAGCTAAATGCTTGTGTTACGAGTGGGTTCACGTCGGTAGTGCAATGGGTGGGCTTCGAACCGGCAACCGCCGCTTCTTATGTTATTCCTATGCTCTCAAAATATTTGTCTATTTACGTATCTAAATCGGTATCCATGATCCGTTTTGGAGATAATTAACAACATTGATTGGCACACAAATAAACAGCCTCTAACGCATAACGAATATGCCTCCGTTCCATCGTGTTTAAATTTAAAAAGACAGACAAATTTACTTTCGCTATTATTATAATTATAATATTAGTATTTATTTTTATGGGTATTCGAAGGTGATTTTAGTTCTACCATACACATATAAATTATTATTATCTGTAAATCATAGGAAAATCGAACTCACGGCATAACTAAGTATTCCAAACAAGCCGTCAGATATTCTGATTTTGACATATTCAGCCAGCCCATTCACCATTCGTATCCAATAATTCATTAATTACAACACGGATGCAGTAATTATCGTATTGTTTGATGTCGTTCCAGTATTTCGGTTGTGTTGGCCACCTGCCAACAGTCGGTCAAGGTGTTCCAGATAGTAACACACAATAATTTCAAGCTCATAGTAATTTATTAAGAAATTTTCGCGTTATTAACAACCTGTTTAACATAATAACTCGAACGTTTAAATACATGTTTTATTTTTTGTGGTTGATTTATAGGTGAGTGAGTATGTATAAATGTCCTGTGGTTTATTGCAACATATGTTTTCATTTTAAAACCGATTTGATAATCTTTTTTACTTTACAAAACATAATATTCCATCACGCCTGTATTTCCGGAAGGGTTAGGCAAAGGCGTACTAATCTACACCTACAGTTCGCCAGTTTGTTTAGGTCCCATGCAATAGGGGGCGAGCCTATTGCCATTATTTGCCATTAACCGGGCACAAATTCCTAACTCCGAGCTGGTACTGAGAATTTCATAGAAAAACCCAATAACACTTTGCACGTCCTGGGTTCGATTCCCAGGTCGTGCGTTCCCAGTCGCGCTCAGGACCACTCGGCTAATGAGGCAGTTCACTTTACAAGTAGGAAAAAAAACCTATTTTTTATAAACAGCTGAAACTGAAATTGCAATACTTACGAAAGCAGTGCCACCGTCTTTACAAAGCTCGTGATGACCTTATCACAGGTAAAAAAAAATTGTGGTCCTAATCGTGACTGGAGGTTCTGGGTTCGATTCCCAGGTTGAGCATTTTGTCAGTTTGGAATTTGAGCCCGGTTAATGGCCATCGGTTGGCCCACCATTACATGGGACCTAGAACGTATGGTAAACTTTGGGTGTTTCTACATTAGTACGCCTCTCCCCTTCACGGAATACATGATAAATAAATTAAAAACACTTTTTTGGGAAATCAATGGTACTCCCTAAATAAAGTATGTTTTATGTATTCAGGTCAACAGCCTAAAGTAAGAATTTTTCATTATTCACCCTGCAAATCCAATTATATTTTGCCTCAAATCAAATCATCATCAGTTTCAATTTAATTGATCAACAAACTAAGAACTCAATTCAATTAGCGTAACAAGTTCGCAAATCTCTCAAAATACATATTGATATTAACTTTCCACTGGCATGACCTTCGCGCGTCATTACTTTAACGAATATTGAAAAAAAAAGATTTTCGCATTATTGCATTTTTTTTTAGTTTGTTTACCTCTACCGGTGTGTCCCGCTAACAGGTATAATTACAGAATCTTTAATCTATAGAACTATTAAATAGAATGATAATTCATATATTTTTTCTCGTTCATAAAGTGCTCGTTCGAAAACTTATTTGTTTAATGGTGCTGTCATATTATTGCTAATCATTTTTTTAACATACAGTTTTTATTTATAACGCGTTTTCTCTATTAAAAACTAGTTTTTTAACTAACGGTCTTTGTTTGAGTCCTACCCGTGCTTAGCTTCGTCTGAGTAAATTATCCCGACTAGTAAGTAATCACAACAAACAATCATGAAAATCATACAAACCTTATTCTGACTAAAGAACTCCACAAAAAAAACATTATCCAATTTGCTGCAGTCGTTTGGAAGTTATGCGCGTATATCATACATTTTGGCGATTCATTTTTATTTATAAAGATTTATGATGAAAATAAGTAGATAGATAGATAGATAGAGTACTCTTTATTGTACACAAAACAAAAGTCAGAAAGCAAAGGATAGACATTTTTAACAGTACAATTACAAGTAAGAATTTGGAATCATTTAAATTTTTAAGATATTATGTCTACTTCATCATTTCTATCCTTACATTTAATATTCACTTTAGATATACTCGTATTAATATTCTTTAGGAAAATTATGACAGCTGTCATGTTTTTTTTTTAATGTTTATAAACGTTGAAAGAACGAAAGAAAGAAACTAAATGTATGTGTAGATAACTAGGAATTTCTTCTACATCATGGGTGTGTTTACAAACACAAATTATAACACAAAATCACCCAGACCCGGAACAAGTACCTGTAGGTCATACAAATATTTGTTCCGTGCGGGGATCGAACTCACAACACGTAGCGTAGAAGCCGATCGCCCAGCCGCTACGCCAAACGTATCGTCAAATGTTTATATCGTTATTTAGTAGTTTTTATATTTTAAGAAATCAGAAACTCGTTTCTATTTAGTAAAATACCTACCCAAATCATCTTTTGTAACACGTCTGTCGAGAGATGAGATATTAATTTGTCATAACTAACTACACTCCATCACCACTTCAATTAAACTGAAAAAGAAAAGTTGTCAGTAAGCCTTAATGACTGAAACCATTAAAATAATTGCATTTCATTCTATACAGCGCCATTAAAAAAATAAGCTTGATTAAAAAGTTTTTACGGGCAATTTTGCCGTGGAGAAGTGTCCGCTGAGTTTTAATTTCAAAGTTTTTTTTAGGGCGTGAAGCGTTAGACCGCATTTAAAAAGTTTTACTGAAAAACAAGGAAAATCAACGTTAATATTTTCGTTTAGCATCAAAACAAAAAAGTTATTTGTTTTGTTTACTTTGACTCAAGAAAATTGCATTCGTTAGGGGGCCAAGAGCGACTACCTCATTAGCCTTATGGTGCTAAGCAATGCTATGCTAGAGGTCTTGGGTTCGACTTACAGGTTGACATCAATATTATATACTGGTATCTGATACTTACGCGAATATTAGACATTGAAATGCCAGTTTTTTTTTTTTAAAAGCTTACTAGCAATGTGGGTCACACATTACTAGTATTCTTGTTAACCCCTCGTGCTAAGCTAAATGCTTGTGTTACGAGTGGGTTCACGTCGGTAGTGCAATGGGTGGGGTTCGAACCGGCAACCACATGATCGCAAGTCCGACGCCCTAGCCATTAGGCTACCGCCGCTTCATTTTACGGATTACGGATTTTATCGAGTTATATTGATACTAGCTTCTGCCCGCGACTTCGTCCGCGTAGCGTGATGATATATAGCCTATAGCCTTCCTCAATAAATGGGCTATCTAACACTGAAAGAATTTTTCAAATCGGACCAGTAGTTCCTGAGATTAGCGCGTTCAAGTAAACAAACAAACAAACAAACTCTTGAGCTTTATATATTAGTATATAGATTATTTAATTCCAAACGTTTCAAATCCTTTACAGCACCACAGGTAAACTAAGGTGTTGGACGTCTAAATGTTACTTATGTGATACCTACCAAATATATTAACTTGATCCTTAGATAAGGTGATAGTTACTTTAGTAGTTCTATATACATCTGCGTGCGCCTGCTACGCTAGAAGTCCTGGGTCCATTTCCCAGTTCGGGCAAAATGTTATTTGGTTATTTATGAAATTCTCAGTAGCAGCTCGAAGATTGGATTTGTGATGGCAATAGGCTGGCCCCGTATTACATGGGAACATACCGGCGAATTGTGCTCTGCTTACCTATTCAGGGAATACAGGCGTGATGGTACGTTATATTATGTCAAAAGGTCTCGTGGCTAAATCCGTATGTGGTTTGATTAGCAAAGTGGCTGAACGAGATGAGATGATCATAAAGCTCGTCGGAAGCCACTATCAATGCAATCACCTTCCCTGAACTACCACAAATATTTCAAGATCAAAATTAGCCAAATCGGTCCAGCCATTCTCGAGTTTTAGCGAGACAAATGAACAGCAGTTTATCATTTTTATACATATAAGTAGATGTATACGGCAGTATAACGAATTCTCCGTAACCTTTCTGTAAGAAGAAGAAGAACAATAATAAGGTCGCATACCCTAAGAATTTTCACCTATGCATAAACAGACCGCGGTAAGTATCACGATTGATCAGTGTGGATTTGGCCACGAGTCCCTTATTTGTTACCTAACTGTGCCAAAAAGAATAATGTTATCCCCTGTTTACCGCAGGACATGAAACATTATCAACACAGCGGGTAGTCATAAAACCTTTATTTTTATCAAGGTATGACGTACAAGCCAACAGATTTTTATATTTAAACGTGAATTTTATGGAAATTGCTGTCCTTATGGCTGTCTGTGCCAGGAAAAATTAATAAAAAACAAATAAAGCTATATACTTTGTTTTTCGACAATGTGATGTTTAAAATTGTATATTTTGAAATATAATTTTAGAAATAATTGCCGCATGTATGAAAAGTCTTCACTTAAGAACGGCTCGACCGATTTTACTGTTTTTAACATGACATATCATCACGCCCGTATTCCTCGAAAGGGTTAGGCAAAGGCGTACTAATGTACACCCACAGTTCGCCGGTATGTTTAGGTCCCATGTAATAGGGGGCGAGCCTATTGCCATTAACCTGGCACAAATACCAAACTTCAAGTTGCTAAGTACTGAGAATTTCATGTAAAACCTACTTTGTACGACCTAGGAACCGGACCCAGGAACTCTAGCGTGGCAGTCACGCTTGGAACACTTTACTGTTTTTATGTTGTTAAGTTTGTTCGGCAAGACAAAGTATTTATAAAATATATATTTTTTAATTTATCGGAAAAGTCGGAAGGTATGATAGAAAAAAATACACAGGTGAAGCTGTGCACTGTTCGCTATTGAATAATAAATATTATTTGATTAAAGTAAGGTATCAAATTGGATGCAGATTGGATAGATGGAGACGTGAGGCGGAGGTCTATATAGAAAACAGGACAAGGTTTATGTAAACTACTTAGAATTTACTAATCACAACAAAAAAAATGCGATTTCAATATACTGCGATTTCAATATACTGCGATTTCGCGCAGGCTGTGTGAAAAAACAACGGGTTGCACTCTGAGAGTGCCGGCAGAAGTGAAAACTTGAATATTAACGAAGATTTCACTTCAATAAATGATAATGTTCAGTTGTACTGTCTAAGAAAACATTTGTTTTCACTTTTGTCTTACGGTCTTATCTATCGCGATATGATCTGTCGCGAGTTTAACATTTTTCCCCATCACAAAAAGTGTACAGCGCCGCTAAAGAAGTTTTCACTGCAAAAAGTTGCAGGTGTAAAGTATGAAAAATTATTTCATGTGATCTTTCATATTATGCTATCTTCGAAATGTTCCACAACTTGGTCCACCTATATTCTATAAGCTGCGGTTCTCTTATCCTTAGGTATAACCAAACAATTATAGCATTATAGGAATGCACGTGAATCATTTAAATTTGAACGTTAAACTATTGTACTTAGAATAGGTACTCGTAAATTACTACAAATAGACCTTCAAACATTCATTGATCTATTCGCGTAGATACTTTTTTATGGATGACGTTACACTTTTATGTCGTCCATCCTTGTATATCCAACCATTTTATGTTTCCTCAAGTTTACTAGCCCTACATAATAATAGGTATACATTGTACAAGTTTTATTTCAATGGATTAATTTCACTTTACTATGAAACGCTAATTATAGGTACTACTTATCCATATTATGCTTTATTCTTCTTTTTTTAATGCACTAATATTATATAATAATATAAATAAACTTGAAATTGTGAATAATTTTGCAAGCACATTGTTATTGAAATTGAAATTGTATTAAGAATAAGCAAGAAATAAAAGGCTCTTTATTTTATTTTTATTTAAGTATTTATTTATCAGAAACACTATTTTTTTAACAAAGAATACGTTACTTTTTTAAACTGAAATGTGAAAAAACGTAAACACTACGTTAAAAACCCTGCCCGATCCGAAAAATACATTATAAGTAGTTATCCCAACCACAACAAAATTAATAAGAAACACTAAATAGTAATGAATGTAAACTTAAATTAATGAAATTTAAATTTCACGAATGTCGTGTCCAAATCGCCGAAATTTCCCCAAAAACTAGCAATTTTTTTTAAATGTGGGAAAACATTCAGAGGCCGGTTTATGTTTGGTACCGTGTCATTGCAAAATGCGCAATGTGAAAACCATTATTAGTTTTATAGAGTAGATTAAATATTATTTTAAATATAGTGTATTAATATAGAGAATATGAAAATAAGTAGAATCAGATTTCGATACCTAACAAAACCCTCACGGATCGAACAGGGATTTCTTAACACATTATATAATTTCTGTGCAGTGATAGACTAGTGACATGAACATTCGACTGCCATGTTATTGCACTCCAGTTCGAATCTAAGCCGCTGCACGCAGCTCTGACATTTTGCAATCATATTATGGATAATCATATCTAATCAATTATCCCTCACTTGAACGGTGAAGGAAAACTGCAAGCCTGAAAGATTATCTCGTCCGCCTTTTACATTTTAATCTAGACTGGTGAATAGCTTAATTTCTCTCGAGGACACCCGTGCCAGCAGCGGGACAGGAAAAGGGTTGATGTTGATAATGATGTTGCCATATGTAGGTATCCGTAATGACAACATTCAAAGTACCGGATAACCACATAGTACCAGCTATGTTGTTTAAAAAAATAACCAGAGGTAGATACTGTCTATGTGTCTCTAGGTAGGTACTACAGGTAACCTCGATAACAATTTAAGTCCAGTATAACGATTGCTTACCATGCAGACCATTTTAGTAGCCAATCCATAAATAACGATAAACGTAGCGTAACCCACAAAATAGTGCGTTCAACTTTATACTTGAATTTATTTTGAGGCCTTTATTTGGGGGCTAGAATTTATTTGGGAATGCTTTGGGGTGAAGTAAAAATTGATAAACATATCACACCATACCTTGACATAATTAAGACAATGTCCACAACATAAAAAAAATACAAAACATACTCCCAAAAATTACCTGTAACGGTTTTATACAAGTTTACAAAAAGTTTTTCAAAAAACATAGAGAACACGCTTTGTACAAAATTTTCTAATATTTCCATCTCTAAAGAGATTGATATTCATTCAATGTCAAATAAACCTCCTACCCGAAGCCTATTGTCAGCCAAGATCCACGCGTTGCATATTAAACTCTACAGAATTCTCCCTGAATAAGAATTGAAGGCGAATATGTTCTCAGTGAGGTAATATGACGAAAAATTCATTCAACAAGAGAGAGTATTACGAGCGATTTAATTAAAACCCAGCGCGTCTTCGAATTAATTAGAAAACGTAAGATAGGTACGTTACTAACAAAAGAGATGTTGACGAATACCTCTTGGGTGAATTGGATCACGTTTCAGAATGTAATTAGTCTTGGAACTTAAGGAATTTGAGGATTGCGCCCTCAAATTGTCAAATTAAGTGTGAAAGGAAATATTTAGGTGTGTGTACTTACATGCATAGAAAAAGGTCTTCGGCGAAGAATTACACTGTCATACCTTCACGCTTGTATTTCCTGAAGGGTAAGACAGAGTCAATGTACATCTACAGTTTGGTAGTACGATTCCCAAAACAGGCACAAATCCTAAACTGAGAATTTCATAGAAAAATCAAATAACATTTTGTTCGACCTGGGAATCGAACCTAAGAAGTTTAGCTTAGCAGTCGCGCTTACGACCAAGTATGGCAAAGTATGGCTCTCCCTTATAATACAAATATTATTTATATATATATATCCCTGGCTAATACAAATATCCCTATACACCCAATATACCTACTGTAGTATATTCTACCAAATCAACGTTAGTTGCGAACAAACATTTTCATAATAAAGTTTACGAAAGTTTCAACCGTGAGTCAAACCGCAAACATTGTTTCGCTTGCTCTCAAATTTATAACTCTCATTTATTTAAACGTATCGTATCCCACGTGCTTTGCATAGTTCATAACTTTTGGATAAGGTCGTATGTCAAGCGAAGTGGAACTAAACGTAGTAGTTGACTCATTTGAGGTCATCTTGCTACTACCGTTGTGTTGAGTGTCGTGGGTTCAATTCCCACCCGCGGCAAATATTTGTGCGTTCCACGGATTATTACGTAGCATAGAAGCCGCTCACTCACAGCACTACTCGAAATTTTGACACCCTTTTAAAATAAAAGTAATAATACTTTCAACTGATATAAATATGACCTCAAATATATCATGACGGTTGTTGAAAAAGGTTGTATTATACTTGATTTATATCCAAGTTGCGAGATGTTTGATCAAATTCAAGAGCTCTGAAAGGTCAAGCGGGGACGGGCGACTTTTATGAGTGTCTTGTATAACCCCACTCGGTATACTCAACGTGACAGATATAAGTAGTTGGCATTTTTTTTTTGTTGACGGGTTTGGAAATGCATTATGCACTATCCACCACTCCGGGGAGAGCGGTGGGGTGTGTCGGACTCCGCTCTGAAAAGTGCGATCTACCGACTAAAACCAACCTCGGCGTTTCGCGTCACCACTTTGGTGCCGGGCCTACGGGAGCGCTGTAGCATTCATCCGCGGATGGGATAGTAAACATGGTCCAACATACTCCTAGTCCGTCATTTGCTTCTGTAAACAATATAGTAGCAGATCGTAGTTTGGAGTTTTACTCTTTAGGTTTATATTAATAAGTTCGATATTATAGTTAAATGTTCTAAATATGATTTGATTTGTCTCTCTCCCTCCAAATCGATTCATATTTAGAACTTGTAGGTACCTAATTTAGTACAAACATAAAAACGCATTTAAAAAAAGAAAAAGGAAAAGGAATGTCTTCACAGCTTAAGTGAGCTCTCTTGATGTTGCGAGCCACAAATAAAAAAACGACCTTGAAAACGAAGGTCGTAACGACTGATAAGCAGGTCAAGGTTACTCAAGAGAAAGAAGCAAGCGAAGATTCCCCCTGTTTTCTGTATTTTAATTTAATTGAGGAGCAACATTATGAAGAATATTAGGAACCTTTTCTGTAGATAAATGATTTTTTATGTCCAGTAGTTCTACCCGGTTCTACCGGCACTTTTTTTAAATGGTACCTAGACGATATCAGCTATAGCATTTTTTGTATTCCAATTGTAGTTTCTCAGATGACAAGAGTATTATTAGTCTATAAATAATAAAGAGTTTTACTTATTTTAGTATCAAACTGAGGTATCACATAATTTAATTCTGGCCAGGTTTAAACATTTTATAAACGCCATTAAAGATTTATTTTTCTTTGAAGTTGAAGTTTGGCCCGCGTGGGCCGATATGTGTTTGAGTAACTTCTGATACAAATCAAATAGATCGCACATAAGTACGAGTATGAGATTATATATCAAATTTGTTTGCGTTTTAAACTACTTGTCAAAGTGTCTTTTGCGTTCAAAATAATTGGGTTATTCCGATGCAGCAACACTCCAGTGTATTATGTCATCCGTCGAAATTCAATCGCTAATTGTGCGTTACATACCATGCATACGAAATTACAATTTACTCACAAGACTTTCAGTTTAAAATAGACTTTATTATGTTACTAATAAAGATTAGTTTAAATTGATTCACTGTCGTAGCCATCTGTCGGTAGGTGCAAAATATCTGGGCAAATATGTCGCAGAAATCGCCAATTTATTTGATTGGAACAAAGAAGTTATTAAATTAAAATATACTAAGGTCATTAATCACCTTTGTGACCACAACGTGTCAGTATTGTTGCAATGTAGTAGCCAACTAGTTCTGCGTAGACTAGAGGTCTTAAAAAGTAAGGAAATAATTTAATTAATGTTAGCGTTGCTCGGAAAATATTCATAAAACACGTGACGTAGAAACTAATAACGCAATGCAAGCAGGTTGTTATTAATTAATATTAAATACGTGAGTAATCAAAGACGCTACAATTAAAAACAACAAAACGAACTGTGATGTACGGGCTTGAAAGAAACAAATACAATCTTAGTTTCCTTTTTCAAATTAAAAATGGAGGGAAATGTTAAAATAAAAAGTGAATAAAGTGTATTCCATATTCAAATACTATCCGAACGCGGATCGGTCAATGTGTTGTTTGTAAAAAACATAAGATATACGAAGTGAGGTTTTGTTTTATTCTTGAATAATATTAAATGCATTACCTAAGTTCATTTGCGTCATGTGCATAGAATTTAATATTCATAGATCTATTAACTATAAATAATTAATTAATTTAGAATCGCAAATATTCCTAGCAAAGCCTTCACTGATTGCAACTGCATCGGTGGATTGTTTTTATAAAATTTTACATTTACTAAAATTTTAATATCTTCCAGTATAAGTATAATAAATCAGTGAATAAGTGCGTGTGAATTTTATCGAATATCGAGTAATTGTCTACCATAATTTATTACATAAATAAAAATCAATATAGTTTTTAGTAAGTATATGAATATTGTGGTGCACGAAATTGTGTCGATAAATAGTAGTTTGGTGAAAGTGTGTGTCTGAAGTTGTCCGCAAATGATTTTGCAGTGGTAAAATTTAATTTATAAACTCAGTGTAAAGACAATTGCGCTCGTAAATGTTTCACATTCGTGGTCATTGTGTTTTTTGTTAGTTTTGCACAAAAACACTTAATTATGTGATTTTAACTGCGTGGTCGTTTGGTAGATACTTATGGCTAAATTCAGACATGCACAGTTATTTTGACCGTGTTTTATTCAATGTCCAACATTTAGATGCCACTAGCAGAGGCCCAAGTCTACTATTTCAATCGTATCAGAATTGTTGATTGTCCAAAATACATAAGAACTGACAGATTTTGAGAGCAAAACTGTCATTGACGATTTTAATACAATAAATAGTAGACTTGAGAAATACTAGGCCATACGAAGCAAACTTAATATATCTAGTAACATATTTATTTATGAGTAATCTAATAAATCTTATTTATTTGTGTTAACACTAACTTTTTTTACAGGACACAAAATAAACCGGACATGACGACTGACAACGCCCTCAATTCCCAACGGTAAGTTTTGATGTTGATATTCATAGACATTATACAAAGTTCTATAGTTTCTGCCCACCCCTGTCACCTGTGGGAGAAAGGCGTGAGTGTATGTACTCAGAGTTGTAATTCAATTAACTACACATTCGGCATATCGTGGGTTCGATTACCACCCGAGGCAAATATTTGTGTGATCCACGAATGTTTGTTTCAAGTTTATGGGTAATTTGTTGTTTATGTCTTGTTCTGTAGTGCGGGAATTGTCTGTTATATTATAATTACAAAAAAAACCAGGCAAGCCTTTTCACAATACATGCACTACATATAGTTCTACTAGAAATAAATACTCTTCCACCCTAGTATTTTGATCACATGGATAAGTCCTCAAAAACCCGCTGAGTACATAAAATGCTAAAGGCTAAAACTGCTTTAAGCAGATTGTAAGAGAAGAAAGTTAAAAAATATGTGTTAGTCTGTAAATTAGTAAGACTGGAAATACCACCGTGAGGATATAAATAAAATGTATATTTTGTATCCACGTCATCACCGCAGACGACCTAAATTTCTTTTATCAGATTTGGCAGTAGTACCTACTTATAGTCGCTATGCCATGACGTCATAACCTTATAAATTGGTTGACGTATCAGATAATTTGCTGAAACTGCTCTGGTTGCGCGTAGCTCGTTATATTAGCAGCAATTGGCTCTGCAATTGACCTTATCAACACCGGCCCGGCTCATTTAGGTGTCAGCTAAAATTATCTATCTTGACATGTAGAAAAATTCACTTTTTAGTAGACGAAACTTTAAAATCCTGAAACTGTGTGGCCAATGAATGTGAAGCGGACTATCTGTATTGAACTAATGTTGGTTTGCAATTTATCTTCAATTCTCCGGATCACGTGATCGATTCCTATAAGGAATAATAATCTGTGGTATGGATAGTTGTTTTAGATTGCCTCATTAGCCAAGTGGTCCTGAGCGCGACTGCTACGCTAGAGGTCCTGGGTTCGATTCCCAGATCGAGCAAAGTGTTATTGGGAGTTTCTATGAAATTCCCAGTAGCAGCTCGGAGTTAGGAATTTGTGCCCAGTTAATGGCAATAGGCTCGCCCCCTATTACATGCGAACTGTGGGTGTACATTAGTATGCCTCTGCCTAACCCTTCGGGGAATACAGGCGTGATGGATAGTTGTTTTAGATATTATCAAAAAGGCGTGTTTATTGACGTGTAACCTTTGTACGTAACCTTATCATAATCATGAACGTTTATTCGTCTGCTGCTGGACGTAGGCCTCTCCTAGTGAACGCCACAGACTTGGACCTTCGGCTTTCCTCATCCAGTCATGGCCAGCTGCCTTCCGCAAGTCGTCACACCACTTACTTAACCTATCGCTCGATATTGTAAAAAACTTTAAATGAATGAAATCATTGAATGAATGAAAGAAATCTTAAATGACGAATCACTACATTCGTTTGTTCATTTTTCTATTAACCTAATGATCTGACTCCTCAGTAAAGGTCACCCCATCTCCTTCCACCGACCATATTTAACATCTATAAATTGTGATGCGCCCATTTTTCCCAGGGTGTTCAAAAAATCATCGCCCAACAACAAGCTGACACTGTATCTAGCGTCACGGGACCTGGTGGTGGAGAATGGCTCCATCGACAGGATCCAAGGTGTACTTCACGTGGAACCGGAGTATCTGGAGAATAAGAAGCTGTATGGACAAGTCACACTCACTTTCAGGTAAGATTTGCAAGTTAATTTATTGATTAAGCAAGGATAAAAAGAAAATAAAAAACTAAAAGACGTTTTAAATAGAAGAACATAAGACATATATTTATTTAAAATACTCGAAAGGGTAGCTCTACTTATTTATCCAACTCTGACGAAAAATTGTATCCTAGTAGATTGAGAGGAATTCGAGTACTTAATAACAGACACAATATAAAATTCTATTTGTCTTGTAGATAGTCCGGGAGTCATTACGAGCATTGATTGTTCAATAAATTGCGATTCGATTTAACGCATTTTGTACGATAATATGTAAATTTCAACTTGGCGATGTTTATCACTAGAAAACTTTTTAGTACTACGTTCTTCAGCTACATAACCAATGAATCAAGAAATTATGATTATGCCAAAACACGATGTAAGTAGGAGGCATATTGCCAAAACTCATAATGTTCCATAGTTGAAACGCCGAAGCCATCAAGAAGTTTCTTATAATCTTCTTAGTGTATATCGAAGTTCGCAGTTCCGAGTTGTTTGTGTAGGGCTTGGATCCTGCAATATCGTAATTCCATGAAAGTACCATATTACGTCATACGCTTTCGGTTAACCAATCCAAACACGCTATATTCGCACGGAAGTCACGTCTGACCGCAGTATATTTGAGGTACCTAGTCAAATAAAAACTATAGAATGAAATATAGAATGAAAACGTATAATATTCTCCTTTTCTGTACTTAAACATAAAATATGGGAAGCTGGCTTACGTAAATACACCACTATTGGTAGTAACACCGCAGACTACAGTGGTCTTACGATCGGATACTGTGATAGAGGTCGTGAATTCGTTTCCCTCATATGTTGTTCCAGGTCAGCGTGTTCGTGTATATGAGATTTATGTTCCAAAATCACACATGAATCATGATATTCCTAGCACAGTGCCACGTTTTAAAAAGAAAATTAGGTACTTTTGTGTTATTAAATTAATATTAGGTTAGGTTTAAAAAAAAAAAAATCGGTAACAGTTCTGGATCTGTTTGGGCCTAAATTAGTCGCCAATACTATGTATAATATCAGCCACAGGATATCAGCCATTTATTTAATCGAATTTCCACGTCCTACTCTATTGGAAGATAGGTAGAATAAATGAATATTATTTGATCGAAGCTTACCGTTTCAAAGGAAACCGGCGACACGTAAAACCCTACATCCGGCGCCGTAATCCCTAAGGATTTTGATGCGATTATAGTTTGAAGTTAATATTAGACACATTTGATGCTCGGCGAAGCACATCATCTCTTTTACCGTTGAGCATTTTACGGAGATACTAAAATTTACATAGAATAATCCCCTTATTTGTTCACTGGCAGAATAAAAATGTAATGGCAGTATAAAAAACGGAGGCTTTGCTCTTATAAAACGAATATGATATGTCTGATCTTTTTTACTGCGGTCCGAAGTATTATTATAAACTTTTATGATATAATTCCATAAAAAACAATAGCCTAAAAGGAATTTAGTGATGGTCGTACTTTCTCTTATTTCTTCATTCGATATTTTATTGCGTGAGTTTTTCTTTCTAGACAGGAAATAACAGCGAGGCAAGCTAGTGATCAAAATGACCATTTTACTGCCAATTAAACGTATTTTGTTTGAATCCAAGGTAAGGTAAGTTATGTGTTTCGAAAGAACGATAGCAATTATCACTCATAATTATCACCTTCCACCATTTCTAAGGAAGAGGCCCCTATGAGCTGCTTATAGGTACTGAAATAAAGTTAAATTCCTTTGCTTACTACCTATAACGTAACAACTTGAAGTGATATTCACGTTTGGCGTAGCGATTGAGCGATCGGCTGTGTGTTTGTGTTTGTAATCGTACTTACCCATGATATAGGAGAAAATAGTGTGAGGCAACGTTAAAAAAATATATTTTAAATAAAACACCTGCCTAGTCGGAGGATTCTCCCTTTGGTTAGAGGGCAACACACCTCGGTCCTCCATAAAAGTATAAAATGCTATGTATTTCTAGCATAATTCCTTTGATCCACAAATCTGCTTTATGTCCTTTCATCGTCATTTATGTAATTTACGCGTAAAAGAGATCTGATACCTACATAGAAATTATTACAAAGCCTTTCGAAGAATATCAAAGCTTCAACACCATAAAAGACACATAATAACAGCTGTTTATGGAAGATCAATAAACTGCCGACAAAACTTTTGAAAAGAAAGCTTAGTGTCTGAAAATATCTTCAGAAAGTATCTTCTTATATTGCTAAAAACGCCAAAATGCTTCTTGAAGTTTGTTGTAATATAGGTAATATAGTTTATCTTTTTTTTTTCTTTTAAAAAACGTTGCCCCACACTAGGATTTTCTCCTGTATGACTTTACTCTGTATATTGCAATTATTTTGAAAACCTAATTCCCTTTGTTTTCAAAGTAATATATGCAATATACAGGGTACTGACATATTATAATACTAGCTTTTGCCCGCAGCTTTGCTCAAGTGAAGCTATATAAATTATAAGGATTAAAAATGGATCCCAAAAATGTGAATAATAACCAACAGTGATGATCTCTTCTTTGTATGGGTTTGTATACATCAGACAGGTCAAGCTGTATCTCAGTATCAGTTCAATTAATTGAGATAAGTAGCTTACCAGTTTTTAAGTTGGAGCAGAGATATAGATAATTATATTTTCTAATAGTGATATCATAATTAAAATCTATTCAGTAGTTTTTGCGCCAACCCGTAACAAACAGACAAGAATTTTAAAAATCACTTTTTTGGGTTTGAAGACGTTTGTATACCCCCCACTTGTTTGAAGAAAATACAATTTGTGATTTATCTAATTCGGATTCCTATGCAAATGTAGATAAATGAGTATGAAAGTATAGGGCTTTGACTGTTGCTTGATTTTTTTAAACTAGCAGCCCGCCCCGGCTTCGCACGGGTGGAGAAATCTCTAACTTTAGTCAAAACATTCAATAGCCTCTGTTAATCTGAAATAAGTAAGCATTCAACTGGTGAAAGAATTTTTGAAATCGGCCCAGTAATTTTTGAGTTTATTCGTTAAATACACACATACATACAAATATTTTCTCTTTATGCTATCAGTATACAAGTATAGATAACCTTCCTTATTTTTGAACTAATTTTCAATTTGTTTTGTGGATCACCCGTGGTTTAAAGTAAACATAAAATAATGAGTTATAAAAAAAACATCGATTAAACTTAAACCTATAGTCTGATACCGATCTCTGTGGTATGTGTCTTTGGGATATAAATAAAATAAATAAAAGTAGCTAGTAACTTAAAGTTGCTTACAATAGAATAGTGTATAAAGTACATATTTCCTTTGTGAAGGACTGGTATCCGTACTAGGTTTCCCCGTCTAACAGATAACCAGGCCCCCTTCGAACCTACAACGCCACCATAAAACCACCAATATAAAGCCACCTTGAACCAAATAAAAGCACATAACAAAACCACGTGCCAATGTATCCTCTCCTAATTCACCGTCTGCAGATTAAAAACATGAACTAACAATATAGGTCGGATCGTTTGTTGGATGTACCATTGTATGAGAAAAGCAACGTTTTCGCCCGTGCCAGCTCCTGAATGATCTCACTGTAACCTTTCTCTCGGCAGGGGGCGCTTTGTTCGGTATACACGTTGCCCATTGTAATAGGTAGCAATTTGCTATTACAAACCTTGATCTTTGTATCAATGAGATCACATTTTTGGTATAAGAAGTCGATTTCGATGAATCATTATTATTATACGTGAAGAGAAAACGCTTTACTCCCTTTTAAGCATATTGCGCCCTTAAAGGAGTGTGAGATTGTACATATGTAGTTAAAAGTTTATATAGAGTAGAAGTGCAGAATGTAATTTTTTTCAAACACGCAGTTTGAAGGTTACCAAGATGGCTGAAAGGTTTTTTTTTTAAAAAAAAAGCTTACTAGTAACATGGGTCGCACTTCACTAGTATTCTTGTTAACCCCTCGTGCTAAGCTAAAATGCTTGTGTTACGAGTGGGTTCACGTCGGTGGTGTGGGTGGGTTTCATACCGGCAACCACATGATCGCAAGTCCGACGCCTTAACCATTAGGCTACCGCTGCTTATTACCGGTTGGTCGGGCTTCTACTAGCATAATTTACTAATGTATGATTGACCTGCGAAAATTGCAAAGGATGTATCTACTATGCGTTCTAAATATGGATTTAATCTAGAGGATATTGCTAATGGCCTTATAACCCCCTGAAGATTCTTCCGAACGAAGAGAAATGTACTTATAGGATTTTCGAGCAGCACTAGATAATCTCTTAGACTGTTTCATGAGCTGCAGTCGTTTTCCAACTGATTTCCCGCATGACGCCTCAGCGATGCTCTCGTGACGAATCTGCAGAATAAGAAAAAGGTATTTGGAAAAATGGAGGAAAGAAATTGCTCTGGACAGTATAGGCTAATTATAATAATAAACTTATGTATTTTTAGGTTGACGTTATAACGCACAAAGTCAAATGCCACAGTAAATTGCTTGTAACCCACGACTGCGCCTCCAACGCAATGTAAGCTGAAACCTGAAACGTAATATTTTTCTTCAGTTTCCTTGTTGTCATTTGAATATCTCAGATATTCTTCCTTGTGTGTATGCAAGCAGAATCAACATAACGAGAAGGAACGAACCGTGACAAAGCTTACACAATCTTATAACGATGTCAAAGGAAAATCTACCGTATTTACTTTATATGAAATGTAGAAATATCCGTGCCCTATTTCGTAATAAAGCATAATTTATACCAACAATTTTGATCCACCTTCTCATATTGTCTGGAAGTAACATAGAAGTATCGAGTATCTAGTACCCGTAGAAGTAACAGTATTTAGTGTGCATTTAATCAAAGAGCCTCCAACAATGACTAAATATAACTACCTATATTAAAAAAAATTACTAAGACAAACATAAAAGTTCACAAATGTTGTTCCATGTTTCGGCACGAATGGGCCGGCTCGACCGGAGTGATACCACGGACTCACAGAAAACCGGCGTCAAACAACAATTACGTTGTGATTCGCCGAGTGAGTGAGGGTACGGAAGGCCCAAACCCTTTTAAAAGTCGGGCAACGCACTTGCAACTCCTCTGGTGTTGCTGGTGTCCATGAGCGGCGGAAATTACCATCAGGTGATCCGCTGCTCGTTTCTCCCCTATCCCATAAAAAAATTTAAACACTATTTTAGGGTTGGTTGATGAGTACAATGGCCACTTTTTATGTTTGTCCGTTACGTCGCACTCGCTAAGCGGTCTAAGCAGTCTCGCCATCAATTTGCAAGAAATTTGCATACTGACACGAAGGCAGAACAAAAAGAGAGTAGTAGAGAGTTAGTAGAAGTAGTTATCTTTTAAGAATCCATAATGGTTTGACGCTGTTAATCCATTTTTACGTTTCCTATAAAGCATAAAATCGCAATAAATTTAGTTCCCGTGACGTTGAGTTTGTCCTTGTTCGGACTAATCTCAGAAACGAATATACGGGTTTTCATACCGTTTTCACCAAACAGGGATTTATCTATAATGGTTATACAAATAGGTATGTATAATTTACGAACATACACGTGATGTGAAGCCCAGATGCTAGTTATAGAGTAAAACCTCAGGATAGAACGTATTAATGCAATAGACACAGGAGTCAATATATTGTCTTTTTGATATTTACGTTCTAAATTACGTTCTTTTCGACTTTTTGACCAGATAGTCACAATGAAAAGAGTATACTTTTATTTGACAAATTACTTGCAATTAGGAAGAAAGCTAAGCATGATGAAATTACAAAAAAGCTTTTTTCTTAATAAAATCGAACCACTTCCTACCCTTACACTTAATACGAAACTCACGGACACAAAAAAAAAAGATATCATGATATTGAACCTGTCCCTCCTAAAACCCAGGAAGTATACTCCCATTTCAACCTTGGCTTCTTAATTAAAGCACGACGCTACCACCATTTATAATAATTTGGATGAAGGGAAACGCTTTACGGTGCCTAATGGATCGCATTGTAATATATACTCCTATCTGAAGGTATATTTCGGATTAAAACTATATTACTTAAGATTTTGAGTTATATAAATGGTTCTGAAATTGGATTAGAATGATTAATAGTCGGATAATTGAATTATAGTCGGGCGAAAATTACAGAATAAAATATTATTTATTATCTCACCTCTGCGAGAATATTTTTCTATATTTGTCACACTCTAAATAACATACTATAAAGTCTTGGGGTGGACTAGGTAGAGGTGTACATTTGTACACCCATACCTCTCATCTTTTGCCATAGTTGGATACAAATCCAAACTGAAAACTGCTACTTTAAATTTCATAGAAAAATGAATAAAACATTACTAGGGAACTTAAGCTGAACAGCCTCGCTTATAACACCACTTAATCAAGGCAACAAAACTGTAGATCTTTTAAACTGTAAGACTAAGTAGTTCGTGTATCTCCATTACGAAGATTTAAAATATATTTTTTTCTTCAGATATGGCCGGGAAGACGAAGAAGTCATGGGTCTCAAGTTCTGCAATGAGGCCATCATGAGTCTGGCACAAATATGGCCGCTGCACTGCAACCATGATAGAGAACCCAACACCCCACTCCAGGTAAAATGTCAAAACAAAGTCAGCACCCCGTTTTAATTTCCAGTGTGTTATGCAGTTCTACAAAGCTGCGAGCGTGACCTTTTCAAATGTACAAAGAAATACCTCAGTATCTTTGTTCACGTAATCGTTTCTAGCTATTACGGAACGTTAGCTACTGAAAGCTATTACGGTTACCCTTTGTTAATAAATAAATAAGTCGTATGGATTATTATGTTAAAAAAATCGGCACATAATATAAAATATATATAAAGAAATATTATGTTTAACATTGACGATTGTTGTGCCGAAATTGCCGCAACGTGAACTAAAACAATTAATAACACTTTCAGTGAGAAGAGGACTTATTCTATCGTTACTGGGGGAGATTTAATCAGATCGAAACCTATTGTGTAATATAGAATACAAATTAAGACAACAAGACAAGCTTAAAATAAAAAATATATATAAATAAGGAATAAATCTAATTCTGTAGAAAGCTAGGAAAATTTAAAAGTAACAAATGAAATATATTTTTTTATTAATCTAGTATTAACAAAGTTCACTGTATACACCCCCTATTTGCCTATTTGTTGTTGATTGTTGCTCACTCGAGCAACAATCAGAAACTAACGAGCAAACCTAGACTTCTCAATGTTTCTATTTACGAAAATTTCTAGACGATTTCGCATTGGTTTTATTGTGGAACATTGAAACAGTACAAATTGTATAAGAGTGTATAGTATAAAAACTTTCTTTAAACTTTCGTTGGATAAAAGACGTAAGCAGATTTTTTTCTTTAGAATAATATATTTAATCAAGCAGAACAGTTTATTATGTGTATTTTGTAAGTATAAATGTGAATATTAGTTATTACTTTACATTATTGAAACTATCTGCATTTATAATTCTTATAAATAAGGCCAATAACCGTATATTTTACTGGCAAGTAATTTCTTCGAACTACTTATTCAATATTTATTGCTTCGCTAGGTTCAAATGGCGCTCTGATTGGCTAATGAATAATAATGGTAAATTTAAATGTCTTGTTTGAAGTAAACAGAATATATGATTAGAAATAGGCAAGCGATCTTATTGGCGAGGTCCTTGTAAAAAGATTTTTAGTACAACAAACCAGCACGTGTGTGAAAACATGTATTGAATATGGCAGAAGCAAAAGAAGTATGCAATAATTGTGGCAAGTGGCTGTCTATAGTTTCTGCCTACCCCTGGGGGAGCAAGGCGTGAGTTTACGTATGCATTTTTTTACTGTGGGATAGCCATGCCTAGGGACGATTGGGCTGGCTCGACCGGAGATACCACGATGTGATGTGAGGAATGAGATACAACGGCCTCACAGAAAACTGGCGTGAAACAATGCGTTGTGTTTCGCCGAGTGAGTGAGGATACCGGAGCTGGGCGGTCCGTTTGCGTCTTTGTCCCCTTATAACATAAAAAAATGCATGTTTAAATAGGCAATTGTGTTGTATTAAAATAATGTTGTCTGTCTCTGCGGGCTTTTATCTATTACTAACGATCGACATCTTCAGCCTATTATCCAGTTTCTAAATTGCGAGTGCTGACAAGTACATTTACTCCATTAAATCCCAAGTAGACATTTACTAAAAAGAAATACACTCGAACTTTCAATACAAGCCCACTCGTTTGTGCTCATAAATCTTTGTAGGTACATAATGGCGCTATAGCTAGTGTAAAGGTCATTTTAAACGATTTTCAATGCTCTGGGAGCGTAACAGGTGTAGGTCTCTGTGAGATTCACACGTGCACATTATAAAAAAAGACTTGTGTATGTTTCCATGGTGGTACCTACTTACCTTTTTTCGTGTGGAGATACATAAGAATATTGTTTCGGCTAACATAACAAAACCATAGCATAACATATTTTATTTTATTTTTAAATTCGTTGCCCTACACTAGGATTTTCTCCTGTATCGGGTGCGCTTACAAACACAAATTCTCACATACACAAACGCCCAGACCCGGAACAACTACCTGTAGATCATAAAAATATTTGCTACGTGTGGGGATCGAACCCACAGCACGTGTCGCAGAAGCCGACCGCTACGCCAAACGTGTCGTCAAAACGTTTGGCGTAGCGGCTGAGCGATCGGCTTCTGCGACATGAATAATTAAAATGAGTTTATAATTAAAAGATTTCAGAAGTAAATTCCTATTGATATATTGCTAAAATAATATTCTATCTGATAGAAAAGAACATCGAACTGATTCACGATCAGCGAAGATGTTGCTTAACATGATACACAGAAAAAGCACGCAGTTGAAGTGAGAACTCCTGTCAACTCCTCATTTCGTCATAATTATTATAATAAGAGTAGACGCCGTAAAAAATAGTTAATTACTCTATCAATTGCAATGACCTCAAAATAATCTATTATCTTTATGTAACTATCTACTCATCACGTTGTAAGAGGAGATGGCATCATCTTGATACTAAACTAGTTATAGTAACAACTTTATTGGTCCCAACTTTAAAGTGTACAAATTAAACTTGTACCTTCAATGTCCAAGATAGGTATACTCGTCTTCTTCTTCTCTACTACTATAAAATCGTAAAAAGCTGTTTCTGTACATGTATATTTAAAAAAAGAGTTAGATCGCAAAGGTGCTCCCAACCTACTGTTATGAAAACGAATGACATTCCAAGAACAAGTACCTAATAAAGATTAAATTTAGATAAAACAATTTGTGAATCCTTGCTTTATTAAATTCATAATCGTTTGCAAGGATGTCGTTTTACTTAATCTCCTTCCGACCACTTTCTCTTACGGTTTTAATAAAACAAAAATTTGTTTGAATATTTTGTTTCCTTGTTACAATTCCTAGTTAATAATTGTCCGTGTAATCCAAACAGCAATCAGATGTTGGTTGAATATTATGATTTTTCTTTACTTAGATATTTTAAAGTATAGCAGCTTTGAATTGGCCTGTCCTAACTGACTCGATTATTACTTCAGTCATCCTATTTCAGCAGCTGAGCCATTATAGTGCTCAACTATTTAAATTATTATCATCCTCACAAATTCTACTTTATAATGTAAAATTGTACGTGTAAGAGAAGTAAGTTTAATATTTCATCCTAATTTATTATCTAGACAAAACAAGCAAAGTGGTTAGGTTACGAAGCAACTATTATTTAAACTGTGATAAATAGCATCGCCTAAGCTCAAAGCCACGTTCTCACTATACCAAGTGATACATTATTACGTGAAAATGGTACATTGCTATGCGATACAATTCTAATAAATATTTTAGCTTGAATAAATTCTCTATAAATTAGATTTTATAACACAATTATTTAAGCTGAGGAAAATCCCTATCATTTCTCTCATGCTAGCGTGGTAATTATAGATAGTGTATCTTATGTAATTGAGATCAATGCTTAATATATCTTATTAAATTAACCAGACCTTTCTCTGTTTGCAATTAAAATACCTTCTTCCTTTTATTTTATCGAGATATAAATCCATTCATTATTGCTGATCAAATTATAATTATATATTGAGACTAAGGAAGCATATTATTATTTGAGACATCCCACCGGTTTTTTCTGTAGGACAAAACTTCGTTGGACAAACAAAGAATAAATCAACAAGCAGGATTCAGGTTACGTTCCAGACTAATAAAAAGATAATAACATAACATAACATACGATCACGCCTGTATTCCCCGAAGGGTTAGGCAGAGGCGTACTAATGTAAACCCACAGTTCGCCGGTATGTTTAGGTCCCATGTAATAGGGGGCGAGCCTATTGCCATTAACTTGGCACAAATTCCTAACTCTGAGCTGCTACTGGGAATTTCATAAAAAAACCCAATAACACTTTGCTCGACCTGGGAATCGAACCCAGGACCTCTAGCGTAGCAGTCGCGCTCAGGACCACTTGGCTAATGAGGTAGTTAATAATAAAAATTAATATAAAAAGATAATAATAATAAAAATAAGGGGGTGACAGTTATTTGCGACTATTAGAGCAGCAAAATAATCATACGTTTTATAATTATTCCTAAAGACCTTTTCAATCAGTGCCTGGCTAAAAACACTCGGAATGCAACTTGTGATTTAAATCAACTTCTAGACATATCAGATAAATAAATAACTTTAAGAAGCTACTACTATCAGACCACCGCGATTCAATTTCTGTACAATAATAATATCTTTACATAGTTCTCGGGTTCTGACATACATCATACCTTCCTACATACATCTGAATGAAAGCGAAATCCCACAACGCACAAATTAAAGTTAAATGGTCATAAATATTTATCCTAACTTTATATTTCACAGGACGCACTAATAAAACGCCTGGGTGCGAATGCCTACCCTTTCCACCTGGAGCTCACACCACTAGCGCCACCTAGTGTGCAACTAGTACCAGCCAAGCAGTACCATGGAGCACCCATTGGGACCTCGTATGATGTGAGGGCTTATATTGGTAAGATCTGTTTACAATCACAGATATTGAATTCAAAGTAAAATATTTAATTTTTATATGCTTCATAAATTATATAATTTTTAAGTCTTCAAATGGAATTCATGAAATTCGAGTCACTCCATGTAATGATTTTTCATGAGACAGAATCCTTTTTAAGCTTAATCTTACGTACCTACCTACTTAATCTAGTACAATATGTAAATACGTAAGTTTAACCGGAATCTAATCAAAACTATTACACATGTTCAATACAAACAGAATAATACACAACAAACTTGGATATTCTCCGACAAAGGCAGACATTTTGGAGCTCCCAACAACAACTAAACAAATGTAGAACAATTGCCATACTGTATTGTACTTAATTAATACAATTACGGCTCTGTGGTAAGTCGAAATGGTTGTTTTCACGCATTAAGAGGAGTAAATATAAATTAACGAGGCTTTATGGCTTTTGTAGACTTCATCAAAGCTAGCGATAACATTTTGCCTGGGTCCTTGGGGTACTCCGAATTATAGGATCAATGACTTCGTATCGCAGTAGTTAATTAGTTATGTTTTATAAATCCTATCTTCTATTCTATAATAATGAAATAAAGATAGTATCATGATATCCTTTTGAATTATAATTTACAGGAAACAACATGGATTGTTGTAAGATAGAAAGAGAGAGCAGTATTATCCACGGTTTCTAATAACAATATAATTATTACAAGTTTTTGGTTCGTGGTTTCACCCACGTTGCCCAGTTTCTAAGGGCCGTAGACCGTAGGCCGTAGCCGGGACCCTATCTATAAGTAAAAACCGCATGAAAATCAGTTCTGTATTTTTTGAGTTTATCGCGAAGAGACAGACAATTAGACGCGGCGGGATCTTTAAATTACGAGTCTAGGACGATTAAATTACTCGTGCAAGTAATGAAAAAGTACAGGATTTGCAACGTTTACTTTATATAAACGCGAGTCAACGACAACAATATCAGATTCAGATCAAACGCCAAACACTTCTAATATGACGCACATCTCAATTTCCGTTTCTGGATTTATCTCAAATTGATATATAAGTAGCTTCAGCTATAAATATTACCAGATGTTAGAACTCTGCTTCTAAAGGTCGTGATATTGTTTTGGAGCCAAGCAGTATGCATTTAAAACTATCCTTCGAGCGTCCGGGCCAGGTGAGACGATGTGATTTCGTCGTGCGATCATATTTGAATCAAAAGCTATTATAGTTAACCAGTACAATTCCTGATCAAATTAGACGTCCCAAATCCCAATTCATTGGATACTGTACGATGACAAAGCTATTATTTTAGGTTGAATTAGTAGATTATTTTTGGTTTCCTATCCTTGACAAGTGGTTTTTATTTTAATCCTACTCAATTTTATGGTATTCTCCCGCGGACGGTATAAATCTATATATATACTAATATATAAAGCTGAAAATAAGAAGGATTGGCCCAAAATAGCGTTGCGCCGTGACGAATGGAAAGAGGGAAGGGAGGCTTTTGCCCTGCAGTGGGACGACAATGGCTGAATAATAATAATCTATATATACTAATATGAGAGCTTTCAGATTCAAGTTTCGCAAAAATCATATATGACAGAATTGTTCCTCTTTAAAAATTCTAAAATAAAGTCCGCGACAGCATAATTATGTCTATCTTTTAAGGTTAGCTCACTTATAACCTTTTTTATGCTAACTTTGTTAGTTTTTTTTCCTTTTGAGAGCTTCCGATGCGTGCGCTGCGTAAACGGTTAAAGTTTCGCAAAAATCATATAAGTATGACAGAATTGTTCCTCTTTAAAAGTTCTAAAAAAAAGTCCGCGACAGCATATTCCACGCGGACGAAGTCGCGGGCGGAAGCTAGTAATAATAATAATAAAGCTGAAGAGTTTGTTTGTTTACTTGAACGCGCTAATCTCAGGAACTACTGGTCCGATTTGAAAAATTCTTTCAGTGTTATATAGCCCATTTATTGAGGAAGGCTATAGGCTATATATCATCACGCTACGCGGACGAAGTCGCGTGCAAAAACTAGTTGATACATAAAGGCGAGGCTAAACTGAACAAATGACTCGACCCATCACCTCGTCACGTAAATGACCTAATAATCCCAGACAACCGCCAAAATTGATTCAAAGCTCAATCGTATCTGCAATAGCTCAGGATGCAATGAAAAAGTTAACGAGGTCTCCAGCCAGATGGCGCGTGAAAATCCGCTTCATTTTTTGCAGTTCCGGGAATGCGCGTTCACTGTTGAAATTGGGAATTATTATTTTTCCACCCGAATACTGAATACAACACAGTACAAATTTAAAGTCTTTGTAACTAGGTACTGACTTAAGCAAGTGGAGATGAAGAAATGACTTACCTACTTGTTTTTTTTATAGTACCTATTATCAATTTCGAAACCAGATTTAAATACAAAACATGGAATTTTATGGCACAATTTGTGGCATACATATTTGTCAAAATCCCATCCATTACTATCCTCCTGCATAAGAATGAGAGGTATAATCACGCTTGTTAAGTGCGGATGATGGGCGTGAAAGATAATAATTCCAAATTCATCGTCTATGATCTATTAGACATCAATGCTTTTTATGATGTTTCTATTTACCGTTAAAGCGGCTTCATTATCTTATGTTTTGAATGTTCTCGAACAGTTCTCTAGTTTAGTTCATAATAAGTCCTAATAGAAAGAAAGAAAGAAGGTATACCTAAAGCTCTATGGTAGAGGCTATGAGTTCGGTTCCCAGATCGGGCAGTGTTATTGGGATTTCTTTGACATTCTCAGTATCAGTGCGAAGTTTAGTATTAGTGCCCGGTTAATGGCAATAGGGTCGCCCCCTTATTACATGGAATCTAAACATACCGGTAAAATGTGGGTGTATATTATTACGCCTCTGCCTAACCATTCGAGGAATACAGGCGTCATGGTGCTTATATTCCAATATTTGTTGACAGCGGAGCGTCCAGACGAGAAAGTGTCTCGTCGCAATACGGTGCGCATGGGCATCAGAGTGCTGCAAGGCCCAGGCCGGTGTCTTCCACCGCCTGTGTTGCCGCCACCCTCACCACATCACACGCTCAGTGCACTCGCGCATCACAACATGCTCCGGTAAGAACACTTAGGAAAATAGCATACCTTTTTCTTCCTGCCCTTGTCCCAATTTATTTGTGGTCGGCGCAGCAAGTCCTTTTCTTCCATTCATCCCTGTCAGGCGTCACCTCACCATTCACTTCCTTTCCCATTATATCGACCTTGACACAATCCATCCATCTTTTCTTTGGTCTCCCTCTACCCTTCTGTCCCTGCACATTCATGAAATAACCTCGTTCTTGATTGGTTGATTATAACCATTCTTATTTTAATTTAAGTAATGCTCGTTCACGTTCTAGGCCCACTTGCACCAACTTTTAAATTGTATTTAAACACGAAATTTCTATGAAAAATTGTGTTTAAATACAACTTAAACACATTTAAGAAGTTGGTGCAAGTGGGCCCTAGAGTTCTAGACAGATAAAACAAGGCTCCAGTTCAAGACCTAATCAAAATTGAATTCGTATTTTGAATCCAAACGCCGTGACACGATAGTTTAGATGAATAATTAATATCAATCCAACCCACCGGGGAATTCCTAACCACTAAAAGAGCGCCTTACGTTAATTAAGGTTAAAGTTAAGCCTACCCGAATGATTAATCAAAATGGGATAATTTGTTACTTAGGGGATCAATATTACCTACGTAGGTTATCACACTCAATTTTACCCACACATTAGTTTTAATTGGGAAATAGGGACTTTAATACCATAATTCTCTGGGTCCACAGAAACTATGTAAAACTTAGCTAGCAGTAAGTGAGAATGGTTGTATAAACTCATTATGGCCACTTTATAATCTTGGATTTACAATTTGTCTAGTAAAAAACCCAATTGTGCTACTGTAGGTTTGTTATTTCCTATCTGTAATCTTTTTGGTGTATTATTAACGGCCGTTCCCAATAACAAATCCATCAATACGTTTTTTTACTTTTTATTTTTCGACATTACATGTCAAAATTATATCTCTAGTAAGCAAGTCTACTGACGGGTTATTAATTGGGACCCGTTGTGAGAGAATGAGAGTATCTGAATATCCCATAGCACGCACGGTCAATCAAGGAACGCAAACGCAAAGTCCAGATGAAGATTAAGGGATTTCATCAGCGAATCCTGCAGTTTATCACAACCAAAATGTTAAGCGGCGAACTCCCACTGGTCTAAAGTTGATTACAATATTTAATATATTTCATTATTCATTGTTAAACTGCCTCGTTAGTCTAGTGGTTTCAAGTGCGACCGCTACGCTAGAGGTCTTGGGTTCGATTCCCAGGTCGAGCAAAGTGTTATTGGGTTTTTCTATGAAATTCTCAGTAGCAGCTCGGAGTTTGGAATTTGTTTTGTTTGTTTGGAACATGGGACCTAAACATACCGGCGAACTTTGGGTGTACCTTAGTACACCTCTGCGTAAACCCTTCGGGGAATACAGGCGTGATGGTATGTATGTATGTACGTTCATTGTAAAAAAATGGTAAGTACCTACTATAAGTCGATAACCAATTTTTAGCAATTTTGTTTCTGTGGAGTTCGATTAATGTTTGTCTATATCTTTATCTTCATAATTCATGACCCCTAGATTATGGTCGAGCTACACAATAACTGATGATTGCCCGCCATTAGACTCCACTTGTCTATTCAAAGCTGCAATGGATATTTCAGACATTACCTTGCATTTTAACTCACATATTTGCTACTAAAAGGTCTGGACTTTAAAAGTCACCATGATTCTCTTAGTTTATTTCAGTGTCAGGAAATTTCGGTGCCATCTGGTTAAAAAGATATTAAACATTTATTTGTAAAAGTGTTTTTAAAAGATATTTAAAGAAATTAATATAATTTATCAACCCTTATCATACATAATTCATCTCATCTGGTTTAACGGGCAGTGAAGATACAATATTTATATCTACCGATTCCAATAGTTTATACATGTTGTCATATATGTTCAATTGAAATGTTTCAGTTCGTTCAACTCAGATATTTTCCGTTGGGAATTTTGCGATGTAATTAACAGATCGTTGTTAATTGCTACGTTCCGTGGTTGAACAGGTATCACCCCATATTCATAATTTGCTGGAGTCGAAATGTAATCAGTACCTATTCTTTATAAAAAATCAAATTAATCCAAAACTGAAATAGGTCTTTTCAAACATGAACTATAAATTAATTAAATTGTCAGTTATAATGGTGACGGATGGTTGATTTGGGATGCGGAAAATCATCATGCATCATTTGCCGCCTAGGAACCGATAGCGATTAAAAACGCCACATGCCTTCCCTTGCCCTAGTGATTTCAAGGCCCTTAGGCCAAGAGGTGGCAAGAGAGAATCCATAAAACGTGCTCATGACTCATGACACTCTCATCATGTGATATGGATTCATGACAACCAACCAAGGGTTTGATCTGCTACGATTTTAAAACGATTCTTTTTGTTTATGCATAATATCATGCAAAGTTAAAAACTTTTGGGGCACTGCCCTCTTAGAACGCCAAAAGTATTATAAGATTGACTAAGTGCCATTAGTCACTACTAATGGCACTTAGTCAATCCTAAAATACTTTTGTAGCTATACTATACTGTAGCACTACTACTACACTTAGTAGTAGTGCTTTTGCACTGCAAGTTTGCTACTGATTTAAATACGGGAAAAATCTAAACTAATTCTGATCCCAGCATTGCGTAAAAAAATTAGATTACTTTTCTTCTAACCCAAGTAATTCCCATTTGCCCATGGCCGTAGGCGTAATTTTTAATCCTCCAGTAACAAATTGTTGATTAATTGGTAACAACGAAGGTCTGATAAATTGAGCGCAGATTAAGATTAAAGAGTTTGTTGGCGCTGGCCTAAAGTGCACTGCATGATCAAAGCAAATCGATTTCACACATATCACTGAAATCACGTTCACTGATCACTAAGCCTATTTGTAGTTATTCTAGAAAAAGGTCAAATTAATTATTTTGTACCAATAGTTAATTTGACCTTTTTATGCATCCATTTCGATTCTTAATTACAAGTTAGCTTGAATTTTGCTGAAGATATGGCCTCAAACATCTTCCACTCTTCGTACCTTACAAATTCATCATTGGCTGTTTTTTTTACTCATTATTCTACTTCACTTCCGATTATTATTGCTTCATTTCAAAGACTAGCTTTTGCCCGCACTTGCTTGAAGCTATATTAGGATTAAAAATTAATTCCAAAAACAACATTTTAGGATCCGTTCAATTAATTGAGATAAGAAGTTTACCAGTTTTTAAGTTAGAGCATATACTTTTTAGCCATCAAATCCCAATAAACAAAATTAAAATCTATTTTTGTGCCAACCCGTAACAAACAGACAAGAATTTTTAAAATCGCTTTTTTGGGTTCGGTGACGTTTTTATACTCTAATCAATGATATTATCAAGTTCGAATTAAAAATAATATAACTTTAAAGACTGCGAACAGAACCGTCGGGTAATTTAACATTAATATCAATCAAAACTACATACTTTTACAAATTATATTATCACCAACAAACTACAACTGGAAATGTTAACCTTGTTTTTATGAAAACAAGTGACCGAATTTGTCGCGTTTTGTTAATATTTAATACTTTACAGCATTCATGATCTCAGGCAGACTGGTTTCAGTGGGATAAATAAGTATTATTTCATACATCTTCTGCAGTCCAAATCTAGAACTAAACAAAAACGCAGAGCATACTGGCAATCATAAATTTTATTCCAGGTTTTAAATCTGACAGTTAAATATTCTTTTATTTGTTTTTCAATCGTATAATTTCCAGTTTCTGGGTCATGGGACTGTATTCTATAAATGTAACTTCAAGGACTGTGCAACATTGCGTAGGAATCCTAGAATCTTCTCCTATATCGTAGGTATATACCGTGGGAGAGCCATGCTTCGACACGGATGGACCGGCTCGACTGGAGTGCAACGTAGGATACCACGGCCTCACAGAAAACCAGCGTGAAACAACGCATATGTTGTATTCCACCGAGTGAGTGAGGATACCGGAGGCCCAAACCCTTTAAAATCCGGCAACGCACTTACGACTCCTCTGGTGTTGGGGGCGGCTGTAATCGCTTACCATCAGGGGATCCGTATGCCGTTTGTCTCCTATCCCATAAAAAATGTTTAAGTAGAACTGACACGTTTACAAGTCAATGGTTTGTTTATTTTTTATTATAACTTGGTTTCGGCATCTCCTAACTGACGACCTCTGAGAAGAAACACCGAAACAAACTAATAGAATCATGGTCTCTTTTAAAGTCCAGCAGCTGTCGTCCAATATGATAAACGAACAAATGTCTGTCATAACAAAACATTCTCCAACAAAGTTAAATCATACGCCGGTCAAAGGTCAGCTTCAAACACGACGTTGTTCACAAAGAATTTCTCAAAACAAATTGTATAATGGCGCAACCACGCTTTGTTACCACATCACAGTTTGCATTTTACAGGAAATGTTATTTCCCGTGTCTGGGCTGCCACTAAAGGGGCGGCTTATTTATAGTGCATGTTGAAATTAGGTTGTCTTTCAGTGTTGCTCTATCAAAGTTTCTTATGTATTATAAGTATGTATTTACAAAAAAAAAAGCATATAAGTATTATATCCATTGTCTAGTACCCATAGTACAAGCTCTGCTTAGTTTGGGACTAGATGGTGCTGTGTAAAAATGTCCGAGAAAATTTTATTTATTTAAAGTACACATAGGTAGGTACTTATTCTGGAAATACCTGATATACCTCTATTAGGTAATGGCCATGGGCAAAGAGATACTTTATAATAGCTGTTTTTTTGTTAGTATTAAGTATACATAATACTTAGCGCATCTTTTAGTTGAGTCGTGTTTTCAAATAAGGCCTGCTTGATCTAGGAGTCGATATATGATATCATATTTTTTTTTTAATTCTAAGTATTAGTCGCTTTGTATTTTGTGCTTACTAGTGTTTGCTAAGTTATCTACAAATGTATTATATCGCTATGCGTGAAAACCTGTAATTGGCTTAATGTAGCATATGCTAATTGTTTATTTAGTTTGTATAGCTGTTGGTTTTCCAATACCAAATAAATAAATAAATAAATAAATATCATAAGACTGTGAATTAATACCTATTATCTTTGTAATTAAAAAATAACTGCTGCATGTATGAAAGATTATTTACTAGAGAATGGCTCGATCGAGTTGCTTGATTCGTTCGGAAATATCACGACAATTTTTTTGAAAAAAAGAATCCTGACAGTTGGGAATTTAGATGATAAAACTTAACACAGGTGAAATGTTGCTAATACTACTGTACTGCCAGTACATATCAACACAATCCCCGTCCAGTTTTTCAATAATCCTGTATTCTCATTCAAATTTCTAATTTAATACACTCATCATATTTCTCTTTGGAGAGCCTAGTGATTCACGCAAGTCAATCTTTAATGCCATTTTACGACTGCACGTTCTAGTAAGCAGTGTTAGAAACGCCTACGTACCTTTATGATTTCTCCAAACATTCCTACAATTTATAGTTATTATGACATGTTTTCTTCATAAAACGTTACTATATATCTATACTAATATATAAAGCTGAAGAGTTTGTTTGTTTGTTTGCTTGAACGCGCTAATCTCAGGAACTACTGGTCCGATTTGAAAAAATCTTTAAGTGTTAGATAGCACATTTATTGAGGAAGGCTATATATCCTATATATCATCATGCTACGCGGACGAAGTTGCGGGCAGAAGCTAGTATTAAATATTTTTATTCATTATTAGGTACAACTGCCTCATTAGCCTAGTGGGCCTGAGCGCGACTGCTACGCTTGAGGTCCTGGGTTCGATTCCCAGGTCGAGCAAAGTGTTATTGGGTTTTTCTATAAAATTCCCAGTACCAGCTCGGAGTTTGGTATTTGTGCCCGGTTAATGGCAATAGGCTCGCCCCCTATTACATGGGACCTAAACATACCGGCGAACTGTGGGTGTACATTAGTACACCTCTGCCTAACCCTTCGGGGAAAACAGGCGTGATGGTATGTTATGTTATGTTATGTTTATTAGGTACAACTACACTACCCACTGTTTGTCCGGTTTTTTTTCTTCTAGTCAAGCCAAAGGCTTTTAACCTCCACATAGATGTTAGTATGACAACTGCGACCGACGGCTTTAAGTGCTCTCCGAGGCATGGAGGGGTCTCGATATGTTAAGAATGGTCAGCTATCCACACACCTTGCAGATCAGTAGATCAGTTTAGATCTTACTTATCCACGAACCCCTCAATATGCAATCTGTATACTGAGTATACTATATAATGAGCGAAAACCAAAGATACAATAAGAAAAACATTACACAAATACAAAACGTGACATTGTATACAAAATACGTATTATATGGGACCCGAGCGGCGTTATTTTTCATTGCAATCTGAATGAAAGCTTCGTCCGGCTTTGTTAGCCATGCGGATCTCTAATAAGGGTCTCGCCTCGCCCAAAGTTATTCATGCGGAACCCTTTAGAGAGCTCTGGCGAGGTTCATTGCCTTTTAGATTGCGCTTTCAGGCCAGTTGCACAGGATTTGTATTCTTTTCAGCTCGTATTGATACCTTTTCCTTTCAATGTTGAAAATATCTATTGTAAAGTTTTTTTTGTTATTCTGATATTTGCCATTTTTTATGGGATAGGGGTCCAAACAAGTAGACGGATGACCTGTTGGTAAGCGATTACCGCCGCCTACCCTCAACACGAGAGGACTCGCAAATGCGTTGCCCGCATTTTAAAAGGGCTTGGGCCTCCGGTATCCTCACTCACTCGGCGAAACACAACGTAAGTGTTGTTTCTCGCCGGTTTTCTGTGAGGCCATGGTATCACTCCGGTCGAGCCGGCCCATTAGTGCCGAAGCATGGCTCTACCATGTCATAATGTAATAAGGCAGTTATTAATTTAATATGCGATCTTTACTTGTAACCATTTCTCATTACTACTACGTGTCAATCTATCCGGACCATCGCATTACCTTCCTGAATTTATTATCCTTTTTATACCGTAACTTCTAACATCAGCTTCAACATGACTGCCTTGCATGCATTCGTAGCGCAATAACGCAAGATCCATGCCCGTAGTAGTTATTCGTAGCAGATATCAAGACACGTAGGCACATAGCTACGATCGTAGCTGCTACGCACGTAGCAGTTTAATTGCCGTCTGCCTTGATATTATTATTGTGACGAATTATGATTTATTGATGTATTTATAAATTAAGGACCTCTTGCACCAACTTCTTTTAAATTATATTTAAACACAATTTTCATTGTTATTTTGTGTTTTAATACAATTTAAACACATTTAATAAGTTTGTGCAAGTGGCCCTCAATTAACTTTTTTATGTAAGTATTATTTTAAATATTTTAATAAAAAGAACATAAATATAAAACATAGTAGTCCAGCGGTTTCGGGAACAGGGTCTAAGCTACTGGTGGTGGTCAGAGCTCCAAGGCTTGGTTAATTTATTTATTACTAAGTTTTAAGATTATAAAGATTCCTTCAATCAAAATAACTCACATTGATAATACTTTTGGACCCCTTGAAACTCATTTAAAATAATATTTTAAATGAATATTTTTTTATGGCAACATAGTTTCAGCAATTTCTGCCAGTGTCGTGTAATAAATAAATAAATATCTCTTTTAATATTTTCTGAGTCTTTTCTTTTTAATTTTACAACTTTGACGTAATCAATTATTGACATTTGACAATGGCTTGACACCAACAATGACACTTGACATAAAATGACGTGAAAACACAGTGCTTACGGGATGAAAATAATATGGAAAACAAAATGAAGAAACTAATTCTAGGCAAAGCGATGCTTATAAAAAATTTCAGGTTATACTTACAAACTTTTTTGTGAATTCAGGCGGATTGGTGTATTATAATAAAAAACCTAACAAGCAGACGGATCGCCTGGTAAGCGATACCGCCATCTATGAACACCCGCAACACCAGAGGAGACTCGTACGTCTCCAGGCTTTTAAAAGACTTTGGGCCTCCGGTATTCTCACTCATTCGGCGAAATACAACTTAAGTCAGCGTTATTTCACGCTGGTTTCCTGTGAGGCCGTGGTATCACTCCGTTCGAGCCGGCCCATTCGTGCCGAAGCATGGCTCTCCCAATATTCAATATTTTCAATAGAAATCGTAATAAGTGTTCATAAGTAAATAAAACACCGTCACTTATAAATAATATAGATGGCGCAATGCATATTGAGAAGATAAACAACTAGATTTAATAATAAAATTTAACTTAAATCGTTGATGGAAATCGTTTAGTAAAAAAACGTATTATGATATCAATTTATATTTGACATACATAAATAAATGTGTGCGTAGTGTCCGTTGTTTGAGGTTGAACGGTAAAAAAGCAGGAAAATTCACTCAATTAAATGTTTTTGTGCAAAAATATTGAAATTAGACCTAGATAAAAAGCCTATTATGTCATTCCAGACTTTAATCTATCTCGGTGCCAAATTTTATCTAGATTCGCGTGCAAGAGTAACAAACATCCATACGTCACAAACTTTCACGTTTATAATATTAGGATTTGTTCAATACCTACATATTTATTCCAAATGGGATTAATCAGCTGAATGTATGTGCGTAGTTAAAAAAGTTAGCAATTATTTAAAAATACATTAGCATTAGTTATTCAAAGGCAAACTTTCACGATAACTCAATTGTAAAATGAGATTAAAACTCTCAAACTGTGAGGTTTAGAAAGTTGATTAAAAAATTTAACAAATTAACTATGCATCGACTTTATTCGCAGGTTGAAAAATAAAGTCAAAATGGAGTCGGATGAAAACTGCCGCCCGAAACCGGAGGAGATCGGTGAGTTTTGTAATTAAGTTAGAATTGTAAATGAATTAGATTTTCCCTAGGTAATCTTATTGGATAGATTTCGTTCGTTGAGAAGTAATCTCGAGCTAATTGTGTTGGTGTGATTTAGATATTAATTTTACTTTTAGTTTTGAATGTATAAGCTGGGAATAGAATATACTTACTCACGGAGAGCTATGTGATGTTGGGATCCAAGCAGGTAGTTAATAATAGGAAACAACCACCTTGTTCAACGTGCGTTTATTGAGAGGCCACATAATTATAAAATAATGCGCATTAGGTAAAGTAAAAGGTAAGTGCATGGCATCATATGTCATCATAAAGGAGTGTTTACATATAGTATTATACTCATATGGAGCTTACATACTAACATACACTTCAGCTATACTTACCACTTAAAAATGTGCATTTCTTACCTGTATTTTTTTATGTGGGAGCTTTTGTGTCTAACTGCTTGAAAAAGGCCTCAGTCCAGGGACTTCTTTCTAGCCATTTTTTAAAGAAAAAAATGATTAAATCAGGATTCGAACCTGTGTCCTCCGGCCCTGCCACCGGGATCACTTTCGAATTTCTCTTCCATATTACCTACAGTTGAATTATGCTTATAGTTAGAATTTAAAGCATTATTATGTAATAAATTTTGGATATATAAGCGTCCATGTTACTTGCGTCGTTGACGCAAAAATGCCAACGCATTTTGGTATTCATAAAAGATGATGTATAAGTTTCAACGCAAAAGTTAGATTGCTTATAATTTACATTAATTTTGTACCTACTCGACCGCTATTAACAAGTTTTAAAGTGCACCATTGTACCTACCTATATAATTATTCCCAAGCTTTCTTTACATAAAGGTCTCTAAAATAAACTATGTCAATTTAAATTCAGCATAAAAGTTACAAGCCAACAGCATAATTACATTAGCAAGTTGCCGCGTCAGTTCATTTCACCGCGTTACGAACTTGAGATTAACTTTAATATGGCATAAAGGTGGGTAGTTGAAAGTGTGGGTTGTTTCAGAAAACTCGCAGGTTCAACCGCCGCGGGCGACTGTTGAGAAACCATTTCTTCTGTCTGATGGAAGGTGAGTTTACATTATCCTAACATACCATCACGCCTGTATTTCCCGAAGGGTTAGGCAGAGGCGTACTAATGTACACCCACAGTTCGCCGGTATGTTTAGGTCCCATGTAATTGGGGGCGAGCCTATTAACCGGGCACAAATAACTCCGAGCTGCTACTGGGAATTTCCTAGAAAAACCCAATAACACTTTTGCTCGACCTGGGAATCGAACCCAAGTATGTGTGATCGCTTGAACAAAGATTGATAAGAAAACTTTTAAATTAATTAAAATAATAAAGACGTGATCTCTTTAAAAAAAAAATTAAAAAAATCGGTCCACGTTGACGAAAACATCGATGTACATACATAAAAAACGTAAATACAGACGAACATCGAACCTCCTCCTTTTTTGAAGTCGGTTACAAAACCGACCGATTCAATAAACTCTTCAAACAATAGTCACCAAGTTGCAATCAGCTATAACCTCGAACGCTTTGTCTTACTGTGACGTTGTACAAATAGCTGGAGTTAATATTGTTCACTTGCGGTTTACACCAAGGGTTTACGTAATTATTATAAATGAAATTGATTACGCGGTGAGTACGTGTCTTCAAATGATATTAGGTAGATACCGCACAAAATTATGTTTATAGTCAACTAGCTTCTGCCCGCGACTTCGTCCGCGTAGCGTGATGATATATAGCCTATAGCCTTCCTCAATAAATGGGCTATCTAACACTGAAAGATTTTTTCAAATTGGACCAGTAGTTCCTGAGATTAGCGCGTTTAAGCAAACGAATAAACAAACAAACTCTTCAGCTTTATATATTAGGTAGTATAGAAGTATAGATATAGATTTCAATCTTAAGTAGATAATCAAGTTCAATTTAAACCTTTGTCTTTGAATAACTAGCTTTTTATTACAAGCGATGTCAAAGTCAAAGTTCTTTATTGCTTCATATTTATACATAGAATGAATCAATACTAATTTATATAGTAAAGATAATTATCCTATACAAATTCAAACTGTTAATAATTAAACGATTCAGTATTTGTTTTTCATATACATAAGGGAGCTCACATATTATTTATTTTCTATTACATAGGTATAAACCTTGATATACCTATAAAGTCTGGGTAATTACGTGAGGTATTCCAAAATCTAGGCCTGATAAGTATTTAATAGGAATGATTTTGAACCACATTACATTGCTGAATTTATCGGCAAGACACTTACTTACGAAAAAAATATTTTTCCCTGAGCCCCCCGCAAAAAAGAGCTTGTACCCTAGATGGGAGGTGTCAGGGAAATTTCCACCTTCCTTCCTATTTTCCTACACTAAATATGTACCCTAAATAGTTACTTTTACTTATGCTAATGGAATCGTTTTGTGCACAATATAGCCGTTGGCAGAAAATGACCGTCTTTACTTCACTTATTCAACGCCCGTCGGAATCCAGAATACATTAGGTTTTATCGTGGAGATTATTTTCCTTTTAGTCTCTCTTCATGCAACATAAACGCTAAACTATAGTTGATCACAGCTTTCCAATCAATGAGATTATTTTTCCTTTGCTTAATTCAAAAACTATATTTTTATACCTTTTAGATATTTTGTTTTAATCATCATCAACCTATAATATTGTCCCGGGAACGGGGAACGGGTTTCCTCTCAGAATAGTCCACCACGCTAGCCTAGTGCGGATTGGCACTTCAAACACCGTCAAGAAAACCTTTCATGCATGCAAGATTCCTTACAAAGTTTTCCTTCACCTTTTAAACATGGTAAGTAACTATTAATGCGCACATGACTTTGGAAGTCAGAGATGCGTAGCTTGCATTGGAACTACAGCACTTTGACTTATATAATTAGTAAATTATTAGCTGAAGAGTTTGTTTGCTTGCTTGAAATCTCAGGAAATACTAGTCCGATTTGAAGAAAAAGAAGGCTATAGGCTATAATATATCATCACGCTAAGACCAAGTAACTATTCCTTGCGGACGAAGTCGCTAGCAGAAGCTAGTAAATTAATAAATGTGTTTATTGTTCAACAGATACTGTAGGTAACACTTTCTACTAGATTATGTGCAAAAAGTATACAATTAGTGTACTGCTGGTATTTAAAATAGGAAACCCTGTGCTATAAGTACCAGAAACCTTTCAATGACACAGTTAAGCGATTCATAAGTACAATCGACAAACTTGGCGGTGAACCACCCTTAAGGCAAAAATCGCTTGCATCGAGCGCGCGGGCGTGCTGTGCGTTACTACCCCTTCCTCTCGCCCCGCCGATATCCCCATGCGCGTTACTTGATACTTTGAATTTCTATTAAATCGTATGATGAGTTCTCATTTTAAAATATCCTAATTGGCGGAAGTGAAATGTGGTGTCGGTGACGTATCGACAGTCGTTCAAAGGATTTTGTTATAAAAATGGTCGACCGCCAAGTTTCGCGACTATACATACTAAATTACAATGTAGACATTCTTAAATAATTTTTCATAAAAAGGTATATAAAGTAAAGCAAGACAGAATTAAAACTAGTAAATATTATACACACTATTATTATTATTATACACATATATTATTAAATACACAATATTATAGACACTAGACACCATTTCATGATAAATTATCAACACAAAACTGAGAGAAAACTCGATCTTTCGGTGGATAACGTGAAATTTTGGCAGGCAATAAATTATAACATTTCTGCGTAAACAAAAGCCCAAGCTTATCAAGTCTAGGACAAGTCTTATGTATAAATCATTAGGTATATATATAATTTGTATTCGTTAAATACACAAAACTGCCTCATGAGTCTAGTGGTCTGAAGTGCGACTGCTACGGTAAAGGTTCGATTCCCAGGTCGACCGGTGTTAAAGGATTTTTCTATAAAACTCTCAGTAGCAGCTCGGAGTTTGAGCTCGACCCTTTTACATGGGACGAACTGTGGGTGTAATCTACATCAGTAAGCGTCTGCCTAACCCTTCGGGGAATACAGGCGTGCGTATGTTATGTATGTTTGTAGTAGATACACAGTTCATGATAATATTAAATTGTTTACTCCAGTAACATTATTACGTAACTATAAATTGCTAGCTGCCTCTGCTGCTCAGCAGAGTATGATTGGCTTATTGCTCTATTGGCAATAGGCTCTCAACTGTTTACATGTGACCTAAAATGGATGACCTTTAACCTAACCTAGGAATTCAATGATCACTACATAGTATAAAACAAAGTCGCTTGCCGCTGTCTGTCCCTATGTATGCTTAGATCTATAAAACTACGCTACGGATTTTGATGCGGTTTTTTTTAATAGATAGAGTGATTCAAGAGGAAGGTTTTAAACTAAGGTTTTATCATAATCCTACGACTCTTAGGTACGGGGCAGCGTGGGTGAAACCGCGGGCGGCTCGCTAGTAGTATATAATATACGATTCTTTTTGTGAAAATTGATTTCTTCTGATTTCTTAGTTGATTAAACTTTGTTTATTTGCTTCTACTATCTAATGAAAATTACTTTCATCATACAGAGTGGAGTTAGAAGCGTGGCTGGACAAACCGACATATTCCCATGGAGAGTCCATCAGAGTAGGCGTGGTCGTCGCCAATCACTCGTCGAAAACAGTGCGACGGATCAAGGTAGGCCGATAGTAACTGTAAGATTAGTACTGTATTTTTTTTATCTCATTGGTAGGTTTTATAACTTATACCTATACCTAAAAGCTTTTGCCCGCGACTTCGCTCACATGAAGCTATATAAATGGATCCCAAAAAGAATTTTATCAAAAACCAACAGTGATGATCTTTTCTTTGTATGGTTCTGTATACTATACATCAGAGTGGTCAAGCTGTATCTCAAGATCCGTTTAATTTATTGAGATAAAAAGTTGACCAGTTTTTAAGTTGGAGCATATACTTTCTAACTGTACCTATATCAAATATAAATTAAAAAACTATTCGAGTAGTTTTTACACCAGACAAGAATTGAATAAAAACACATTTTTGGGTTTATATACCGTAACCCACTTGTATTTTTTTAATTTTTCAAGTATAGAAACAGCTTTTTTACGATTTTATAATAGCAGAGATAAGCTTTTACAAGCGTTTATGATTCTAGTTGGACGGTTCCATAAAGTTGATCCTATGGAGAAGAATCCGGCAAGAAACTCCATGGACATTTTAATATAAATAGTGTTACAATCTTCACTAGTTCTAAAGCTATTTATAATTAGACATATGCAATTTTGAGTGTATAGTGTTTTCAAGTCGTATAAGAGCACTCAAAGAGACTTCAAGTTTAATTAGGTATTCACATAAAACCTCTTAGCCTTTCCCTTGCATTTCTAAAAGATTCTCGTGTTTTTCCTTGGGAAATAGTCTAGAATCTTCCCGAGAGAATCTACACGTGAGATTTTCTTGTGAAGATTCTAGACTATTTCTTCAGATAGCAAAAACATTTATAGTTTTTACGTTGCCATTGGCCTACAAATTACAATATCTGAGGGTAGGGAGATCTGTAGGGTAATTCTAGCACCTACTCTTATCACTGCTCGGTGATTTTTCAGAAGTTCAGTTTTGAGATTTGATTAGATACAAATTACATTAAATTGTGAAACGTGAATACGTGAAACGTTGGTTACATTCGATATTCATGATAGGTACATCAAAGTTTAAATGTAAAAACCTTACAAAACATAATTTTGGTTGAATATACATTGTAAGTTTTTCACCTTTAAGTTCGAAAATTTGAGGATGTAAATATAATTATAAGAAGTAAATACATAATTTGAAGAATTTTAGAGTACAAAATAAATCAACTTAAAAGCATAACACTAGTCAATAAACACATATAACTAGTTACAGTTTCTTTCTTTTGTCCAGGTTATGTCCGTGGTCGTATGCTCCTATAAACTTGTTTTCTTGGCTTGTATTTATTTATACAAAAACATAATTTGAAAAGGCACCCTTACCCAGAAGTATTATGCGCGCTAAGGTTAAACCTCTGTATCTAAGAATACATATGTATGTATTCCCCCCTCCCCCCAATTACATGTTATCCTAGAGAAAGAATCCCCCCTAGAATGAATTCCTGGCCAAGGCTCTGTATACATAAATACTAATAGGTACATATCATATTAATCACGCACCCCAATCAAAGTGTAAACAAAGCTTAACAGTAGATTAGTGAACCGCTCGTGGTCACGCCTTGCGCACATAATTAATGACAATCATAAACCTTCCCCGACATCCCTCAAAATCCTATTATAAACTCAAGGAAGCCGATAATCAAGAGATTTATTTAGTACTCTTTATTTAGAATAGGTATATTAGACCGTATTCCAATATAATTTTGTTTGAATACATCTAGCGCAAACTAAACTACAAAAGTCTATGTTTCCTTTTTAAAACAATAAATTTAAACGATCTATAGCCTTAGCAAAGAAATCTCTTAAAATGGTGAAAAACCTGTAAAACACACTTCAAATATTAGGCGTTAAGCGGAGCTTGTCAACAAATCATATTTTATCGCGACTTACCGCGGCTGCCACGTCACGACAAATTACGCGTATCGCATGTCACCGACGTTGGCTAAGTACGTTGATAAGTTGAATGTACTATGTATAATTAGATACCTTGCATCTTCATCTACATTGTATCTTTGCCATAGCCATTTTACACCAACTTATAACCCATAGGAACCTCATTAAATCTAAAAGGACAAAAAATATGATGATTGTTCACTTAATTAATAGCTGTCTAGTTAATATCTCAGTTAAGATTAATTGGCAGTTAAGGTGAAACCCTAGACTATTCGGACACGTTGTCAATTGCACATGAATAAAACTAAACCCTGAATACAATAAACCATAACATATTATATCAATCTACGTATATAGGTAATACACGCCTAAACTTTTCACCGATTTTCCTCAATAAATTCTATGTTGTAGGTAGGTATGCTATCAATCTTGTAAACAAATAATTTAGTAAAGAAGCTAATTAGTGTAAACCTAAACAACAAAATTGCATTACATACCTACAACAGAGAGTTTAGAATGAATAAACGAACAATCACTAAGGAACAGGCTGGCTTGACAACAAATATCGTAGGTACACATAGCCAACCGAGCTTTGTATATGAAATTAGACCGCGCATTAGTTCCGCCCGCCGAGCCGAACCGCGACGCCCTTAATGTGAGGCGACGTTTAATTATGACGTTATTTTATACTTAATGTGAAATTTCCATTCAAGTAACAAGCGGAAAATTTCATCCACTTAAACGCCTTTATTATAAGCATTTAATGATTGTTGTGTAAAGAAGTTTTTTTTCTTTCGCAGGCGTTAGTGGTACAACATGTGGACGTGTGCATGTTTTCCAATGGAAAGTTCAAGAATGTTGTCGCTCTTGTGAAGGGCAATGATGTCGTCCTTCCAGGCCAGACACACACTCACACATACACGCTCACACCGCATAGAGGTAAGTTTATAATTTCAATTTTCAATCACATAAAATAATCAACGATTCTGGCGTCTTTTCCCAAGTTCAAAGCCCCCACAATTTCTACGTGCCATATCCACACATCAAGTTACAAAATTGTTTACAGGTATCACCAAAAATTGGATCGCACTCGAAGATTCTTACTCGAAAACAGGCGCCAGCCTCGCGTCAACAGTACTTAGCAACAATACTCCAGAAGATAGAAATGTGTTTGCTATATACGTATCTTATTACGTCAAAGTCAAGCTTACATTTAGCGCAATGGGTGGCGATCTTTCGATAAAATTACCCTTCACACTAACACATTCTTGTATCAATGAGGCGCCCACAGACAGTGTAACAGAAGAAGCTACTCATAGAATGATCTTAGAAGGAAAGGAAAATAGCGAGGACGAGGATAGTAAAGCTGAAATAGAAAGAGACAAGCAAAACAATAACGGAGAAGACGGACCCCAAGGAAACTTAAGTGAAGAAGCTGAAGTGAAGTCTCCGGAGGACCACCGTTGCGTTGCTGACGTTTTAGTGAATATTGAAAACAAAATGGATAGACCAAAGAAATTTGAAGGACAAACAGAGGTGCGTACAGTGAAACCCAGCGATGAAAAATTGGATCTTATTGTCAAATACCCAGGTTCGGACACGTGATCCGACGAGGAACTAGACAATACAGGCCAGGGTGAAAAGACTGACACACATGTGACCACGCCAGCAATCAATAAATGCAAGGATGAGGTCCAAATTCAAAAGAGTGGTTTTGCCGAAAATCTCAAAAGAGCCGTGTGTTGTATAGACAAAAGACGACAGTCATAGCTTAGGACAAACTTATTCCATTATTGTTATACATATAAAAGTACGGAATAAAAATATAACCCAATGTTGACATTTATTTTCTAATATTTGCAATTCGCGAGGGCAAATGTGTGTGTTTAGTAAACAAACTGAAGAAACACTTCAATTTCGCGTACAAATATAATATGTGGTTCACATGTTTCAGAAAGAAATGTTTTTCTTACATTTTCCTTGACAATTTATTGTGCTCGTGAATTACAACATATTAAATTGACTTTACGTAGAATGATTTAGGTTTAAGTACTTCGAAGGGCGTAAGAAGACTAAAAAAAACGACGTCAATCGCAAATCGTCTGAAGCTATCGAATTGCATCTAGTCATTAATTCAGAGGTAATTTGAGCATGTATTTTATTATTAGTGTTTTTGATGGATATTGTAAGACTTGTCGGTTAGCCGACACATGAAGCCTGAATGGATATTACGCTTACTAAATCGTAGTCGGTGTTAGTAGTCTTATGGTAAGATATAATGATAAAAATATTAAAAATGTTTAGTGATATTCCTAAACACAGTAGACCCTTTACATACTTGCTTAGAACGTCGTATTTTACATTCAAAAGAAATTATTTGCTTTTATATTTGGATGCTTTAGTTTAAGACAAAATGGAAGTATTTATACACAACCGTTATATTAATAAGGTATTATTGAAAGTTCAATGAATAATACAGGTTAACAAAATCTGATTCTGGTAGAGAAAACTGTTTAAAATAAATCAAAAATTTTAAATGAGCGAACGAACGTTTCCACGACTGAACGCTTTTTTCCGAAAATACAAGCTAAGTAGGTACCTATTGTACCTAAATTACATTTAAACCGTGTCTACTAATTGTAATGTTAATTGTAATAACTCTGCGTCAGTAAATACTATTTTATTTCTTAAATATAGAGAAAAATATAAACTTAAAGCTAGGTATTTAATTTCAATCTATAGTTTCCATTAAGATAACGACAGCTTACAGAAATTCATCTGTTGCTATCAAAACAAAACCTTTAACTTTTGGTGTATAAACTTGATTTCATTCATTATAAGTTGATTCTCAATCGGTTGAGAAGATAAATTAGCTTTTCTTTATTGATTGCACCATTTGCACCTAAACAAAGTTGATTAATGGCCGCAAATATTTTGAATGATTACAGTGTGTATAAAGGGAAGATTAATTGAAACTGTCGTTGATTTACTTATACATAGTTTATATTATGTTATTACTAACAATGAATAATTTATATCAGTTCTGTCACTGGTTGATTAGCTATTTTAATAACGATTTCAGTAACGGTTATTATAGTTAGATTCAGTTTTTTTTTCTATTGATCCGCTTTTTCACCTCGTAAAGCGGAATACGCAGAACTTCTATTACCACTCGTATAACAAGACAGAATTGGCATCTTGCAGAGTTATCAAGATCATTTCATTCATGATGAATCTAATAGGATTACAACATTCAAAATATATGTAGCAAAGTAGCACTATTGAAATAGCGTTATGTTAATAATAAAATAATTTATATATATTATTAGAATTCAGGTTTTTATTTCTATTAGAAAAGTAAAATTGAAATTACATAAATTATTACATACATTAAATTACATATTTGAGTTTACTGTTGGTTTGAATCATACCTAGTCTAAAATATTCGATTTAATTGCACATAAATTCATACAAATTAAATATAGATAATTAGTAATTTCACAAGATTTTGAACCTGTGAAATAACATCGGGATAGGATAACTTAAAGCACTAACAGATGTCAGCACCTCCGACTTTAAATACGACAGCAAATCAAAACGTGTTATTTTGACATTAGCAATTATGTCAAAGAGCGTTCAGCCAATAAGATTTCATCAGTCAAGTTGGAGGTGGCGTCATTAGTTCCTCAGTTTTCTACTCAATTGTTATTCTGATGCAATTAAGTTGAAAATTACCAGTACTGATTCATTATTGTAGTTATTAATTTGTTGTAAAATAATTCATTAACATATTTTGTAGATAGCCTAATAATATTCTAGCCCTCGTATTCATAAACGTCATAGACACTAACTACCTCTTACTTCATAGAGCAAATGACATGGACAGGTAGTCTTTTTTTTAAATAACACATCTCTAAACATCAAGTTTATGAATAAGGGAAGTAACATTTTTTGTATTTTAAGCGCACTATTTGTAGATGGAAAATGTAACTAGAGATATTTTTCAGTGTTTGTATATATTGTAAATATACTTCAGAATTTTTCCATTGTTTTGAATTTAATACCGATCTCCAATTTACCAATTTCATGTAAGAAAATATATTGCTAGACCCCAATTTATTTAAGGTCACGATTATTTTAAAAGGCTCTTATAAAAACATTATGATGGCAATAATATCATACAAAATTGTTAGTTGAAGATAAATAGGCTTGCAACATTAGATACTTTCCCTTGTCAATTAGTATCATCAAACATTTTACTACGTGCGCCGCGAGTGGCGCCAGTGTCGAGCAAGACTAAGTAAACTGTGCGGCCGCCATTTTCTAGCGCGCATAAATTATTTCAAAACAGACTAGCCGTGAAATTACTTGTGAAAATATAAAGTGCTATCTAAATCATACATCCTACTAATATTATAAATGCGAAAGTTTGTGAGGATGGATGTATGTTTGTTACTCTTTCACGCCAGAACGGCAGAACGGATCTGGATGAAATTTGGCACGGAGATAGATTATAGTCTGGAATAACACATGGGCTACTTTTTATCTGAAGTCCACGCAGACGAAGTCGCGGGCAGAAGCTAGTAATTAATAAATAACAGTGCTTGTGTAATCTACATAAAGCCGAGCAGAGCAGTGGCCGCCGCACCGTCACCGGTGGTAAGTACCTACCCACCTCATTGGCAAAACGATTTCAGCAACAAAATTATAAAATACTACCTAGGTACCCTAATTTTATAAAGTTCATTTTTATTTTATTTTTGTTATCAACTTACCCTTAAAATTTTCCATAAATTAGGAAAAGTACTTTCAGTGCGGGTTTTCTGATTCCAGAAAATTATTTTCCTGTTATGTATGTACAATGTACCGATATCAGGTTGTTTCGGATAACATTTACCAAATTTAATTATGGAATTTACTGTTTCTGTTTATGTATCGATATTTCCAATCATTAACCTTAATATATATGTATATTATATTTATAATATATTTTTCCGGGTATCATTTTGTGTTTTATATTACTCAGAAATATTGCTTCCTTTGTTGCCATACATTTGGTATTACGGTAAAGACGGTTATTACTCGCGACTAGCGTTTTGTAGACTGTCGGGAGTTCGATTCCCATCTGAATTTTTGTGTTCCATTAAATTACATAATATTTGTAGAGTGCAGGTGAAGGTGAATCGCCTTTAAAAAATACGTTTACCTATTATTTATTAAATTATATAAATTTCAATTTATCTAGTAGATTTAAAAAGTGTCACACTTTCCGCCTAGAACTACCTACCTAATTCAACGTAATTTATAGCGGCAGTTAGTTTAACCATTTGCTTTTATCTACCACAAGGTTCAATGTCATTAATTTACAACTTCATAAACAAGATAGCGTACTGTCGTTTGCAGCATGACACGCCAATGCAATTTTGAGCTGTATTGACATTTTCAGTTAACGAAAATTGAAGTTGTTCTGAAATCTGTTATAGCGCTTTCTAGGCAAAGTGAACGTGTAGGTACCTTGATATCTCGAATATTCGGAAACTGAATAGCTCGGTGAACGTGGATTTCTGCATTTTCCATTAGGAAACAATATTTTGTATTGTCCTCTATAGTTTAAATTAAAAGCACCCTTTTTGTGAAACTACTAACTTCTTTATTTCTTTTATTAGCTAACTCATTATTTATAACTAGAGACAGACTTTCCACGAGACAGGCTTGACCTAGTGTGGAGGTCATAGGAAACATTATTTTCTCCATACAACATGTTATGCTCAATAAGATGTAACACATACCTACCTCTGTATGGAAATGTAATACTTATAATAGCAAATATGTGTAACGTCAGGGAATCTGGCTGCTTGCATATTAAAACTTTGTGGAACCGATTTTTGCAATATTTTTTGTAATACTTGAACTGCCTCAATAGTCTTAAGTCCATGAGTACTATTCTGCGGTTCTTGGTTCGATTCCCAGGTCGAGTAGCATAAGATTCACACAAATCGCATAAATCTCCAATGCATGCAGTTTCCCTGGCGATATTTACCTTCACCTTTCAAGTAAGTGATAAATAAGAGGTACATTATTTGCATGCCTTGGATGACAGTCATTACTAGGCCATATTATTAGGTAATCATTATCAGTCTCATTAGCCTAGCGGTGCTGAGCGTGACTGCTATGGTAAAAGTCCTGGGTTCGATTTCCTGGTCGAGCAAAGTTTTATTGAGTTTTTCAGTTCCCAGTAGCAGTTCGGAATTTGTACCCGGTTATATACTGCAATAGCAATAGGCTCACCCCCTATTACATGGTACCTGAAAATACCGGCGAACTGTGGGTGTACATAAGTAAGCCTCTGCCTAACCCTTGGGGGAATACAGGCGTGATGGTATGATACGTTATATTATCACATGTAAACTGCCATTCCTCTTTATAAACGAATCAATCCACCATCCTCGCTGCGATAATATTTTCGTAGAATGTAATATAATAACAAAATATGGGAACTTTACTAAATTGAATTTACATGACATTACATTTGCCCAGAGCCATCTGAATTCATTGAAAACTTATTCAAATTGTTGAATAAATTTCCAATTAAATTAAAACTTGTGTGCACCTACATACCTTTTGTTATGATTTCCGTTCAACAATAAAGCCAAAGAACGGTCCAATTGTTGGCTGTAAAGATATTTAGCCTTAGGTATTACCTGCGTGTTTTGTGGAATACTTTTTTTATTCTGCAAATCGTTTCATTAACTTATTAATAATTGTACACAAAACAAAACAGATCGGTTTACAGGGCACACCAACGTAGATGTTGGTGTGCGTAAACTCAACGCGTTATTACTTCGCCTATATTTACTAGTGTTAGCTTTACAATAACCCGTTGTCCACACACTTGCAATTTCTTGTTGCTTCACATTATATATGAAACAAAGAATATGAAGCATAAATTCAAAGGTATTATCAATTGATACCGTGGCATAGGTGTATATGCAAGCAGCTGGTGTGACATTAGTCTTATGATCAAATCACGCCGGGCCCGGCGCTAACTTTTTGCATTATTATCATAATTTTTTTTCGTTTTGTTGAATTTTTATTTTTGTTATTTACCTGATAATAAGAACATTATTCCAGAAAAATGATATATGGAAGAAAATATTAAACAATGTGTAATATGATAACAACAATATTTATTGACATGGTTTTTTTAAATTATAAATACTTACAAATTAAATAAAGACAAATATTCTAAGTGGGACAAAAATTCACTTTGATTTTCATATTCAAGAGGGTAATTTATTTATTAATGATATGAATAAACATGTTAGTAAGTTAGATAATAAGATACTAGCGATCCTAAATTGTAATCTCACTAACAATAACATCAATCATGTAATACAAATTACCCCCTGATATTTTTAATAGCCGATTGGTGCGCCATCACTATCTATTACTTGTTGCAAACGTGTCCTCATGCTAGCAACCATATTCCAAATCAGAGCCACGAAACGATTCCCATGACGAGGTAACGACATCGTCTAAATTAAATTTGGACCTGACTTCAGATGAGTCCCAGTTTAGCACCATGTGACCCCATAGGTTTTCAATGGGGTTCAGGTCAGGACTTTTTGATGGCCATTCAATAACAGTAAAGTTTTCTTGGACGCTTAACCAACTTTGCACGAGTCGCGCGCGATGCACAGCGCAGTTTTTATCATGCACGAAGTAAATGTGTTCTTGCGGGTATGCAACACGCACAGTTGGTAGCATCACGTTAGCACGTTATTGTTGAGCGGCAGAATACATTTATTTGGGCAGTGCGGTAATTCAGGTAGAATTCTACCACCCCAATCTACCTCAATACTACAAACGGTGGATAGACAATACACTTCTACCTAACCCTTCGGAAATACAGCTGTGGTAGTATGTTAAATTATATTTCAGTATTTTCTCTACGTAAAAATATAAAAAATATTTTGTTGTTTGAAGGACTTCTTTTTAGCCGGCTTTGTAAAATAATTGGGAAAGCTTAGGCACGAAGCCTAGTACAGTCTGTATTTTTCTTTGAAATACTAAATTACATTTTATTTCATGGAAAACCTAGAAGTCTGGTATAGGTACTGTTGACAAAAGAGTTAGGTATACAATACAGCTAACGATGTCTGTGCTTTGACTACGCTTGAATAAATACGAGGTCGATATTCCCACATACTGTCCCAGTGCTTACACGGGTCTCCTCTCGGAGTGAAAGGGGTTAGGCTATAGTACTTCATGCTAGCCTACTGCGGGTTGGCAGACTTGCCGTTGAGAAAATCGAATTTAGGAAAGGTTTCCTCAAGATGTTTTCCTTCGTCATTCAAGCTAGCAATAATAATTAATGATAAATACGCACATGATTCCGAAAATGTGATTATATTAAAAAAGGTATGACGGTGAATATATTTTTAAAATGCATGGTGTGTTCAGAGTAATAAATAATGAATGTTAGTTTTTTAATTTATTATAATCAACAAAAATATAGTACAATTTATTCAGTAAGTACAATTTCGCCATACTGCTTGATACAGTTTGTTGACGGAAGAGGCGCTCTGTTATCTAGTTACTATTCTTAGGTTTAATTATAATATTCTTATGATCTAATATACATAGAACTTTTTAACTACAATCTGTAAAACCCGATATAATGACTAAAGTAATCACTGCAATAGGGCTATGTATTATATTTTAATACTCACACCACAGATAATAGAATACTAGTCTCACACTAACTTGTCCGACCCATGAAGGTATTGTTATATATCGTAATCCGGTTCTATTTAATTATTTTGACTATACAAGAAAAAAATAACATTAATAGTCTTAGGGCCACTTGCACCAACTTAATAATTGAATTTATACACGATTTTTCATAGAAATTTTGTGTTTAAATACAACTTAAACACATTTAGAAGTTGGTGCAAGTGGCTCTTAAAGTAGTACATTTTAATGTTTTTTTATTATATTTGGTGATGTGATTGGGATTCCTGAGGCCGTATTAAGACGTGCATGCCATCATTTTCCGCTCGAAAGAGAGGGATGCTGCTCTACAGATTAAATAGCACTATCCCATTCTCACAACCTAATAATGTCCTTATCAGATCAATCAATCAATTCAATTTATTTGCAAAAATATGGTACAATAGTTGATACAGGTGCATTTGTTTCACATATTCTGCCATAGAACATGGCGTGCAAATGTAATTACAATGTCAATAGATTAAAATAGATTATTAAATTATTAGAAATATTAATTAGACATAAATTATAATGTTATGTCCCTTAAATAATCCTTAATATCTTAATAATCTTAAGATCGAACTGGGTTTTTTAAATATAGTGTATAATTTCGTGTTTCTAATGTGATACTATCAATATTTGTTTTAAGTAAGTATCTCCTGAGCATCTAATAAATTGACACTAGAACCTAGTTATGACCAACCTGTATCTAGCGTCATTGACATTAAATCGAAGAACAAGAAAAAGCTCTCACATTAGGTCGAGTGTTACAATAAAATAATAGAATAGGTTATAACTTTCTCACACATAGAGCCACTTAAGTGACGTAGCAAGAATCCATTTCGCGACGAATCGCAATCTAACCGAAGTACTAGTATAGCATCCGGACTAAATAAAATGAGGGCATAGTATAGAAACTAGGGTTGCCAAATATACTTATTACTAGCTTCCGCCCGTGACTTAGTCCGCGTAGCGTGATGATATATAGCCTTCCTCAATAAATGGGCTATCTAACACTGAAAGAATTTTTCAAATCGGACCAGTAGTTCCTGAGATTAGCGCGTTCAAGCAAACAAACAAACTCTTCAGCTTTTTAAATTAGTATAATATACATAGATAAGTACCCTACTATATTTGATGGCTAACTGTTTCTATTATGGTGTTGCAAGCGTACCTACATAGGCTACGATAACCGCTTACCATCAGGTGGACCGTATTCTTGTTTGCTACCTAAGTGGTAGAAAACGAAAATAATGTTTTGACTAAATTAGGTCGGTATTTATTCCTGACAATCTTTGTCATAAGCTGACAACCTCTGCGAACGTTAACAGCAGTTTAATATCCACTTAGATGTATAAAATGTGATACCCGTTTAAAAGCTATGTGACCTATAGAGTTATATTTGGAATGGTCTTTTGAGCCAGAACAGTGTCTGTAATTAGGAAATTTTAGGTAAAAGTATTGGATTTTTTATGGACAATAATCAGAAATGCGAAACATTTACGATTTTTTTATAGAATATGGGGGCAGACGAACAGACGGATCACCTGATGGTAAGCAATTACGTCGCTCATGGACACCGTCAACATCAGAGGAGTAACAAGTGCGTTGCCGGCCTTTTAAAAGGGTTTGGTCTTAAGGTATCCTCACACACTCGGTGAAACATAACGCAAGTATTGTCCAACGCCAGTTTTACTTTAGTTTAATACGGCTAAGTTTGTATTTATCACACAATATTCCTTTCACGTTTTACGCCATTACAGTACTCAATAGAATTGCTTTACAACCTTTTTACAGCCTTGTTGAATGCTGAACCATTTGGAAAAGTCGTTTCAACCTTCCGTTTATTATCCTGCCGATAGATGGCGGCGGCGGCTTATCACGCGGACCGTCAATGGGGTAAAGCTGAAGGCTATAGTGGCGGTAAAAATAAGCTGAAATGGCAAAATCCAAGTGAAAACTATAAAGATATCGGATCTTTTGATGTTGGTTTTGATACCGCTGTGTGTGGTTTTACGATTATGTACTGACTATATAACTTGTGCAGGTGAAACAACCTTCTTTAGTCAGATTTCTGCACATAAAATTACCTACATATTTTGTTTTAGAGATGCACAACACTTTAACGAAGTAAGAGTAACGCGAATGTTGAGGAATTAAAAGATAGGGAGTGCCGAAGATTAATTACTGTGCTACTGCCAAAAGTCTTTATTTGATTCTATTAGATATACTGTGAAAAATTCACTCACGAAACACTGTTAAATGCTACAAAGTTCTAACAAATAAGACAACGCGACGGAACATTGTAATTTTCAGCTCCCTCATTAGTTAAGTGGTCGTAAGCACGACTTCTATTCTAGAGGTCCTGGGATAGATTCACGGATGGTTCGCAGTTTTATGAAATTCTCAGTAGTACCTAAGTAAATTAGTTTGGATGGAAAACGGCTCGCCCCCTATTACATAGGACAAAAATTAAATTAGTACCTGCCCACCCCTTCAGGGGATATAGGCGTGATGAATGTATGTACTTCTATACTGTGTCAATATTTTGTTATCATTTATCTGTGGTAATTTGTTATCTAAATCCTCGTTTAATGGCGCGACCAGGTGAGCCCGTGAAATATTCCACCGATTATTCATGTTCACTGAATGGCACAAAAAGGGCCGATGGTGAAGGTTATATGTTTTGTTGTGGTGACGCAAAACGTGAAACTGTGACGTGGGAACAATTCTCGGATACAGAGTCGGTTGAATTTAGAGCTTCGTAAAAACCTATCACGTCATTTAATAACTAGTCTCGTAGATTCGGATCTATCTCGGAATTTATTATTAATCTCGTCAATTTCACGATGCGACGACGAATCCCATTTTTGTGTACACACCCATACTGTCATTCTCATAAGGTAATAGACCATACATACATACATACCATCACGCCTGTATTCCCCAAAGGGTTAGGCAGAGGTGTACTAAGGCACACCCACAGATCGCCGGTATGTTTAGGTCCCATGTAATAGGGGGCGAGCCTATTGCCATTAACCGGACACAATTTCCAAACTCCGAGCTGCTACTGAGAATTTCATAGAAAAATCCAATAACACTTTGCTCGACCTGGGAATCGAACCCAGGACCTGTAGCGTAGCAGTCGCACTTGGGACCACTAGACTAACGAGGCAGTAATAGACCATTCCTAAATTAAATGGAAACGGGACACTGTACAGTGTATTATAACACTGATAGCTTTGCCATTCATATCTATCTATCTGAAATAAATAAAAATTAAATTTTGTTCGGTAGAAAGCTGAAAAATGATTTTAAAAGTTTGACTTGACCTAAAGGTCTAAAGGTTGAGGTCATAAGATACCCAAAATAGAGAGATAGCCAAATTTTACTAAAAAAGTGTATATGAATATGTATTCTATTCTATTCTATTCTAATGTTTGAAAGATATAAGTTAGAAATAGAAATCTGTATAATGGAATTCTCTAAACATTTTTTAAAGCTTACTAGCAATGTGGGTTTGCAATTAAAGCAAGCAATTACTAGCAATAGGCATATGCTAGCTATAAGCTGGACCCATAAAGTCACTAATGAAGAAGTTCTCCGCCGAGCCGATCAGAAACGCCAAATTATGCAGACCATCAAACAGAGAAAAGTTGGTTATCTGGGCCACATTAAGCGACATGATAGATACCAACTGCTGCAACCTATAATGATGGGCAAAGTGGCTGGAAGAAGATCAGTAGGCCAAAGAAGAAAGTCGTGGCTGCGCAATATTCGCGAGTGGACCGGCATCAACAGCGCCGCTGAACTGTTCCGTCTCGCAAAGGACAGACGGAAGTTTTCCGAACTGACGGCTAACCTCCAGTAATTGGAGAGGCACTTCGAAGAAGAAGAAGAAGCAATGTGGGTGGATGGCATTGACTCCACTTGTGTTTCAAGTGGGTCGGTAGTGCTATAGGTGGGTTTTGCATCGGCAACCAGATAATCGCGAGTCCGACTCCCTAGGCCACTAGGCTACCGGCCGCTTGAAGAAATACGTCCTCTGTTTAGAAAATTATCCCCCAATCAGATAAACAGGCAACGCAAATGGATAAAATATACTCTATCTGAATAATCTAAGCTGTTGATATATCGAGCCGACTGTCCGTAGTCAGTCTGTGGTCACATAATTAACGCTCATGACTGCGGCCTACGCCTAATACAAACGCTCAATCCTCATAATGCAAATGCTGGCGCAATTGAAATCAGGTAAAGCCAAAGAAGTAAAGGAAATCCTAGAACCAAGTATGTAGATGCGGAGGGAAATATTCCAAATTCTACAGTTTACAAGGGAATTTTCCCGCTGATATTTAGATCCACATTTTTTAAAAAGATGTCTTTTTCATTGATGAAGATGGCAAGCGAGGTTACGAGCCTGAATCACCAATAGTTGTTGTTAATATAAGCAATAGTTGCTGATACGTTGCCAAGTCTTAAGAGCAGATTGCAGTCCCCTATGGACTGCAATCTGCCAGAGCTGCAACAACCGAGGGGAAACTTTCTCTTGCACAAAAGTCGAAACGCTCCCCAAGGTCTCTGACGTAGGAGTAGTCGGCAGCCAATCAGACCCCAAAAGGTCCTACCACCGAACTAGTTAGATATTTTCTCGCTACGAGATGCCCGTCCCCAAACGTATAGAAGGTACAATTGCGTGGCCAAAAACATTAGATTTCCATAAAATTCATAACATTGGTAATACATTATTTCGGCCACCTTCTGGACACGGGTCTCCTCTCAGAATGAGAGGGATTAGGGTATAGTCCACCACGTTAGCCTTATGCTGGTTAGCAGACTTCACAAACCGTCGAGATAATCTCTCAGGCATACAGGTTTCCTCACGATGTTTTCAAGGAAATATTTCCAAGTGTTTTTTTATTGAAAATGGTCTGTATCCCAAATGGTAAGGCAAAGGTGTACTAATGTGCACCCACCGTTTGCCGGTATGTTAATGTCCCATGTAAAAGATGCAAACATATTGCCATTAACCGGGCACAAATCCAGACTCCGAGCTGCTTAGTACTGAGAACCCAGAACCCAGGACCCCAAGCGTAACAGTCGTGCTCAAGACCACTAGACCAGTAATCCGTAGTATTCATACACAAAATAGTGAAAAATTAATTATTCACAAAGCCTTTACGTCCGTGCAGCCACTGCACGGAAGTAAAGGCTTTGTGAATAATTATAATTGATAAAATTGTTTTCGTCATTCTGATATTACTTAATATATGCGCTTTTGTAAGCTGATGGGGCTTACAGAAGCGCATATCAAATTGATATATCAAGATTAACTTCGTTCATTATATTTTTCATTACGCTATCGACATGCATTCTGCCGTCCACTAACTAAAAGGCCGTTAAGCCACAGTTGGTCGTTTTTCACTTTGTAATGTAGTCTTATACAACTTTCGATGCTCTATCTTTCGGTGTAAGAATCATTTTTCTATGATTTATAGTTTTAGAGGTACAGAACATTGCTGAGCAGTTAAACCACATAAATTTCGTTACTCCCTTAATTAAAAAGCGGCTAAGCCACAATACTTCTCTAGAAAGACGCTAACCATACTTTAACGGCAAATTGATGTATCATTTTTTTCTAAATTTACTTAACTAAAAGTACGTTATCTAGTCATGCTTGACTAAAAAGCAGCTAACTGTCTTTAACTACCTTCATGTATTGTGTCATACAAATAACTATAAAGAAAAACTACACTAGAAAGCAGTTATACGCCAATAGCGGCTTTTAAGTTATGTATTGAAATTAGTATTAGCTAAATATCAATCGCTAGAGAGCAGCTAAACGACAATACTAGTCTAAAAAGCAGTTAAACGCTCGTGATTTGGTTTGCGTTTGACTAGCTCAGGCTATAAATCCTTCCTTTTCACTTCGGGTGCTCGTAGCGGACGGACGTGTGGCGCGTCTCTTGATTTTTGGCGCCACAATTACGAGAATGGCGCAGAATACAAAGTGGGTTATGAGCTATACCGATCACATCTAAAGAGTCTAAACATATCGTTCACTCGACTAGGAAATGAGGAATGCGAAATATGCGAATCTTACAGATTGCATAGTCTTGATACAAACCATAACCATAATGTTCGCACGCAAGCTATACCTGATTGTAATGCTTGTTCGGCATGGGCAAAACACCATGATAAGTATAGAAAGGCCAGAGAATTATATGATTTACACAAAACTTTGGAACAGAATACTCAACCGATATATTTTAGTAGCGACTTAGAAAAAGTAATTATGTTACCACGACTAGATACGTTTAAATCCGTAATTTTTTGTCCTAGACTTACAGTATATAACCAGACATTCGCACCAGTAGGAAAAATCACAAGGGATGTTAAACCTTTAGCCGCCATATGGCATGATGGTATAGCAGGCCGTAAACAGGATGATATCATGAGTGCTTATTACAGGTTTTTACTTAAATTTCGAGATATCCAATCAATCAATTTGTGGCTTGATAATTGTACATCTCAAAATAAAAACTGGTTATTGTTTTCTGTGCTAATCGACCTCATCAATAGTGACTTAATAGCCACAAAAACTATCACTCTATTTTATTTCGCACCGGGTTACACATTTATGAATTGTGATCAATTTTACCATCAAGTCGAATTATCGATGAAGCGGAAAAATGACCATATATGATTTCACAGACTTTGAAAATGCAGTGGCCTCAGCAAATAATGGTAAAGTTCAGGTTAAATCCATGCAGCCTCAACATTTTGTAAACTACGTAGGTAACGTATCAGATCGACGCATACATAATGAAGTCCCAGAGCGTATCTTAAAAATATGATTCAAGTGTGTTTTAAACGAGGAAGTTTTGATCTCCATTATAAGGAAGCTTTTGATGAGGAATGTGTCTTTTAAATTTTTAAACGATAAATACTTGAAGAACCCGCATTTTGTTTTAACATTTCGTACGCAACCGAAAGGAATAGATGAGGAGAGAAAGATTAATCTTTTAACAAAGTTATCGCCAATTACCTATACCTAAACATAAGATGTTATTTTGGCAAAATTTACCGATCATTGAAGGAAATAATATATCCGAATTGAACCAGAACAAAAACAAAAGGAACGTAACTTTATAAACTAGGATATGTAGTAAACAGAAAGACTGAAAAAGTGCCTTTAGAATAATGTTGTTTTTTATATGTTATTAAATATTTTTGTATACTTTATAATTTAATTTTGATAATACTACACGAGTGTTACTAGGTATAATAGCTTATTTACCTGATCTGATTAACTCATTTTGTTAAAGTTTTTTATTAGTATTTAAGCATTAAAAATGGCCGAATTTATATTTTTGATATAAAGTCTAATATTTAATTGATTATGACGTTATGTGTTACGCACAATTATATTATTTCAACTTTGCAATTATTGATCTCTGATTGTGATATCTTTATTTCATAAGTGCATAAGAATTTGAAACCAATGTGTGTCATGTGCCATATAGCTTTCAAAAACGATACTTACATGTTTTGGGTAGTTTTATAAAATAATTATAATATAATTTTTCCTATGGTTTCGCGAATACTGATTATTATTAAAGATGTAATTGTGATCTCATTACTGAATAAGATTTGTAAAAGTTTAACTTGTTTTTTTTTTATTTTATATTGTTTAATTAATAACAAGCTATTTGTTAAGTTCCTACACAATTTAATTAGACGTACTCATTGTCTATTCTAAGTTCTGATTTTCATAAAATAGTTTTTAACTTCTCAAGTTTTTACTGCAAGTGCTTATTTAAAAGGCAGTTAATTGCGAGCGAGATGTCTTTAACTGCCTTCTAGTTAAGCAATACGAGAACCAGTATAAAAATATGTTTTACAATACCGAGCTTAAAAGCATTTAAAATCCCATAACTGCTTTCTAAGTAAGCAAAGTTAGTCTTCCAAGTGTTAGTTACTAGGCTATAAGTCTGTTAAAATCCTTTAACTGCTTTATAACTAAGTATATATTGATAACTTTTACTATAAGTACAAGAAGTGGTGGCTACAAGAACGAACTATAAAGCAGTTAAGGTATGGTTAGCGGCCTTATAGTGCAGTATATTATGTAAAAATGAAAAAAAATGCTTAGCTACAAGTTAGAGAACGAATTTAAATAAAATGTGATTAAAATAATATAAAATAAATCACAAAATATATCACATATTGTGCGAAAAGACTATGTCTACGTATATAACTTGCAACCTTGTTCCTAGGTAGCATACTTTTCAAGAGACATTAATTCCCACTTATTTTTGCGTTTTCTCGAAAACTACTTTTTGCACTTAGCTGCCTTTTAGTTAGTGGACGGCAGCATTGTAGTGTTTACAGTTTGAAATTAATAGGTATTATGGGTGGGCATTTAGGGTTCCATTATCCATAATGAAAGTTCACTTTTGACGGGAAAGAAACCTCTCGTTTCGAATGTTATCACAGTACCTACTAGGGAAAAAGAATGTTTGACTGCCTAATTAGTTTCGTAAGTGCGACTGGTCCGATTCTCGGGTCAGTGAAACTTTTCAATAACAGCTTGGAATTTCGTTTTCTGCCAAGTAAATGTCAATCCTTCTAATATAATAAACGTGAAAGTTTAATACCTATGGATGTTTGTAACTCTTTCAAGCAAAATCTACTGTATGGATTTTAATGAAACTTTTCAATTATATAGATAGCTATAGATAGAATAACCAATATGTTAGCCTGCTAGGCTATAACTATGATTCAAATATCTATGCGGGCGAAGTCGCGTTCAAAAGCTAGTATGTTATATTCCTATAACTAAATGTACTGATAAAAAGGGACCTGATACGTGTCCTGACGCGAGTTTAACATTTTTTACCCATCCCAAAAAGTTCACAACGCCGCCGCTAAAGAAGTTTTCACTTCAAAAAATATCTAGCACAGTTGCCTTCCAAAATATCTTACGTTGTCAAATATATATTCTAACATAAATTCAACATTTTCACAATGGTAAGGGTTAGTATTCCAATACATTCATGTTTCCTCAACAAAATATTGCATTTCGTAATATTTTTAAAACGGGAACTGCACGTCATGTCGAATTTGTTGACACAAAGCGTTGGGTAGCGACGACACAAACAATCGAATCGACCACATATTTGCATGAAAATGTTCACGGACTAAATGTACACAACGTTTTGCAGCTGAAATTCACTTTGAGCTGGCTTTTAATGAATAAACGTAGCTTGTGTATTAATTAAGCAATGAAGTTTTGTACCGGAAACTTTTTAGATAGGTAGTTATTTATGTAGGTAACTACCTATCTAAAAAGTTTCCGGTATGTAAGTAAGTACAGTATCATTGAAATACCTACGTAGTATCTAACTAGTAACTAACTATCGAATAGTAGAAGCTGGTCGGGCGGTAGCCTAATGGCTAGGGCGTCAGACTTGCGATCATGTCATTGCCGGATCGAAACCCACCCATTGCACTACCGACGTGAACTCACTCGCAACACAATCATTGAGCTAGCTCATGCTAAGCTCAATGCTTTTGTTGCGTTGAGGATAACCTGTGTTGAGGATAACAAGAATATAGTAATGTGCGACTCCAACATTGCTAGTAAACTTTTTTTTTTTAAACTATGGGAGTCTGAAGTTTTCTGCAATTTGTTCTGCAGGTATAAAAACTTAGTTATTCTATGAAATTCTCAATAGCAGCTTGGAATTTGCCCGTATAATGACAATAAGCTTGAACCTAAAAAATTTGGACCTAAACATACCGACAAACTGAGGGTGTAGGACGTGTAGGTACATTAATACACCCCATTTTATTATCAGCCGTTATTTGCCCAATACAGGGCAAAAGCCTCCTTAACCTCCTTCCAATCATCTCGGTTTAGAGCTTTCTCGCTCCCGCTATCCCTGTCCCGCTATCTCTTTTTGGGCCTGCCGCGACGGTGTCTAGCGTTGTGTGGGTTCCACTCAGTGGTGAGTTTTGCCCACAGCTCGTCTGTCATACGGCCGATGTGACCAGCCCAATTCGACTTTTAGCTTGCGGCTTTTTGACCAACGTCTGCGGTCTGAGTTTTGAAGCGCAGTACACTGTCCTTAGTACATCTCTGTCTATACAAAAAACATGACTACTAAAATATTTTCAGCTTTATTTTAAAGTCGAATTCCATGTCCAAATACGTCCATATTCACAAAGGTGCGGACCCTAATCATTAGTTTAAATACCTAATTTAAATCTCACGTCAAAGGACTGTCCTTTTAGGTTGATTTCAGGTGATTGTTAGGTGCAAAAAAAAACAGTTGTCAGTCCCTTTGTGGAAAAGTTGAAGTCATATATCTATGTATAGTGCAGCATAACGCTGCATGTCAGAACTTTTTTAGTCGTTTTTGTCAACCTTTTTTTGTTGTTTAATGTTACTGGTCGATATTTGTTTCTTTTTTATTTCGGGATTTGATTTATTTTTTCTGACAGGGGTTCACTTTTTTCCGTCAGCAGAGGAGTGACAAAAGTTGATTGTGCAGAAATTTTTTTGGAAAAATAACGGAGCAATTCAAAGTACCTATGATTTAACACATCATATTTTACTAATTACTACATTGCTTTCTACAACGCCTCTTGTTCTTATAAAATTGCGATAAAATTCCATGTTTGGTGTTTTTTCAACGCTAACCAGGTACGTATCCTTAAATGATTTTCCTTAATCGTGAGTATAGTCTGATCTCTCTGGTCTAACCCTAATTCATTTGTCTTAGGATTAGTCAGCAGTGAACAGGCCGTATTTCGGCCTCCTGGGTTGGGCCCAGTCGAGCCTTGTGTGTCATTGTGGGTCATTGGCTGTCAACAACTTATATTAGGCCACGACCAGCCGCGTCTAGCCGCGAAGAGTGCCCGCCAAGTGATTTAATATCAAAAATTCCAGCAGCAGCGGACTACAACACATAATTATTCTATTTTTTTTTTCTCCTAACTTGCGTGCCACCAACTCTACATTTTTTATTTTGTATGTTTAAAATTTACTTCCTAGTGTTTTTTTTAGCGTTTATGTTTTCCTATTTCTTACCGATAATCACGTGCGCGCGGACCTAACAACCGATTGCAATCGATTTGATAGGACGCGGCCCTTTTTTTGGTTATTTTCCTTATTTTTAAAGTACAGACCTGTTTTTTTTTTCCTTATATTTAGTGTGTTTTTCTATTGTCAAAATTATACGATTTAGTGGTGAAAAATTTTTTTTTTTTTTATTTTCGCTACAATAGGTATAAGGCATGTTATAAGGTATCTATTGAATTAAAAACCTAACGTAAGCACTATTTGGAAATATGAATGTTTCTATGTACCTACTTATGCACGTTACCATTTTTGTTGCCTGAATTCCAGATCAGCACAGGTTTTTTCTAACTCAGGAATAAATCTAATTTTACAGGATTATATCACCCATTATTACCGTATATTTATGTCATAAATCTTGGGAAAATCTGCCCCTAGGGCCAGAAATACGTACAGTCTATCCCAGTTAACTTGTCTATTTTGGTAAACAAATATGGCGTCCTAGTAACCAGAGATAACTGATAGTGGTTAGATAATGTTGGGAAATCATGAATGAATGACTGAACTAAATACTCTTAGCCAAGACTATTGAAGAATGATTCTCACCTTGACGAGTACTGATTTGTTTTTTAATTTTAAATATGAAGTGAGTGTGTGAAGTGAATATGAAGAAATAAAACGACAACTGCAAAACATTAATTTATTAGTAGTTCCTCTGAAATACACGTGTCAGAATCTGATGGCTCTAAAGAGTCATCAGATTCCGACACATGTATTATGAACCTCTGGTTCGGTTCATCTGATGCAGTATCATTGTACCCGATAGAGTAAACCCACCCCCACCAGGTGCCCGACAAGGCAGTCCACAAGGACTTTCGATTAGCTTGCCCACCTCGACGAGCAGCACTAGGATCGGAATGCCTACGGAGAATCTGCAGGGCGTCCCGGCTTCGCAGAGGATCTGCTTCCCCGTTTTCCATCGGAGTGGAATTGGCCCCTCGTGCGCTAAGGAACTCCCTCAATCGAGGCCCGAGAGCCGCCAAGGCCGGGACCCACTCTTTGCCATGCAAGCCGTCGGGTCCTGGAGCAGTATATCTGGCCTTGAGACTTCAACCACCACTCATTTCTACGCCGTTCACCTCGGGAACAACGTCGTCACTGTGGTCCGCATCGGAATGTCTGCCCCTTCTTGACACAATTCCTAGCTAAAACTATGATTGTTCTTAATTCTAATTCTTGTTAATTCCATCTGTAATATTTTATATTTTGATGTCAGCACAGGGTTCATGATTAAAAACGTACTATGTTAAATAGCAAAAAAATGCTATGGATAATATTGTACAATAACAATATTATTTTTGTGAAGATAAGGACTTTTTGGATTTTTTGCTCTTTCACTTAAACAAAATCATTCATTATTTTGTCACATCCCCTAAAATTCGTAGATAATCTAGAGTTTTGAAATGTCAAATTGTCATGATTATTTTATTCTGTGAAAATGTAATTACATAAAATTTAGTTTTTATTAAAAATAATAGACTTTTATAGTGATTTCGAAGCAGTTTTTGGTGTAATTTAGAGTGTATGTGTATAGTGTAAGTGTTAATAAAATCGTTTCCTACATCAAGTGCGTGATTAAAGAAAAACTTGTGATTTTCGCATCGGGCAGGGTTTGTTTACCAAAAAAGACAAGTCCAAAAAAACGGACTGTACGCCATTACACTCGATATTACCTCTGTGACGAAATGGCGACAATTTTTGATTTTTTCCCGTAGACAGGTTATACTATACTTCAATGCAACTCAGATAGGCATCTCGTAAAAGGCGAAAAAATATCTGGCCATCTCGATGGTAGGCAGATGGAGATAGAGAGTTGATGGCCATCTAGATCTCTTGAGGTCTGACTGGCTGGCGACCAACCTTCCGTCGGAGTCTGTCGTAAAGCAATTTTGTGTGTGTTTCGACTTTTGCGCGTACGAGCCAGTTCCCCCTCAGTTGCTGCGACTCTGGCAGTCCGCAGTCCGTCGTCGCAAGGGTCGGCAACGCAACTCCTCCAGACCACACACCAAGTAGCTCGTCAGAACGTTTGCCGATTTAATTTATAAAAATATATAAGAAGTGTAATATGGAAACCTATCCTGATAATTGCAACTTAACTTCATCGACGAGCCCAACATAATAATATAACGCGTATAGAGAAAATGCCACACCAGTCTAGAGGTCCTGAGCGTGATTAGCTATGCTATATGCCCTAGGTTCAATTTCCAGGTATTATTCCAAAGTATTATTTGGTTTTTCTATAAAATTCTCAGTAGCTCGGAGTCTGAATTTGTTCTTGGTTAATGGCAATAGGCTCGGCTTCTATTACATAGAAGATGAATAAACCAGCAAACTGGTGGTGTAGAAACATTCATTATTTTTGGGATATATACGCTTGGTGTAATGGTATGTTATGATAATATAGATAAAAATATTGTTATGTAAAACAATGATAACACATTTGTATGTAGATAGGTATATCAATCATCAATGTACGCTTGTATTTTTTCTCCTGTCAAATTGCGTGTTATTAACGCGTATATATGTGCTTAAACTGCATCAAATAAATTGATTTCTTTCATTTTATTATTTCTATATAAGATATTGCTCACGTGATTAGTATTAGAAATGAATCCCAAAAAGAATGAAACAAACCCAAAAGTGATGATCTCTTCTTTTATATCAGGGTTAGTTTAATAATTTGAGATAAGAAGTATACCAGTTTTTAAGTTGGAGCATATACTTTCTAACAGTGATAACAACATTTAAATCTATTCAATAGTTTTAGGCCAAAACGTAACAAACAGACAAGAATTATTAAGAGTCACATCTTTGCATGTTAGCTCTCACTTGTTTTTTTAATATCTATGTACAATCACAACTTCTTTAAGATTTTATAGTAATAGAGAAAAATATATATATTTCGAATAAATCCAAAAGTATCTTGTGAATAAACAAATTCAATTGCAAACCGAAATGGAGTAAAACCGAGTAAATTTTGAATTCGAAAATCAAAGTCAATCAAAAACAACAAATATGATTAATTTAGGTTTAACAACGAAAACTGACAAGACAAGAGAAACTTAAGAAATTTAATTTTACAAGATAGCAAGACGAATTGTTTCTTTATACTTACAGGATAAGGAGATTAGTTAATAAGATTATTGCCTTAAGGCGGTAACCTCAGGAAAATTCATCACAGTTTCTTGTAAATTAATATTACATTTTCGTATTTCTGTATCCATAATTCAATAACAGGTACAAATGTAATATATATATAAAAGAAAGTCGTGTTAGTTACTCCATTTATAACTCAAGAACGGCTGAACCGATTTGGCTGAAAATTGGTGGAGAGGTAGCTTAGAACCAGGAGACGGACATAGGATACTTTTTATCCCGTTCCCGTGGGATGTGATGACAGACAGAATTCCACGGGGGCGAAGCCGCGGGCAGAATCTTATATATATAAAAGAAAGTCGTGTTAGTTACTCTATTTATAACTCAAGAACGGCTGAACCGATTTGGCTGAAAATTGGTGGAGAGGTAGCTTAGAACCAGGAGACGGACATAGGATACTTTTTATCCCGTTCCCGTGGGATGTGATGACAGACCGAATTCCACGGGGGCGAAGCCGCGGGCAGAAGCTAGTGTTTTATAAATAAAATTAAAATGTCTGAATTTATATTGACACACGATTTTCCGTGTTGTCGATATTCCTCCGTATTTGAGACTCATTTGCAAGTCTAAGCGAGTGAAATCGCGTGCAAAAGCAGGTTATTTATAATTTTTATTTTTTCTAACGAATAAAGAGCCAAGCGGATGTGTCAGTTACTGTCGGGTATAGACAATACAAACTGGGGTAAATACTTCTTGCATCTGACATCAAGATATTGTGCATCCGAGCAAAATGTGTCACGTTTAAAAAGAATCGCCGGGCCCGTTCGATAATATTATTGCTGTTTATATATAAAAAGGCAAAGACAAAATAGCATTTTTCACTTACGTTTGTAATTTTTTTTTCTGTTTGAATGACGAAATTTAATGTTATCAATATAAAAAATAACGCAGGCGAAGCAGCCGCACGAGAACTCTTGAGAATGTTCTTTTGTTTTATTTTATTATGAAACGAAAATTTCCAGGAAAGTTGGAAAACTCGAAAAGTCAGAACTTTTTTTTTTTAAAAAAGATTACTAGCAATGTGGGTCGCACATTACTAGTATTCTTGTTAACCCCTCGTGGTAAGCTAAATGCTTGTGTTACGAGTGGGTTCACGTCGGTAGTGCAATGGGTGAGTTTCGAACCGGCAACCACATGATCGCAAGTCCGACGCCCTAGCCATTAGGCTACCGCCGCTTTATCGAGCCCCACGCCACGAGCCCCTTAGATAAGCGTAGTAATTATTTAGCCACGAACCCCTTTGATCAGCATAGTGACTACTTAGCCTCGAGCTCCTTAGATCAGCGTAGTCTTTATTTCGCCCCGAACTCCTTACATCAGCATAGTGACTTCTTAGCCACGAGCCCCTTAGATCAGAATAGTCATTACTTAGTCACGAATCTCTTAGATTATCATAGTGAGTACTTAGCGATGAGCCCCTTAGATCAGCGTAGTCATTATTTAGCCACGAGACCCTTTGATCAGCGTAGTCATTACTTAGCATAGTGACTACTTAGCCACGAGCCCGTTAGATCAGCGTAATCTTTATTTAGCCACAAACCCCTTAGATTATCATAGTGACTACTTAACTACGAGACCCTTAGATCAGCGTAGCCTTTATTTAGCCACGAACCCCTTAGATCAGCGTAGTCAATACTTAGCCACGAACCCCTTACATCAGCATAGTGACTACTTAGTCACGAACACCTTAGATCAGTGTAGTCATTATTTAGCCACGAACCCCTTAGATCAGCATAGTGAGTACTTAGCGACGAGCCCCTTAGATCAGCGTAGTCATTATTTAGCCAAGAGACCCTTTGATCAGCGTAGTCATTACTTAGCATAGTGACTACTTAGCTACGAGCCCCTTAGATCAGCGTAGTCTTTATTTAGCCACGAAACCCTTCGATTATCATAGTGACTACTTAACCACGAGACCTTTAGATAAGCGTAGTCATTATTAAGCCACGAACTTCTTATAAAGTAAGACATTGTATGCGCAAAAGAGATAGCAAAAACTAAACTTCGAGAAAACAAAACAGTATTTTACGTGCAGAAGCAATCTAGTTCTTTATATAAATCCTGATTAAAACCTTACAGTAAGTCTTCAAAGCCAGTCCGGGGTAAACAGGGACCAAGTTGGTACAGGGAAACGTTTACAGGGTTTGTTTAAGCCACGGGCAGCGAGCCCCTGTGGACTGCTTCTGACTTTCTATGAATGTACAAGTCATTAGCGGACAGCGATAGTTTTTTTTTTTTGACGTCATCATACCAGAGCCACTTTTTGGAGCCATGCAACTAAGTAGTTTAGTAATTGAAATTAAATATTTTGACTATGACTGACCCGTTATATTGTTCTACTGCTGAGTACGAGACTCCTCACACAAGGAGAGGAGTTAGGCTAAAATCCGCCACGCTAGCCTAATGCAAGTTGGAAGATTTATGCTGCCTAGAAAATCTCCCACGCATGCAGGCAATCCTCAAAAGTCTTTCTTCACCATTTACGCACGTGATAATTAACTATTATCATATTCAAATTCAAACTAATTTATTGTAAACATAGGTTGGTGTTACAAATGTGCTTTTTAGTCAATGTTAGATGCTTACTGTTTTAATTTTAGAGGTGTCTTTTTTAAGTTATAAGAATAACTCGAAATAAAAACAATTTTAAGTCGACGCGACCTGTAGCTCAATGCTAAACCATTGAGATCAATCAAAAACTACAGATTTCAACGCTCCATTTAAAAGCGAAATACGCTGCAAGCTTGTAGCACGAACCCCAACTCAACATAAGTACATTCGGAGCTCAGTGAATAGTTTTAAAACAATATTTAAGTTGGACGTTTAACTAGATATCAAGTAGGAAGCGTGCGGTAATCCTTCCCTACTATTAGTATGGACCAAATGATCTGTCTATCTATTGAGTTTGCTGCAGACAAAAGCAAGCAACCATGAAGTTATCATTACTCTTGACCTAAGTCATGTGACTATTAACTAATAATTATCTAAACCTTAGAAAGATGAAAACGAACTTAGAAAGATGTTATACTTAGATATATTTATAACACAAATCATAAGTTAATGATATTATTTATTATTAATAAAAGATAATTGAATTGAAGTGATCCTGAGCGAGAGTACGCTAGAGGTTCTGTGTTCGCTTCTCAGGTCACGCAAAGTGGATTTTCCATGAAATTCTCAGTAGCTAAATAAATGAATACATTTTGATTTGATTTGATTTGAGCTGCTCTGCTCGATCTAACATGGGAGTAGGACCTAAACTTACCAGAGAACTGTAGGTGTACATTAGTACGCCTCTGCCTAATCCTTCGAGGAATACAGGCGTGATGATATAATATGTTAAATTATATTTATTTCTATAAATCGATCTTATAATTCAGCCTGTGCCTTACCCTTCAGGGAATACAGGCGTGATGATATAATTATTTAAAAAAATATTTATTTCTGTAAAGAGACCTTTTTGAATAGCTTAAGAACCCCGCGCACCAAGACTTAATAGATGTTGCATTGTGTCTGTAATTGAATACATTGCGGGTTAAACACACTTTTACAAATCAACGTTTTAAATTTTTAAATACTAGCTAGCGCTGGCATTTCCTAGATGACTTCCCCTGAAAAGAAACACCGAAAAAAAAGATAATCGTGGTCTCTTTTTTAAAATCCAGATATAAAAGTAAAAATATCATATAGGTATTTATGTATCACAATTCAGGGCAATAGGGCTGATAGTTAGACGCAATTAAATCGCGGGCCTTTATAAACTTAGAACTGAACGAATCTCATCAAAAACATTTAATAGATTCCCCCAACTTTGGGTCAACTCCAGTATCTCAAACCTAAAACTTTGTCTGTAACACTCATCTAATTATAGCACGGAGGGTGCTCCTTATCCTTACCTTACTAATTACTAATTACGCTACCTGTAAGCAAGGACACGACTCGCATCTCAAAAGAGGTCGTTTACATGCTAATGTAAGTCTATCGCGTCGCCTTAACTCTCCGCTAATGTATTCTGGCGGGCTAAGATTGTAAAAAGCATTGAAGGTAAAAAGCGAAACGTGTGCTTTTACATTCTGAATTTAAAATAATATGTCAAGATTGTTATGTAGTTGTTACGAGATTTTTGAAATTGGAAACTGATAAGAATCAATAAAGAACGTTACATCTTAAACTTTGAATCTTAAACGCGGGAAGCCTCAATTTTGTCTCTATATAAATAAAGTCGGCACCTGACATTGGCAAAATTAAGTAAACTAGGTGATGCGAATACCAAACGGTTAAAAAAAAATATTCTGGGTCTAATATAGTTTATGTGTAGGTCATATTGCAAACATCCTTAACTTAGATATTGAAGAATTCTAATGTTACCTATAAAGAACAATCAAATAATTATACATACTTATAAATGTAAGATGTGAGAATAAAACGTAAGAAGGATGCGTGAAAAGGAATCTAAAGGAGTGAGTGAGAGGACCGGATGTTAGAAAGAGAGAAAGGAGGATATGAAAGATGGCGGTTTGGAGAGTTTAGAGAGTGGATACGGTGTGCGTGGACAAAAGACAGATTATTTAAAATAAGTGTAAAATAAGTTGTAAGGGGGGAATTTTTGCTTATAAATAAAAACTAGTATTGGGATTATTATTTACTTTTTATTTGGTGCCCCGATCCTATATAAAATAATGTACGAGTCTAGAAATTATGTGAATTTTAGTCACGCTGAGAGAGCTACCCTAGCTACTATTTAGAGGTAGGTATTGGCTGCAATGGACAGATTAATTTAGTTGCAGTATTTTGCATTGTTCAAAAATAGAATTTATGGTTGCACTGCACAGTTTGAATTTCAATTTCCAGTGTTTTTTTTTCGGTCACTGACCTCCGTGGTAGAATAATAAGGTTTTAATTGAAACACTATTATGTTTTTATAGCGACGAATTATTATAATAAATGTTGATATAAATTATAATTGAAGTAATTCAAAATATCTTACTAATTTCACAGCTTTATATAGCAGCAATTAAACTAAGCTCTTTTTCTCTGTACTCTTTAGAGCTCAATACCTATTATTTCCGAGAAAAGTTCTTGGTATTGTATTTCTCAGAATTAAGAGCAGCGAATCCTCGGGCACCTTTGACAAAGAATAAAAATTGACGTCGTTCAAACGCAAAGTTAGGAGGGATTCCCTTTCACAAAGAGACGGTGTATCTATTTTATGTATAAGTCTGCTATATTGCACGGTTCAATAGAATTTAAAAGTTATCACCATTCTATGAAAGTAATTTCTTCTCTTCAGCGAAACGCTTCACAGAATCATAATGAAGGAATTTAATATTTAAAACAGAATTTTTCGACTCTGCTGCCGCGTATCCAATAAGTATCAGTATAGTGTATTTTTTATACCAAAGACAATAACATCAAATAGAAAAAAAACGTGAACAAAAAAACATAACATATCGTATTAATGTGCACCTATTGTTCGCCGGTATGTTTAGGTCGAGAGAGTACGAAACTATTAACATTAACCGGGCACAAAACTCAAACTCCGAGCTGCCAATGAGAATTTCTTAAAAAAAATAACAATGACACTGGTCGACCTGGGAGTCGAACCCAGAACCTCTAGCACAGCAGTCCTCTCGAGACATGTAGCCTAATGAGTCAGTAACAAAAAAATTAAAATGCATTTATACCATTTCTATGACCGGTAAAGGAATCATAAAGTTTGCTAGCGGGCAAAGGGTTAAATCAATAATTTAAAGTTCCAAGTAGGTCACTTTGTCGAAAACATCGGCGTCCTCAATCCATCTGACTTTAACAATGTTTTTTAATAAATGCCAACATAAAATTGTTTACCTCTTTGAACAAAATTTAACTTTGACATTTCAAAAATGAATGCTTTCTGAAATCGATACCTATCTTGTGATTAAAATATTTACGTAAAACTTATCTGATTTGACATTAAGAAACAGCAAATTAATAATCATTTTAATCTTTTGGGCCTATATTAAATAACCTTTAATTGGGTAATTATAAAATTAAGATTTTCGTTTGATGATATCTTAAAATAATATAGACAAGTAAACAGTAAGTTATTTTTGGGCAGTGTGAGTACTGTGTAAGCATTACTTACTTGATGGTAACGACTATATTCGTCATAACAGTAAAATAAAACCTGTATGGAAGGATATGAAGGATTATGGTGGTAGAATTCTACTGCTGAATACCTGCCTGGATATTAATCCAGGCAGGTATTCAGCAAGTATATTGTATGACAATATAATACCTAGTGGTACTATATTGTCATATAATATCCTACCAATCCCTACTAATATTATAAACGTGAAAATTTTAGAGGATGTATGTTTATTACTCTTTCACGCTAGAAAAGCTGAACGGATCCGAATAAAATTTGGCACAGAGATAGATTATAGTCTGGAAATTATTCCAAACTAATCTGCTGTCGGAGCTGGTCGGACCCAATTGTGAAGTCCACGCAGACGAAGTCGTGAGCAGAAGCTAGTAAATTATAAATGAATGATCAATGATATTTATTTCTGTAAATATAGATCTATTTACAGAAATAAATATCATTTATATATTAAGGACACTTTGACAAGTCAATGTATAATATTTTTTTACTAAATGACAACGGCATTGAGAGACGGCAGCTCAGAGAAGAAAAATCAAAACAAGCGCAGAGAATTATGGTCTCTTTTATTTCGTATAAGTCCAGACAAAGTACTTTATTCCAACATTTTGGTACCTCGACACCGTTGTCATTTATTCGGTCAGTACTACGTGTTAAAGTCATTTTTTCCAATTTTTCAAATCAAAACTTTACACAAATTAGACTGGGAGCACCTCAGAAGATGTTGGAAAAAGAATTTTCCAAATCAGTTTAAATAAAAGGCCGAATAATCGCGTAACAAACATACAAAAAAATACAGTCGAATTGAGGACAACCCCTTTTTGAAGTCGGTTGAAAACTTAAAAAAAAATTACGTACCATAAACATCAACAAACAACGAACAAACCCATGAGTAGGTCAGATCAGAAGTAACAACAACATGTCGTCTGGCCAAAAGACACAAACTTCAAAATTATTGCAGAAACATAAATAATATCTAACCGACAATGTTATAACTTTGAGCAAAGGGACAGACGAAACAGCCTGTTTCGATACTTTGGATTTTAGAAGATAAATCAAAACAAAAGTGTAATTGAATTTTGTTCAAAGTATTATTGCGGAATTTTAAAAAAACTTTAAAATTGCTGAGCACATCTGGCGTCTAGCCCTTAAGCTGAAATCTAGTTAGGGGAGGTATTTTAAATAATAATTTATAGGTGGTCCCAGTTTGTAAGTATAATAGTGGTGGTCTGAATTTGTTCGGTAACCACAGGAGCATTAACTAGGTTAGATATGGTTTAAAGATTGCATTTGAAGTAAAACTAAAATGAACATCACGGTACAGCCGTGATGTTCATCTTCAATCAGTTAAGCAGATTTTAAACGATGTATGAATGTGGCACAAAAAGAGGCATGCAAGAATCGTAGCAAGTGGCAGTCTATAGTTTCTGCCTACCCCTGTGGGAGAAGGGCGTGAGTTTAGTACGTGTGTAACGACCTAGGAACAAACGACGAAGGTACGATGTATATACACTACATAATGTCCCATGTAATAGGAGTAAGAGTTTGTGGCCACTAGGCCACTAGCCGGGCACAAATCAAAAGTGCGAGCTGAAATACTATAGAAATAATTTGCTTGACCTGGGAATCGAACCCAGGACCTCTGCCATAGCTTACGATCACTAGACAATGAGACGTGTATAATAATAACATATATATAACAATAAAACCTTCTCTTCTAAGTCACTCTAACAAGTGACTGCATAAATAAAGTCTTGCTTGTCCTAATCCCTTCTGGGGTAGGCAGAAAGAATTAAGGTAAACATTAAACTTTTATAGTACTCTACTAAAGCAGAACTTAAGAGCAAAGAAGTTAAGATCAAATATCGTAACGTCCGCTCCATTGATTTGGGACTAAACGTTGTAATTGTGAGCGTAACTTCAAAGGAAAACTTTCGGAGTATTAATTCATAATCTCCTCGGAGTACCACTGCGTTATCTTGCTCCAAATTTCGGCTGTAAAGCCTTTGGAAACATTTGGCTTAATATGTAGATAAATCTTTTCGCATTTTCTTGAGACTTACGGTTTAATCAGATTGAATTTACTTACCGTTGTTTTAAAAGAACTTTTTCGATTCAATTTATTTATTCATTTGAATAAAATTCCAGTGGAGTCCTTTTGATTCTTACACATTTGGTTTACGCAAAATACTAAACTAGTTATGAACGATTTGAAAAAGACGTATGGCGAAGGCGACATTACAGTTATGATTTGTCGAACCTATTATGTCATTTTCCTACATTTTGTTTCTTTATCTTTCTTCTTGGATTTTTCGTCGTTCATCGATTCGAAGATAGCAAACAAGAATGACGGACCTCCTGATGCGTGCGTTTTAGTCGCAAAAAACGCAATGGCACTTATAAACTTCACGTTGTCATCGTGACACCTCAGTTTTCTTCAATTTTTATTTGCCTCGATTTAAAGGGATATAATGTAGCCAGTGAAATAACTCACTGGCTAGCGCTAGTGAAATAATCCCTTTAAATCGGCACCATGGTGTTAGCACATCATTGCTTAGTGGCAGTATCCTGACATAAGTATAGTAGAAATCTTCTATCACCCCCGTGGCGGAGCCAGGTGTGTTGCCCCTCCACTGTAGATGTCGCTACACTCCTATATGTAAAAAATGTTTCTACCACTGCACCTCAAAGTCTTTAGTAAGCTTTATGAAGGGGATATATTTCTCTCGTAAAGTCAATTACGTCAGAGATATAGTGAATAAAATATAGTAGTAAATTATGTCGGAAAAGTCTTGAGTGTATATCCTTGACACACTATTACAAACTTGGCAAAGACGCACCACTCATGCCGTGTCGTGTATAAGTAAATATCTTGACTTTATCATATTATGCCTAGCTGAAATAAAGTTGAACAATAAGGTCAACTGAACTATTACAATAAAATATACATACAGTATGTTTTATTTAATTACAAGTGATCCATGCACAGCGTCGCCTGGCTAAATTTTATTTTATACAAACCTTTTCCTGTTAATTACATGCAACAAAAAGAAACAGCCAAAAAGTCGAGCCGTTTTCAAGCCGGTTTCTTTCATATATGCAGCAATTGATTTTTATCTATATAAAAGCATGAAATGAAATATTACGATATTGTATCGAAGGACAAAGCGACACGAACGAACATGTAAAGCGGTGTGTGAAAGGGACAGGAAGGAGATATGGTTGTGGAAATACCATGCCTAATTTGTTTCATTTTCCAAAATTGTTAATGATAAACTTTTACATCTTGTGATGATTTTCTTAAACGAAACCTATAGTTTGAAACCACTCTACTTAATTTCAAGATATAGCCAGAATGCATTGCAAACCGATTTTTTTTTTCAGAAATATAATGCCACGCATATAACATCAAAGTTGCTTACCTAATACTAACAAACACATTCATGTATTGCAATTGAACTTACGGTATGAAACCTTGATTTCTTCAATTTAATTGTATGCACAAAACCTGCATTGTGCAATTGGGCCTTGTAGAATGCAATGCCGCCTGAATTATAACCTATTGCATTCAATAAGCAATTAAATTGTTCCGTGTACATCAGCCTTTACATTTGTAGATTCAATTCAATGTGGTTTGAATTCTGCATGCACTAAAAGTTTGTTCGTCGAAGCGGCTTAATTAGTGCGGGTATTGAAACTTTCCTGGACACGTGGTCACGTCACGCATTTTAAACAAGATCTAACTTTAAACTGACTGCTTTTAGTCTAGTTTATTAGTTTAGTGGTGCTAAGCGCAATTGGTACGTTATTGCTAAGTGTTATTGAATTTCTCAGTAGCAGTTCGTAGTTTGGATTTGTGCCCGGTTAATGGCAATAGACTTGCCCCCTATTACATGGGACCTAAACACATATCTACAGTTCATACATAAATATCTGTTTAACCCGTCGGGATTACAGACGTGATGGTATGTCTAACTTTAAATTGTCTTTGTATAAGTATATTTAAGTACATCGGTATGATCACGAAGCATGTCACGTCCCTCTGCGAGGAGGGTTCAAAACTTTGAACAAGAAAGCTAATTTTGGTACCTCCTTTTTGACAGCCTCGGTGAGAAAGTCACGTTCGTTGTCCTTATAGTTACCATAGCCTATGAAAAACATGCAACATCTGGTGTTGCATGTTTTTCATAGGCTATGGTAACGGTGGATGGTGTCACTCGCTCGTTGCTGACCCCAAAATTATTAATTTTATTGTCACTAAATTTTTTTTGGCATTTCATTGGGCATATATGTTTGGGCATGTAAGTCTATTCATTGCCTTTACCCATTTCAAATCTATTTGTATAAAAAACGATGATTGTTTGTATTGAATGATTTCTCATCCTGGTAATTTTGTAATTCAAATTGCTGCCTCGGCCCCACACAAGATAAGGTAAGAAAGAGCCCCGGCACTCGTAATCACATTAAACACTAGCTGTTACCCGCGACTTCGTCCGCGTAGTATTTAAAAAAAGTAGCCTAAGTTACTCCTTGTTACATCAGCTATCTGCCAGTGAAAGTCCAGTCAACATCGGTCAAGTCATTTCAGATATTAGCCGGAACAAACAATCAGACAAAAATTTTAAATAATGTTGTTTTGGTATATATGTACCGTGTATACATCCAAATGCACTTAGTAAAAAGCGGTTATTTTAATATTACAAACAGACACTCCAATTTTATTTATTTGTATAGATGACCTTACGGATGTACTCACCGAAGGGTTAGGCAGAGAAAGGTATACTACTGTATACCCACTGTTCGCCTGTATATTTAGGTTCCACGTATTATACCTTGAACCTATTGCCATTAACCTTGCACAAATTCAAACTCCGAGGTGCTGCTGAGATTTCCATAAACCCAATAACACTTTGCTCGACCTGGCAATCGAACCCTCAAGCGTAGCAGTCACGTTGCAGACCACTAATGAGCCAGATGACCTCGACAGTCCTAATCAATTAGCACCCTTGCGATGCAACTGGCGTCATTGCGCCACTGTTGACACAATTAGTTTAATTGGATAATTTCCACACTACCTGGGTAGCTAGTCCGATGAATATCTGTACGGCTATCATTTTTTTTGGAAATACCGAAATCCGAAGAATAGACTGGTTGTCAGGCTTCTGACTACCACTAACGATTGTCATAAGTTGTCTATGGTTTGTAATGTAATATAAATACTTAACATTCAAAAAACATAGCTTCAAATAAGTATAAACTAGATAATACAAAGTATAAATTTGTTACAATATAGTCCCTTATTAGTCTAGTGATCCCAAGTGCGACTTCTACGCTAGAGGTCTTGGGTTCGATTCCCAGGTCGATCAAAGTGTTATTGGGTTTTTCTATGAAATTCTTAGTAGCAGCTCGGAGTTTGGAATTTGTGCCCGGTTAACGGCAATAGGCTCGCATCCTATTACATGGGACCTTAACATACAGGCGAACTGTGGGTGGACCTTAGTTTACCTCTGCCTAACCCTTCGGGGTATACAGGCGTGATGGTATGTTATGTTATTACATATGCCTGAACTAGGTATTCCTGTTTTTCATATGAAAAAACCTAATGAAATCTACAATAATCACAATAAAATACAAAATACAAAACAAAAACAAGAAAAAATATAACAAAATTTGCTTCTGTAAGTCCGTAGGGATTCTTAAGGATCCTCACCGCATGAGCAACTCATCTGGTGTTGCAGGTGTCTATGAACGACGATGACAACTTACCACCTGGTGGCTCGGCAGCTCGTATGCCGATTTTTGAATTATTAAAAAAAACTTATCCTCTCAGTTTCTAAGCGGCGGTAGCCTAATGGCTAGGGCGTCGGACTTGCGATCATGTGGTTGCCGGTTCGGACCCCACCCATTGCACTACCGACGTGAACCCACTCGTAACACAAGCATTTAGCTTAGTACGAGGGGTTAACAAGAATACTAGTAATGTGAGTCACACATTACCTAGTATTAAGCTTTAAAAAAAAAAAGTTAATTTAGACTATATTTTTATGGTACATACTTAATGTAGGTATAATTTTATTGTAAACTATTGATTGTAAATGAATCTAAGAGGTAACAAAGTAAGACCTGTATAACTAAGTTGATTATTAATGTCCTGTGATTTATTGAAATACTTTATTTGAATGTTGTGCTTATTATTTTGTATATTAACTTAATTTGTACGCCGTAGGGCAAAACATACGCTGCTTTTTCTACAATTTTAACATCCTGCATGACTGAATACTCAGTATGTAAACGCATGTTTTTTGACAAATAAATCGTCTTTCTTTCTTTCTTTCTCAGGATATAAACTTATACACATATTATATCAAGTCTACACCAACCCTTTCTTTTCTTTCTCAGTTGCCAACCGACAGTGTATACAAGTGTCGCTAGTTAAGACCACTTCTGTACATTTAAAACTAAGCTCATTCCACGCTTCAGAGCACTTACCGCCGCCTTGCTTCCAACTTTTATTTTACTACCCACGTGTTTACTGAGTTCTGGGTTCTGGCCTGGTTTATTGAAATCCGATTACTGAATTATAGAATATCGGGCAACGCTGTAGTGTAGGGATTTATTTTGATCCTTATTTTTATTTTAGTGGAGTTTTTGTTTGTTTGGGCTCGGTCCCTATTACGTAAGACCTTAAAATAGGTTCCGCTACCTGTAATTGTACCAATACCTTACCTTTCGAGGAATGTTATACTTTTTTGGATTACGCGACGCGCAGAAACAAATACCTACTCGAACGATAAATTTGCTTTTGAAATGAAAAATAAGTCATTGTAAAATTAACTGCCTCGTTAGCCAAGTGGTCCTGAGCGCGACTGCTACGCTAGAGGTCCTGGGTTCGATTCCCAGGTCGAGCAAAGTGTTATTTTAGGGAATAACCCTTTCAAATAATAGGCTCGCCCCCTATTACATGGGACCTAAACATACCGGCGAACTATGGGTGTACATGAGTACGCCTCTGGCTAACCCTTCGGGGAATACAGGCCTGATGGTATGTTAAAATAATAAATTTGAATTTTAAACCAGTTTATTTCTTGAGAACTAACAATACAATTTTAATATACAGGTTAGGGTACTATTCCTCACTGTCTATCAGATAGGTATCTCGTAAAAGGCGATATAACTGAAGGCGAGATCTGACTTGCTCAGTTGTAGGACCTCTTGGGTTCTTGCTGGTCGGAGTCTGTCGTAAAGCAAGTGTGTATTTTTAGACTTTTGCGCGTAAGAGCCAGTTCCCCCTCGGTTGTTGCGGCTCTGGCAGTCTGCAGTCCGTAGGGGCTCTTAAGGGTCGGCAACGCAACAGCAACTCCTCTGGTGCTGCAGGTGTACATGGGCAACGATGACTACTTATCACCAAGTGGCTCGTCGTATAAACAAAAACAAACTGTGGTAGATGATAAACGTAAATAATAAATAATAAATATTCTGGGACATTTTTTACACAGCACCATCTAGTCCCCTATGGGTACTAGACAATGTATATAATACTTAAATACTTTTTTTTTAAATACATACTTATAATACATATTAAGAAACACCCAGACGAACACAAACATTCATATTCATCACATAATTTTTTGTGTTCTGTGGGAATCGAACCCACGACCTCATGGTCAGCAGTCCGGTACTCGAACTACTAAACCACAGAGGTCGTCAAATATACTATGATTAACTGTCCTGTTTGAGTCTCGGAGGTTTTTTTGGTGCCGGAAATCCGGGATGAATCTTTTTGATCCCCTCCATCCTCTGAAGTCTGTCGAAACCCCTTTTGAAATATTGTGTACCTACCCTTTTCGCGCTTGAGTTAACTAAGTGCTCACAAAACCCTCCCAACCTCACTTATCTGATGTTCTCCGTAACATTTGCATCTTGCAGAGTTCAAAATATAACATACCATGAAAGCAGTTAAAGCCTAGAGACATGATCATTGGACTGCCAAATCAAAGGTCTCGTGTTCAAATCCAAGGTCCACACACAATGATAACACTTTTCGAAGTTATGGACGTAGGTATATCTTATTGTGATGATTTGTTGCATTTTCCATGCTAATATTACAAAGTTATTTTAGTGAAGGAAAAAGATCGACTGCGGGCAGGATTCGAACCTGCGTCTTCTGTGTAAGATACACCAGACGCCATGACCACTAAGCCACCGTGAGTCCCACCCGCCAGGTCGAAATTTGGTATGAAAATCACACTCCGAGCTGAAAAGCGGCGGTAGCCTAATGGCTAGGGCGTCGGACTTGCGATCATGTGGTTGCCGGTTCAAACCCCAACCATTGCACTACCGACGTGAACCCACTCGTAACACAAGCATTTTAGCTTAGCACGAGGGGTTAACAAGAATACTAGTAATGTGTGACCCACATTGCTAGAAAGCTTTAAAAAAATAACATAAATTTTATCGATTAACGAAATAACACTGCTCGATCCGGGAATCGAGCTCAGTATCTCTCAGTCAGCAGTCGCGCTTAAGACTATAAGACTAATTAATGAGGCACTTAAAAGAGTCAATTATTTCATAAATTAACTTTTTAAGAAATAAGGCGACTGTAATCATTTTATTGATGTATCTTCAGAACCGATGGTTGGAGGAAGAAGTTATATTCTACTCGTATTATATATACATAACATACCATAATGCGTACATTTCCCGACAGGCAGGCAGAGTGTGTACTACTTATACACCCATAGTTCAGCCAGTAGGTATGTTTAGGGGCGAGCCTATTGCGACTAACCGGGCAATTATCCCCAACTCCGAGTTGCTACTGTGAATTGCATAGACACCTGTTAACACTTCACTCGACCTGGGAATCGAACCCAGAACCTCTAGCATAGCAGTCGCGCTCAAGACCACTAGGCAAATGAAGCACTTCGATCTACTATTTTTTTTTTTTAAAAAAAAAAAGCTTACTAGCAATGCGGGTCGCACATTACTAGTATTCTTGTTAACCCCTCGTGCTAAGCTAAATGCTTGTGTTACGAGTGGGTTCACGTCGGTAGTGCAATGGGTGGGGTTCGAACCGGCAACCACATGATCGCAAGTCCGACGCCCTAGCCATTAGGCTACCTACGCTTCGTACTAATTATACACAAAGTGAAAATCGGTTAAGAATACCTCCTCCTTTCTTCGAAATCGGTTAAAATTTAGTTATCAAATGTTTCACGCCAATTGCTAGTAAGTGTACCTACCTACGTTATAATACTCAAATAAAACTCAATCAAATCTTCAATTCAATTTGCGAGAGAGCAAAAGTCAAGGCTTTTACAAGTGAAAGCCTTGGAATTTATTAAGGTTTCGATATTTTCATAAGTTCATGTTCGCCGGCTTTTGTTTGATTAAAATTAAGGTGGAATTGTTTGATTTGCCAGAAAGTTATTACACGTTATAACATTTTAGAACTTAAGGGTGCGGTGGACGCTGAATTGTCAAAATCGTGACCGTCTCTAAAATTCCCAGTAATGGGTCCCGACTGCAAGATTGACTTTATTCTACGTTATAATTTATTATTTTATGTATTTATCGATCATGAAAACATTAAATGTTGTAGTTATTCAATATTACTTTACATAGGTCTGGACTACTAGACTTGTTTTTGTCTTTTTAGTTTTTTTTTAAATGCTTTTATTCAGTCGGGTTTTTTCGTTATTTAAATTACGTAACTTGTTTCCGGATTTTTAGTGCAAAACTACGAAAAATCTGCAGACGCTTAATTTAAAACTATGGTGTGTTATTTACTTGTGCAAGATTTCGCAAACGAATGCTCAAAACATATTTTTCAGCCCACGAATTAAAGCACATAAAATCCGCCACTTTGTTTTTTTTTTTAATTTCATGTACCTACCCAGTGACACTCGTGCCATCAAGACAAATCTAATGTAGTATCATTTATCTAAATCGGTTGCACCGTTGAATAGTTACGAGCGGACATAGGAACGGACATACATACATACATACACGTCAAACACATAACCCTTCTCCTTCGGCAGTCGGGTAAAAAGTTATACCATAATAAATCGCAATTCAAACACAATTTATTCCAATTGTGTTCTTATTCAGATTCGGATACGGTTAATCTAGGATCCAACCCAACTATTTTCTCTATTACTTCAATGGTAATATATAACCGGAAAATCTGCCGAAACTATCACTTACAATTATTTCCCGTGAAGTATTTTGCAAAAAAATGTTGGATAGAAACCTAGATTAATGGTATCTGAATCCGAATAATAACACAATTTGATTAAATTTTGTTGTGTTACACAGTCACTAACATCAAAACTAATGCCTTTCAAATGCTTCACTCAAATCCTGAACTGCCGATATTATATCGCCCGCTTGCTAATAAATGCAACCATCTCCACAGTGCTGTACATCGGTAACTAGTTTTGATACTTAGTATTCCACTCGCTCGTCGAAATCAATGCGTCTCTCTCCATCCTTGTGTATAACCGCAGGCGTCCCACAGGGAGCGATGTTAGGACCAGTACATTATTCTTGCTTGTAACCTAACGTAACAAGGATTTGCACTCAGGGCTTTGCGGTACTGTGACGTCGTGTTATGATATTGTTGTGTTAGGAACGGTCAATGACCTGTCCCCTTTCTCTATTTTGACACAAATCCCGTTTTATGTAATGCAAGGAATATTATCTTAGAGATGTATTTTATGCTTGATCTTATGACTGATGGAGTGACTTTAAAGTATATAAAAAATGATTTTTCTACGTGTTTCAAAAGGTAAGAAACGCGTGACATAGGAACTATGTTTATTATTTCCTCTTACAGCAAATAAACTTTACTACAATTTAGTTCACTGTGTTATTCTATTCTAGTCGAATTTAATAACTCTATTTCGAAACCCAAGTGCTTATGTTCGGGTAGAATTTGTGGCGCCAACGAACATATATTTTGAAAAATATTGGATAATTTATTCAAAATGAGTTTATTTGTTGTAGATAATAGATAAAAGTATAACATAATATTTTATCATATGAGAATTGAAGTACCGTTCATTATCATACATAGATCACGAAGCAAACTACATTAAGGATAAGAACTAGACCCTGTTTGGGTCTGATTCTTGGGTGTTCTATAATAGAATAACTTTACTTCTCCATATATGTAATATACATTGAGGTATATTAACATTAATCTTCATATTATAGAATATAATACTAAATAATGTATACAACTAAGATGCTCGCTTATACATTTCTAATGACAATGACGTAATAGAAATAAGAGGTGTTTGATTGTCTTTTATGTTGGTCGTGTGAAGACGTGTGTAGTGTGTCTTTTAAGAACCCACAAGAAGTTTTTCTCCGGTACCTAAACTTTTCCTTATACCTTCCCGGAAAATACTTTTGTATTCGATGCGGGAATCCAACTCACGACCCGTAGCGTAGAAGCTGTTTGCTCATTCGTGTACCTTTATTATAGTAGGTACCTAAGGAATAAAGATGAGAGAATTGCTATGTATTTTCATTATACACGGTATAATTGTTGTTTATAGTCCATTATCCTTATTAAAAGGTATAATGGCTGTGCACGAAACCCATTAGTTATGTTCATTAACTTAACTATATTCTAAAAAAAGGTTTTCAGGGAGGCTTTAACCTTTTTAGCAGTAGGTATTGAAATAAAACTCCTTTCACATTTTTTATCGATTAAGTAGTATTGATATTATTTAATTCCCAACGTTTCGGATCCTTTACAGCATCCATTGTCACGGGTAGACTCAGGTGTTGGACGTTTGAATTATTGACAAGTACCTTTTTTTTTTTATTAATAGCAATACAACGTGATAAAATCCGTAAGAAGTAGTTTTATTTTAATGTGTACTATTCGCGTAGTATCAGAAGCTTTTTAGCTGAAGTTTTTCTTATCAAATGACAACTAAAGTAAAGAACTTTCTAGAAGACAGACATGAATGTACCCAAGAATAGGCAGCCAAGTAAAATGATAATGATTGTGAAATTGCTATTGCTACACAGGCCAAAAGATGGATATTGCCATATAGACCAATACCTACATGGTTTTTCCCTATAGGCTAGAAGATAGGTCTTACCACAAAGACTACCAGTAATGTTAGTTAGTTACCCATAAGGCTAAATGATAAGTATAATTGCCCCATAGGCTCTATAGCCTATACAGGCTATCTATATAGCCTGTGAGCATTTACCCATACTTAAAAACTGAGTATTTCCTGCTAGGTCTGTCTGTCTATATTGTAATGGATATTATCCCCAAATGTCAAAAGACGATCGGCACTGTTCCGTAGACCAAAGAAAAGGGAATAGCCCCGTAGGCCAACGTATGGTATTTCCCCAAAGCCCAAAAGCTGGGTATACCCATAAAAATACACCACTTCATCCCAGTTCAGACCTATATTAGAAGGTGCCATTTTTATCAACTTAAAGTTTATTAACCTTAAGAGTAAATTTCATAAATAGTTTCAATAATCATCTGACCAAAGCCAGACCACCTGAAAGCCAGTGTTGGCGTAAGGTAATAAAAACTGCAATCAAGGTATATTAATCAGCTATTCTTCGACTTCATTAAATCGTACGTAATTAAATTATAACTCCTTGGACCATTAATTATTTTAATTTATTCTGAATATACTTAATCATATTAATCAGAGGAGATTTATTTCTTATTTCAGAAAGCCTGTTTTATGTTCCAACCTTTACTTCGTACCTGTCATTAAAAACTTTGTAGCAATGAAACGTCATTGAAGTTTTAATTTTAGATTCATCATAATTATTTATTCATCATTATTATTCCTGTATTCCTTTAAGGGTTAGGCAGAGGTATACTAATATACACCCTAAATTCGCGTGTATGAGGGGGGCCTATAACCGGGGACTATTTCAAACTTCGAGCTGTAATTGAGAATTTCATAGAAAAACCAAAAGCAATTTTGCTCGACCTGGGAATCGAACCCAAGACCTCTAGCGTAGCAGTCGCGCTTAGAACCACTAGACTAATAAGGCAGAACTGTAATTATTGTAGAACAATATTTGTTAATTAGTAGAATTAGTTAGTTTAATTTAGTCAGTATTTCAGAAATCTCTTTATTTATTTTCATTTCACCTTAAAAGCTAACAGATGTCACATCCAAACGCTTACAAGATTAATTATCTACTAAAAATATCATTATAGCTAAATATATTACACATGCTCATCAAATTGTACAATAGATTATTATAAAATAGCAATAATGTCAAACTGCCTCATTAGCTAAGTGGTCCTGAGCGCGACTGCTACGCGAGAGGTCCTGGTTTCGATTCCCAGGTCGAGCAAAGTATTATTGGGTTTTTCTATGAAATTCCCAGTAGCAACTCGTAGTTAGGAATTTGTGCCCGGTTAATGGCAATAGGCTCGCCCCCTATTACATGGGACCTAAACATACCGGCGAACTGTGGGTGTACATTAGTACGCCTCTGCCTAACCCTTCGGGGAATACAGGCGTGATGGTATGTTATGTCAAAGTCTAGAAATAATAATAGCAATAAATTAAAATTATGAATTGAATGATAAGAATATAATGTCAGTTCAGTATCAATTTGAAGTATGTATTAGAAGAATTGTGTGTTATCTCCAAAAACTATCCTCCGTGCCAAAAAAGTTATGGTAAAAATGTAATATCCGCTCCACGCGTATCGTGCTGGCAATATTCCGGGATAGCGGTATTGATCTCGGAATTTCGATAAAAACAGACGACAAGTCAATGTTGTGATGTTAGAGGCTGTACCACAACGTGTTCATAAGTCGTATTTTTTTAAGTAAGTGTGTTTAAGTAAGTTTTATAATGTATGCAATATCTGAACTGCCTTTTTAAGAAAATAACCATATTAGTTTTGACCTAATCTTTTTTGCGTGTCCTCATACACTCCCGCCAAGAGCAAGCGATGGGTCGTGTCGGACTCCAAGCTTTGAATTGAACTATAAGAAATAATAATAAACAAATCTTTATTGACACAATTATCTTTATACTAATATATAAAGCTGAAGAGTTTGTTTGCTTGTTTAATTGAACGCGCTAATCTCAGGAACTACTGGTCCGATTTGAAAAATTCTTTCAGTGTTAGATATATTGAGGTAGAAAATGCATGAGGCATTGAACTCCTTTGCACTGCACTCTAATAAATAACCCTTCAGGGAAAATGCGTCATTTCATATTAACTTAAGTTAGAAAAGTGAAAGGCGTTTTGGGAGCTAACTTAGGTATAAATAGTAGTTTATCATGAATAAGTAAATTATTTTAACTTTGAATAAAGTCTATATCTATACTTCTTTACTAGTATTATATATATGAAAGATTAGTATGTGTGTATGTATGTAACGAATAAACTCAAAACTACTGGGCCGATTTCCAAAATTCTTTCACCATTTGAATGCTAAATTATTCCAAATTAACATAGGCTTTAGAATATTATGAAAAAAGTTAGGGATTTCTCCACCCTTGCGAAGCTAGGGCTGGCCGCTATATAAAATATTATAGTGATATTTTTCATTTGTTTTTATTTTCAAAATAACAAATAACTAGGTTTTCGTTTCTATTTACATAACATTAACATACCATCACGCCTGTATTCCTCGAAGGGTTAGGCAGAGGCGTACTAATGTGCACCCATGGTTCGCCAGTAAGTATGTTCAGGTCCTATGTAATAGGAGGCGAGACTACTGCCAATAACCGGGCCAAAATTTCCAAACTCCGAGCTGCTACTGAGAATTACATACATAGAAAAATCCGCTAACACTTTGCTCGACCTGGAAATCGAACCCAGGACCTCTAGCATAGGAGTCGCGCTTGGGACCACGAGACTAATAAGGCACTTGCAAATAGCAATTTAAAGTTTATCAATCTAGTCAAAAACTCACTCACAAACAAATAGGCTTAAAAAGAAGCATTCGCTGGCCGTTTTAACCAACATGTTTCCACGTGCCACTGTTTCACGCTGAAACCACTGAAACTTTGATAACTTGTGACCCATCCCGAGCGTGGCGGTTCATGAAAAATTCACGCCACCTACAGGCCCATACGAAAATAATTCCCTATTGAAAATGTATGGAGCACTGCTGTGTACTGGTCGATGGGACGCTGCTCACACCGTACTGTAACCTGAATTGTCCATTGCCAAATCGCTTGTAAATGTCGGTACTAGGAAATTCACTTGCAAAAGTCAGCTTTTTCAAATCTCTAATATTGTATTAGAACTTATAGCAACTCATTTTCTACAAGTTTTAATTGCTTTAAATAACACCTGGCTTTTCTTATTTTCATGAGTGTATCGAGAGGAGTCTGTAACAGATCTTTATTAGCGATAAAAACACTAATTTTATTATTTTTAATATCGTCTTTAACGTTGGTTGTTGGTTTGCTTATTGCAAATCAAAAACCATTGAGAACCAATAAAAAATAGTCTACTTAACCTATATGTGTCTGTCTAACCGACTTTTAATATCTATAAAAATAGAACCAAGTCACTCCTGTAAGATATAGAACAAGCTACACCCTATGTTTTGTTGTTGTCGATACGTAGTTGTTAACAATCTACATATTAGTCAAAATAGGGTACTTTCAGTTCCTATTACTAATTTGCATAGAACAGGCGCTTATCATCGTTTAAACTAATCGTTAACAATCTAAACTGAGTTTGTTATTGTAGTTTAAGCTAATATGGATAATTAACAGCACATAACTATTGAAACTACAAACAATTTAAGTACAATAACGTTCGTTTACATTGGAAGCTTACAAAGTTAGACTTGATGAAATTTCAGAACCAGTCAAAAGTTTATGACGTAATAACCGAGAAAGCTTCTAAGATTATGTCTCGCTATATCCGAGTTGAAACGCAGGCACCGAGATAACACTTTCATTCTTGTTTGATTGCTTATAAAAGGAAAACATCACAAGGTTGAACGATGTAGTTCGCGTAAAGTTAGAAAAATATTAAAGTGTAAAGTTTAATATAGGTCTGGACTCTGGTTGGTATTTTTCCATACATTGGGTAGGGAGTTATAAGGAAAAGTAATTGGACACCAACATAACGGGTATTCGTGACCAACCCCCTTCGTGTTGCTTTGCCAATACAGGTCTATAAATAGTTGTGATGCAGAAGCATAGCAAGCAGAGCTAGTATTATTATTTCTATTTATATTGGGCAACAAGGTCCATAATTATGAAAATACGTATTTATGTAAGACAATATAAATGCTAACTTTTTTTAACATATTTTTTTATTTAAAAAAAAGCTTACTAGCAATGTGGGTCACACATTACTAGTATTCTTGTGAACCCCTCGTGCTAAGCTAAATGCTTGTGTTACGAGTGGGTTCACGTCGGTAGTGCAATGGGTGGGTTTCGATACATAATACTATCACTATTTCACACAAAGTCTTCGGGTGTCGCGCGGCGGTACCTAGGTATCCGGCCTCGAAAATACTGGAACATAAATAGGTAAGCGACAATAATAATATTATTTACTAATATATAAAGCTGAAGAGTTTGTTTGTTTGTTTGCTTGAACGCTAATCTCAGGAACTACTGGTCCGATTCGAAAAATTCTTTCAGTGTTAGATAGCCCATTTATTGAGGAAGGCTATATCATCGCAACGCGGACGAAGTCGCGGGCAGAAGCTATTAGTTCAATAATAAAACTTTTATTTATAAAATTATAACTTAATTATTTTGCAATATTCTTTGGATACCTTATTTTACCTATTTTACCTGTGTTACAGCACGGTGTAATAAGCGGCCACTCCTTTATTTGAAAATTCCTTGGTGCATAATAAAACAAAATGTGCGCCAGTTGAAATAAAGCCCTAAGTAGTAGTATCACATAATATATCGTTAGCTATAATACACTATTTTAAAAAAGCCCTGTCCGATCCGAAAAGGGCACACAAAAACTTTTTCTCTCTCTCTCTCTCTCTCGATCTCGATACCTTCACGGGTCGGACAAGGTTGTATAACTTTCTGAGATGCCTCATTCATGCATCATCATCATCAGCCTATAATAGTCCACAGCTGGACATGCATTCATGCATAGCATATGCTTATTATACGTGTTAAGGAAAATGTCTTTTTGTATTTAAGTGGAATACTACAAAATCAATTCATACTTAGTCATGTTCGCAGGGATATAAAGCCACTTTAGGTGAATCTATATCTATACTAATCTATATACTTAATATATAAAGCTGAAGAGTTTGTTTGTTTGTTTGTTTGTTTACTTGAACGCGCTAATCTCAGGAACTACAGGTCCGATTTGAAAAATTCTTTCAGTGTTAGATAGCCCGTTTATTGAGGAAGGCTATAGGCTATATATCATCACGCTACGCGGACGAAGTCGCGGGCAGAAGCTAGTACTGATATATAAAGCTGAAGAGTTTGTTTGTTTGCTTGAACGCGCTAATCTCAGGAACTACTGGTCCGATTTAAAAAATTCTTTCAGTGTTAGATAGCCCATTTATTGAGGAAGGCTATAGGCTATATATCATCACGCTACGCGGACGAAGTCGCGGGCAAAAGCTAGTCTTAATATACATCTTCTTCTAAGAATCATCTATGGTTTCTAAATATGAAATTGAATTCAGAATAATCGGTTTTTAGCCTGCTTTTTAGGAAATAGTTCCCTTATACATAAACATTTAAAACTACTTATATACCTTCCATGGCTATAATGTGTTTCGTCTTGTTTTGCTACGTAATATTCTGTGACACGGAAAACACAAAACTTATTATTATACCTCTAAGAAGTTTAAAAGACTCTTTATTAAATACTAGCTTCTGCCCGCGGCTTCGCCCCCGTGGAATTCGGTCTGTCATCACATCCCCCGGGAACGGGATAAAAAGTAAAATCCTATGTCCGTCTCCTGGTTCTAAGCTACCTCTCCACCAATTTTCAGCCAAATCGGTTCAGCCCTTCTTGAGTTATAAATGGTGTAACTAACACGACTTTTTTTTTTTTTTTGTATATATAGATTTTATGAATAGATATAATTTAATACGATATTTCGATAATGGGTTCTGAGGCTTTCGGATTTTTTATTTTTTTTATTAATATTGAGATCGGTTAAATATTTGTTTTAAATATGGCCTTTTTAAGTGAACGCGATTTAGCCCTTGTTTGGCAATAAAAATGGAATGGGAATTGTAGCCCAAATTGATAAAAAATCTTTTTAAAAATATTTTATTGGCCCGAATTTGACGGCTGCCTGAACAGGACCAACGTTCCCGGTGACTTAATTTACATAATTGAATCACATAGTGTTTTATGCTTTAAACATTTTTTAAATAGAGGTTGCTCCAAATTAATATTGCTCCAAATTAACCTTAATTATCTAAGGAACTGCTTCACTCTAGACTCGTGATCTGAGCGCGACTATACGCTATATTAGGGGTCCTAGGTTCGATTCCTAGGTCGAGCAAAGTGTTATGGGGTTTTTCTATGAAATACCCAGTAGCATCTCGGAGTTTGGAACTCGCACCCGGTTAATGGAAATAGGCTTGCCCACCATTACATGGAATCATAAACATATCGCCGAACTGTGGGTGTACATTAATAGGTAAGTACGTCTCTGCCTAACCCTTCGGGGAATACAGGCGCGATGGCATACTAAGTTATTTTTATTATCTAAAGTACAATTGAATTGAATATTAGGTACCTACATCTAGTGCAGTCGTAGTACATAAATATTTGACATCAAAACATTAAAGGCAATCATTATCACTATTGTAACTGTAAAAAAGATACATACATAATTATTTGACTTTCCCTAACTCACTTCATTTAGACACCAGTGTCTGACACTTACACGTAAGTATTATGACATTTAAATAAAATAGATGAGTCGGATCACTAATAATTAACAAAAATGTAAGGTAGGTGTTAGTCATTTTAACATAAGACGTTCAACACCTCAATCTACCCGTGACCATGGATGCTGTAAAAGATCGGAAACGTACAACGCGACAAAATCCGTAGAAATAAGTTTTTTAATTCATTCACTTCATGTAAGTAGTGTCTATTTATTTCACTTCATTTCATTCACTTCAAAAAGCAGTAGCCCAGTTATATGACCATAGGACTGCCAAGTCAAAGGTCTCGAGTTCAAATCAATCAAAAAAAAGTTATGTGTGTATTAATAGTTAATTATCACGCGCTTAAACAGTGAAGGAAAACATCGTGAGGAAACCTGCACGTCTGAGAGATTTTCTCGAAAGCGGTGTGTGAAGTCTGTCAACCCGCATTAGGCTAGCGTGGCGGGCTATAGCCTAATTCCTCGCATTGTGAGATTATAATGAGGTTTGATCATAACATGTTTTACGCAAATAAACGATTTATTTATTTATGCATTTAGTATCAATTTTTAGTTTGCAAGCTTAAACCAGCTAACCTTTTACCCTCATTTGAAGCGTCTGTTTAGCTGCAGCAAGCAAAACAGTCTATTTAGATTTATTTTATTTAGATTGTTACTTACAGATCGCGACTTCTACATCTCGAATCATCCCATATGTAAAGCATAATTAACGGCGCTTTCATAAGACCTTATTAGGTGAGTTGTAAGCTCATTTGCAAGGGTCTTAATCAAGTTACGAAAACACAAATTGTTTGATTAACGGTGTGAGGTGATAAACTTGAGAACTAACTACGCGATGGGATGTAAATTGCTGTTCCAATTTGAACTACATTTTGACATACACATATAGCAGAACAATTTAAACATGGACAAATTAAAATTATACAAATCGTATTTATAACCGTCCAAAATTGTAAACACTTTATTTTATCCGTATAATATAATGTAATAATATTTCAGGTTGACATAATAATGACTATTGACACGACTTTTTTACCCGACGTGAGGGTGGTCAGCCAGATAGACCCCAATGGGGTCCCAAAGGCGTCTTACGAGACATCTATCTAAATGGCAGTGAGAAATTATATTCTAACCCGTGGTACATTGTGAAAGGCTATTAAAAACTCTTCAAAATTCATCAAACCAGTAAGTAATTGCCTCAAAACTTTCCTTGGTAGTGAAAAGAGTTTTTCATACAAAAACGTATCCCAAGAGCTTATTTTACGAAGTCTAGACAGTTTTCAAAATTGTATTCAACTTGTTTATTCTTAAATCCAACTAAACGCGTTTAGCTTGTCCCCAACTACGGTAGATGCTGAGAAAAACTCTATTTTCTTAGATAATTGTCATTTAGTTAAATTGAACGCCGTTACTTTAAAACAAACTAACTTTACTTTACTAACAGTTTTGATACCAAAACTGTACATACGTATATTTCAGATTTGTAATTTTTGATAGCTGCCTCATTAGCCTAGTGGTCCTGAGCGGCACTGCTACGCTAGAGATCCTAGGTTGAACGAAGTGTTATTGGGTTTTTCTATTAAATTCTCAGTAGCAGTTTGGAGTTTGGAATGTGTGCCCGTTTAATGGCAATAGCCTCTTCTCCCTCTTGCCTCCCTCGTGGGACCTAAACTTTTGGTGTCTAACTTTCGGGAATTAAAGGCGGGAATGTGAATCATATTACGGTTCATATTTAAAAAGATTGAGAGTGTACCTACTGGGACTACAGTCTAAATAATGATAATACTACTATTACTGTCTGGACTTTACAATAGACCATGATTCTCTGTGTTTGTTTCGGTTTCTTCTCAGATGTCGTCAGTTAGGAAATGGCGGCGCCATCTAGTTAAAAAAAATTAAAACATTGATTTGTCATAACAGATCTATTACAGAAATAAATTTCAATTAAAAAGTATTCCATGAGCTGGTGTGTTCATTACCTAAAATATTATAATCTTCCACAAGTCTCACTTCAACTTCAATGTACTAGATAATCTAAAGTTATTCATGTCAAGACCGCTCAGTATATGGTCAGTCCTTATCTGTCCTTACCTTGGAATGAAATAATTAGTTTTATGTGCGTAAAGGTTATCTAAAGTGGATCTAAGAGGCAAGACAGCGTCTTCTTGACTTCAAACTGTCCAACGAGTAAATCGGCGGTTCTTATTACCCATGGAATCACATCTTAAAGGATGCCTGGGGCCCAAATCTAGTATGTCAATTAAATCAGATTTGGCATCTGTCACTTTATGACATAAGGACTAACATCTTTTGAAGTCAAAACGATTGACAGCTGTCAAAGCTGTCAAAAATCAATAATTCTGAAGTTATTGAGAGACGATGTTGACACAATAAAATAGTTTTCTGGGGGCCCTGGTCGCTGGCCAAAGGTCAAGATTTTTGCAAGCGCGCAGGAGTCGCTCAATGAATCATGAGGAGTCCCGTCTACGAAATCAACAAGAACCATATTGTAACATACCACAAGGAAAGGTCTTCAGGGAAAGAGTGGGCAATAATTTCAGACTTAGGTATTTATCATGCTCTACCGTGGGAGAGCCATGTTTTAGCAAGAATGGGCCGGCTCGATCGGCGTGATACCACGGCTCCATAGAAAATTGGCGTGAAATAACGCTTACGTTGTGTTTCGCCGAGTGAGTGTGGATACCGGAGGCCCAAACACTTTTAAAAGGCCGGCAACGCACTTGCGACTCTTTTGGTGATGCGGGTGTCCATGGGCGGCGTATCGCTTACCATCAGGCGATCCGTCTGCTCGTTTGCCCCCCATATGCCATAAACAAAATACATATCACGTACAAAATCGGGTAACCTCACCAATGAATCATTTTATTATGTTCTGAACTTGAATACCAATACATCATATTAATATATTACCTCGAATCTTTCCAAAGATTGATATTATTATTTGTATTCTGATCAAATAGCGGTGAAATGATAATATACTACGACTTACCTAAAAATACGTTTCGGATACAGAATATAATATATCTGATCATACATTTCAATATATCTGATCTTTTTTTTGTTATTCCCATTATTGCGTATTCCTTGACCAGTAGGTACATACCATCCTGCTAATCTTCCCTATTCATTTTTTTTTTAAATAGCTTACTAGCAATGTGGGTTACACATTACTAGTATTCTTGTTAACCCCTCGTGCTAAGCTAAATGCTTGCGTTACGAGTGGGTTCACGTCGGTAGTGCAATGGGTGGGGTTCGAACCTGCAACCACATGATCGCAAGTCCGACGCCCTAGCCATTAGGCTACCGCCGCTTCAAACTTCACTTCCGCTATTCCTTGACCAGTAGGTACATACCATCATGCTAATCTTCCCTATTCTTACGTCAGGGTCTACTCCTAGAAAGACTTCATCATATCCATATACCATCATCATTAAGGTTTAAGAACAACTTTATTTCTCATAAAGAATTGCATACATAATTCACTTACTGAGAAACAATGTTTAATACTAATATTAATATTTAGAGCGCACAAAGTATGTACGTACGTAAATACTTAAGTAACAAAAATGTGGGTACTTAACAAAATAACATAAGCGGTAAGTATCTCGATCGTACTTTAACCAAGCGGAGCATGGATGCATGATTTTACTGGATGTGACATATTGATGGCATAGTCTTTTAACAACAACTTGTTTGTAATATTTAATCTTATTATTATAAGAACCATTTTATGTTTAAATCATTATTAAATTTATATATTTTAGGTATATACGTGGTTGATTTAAAATGTTTTATTTTAAGTATTGAATTTATTTGTTAATGTTTAATTTAAGTAATTACTAGTGCATTTTTATTTCTTAATGCTATATAATGCTACATCTATATATTATTAAATTTTATTTATATGTGATATGTATATTGTTATGTATGAAAATATATATTTTCTTTATATAATTCACTTATTACTTAATTGTATGAAATTTGAGTAGCTTTTTGAAGCGGGCATAGTTTTTTTCTTCTTTTATTACTGATGGTAGTTTATTGTAAATTGTAACACCTTCAAACTCCAAATTTCTTTTTCCATAGTTAGTTCTAGGAGGACGGGTCACTAAGTAACTAGCACGTCTTAGATTAATCTTTTGTGTTTGTTTTTTTGTTACGAACTTTAAATTTGAATGGATTTCCTTATTTAATATTTTATCATTACCATGTATTCCCCGAAAGGTTAGCCAGAGGTGTACTTATGTACACCTACAATTTGCCTCTTGCTATTAACCGGGCAAAGTCCAAATTCCGAGCTGCCACTGAGAATTTCATAGAAAACCTAGGGGGTAACACTTTGCTCTGCCTGGAAGTCGAACCCAAGACTTCTAACGCAGTAACCACTAGATTAATGAGCCTATTTTATCCCATCCCAAAATATCCGATTCTGAATGATATTAAAAATAAAAATATATTTTGTATTCTTGAATATTAAACCAAAAAAATCATCGTGCGAAATGATGACCAAACAATAACCGACTTAATAATATCTCAGCACAGATTTTTTATTCAAAAAAGTTTACATTCCTGCCAGACTATTATCACAAAAAATCTAGATTTTTTTAGTTCCTCTTCTATATAATATTAAAATATTCTATAGACCTCCGCTTTATTTGATATTGAAAGGGTATTTACCCTGGCTATTATTATCTAACAACTACGAATGCATCAAATAGACAAAATATACCTATTTTAAGTGTTTTAGCAAATATTTTGAAGTAGTGACTGTCGGAAAAATAAAGTTCCTTACTCCCGAACAATTGTTTTTGAAGTGTCTTCGAACCCTCAAGTGTTTATTTAAGTGCGTATCAAATTAATCTGTTACCTAAGATTCTTGTATATAAAGGTTTGTAGCTCAGTAATTTCGTAGTGTTATCTAAAATTACACGTTTCTTCACAAAAATGATCAAAATTATTTTCGCCTGTTTAATTTTTCAAGCGTATGGTAAGTCATTTGAATTTCCACATTCCATACTCCACTAATCAATAGACTATGGGGTGGTATCAAATATTTATTTATTTAGTACCTTACAAACATCCTAACAGGCTAAACCCAATGCGATATTGTACATATGAGACAACCACTCAGTTTTAAAATAACAAATTTATGTATATTTTTCATTTAGGCTAATCTAGAAATCTGTAACTGCCTCATTAGCCAAGTGGTCCTGAGTGCGACTGCTACGCTAGAGGTCCTGGGTTCGATTCCCAGGTCGAACAAAGTGTTATTGGGTTTTTCTATGAAATTCCCAGTTTTCTCTTCCCTCGGAGTTTGGAATTTGTGCCCGGTTAATGGCAATAGTTTCGCCCCCTGTTATGGGACCTAAACATACCGGCGAACTGTAGGTGTACCTTAGTACACCTCTGCCTAACCCTTCGGGGAAGACAGGCGTGATGGTATGTTATGTTAGAATTCTGTAAGCGTGTGAAAACTTTCAATCGATTTTTTCTATTACCTACGACGGAACGGAGAAGTTATATGCGTTTAGGATAAGAGATTGCTTCTTTTTTTATAAGTTATGTGTATTCCCCATGTGGGGATGTGTTAGAATACAGTTCCTCACGCCGCATGCCCTTCAAATAGGCATCTCGAAGGAGGCGAGAAAATATCTGACTTGCTCATTGGTTATAACTGGCTGGCGTCCGCCCTCACGTAGGAGAGTGTCGTAAAGCACCTTGGTGTGTGTTTCGGCTTTTACGTCTCAGAGCCAGTTCCCCCTTGGTTGCTGCAGCTCTAACAGTCTCCAGTCCGTAGGAGCTCGGCAACCCATCAGCAACTCGTTTGATGTTGCAGTGGTCCATGGGCGGCGATGACTGCTTTCCATCAGGTGGCTCATCTGTTCCTTTGCCCACATAATAAAAAAATTAATAAGGATACATTTTTGTTAAAGAATTCCTTAGCTTTGAACAGTTATTAATATAACTAGCCTCTGCCCGCGGCTTCGCTCACGTGAAGCTATATCAGGAGTAAATATGAAAAACCAACATTGATGACCTCTTTTTTGTATGGGTCTCTATACATCAGGGAGGTCAAGCTGTATCTCAGGATTCATTTAATTAATTGAGATAAGAAGTTCACCAGTTTTTAAGTTGGAGCATATACTTTCTAACAGTGATAATAAAATTAAAATCTATTCATTAGTTTTTGCTCCAACCCGTAACAAACAGACACAGCTTTTTTACAATTTTATAATAGTAGAGATATGACAAAATTTAATTTAAATAATTATCTACACTATTTACATAAATTACATTAAATTAAAAATATCCTTAGCTATTATGATTCACTAAATATTCCCATTTCATGACATTTCTAGATACAAGGGGTCTACCCCTGTATCTAGAAATGTGACAAATGAGCTTAAATATTTTAGATAGATCTACTATTATGCCAAGTGTTAATTAGTTATCTACGTAAACATCACCAAATACGATTTTCATCTTTACACTCATTGTAGTACCTAGTTACCATTTCTATTGTCTGATTCTCCAAACTGTCTGTTTTTTGCTGACCTTTCCATTTGACTGCAAACAATATTAATTAATGAGACCCCCTGTTTACCGTTTGTCCTCGAACTGGTGCGTCATTATAAATGAGTTAATTATCTCTTACTTGCTGACAGGCCGACAATAAGATCTAAATATACAGGACTTTGGCTAAAGAAAATGTGATTAATTATGATTCTGTATTGGAAAGATCACATTACGTGAATAATATTTTGGATACGAATTAATAATTGATACATGAGAAAAGTAAGCGTATGAATTTTTAGAAATGTTTATATGACAAAAACTAAAAACCCGTCAACGAAAAGTAGGTATGAAACAAGACATTGTTCCTATAGCCAGGGACAGTGGTGTCTAGTTTATACCCACGGTCGCATGCTGCTATGACTTGTTGACGCTAACTTAATTATAATTATGGCTGTATTCGACTACTATAACATCACACCTGTATTTCCCGAAGGGCTAGGGGAGGCGCACTAATGAGCACCCACAGTTCGCCGTTATGTTTAGGTCCCATAGGTCCCTGTTGCCATTAACAGGGCACAAATTCCAAACTCCGAGCTGCTACTGGAAATTTCATAGAAAAACCCAATAACACTTTGCTCGACCTGAGAATCGAACCCAAGACCTCTAGCGTAGCAGTCGCACTCAGGACCGCTAGGCTAATGACGCAACTACTAAAGAAACTAACCCTTCCTTTTTTCGAAGTCGAGCAACAATGACGTGTCAGTTTAAAAAAATGTATTCATATATTACATTAACATACATACCATCACGCCTGTATTCCCCGAAGGGTTAGGCAGAGGCGTACTAATGTACACCCACAGTTCGCCGGTATGTTTAGGTCCCATGTAATAGGGGGCGAGCCTATTGCCATTAACCGGGCACAAATTCCTAACTCCGAGCTGCTACTGAGAATTTCATAGAAAAACCCAATAACACTTTGCTCGACCTGGGAATCGAACCCAGGACCTCTAGCGTAGCAGTCGCGCTCAGGACCACTTGGCTAATGAGGCACTTGGCTAATGAGGCAGTATTCATATATTAGAACAACAATTATGACGTTAAAAAAAAATGAAAAACAAACTAACCCGAATAATCCCCTCTTCGCTCGCAAGCCCCTTTTCGAGGAGGCTTGATGCATGCTAACAAACTCACATGACTTACTATTACTGAATATGTATTCTCGCTAAATATCGGACGTAGTACTTCAACTTGGAGTACCTTGCCATAGCTCCAATAAAATAAATACTAAACAAATACGTAGTTCGTTAGACCTACGAGTACTACCATCATAAAAGATATAACTCTGGATAGTAAACATAATCAACCCATTACTTTGTCCCACTGCTGGGCACGGGTCTCCTCTGGTAATGAGAGGGATTAGGCTATAGTCCATCACGCTGCCCTAATGCGGGTTGGCAGACTTTACACGCCGTCAAGAAAATCTCTCAGGCATGCAGGTTTCCTCACGATGTTTTCCTTCACCATTTAAGCGCGTGATTATTACCTATTACCTTATACGCACATGACTTTCGAAAAGCCAAAGGTGCGTGCCATGGATTCGAACCCGAGATCTTTGGCAGTCCAATGGTCATATCACTAGGCTATCACTGCTAGATCGTAGATTTCTTATAATCTATCAACTTACAGGATACATACTGCAAGTGCCTGTTTTACCAGCATTGGGGAATGAAGTAGAATTAGGTCTTTGGAGACCTTTCGACTTACCTGGTGCGCGAATAGTGGGGGGAGTGGCTGCCCCAGAAGGTCGGGTTCCTTACCAGGCGTCATTGAGGAATTCGCTCAATTCACATTTCTGTGGAGGAACCATTCTGAATGAGCGATGGGTGCTCACAGCTGCACATTGCACGGAAGGGTAAGAATTAGTATTTTTTTTTAAAAGCCAACATTGCGGATATAGAAAAGGTAGATAATCCAAACACATATTCTATATTCTAAATAGGTCTAAAACTTCTTCTTCTAACCGAAGCACATAGTAGAGTTTCTTCAATAGAAACTATACTATGTGCCTGTGATGTACCTTAAGATAGACAATGTGAAAGAAAAATTCGACTTCACGGTAGCTTAGTTGGTTAAAGCTTCCCATGTACCAAATCGGAGGTTTAATTTATCCTGCTATAGGTCGAATTTATGAACAATTTAGAAAATACTGAACGTTATTTGTTTCTTTTCAGCCAGTCAAAGTTCTCAATGTTTGTGGTAGTTGGCACAACTAACCGCCTTGTCGGAGGCGAGCGCTATGCAGTAGACTCCATCATAATCCACGAAGAGTACGATAGCACCTCCATATCCAACGACTTGAGCCTCATCAGGTTGCGTGAAGATATACAGTTCAATGACCAAGTCCAGCCTATACAGCTGCCTAACAAGGATACTGGTGCTGGAGAGGACCTCATGCTGAGTGGATGGGGGAGACTTTCTGTAAGTTTAATTTATGCCTACCTTTTTCAGTGAGGGGTGAATGTAGCAGAAGAAATATCATTAATGCCGTAGAGATCATTTAGGTATATTTTTGTAGGGACGGATTAGAATACAATTCTTCCCCTTGTAAGAAGGGAGAAAGTATGCGACTTGCTCGGTGGTAGGGATCTCTTGGGGTCTGATTGGCTTGCGACCACCCTTCTTTCGGAGTCTGTCGTATAGCACCTTCGTGAGTTTCGATATTTTTGCGTGAAAGCCAGTTCCTCGAAAACAGTTCGTAAGGGCTCTTATGGCTCGGCAACTCCTCTGGTGTTGCATGGCAACTCCTACTTCACCGCGTTTGCCGACATAGTCAATCAAAAAAACAATGCTGTATAAATCAAAGTAGTAATCACTGTTCAGCTTTGAACAGCGATTACTAAACACCACCATATTTATTGACCTAAATGACTCAACGTAGGTTGAAAAAAGTGGGAAGGATATTTCCAATAAAAATTTGCTAAAAACATCGGGAATTCAACTGGGAAATTACTCGAATGTTCATTTCCTCTTTTTCCCAGACGACGGAACCCAACGAGGTGAAAATTACCTTTACTTGTAAACAGTTATAGCAAATATTGTTCATGTGCGTTTGAAGGAAATCCCTTAACGTTCATAATATTTATATTTAACAGGCTTTAATAAGAGAAGTGGTTTTTAATGCGTTGGTATTATGTTTTGCTAATAATAACGCGTATTATCGTGTCTTAACAGCTTTAATTATGTTTTTAAGCGTCAGGATAAGCGAATTCGTAGTGTATTCCTTTTTCTAAAAACTCACGGATTTGAGAGGGGTAATGGATTGATTATGGTATAGTATGTAACAGATTGGAAGGTTAATTCTCCGTAATATTCCAATTGTCAAAGAAATCAAAGACGGCCATTTTGTTTTGTTAGGAATGCGAAACAAAGCACTCTATTAACATTCCTCCCACTTACGTCGTAAGGCTCCAAATATGTCATTAGTGATGCGTGGCACTCCTGAACTGGGCAGGGTTGTCAAACATCCAATATAAATCAATGAACTCTGGTCATGTTTTATGTTGAAGGTTTTTTTGCTAATATCCTTTAAATGCGATAGTGATTTAAACGCGACTGGTAACTTTAATCAGAATTCAAATCGGTGATGTTGACCCAGCCAAAAAATTCACACCAGGCATGATGATATTAAATACCTACATTTGTTATCTACTGAATTGTCTTAGTTTTGAAGGGAAACTCTAAAAGCTACCTCTATTTCAGTACCCAGGCACACTACCAGTCCAGCTTCAGATGATCAACCTGACGTCCTTGTCTGTGGAGCATTGCCAGAGCATCTACAGAAGCATCAATCCGGTGTACAGCACACAAATATGTTCCCTCACAAAATCTGGCGAAGGGGCTTGTCATGTAAGTTATATCTACATTATTATGTCAGATAACAGTCGGGCTAAAAACTACAAAACTTCCAAGAGAAAGGCTAGCAACGAGATGAATAGATGTCTGATAAGGATCGCTAGGAGTCACGCAGGAGGAAGCAAGATCTTGATGGCGTCCGGTGATTGTGCGAAATACTATGGCTGTGATTATAAGTCACGGTTAAGGTTAAGTTAAGGTTTTTAGTTAGTAGCAGTCCGACATTCCCTGCTGCCTCCCCAAGTGGAAGAACATACACAAACAACTCTGAACTATAAAAAAGACCGACTGTGTCGCTAGAGGTCCTGGGGTCGATCCCCAGTGCGAGAAAAGTGTTATTGGGCTTTCAATTAAATAAAAATTAGCTGCTCGGAGTTTGGGATTTGTCCCCGGTTAATGGCAAAAGACGATTAAAGAACGTGGATGGCAGCGGATGGATGCGAGCTGCCAAAGACCGGGATGGTTGGCGCTCTTTGGGAGAGGCCTACGTTCAGCAGTGGACGGCAATACGCTGATATGATGATGATGATGATGGTGATAAATGGCAAAAGGCAATACTAGCGAACTGTGGACGTTCATTGGTGCGCTTCTGCCTAACACTTTGGGGGAAACAGGCGTGATTTTATAAACGACGATTTGATAATGTTATGATATTAATCCAGCACCAAAAAACTCGGCACCAGACTTCTTCCACCTTAGTTAACTTCCCAATCCTCATGGCCTCATTTCCAGGGTGACTCCGGTGGTCCTCTAGTATCCGACGGCAGTATAGTTGGCGTGGTCTCCTGGGGCATGCCCTGCGCGCGCGGCTATCCTGACGTCTACAGCAGGGTCTACTCCTTCAAAGACTGGATCCTATCCAACATATCCGATTAAATCTTGCAGCGGCCAGTGAACTAGATGAGAGAAAGGAGGATATTTGTATTGTGGATATTTTTGATCAAACAACTTGTTCCTTACAAATGACAGAATTAGGCGTAACAGGCCAACATAGAAAATGGCTTTCAAAGAAAAGAAAGAATGTATCGAAAAAATAATATTTGTAACATTAGCTGTCTATATATACCTACATATATATTGTAAAAACCTTATTGTATATATCGATGCCACATATGTTATTATCTTAAGACGTTAATGTACATGATCTTATAATCACCAGCACGCCTAATTGTGGTATGTAACTATTTTTTAAAAGATACAAAGTATATATGACCGTTTGGAAAGTGCTACCATGTTGTTTACGTGCGCGTAAAGCGTAAGCACGCGTAAAAACACGTAAATATGTACATTGAGCTTCAACCGCTCGTAAGCTCTCATGTGAAAGAGCAAAGGGAAGCCTTAATAAATAAAAAGTGAATCGGCTATGATGAATGTGGTTACGCCCTAATAATATTTTACACGAAACATTTGTATAACCTAAATAATGAAGTACCATAGATAATATGGAATTATCAAATAAACATAAAAAAAATTTATTTATTTCTTTTTCAAACTGCCTCATTTGTCTAGTGATCCAAAGCGCGATTTCTATGCTAGAGTCTGTCTGTTACATTTTCACGCCTAAACCGCTGCACCAAATTTCATGAATTTTGATAGATATAGAGATAGATTAGGCCTTGGACAAGACATAGGATACCACCAGGCAACCTTGCTCACCGTTAAGAACAGAACATAGCCCGGAGCTATGTTATTTGCCTACAATTTTCTGCAAGGTGCTTCCCCAGTCGGACAGTTTCAATGGTGAGTGGAATTATTCAATTCCACTGTGCCTTACGTCTTTTAAAATTAAAAGTTTCGTCCAAAAGTTAGTAAGGATATTATATAAGTGGGAGAGCCATGCTTCGGCACGAATGGGCCGGCTCGACCGGAGTGATACCACAGCCACAGAAAACCGGCGTGAAACAACGCTTGCGTTGTGTTTCGCCGAGTGAGTGAGGTTACCGGAGGCCCAAACCCTTTTAAAAGGCGGGCAACGCACTTGCGACTCCTCTGGCGTTGTGGGTGTCCATGGGCGGCGGTTATCGCTTACCATTAGGTGATCCGTCTGCTCGTTTGCCCCCCTAATTGTTTTTATACCAAGTTTTTTTTAATTAAAATGTGCTGCAAAACCCCTTGCAAGCAACTTCAGAAACGCAGTTATTCCTGTAACTATGGGAACACAGACCTAAATTACAATGTTTTTCCTCCGTTCTATCGCTTCTAAATTTTGAATGCCTTTGCATACATTTATACTGGAAACATTATTCTAAGCAGCCCTAAAACAATAATAAGTTTGCCCTTTCAACCTTGACCTAGTTTTGAGGATACGAGGGTCCGCGTCCGTCGGCAGATGAGAAGCATTACGTTAACGACATGAGCACAAGTTCAGAAAACCTCTTAGTGACGTCAGAGGGTACATACATTATATATTGATGAGAGTTGGACAAGGTCGAACGGTAACAGTTGTTGCTCTTTCGAACGAGAATCGGGAATTGAGATATAATGTTATCGTAATTTAACTGTCTGTCAGAGTTTATTTTTTTAGTTCTTAGTTTTGTTGTTTTGTTAGTTCAGAATTATTAAATGACTTAAAAAAAGTTTTTAAATTGTCTATAGGTAAACTGCTCATTCGGGGGATGACAGCATAATAAAGCTGCATCTCTGGGAGGTGCCAAAGGTAAAGCACAGGATGGGCACCGGTGCGTTCATTAGAGATCTTGGAGCCCCCTCCACAATTTGCTATCGATAGCCGTGTGTTTTTAGTCGGTAGGAGTCCGACATTACCCCCCGCCTTTCCTTCCGATAGACGGTGGGCATCCATGAGGATTATTACACGCAAAAAAAAGGTAAACTGCTGATTAGGATAGAGGTCCTGGATTCGGTTCCCAGGTTGAGCAATATCCAGCAACGAAATATATTGGATTTTTCTATAAAATACTCAATAGCAGCTCGGAGTTTGTGCGGTTAATGGCAATAGGCTCGCCTCCTATTACATGGGACCTAAACATACCGGCGAACTGTGGGTACACATTAGTACTTACGCCTCTGCCTAACCCTTCGGGGAATACAGGCGGTATGTTAGAACGTGTACAAAATAATTCTTCTTACAATACTGAAACGTGGCTTGTTTACGCCTATTATATAATTCATCTAGTAAGCCTTTGCCATTTACATCCATTCTTTCGTCTCTAGAGGGAATATTGAAAAGAAAAAACATGGCATGTTTTCTCCATTATGGATACATTTATTCTGGCTGTATGATTAATGCATTAAATACAGGTGGGTATTGGAAGCGAGAAACCATTAAATTTTCATAACCATACCATCACGCTTGTATTCCCTAAAGAGGTAGGCAGAGATGTCCTAATTTACACCCACAGTTCGCCAGTATGTTTAGCTCCCATCTAATAGGGAGGCGAGGCTATTGCCATTAACCGGGGACAAATCCAGACTCCAATTGTTACTGAATCTTATTGAAAAACCCAATAACACTGCTCGATCTGGGAATCGAACCCATGATCTCTTGCGTAGCAGTCGCGCTCAGGACCACTAGGCTAACAAGGCCGTTACTGGGCTAATCAGTTTATATTTATGTAAATATTAATATTTCCATAAAATATTCACAATAACGCGAATGAATCAAAATCAAATTATACTCTGTGTATTTTCACTCAAAATGCGGTAGCGAGGAGCTTTTTAGGTATTTGGATCGATATTCTGTGGTATATCATTGTATATATTATATTACTAGCTACCGCCCGCGACTTCGTCCGCGTGGAATAGTTACTTAGTCTTAGTGTGATGATATAATTATAGCCGATTGAACCGACCTTTTAGTAATATTCATGCAAAATTTGAAGTGAATCCATGCAATCCTGTTTGAGTTTAGCCCGGATATACATACAGACAAACAGACAAAAATTCTAAAAACTATATTTTTGGCTTCGATATCGATTGTAGATCACGCCCCAAGTATTCTTTAAAAAAAATATTCAATCTACAGTTTCGACTTTCCTACATTATATATGTAGTACTATGATTTTTAAATAATGTCCTATTATCATAAGTTTTTTTTTTCAAAAGTCCAAACTCCGAGCTGCTACAGTTAATTTAGAAAAAAACTCTCGTACGAAAACACTCTCGCTCAACAACTGCGCTTGCGACCACACCAATGAGGTAGAAAAAAATCGTACTAAATATTTATTCATTGATAAAGAATACATTTATTATACTCTCAACAATCTCTTATCCTTAGAGGAATCTTATTCCTATTGAAGTTACTACTACATTTTAACGATGAACCTAGTTAAAGATACTGATCTTCTTCAACAGAGTGAGTTTAAACTTTGTTCAAGCTACCACAAATTAACTGCAGGGGTTACATAAAGAGACAATTGTGGAAGTGGGGTGAGACAGATATCTCGTAAGTGTCTCAGTGACCCCACGGGGGAGATAAATGCAAATGCACTACTTAGAACTCCAAGGATGTGGCGTAGGGTTACCGTGTTATAAGAAACGGGGACGACTGACAACTATGGTCTTTTAGATTGAGTTAAAGTATGGTCGAGCTTATATAATGACTGAATTACCTTCAGCAGAGAGTGGTCTACTCAAAGCCGCTCTGACATTTTCTTCCGAAGAACGATTTTACCATACTACGGCAAGAATTGGCCGTCTCGACCGGATTAATACCACAGCCTCACAGAAAACAGGCTTGACACAACACTTACGTTGTGTTTCGTCGAGTGAGCGAGGATATCGGAAGCCCAAACCATTTTAAAAGGCGGGCAACACATTCTTCTAGGGTTGCAAGTGTTCATGGGCGGCGATAATCGCTTAACATCAAGCGAATCCGTCTGCTCGTTTGCCCCCATTTGCCCAAAAATGTAAAGAATTCATCAATGGTTTTCTGTTTGAATAGAAATTAATTTTAATCAAATGATGCTTTTTTCTTAAAAGTATCCCATAGAAATCCTGATAGGTACTCCACAATAACGAAAATGTCCTAGAAATTAAGAACACTTGGTTACTTTGTACACATTAGAGTCCGGAGCAAGGACCTCAAAACCTTTACTATAATACGAACCGTAGAGAATGTTTTTATGTTGCAACTGCCAATTCATGCTATCTCTCTCGCTCAATAGGTACGAGTGTGCTGTGCGAGTAAGGGACGCCACGATAAAAACCATTCTTTATTGGCTCGTATTATAACATGACTCACTGCTCGCTTTCCTAGGAAAAGTCGTAAATTCCTTTTCATACGGAGAATTTGAGGAAGGTTGTGCATTTTAAAGAAAGTTGCATAATATGAAATCTGAGATACCGCAGTATGCAGAATTGCAGACCATTGAATCGTCTAATGGAATCGTAGCAGTGTACAATATTGAACTATTGACAGCTTTAAAGATATAAATAGTATAGATATTCTATGTCACGAAGGCCGTTAAATTATTGAAATTTGAACTTTATTTCAATTACATAATGGTCATCATACAAGACTTCGTGAGATGGAATGACTATAAAAGAAAAAACTATTTTAGACTGGATTCCAACTCACCGGACGGTTTACCTTTAGTTCGTCATTCGACTAACTGTAAAGTAATGGTGGTTGTTGCGTAGTTAGAAAACCCTGCATACCTGAGAGATTTTCTCGACGGCGGCGTGTGAATTCTGCCAACCCGCATTAGGCTAGCGTGGTGGACTATAGCCTAATGCCTCTCATTCTGAGAGGAACCCGTGCCCAGCAGTGGGTCAGAATAATGGTTTGATAATTGGTAATATTATGTTATCTATTTATGTTAACAAACCGCTGTGGGAGAAAGGAGTGAGTGTATGTATTTAAACTCCAAAAAGCAGTCATTTTGATAATATAATTATCACAAAAACTGTCAGTAACCGTTATTCAACTAAACTTATTGTAACTTATGTAACTTAATATTGTACTTAATTGTTTTTTTTTTAATAAGAATATCTATGGAGTTTCTTGCCGGCTCTTCTCTATAAGACCCACTTTTTGGAACCGTGCAACTAGTTTTGACTTTTCAAAAGTAGGTACCTTCTGGTCTAATTGAAATAAAACATTTTGACTAGACAGTAAAAAGAATTTCATTAGGTAAAGACATCAGTTTTCGCTCGTATTCAGTAAGTATCTTAGAAATGCAGCTCCGAGTAAAATTGGGTGGCTGTAAACTTTGTGCTTCGTTTTCAGAGCGAGACTTTGCATGTTTCAGGATGACGACGCGACACAAATTTTACAGCTTAGGTACCTACATTATAAATTGAATAGTCGACATTTTACGATGCTGGGACTATCTTAATAAATCTGAATTGCTGCTTATCTGTCTGAAACAGAGATGTTAAATTTTACACCAGGAGATAACGGACCCTAGACATTGTTAATCAGACTTTAACTCAACTCTTGAATCCGTCCAAAGTATATCTATTAAGTCAAGCCATTTTTTTATTCTAATTATGTTTTATACATTTCTAATATACACTAGTCTTTGCCGTGTAATCCTTGATATTCACACTGTTATCCATCTATCTTACTTAATTTGCTATTAATATTAATACTTAAATTGCTTCTATACTTAACTATACTAATATATAAAGCTGAAGAGTTTGTTTGTTTGCTTGAACGCGCTAATCTGAGGAACTACTGGTCCGATTTGAAAAATTATTTCAGTGTTAGATAGCCCATTTATTGAGAAAGGCTATAGCCTTTTATCATCACTATCATCATCAATATCATCACGCTACACGGACGTAGTCGCAGGCCGTAGCTATATATTATAAATGCGAAAGTAATTCTGTCTATCAGTTTGTTACGTTTTCACGCCAAAACCACAACTAAACGGATCATGCAATATTGATAAATATTTATATACAGATAGAGATATCTACTTGGAGAAGAACATAGGATAAATAGGTGATACATAGGTGAAACCGCGCACAAAAGCTATTCCTAATAAATGTGATAGTAATTTTCTTTGATACCTTTTTTGTTTTACCAGATTTCGATAAAATTTTGCAAGAGCCTCCTCCTTGCTAAATTTGTGAATATAAAAATTATATCAAATTTGTGTGATTTATGAAGGGCATAAGCTTCATAAAGCCCTAAAAAATTGTCATCTACATACCATCATACCATCACGCCTGTATTCTCCGAAGGGTTAGGCAGAGGCGTACTAATGTACACCCACAGTTCGCCGGTATGTTTAGGTCCTATGTAACAGGGGGCGAGCCTATTGCCATTAACCAGGCACAATTTCCTAACTCTGAGCTGCTACTGGGAACGTCATAAAAAAACCCAATAACACTTTGCTCGACCTGGGAATCGAACCCAGGACCTCTAGCGTAGCAGTCGCGCTCAGGACCACTTGGCTAATGAGGCAGATTGTCAAATTGTCATCTAACGCGAATTAGATCGAAGACAACAGATAACAAGAAAACATAATTAATGTTACCAATCATTAATTATCATGCTCCTGGCTTTTACCCAATTATGTTCAGGATCAGGTAACAATCTAACCAAATCCGGCAGGTTATCAGTATTTTACTCACGCACCAGTCCAATAATATCTTAACTCCGAGGTTATTGCTGTTGGATAAAAATATTTCGACCAACAGAGAAATAGGTACCGCTCTCAATATTATTTGATACTCGTCATATTATTCAGTTCTAATTCGAACAAGAATTTCACAATTGAAACTTCGAGCGCAAACATTTTGTTCGAGACACTTCGACGAGGAACTTCGAAAACTATAATTAATTAACACTTTGAGAACTATAATTTAATTAGCATACGATTAGAATTCTGTACTCTTTTGTTATCGATATTATAAATCGGGATTTAATTTAAAATTGTAGTGAAATTGCCTCTTTGGCGACATGAAATAGCTTAGGTATTTCGTGAGATTTGGTATTTAGAGTTGTACAGATCATATTATATTATAAGAATTCTATATCTAGAGCGTAGATTTTGCCAGTAACCATCAGCTGTTCTGTGATCTTTTCTGGTAGTGTGACTAAAGAACTGTTGTATTCTACGAAGGCAAATAGTAGATACTCGTTTATTAACATGTAATTGTTGTAGAATTGACGCATTGGTGCAGTATTCTAAGAGATCTGCAGCATTTTCCTCCAGCACCACATTCCGAACGCATAAATTTCCATGTTTCAGCTCCATAAATATTTACACCAAAATCTCAATATTAACCACCGTTTTAATAACAAAGTTAACGGCAATTAAAAGTTCAAAGTTGCCAGCATAAGGCTTCGCAGTGAGACTTTTCAAAACTACCCTTCACCCACGTACTTTTCAATATGGCGGCCGAGACGTCATAATAAGAGCACTAAACTTTACAACGCATAAATCTCTGCTGTGACGTCAAAGATAATTAAATTTATCTTAGGTACTGTAGATATCTAAATTTCATAAATACTGCCCCCTAGGCAAGCCTAATCAGACTAGTTAAATTATGAACGTTCTCAAAAACAAATAAATTCTAAACAAATGTATGAAAATTACAATTATGATCATGAGGGATACGGAGGCAAACGGCGTCTTGGCCTCCGGTATCCTCACTCACTCGGTTTTCTGTGAGTCCATAGTTAATACAATTATCTTTGCTAAACATTAAAAGTTTAAAGTGAAATTGAGGTATTAAAGCACCTAGGTACTTAGGTTAGTTAGTGCTCATAAGATAAAAAACTTAAAACTACATTATACTACTACCATCCACACCATCCCAAACAACAACGTTGACTACTCAGGTTAATATTTCTTCTGAAATAAACATGGCATCTTCGGGGCGCACGACTCCAAAACAATTGACTACGCTGCAACATCGTTTTATTCAAGGATCTCACGTACATCCATGATAAAAAGTTGTTCAGAAAACTGAGATTTATTGTGAAACTGTTGACGCGGAAAACTACTAGACTTGTGACTTGTTGGAATTATTAAGACGAACGCCTTCAGAAAGTTTAAAGCGCAGCCATTTTGTTATTTATAATAAAATTTTCGAATGTGGCTGTTCTAGTTTTGAATGTTGACACACGTTTATTGTTTTATTTATTAAATTTATTTATTCATACAGGAATTGAAAAAAATGAACAGGTAGGTATTTATGTTCAACTAGCTGACCTGAGAGACGTTGTCCTCTCCAAGTTTCAACTAACCACCTCGAAAAATTTGATTTTCCATATTTGTAATACACTTAGCGCCATGGACCTCTGAATACCGTATTTCTGACCTATAAATTACTTAATTTCAAAAATTTGTTCACATTGTATTGACGTGAAGCATGGAAATATAAATAGACATACCTACATAGATTAAAATCTCAAATATCTGTTTCGGCATCAGTACAGATTAACGCAAATTGCATTTTTTTTATTATTATATTTATTTATGTATTTAATTATTCGATTAGATGGAAACTCTTTAGTTTCTCAAATAAAGTGTGTGCACTGTATCTACACTATGGAGGTTTCACATTATAAAATGAGTTACTATATGGCTGGATGCTTTAAAGAAGAAAACAATAATATTGTCAAAATTGTCAACTCAAAATGACACCTGTTATCGAATCAAATTTCATTGAGGTAATAACGATGTCGTGTTAGTCCGCTAGAAAATAAGTTGTAATTTTTTGTTTACTTCTTTAACCTACTCAAATATTTAGTTTTTACACCGGCTTGTGCTCGCTGGATAAATCCTATGTATGTCCCGTGATTCCCTGTATAAGTAGAGTTAGAATTACTGTACTAATAATCAATTGTTGGTCACAATAATGGTTTCTGATTGATCTGCTTTATTTTCTTGTTTTATGTTATTTAGTCCCTGTAAATGTATTTTTTTAATTTTATTACTTGATTCTGTTATAATTTTTGATCCGTGCTAGTCTAGTACAGAAATACTTGAAAAAGAAATTGACTTCAATGGTTATTTTTAAAAGTCAACGTTTTCAATAATTAAAATGTTAATAACTTTTGATAGAGAGAACCGATTTGAATTTAAAATAGCCTAAATGTTAATCCAAGAAACAGGCTATGAATTCTTGCCCACTTCCTCCAAATCTCTTCAGTAGTTATCATTTGATGCGCGGTCAAACATACAGACAAACCGACAGACAAACCGACAGACAAACAGACAGACAAACCGACAGACAAACCGACAGACAAACAGACAGACAAAAGTTCCAAAAATAATAGAAATGGATTGTGTTACCGATTCTGAGTCCCCCAAATTAGTTTTTTTGTAAATATAAGCAATGTACAGACACGGCTCACTTACATTCTTATTATATGTAAGATAAGATAAGTCAGAAGCTCAAAAAGGCTGATAACCAGCCCATCCTCAAGATATCGGCATTGCCCAGAATTGGAACCCCACATAGGAAATGGTTAGTAGGATAATAGTTCCAAATAATAATCAAATTTTCAAATGATCGAATCAAAGTCGAATTTATTTTTCACCAGTCTAATGTCACACCAAATTCTAATATCTGAAAGACTATTAAAATATAAGTAGCTTTAAAATCGATATCTGTGCCTAATAAAATTGTAATGGCAAACAAAAAAAAGGTCAAATATAATTAAGTTAAATTCATTTCTTCCGCAGATCTAAGCCACGCTTTATCGCAATATCCGGTCAAAATTGAAATTAATCGTCTTACCGTGCTTGTCAAATACAATTAAAATTAGTTTCCCATCTTTGAAAGAGATGCTGTCGGAAAGATTTTCTGAAAGGCGTGTGAAGTCTACCAACCTTGTTGGCGCAAAAACTACTGAATAGATTTTAATTTTGTTATCACTGTTAGAAAGTATATGCTCCAAATAAAAACTGGTACTTATACTTCATATCTCGAATAATTAAACGGAACCTTAGATACAGCTTGACATCTCTAATGTATAGAGACCCATACAAAGAAGAGATCATCACTGTTGGTTTTTGAGCTTCAAGTGAGCGAAGCCGCGCATAGGCTAGTTCATTATATAAATCATTACAATATTATAATACCCTCAAGCTAACTACTCCATACTGAGTCGCAAAATCTGAAGAATATCTCTTCAGCATTTGAAACAGTGCCATATTATACTGTATCTCTGCTTCTGAAATCAACCCATTATCCCAATATTTGCCGTTCACTGTGATTGATAAGAGTAAACACATTTATGATAGATAAATCGGCCCCCGACGGACCAACCAATCATTTAATGTGGCGTGGAGATTTCTCAATATACTCTGAGAGAGATGTATTGGATATTTAGAACAATACAAACATGCACTACCTCCAGCTTTATTCCAAAACGGTAAATAAACTGAATTCAGTAATGATATTACACTGAGATATATATCATATCTTTCTTTGTCTTCATAGAAAGACGCTGAGACGGGGTAGAGACAATGTCTATTTCATTTTCAGCTGTCCTGTATATAATAAACGTTGAAATGAAACTACTTTTTTAGGGATTTTATTGCGTTATATTGATATTATTTAATTCCCGACGTTTCGGATCCTTTACAGTAACATACCATCACGCCTGTATTCCCCGAAGGGTTAGGCAGAGGTGTACTAATGTACACCCACAGTGTTTAGGTCCCATGTAATAGGGGGCGAGCCTATTGCCATTAACCGGGCACAAATTCCTAACTCCGAGCTGCTACTGGGAATTTCATAGAAAAAGCCAGTAACACTTTGCTCGACCTGGGCATCGACCCAGGACCTCTAGCGTAGCAGTTCAGGACCACTTGGCTAATGAGCCTTTACAGTAAAATCCGTAAAAATTATGTACCTAGTTTCTAATATGTGTAGCTAATATTCGTCCTAAGTGTCAGAAATCATTATAATTTATCATTCATTATGTGAGTTACCATTCTAATAGAAGATAGGCATGATTTTAATCAGTTTAGTAGGGAAATATGTATGTAAATAATAAATAATATTATCAACCGACATACATCACTAGTAACCTCAAAATGTTATCACGTATTTTTTGTTACCAAGTGTATACCTAATTTTATTTTCAATTCTACGTTCTATGAAAAAGCATTTGGGTAAATATTATAAGCGAAATACTAGGAATAAAATGGATTACTAGGAACTAAACTCGGCTCGCTCTTGGTTGGATCGGAAAAAGGCACAAAAACAAAATAACCAAAGTCTTGAAATGAACCAGTTGCGCAATGTTTATAAACAACTTTGATATCCACTGTACAGATCATTTAAAAAAGCGATGAACGAACTGAACCGCGAGCTGTCTGGCTGATAGTTGCTTCCTTTGCCTCTATTTTTTGAACGTAGAACAAGCACGATAATGTTTTTAAAGAGAAAATTTTCCAGCTAGTTTTTTTTTTAATTGCGACGTTTATTAACCATTCGTGCTCTGTGTGAAGTTAATTTTTTAAAATAATTTAAAAATGGAATAGAAATGCACTATGATATGAACTTTTATTGAATTTCAAAACACCTCTGACACCGTCTGACATTTCAGCGTGTAACAACACAAAACGTGCAGCGAATTTAAATTAAATTCAGCCGTCTCTCTGATGTGTGTTTCCTTTGCCTTGCCTAATGGAGCGTGGGAGTTTATTTTAAAAGTTAGAGTAGTGTTTTAAAGTAACTAGCTCATTGACATATAACACCTAGGCAAGTCTTGTGATGTCCATACATCACTTACACACAAATAGACTTTTGCACAGATAATATAACTCTTCCCAACTTTTAGGGTACCTACCTAGTCTTAAAGTCTATAGAGCCATAAAAACTAATTGGTACCTACTTAACTTAGACCCTGTATAACTGACAAATTTATAACACTTATTGTTATTGGTTTTTTTCTAACGATTTAATGTACTCACATGAATAACTTTTTGGTCTAGGAGACTGCTGAGTAAGAGGTGTTGCGTCCTATTACCGGGCAATCAGTGGATGAGGTTTTTCTAAGAAATTCCTAGTAGCAGCCCAGATTTATACCCGGTTGATGGCAATAGATTCGCCCCTATCTCATGGCAGATTTTATTTATTACAATTTTATTTCAAACAAGCGTTTACGAGCTTTTATGAAACGTTATCATAACAACGAATCATAAACGAATCATAACGAGTTAACGGAGTTTCTTGCCGGATTCTTCTTCATAGGATCAATCCTATGAAGAAGAATCCGGCAAGAAACTCCGTTAACTCTTTTAAAATAAATTACCTTTGTTACAATCTTCACTGGTAACAATGGTGGCGATAACACGATGAGTGGACGTTGGAGATTAATGTCCAAGTTTGACCGAAATCGATAATTCACATTAGGTATTTGAGAACCTAGTGTCAATTTAAGATGATAAATAAACTATGTGGTAAAACACCATGTGTTAAATCAACTTGAGAGTCTACGTATACTTAATAAACATACATACATAACATACCATCACGCCTGTATTCCCCGAAGGGTTAGACAGAGGCGTACTAATGTACACCCACAATTCGCCGGTATGTTTAGGTCCCATGTAATAGGGGGCGAGCCTATTGCCATTAACCGGGCACTAATTCCTAACTCCGAGCTGCTACTGAGAATTTCACAGAAAAAAAACCCAATAACACTTTGCTTGGCCTGGGAATCGAACCCAAGACCTCTAGCGTAGCAGTCGCGCTCAGGACCACTTGGCTAATGTGGCAGTTTCATTTAAAGATAATAAATAAACTATGTGGTAAAACACACACACACACCATGTTCATATTATACTATCTTAAATCTACTCGAGAGTCTACATTATACTTAATAAAGATTAATCAGACACTCATTAAAAGCTATACAATCACAATGCAAACACATTGAGCCACCGTAATTCCTTATTGACGTGTACCTGTACTGTATACGTCACGTTCTGTACACACGCAGGCAGAAGTGGGTCAATGCCGGGGTCGATACGCTCAAGGCTGGCCGACGGTGGCCGTGGTATAACTGTTTACATTACACGTTATTGTCAATTCTTCTTTACTGCATTCAAGGAACAGAGAGGAAAGTACAGAGTAAAGATAATTAAGTTTACACAGTTCATACGACATCAGCCTAGGCGAAAGAAACATTTTAAAATTGGAAATGGCATTTAACTGCCTCATTAGCCTAGTGGTCCTGAGCGCGACTGCTACGCTTGAGGTCCTGGGTTCGATTCCCAGGTCGAGCAAAGTGTTATTGGGTTTTTCTATGAAATTCCCAGTAGCAGCTCGGAGTTATGAATTTGTGCCCGGTTAATGGCAATAGGCTCGCCCCCTATTACATGGGACCTAAACATACCGGCGAACTGTGGGAGTACGCCTCTGCCTAACCCTTCGGGGAATACAGGCGTGATGGTATCTTATGTTAAAAATAACCAATTTTCCATGTCAAATTAAATCGGTCAGCTAACAAAGTGATTTGCAAAAAGGGTAACCTATTGAAATCTCGAATTTCTGTTACCCGAATCTTAAAACCCCGCAAACGGTTGGTAGAACCTTTAATAGACAGTAATGAATGACAACTTTTTAAAATCCCTTTTTTAATTTCCCGGATAAATCAATTTCCAGGTGCACTAAAACCAAATTGCCAAAAAGTATTTTTTTGTTTCCCATATTCTCATAATCCAGATATAGTTATACCAGATTCTCAGAATACTTTTTTTTGTTTCCCATCGTACCATGTTCCAAATAAACTATTACCAAATTTTCATAATCTCTTTATTTGGTTCCCCTACAATCATATTCCTGATAAACTATTGCCAGATTTTCATAATGTTTTTATTTGGTTCCCATACAATCGTGTCCCAGCTAAACTATTGCAATACATAATATTATTTTTTGTTTTCCAGTAGGTTAGTTTAGGTTAGAACTGCGACTCGCTATTCGCTATTGTTTTACTTGCCCATTACTGATAGGAGTACCATAGGGTATCATAGGTTTTCATTCATCTTTACTTCAACTCTTTGGATTTAAAATACAAGGATTTAGTTTTTCTGGATATCGTTTATCGGCTTTCGTGCATATGGATTACGGTCATCTGGATTTTGTGCATTTAGACTTCGTGTGTCTGGAACTCATTCGTCTGGATTCTAAAACGTCGTACATCGTTACGTTCATGCAAGTAATCTATCTCTTGCAAGTATGTAATATCTTGCAAGAGATAGATTTATTTAGAGAGCAATTACAGTTTTACAGATCATACAATTGGTACATACCTACAAATTTACCTAATTGACATTATCTTTTCACTTTTTAAACTTTTTTTTTCATACGTCTTAATTATTTCTGTAAGCTAGATATTAAATGAGATACAAAATTAAGTAAGGTTTGAATGTTTTTAAATCCTCGTATGCGTTATTCAGTTTTCAATTCGGAGTAAGCGAAAACAGAATTCTGAAATCAAAATACATGCAAACTCACATAATAATATTATTGTTCGTGTCTATTGACGAGGCCATCGCGAGAACAAACCGAGTTCAGTGTTTGGTTTCGTTATTCCCGTTTGTTCCCAGAACATATTATGGAACACAAACTTGTATGTAAAAGGAAATGTGGAGTAATAACAGCTATTTGTATGATATCGAGACCTATCGTTAGTATGATAGCTAAAATTATAATCATACTATTACTAAGTAATATACTAAAGCCTTACTATCCTAGTGCAGTGTTATTGAGTTTTCCTATGAACTCCTCAGTAGCAGCTCGGAATTTGGACTTTGTGTCTGGATAATGGCATTAGACTCGCCCCGTATTACGTGGACCTACACATCCCGGCGAACAGTTGGTGTACCTTAGTACCTACGCCTCTAGGTCACCCTTCGGGGAACACAGGCGTGATGGTGTGTCATGTTACCTATGTTGTATTAAGACCTCATTTCACCAAGTCGGAAGAGTCGCTACTCACCGAATAAATTAAAAAAGTCCTCATTTAAAAAATAAATGAATGCATAAAAGTTTTGAAAGTCAATGCCTTTATGGTTGGATCTTTTGTTTTAGCCCACCGACATATTGCAAACCGATTACATTACGTCCATACCTTTGACTATCTATCCCTGGACAAGTGACGCGCCTAATTCTATGAACAAAAAAGTCTGTCACTTTTGGTGCGGGGGGAGGAAACACTACATAGACATTGCTGCACACATACTCAAAATCATTTTGTATCGCCACGAACTCACACATATTAAATTCTTCACCACTAACACAATTTACGCACACATAGAGGTCAAATACGTCAACATACAAGAATTGACGACAATACGAACGTATAATACAATAAAAATAATTAGGAAGCTACTATGTCGATATTTTATATCGATAGATTATTTTAGGAAGAATGGAGAAAAACGTAACAACCATTACAAATTATTTTTATATGTAATTATTTATTTGCAAAATTAAAATCATCCATACACAACTTTTTAATATCTTGCGTCATATTTTCAATGCAATGTCTCTCATTGTTATAAATTACATGCCAATTAAATACAAAAGAAAGAAACTATTTAGGTATAGATAAATAGGTACATACTATGTAATTGGAAAATAAACGCACGGGTGAGAGAAATCGCTAACTTTTCGAAATACATATTCTATAGCCTATGTTAATCTTGAATAATGTAGCATTCAAATGGTGAAAGAATTTTCGAAATCGGCCTAGTAGTTTTTGATTTTATTTGTTACATACATTGATACATACAAATCTTTCCTCTTTATAATATTAGTATAGATAGAGCGGATATTGGGGACGTTTTGTTACAAATACTTTGATACCAATTAGTTTGATTCTTTGATTTTGATTTTTTCTATTCTTTGCCAGGCTGATATATTAGGAATGACACTAGACAGAGCGTTTTGTTTCCCGCGATATATAAGTAGGAGTAAATACGATTTTGTTCATTATGTCGCGCGTTAATATGAACAGAAGCGCTACGCTAGAGGTCCTGGGTTCGATTCCCCGGTCGAGCAATGTGTTATTGTAGTTTTTCTATAAAATTAAGGGTTGATGCCCGATTAATGGCAATAGGCTCGCCCCCTAAGTACGCATCTGTCTTACCCTTCGGGGAATAAAGAGGTGATGGTATGTCGTGTTCCGTACTCTCGTTATTTCTTTGAGCCGGATATCGAAAAAAGAAAATAATGTGTTTGAAGAAACACCCCGAGAGGCAGGGCATAGTGGAATTGAATAACTCTACTTACAATTGGAGCTGCCCAACTGGGGAAATACCTACACTTTGCAGAAAATAGTAGCCAAATAACATAGCACTGTACTATGTTGTGTTCCTAACGGTGAGCAAGATCGCCAGAACTCCGCGAGGAAGCGTTATGTTGGCAGTGGGGGGTACCGGTGTTGTGGGTTGTCTACCGGGTGTGAAAAGATTTTTACAGGGTCGGCAACGGGCGAGTGATAACCCAGATGTTGCAAGCGTTCATATAATAGGCTACGGTAACCACTTACCATCAGGCGGGCCATGTGCTGGTTTTCCACCTAAGCGGTAAAAGAAACCCCAGACCTTCAAACCGTACCGTATCTTAGAAATCATTTTCAATTATTTTTAAAATACGATTTAAATATGTTAATTTATAAATTCTTTTGTCAACACATTTATCTGCAACGGCTTTAAGCTATTATTTATCAATCACACCTACTTCATTTTAAATGAAGGTCTTTTGTAGATCTGAAAAGTAACAAATAAAATATCTAATAGCACTGGATATCAAAAATAATCAATAATCTTAGTTACGTCATTTCCAAAAATGTTATTTTATTAAATTTTATAAAAATATAGTGATATCATAAATTCATGATATACATATTTAGTGATCTTTAGCAATTATTATAATTTGGTCTTACATTGAACACGAAAATAATATCGATATCGATTCGAAATCGTAAACAAACACTATCACATCATTAATTAAAATGACAAAACAAAAGAGGGACATAGTCTCGCTACACTTTTTAAAATTCGAGTTTTATGCATTATGTCATAATATATATAAGGCCTATAATTGCCAAAAAACGGTAATTCTGCATTAAGACCTATAATTGGAAATCATAAATGGTGACATCCTATTGGATGATATATAATTGAAATAAAAAAATGACATTTTGATGGATATTTCAAATTTAAATCTTACGTGTATTAGCAGAAGGCTGATATTGTTAGTAAAAAAATTTGCTAGTCTCGTGGGGAGTGCGGATAGTCTCGTGGGGAGTGCGGGTAGTCTCGTGGGGAGTGCATGCTTGAACTAAACGATTATTTTATACTCGATTATTGAATCGGTAACGTCCTCGATCTTTATTAATAAATTGTATTATGTGATTTAAATAGAAATAAATGAACTTTAATACTTACATACGGAAAATAACTCCATCTTTATCTAAATAAGATATTCGATATTTTTTTGCATACAGTAACTGCACGTATATCGGTATTTACACGGAGCATTTATTATGACCTTACTGAGCGGAAACGATTCTGTTAATGAAAAATCGATTTCGGAAACAGTTTTGATAAACGCGTTAGATTTTTTAATCCACTACCTTGACAGAGGGGAATGATCATGAGAGGCGGGTCCTTATAGATAGATAGTCAAAGGTCCATACCCATGAAAATAGTTTTTTTTCTGAAAGGTCTCAGAAACAAGAAGTTTGGCACACATGTTTAGAAGCTCACTTAATTTAAAAGCACTAATAAAAATTGGTAAGCTTGTAGGATTTATTGATAAAAGTTATCCGACTGTATTGTGTAAGTAGGTAATGTGTATCCAAAGATATTAGGTATCCTACTTAATCATAATAAATTATATTTATTTTTCAAGACCTTTCTGATAAAAGCATGACGTTAATTTTTTTTACGGCCGTAATATAATTTCGGCTAAGTATATTTATTAATAACTCTTCCGGGAAACATAACCGTTACATACGAGTTATTATAGCCAGTGAGATAACCAGATCTACACTAAAGTTTGTGATTTATTTCGCACCTACAACTTGGTTATGATGTAGCTGTATCGCGTTTATTACGTAGGCACTAATGGAATTAATTTATGCGAGTTATGGGTTCCCATAACATAAATGTTCCCCACACTTACGCAGTCTGATCATTATGTGAGAAAGCTATATGGTAATTCATTTTAATTTAGACGGAAACGTGGTTTTAGCGTTCGGGTCGGGATAACTTGGAAGTGACTGGTGGTTTTCTAAAACACTATACATAAAAAGGGATTAAAATTTTGTTAGAAGCCTCTACATTTAGGGCCACTTCTTAAATATGTTTAAATCGTATTTAAACACAAATTTATTATGAAAAAATTGTGTTTATATTTTAAATACAATTTAAACATATTGAAGAAGTTGGTGCAAGTAGGCCTTAATGTAGGGAATTTAATTTCAAAAAAGTTGTGACATCTTTCCTTTTTAAACATTGCCATTGGCAGAATGCCTTTGATACTGTTTCACTTTTTAAATAAATATTGTATGATAAATCACTAAATACATGCAATTGTAAGAAAAAATTTTTAATGATACTTATGTATGTCAAATACTTTAATCACCTCCAATCTGACATTTCACATTAAATGGCTTAGCATGAAAAATACAAAAACCTATTTTACCTTCTGCCCGTCCCAGCTTCGCACGGGTGGAGACCCTTAACTTTTTTTAAAATATTCTATAGCTATAGCCTGGGTATTTTAATCTGGAATAATGTAGCATTCAAATAGTGAAAGAATTTTGGAAATCGGCCCAGTTGTTTCTGAGTTTATTCGTTACATACATACAAATCTTTCCTTTTTATATTATTACTAGCTGACCTGAGAGACGTTGTCCTCTCCAAGTTTCAACTTACCACCTCGAAAAATTTGGTTTTCCATATTTGTAATACACTTAGCGCCATGGACCTCTGAATACCGTATTTCTGACCTATAAATTACTTTTTCAAAAATTTGTTCACGCGGTATTGACGTTCAGCAGTGGACGGCAATAGGCTGATATGATGATGATGATGATGGAAATATAAACAGACATACCTACATAGACAAAAATCTCAAATAACTGTTTCGGCGTCAGTAAATTAAGATTAACGCACGTTGCATTTTTTTATTATTATTGTACATAGTTGTACATACATATGTGGTATATTCTTAGGCTATATTATTTAATTATTTGAATAAATAGAAACTCTTTAGTTACTTGCTCAAATAAAGTGTGCGCACTGTATCTACACTATGGAGGTTTCAAATTATAAAATAAGTTACTTTATGGCTGGATGCTATAAAGAAGAAAACAATAATTGTCAAAATTGTCAACTCAAAATGACGCCTGTTATCGAATCAAATTTCATTGAGGCAATAACGATATCGTGTTAGTCCGCTAGAAAATAAGTTGTCATTCTTTATTTACTTCTATAACCTACTCAAATATTTAGTTTTTACACCGGCTTGTGCTCGCTGGATAAATCCTATGTATGCCCCGTGATTCCCTGTGTAAGTAGAGTTAGAATAACTGTACTAATAATCAATTCCTGGTCACAATAATGGTTTCTGATTGATCTGCTTTATTTTCTTGTCTTATGTTATTTAGTCCCTGTAAATGTATTTTTTTAATTTTATACTTGATTCTGTTATAATTTTTGATCCGTGCTAGTCTAGTACAGAAATACTTGAAAAAGAAATTGACTTCAATGGTTATTTTTAAAAGTCAACGTTTTCAATAATTAAAATGTTAATAACTTTTGATAGAAAGAACCGATTTGAATTTAAAATAGCCTAAATGTTAATCCAAGAAACAGGCTATGAATTCCTGCCCACTTCCTCCAAATCTCTTCAGTAGTTATCATGTGATGCGCGGTCAAACATACAGACAAACCGACAGACAAACAGACAGACAAAAGTTCCAAAAATAATAGCAATGGATTGTGTTACCGATTCTGAGTCCCCCAATTTAGTTTTTTTGTAAATATAAGCAATGTACAGACACGGCTCACTTACATTCTTATTATATGTAAGATTAGTATAGACAAATTAGCCATGTAAACTTACTGTACAAACATTAAGTAAGTAGGTTCCTACATAAGTTTTTTTATAAAAAAGACTATAAATAATCGTAACTAACGGGTTGTATTTCACAAGTACCTGCTGAAAACCACAAAACTGTAGCGAAGGGCACATTATTACCCACAAGGAAATTCTTTGGAGTTCGTAACTCTGTACCCTGGTAAAGGGTCCTTGAGCTCCGCTTCCGTGACAATAACGACTCTCCAGCAGACCCTTAAACCGAGACCCTTGAAAGTAGACCTTGAATAATTAATCCCCAAAGAAAAAGTGACGAGCGCTGCTTGCGGAAATTATAAATTCCTTGAGCATTTTATTTTAAGACATTGTTTTCGCAACGTTTTATTAGAATGAGGAATTTAATAAAAACAGACGTTTCGAATGCCAGTGAGTGAGCTGTAAGAATTATAAAAAATTGTAGGTATGAAGATTATGTAGGTACAGTCACAAGCATAGATATGTATACACTTGGCAAAATTAAAAAGCGATTGTCTATTTATCTAATAATTGAATTTTTATGGTGTTATGAATATATATATAATTAAAGTATTGGTTCGAAAATACTATGATTTTCGAACCAATACTTTAATTATATTAGTTATCTCAAAGTTTACAATCGTAACCTCAGGGAATAAATCAGTTAAGAATTTTAGTAAGTGTACCTATACATATTTTTGCTCGTGACTGTACTGTAGAGACCGCTCCAAGAAGGCGATAATAAGTATTATGGGTTGACTGGCTGTTTTCAGAATAAAGAATAAACATTCATTTAAAAAATCTCGTAGAATTGTCTATAAAAAATGAATGAATAGAAGTGTTAATACTAATAATTGTGCATTTTTTCTTGAATAAAACTCCCGTAGTGTTCCTTTCCTCCAGAGTACCTATATCAGGGGAGCAAACAAGCAGACGGATCACCTGATGGTAAGCGATAACCGCCGCCCATGGACACCCACAACGCCAGAGGAGTCGCAAGTGCGTTGCCCGCCTTTTAAAAGGGTTTGGGCCTCCGGTAACCTCACTAACTCGGCGAAACACAACGCAAGCGTTGTTTCACGCCGGTTTTCTGTGAGGCCGTCGTATCACTCAGGTCGAGCCGGCCCATTCGTGCCGAAGCATGGATCTCCTCGTTATGAAGTATGATCTACATAATAATATGCAATTCGTGAATCGTGGTTCTCTTCTCTCTTCAATTTCTCGTTACTGCGATCACCACATAATATTCATTATGTACCACACCTTCAACTAAATATATTATACAGTTATGATGCGATATTCGCGATATATCGAAGTTCCTAAACGAACTTTGCATTTATGGCAACATATTCGACGAATGTCAAATTGAAAATGTCAGGAAAGTCAAAACCACGTGTAATACTGTTTACTTTCGTTGTACATAACGTGATTAACGTGTGATTTTACATTGTATTTAAATTTAAATAATGTTTATGGTAAATTAAGATAACCTAAACTCCGCCAAAATGGATTTTATTGTCGATACTGCTGGAGATGATGATCTCCAAGTGAAGACGGAATTAATCGACGATGCTGAGAAACCCTACTTTATAGGTTAGTGTTTTTATTTTATTTCTTACAATTTATCCACAGTCGCCTCATAATGAAGAAAATATTTCGGTGATCATTGAAATGAAGAACACCCTCGCAAGAAAACGAAAATGCACACGTTCTAGCACTATGCACTCTTTCCGTTTACTTTACACATAAAAAGTATATTAGTTTCGGACTTTATGTGGGTATACATTTGCTCCTCCAGCTGGAGATCATTTTGGTTCTATGCTACCCTGTTCGGTCAAGTTTTCTGAACTGAAATTCTTTCGTGCTATATCTATTATTCCACAGATAAAGAAGACAGGGAAAAAGCTATTTTAGAATTATTTGACAAAAAAAAGGATGAATTGGATACAGTCGAGGCTGCAGCAGAGGATGTACATACAAAACTAAAAAACTTAAAGATTGACAGTTTATTTGATGACTTCTTCCAAGAGATGGGATGGTCACAGTCTCTTATTGTGAAAAAAGAACAGAAAAGAAGATTCTTCCACTTTGAACAGCTTGATTTGGAAACTGGCAAACTAAAGTCAAACCTTGGTGCAGTAGATGTTGAGAAAGAGATGAAAAACAGTGTATTTAAACCTGGAATTGAGAAGGAACATGAAATGCCAAGCTATGATGTCAGTAAGAACAAATTGAAGGCTATGAGAAGGGTGAGTTTAACCTTTTTAACCCCAAAGGGTTAGGCAAAAATATGCTGTACATGTACCAACAGTTTACTAGCTTTTTAAGGTCCCATGTATGAAAGGAACTCTGAACGACTACTGAGAATTTCTGACTATAAATCTCAATTTCAATACTCTGCTCCACTTCGAAATTGAACCCAGAAAATCTTCCAATGAGGCTGTTTATAGCAAATAACTAACTGATATTGCCATAATTTTGGTTTTCTGATGATATAGGGGGGAAACAAGCAGACTGATCACCTGATGGTAAGCGATTACCTCCACCCATGGGATCTGCAACACCAGAGGAGCTGCTGGCATTTTAAGAGAGTATGGGCCTTCGTTATTCTCACTCACTCAGAGAAACACAATATAATATGCATTGTTGCACACCGGTTTTCTATGATGCTCTGGTCGAGCCAGCACCTTTTGTGCAGAGCATGGCTCTCCCACAGTAAAACATGCTAACATTAATTTAATAACATTATTAACCAGTAAATTATAACATCTTAGTTGAATTGAGGAATGCCAAATAAGTGTTCTATTTTTAAAATCAGTAGTTTAATAGTTGTAACAAAATTACAGAAAGAGCGAGAGAAGACCAAGGGTCCTGGATGGTTCGACCTGCCTGCTCCAGAGGTAACTGAGGAGCTGAAGAATGACCTGCAAGTGCTGAAGATGAGATCAGCACTGGACCCTAAGCACTTCTACAAGAAAAATGATATGGAAGTGCTGCCAAAGTACTTTCAGGTATGTTAATTTTACATATTTGTAACATAACAAGCCATAGAAGATAATAAGCAATTTAACCACGTCACTGTCTGAGCGGAGAATTTCTTACTAACAATGTGGTTCGCACATTACTTTAGTATTCTTGTAAGTGCCTTGTGCTAAGCTAAATGCTTGTGTTACAAGTGGGTTCACGCAGGGGCGGATTTCAAGATTTGGCGCCCCAGACCAGGGTTGGCCACCCTGTAAAATAACGGCACAAGAGCAAAACATTTGAAAAAATCCTCCCTTTATTTTACGTAGTTAATTTCAGTCTTCGTATTTCAACCGCCCCTGCCCGCCCCACAGCACCACATGTTCTGTATATACATCCAAATGCACTTGGTAAAAAGCGGTTATTTTAATATTACAAATTGACACTCCAATTTTTATTTTTTTTAAAAGCTTACTAGCAATGTGGGTCACACATTACTAGTATTCTTGTTAAACCCTTGTGCTAAGCTAAATGCTTGTGTTACGAGTGGGTTCACGTCGGTAGTGCAATGGGTGGGGTTCGAACTGGCAACCACATGATCGCGAAATCCGACGCCCTAGCCATTAGGCTACCGCCGCTTCAATATTTGTATGTATAGATATACTTTCACAGCAACATTTTGTGACATCTAGATCTAATACATTGTTTTTAGGTTGGTCGTATCATGGATTCTGCATTAGATCATGTTAATGAAAGACTGACTAAAAAACAAAGAAAGAGGACCATGGTAGATGAACTTCTAGCTGATGCAGACTTCCAGAAGTACAATAAGAAGAAATACAAAGAAATTATAGATGAAAAGAGAAAGACGGAATACAGAACCTTCATGAAGGACAAGAGGCAGAAGAATAAAAATGAACTGAAGAAAAATAAATTAAAAGCTAAGAAAAAAGCATAGTTATTAAATTGTTATACAAAGTGAAAACATATATCTTTTTAATTTTGGCAAATCTCATCCTTATGTGCACAAAAATAGGACATAATTCGCTTATTGAATTTTCACCTGTAAACTGATTTGCTTAAAACTTGGCACACAAGTAGTTATGATGACTACAACATATTAGAGACATAGAGTTGATCTTGTGGAGGGAAGACAGTAGAGGGCACTCCTTGACAGTTAATAATCTCCGCAAGCGAGTGCACTTGCCTAGAAGACCCGATTCACTCATGTCAGTTTAAAGACACCCATATTATATTTATCACGGAAGACTCACTTGTTAAAGTTAAGGTAAGTTTTAATATATTACCCACAATAAATATAAATGAAAATAAAGTCTACCTGCCTGGTAATAGCTATTAGAATTAGATTAGAATCCAAGAAGACAAAAAAAACACCTTTATCAAAACTCAACCCTTTAATATAAATAAATACCTTAGTATTTAAAGTACAATAACCGTTATTATAAAAACACTCGAAAACATTGTATGAAAAATATCACAGGTGGGGAAGACACAAATTTCCATTTTACAGTATACCACCTTACAAGCAATTTTGAACTTTGAGGTCATGGTGCTAGGACACTTGATTGTCTAACTGGGAGCATGGTGGCAATGACGAAGAATACATAATAATATAAACACTTAACCATTTATTATGCTTACATACTATGAAGAGAAACAGTGTATAATAATTATCCAATAATTGCATTCACAGAAATATAGTAGGTAAGTATAGTTTTACTGCATTATGTATAATAAAAACTATTTTTTACAAAAGGAATAATCTCATCTATCCCTCTCTCTGGAACATTATAAAAATCATTCAGCTATTTCTCATTAACATTATCTTACAAATAATATGATAGAAACAAGTAGAAATAATGTTTTTCAATGGGTGGACTAGCTGTCTCAAGACATCGCCGATTCGTCAGTTTAAAAAAGTATAAAAACGTATTTAAAAAAAAAACTTGGCCTAAAAACTAGAATCTAAATCGACCTAAAATTATTGTAAACAGCAATAAAAATTAATAACCTTTTTAAATCATCTTACTCTTATTTTTACTTCATACACTTCCCAATGTACCTACTAAAAATAATATTACGAGTTTTCATAATAAAATACATGGTATTGAGCGATTCACTTATTTCAAACCCTATCACGTTTAAAATAAATTAAAAAATTGCGGAAAAATAAAATGTATGTTGTTTGTTTATGTATATTTCCATTGGTCAAACTTACACTAAATCATGAGTGATATGTATTCATATACTGGGTACTGGGTACCACCGGTTTATCCCAATAGACCGCTTGGCTGATTTAGATTTGCACAATAACACTTATATATAGTGCATTTCACGTAAAAGTTCCCTTCGCCGTTAAATATGCTGGTAGCTGTAAAATTAGCAATATTAGAATCACATTCAAAAAATGTTTTAAAACACCAACTCTTTCATAATTTGCAGAATCGAATGATTGAATTTTTTGAATGGCAGGGATTGAATGGCAACATAACGTCTAGGAGAATTCTGTGAAACATACTCTTATGTGATTTTACCTTATAAAATAAAAAAATAATATCAAATAGCACTTTTGTAGGTCAACAAATATCGATCAAGCGTTTATGCGCCAATGGTTAAAAATTAAAATCAATATTCCAACGCAAAGCAGTCATTCTTGCCACACTAACTTGCCATATACAAAAAAAGCACTTTTTATATTCCTCAACTCCCAAACCCACACCTATGGTCCCTTAGGCTTAGGTTACATGGTCACACTATGTGTCAGTTATAAAAACGTAGTAGCACGATTATGTGCATATCAGCCTTATAATTGTAATGACTAGTATCCGCCAGTGACGTCTACAGCCGCCCCTGTCATGAACGAGCTCTTGTCCGAGCCCAAAAATGCTATGACTTCTGCTATTTCTGAAATTGAAAAAATATTATATTACTAGCGAACAATTTTTGATTTTCTAAGAGTAGTTACAGCACACACATCTGACTTTCCGAAGTCAAGTGCGTATTAATAGTTATCTGACACGCGCTTAAACGTTGAAGGAAAGTATCGTGAGGAAACCTGCATGCCTGAGACATTTTCTCGACGGCGTGTGAAGTTGCCAACCCGCATTAGGCTAGCGTGGTGGACTATAGCCTAATTAACACTCCCATATTGCCACTACTATGTCTGGACTTTAAAAGAGACCATGATTCTTTGAATAAGTTTCGGGTTTTCTTCTCAGAGGTCGTCAGATAATTAATGCCACCGCCATCTAGTTTAAAAAAGTAAGAACAATGACCTGAAATCTACATTATTTACAGAAATAAATATAATTTATCATAAAATGGCTAATCACAAGCTGTGGGTGGGTTGGTTATGTTAAGTATGTGTATGACTAATTTATGGTCTGCGGAAAATCATCATGGATCATCTGCCACCTGGGAAGATGGCAAAATATTTCAATCAGCGCAGTGCGGTTTTTATTGGTATGAAAAAACTCTGACCTGCGACCTGGACCACAGCCTTTCATGGTCTCACAAGAGTGTATAGAACAAGGAAAGGCAAGTGAAAGAATTTGCCACAGACAAGACACACTATAGTTCCTTACGGCGCGATGTAAGTAAAAAGAAAAAATACAAATAAAAAATAAACGGAATTAAAAAATATATGAGTTTTAACATATCCAGCTCAGCATGTGCCAGACTAACATCTGGTGCTGGTATTCTGCAAGTGCGATTTTTAGTCAGTATGCGTCCGACATAAAAACAGACATTTCGGAAGGCGGCAGAGTACCTATTTCAAAGAAAATTTTCCGCATCCTATTAAAATTTTGTATTTTGTTCAATAATACTTACCTATGGGACGACCGAGCCGACCCAAGGGCACTAGTTTCAACATGCCTTGCACCACCTTTTCAGGGACAGTCTTGACAATGGGCGTGTCTATGAAACCTGGCAATATCGCGTTTACTCTGAAATGTACGACAAAATTAAATAAATTAAAATTACAAAGACAATAGAAATATTTTCAAGGTTAAACAGAGTTGTATTTTACTAGTCTATTGGGACTTTAGATTAAAATTATCCTTTGTCCGGGACATAAACTATCTGTGGGCAGAATTTAATCCAAAACAGTTGAGCGGTTTTTGTGTAATTAAGTAACAAACATACAAAATACTAACCAAACAACATTTATTATAATTTTATATAGTAGGATTTTTTGGTAGAAAACCAGCCGAATTCATTCCTTACCTAACATTAAATTTCCCTAACTCCATGGCAGCAGACTGTGTCATGCCTATCACTCCAGCCTTACTGCTAGCATAGTTTGTTTGACCTGAAATGAATAGTACAAATTTATTTTTAAAAAAATATCCCAGCACACCTGTATTCTCCAAAGCTACCTGCTTATATATTCAAACAGTTCGCTGTTATGTTAGGTCCCACGTCCCAAAGGGCAGGCATCAACCAGGCACTAATCTAGCAAAAAATTCTAGACAAAATGCAAAATCAAGTCCAAAAAACACTCAGGGATCGAAAACCCCAATAATACTGCTCGATCTGTGCATCCAGTGTGAATCTTAGGGTCGGCAAACCACGCGTATGCGGTTCTTCGAATGCTCTGAAAGTTATTTCGTAAATAGCACGAGCCAAATAAATTTATTATCTTTATATCGAACCCAAATAAAGCGTATCCACTATAAAGATTGTGAAAACTGTGGCTCTTTGGGCTTCATAAAAATAGGTTTTTTTTCGACATCTGGTTTTTGTCTAAAAAGTTTGCCGATCCCTGCAATAGACTAATGAAGCATTCAGTATTTTTTTTATATTAGAATACTGTTAGTTACTAACCCATGTTTCCATATTTACCGACGATACTAGAAATATTTATGATTGAACCTGGCACCCCCGCTTCCACCATCGCCTTTGAGAATGTTTGCATGACTAGAAAAGTACCCTGGAAGTTTAATGAAAAGTTATAACATTTTATTTTATTTAACATTGAATAGAATCAATATCCTAAAATAAATTTCTGACAATATTTATTCATTTGGTTAATCATTATCATTAAATCGGTGATCTGATTAGGTAATGCTAATTTACCTAAAGTTCTAGAAACAGAACCGAAAAGTGGAGACTGTTTTATGACAACATTTTGTCTGGGACGAAACTTGTTCCGAGTTTCGGGCTAAGACCCAAGTAAGAGCGCTCGCGCACTTGTGATTTTTAGTCGGGCGATAGTTTGATCGTTCTGGGATTCACTATGGAGTTATATGGCAGTGCGCGCATTTGACGATTAGAATTCGACATGAAATTATACACGACTACTACAGCGACTAAACTATCGGTAGACTAAAAATCACAAGTGGGCGTTACCCTTAATTCTCAACCTACATTAAAAAATTGTGTTAAAAATCCTGATGGTAAGCGATACCACCGCCCATGGACACCTGCAACCAAATGAGTAACAAATACGTTGCCAGCCTTTTAAAACGGTTTGGGCCTCCGGTAAGCTCACTCACTCGGCGTAACACAACGTAAGCGTTGTTCCACGCCGGTTTTCTGTGAGGCCGTGGTATCACTCCGGTCGAGCCGGTCCATTCGTGCCGAAGCAAAGCTCTCCCACGGTAAAGTTGATAAAAAACGGTAAAATCACTGTTTTCATAGAAATACCCGATAACACTGTGCGCTTTGGGGATTGAACCACGACGTAAAGCGTACTGGAGTAATGAGGCTGTTATTGATTCTCAGTTACCTTCAAATTAGTGTTGAGCACACTGTCGTAATCTTCTTCGGACAGTTTTAGCAGCCAGTTGTCTCTGGTGATACCGGCAGAGTTCACGACTATCGTTGGTGGTGCCCTGTACTGCCTCAGCGTGGTCTGCAGTAAGTTTCTCACTGCTGTCGAGTCTGAAACGTCTAGTTCTACCGCCATGTGATCGCCGTCTGAAAGTGAGTACTTTTTTAAAGCTTGACACCATTTTTTAGACCAATTTGGACAAGTTCAATGAGATATTATGTATTTGAAACTAAAAGCCCGTGCGCAGCTTTCCCATGTTATGAAAAATATTTTTTCAAAATAAAATTCACACAAATCAGGAAGTATTACATTTCCATACAGAGGTAGGCATGTGTTACATTTTATTGAGCATAACATGTTGTATTGAGAAAATAATGTTTGACCTCCACACTAGGTCAGGCCTGTCTCGTGGAGGCCAATATTATGTGTTTATTATACAAGGCATGTGTTTCCGTGTCTCTTTTTTATCGTCAGCCTACCTACACACACACGCAACACCCGACCAATTTTCGGTGTGTAAACTTTTCACACCTAAACTGCTGTAAAAATTTCGATAAAAATTAACAAGTAGATAGATTGCCTCATGACGAAAGACATGGACTACCTTTGTCTCAAATGTTGAAAACAGCTAGTAGGTACATATTGAATAGAATTCAATGAGACAGCCACAGTAACAAATCTTAGTCTGCCACGGAGGCAGACATTTTTCAAACTTTTGTCAGTGCTTGCTGCTTGTCATTGCTTGCTGTCAAACATCATTTATGTTAAAAATAACAATAATTTTACCATGTTTGAATAATTATATATTTTTACTGTGGGAGAGCCATGCTTCGGCACGAATGGGCTAGCTTGACCACAGACTCACAGAAAACCGGTGTGAAGCAATGTTTATGTTGGGTTTTGCTGAGTGATGTTGCAGATGGGGCAAATGAGGAGTAGAGGAGACAGCAGTATGCCATAAAAAATACAATTTAACTTAGGTAGTTGTGACATGATTGTGACACTACTCTTTCTCACCCACAACTTTGAAAGAAATCCTTGATGCATATTGTGTCATCCACAAGTTATGTGAAGTTTATTTATTGTGATAACAAGGTTGTACCGTTAGAGCCTGAAGCCAAAGCAGTGTGGGTCTTGATGGTTTCCATGGCAGCATCATAGTTCTTATCAGAAGCTATGACTGTGGCACCCTCTCTGGACAACACCTGGCATGCTGCCCGGCCAAGGCCAGAACCAGCACCTGTGACAAGGTTTTAAAATGAGTGAATGAGGAGAGAAACATTCTGGGGTTTAGCCCTAGACAAGAAACAATAACAAACTTATTTAAAACGAAAAGGTGTTTCAACACCCCAAACCCTCCTCTCCTACCTATGGCCATGCTTCCATGATAAATTTAAATGTAAAATAATACTTATCAATCATGGAATAATAATTCTGTGAGCCATAAATGATATTGTTTAAAAAATTTAAACAAATTCACACACAAGATGATTCAAACATTATGAGAAAGCCTATTAAGTAGGTACTTATATCAGCATTTTTACTGATTACTTTAGGCTTATATTACAATATTGTGAAACTATTTGCATAAAAAAATCCTTGACCATCTTGCTGGGTCACTTACCACCTTAACGTAAATTCAATAAAGTTGAAAATTGATTAATCTATAATATTTGTTCTTGTAAAGAAGTACTGAATTTGTTAGTATTTAATTTTAGTTATTCTGTAGAAAATATGAAGTAACTAGGTAATAATATTATAAAAAATAAATAAAAACATGCTCAAGATGTACAAAATTGTACAAGTTTTTAAGTCAAAAATAACATAATTATGTAAGTATAACTATCAATAATAATAACTAGGTACCCAAGACCCTTTTTCATAACTCTAGCACACACAGCAGTTGAAATTCTGCTCAGAATATGTCATGTAAAAGGAAATCTGATATAAGTAATTATGATCTTTTTTTGTAACAATGGCAATCTGTCTGTTAGAAAAATGTACATGTTTAAGTCAGCCTTCGTAGCTAAACTTACTTTCTTTTATTTTACTTTTTTTTAAAGGAGAGCGATTTTACTTACCAGTTACTAATGCAAGTCTTCCAGCAACTAAACCTGATACCATTTTGATAGGTTTGAATAAAAATATGACAAACGTATATATTTATATATTCGAGCGCCCGTCTTACAAAGTTTGACTTTGAACTCTGTTACCTGTAGTCTTATCACACAACTGATTAAAAGTTTACAACGTCAGCCAACAATGAATTATAAATGAATGAACAACATGAACTCATAAATTGTACGTTTTTTTATATAGGTAGGCAGCAATGTTACCAACCTCCGTAAACATTTACCCCCAAACCTAAAGTAAAAAACGACTAAATTACTTGGAAACCCCTTGCAACTGGAATATTTCAATATTTTATTTTATTATTTATTTTTATACCAACGGAAAACAAAATTTCAATAAGTAGGTAAAAGTGTTTATAATTCTTATGTATGCCCATTAATCAACTCCACATTAGTTATGTGAAACCGTACTAGATTACGCTAAGCCGCTAAGTCATCAAATGTCAAATAAATATGATTGACTGAATTGGGTTACTCTAACAAAAATAAGATAAAAATATTTAAGGAGTCATACATAAATCGCTCAAAATACGCGTAAAACATTCCAACTTACTTACTTACCCCCTACAATTGGGGGGTAACCTCCTAAGTTGGTAACCCTAATCGGATAGTAAAATTAATTGTCATTATTTGACATTGCCAATTTTAGGGATGTTCGACATCGTATTGATATCATACATTGGATTGTCGATACATTAATAAACGTTATAATTCATGATACAATAGAAGTAGAGTATTATGCAGGTATAATCACGTAATGTTTTTGTACAAAAATATTGAATTCAATAATGACAATAATCATGAATGAAAATTAAAAATATTTGAACCCAAATAACTGTACACAGCGTTCTTATACTCAAAATCACATAAAACAACTTAAGACGCGCAATTACTTCGACTGTAATTGGCTACGGGCTATTTTTAGGAATAGGTAGGAGGAGTAGGTAACGTATTTCGTAACCCTACAAAAGTATTGGGTTAGTCACTTTTGCACTGAAAGTAGTTTGATCAGTCTACTTAGGTTTGTATTTGTAGGTACTTTTTATTTCTTTCGTAGGTTTACGGAGGAATGGCACGGCAAACTCTCACGCTATTAGTCACCAGCACTAAGTGTAACTACTTAGTGCTGGTGACTAATAGCGTGAGTAATGTGAAACACCAACAGTGAATGAGTATATGGCACCCGGTATTCGTTTGGAGTCTCAGGACGAGTTTTCAGATAGTGCCTGACGTCGACCGTTCCTCGTGTATCTTATTAATATACAGTATATTGTTATATTTATTATTAAGTTTATTAGTAGTATTAGTTGCATTAGCGTGTCTGAATCAGCGCTTTCAGATCCGAACAAATACAATACCTAATAGATATCGATAAAAAAAATGGCATCCCTACCTACCCGATAATCAATGACGTTTTGCTATTCGTTCGAAAACATACTTTTACATAGACGTCAAAAAATTGTGCGAGTCAATAAATCGAATCGAAGTTTAATTCCCCTTCCCAGTCAAATTAAAATTTCAAATCCTTCACTAAGTAATGTACCCTCAACACGGGTAAAACTACATTTCACAATAACACCATTATGTATTGTTAGCTCTTTCTATCTACTGTTTATAATCACAGACTACTAAGAGATATGTTTATAATAACATGTGTTATTCGTGAGAAAGGATGAAACGATGGAAATAAAAAATAAAGAAAACGTAATAGAGATCTATTCTTATTTAAAATATGTAGACACATGCTCAAGACTGAAATCAAATAAAATAATTTTACACTTATTATAAAAAGTTAACAAGGTTTTTAATTTTTATCAATTTTCTGAGTATTACCAAACACTTCACATACCTACCAACTAAGTCTATATGTTTATGTCTTCTTCTGTGTGTCCCATTAATTTATTTTTTCTTTAGCTATTGATGGACAAAAGCCAAGATGCAAATAATAAGATCACACAATAATCTTAACAAAATCATATAAAACTAGGTAAATTAGGTAGATTTTTGGGTCAGTCACCTTAGGTTAGTCACCATATGTGGAAGTCAGAGCAAACCCAAAAAAAAAACATACTTTTTCTGGTTTTTACTCATGATGGAACTAAAAATGTATATTGATCATATCATCATCAGGTTATGTAACTATGTCTATTTTTTATTGTAATAAAATGCTCTGTATTTCCTGACACTAACTTTTACTGACAATATATTTTCTGGAAAGAAATTGTTGCCTTGGTTGAAAACCATGAGACAATGTCAAACCAAAGAATTTAAAACATATTTATAACTTTTTTGTTAAAGTTGAAACACTACTAACTTATGACATATTGTAGCAATAATATGATCCAGGATCCTGACACGCCACAACATGTCATGGTACAGTAGTATAGGTATATACATAATATTATAGGTACACAATACAAAATATATTGTGTAGTGTCAGGTGCCACAGAACCTGCTTGATAGTTACTAAATTATGATTTAAATTTCCGAGACCCTTGTCATAGCTACAGGCATGGAGGGTTCGAGTATTCAAACCTCTGAAATGCCTAACCAGGGATTATATGAAAATAAATTTGTTAATTATTTTCTTTCTCCAGTCCAATTATAAAATCTTGAACCATGTAATACTTTAGTAAAAAAATATAAAAATTATTAAATAACTACTAACTTTTACAGTTTCACTGTTCTTGTCATAAAATATACTATTACTTATAACTTAATCAACAATTGGTTTGAATAGAATCCAGAGTCTTTCAAATTCTCTTTTGTATTGTTCCACCAGTTCCTTCTGTGAAGTTACTAAACAGTCTTCATAATTGCCACACAGAGCTTGATTTGTCCAGTTTAAAGAGCCTGCCATCACAAATGGTGTTAAAAGATGGTTGTCACTCAATGTATCAGCAAGACAAAACTTGTGGTGCATTAAGTTTGTCGACTTCATCCAACGTACTGGTATATGCTGCTTTTCTAACCTCCTCATACAGGAACCCGTTGAGAACCCCATATCAGCATCAATTATTACTCTTATATTCACACCACGATAATGCAGCTTTAATATAGCATTAGTTATATCTGTATTAGTCCATACATACATACAAATATCCAAATTGTACCGAGGCTGGCTTAAATAGTATAATAGCCTGTCCATACTTTTTGAAATCATACAACGAGAGTATTTGCTCTTTTTAACTTCTTTAGAGTCATAACAAAACATTATAACTTCATTTATTTCTTTACTTTTACATTTCAGTTCTTTCTTCTTCTTTGTCAAGAAATTAAATGTGGCACGCGTTACAAAAGCAAATGATAACACTATGAATAAAGTTTTGCTGTAAGTTTTCAAAGACATGATATTCTTTTCCTCAAATAATCTAAATTATCACAGCAGAATTGTGGCTTTTCACTTTAATAAACTTCCCTTTCCTTATGGTTTGTTATTTATACAACAAAGGTCATTTGCTAAAATAAAATAATTTATTATAAATGCACATTTTCTCACTTTATCAACAGTTTGACGTTTCACGTCATGCAATTGATTGATGCAATGCAATTAAACTTGTCGAGTTTAGGCGGGAAAATGAAGAGTGCACGTTCTCGATTTTTCGACATTGGCAAAATAGTCGCCATCGACTCAATTGCCACAAGGAAAATAGAAGAAGAAGAAGAAGTTGTCGATTTTATATTTTTTTTCAAAACTTGAATTTCTCCGAAGTTTAATGTGTAATTATGGTGGATAATTAACCATTAAGTGTTCGTGAACGTGTGAGAGTGTAGGCAAATTATATAAAATAGAAAATCGTGAATTTTTGGGTTCACTCCTAAACTCCATCGAAGCCTCGATAAGTTTCTACCGTTTTATTGGGGCAATTGAACAACTTATTACTTGACACTGGCGAACACAAAGTGTGGTGCCATAATACAATACAATCCCATGATGGGAAATATTACTTGATTACTCTAATACTTGACACTGGCAAATAAACAAAAAGTGCGGCGCCATTTTAAAAAAAAAACTATACTTGTCTTGTCGTTGTCGGGAGTTTAGGCGGGAAAATGTAAAGTGCACATTGTCGATTGTAACTATAATAATTTTCAAAACTTGAATTTCTCCGAAGTTTAATGTTTAATTATGGTGGATAATTAACCATACTTAATGGTAATTGGTTAATGGTATTTAGCTGTTAATGTGTAATTGTTAGGTGTAGTAATTGCGGCATTACCTATACAATATTCACAACTGAGCATTAAAAACAAAGTTGTGAATATTTTGTGTGTATTGTGATATTCCTGTGTTATGACCTCCATAACACAGGAATATCCTAGCATGGAGGTCATTAATCACTTATCATGTAAAAACAAATTTTGTACAATTGTATACTGTGTCATATTATTGTTACTATTTTATGACAAATAAAGTTATTTATTATTTATTATTGTATAGCTGATGCCGCAGTTACTACAGCTAGGAATCTAGAATGTGTTATAGACCTACAAATTGCGAAAAACCAATTGAAATTTGAATTTGGCGGGCTCAGGTGAACGATCCACCTTAATACAATCCCATGATGGAACTTGACACTGGTTAATTATAAAAAAAAATACTTGACACTGGCAAATTAACAAAAAGTGTGGCGTCATTCGTCAAAAAAAAATTGTCTTGTCTTGTGTCTTTCCCGCTCTTGTAGTATTTTTAAAAACATCATCTAGCTTCTAGTGTTTTAGCCTTTAAGGTTTTAGCTCAGAGTAATGAAGGTTTCAGTCGTGTTTTTCTTTAAATCTTTTATTATTATTATTATCTATGAATAAAATAATTAACTACTTGTATTTGACGATATCTGTGGTTTAGTGGTTCAATTACCGGCCGGACTGCTAACCACGAGGTCGTAGGTTCGATTCCCACTGGACACAAATTTATGTGATGAATATAAGTGTTTATGTTCGTCTGGATTTTACTTATGTATTATAAGTATGTATTCACAAAAAAATGTATATAAGTGTTATATCCATTGTCTAGTACCCATAGTACAAGCTCTGCATAGTTTGAGACTAGATGGTGATGTGTAAAATGTCGCAGAATATTTATATATATTATTGATTTATTTTATACACAGGAAATAAACAAAGAGTCGATATTTCATGGCATAAATAGAAAAAAATACGATTAGGAAAACCTATCTGTTACGGATACCAATATTTTGTGATTTTGTATTTAATGTTACATTACGCTTGATATACTGTGTATTGCGCACACTATAATTTATTATAAAAGTAACTTTGACGTGGGAGAGCCATGCTTCGGCACGAATGGGCCGGCTCGACCGGAGTGATACCACGGCCTCACAGAAAACCGGCGTGAAACAACGCTTGCGTTGTGTTTCGCCGCGTGAATCGGCGTGAATGAGGTTACCGGAGGCCCAAACCCTTTTAAAAGGCGGGCAGTGCACTTGTGACTCCTCTGGTGTCGCGGGTGTCCATGGGCGGCGGTTATCACTTCAGGTGATCCGTCTGCTTGTTTGCTCCCCTACCCTATAAAAAAAAACCTCATCGCCGGTGTCGACTGACGGCGTTACTATCAACGCGATAAGCTCGAGAGCTATGACAAGATTTACCAATGGTGATCCTGACCCACACATACCGCGTACCCACCCAACTTTTTAACATTATTTGTGGATACCAATCATGTGATTGAACAGTGGATGAAGCATCTACATAGATCACCTTCTAAATAAGTAGATGAAGATGAAGAGCGTGTTAATTACATTTCACCAATAGGTAACAAACACTGAATTCAGATTTGATTAGGTGTTTGTAAGAGTAGGTACGAAATCGCCCGGGCGATAGACGAGTGTCATGAAAATCGGATTGCGTTTGGATCGGAATTGGATTGTATTCAAGAATAAGCCTGCAGATCTGCTTAGTTCTTAACATTTCGATAGACTAGGAATGTAATAAAAAATACGAGTACCGAATTTTTTTAATATTTACTCAAACGTCATTTTCAAATACCTAGCTAGGTACATACCTACAATATTTTTACAAGAAGGTATATTAGTAAGTATCTTATTAAATACAACGATTTGATGGGCGTCTCATAAAGTTATGTTGTTTATACTAAAATCATGAGGTCTCAGTCGTAAGTTCAAATTATAAGAGCTGTGATGTGCTGACTGCAGGGACCCGCTGTATCCGCCGATGAGTGCGCACGAACCATAGCTATTGTCACTCGTACCACCGTAGCCAACCACGGATTGCCCCATCAAACTATTTGAATTTGGAACGTACTGTCTGTTACTCACATTCTGCATCATCAGAGAATAATCGTTTTGGTACAATCCCGTATTTGTAATAGGAATGCCAAGATTTAAGTTGAGATTGTTGGCTTGGAAGTGATGCAGCCATGGTTCTTTAGAGTTACGTGCAAATTCTTGTCTGGGGTCTTGGTGGGGAATGCCGATTGGCACAGCAATGGGTTCGGGTGAACTTTGACTGTTGGAACTTCTGTGAGTCGACAGCGCTGACCTTTCGTTTCTTCGGAATTTCGCTCGACGGTTTTGAAACCATACCTGTTAACAGAAACAAGAAGGTTTTATTCGAACGAACTAACCTATCAGTGCTACAGAGAATTATTTGTTGTGGCAAGCATTACATAATTGATGGCCTAATCTCTCTCTCTTTGGCCACAATTCCAGAAATTTTGATCATATTACTGATTCATTAAATGCGGTTACACCTACAGATCAAATGGTAGATATTCCTCAATCGTTACTAATAACATAGAAATGCTATTTTACAATTCACTTTTTAAGAAAAATAAACCGAATTGGTCGTAGCCGCCCGTAACATTACAATTTTCAATGGCCCTATCTAAGACCCAGCGCTGCGGCATTATGCTTTTTGTAATGCTGCAGCATTATGCTGAGATCGGGGCCTTTATGGCCTCACGCAGAGTCGTTATATTTTTTAATTGTTGTGCCTACTGTATGTGTGCGAGTCCAGAATAAAAATATACTTACCTACTTACAAATAATAATTTAGATACAAGGCAATATGAACTTCCTGTCTAAGAAATGTGATGTGTATACAAAGGTGTATTTTGTCACTAACCTGTACTCTGGCTTCAGTCAAATTAACCCTCGCAGCGAGATCTTCCCTGACAAACGCATCGGGGTAATGCGTCTTCTCAAAGACTTTCTCCAAAGCAGCCAGCTGCTGACTAGTGAACGTAGTCCTATTCCTTCTAGGTTTCTTCCTGTCATCCGATTTCGCGTCTCTTTCCTCTTCAGACTCCTTTTGGTTCTCCCTCTCTTTCGCACCTTTGTCTTCGTACTTCCGTCTCATGTCTTCGTATGCTAAGTAATCGACTGGTTTGATGTATGGTCTTTGGAGGTCTTTTGGGTACCAGTTCAAGTCGTTCTGATAACTTGGCTCGTATGTGCTATTGATTTGCCGGCCTGCAGTCAGGTGGTGGAGCCTAAGAAGGCTATCCTCATGGCACTTGATCATCTGGAAGAGGTTGTGGTTATTCTCTGGGTAATTTCCGAGGTTCACGTTGTAATTGGTTGGGTTCTGCTGGGTTTTCGGGTCGTAGTTTTTTGTGACAGGCTGCCGGGTATTCGGGATGTCTGTGGACGAGGCATTTTATTAGGAATGTGCCAATAGTGAGGTTTACAGCCATGCTGCGTGGGACAGTCTTTTTATCGTTACTCATGCATCCACCCTTTAGGATTAAAACAGCATCCACTTATACGCGTATTTATTAAAGAGAATCGAGTTTTCCACATATCGTTGTGCATTAAAATTACATCAAAACAAACAGCGTAGGATACAAAAGCTCGTTTGTTCGATCGCACACGCACCGGCGGCTAACTTCTATAGATCGTTGTTGTTCGTTCGGCGTATGCGCTTGCGCAGCCCTATCGGTTACCGCGCTCACGTGGAAGCTGTTGAGCATGCTCCTCTGAACTGACGAAGGTCTTGTTTATAATCCTACTAATTTAGGTAGGTGGATGATGATCGTATTATAGTCCCTTACCTAAGTACATAGAATGTGATTTAATCGTTTCATAACTTACCTCACAGAAAACCGGCGTGAAACAACGCTTACGTTGTGTTTCGCCGATTGAGTGAGTATACCGGAGTCCCAAACCCTACCTACCTAGTCTAAAAAGGTGGGCAATGTAGTACTTGTCACTTATCTGGTATTGCGGTTGTCTATGCGCGACGGTAATCACTTACCATCAGGCGATCCGTCTGCTCGTTTGCCCCCCATGCCATAAAAAAAGAAAAGTTTGGAACATTTTCACCCACTACCATTACATATTACAAACGTGTAGGCTAGTACTAGTATTCTTTTATCTGTGGTGTAGGTATCTTTTCCGAGTCCACCTTCATATTAATTTGTAAAAATTGAATCTCACTTGCTTATAAATAGGTACCTATTGAGAAGGCGTTTATCCATTATGGATAAAAACCAGCGTCAAGCACTAAATTTTGCTTGACATGAGCTGATCTGGCTTCTCTTTTGGTCCGACCATGAGCACTTAGGTGCTTAAATTGATAATTTCTATATTGATCCTTTTTTCAGTTTTTATTATATTTTTTCCTTCATGTGACTTTTTTTTACTTCATGTTACTTTTTGTGTCTCATTGTCGTCGGCCGTTAAATGTATTTTTTATTTCTATCTAATAATATCTATAATAAAAAACGTAACTTCAATGTGTTTGAAACTTTAGATTCACAATGAGTTTTTTATAATCTAAATAAAAATCACTTAATAAACATTTATAATAATAAACATTATTTATCTCATTTATATTACATACTTAGGTACACATAAATTGTAGAGATAGTTGGAAACATAACACAACGTAATTATTGAATAGTTTATAATTGACTTACCTTTATTTTGCTCCATAATATAGTGAATCTTTGCACAAAAAACACAACTTAAAAATCGAAATTTAAATTAATTTTGTCAAATATTTCGTAGACACTGTCACATTTGTTTTGTATAAAGCCCTGTGAGCCCACTCCGGGGCAGATCGAACGCGGCCAAACTGAATAATTGTAATTAATTCGCCCGCTTATTGAATTACTTTATTTAATTAAATAATTCGACTAACTCATACTAATGTGCGAACTAATGGAGTCTGTACCACGATCTGGCTGCTTTGCAAGTTCATCTCTGAAACAACATGTGTGCTGCTACAAAAAATACGCTGAAATCTTCCCCCGTCTGAACACACCCATTGATTTAAAAAGAAAACTTAATTTTCGTCTCTATGTTCACAGGGATAGACTTCAAATCTCCAACCTACAGCCTTTCAGTTTTGACAAAGGAGATAAACACTTTATAATAACAGCTTGAAGATTAATTTTGTATTGGTTCATACAAGTGGGAGTTTCACCAAGTTCTAATTTTGAATTTGTTTCAAAGGCCGCGAGGCGTGGCTTGCTTTGCCCCCGCCTGATGTCACTACAAAAAAAAAGTTAAATATTTTAAGCGGGAAACGATTCGGGCAATAATTGACACGTCAACGTATATTATTTATAGCGTTCGAGAGAAAATGAACATAAAGTTTTTAAGTAATTGGACGTGATAGGTTTATGTTGTTGAAATCTTACGGTGCGGATGTGAAAATTTGGTTTAAATATTAGGTCTACGAGACGAGTATAACGTCGCTCTACCCCGCAAAATGAGTTGTATGTTACTCTAATTTATAAAAAAGTTTATTGTGTCAGTAGAAACTAGAATCGACTGATGGGCACAAATGAAAAACCATTTTAATGCGGTTTTAATTAAGTATTATTATTTTATTTTATTATTTTAATAAGTACGTAAATATTAAAATAGCTACGAGTTACCTACGTCATTATTCAGTGACTCGTAACAATGAACCTAGGTACCGATTGCATTGTTACTTGGTAAGTATTGAAAACCACAAAGAACTTTATTAGGTACTCTTTGTTTCGTACTTAGGCACTATCAGTACTTACTACTTACATAATTATCCAGTTTTTGCATACCTACCCACCAAATCGGTGTTTTTATAGAATAGAGGTATGTAGGTACTTCGCTATGTATAGGTAGTGCCAAGTATTCTTTTATCTGTGGTCAAGCTGTCTCAATATCACTTCTCACGATAGTATAATAATCGCTAATAATCGAAGGCTAAATAGTTTGGTTGTTTGTTTGCTTGAAAGCGCGAATCTCATACTATACCTATTGAATAAGTATAAGGAACACCTGATGGTAAGCGATTACCGCTGCCCATGGACACCCGCAACAACAATGGGCCTCCGGTATGCTCATCACTCACTCGGCAAAATATAGTGTTATTAATTACCAAGCCTTGAGTTGCCTGAAGTTTCACTCGTATCGCAAAGGACTACAAAAAAGGTAGCCTCTGTCCTCCTCCAAAGTTGCCTTACTTATAAAAAAATATCAAAATTGGCTCAGTGGTTTTGATGTGAAAGCGTCACAAACAGTCACACAGACAGAGTAACCACGGGGCGTAACCGGGTGGCATGACCGGCTAAATGCCACGGCTCCAGACCGTAGCTCGGAGGGGCCCTCGACCAGATATTGTTTTTATTTAAATAGTATAGTTTACAACACGAATGGATTACTTGTACTAGTACAATTATACAATGTATAGAAGTATGAGTTCTTCATATTCAGTTGACCAGACCTTCATCTCATAATCCGCATCTGAAAACTCAATGATAATTTCCACGTGTCATCCCAACATTGCCAAGCTCATCATCGCTGCTCAATGATTAGAGTAGACAGCCTCTTGGCTTGTCCACTACTTTAAATGAAACTATTTCCTTTGACAGTAAACCGCCCGCTCATCATACGTGGTGTCAGAAAGTGGTCTCAAATTAACCTCACGTGTGATGATGGTGGACCATACCTAACCATTTGCTAAACTATAAAGCAATATTTAACAATCAGCGGCAAATATACCTTAACCTGGGCAATGAATGAAAGAGACGGCTAATGCAGCGTTGTAATCAGCTAGAACAGTGATTGATGATGACTCAAGATTTTTGCTGGACTCTTTAACAAGAAGTCCTGCGTTGAAGATCTTCGATTAAATAAATGCGATTTTTATTCGATTCGTAATATAAAAATGTGGGTTATTGTATGCCAATCCTTCTGAATAAACATGATAAAAAAACTTATTTGCATGTAGGTAGATTTAGTTTTATCTACTACAAAATCACTTCTCACATACATAAAACCTTTCAACTCAAAAGTCCCTATCAAGTAATAAAATTAATTTATTCAAATTATTTATATTACTTTGTACTCAATTCGTGTGTAATTTTGTAGGCATCCCGCCGTACCTTCCCGTCTGCCCGGAATAGAACCGGCGACCCGTCGCATCGAATTAGTGTGAAATGTTGAAAAACGCATGTAGCGTACCGTAACGCACTACGGCCGTTGCCAGATGCCATAGAGTAGTTACAGCATTTATTTAGTTTAAGAGAAAGACAGTCGGCTCTGGACTAGAAGAACGGCTTGGGTCATTTTTGTATTTTTTAACGATTTTTAAATACCTAATATATTTAAGAGAATTATTTGCGTAAATCCAGTCTAGTGCGTGCGTGTAATAAATATAAGGTAAATCCTGGTAAATCTCTTTATGTGAAGGGATGCTTTTCAAATAGATGAAAGGAAAACTATAAGACAAGTAATATAATAGGTAGGTATATATATTATTATAAGATATTATTTTTATTTTATAAATTAGATCATTTGGAATGGCAATGTTTTATTAATTTTCTTCGAAAGTAGGTAATAAAATAATGAACTTCATGATAGTTTAAGATTTCTTGGAATCTTTTGAAATGATTACATTATGAAGACATATTTAATTGATTATTTACAAGGAATACACATTCTGAATTCAAAAACGAAATATCAAAATGAGGATTCCTTTGAAGCAAACGTTCTATATTCAAATGCAAGCGCGCCAAGGTGTCATGGCAGCCATAATTGGGGATGACAGTTGTCGGCGGGAGCTCGCGCGGCTCGCTGCAAGACAGCTCGTTTGCGCCTGAGCATAACGAGACCGTACTAATATCGTCATGTTCCTCAGTAATGATATAAACCGATAAACATTAAAGACAACTAATTCAATTTAAAATTTAAATGTTGCCAAAATTATCATTAGGCAACTAGATAAATTTTCTTGGTTCTATCCATTTTGTTCCAGTTTTAGTTTAGTAATTTAGCAAAATAGAAATGAATCTTATTATATGTGCAATCTTAATGAAAACTTTCATTTTATCGAGAGCAATTTGGCTTTTTGAATGCTCTGTACATAATTGTAATTTTGCTTGGAATTTTGTATGCTCTACCTAAGTAGATAAGTAGGTACTCGTACCTATGTAGCGACTTTTAATTTACTACAATTTCTGCAAATTGGCTTTGCTACAAATGAAGACTAAACAAACCTCTGTAATGTATATTTAGAATCCATAGCAACACCTTAGGTACGTAAAGTACCTATCTAATATTATGATTCAATTTGGATAATTGCTCATCAGAGCGACCATTTTACTCTAAAAATGATCTATTGAAATTACTAAAAAGCAAAACGCTAGCATAATGTAAGTAGTACTTAAGTAGGCCCGTCTCACCAAATTCATAGACGGTAGAAACTCCGACATAATTTGTCTAATGCCAATAAATCATACAAGAAGTTAATTTCTGGAAGCGAGACTAAAAACGCAATAACAATTAATTTGGCCACGGTGTGGTCCAAGCTGACGTGTACGTGTTCATTTAGAAGGGATGACGACTCAATAAACCGTGAACATAACCATTTGTCACTACATCATCCGGTATGGTGGCCATATATGACGGTGTTTAGAGGATACCGAAAAAATGGACCTCCCAAAACGGAACTCCCATGAAAGAAAGAATAAAATAAATAAGTAGGTACGTTGATTTACCACAAAAAAAACACACGAGGCAGGAATAACGTTTTTAAATTTGTGTGGTATTGTCATGGAGGACTTTTGCTAGAACTATTTACCTAAGTACACATTTTCCAATATTTACATGGAATTTTCTCTTTGATAACTATTCAAATATCGTTTTATTTTATGGAACGATTTCCAAAGCTTTCTTAGTTAATAGCCAGAGTTATGCTTTTAATTTTTTTTTGTCCAATTACGTAAATAAAAACCTTTCCGTCCCGAACTTTCCTTAAAAATATGGCGAGTCCTATGCGCGCGCGCATGACAATTACCTCAAATCAGTGGAGCCATTACTCACGTCGCATCCACGCAACAGTTGGTCCCAACGATTAATTAACGATACAATTTTAGCACTTACACGAAAAATACTAAAACAATTAAATGTTGTCCGCAAATAGAGACGGGTAATTGATAAATAATTGCCGTTGAGATTTGAACGACACTCATCTTTACAAAAAAAACCGAAGCAGTATTATTTTAAGCTTGTGCGAAATTGTATTGTAATTTTTACTTAGTTATTCTGTGTTATGCTATTTAATTAAGTTAGAAAAAATTAATTCTACAAAATAGCTCGCAATAAATGCATTTAATAACTTAACCAAATAAAAATAAACAAAGTTATTTCTTTTTTGATTACAAAGTAGGGAAAGACAAATACTTATTAATTTTTTCTCTATTTAGATTCAGATACCATAAACGGCACCCGAAAACTAAAAATATTTGAAGTAATGATAATTTATCACCAAAACATAATTATCGGTTTCGGCCCATCGCCGACCACTCTTGTGTTGACGTGTTTGCTAAATTAATGGGCTTGTGTGCTAACGAGCCGTGCGATTCGCGGCGCAAGCGCATCCGGAAGGATGCGCCACCACGGTGGTAGGCGCCGGCCCGGTATAAAAAAGTAAAAATTCTATTTAATTAATATTGTGGGTGGTGTGTACAGTATTAGTACCTGAGCAATAACTCTGTTATTAGAATTGTTGTCAATGAGAGACAAAAGAGATGTCATACTAACTTCAGTAACGTTTACTGCCACTACTCAATACATAGTCTTTTTTTTTTCAATGAAACGTTGAGATAATTCCATAAAACAGAAAATTGGGCCGAGGATTAACCCTTGAGGAACTACCATTAAATTTCCAGTTAAAAAGAGCCGAGTCTTAGAAGGTTTAAATAGCTTCTCGAGGGAAACCACGGATGAAATCGGAGGGGTATGTATATGCATACTCCTGCTGGCTAAATCTTATGATTCGTATAGTATAGGTAGTTAGATAGGTAGGACCAAGGGTTTCACGACCATATTTGTGTAGTCAAACGTACTGGTGCCAGGAATAATAAACAGGAAAATAATAATTTAACATTAGTAATTTTTATAAATTATTTTATTATTGTTGTTTTATCATAATATCTAGTGAAAGATTGACCTTATCTATCAGCATATCATTTACAAAATCATTTTAACAGTCACCTACTTTATCAACTTTAATTTTTATAAACGATTATAATATGACTCAAACAACATGCAAGACGGTTAAATCTCACGTAAAATGTATAAAGCAGGGTTACAAATTTATATGCAATGTATGTATTATAATTTGAAATGTTGAATGTTTTTTCATATACTTAGCAAGTCTGAACGAAGCCCAAGAGAATAGTAGATTGTATAATAAGGGAGCAAAGTAATATTTTTACGGCGAGGGCGCTTTTTTGAATCCAGAGCGAAGTGAGGGATTCTTTAGTAGAATCCTGAACGTAGTGAGGGATTCAAAGTACGTCGCCCGAGCCAAAAATATATTTTGCGCCCGAGTGATATACTCTACTTTTCATCACCCACTATGAGAAAATAAGAGGCGCCTCATCAACCGGCGGCGGCGCCGACGGCGCGACCTTAGGCCGTCGTACCAGCCAGTCTTTATTCAAACAATATTTGTGTTCGATCTCTTTGGCGCTGAACACTAAGATGTTCCAAATTTAAAAAGTGCGCGGAAAAGTAAATTGCCCCGCTCTTATAAAGAAGATTAAAAGCTCATTACTGCCCGCTCAAATCTCATTACTGCCCGCTAAAACTTTCATAGAGAAAACACCACCTTTGGGTGCACTTAAAGGCGAACCAATTCGTCCTTTTCGAATAGATGGGATGAAAAATATTTTGGAGAGCTGTCATAATATATTTAACTCATGGGTGCCGAAGAGCTCGTAAACTTATACAAATAATTTTCAAGATAAAAATAATAGATAATCAGATATTTCCTCAGGAAATTTGTAATTTGTGCTCAAAACTATTATTTTAATTAGAAACATTCGTACAGAAATAGTTCGCTCTTTGACGGCTTTAAACTTTTTACGTCAATAATGTCGTTAAACTTTGACACTTTTTTACCGTCACACACTTATAGTTTTTTTGGGAAATGCTTAAAGTGCCTGTCAGTGTTCGATTTTAGTAAAGATTGTCGTAATCGTTTGTTCCACACCGATTTTTCTCTCTAGGGGTTTTAAGTCATCTCCATTATTGACATGCCCCTTTTCAGCAACTCCTGTTTAGTTTTTTGTTGCAGTTAGATAAAACATATGAACGACAAAAAACTCTTTAAAAAATTGCACATTTTTAAACTAAGTTTTTAAAATTTGAGAAATGCGACATAAACTGTCAAACGGCTGTTGCAACATTGCAAGATAGAACAAATTTGTATTCTCACATTGATAGAAAAAAACATTGTAAATTTTATATTTAGGTACAGGAGTACATATCTATGAAGTTTTGAAATCCAAAAGTACTCTGTATCTCCTCTCTATCACTGTCTACGACCGATATTTTATTCAGGTTTATCGAAACCAGTAGGTACAGTAGTAGTTTCAATAAGGGCATCAAATTGTATCATGTCAATGCAAAACAAAGCAATATTATGCATCCTAGTAACATAATATCCTCGGCGTGTTCCGTCAAATTTCCGCGAAACTTCGTAAATAGCCGACCACCGTTGCGTCCGCGCTGGTGGCGGTATCGCAGGGTATCGGTTTCATACTCCTGCGCATCACTGTCGGCGTTACAGCTGTCAACAGTCGCATCACTAGACCGTGACCTCTCAAGGTTCGGTTTCTTTAAAGAATGGTTAGTTTTCAATGCCCATTTCGTAAAATTGTAACATCCCTTACACCCAGTAAGGCAGTAAACCGTATGCTGTAGGTAGGTAAATTAGTATTTTACCTAAAAACTGACATATTTCTTTTCTCCGTTAGGTACTTTATATTATTGTTGTTCTGTCCGTCAAAACGTGTCATCTGAAACAATTTAATTTACTTATGTACGTATGTTGCAGCTTTAATAAAACAGTAACGTTATAGCCAACTTCAGCCTTCATTCATTCTTGTAGTTAAAACCTAATAAATCTGATTAAATCAGCGCCCGTTGCGTTTAAATCTCAACAATTTCAAAGAGTCGAAATTTGTCCACCACGGTGGTAGGCGCCGGCCCGGTATAAAAAAGTAAAAATTCTATTTAATTAATATTGTGGGTGGTGTGTACAGTATTAGTACCTGAGCAATAACTCTGTTATTAGAATTGTTGTCAATGAGAGACAAAAGAGATGTCATACTAACTTCAGTAACGTTTACTGCCACTACTCAATACATAGTCTTTTTTTTTTCAATGAAACGTTGAGATAATTCCATAAAACAGAAAATTGGGCCGAGGATTAACCCTTGAGGAACTACCATTAAATTTCCAGTTAAAAAGAGCCGAGTCTTAGAAGGTTTAAATAGCTTCTCGAGGGAAACCACGGATGAAATCGGAGGGGTATGTATATGCATACTCCTGCTGGCTAAATCTTATGATTCGTATAGTATAGGTAGTTAGATAGGTAGGACCAAGGGTTTCACGACCATATTTGTGTAGTCAAACGTACTGGTGCCAGGAATAATAAACAGGAAAATAATAATTTAACATTAGTAATTTTTATAAATTATTTTATTATTGTTGTTTTATCATAATATCTAGTGAAAGATTGACCTTATCTATCAGCATATCATTTACAAAATCATTTTAACAGTCACCTACTTTATCAACTTTAATTTTTATAAACGATTATAATATGACTCAAACAACATGCAAGACGGTTAAATCTCACGTAAAATGTATAAAGCAGGGTTACAAATTTATATGCAATGTATGTATTATAATTTGAAATGTTGAATGTTTTTTCATATACTTAGCAAGTCTGAACGAAGCCCAAGAGAATAGTAGATTGTATAATAAGGGAGCAAAGTAATATTTTTACGGCGAGGGCGCTTTTTTGAATCCAGAGCGAAGTGAGGGATTCTTTAGTAGAATCCTGAACGTAGTGAGGGATTCAAAGTACGTCGCCCGAGCCAAAAATATATTTTGCGCCCGAGTGATATACTCTACTTTTCATCACCCACTATGAGAAAATAAGAGGCGCCTCATCAACCGGCGGCGGCGCCGACGGCGCGACCTTAGGCCGTCGTACCAGCCAGTCTTTATTCAAACAATATTTGTGTTCGATCTCTTTGGCGCTGAACACTAAGATGTTCCAAATTTAAAAAGTGCGCGGAAAAGTAAATTGCCCCGCTCTTATAAAGAAGATTAAAAGCTCATTACTGCCCGCTCAAATCTCATTACTGCCCGCTAAAACTTTCATAGAGAAAACACCACCTTTGGGTGCACTTAAAGGCGAACCAATTCGTCCTTTTCGAATAGATGGGATGAAAAATATTTTGGAGAGCTGTCATAATATATTTAACTCATGGGTGCCGAAGAGCTCGTAAACTTATACAAATAATTTTCAAGATAAAAATAATAGATAATCAGATATTTCCTCAGGAAATTTGTAATTTGTGCTCAAAACTATTATTTTAATTAGAAACATTCGTACAGAAATAGTTCGCTCTTTGACGGCTTTAAACTTTTTACGTCAATAATGTCGTTAAACTTTGACACTTTTTTACCGTCACACACTTATAGTTTTTTTGGGAAATGCTTAAAGTGCCTGTCAGTGTTCGATTTTAGTAAAGATTGTCGTAATCGTTTGTTCCACACCGATTTTTCTCTCTAGGGGTTTTAAGTCATCTCCATTATTGACATGCCCCTTTTCAGCAACTCCTGTTTAGTTTTTTGTTGCAGTTAGATAAAACATATGAACGACAAAAAACTCTTTAAAAAATTGCACATTTTTAAACTAAGTTTTTAAAATTTGAGAAATGCGACATAAACTGTCAAACGGCTGTTGCAACATTGCAAGATAGAACAAATTTGTATTCTCACATTGATAGAAAAAAACATTGTAAATTTTATATTTAGGTACAGGAGTACATATCTATGAAGTTTTGAAATCCAAAAGTACTCTGTATCTCCTCTCTATCACTGTCTACGACCGATATTTTATTCAGGTTTATCGAAACCAGTAGGTACAGTAGTAGTTTCAATAAGGGCATCAAATTGTATCATGTCAATGCAAAACAAAGCAATATTATGCATCCTAGTAACATAATATCCTCGGCGTGTTCCGTCAAATTTCCGCGAAACTTCGTAAATAGCCGACCACCGTTGCGTCCGCGCTGGTGGCGGTATCGCAGGGTATCGGTTTCATACTCCTGCGCATCACTGTCGGCGTTACAGCTGTCAACAGTCGCATCACTAGACCGTGACCTCTCAAGGTTCGGTTTCTTTAAAGAATGGTTAGTTTTCAATGCCCATTTCGTAAAATTGTAACATCCCTTACACCCAGTAAGGCAGTAAACCGTATGCTGTAGGTAGGTAAATTAGTATTTTACCTAAAAACTGACATATTTCTTTTCTCCGTTAGGTACTTTATATTATTGTTGTTCTGTCCGTCAAAACGTGTCATCTGAAACAATTTAATTTACTTATGTACGTATGTTGCAGCTTTAATAAAACAGTAACGTTATAGCCAACTTCAGCCTTCATTCATTCTTGTAGTTAAAACCTAATAAATCTGATTAAATCAGCGCCCGTTGCGTTTAAATCTCAACAATTTCAAAGAGTCGAAATTTGTCCTGACAAAATTTACTGCGACAGTGTACGCGCGGCGCGGGCGCATGATTCGTCGAGATCAAAGCTTAGACGCACCGTCATGTGTTCCCGACAACATGTAGGTCGCCGGTGCCCCTCGGGAGCACTAACGTACAAAAAGTGAGCTTGTATGTTTTGTAAATAATATCTTTATTGGTCTTTGGGCTTCTTTTGCTTGTCCCGAACGCGACGCATTCAGCACCGATATTTTTGTACACTTTTTATTCACTAACCAAAAACTAATAAGCTCATCAAAAAAGTTCTCGAAAATTGTTCATCCCGGAGCTTTTTGATAGATTTTGTGCATAGTTTCATACATGAAAGGCCAATTTTAACAGTATCTCTCTCTCTTGTACAAGGTATCGAAAAACTATTGATTCGACCGACAGGAGGATCGAGGCTTATTTGATGAATAAAAATACTGTTTTTTTAAGGGAAAAACGCCGCCTTCTTGCAAAAACAAATATTAATTAATTAAATACTTATTTAGTCATTTAAACGTATATTTTATTTCGTATAAAAACCGGTATTTACGTGTATAATCATATAGGTATGCATATATTTAAATTATTGAATAAGTAGTAAATAATTTTCGTTGAGCTCAATCCCAGGCGCCTGGACAGTTATAGTTTCTGTTGATTCGGAGCCAGTCCTTTTCAGTGACGTACTGACGCTGGCCCATTTCACCGGTGTAGTTCTGTTAAAAAATAAAACTAATTAATTCATGTAAAATGCAAACATGACATAGTATATACCATCACGCCTGTATTTCCCGAAGGGTTAGGCAGAGGTGGATTAAGGTACACCCACAGTTCGCCGGTATGTTTAGGTTCCATGTAATAGGTGGCGAGCCTATTGGCATTAACCGGGCACAAATTCCAAACTCCGAGATGCTACTGGGAATTTCATAGAAAATCCCAATAACACTTTGCTCGACCTGAGAATCGAACCCAGGACCTCTAGCGTAGCAGTCGCACTTGGAACCACTAGACTAATATAAATGCAATTATTCATGTAAAATGCATTTCCTTTATAATAACAATAACATAGACGCGCGATTCTTATAAAACTAATTGAATAGTAGTGTTTGTTTCCCCACGTTGCAACTGAAAAGTCTACTACAGGTAGATTTTCATGACGATAATCATGTGGCTTAGAGGCCACATCAAGCAATTGCTTGGCATTGCAATAATTGCAGAGGATGTCTTCTGCAATTAATTGTAGGTTCTTTGCAAAGTCTCAATCGATGTGCTATAAATTTACAGCTACATTTTTGAAATTTGGCTTGTGAGTTGCGTATGAAGAGTGCGCTGGAGCGCCCACTATAAGATAGTAATTATGATTCATCAAAAGCGGCCTTTAAGCCCCTCTGGAAATGGTCTGAGTGATACTAGGTTAATAATAAAATTTAATAAACAACAGTAAAAAATATAGTCTAGCAAGACCAATAAGCTATTATGAGTCTATTACGCACCTTCAAAGGTTCAATGGTTGGTTCTCCATTCCCGGTGAATGAATAAGGTCCATAGTGCAAACAGCTGACATAGTCATAATCAACGCCCAAATTGTCTACTCTTGTTTCTGTGTATATATCGAAATTGTGCTCGCTGCCTGAAAATAAAATATAACCGGTAAATATGGAAAAAGGTTTGCCGAATTCTGCAATCAACGATTAGTTCTTGTTATGTTATGTATGTATTCCCCGGCCGGAGGGCTATGCAGATCTGTGTTACATCCAGTTTCAAACTGGATTTCATAGAAAAACCCAGTCTCGTTCCTTGACATGGGAATAGATCGAGCAACTCAGCAGTCCTTCTTACGAACACTTCACTAATAAGATACCTTAGTAATTCACTTCTTCATCCCTTAAAAAGTATTCTTATTTCTCTTACCTGTCGCAACGTTCTCCTCGAGTATCTTGACATAATCGTCCCTGTCGTAAGTGGCATGCATATGCAGGAAACCAAGGATATGCATCCATTCGTGCACGATGGTGGCGTGTCGGAAGCAACCGGAGCCGACGGTGTTGCGTGCCAGGTTCATAGTGTGAGCTCCTCGAGATAACCTGTAGCCTATGTGCGCGTAACACCCACTGGATTCACCCTGGAGGGTAATTGAAATGAAACTACTTTTTACGGATTTTATCGCGGTATATTGATATTATTTAGTTCCCGACGTTTCGGATCCTTTACAGCATCCATGGTCACGGGCAGACTGAGGTGTTGGACGTCTTGATGTTAAAATTACTAACAGCTACCTTACATTTTTTTTAATTATTAGCGATCCGATTCACGCAGAACGAGCTCACCGTATCCTTTGGTCTTGCAGTTTTGGGCTTGGATTTAGATTTTATAGATTCTATAATGGGATTCCTAGCAGCTGGTAATACCCAACCATCTTCTCTATTGAAATTTGGGTGTTTTTTGATTTCAATAGCCTCACGAATCATCCTGGCTAGGAATCGGTTTTCTTTTGCGAGGACTTGTGGTTTATCAAATCTGATGTAGTGCTGGGTCTTGTCTAGGGTATGTTCACAAACTGCTGACTTTCTGGAACGGCGGTGTTTGACATCGGCAATGTGTTTTTTTACGCGGGTCCCTATGCTTCTTTTAGTTTGGCCTATGTATGAGAGTCCGCAATCACAATCAAGCTTGTATACTCCTGCATCTTGAAGAGGTATGTGGCACTTGACAGGAAGAACTGACTAATCTTCTTCAGCGGCTTGAAGTATGTTTTGATTGAAGCTCGCTTCAAGATATAGCCAATCTTGTCTGTGACTCCTCTAACATATGGCAATACAGCAGGTAGACGCTCAACTGTGGCACGTTTCACGCGGTTTCTGTGACGAGAACATCAAGAACATCAAGACGTCCAACACCTCAGTCTGCCCGTGACCATGGATGCTGTAAAGGATCCGAAACGTCGGGAACTAAATAATATCAATATACCGCGATAAAATCCGTAAAAAGTAGTTTCATTTCAATGTCTAATATTCGCGTAAGTGTCAGAAATCAGCCTGGAGGGTAAGTTAAGGCAATTTTAGGCTATGGTTTCACCATATATGTGCTTCTGCAAGGAAGAGTTGTGGCAGGAATAAATACCATCAGGCTGCTGCCATCAGAAACAACTTACTCAAACTTCTTTTTTTTTCAATTAGACCATACATACTCGTACACGACAGCGAAGGACATCTAATTACACCTCAGCGGCTTCAGACGATGGTTGAAACATACAATGAACAACCCACTACCGTTTGTGTCAACAAGAGTGTTTGCAAGAGAATTTAATTGCACCTTGCTAACTGTCCGAAATGCGTTGCTGTAGACATACGTACCATGACGCCTGTATTCCTCGAAGGGTTAGGAAGAGGTGTACTAAGGTACATCCACTGTTCCCCGGGTATGTGTAGGTCCTATATAATAGTTGGAGAGCCATTAACCGGGCACAAATTCCAAACTCCGAGCTGCTACTGAGAATTTCATAGAAAAACCCAATAACACTTTTCTCGACCTGGGACCTCGAGCGTAGCCGTTGCACATGGGACCACTACACTAACGAGGCAGGTCAATGAGACCAATAAGCAGGTACTTTTGAAATGTCAATAACTACTTGTACTTTCACACTACTTGCAAACTGTATTCCATGAAGGGTTAGACGGAGAATTACTAATGTACACTCAGAGTCCTGTATGATTGGGTCTCATGTGAGAGAGCGCTATTGCTATTGTTTGTAATTTGAGTAGCAAAAAAGGTTTTATTTAATTCTCATTATGACAGGGTGCTTAAAAATAGAAATCTAGTGAAAATAATAACGGTGCATGAGAGGTAGTGTGGCGAATTGCTTCTTCGCAAAGTGTCGCAGCTTTTGTATCCCACACGAAATACAATCTTTGTACCTATGGTTTTATACAGATGGTTGTTCCGTTCCGTAGGTTGTGTACAAGTAAATAATTGTGAGGATGTTCGAACTCACCCACAGTATAAGAAAATTATTTAAGGCCTAACGACTAGAGTAACGTTTTTTTAAATAAAATACTACTTAGCTTTAGCACTAATACAGCTGACGCTTAAGGCTGGTCGTTTCGATCAGCCCGCCAAATTCAAATTACAATTAGTTTTTCGCAATTTGTAGGTCTATAACACATTCTAGATTCCTAGCTGTAGTAATTGCGCCCTTAGCTATACAATATTCACAACTGAGCATTAAAAACTTTGCTTAATAACCCTTAAAGAAGTTAAAAGTAGGGTCAATCGTCAATTTTGGCCAAAATTGACGATTGACACTACTTTTAGCTACAATATCGATTTACAAGCAAAGGTTTTAATGCTCAGTTGTGAATATTGTATAGCTAAGGGCGCAATTACTACAGCTAGGAATCTAGAATGTGTTATAGACCTACAAATTGCAAAAAAAAACAATTGTAATTTGAATTTGGCGGGCTCAGCTAAACGATCAGCCTTAATTTGAGGATCAAAAGATTTGTGACGATTAGGTTTCACGATTGATTTTTATGGATAGGATTTTGTAATTAATTCCACTTGAATCACGACTGACTCATTCACTTGATACTTAAGCTTGATAATACATTGTATAATCTTGGATTACGCATTATATTGCCTCATAATCGGCTTTCTTTTGATTGCGATTATCTTAATCAGCATTCTTATAAGGAAGTATTAAACATTATGAACAAATGGATATCTAAATCGTATAGATACTTCGAAGGTGTTTTACGACAGACTCCAACGAAATAGTGCTCGACAGCCAGTCAGACTCCAAGAAGGCCTACCGCCGAGCAAGTCAGATATTTTCTCGGCTCTTACGAGATGCGTATCCGAATGGAAGTAAGGAAATTCTTGAAGGAACTGTATTCTTACCCCAAATGTGTAGAAAATACATTAATGCACTACTAGCGACCCGCCCGCGGTTTCACCCACGCTGCCCCGTTCCTAAGAGTCGTAGGGTTACGTTAAATAGCTTTAAACTTCATCGTGAATCACTATACTTATCTATAAAAAAAACGCATCAAAATTCGTTGCGTAGTTTTAAAGATCTAAGCATACATAGGGACAGACAGACAGCGGGAAGCAACTTGGTTTTATACTATGTAGTGATAATCTATATCTATAGATCAGATACTAATCTATACTAATAAATAAAGCTGAAGAGTTTGTTTGTTTGTTTGCTTTAACGTGCTAACCTCAGGAACTACTGGTCCGATTTGAAAATTTATTTCAGTGTTAGATAGCCCATTTATTGAGGAAGGCTATAAGCTAAATATCATCACGCTAAGACTAAGTAACTATTCCACGCGGGCGAAGTCGCGGGCGGAAGCTTTACATGATAAACTGGAAAAACACAAACAGAATTGGTTGGAACCCGTATTGATATTTAGTTGATATATTATTTTTTTATGTGATAGCAGGCAAACGTGCAGACGGATCGCCTGATGGTAAGCGATCACCCCCGCCCATGGACACCTGCAACGCCAGAGGAGTCACAAGTGCGCTGCCGGCCTTTTAAAAGGGAGTAAGCTCTTTTCTTGAGGGTTTGAAAATCGTATTGGTCCGGAAATACTGCAGGCGACAATTCATTCCACAGTTTTGTTGATAGTTCGTTAAAAAGAAAATTCCAGGAGTACTCACAGTCAACTTTACGTAGACACTATCCGTCGGTTCCCGATAACGGAACTTCACGCAGGAGTGAGCTTCAATATCTTTAGCAGCTGCCCACACAGCTGCTTTCTGAAGTTCATCTAAAAAGAACAAGCATTATATAAATCCTAAATCTGTTGATCAGATTTCATAAAAATCCGTCAACGAAATATTGTGTTTATAAGGGGACATACATATTCTACTTCAGTTTCGCTCAATTAGTCTCCTCCACTTTATTTTTCGATTATTTTGCAGTAACAGACACGACTTTTCTACAGACTTATTAGGTATACTAGCTTTTGCCCGCGACTTTGCTCACGTGAAGCTATATTCGGATTAGAAATGGATCCCAAAAATAATTTAATCAAAAACTAACAGTGATGATCTCTTTGTATCTTCTTTTGGTAGAGCTGTATCTCAGGATCCGTTAATTAATTGAGATAAGAAGTTCATCAGTTTTGATGTTGGAGCGTGTACTTTTTAATAGTGACAAAATATTAAAACTGACAAAAATTTCAAATATCATATTTTTGGTTTCAGAGACATTTATAGGTAAGTACACCCTAACACATGTTTTTTTTAAATAGCTTCAAAGTACAGACCCAACTTTTTTACGATGTTCTAATAAAAGATATTGTCTTTTCAGTACTGTATTGTTTTAATTAGCTAATGTTGTTATTCGAGAGTATTCGGTTTTTGGAAGTGACTAAGAAAATTATGGACAGGTAAAGTCATTCCTATACACCCTTGACGAGACGAGACGTTGCCCTTTCTATCGATTCAGTCCGTTATCACTGATTGAGGACATAAACATGCCAATTTTATCTAAATTCGTTATTACTTGTTGAACACCGCTTTGATCACTTATGATAAAGGTTGCAGTGAGAATGATAGTTTAGTGACCCGATTTTATCGTATCTTTTGTTCTTGATATTCAAAATAAAGTTATTTTGGTCAAGAACAAAAAATTACCCATAACTATAAATAGTATTCTACCTTATTCTCAAATATCTTCTGAGATCTTAAAATGTTAAGAAAGAAGCTGAATAAACATATAAAAGAAAGTATTTATAGGTAAACGTATAAAACTTAAATTAAACTATAGGATATGTAGAATAGGTACTTTACTATACTTAAACTATATTTTAACTTGTGGATTTCAATAAATGTACCAAAGTATTATGAAATAATAGTACATATTTGATGCTAAATACATATTGCAAAAATCATGAATTTTTTAAGTTATTTTAGTTATGGAAAAATTGGACTGCGGGCAGGATTCGAACCTGCGTCTTTTGGTTAGATATATCAGACGCAGAACCTTGTAACCTAATGGCCCATCAAAATAGTTGCCATGTAGGTACCTACAATGTACACATTGAATGAGTGTTGTTGTTTTTTTAATAAATCGGTATTGTGTAGTTCCATTTTGATATTTATTTTATTTATTTAGATAATAAGGAACATGGTAATAATTAATATGAAGTACATGGTGTCCAACAAAACTATTCTTAACAAAACTTAGTTTGTCTGTTGGATCACTTGAAAAAAATACCATTACCTAATCATTAAGTTGCATTAGTTTTTGATGTGCAATAAAGCTTGAGATAACTATGCCTGGAAGGAAACATAATTTTCAAATAATATCTATTTATTTGGTCTAGTTATATTATATTGATGTCTTCATAGCTATGTTCCGTCAGTGAATTAGTCATGATTTCAATCAGCAATAAAATAATACATACCTAAATGATAACTTTGATGACTTTTTACTATGTTAAATCATTGTTAAAGAGATTAAAAACAAACCTATCTCGGGACGATGAAATCATTCCGAAAATAACTTCTGAAAGTTGACACCATGGGTTTGCATTTTTTGCTAAATAGGTACCCTCTGCTCAATTACCTACTGACACTTCAAATATTACAGTGTAAAGTAAAAATTACCACCGAAATGAATGATAATTATAGTCGCCAGCGATATTTATTACCTGGCGCTTACTGGCGAGTAAAAAATCTTTCGGAGTTGGATAAGATAGCCCGCTTTACCACTATACCATCACAAGTATTATTGATTCTGTACTGTTGTGTATTATATTGACATACTAACGTTTAGCATATTATACCTACAGATCTTATAAACCTCTACGCCAAACTTGTAATTTGTTACTTTACTCACTAGATTTAATCTAATGAAAAATGTACTTTATTCAAAGTACATTTTTTAGTTTTAAATCTACAATTTTAAAAGTAAATATTGAAACTTACCAAACTCGCCGTCCCCAAACTCGAACACGACGGTGTCGTCAGGCCATATGGTGATGGAAGATGTCTTGTAGGAGTTGCGGCCCATCACAAACTCCTGCAGCATTATCTCGTAATCGCCATCATCCAGGACAATGTCGCCTTGGAACTTACCGCTCACTTCCTCGTCGTTAGCAAGAGGGTAAGCATTTTTTCTCGCTAAGAATCCCTCGCCGTTTCTGTTGCCTGCGAAAGTAATTATAGATTAATAATAAAAAACAATAGAAATGGAATGATTGGAATAGATCTGCCGAAATCCAAATGACAGGAGAAATAAAAAACCAAGTGAGTTCTCTTTGGTTTTTTTATCGATCTTCGAGCGATCCGTAGCCTCCAATCCGTATTGCAATACCTTATAAAAATAAAACTTTACTTCTATCTTGAGACCAAATTTTGTTCAATGTTTTTGTTGATATTTTTTATTAGCTGCGCTTACAGCGGTCAGTCATTGGTTTCACCATATTATTTAGAACATTGAAAACCCGCAACCGGTTGCCGTCGGCTTCGATTTTCAAATAAAAGCCTTAGGAGTAATCCAGAAAAAGCCCGATATACTTATATAGGTACTTAGGATATATCGGTTTTTCCCAGGAAATTTGGTCGCGAAAGTGTAGAACTGGCATTTGTAAAAAAAACAGATACCTATTCAGCCGCAATTGGAAGGCAACCACAACATATTTGGGAAGAGCCTAGGATTATGAATGGATAGCTATTTCAGTGAAGGTACCTTGAATGAATCAGATCTTAGACAGGATTCGAACTACTTAGTTAAGTACTAACTGTTGCTCGCGGTTTCGTTTGCGTCCCAAAGGGATTTACTTCTTATGAAAAGATTCTAGCATCGGTGAAAATTGCGTATAGTTCTTGCATGACGCGTTCAAATAAAATCATTTTATTTGCATTCTAAAAATTGTTGTTTCTACTTCTGTTGCTCTAATAAACATTAGTTTTTATACAATATCTATAATGTAGATAATACATCGTTCTGTTACTGTTACAATTTTATTATAGTTAAATTCATTGTAGCTCCTAATGGTATTAAAAAAATGAATATACCTACCTTAAAGGACCGGATAAAATTCCAAATTGCACTCACCATTTTTAATATTCTCCAGGAATTGTTTGAAATCTTCGATAGACTTCCTACTTCTCATAACCGCAGGGCTGGCTACCACCAAACCCAGGACTGCACATATCACCAATGTTCGCAACATATTGATTCCAGTTACAATAGTCCATATTCGTCTCCCGGCAGTTAGCTTTATATCCAAACAAATTATCTCCCACAATATAGATAAACAATATCAATTTATAACTCAATTCGGATTTTTTTATGTGAATAACACTTATTGTTTTGTTATTTACAATAGTTAGGTATGTAAGTAGTAACTAAGTACTTGCTGTTTGTGTGTTTTCTTGAAAACTATATATTTATTTAGAGGAATTATTATGTTTTTTGTTTTTCGCAAGTTATAGGTCTAGAACAAAAACCTCTGTCTATTCTTATCAAGACAAAATCTGACCCAACTGCCAATATTGACACTAGCTACAATATATATATATTTCATATTTTTTGCATTTTCCATATTATGAATAAAAAGTTATTTTAGTGAAGGGAAACATCGATTCGAATTCGGACCTGCGTCTTCTGGTTAAATACACCAGACGCTATGACCACTAAGCCACCGCGAGTCCCACTCGCCAGCTCTTTTCCGTCTCAATCAATTATGACGATTTTATGTTTTTTCTATGATTTTGGATTGAACCTACCTCAATAATTTATCACATATAATATAGTCGAAAAATCGATTTAGTCCATTATGTTCACAAGTCTGTTGTCCAAAAAAAGTATAAGAAAAAAATAATTTTTATTTTTTGGAATTACTTAAATAAAATTAATACAACGCGATAAAATCCGTTAAAATAGTTTTATTTCAATAATTTTATTGACACAATTTGGGCACAAATTGGACAATACATAGGTAGGTAGGTACACCTAAAAGAAACAGACAGGTTATATAAAATTATAAATATAAGAATGTTGGTACTTAGGTACCTAGTTGTGTACTTACATTTTCAATAATTAATATAATAAGTAAATAAAATGCAAAAATACGAAATTGAAATTGCTTATAAACTCTATGGTTTAGTGGTTCGAGTACCGGACTGCTGACACGAGGTCGTGGGTTCGATTCCCACAGGACATAATAAATATTTATGTGATGAATATAACTAAGTGTTTGTGTTCGTCTGGGTGTTTCTTATGTATAATAAGTATTACTTTGTCTGTGATTACATCTAATTACAAATTCGCATAGGTAAAGTGTTTGCCCAAAGATTGACTATCTCCGTCAGCTGTTGTGTCAACTGCAGTTAGTCACCTCCAAAATCAGACACTTCTCCAAAGTACCAGCATAATTATGCTTGTCTGCTATCCTTATTACTTACTAGCTGTTACCCGCGACTTCGTCCGCGTGGTATTTAAAATAAATAGTCTAAGTTACTCCTTGTTACATCAGCTATATGCCAGTGAAAATCCCGTCAAAATCGGTCCAGCCATTTCAGAGATTAGCCGGAACAAACAGACAGACAAAAAATGGTAAAAATTGTTGTTTTGGTAATGTACCGTGTATACATCCAAATGCACTTAGTAAAAAGCGGTTATTTTAATATTACAAACAGACGGTTTACATAAGCGGTTATTTTATTTATCTACTAGCTTCTGCCCGCGGCTTCGCCCCCGTGGAATAAAAAGTATCGGGAACGGGATAAAAAATATCCTATGTCCGTCTCCTGGTTCTAAGCTACCTCTCCACCAATTTTCAGCCAAATCGGTTCAGCCGTTCTTGAGTTATAAATGGAGTAACTAACACGACTTTCTTTTCTATATAGATTTGTATGTTAGTATAAAAAATGTGACTTCACCAATTATTCAGGATCTCCTATTTTACCTTAATGATTGTTGCGAAGTCGTAAGTAGTTGATTTAACTAATGCATAAGATGTGTCAATGTAAAAAATGTATTAAAGGCAGAGAAGGGTATCATTTTCCATCTATATAACATTTTTTACCTATAGGTGCCTTAAATAATATAAAAAATTCATTATCTTTATCGGAAAGTAGTTAGTCAGTATTTATGTACAAGCATAAAATTTTCTTGAAATTATGAATGAATATTGTTTATTGCAATAATGTTGTAATAAATACACAAAGATAATGACAAATATTCATTGAGTACCTACCTATAGTTAGAATGACTGTCATAGTCCTAAAAAATACTTATATCAGTATAAACAATCCTCAAGATTATTTAAATCCTTTAATCTACAATAATATGTATGACTTAATTCTTTAATACTTTTGTTGCCTGCGGCTTTTCTGTAAATCTTTTGATGCTTTTAATATGTAGGTACCTATTTAGGCACATCCATTTATTTTCTTCTTCTCAGTCGGTCCCTCACTGCTGAGGATCGTTACTTTGTTTCAGTCTGCAGATAATATGCCTCCATTTGTTACGATCAGCCGCTTGATGGAGTGCGGCGCTGACGGGCATCTCCAGCTGTTCGGATATCTGATCCGTCCAACGCTTTGGGCTACGGCCTCGAGATCTTCTGCCCTCGACTCTTCCCGTCACCATCAATCGCTCCAGGTTATCGGAATTTCTACGAGCAATGTGGCCAAAGTATCGCATCACGCGCTCTAGGCAGTTTGACGACAGTCGTTGAGCTCTACTCATTTTTAAATCTTTAAGGACCGAGACATTTGTGCGGTGCGCCGTCCATGGGATCCTCTGTCGCCTGCCTTCATGGTCCACGTCTCAGCTCCATAAAGAAATATGGAGAACACAAGTGTGCGGACCAAGTTGATTTTTGTACGGTTGGTGATATTCCTGTCCTTCCATATTTTGTTCAATTGAGTCATTGTCCATTTATTTAATCCTCAAATATTCCTTCAGATTTGGTCCTTCATTGTACTTAGGTAGTCCTAATTCCCTGATCAGACGAAAATTGTGATGAGAATATTTCATGATCATGAACCATGAAATTAAACTTATAAAGATACAACTGTGTTAGGGCCACTTGCACCAACTCCTTAAATGTGTTTACATTTTTTTAAACATAATATTCTATTGTGATTCTGTGCTAATAATTCAATTTAAACATATTTCAGAATTTGGTGCAAGTGGCCCTAAGTGTATATAGCACCTACCTAGGTACCTATTTTAATTTATCTATCGATGTCGCATTCTGTGCTTTCTTTTGTTCTTACATTGTTTGGTACATAAAGGTAACCGCAGTTCACGGTTGTTTACTTTTATAGTTTTACTATTGTATATAAATTGCTGCAAAACGATTAGATACGAAACTAGGTGTGTACTGTGTAGGTAATTTGTTTAGTCAATTGAACCGGGCCCGAATATCTGGAAAGGTCCTCCTCGTTTGGAGATAGGTATGTCTTGTGTATATTGATTTGATCATTAAGACTGAGGGTAGGTACCTACGCACGGATAGACTTCAAGCTATACAATAGCCATTTCTTACTCTGAGAGGAGACCCGTGCCCAGCAATGGTATCTACATACCTGATGGGTTGCTGACGATGAAAAATAAAATAAGTTTAAATCAAAATCATAATTATTTATTCATTTTGCGCTATATATAAAAAATCTTTATAATTCTACAAAATAAAGAAGAATACAATATCACTATAATACTTATGTATAAAATAATGACATAAAAACATGGACGTCATACCACACTTACGCTCCTTGTAATTTTTAATATAAAAATTATTCGGACCTCATACAATCATTCCGTTCAACGCTGCTCGCACACCGGCTACTTTACTGAATATATAAAAAAACTAACGTACTAACATCTTAAATTTATCAGTTCAGTAAAGTCCTACACAACTATAAATAGATGCCACTATACTTAATTCAAGGGAACAAAAGATAGAACTTCACTAAACGAACAAACACTTTCTTTCTGTCACTTCTTAGTCCTGTCTTTTGTTCGCCAGAATTCAGTAACTAAAACGTTTATAACCGTAATTATTGGCAAAATTTACACGAAGATAATACAATCACATTAAAAATCTCAATGACAATTTTTTATTAAAATATTCGTGTGGCACATTGGAAAACATAATTCAATTCTAAATTATGAGCTCTGATATAATTAACTAAACTATAACTGAAGTACTTGTGCCCATCTGATATTACGAGAACTAATAATTTTATTGCATGATCATGATCGATCTTTGTTACGTCTTTTATAAGTAAAAAAAAGTTATAGAACTGGTTTATGGAAATAATAAATGCCTCTAGCAAAGGAGGGTATTTGTAACATATAGGCTCGTTATAATAATACCGGACCGAAGCGTGTTTTGTTTGAGAGAGAGGGATACAGCATCTCTCTCTCTCAAACGCAAAACGTTTTGGTTACACACAAAAGTATATATAAGGTCTAGAACAGTGTGATGAAATCGCACCCGTTACGTTGAAGTTAAGACTTCCCAATAAAAGAAACGTGCCTTTAATGCGTATTGAAGGCTCAACTCTTAGTACCCTAGAACATGCTAAGAACGATTAGTACCTACTAATAATCAGATGGCATCTAAACAACTGGGTTTGCATGGAATGTAGTAGGACTTATATTATGACTTAACAACGATTGTTTTTTACCTTTTTCGTAACACTTTCTAAGGCCTAAGTCATGCTTCCTATGTATGGGAACCTTTACATCATCAATATTTTAAAAACTTGAGATAATTTGAGCTTTAGAAAAAATAATCGAAAATGTTGCCGAACTAATGGTCTCTTTAAATTTATGCGATATTACTAATGTACTTACATAATCAATTTAAGGCATTTTAAGCATTTATTTATAAACATTACCTATGTACTAAACTTTATAACTACATCTAAAATATACTTATCTGAGAATATTTTCTTTATAAAAATAATAAGTATTGCAATAAAGAGACAGTTTTGCTCATAGCAATGTCTTATTTTACAAATCGGCAGTGAATGACTGGTTTTACAAAGCTGTCCTCGCCAGCTTTGGTAGAAAAAAAAATATAGTGCACAGACATAGCATAAAGTAGGAAAGATTTTTAAAAATGGAAACATTATTTTTATTTGATAAAAAAAAAGTAAATTAGTAATAGACACTTTATGCTAAGTATTGCACCAACACCTTATATAAAAGCGAAGATAATATATATAAATCAATCGTAATACATACAAAATTAAAATTTCGTGAATGAACAAATGAATGAATTTATAACTTACAATGAGTTTTTTATAAAAACTGTATTATTAACTTGATTTTCTGAAAGTTTCACCCTCAGAAAATTCTAGAAAATGTCTACACATTAATCTAAGCTGCACATATCAACAACACTATACACTAACATTAAGTATCTAAAACGAAATGGCAATCCCTTCCGAAACAGGGTCCTTTAATTCAAAATATATAATTATGAAACGTTTTTAATAAACAGCCGACCCGAAGCGCGAGTCAAAAAGGGATTTTTAGAAAAAAGTTTATCAAAAGCGCGTCAGCCAGTGTTTCATAATTTAGTCCTATATAAAAATCTTATTTTTTATTATATTCACTTGGCATGGTCGCAATTAAAAACATTAACCTTCTACAAAGTCACGAAATTCTTCTCAAAAATATACAAGGCAAGAGTCAGTTACAGAGTACAGTGCAAGACAGTAATTTTGGCCCCGGTAACGATATCTTAAAAAAAGTATAATAACACTTTTACTATAAAGGTTTACCTCACGATAAATACCATTTAAAGGTAATGATTACTTTCACCGAGCCAGAACCTGTATTGCACTCCATACAAACAACAACTTTACCATAGATTTACAGGAGCCATTCCATGCCTTATTAAAAAAAATGTCTTGCCATCAACAAAAACTTGGCGTCCCATTCATAATAATGGTTTAAAAGTCTAAATTGTATTTATATTATTTAGTTCCATAACTAATCATTGTTCCCTTGGCCTTATAATTATAGTTTATGTTACATACATACAAAATATAAAAGCAAATTGTGGCAGTTATATTCGTCACGTTAGTTAAAATGTCATGTCGATGAAAAATATTCATAATGGGCAACACTGAAAGATATCTCAACAAAAATGTATTCACTATATCCAAAAAATAAAGATTAGTATTAAAGACAGTTGTATGTATTGTAATGGTTTCGACGCTACCACTAAGAATAGTTATTAAGAATTAGTAAGGCTTTTATTTTTCTATAGTGTTGCCCTTAACTTACATTATCATTTAAATATAAAAAAGTTTCGAATAGTGATTCACCTATTTGAAGAGCTAAACAGACTGACATACAAAATAAATGCATTATTAAGCTAGGTATATTGGCACTTATTTTATAAAAAAATATTTGATATTTTGTTTTAATTTTTATCGAATTAACAAATCGATAAAAATAAACTGAGTATGTCGACTTTCTCAATTCGATAAAAACAACGCAAATGTTTCTATCAAATATTATAAAATAATGACGATGAATTATCAAATGCAGTCTTTTCACATTATTAAGGCCAAAACGATTAATGATATTGATGATTTCGTGTAATATTAGGTAATAGTTAATTTGATGACCGCCATTTTATCGATATCGATGTTAAAGTGTAACGGTCAAAGATTAGGAGCGTAGACTAGTTCTTCATTGAATGACTGTTACTTGAGAGTACAAAAATATAGGACTGAAATCAACTCAATCCCTATGTCATTGTAGAGAGAATTCACTTAATTAATTCTTGAGCAATGTGTGGAGTTTGTGACCTTTAGAGGTCAAATTGAGGTCAAGGTCAGTGGTCGCCGCGCAGCAGTTCCATGAGCAGGTTGAAGCTTGGCCCGTCGCCATCTTTGCTCTTGTTCGCTGGATTCAGCATTTCCTTACCGACTTGCATGAAGAACTGTAGGCAATAAGAGTAAAGTAAGCTACTGTGGTAAATATAACCATGCTAATCGATTGATCTGCAAGAATTTGCTGTGGAATTCACGTAAATCGTATTTCTATTGACATAAGGTAAGTTCTCATTTGGCAAGTTTTTCCGGTTTAGGTATTATACTGAACAGCAGCATTCAACGTTAGACAAAATCAAGAACCCTATTTCTGAATGACACATTCATTTTAAGTTCTCTACGCCAGGCACCAGAGTAGTGACTGTAAACCCTATTTCTAAGTTCATAAGGTACGTTCTCACCTGGCAAGTCCTCTGCAGTTCAGGTATGCGTAACAGCAGCTCTCCAAACTTGGCAGGAGTACCGGGGGAGTGCGTCGCGATGTATGCCTGCAGTGCTGCTAACGCTTTCTCTTGGGAAGCTCGTACTTTCTCCACTTCACGCAAATCAGGCGCATCTGCGTCAAAGAACATAATTTTTTTAAACGTGGGAGAGCCATGCTTCGGCACGAATAGGCCGGCTCGACCGGAGTGATAGCACGGCCTCACAGAACAGAGAAAACCGGTCTGAAACAACGCTTGCGTTGTATTTCGCCGAGTGAGTGAGGTTACCGGAGGCCCAGACCCTTTTAAAAGGCGGGCAACGCACTTGCAACTCCTCTGGTGTTGCAGGTGTCCATGGGTGGCGGTTATCGCTTACCATAAGGTGATCCGTCTGCTCGTTTGCCCCCCTATCCCATAATTTTTTTTTTATGAATTTAAGTTGTTTCTTAGGTAAAATCTGCCGTTATGAATCCATTTAACAAGGTAAACTGCACATGCTGTGGTCAATCTATGGATGGGTAGCAATTCTCAGCACATCGAGACTCGTCCATGGAGAGCTTAACGTGCTGTGGATAATTCGCTTCCAGTCACAAATTATGACAATCTAGTTAATGATGCTTCCATTTCAAGTCCGAACAAAAGATTATAAAGCGCTATGTTCTATATTGCCAAACCTTTTCCCACAGCTGTCCAAAATTGATTGAAAAATCAATGCCAATTTTGAATCGTGTTCACGCGAGGTAACCAACAACCATAACATAATCAACCCATATACTGTCCCACTGCTGGGCACGGGTCTCCTCTCAAAATGAGAGGGATTAGGCTATAGTCCACCACGCTTGCCTAATGTGAGTTGAAAATTGAAACTTCACACGCCCTCGAGAAAATTTCTCAGGCATGCAGGTTTCCTCACGATGTTTTCCTTCACCGTTGTAAGCAAGTTAATTATTAACAACCACATGACTAACAACGATTTGTGTATATTCTGTGGCTTGGGGTTGGACATTCTTGGTCTGTAAGACAAATTAGTGAAAACTTACCTGAAGTAAGTAGTACGATGACTTTGAGCGCTACATACTCGTAGCGGTCCACTCGCAATCTTCTCAGATGGTCGGTGAAGCTTAGCATGCGCTCTATACAAGGTGTCAAACCTAACCTGATGACAAAAATAAAAACATTACAAGATTTTAATTCACAACATTTCAGTCACAATTCTAAATAGTTTTAGGAGAGGGAATCGTGGCAACGACGGTGCCACATTTATGAAGTTTTTTTAAGTATGTTGGCCCATATCTTTGCCTCAAACGGGCTATGATAAGAGTGGAATTGAACTAAACGAAATGTTTGTGTATCTTTTTAAATACCCTCAATCTCAAATACAGAAAACCCCAAGTAATGAAATGGTCATTGCGTGTCTTGAAAAAAAGTGGGTAGGTAATGTAAAGTTTCATACTACTGTTTCAACTTATTATAGTCAAAATGTTTTATTTCTACTATACCCTTTGACTCCAACCAGTCTCTCAGTTAGAGTTGGAACGCAACCTTATTTTCATACTATCCAATAATCCATAGATAATTAATATTCTTGTATCGGTAGCATTTTGTTTTGCCGCCTTTTTTATCTGTGCATTGAATCTTCTCGTAAAATTCTGTGAAAACTGTACTCGTAATTATAATAGTTTGCTCCAAAAACGTTGTTCCTCATTTTACAATACGAAATTCTTCACTCTCTTCCAACTTACTTGGCGCTCTGGTGTAGCGTGATGCCGCGCCCTCCCCCGACGCGGACCTCTCCCGGCGTACTGACGCCGCGGTAGCAGCACGACAGTACCAGCAGCTCACACCAGCTGTTGATCAACAGACAGATCTGGTCGTCGATCTAAAATCAAAATCATTATTAAATGCAGCCACAACTTCGATATGCGAACGTTATCTGAAGCCTAAACACGAAGAACTATCGAATTCGTATGGTAAACGAATGAGTTTTGTTCTGCTACAAATCTCATACATATATATCTCTACTATTATAAACTGCCTCATTGGCCAAGTGGTCCAGAGCGCGACTGCTACGCTAGAGGTCCTGGGTTCGATTCCCAGGTCGAGCAAAGTGTTATTGGGTTTTTCTATGAAATTCCCAGTAGCAGCTCGGAGTTAGGAATTTGTGCCCGGTTAATGGCAATAGCGAACTGTGGGTGTACATTAGTACGCCTCTGCCTAACCCTTCGGGGAATACAGGCGTGATGGTATGTTATGTTATGTTATTATAAAATTGTAAAAAAGCTGTGTCTGTACATTGAAGATATTAAAAAAAAACAAGTGTGTTACGGTATATAAATGTCTCCGAATACGTAAATGTGATTTTTAAAATTCTTGTCTGTTTGTCTGTTTGTAACGGGTTGGAGCCAAAACTACTGAATAGATTTTAATTTTATTATCACTGTTAGAAAGTATATGCTCCAACTGAAAAACTGGTTTACTTCTTATCTCAAATAATTTAACGGAACCTAAGATACAGCTTGACCTCTCTAATGTATAGAGACCCATACCAAGAAGAGATCATCACTGTTGGTTTTTGAGCTTCAAGTGAGGGAAGCCGCGGGCATAGGCTAGTACTTATATATTTTCGCATCTGTCTCCCATTAGGGTAGAAGAAGAAAGAAAGAAGAGAAAGAAGACTTGCTACGATCCTGTTAACCTCCTTCTCATACAAATTATTCTCGATTTCCATACGACTACCTACGTTTTCGAAAGGGTTTCGTTGGGCTCCTGACAACGGCCCACCTCCAATACCTACAACGATTTTCTCGGAGAAATGTATATTTTAACAGTATCATTGTCATGTCATTAACTAAACTACAAAACTACACTAAACAAATAAACTGCCTCAATAGCCAAGTGGTCCTGACCGCGACTGCTACGCTAGAGGTCCTGGGTTCGATTCCCAGGTCGAGCAGTGTTATTGGGTTTTTCTATGAAATTCCCAGTAGCAGCTCGGAGTTTTCGGAGAGGAATTTGTGCCCGGTTAATGGCAATAGTCTCGCCCCCTATTACATGGGACCTAAAAATACCGGCGAACTGTGGGTGTACATTAGTACGCCTCTGCCTAACCCTTCGGGGAATACAGGCGTGATGGTAAACAAATAAAACTAACAACATTAATTAAAAGAATAACCACGCCACCAACCTATTCCATAAAAAAACCTTCTCCAGCATCACATCTCAAAGGCTTCTAACCTATCTTAAAAAATATTATATTCGCCAGAAATTTAGTAGCTACAAGCCAAGGAAATAGAAATCTCAAAAAAATATTATCATAATAAGGAGTAATTTTAAGGCCCACTTGCACCAACTTCTTAAATGTGTTTAAATTGACACGAAATTTCTATGAAAAATTGTGTTTAAATACAATTTTAACATATATAAGTTGGTGCAAGTGGCCCTAAGATTTTTTTCACGTGGGAGAGCCATGCTTCGGCACTAATGGGCCGGCTCGACCGGAATGATACCACAGCCGCACAGAAAACCGGCGTAAAACAACGCTTCCGTTGTTTCCGAGTGAGTGAGGTTACCGGAGGCCCAAACCCTAATAAAAGTTGGGCAACGCACTTGTGACTCCTCTGGTGTAGCGGGTGTCCATGGGCGGCGGTTATCGCTTACCATCAGGTGAACTGTCTGCTCATTTGCTCACCTATCTTATAAAAAAAACTTACCGAAATATTCTTAAACAGCGGCAGACTCTTGCACCATTTGACGATCTTGTAGAGTCGATGGTCGGCGATGTTGCACAGGTCGGCGAGGAAGTCGGGGCTGGAGTTGTGCGCCGTGATGCCGCTCGCGGCCAGGAGCGGGTTGGCCGAGGGGCTGCCCGTCGACTTGCCCAGCCTACTCAACTCAGACTCGTTGTACTGCCAGAGATGCTCCACGTCCATTATTTCCTGGGAAATACATAAGTACATATAGTTCGCGATACGTAACTTCACCCAAAACTAACGGAGGGGGGGAAAGTTTTCGCAGTGCATTTGCGTGTAATCTATACTAATATATAAAGCTGAAGAGTTTGTTTGTTTGCTTGAACGCGCTAATCTCAGGAACTACGGGTCCGATTTGAAAAACTCTTTCAGTGTTAGATAGCCCATTTATTGAGGAAGGCTATAGGTTATATATCATCACGCTACGCGGACGAAGTCGCGGGCAGAAGCTAGTATGTAGGTACTAAAAATCGATCGTAATAGAGGGCGAGCCTATTGCCATTGACCGGGCCCAAATCCCAATTCCGAGCTGCTACTAAGAATTTCATAGACACTTTGCTCGACCTGGGAATAAAGACAGTTCCTGGGACATAAAAATGTTTTAATCGTAAGAAGTTGTCTTGAAAACTAGTCGGGATTATCGAGCTTCTAACTACCACTAGATGCCGTGCTCTTGGTGTTTCGTATTACTCATAATTATCACCCATCCATACTGCCTCATTAGCCTAGTGGTCATGAGCGCGACTGCTACGCTAGAGGTCCTGGGTTCGATTCCAAGGTCGAGTAAAGTGTTATTGGGTTTTTCTATGAAATGCCCAGTAACAGCTCGGAGTTTGGAGTTTGTGCCCTAGGCTCGCCCCCTATTACACGGGACCTAAACATACCGGCGAACTGTGGGTGTTCATTAGTACGCCTCTGCCTAACCCTTCGGGGAATATAGGCGTGATGGTATGTTATGTTATGTTATCACCCATTCATACACTGACATCGGCAAGCGCAGCTTTACCTTGCATATCGATTGAATAGCGTAATTATAGAAGCCCTGACTGTAAAAACTGTTGTCCGTGTGTAGAAAAAAAAACTGTTTTATTGTGGAATTCAAGCAAAAGTAAACGTTACAATAACTACCTGTAATAATGGCGGTATATCTGGCGTAACTTGGCTGTTACTGGACTCCCCTCGGCTGCTGTACGATCCTGGGCCGTTTACCTAGAAAATAATAATTTATCATGTTCACTAAGGGCTACTTTTTTTTTGTTGACGGGGTTGGAAATGCTTTATGCACTATCCACCACTCCGGGGAGAGCGGTGGGGTGTGTCGGACTCCGCTCTAAAAAGAGCGATCTACTGACTAAAACCAACCTCGGCGTTTCGCGTCACCACTTTGGTACCGGGCCTACGGGAGCGCTGTAGCATTCGTCCGCGGCACTAAGGGCTACTTGCACCAACTTCCTAAATGTGTTTAAATTTTAAATATAATTTTGAAGTTGGTGCAAGTGGCCTTAGGATTCATTTGAATTCCGAATGTTGGTTGCATAAATTATGTTGGTACCCCTTTAGCTTTGATAGCCGGCAGTGTTGCCAGTTGCCATATAGTTTAGGTTTATTAGAAGGTATGTTGTGCGTCATACGGATGAAAAACATGTGAATATTTTTTTGCACGAATGAAAAACGTTTATATGAAAGTCTTTTGTTTGAACGGTTTGATCGATTGTACTTTTTTATAGTTAAGGGGTTCAAGCGGCGGTGGCCTAATGGCTGGGGCGTCGGACTTGTGATCATGTGGTTGCCTGTTCGAAACCCACCATTACACTACCGACGTGAAACCACTCGTAACACAATCATTTAGCTTAGTACGAGGGGTTAACAAGAATACTGTAATGTTCTACCCACATTTCTAGCAAGCTTTAAAAAAAATACACAGTACCTTTTGCTTAAAATTAAAAGTATGGAGTATATTAGATATGGTCGAATATCGAACACGGGGCGAGTCTTTTATTATATTAAATTAAATAATGAACCCATATACTGTCTCACTGCTGGGCACGGGTCTCCTGTTAAAATGAGAGGGATTAGGCTATATAGTCCATCACGCTTGCCTAATGCGAGTTAGCAGACTTCACACGCATTCGAGAAAATCTCTCAGGCGTGCAGGTTTCCTCACGATGTTTTCCTTCACCGTTGTAAGCGAGTGATAATTAATTATTAATACGCAAATATTACTAAAAGTCAGAGGTGCGTGCCTTGGGTTCGAACTCGAGACTACGACATCGCAGTCCAGTGATCATCTATACTCTATAGGTACTAATATATAAAGCTGAAGAGTTTGTTTGTTTGTTTGCTTGAACGCGCTAATCGCAGGAACTACTGGTCCGATTAGAAAAAATATTTCAGTGTTAGATAGCCCATTTATTGAGGAAGGCTATCGGCTATAGATCATCACGCTAAGACCAAGTAACTTTTCCACACTGACGCAGTCGCTGGCAGAAGCTAGTACCATATAAAACATGAAAAAACTAAAGGTCAGGTCGAAGTTATAACCTAGATAAAAATTATAAGAAGTATACTCACACAGGTAAGGCTGGAAGCATGCCTCAGCGTGGTGGGCGCATGCGCAGACAGTAAGGAGCCCGTGGACGCGGCGCCCGACAGCGTATAAGAGCACTGGTACGTAGATCGACCACCACGGGTCCTGTCCTCTCGTATAGCTGTGAATAAATAAATAAATAAATATTCTGGGACATTTTACACAACACCATCTAGTCCCAAACTAAGCAGAGCTTGTACTATGGGTACTAGACAATGGATATAATACTTATATACTTTTTTTTTTTGTAAATACATACTTATAATACATAAGAAACACCCAGACGAACACAAACACTTATATTCATCACATAAATATTTGTGTTCTGTGGGAATCGAACCCACGACCTCATGGTCAGCAGTCCGGTGCTCGAACCACTAAACCACAGAGGTCGTCAAATAAAAAGATAATTATCTTGAGTCCATCCAAAGGTAAGGTTAGCGATAAGACCACCCATTGTACCATATTCTATGATTGATAACTTATACTGGACATTAGTTTTTGGCGTACAATAAAGGACATTCTACTCTATTCTATTATCTTTTAAGGATCGAATGACATTCGTTCTTTTACGGGTTTTTTACTTTAGTATGTAGGTATGACATTCGCAGCAAGTTCTGTAGATTCTGCCTGCCCCAAAAGTACGAGATACTTACCTAATTTCGTGGGTAATAGTATCACATTGTCAGTCACTTTACAGCCAGTCAAAAGCTTAAATTATTATTAATATGTTACTTATTTTAGTGAAAGAAAAATACGACTCGCAGGCACCTGCCATGTACAAAATATTTACTTAAATTTCGACATGGCAGGTGGGACTCGCGGTGGCTTAGTGGTTATAGCGTCTGGTGTATCAAACCAGAAGACCCAGGTTCGAATCCTGCCTGCGAGTCGAATTTTCCTTCACTAAAATAACTTTATAATCTTAGCATGAAAAATGCAAAAAAAACACAAAAAGATAATTAATATGTTAATTGTATTCTTCAAATAAAAGTAAGGTATCTTACCTTCAAGCTTCATCCCGCATCCTAAACACTTGTCAAACCGGCACGCAGGACACTTTTTCCTGGTAGTGACGGTTACGGGACAGTTGCCGCCCCTCAAACACATGTAGTTCTTGCGATTCTGTACAGTGCGCTTGAAGAATCCCTTGCACGACTCGCACGAGAATATCCCATAGTGGAACCCGCTGATTTTGTCGCCGCAGATCGGACAGGGGCTGGTGGAGGAGATAAAGGCTGTATTACGATGAGGTATCGCCATCAGACAGCCTCGTTAGCCAAGTGGTCCTGAGGGCGACTGCTACGCTAGAGGTGCTGGGTTCGATTCCCAGGTCGAGCAAAGTGTTTGGTTTGGTTTTCTATGAAATTCCCAGTAGCAGCTGGGAGTTCTAAGGAATGTATGCCCGGTTAATGGCAATAGGCTCGCCCCCTATTACATGGGACCTAAACATACCGGCGAACTGTGGGTGTACCTTAGTACACCTCTGCCTAACCCTTCGGGGAATACAGGCGTGATGGTATGTTATGGCCATCATTTTTAGGTTGTGAGAATGGGATAGTGCTATTTTATCTGTAGAGCGGCATCCCTCTCATTCGATCGGAAAATGATGGGAACAACACGACATAATACGGCCTCAGTACGTGGCTATTTGAAGTTCAAGTTCAAATGTTGTTATTTCAAACAAGCATTTACGAAACGTTATTATAGTTACACGGTTCTAAAAGGTTGATCCTATGGAGAAGAATCCGGCAGGAAACTCCATAGACACTATAAATGAATGGTATTTACGTTTAAGTTACACAGCTGTCCAGCCAATCAATTCGATCCAGGTTCCACGCAATAGGGGCCGAACCTGACCACAAATCCAAACTACGAGCTACTATTCCAGCTGATTCCCATATTAGCCCTATAACACTGCTCGACCTCGGAATCGTACCCAATCCCTCTAGTGTAGTCAAGCTTACGACAACTAGCCTGAAGCAATTTAGTAGTTGTGTTTCGCCGAGTGAGTGAGGAGTCCCAAACCCTTTTAAAAGGCGGGCAACGCACTTTTGACTTGACTTTGACTTACCATCAGGTGGTCCGTCGGCTTGTTTAAAAAAAACCTTGCGGATAGGTGGGTACCTTGCTACCATGAGGCATCAACATTTAAGCCTCATTTAGGTACCTAATATTTCAAAATTGTCTTATATCAGTTTACCTGTTGATCAGCTGTTGTCTGCTGATACCCTGGTGGTGATGAAGCCTGTCTTCGGGAGCTTCAGGCTCGTCATCATGGGTACCGTCGTACACTGCCGCTGCCTCTCGGTACATCACCTGTGGGTGACGACCCTGACAACAAACAACGTTATTATTAATCCAAATCCAATTCCAAAAATTTACTATTAAATTAAGCACACCGCGTTTGGATTGATAAATGATATTTATTTCTGTAAAAAGCGCGGATCGTTCACCTGAGCCCGCCAAATTCAAATTTCAATTGGTTTTTCGCAATTTGTAGGTCTATAACACATTCTAGATTCCTAGCTGTAGTAATTGCGGCATTAGCTATACAATATTCACAACTGAGCATTAAAAACTTTGCTTAATAAACGTTAAAGAAGCTAAAATTAGGTACAATCGGCAATTTCCGCCAAAAATGACGATTGTACCTAATTTTAACTACAATATCGATTTGCAAGCAAAGTTTTTAATGCTCAGTTGTGAATATTGTATAGGTAATGCCGCAATTACTACAGCTAGGAATCTAGAATGTGTTATAGACTTACAAATAGCGAAAAACCAATTGAAATTTGAATTTGGCGGGCTCACCGAAACGATCAGCCATAAAGACACTTTTACAAGTCAATGTTTTAATTTTTTTTAACTAGATGGCGCCAGCGTTTCCTGTCTGACGAGTGACGACCTCTGAGAAGAAACACCGAAACAAACTCAGAGAATCATGGTCTCTTAAGTCCAGACAGTAATAGTAGATATTATAATAATAATATTATAAATATTATAATATAATAATAATAATAGCAATATCTGGACATGCCTTTTGAAGAAAGAGTAATAGCAGCTTTGAGTTGACCTGTCCTAACTGACGGCACGCATACATCAGGCATGGAATGTATCAATTCTATATAATACACACTTAGGTATATGTATACACTAGCTTCTGCCCGCGGCTTCGCTCACGTGAAGCTATATCAGGAGTTAAAATGAAAACCAACAGTGACGACCTCTTTTTTGTATGGGCCCCTATACATCAGGGAGGTCAAGCTGTATCTCAGGATTCGTTTAATTAATTGAGATAAGAAGTTCACCAGTTTTTAAGTTGGAGCATATACTTTCTAACAGTGATAATAAAACTATAATCTATTCAGTAGTTTTTCACCAACCCGTAACAAACAGACAAACAGACAAGAATTTTAAAAATCACATTTTCTGATTCGGAGACGTTTATATACATACCATATCCCACATGTTTTTTTTTTATATCTTCAATGTACAGACACAGCTTTTTTACAATTTTATAATAGGAGAGAAGAAGAAGAAGAAGACTAGTACCTACACTAGTTACTTCATAATTTTCTTTTTTTCTCCAGGACTGCATAACACTGTGCAAAAATAACTTGCCGTACACTGTCTATCGCAGCTAAATTAATTATAGATATAATTACTATAGGTTCTCACCTGTACTGGGGAGTGCGTGGGTGAGAACTCGGAGCTGTAGGAGTAACAGGAGGAGTGCGATGCGTCGCTGTTGTTGCGAGACAACGATGGCGTGTAGTGCCTCGAGGCGCGGGGACTTGCTGACGGACTGCTGTATACACTGCAAAATAAACATTATGTAATTATTAACTAATCTATACTAATATATAAAGCTGAAGAGTTTGTTTGTTTACTTGAACGCGCTAATCGCAGGAACTACTGGTCCGATTTGAAAAATTCTTTCAGTGTTAGTTAGTCCATTTATTGAGGAAGGCTATAGGCTCTATACTAATATATAAAGCTGAAGACTTTGTTTGTTTGTTTACTTGAACGCGCTAATCTCAGGAACTACTGGTCCGATTTGAAAAATTCTTTCAGTGTTAGATAGTCCATTTATTGAGGAAGGCTATAGGTAGGCTATATATCATCACGCTACGCGGACGAAGTCGCGGGCAGATGCTAGTTTAAAAAAAACCTGAGTTAACCTGAATTCGCACTGCAGCATTTAGAAAAATATCTTCCACTATAAGACGTGGAATGTGGAAGTTAATTCAACTAATTCAGCATCCTGTACCTGTAGATAACAGTAGGTACCCCCGAAATAACAACGCGTGTTTGAAGTTAGCCATTGCGAGTTAGCAGCCGCGCAGGTCAAATAATTTAATTATCTAAGGGCCACTTGCACCTACTTCTTAAATGTATTTCACTACTTATTATAAAACAAATTCGTTTCCCGCTGTCTGTCCCTATGTATGCTTAGATCTTTTAAACTACGCAACGGATTTTGATGCGGTTTTTTTTAATAGATAGAGTGATTTAAGAGGAAGGTTTTAAGCTATTTAACATCACGCTATGACTCTTAGGACCGGGGCAGCGCGGGTGAAACCGCGGGCGGGTCGCTAGTAAATTATATTTAAATACAATATTTTATAGTACATTTGTGTTTAAATACAATTTAAGAAGTTGGTGCAAGTGGCCCTAAGTGTTCTTATGCCAAAACAAACTTCTAACAGTGATAACAAAATTACAATCTATTCAGTGGTTGTTGCTCCAACCCGAAACAAACAGACATGAATTTTAAAAATCACATTTTTGGATTCGGAGACTAATACCCTAACCCACATGTTTTTTTTAAATATCTTTAATGTACAGACACATATTTTTTACAATTTTATAATAGACTACCCTCTGCCCGCGGCTTCGCTCACGTGAAGCTATATCAGGAGTAAAAATGGAAATCCAACATTGATGATCTCTTCTTTGTATGGGCCTCTATACATCAGAGAGGTCAAGCTGTATCTCAGGAATCGTTTAATTAATTAATATAAGAAGTTCACCAGTTTTTAAGTTGGAGCATACACTTTCTAACAGTGATAATAAAATTAAAATCTATTCAGTAGTTTTTGCTCCAACCCGTAACGAACAGACAAGATTTAAAAAATCTCATTTTTAGATTTGGAGACGTTTATATACCATAACCCACGTGGTTTTTTTTTAATATCTGCAATGTACAGACACAGCTTTTTTACAATTTTACAATAGTAGAGAAGAGAAGAGAAGATGCCATACCTATGCGTGTACATGGAGTGCACGGCGGAGTCTGTGCTGGCGCTAGACTGCACGCGCGGCAGGCGGCCCAGCAGCGGCGACCCGTGCAGCGCGCCAATCAACTTCTCCATGCCCACCGACTGCTCGCACTTCAACTCTGACCAACAATTATCATAATCATAATCAACCCATATACAGTCCTACTATGGATGAAGGGAGATTGACGAAACGAGTATTTACTTAACGAGTTCCAGGTGGCTCCTCAATTCACAGGAGCCACTATTGCATTAAAATAACTAGTGATATATTTTGTTCCTTAATCTAGAATTCATGCTGCAAAATAAGCTACATTGCTGCTAAATAATGGTGATATCATATTTTAAAAATCTGATGTGGCTCCTCAATCCTTACGGACATTACATTATGAGTACGGATGGAAGAGTTCGAAGGGGCCGACGTCGACGAACGACGAACGACAACCAAGTTGCGGCCGTTCTCAAAAAAGATCAGGTTAAGAGCACCCTAAACCGACGATCATGCATGAGGAGGTTAATGAACATAGATGAAGCGAAGGTAGTGTGCCAGGATCGTAGCAAGTGGAAATCTTAAATAGTCTCTGCCTACCCCAATGGGAGACAGGTGTGAAAATATGTATGTATGTTAGGCACGGGTCTCCTCTCAAATGAGAGGGATTAGGCTATAGTTCACCACGCTTGCTGAATGCGGGTTGGTAGACTTCACACGCCCTCGAGAAAATCTCTCAGGCATGCAGGTTTCCTCACGTTGTTTTTCCTTCACCGTTGTAAGCGAGTGATAATTAATTATTAATACGCACATGATAACGAAAAGTCAGAGATGTGTGCCTTGATTTTTAAATGAATCAATCTTGGTGCAAAAGATTTTTACAGGGTCGGCAACGCGCGTATGATTCTCCTGGTGTTGCAAGCTTCCATAGGCTCCGGTATCGCCATATGCCATAAAAAACTCCTGTGAAAAATACTGAAGCTCCTTTCAGGCTACACTTGATCGCTCCAAATCTCCTCCGGGAAGACCACCACGAACGATTACCGACCAGCATAGATACAAAATAATCCACAAGTTACAAAATATATAAATTATTCTCACCGGAAAGTTGGGTCTCCTTCTTGATGGTCAAGTTCTGGACCTGGTCTAGGCCAACATGCGACATGGGAGCGGTGCCCTGGTCGCTGAGTGCAAGAGACTTGGCGCTGCTTGTCGGAGAGGAAGGTCGCCTCGCTAGAGACAGTGATGAACCGTCTGTTAGAACTGATATCTGGAACAAAAATAATTGTGAATAAATATTTTTGAAGAGTGGAAAAACTAGGTGCATTAAGTAGTACTATAAGATCTTATGCGTAATAACGTATTGAAAGGAATATGCTGAGATGGTTTGGACAAGTTGAGAGAATGAATCAAAGACGTTTTAACGGAAGGAATTTATAAGGCGAATATCAGCGGCAGTGTTATAAGAGGTCGTCCTATAAGGACGTACCTACGCCGATCTTATTGGCGAAGTCCTTCACAAAGGTCAGATGCGTAGTACTCGCAACCGGCGCGTATGTATGAGAAGATATATGAATGTCGCAGAAGCAAAAGAAGTTACAAGAATCGTAGCAAGTGGCGGTCTATACTTGGACACCCATTCTTTTCTTTTTTAACCGACTTCAAAAAGGAGGAGGTTCTCAATCCGATTAGTATCTTTTTTTTGTATTATGATCCGAATTTTTCTTTAGTTTGATGCGGGATTGCTGCCATTTGGTCCCATAAAAAAATTACATAGTTTGGCCCAGTAGTTTTCATTTTATGAACATTTTTTTATAAAAAAAATGTTTTACCCACTAGAATGTACTAACCCTGTTCATGCTGTGGCTCCTCTGGTGCGGCTGCAGTGGCGCGCTGTACTTGAGGTCAAGCACGCGTTGCTCATCCACGCCCTGGAATCCCTCATTTTTGAGGGGCTCTGTCTTTATGCTCACGTTCCGAAGGGTGTCGATCGAATCTCTGGATGATTGGAGGTCCAGAGAACTGCTGTTGTCATCTGTAGACATTAAAAAAATAATTGACATTAAATATTGCCTCATAATGGCCCCCAAGAGCGACTGCTACACTATAGGATTCGATTACCCATGTCGAACAAAGTGTTATTGGGTTTTTCAGCAGCTCGGAGTTTTGGAACCCGGTTAATGGCAATAGGCTCGCGTAGAGGCCATGTTATACTCGCCCCTCGGCGAGTATATTGCCATTTATGGCTACAAATCCGGACTCCGAACTGCTACTGAGAATTTCATAGGAAAACCGAATAACACTTTGCTCGATCTGTAAATCAACCCCAGGACCTCTAGCGTAGCAGTCACGGTATAAAATAGTTAAAAACAAAATATTTACGACTCATAGCAGATTTTTAGCAAGTTTCTTTTTGTTAAACTGGCGGTAGCCTAATGGCTAGGACGTCGGACTTGCGATCATGTGGTTGCCGGTTCGAAAACTACCCATTACACTACCGACGTGAACCCTCTCGTAACAAGCATTCGGCTTAGCACGAGGGGTTAACAAGAATAGGTACTAGTTTTTTTTTATGTGGCCAATAGCCGTGTTGTAACAAGCGATACTGACCATTATTGACACTGGTGTCTATGACCATTTCTGAGTCGGAGAGCTCTCCCTCCCAAGACATGGGTCGTTCGCGCTCGTTGGTGGCTAGATCGCAGTGGGCGCCACTAGACGATCGCTTCTTCTTGTTACGCATGTTCACCTGTTACACAAGATTGCACAATAATTAGTGGAAAAGATCCAGTCTAAAAGCTACATAATCCAGTACTCATCATCAAAAAAAATTAAAAAACATTGACTTGTAATAGTGCCTTCAAAAGATCTATTTACAGAAATAATATCATTTATCATGTTTTTTGGTTATAGGATAGCAGACGGCTCACTTGATGGTAAGTGATTACCGCTGCCGATGGACACCCGCAACACCAGAGTAGTCCCAAGTGCTTTGCCCGCCTTTTAAAAGGGTTTGGGCCTCCGGTATACTCACTCACTCGGCGGAAAATAACGTTATTCATGTTACGTGGAGAGCCATGCTTCGGCATGAATAGGCCGGCTCGACCGGAGTGATACCACGGCCTCACAGAAAACCGGCGTGAAACAACGCTTGTGTTGTGTTTCGCCGAGTGAGTTGAGGTTATCGGAGGCCCAAACCCTTTTAAAGGCGGGCAACGCACTTGCGACTCCTCTGGTGTTGCGGGTGTCCATGGGCGGCGGTTATCGCTTGCCATCAGGTGATCCGTATGCTCGTTTGCCTCACTATCCAATAAAAAAAATCGGCTGAATTGTTGACTTGTACGTTGTGACTGCAGAATTGTTGACCACGAAATCTGTCACATCTTACTTTATTTTCGGTCATTGTGATAAGATTGAAATAGCGGACTTGAGCTCCAGGGCCTTGTTTGCTATTTTACTGTGTCAAAATAGTCATTGAATGGCTTCAGAATTTTTTGCCAGTTATGTCTACGAAATTTGTCAATTCTTATGTCATTTAGTGCAATTGAACAACCATTCTGATATAATTCAAATGGTAGACTTGTGCCCTAGGTCATCTGTCCATCTTGTTGGAGGCGTTTTAAATCCCGTACTGCTTGAAAGTAACTATATACAATACATACGGGTACTATTATATTATACATTGCGAGTCACTGCATCTGTCCGACACGCGTGTCTGAGAATTTGAATGTAGCAATTTAAATGTCTGAGTAATTTATTATTGATTGTCTGTATGATTTTTGGTAAATATCAGTCCTTACTCATTCTCCTAGAGTAGGTGTGAATACAAAGCAGCTGTACAACGTCCAGCTATATAATGTCATTGTTGAATCGCTACCCACGTTTAGTTGTTTTGTAGAGTAAGACTGAAGATATCTACATCTGCAGTACAATAAACGTTTGTGTAAAAAACCTATACAATCTAACTTGGACAACTAAGTAATTATATCACCAGTGATCTACTATAGTTTTAGGTGATTAAATTCTGTTTTTTTTTGTGAAGTTCTGTTTTCTGTTTTCCTTCACCATGTCTTTAAGTAACTTAGGAAGAAGAGAATTAAAGAGATTTAGGAATGTTGGCAACCCAACAACCGGTAGCAGCCACCCCAGCGCCTCCTACCGGATGACAGTGATGATTTGCCTAGCTACTGTCAGTTCGAGAAGATAAAAAGGCTGGACACTCACGGCTCACCCTCTTTCATACTTCGTATTTCGTATGGAATAGTTGCTCTGTTATATTGTGTTGATATTGATAGGAGTATGTAAGCGTTTAAGTATTTTAGCTCTTTGTTGCTACCCAACTTCCCCAGTGTTGCCTTCAGCCTAGTTAGTCAACAGGAAGTGTTGCCATAAGCCCGCAGGAATGAGATCCTGCGGGCTTATGGCAACACAGTTGTGGAAACAAGAAAGTTACCTCATACTGGTGTTGTGTGAAGTCGATTTTGGAGATTTCAGCGTCAGTGGAGTCTTCATCATGAGGCTCTGAAGACACACTGATGCGTACGCCGCTCGAACTGTACGAGAACTGACCTGTAAACCAAGGTTCAAGGGTAAAGCCGTAGAATTCATACACCGAGAAATATCGTGCATTGTCCACATTATTATCGAGAAATATTAAACGTGCAACGCATTAAATTCTTGAAGAGGGATTCCAGGAACGAATCTTTTGAGTATTGTGAAGCACAGTATTACTAAATTCGTGACAAAAATATATGCTTGTCATTTTTGCATAAAACACTTGTTATGTTAAATGTTTGATATTTATATCTAAGTATGTATATGTAAGTGGTAGGTGTAGTGTGTTATGCATATGAACTAGAAGTATTGGTTCAAGGATGTGAAGCAGTATCCATCTAAATTGCTAAATGGATTTCCTCGTTGTAATAGATTTAGGCCCACTTGCACCAACTTCTTAAATGTGTTTAAATTGTATTTAAACACGAAAGATTTATGAAAAACTGTGTTTAAATACAATTTAAATATATTTATGATGTTGGTGCAAGTGGCCCTTACTCTCGTTGATTAGGTATCGTATTTTCTTATCTTTGGGATCGTTGCTATTTAGAGTCTCTGAAAATCCAGTTTTCAAAGTCCATGTCCATAAATGTTTCCTCAGTTTTTCCTATTAGTATGCTTTGTTAATGTTACTTTATGATGCTTCAAGGGATTGAATCGTCGAAATCAATTCAGTAAACCCAAATTAGGCTTAAAAGTAAACAACGAATAAAATCGGGAAAAAATATGTAGTTGAAAAAATTTAACAGTAGGTATGTCCTGCGATCTTAAGATCCAATTAACAAGAACATGGTTACCTAGGTAGGTATATCCCTACCTACTTGGAACACATATACCCAGATTTAAATAGTTGTGCTTGGTGTACCTACCTAATTAACTAAAAAGTAACTACCTAACTAATAGTTTAAACTTTAAACCAATAAAATATTAAATATTATAGGTAAGTACGTAGGTACTAGGCTTTTAATTTAACTTTATATATTTAGGTACTTATCAGCGGTTTTTATATAAGTAGGTAAATAATAGTAAGGTTCCGTAAAACGTACTGATAAGAAATAATTAACATTTAATTAAATTACTTATACCTAATTGTTCTTTAATAAAGTAATCAATGAGACACGTGCGCTTGAATGAGTTAATTACCTATACCTAACAGAATTCATATCTGAGTTTAAAAAAATAGGTAGGTAATCAAAGTTCAAATTATGATAGGTAGGTAGTAATTTTATTAAAACCCAGGTTTGATTTGCATCTTTATGGGAAATACAGCGAAAGCCCCCCGTAGAAAGTTCAATGACCCCGCTATCATCGCTTTTTTATTATAATTTTATTGCGTGACATGAACCATAATAGATTAAAGCCGTCGCCTGCCTTTCGTGTTTGTCGAAAAGTGACAATAAAATATTTAAAAAAATATAATATTGCTACATTCTACTTACGTACTCCGATTTGAAACGTACCTACTAATTAACCCATTAAATTTTCTATTACAACTGTGTATAACGAATTAACTTTATTTTTAAGTTTATCGATATGTGGTTAAATTGCAGTAGGTACCTAGTCCCATCATTACGGTTTACTATCCAGGAGTGGCCAACCCGAAAGAAAGAAATTTAAGAAATTGATTTTTATTTTTAAATTTACAATGTGCATATCAAAAATAAGGTACTTAATTAAGTAAGTACTTTAATATTTGCAATCTGCCAAATTACTTTTACTAGAGGTAAATTTTTGCACTTGTTTTACCCGACAAAAAAAAGGAAAGGCGAGTTTAACCTTGCGCACAGAGGGCAACCTGAGTGACACATTTTATGGGTTTAATTTTTAAGTGGAAATTAATATTCAAGTGCGTTTGTACTTTAAATGGAACTCATGTAACGATAATAAAATTATTATTAGAACAAGATCTCAGTACCTATCTCTATTTACGCAAGGCACGCACTCTGTTATCATCACTATGAGGTTAGCAGTGCCCTAAGTGGCACGAGATGAAATATAAAACTTGTACGAATCTAATTTTTCGGTTTGCCGTAGTGTTTTATGTCAACATTTATAATTCACAAGTTCTATGTTTGAGTGCAATTCTTTATCAAAAAATTACGATATGAATAACACCAACTGATACGTCTGAATTTTATTTACAGGTGAGTTTTGTAAATCACCAAGATAAGATTAAATAAAAATATCATTTTATAAAAGTAATGGAAAAGTTTTGTGTGTAAAGAGAAACTTCAACGACTGGAATCGGAAAGTTTCATGAAAATATAAACATAGCAAATTGAGAAATATACCTAGGAGTACCTAATAAGTAAACAAATACTGTGTTATCGTTTAAAGCAATATTTTGTTTACCTCAAGAATCTATAATTAGAGACAGAGAAGAAAAATTTAAAATTAGAGAGAGAGGTAGATGCAGGTCTGTTTTTGATTTTTTTGTATTTCAAACTTCAAAATAGCAACCATTCGTTTGTTTACCCGCTCTAATCATGAGTATTTACGGTAAATTGACTAAAAGAACACAGTACCCAAAAATGTTTAAAACAAAGCTTTTATAACGCAGAGGTCAGGAACCTTACCGTTGCTTGTCTCCGGGCCCGACATGCTGATAGTGGTGACAGACACGTGTCCCCCCTCCACCTTCACCGCATCGCCCTCACTGCTCATCGCGGTACTCATCACCATCAAACCCTCACACCATCACCACACTAACTATCGATATTTTTGTTCTGATCGAGTTCACTTCACTACACTATAATAGCACCACATAAAAAGTTCGTCAATTGTAAATTATTAGAAAAATACTGTACGACAATTTCTAATTACTATTTTGTCTTTTCCGCATAATCTTTCAATACAAAAATATTTCATAGCGATTCATCATCTTGTGTCGCCGCTCATTTTTAAGGCAACTTTTGGATTCAGTCTTGCAGTGTCCGAACTCCTGTTACATAGTTTCTTTACTGAATATTCTTCGAATGACCAGAATTTTCGGTTCAAATTCAAATATGGATATCGAAGTTTACAGCCAGATGATAAAACCAGCATCTTGGGTAACCTGCAACAAAAATAAACAAAAAGTTATTTTATATTAATCTAATAACACACATGCTGATAAAAATTATTTTAAATACTGACCTAAACTTTGTAACAAAAAAATACTGATCACTACCTGATCAAAAATAAAAATTCATATAAAAAAAATATTAAAAAATGAGGCCGGTAGCACGAAACTTTATTCCACGCGTAGTTCAGTTCGAATTTGGAATAAAGTGTAGGACGTTTCGAAACAGTGTGTTTGTGTACACTGTGGTGTACACGCACGAGACGTGGACGCGTCGCGCGGCCTTGCGAGCGCACCCAGTGCTGCGCGATAGCGCGCGGTATTATTATCGATACGCCACTCGACCCCTCGTGTCATTGGCATTCTGTTTATGAGGGCGAAGCTCGGTCTCGATAGCGACGAAACACGTCACATGCACTTACTCAATGAATTGCCGTTTTGACAATGCATCGCGATGTTTTGTTAACTCACCTATGACTCGACAACAACAATGCTAATTAACTTATGTTAACTAATAGAATATTAATAACTTAACAACAATGTTATATGGCTTATCATATTTATCATTATTAAATATTATAAAGGAAACATACTTTATCAGCATCGAATGGCTGACAATATAATTGTGCGGATTATACGGTTAGTTATCGATAAAACCAGTCACTAGCACAATTCAAAGGGAGTGGGGGAGGGGCGTTGTGCGGCCTTCACAGAGCCGGTTGTAGCGACCGGCCGGCCGCGAGCATTTCGCCTTTCGCGCGCAGGACTGGTCCGCCGCTCCCAATATCAAACTACGGCAACACACTCGATAATGTGTGAGATGAGTGTAGGTATTATGTACCAAGTTGAGTAATTAAACACGAAATGCAATACAGACGAATATGAGTCACAGTTTACTGTTGTAATGAAGTAAACTCAATACGGTAGTGTACCTATCCATTCAACTTCATAAATCAATAGTAGGATAGAGTGTCGAATCGTTTATTGTAGACACATTTTTATAATGCAGGGTTAGATGTCGGTTTCTACCGTCCCTTGCCCCCAGACATTTCTCAGTTATCGCTATCAGACACTCAGACAGGCCTGCAGAGTAGTCGCCTTGGCAACGCAATTAACCGTCAATTGCACAATGTGTAGCTTGTCTAGGTTGCACCACTACCGTAGTGTTTAGAAACAGTTAGTGTCATACCCCTTCATTATTATTCAGACCTGCATATTATTTACTTTACATTTATCACAAAAGACAGCAATCAACTGCGTTTGTTACTGTATAATCCATCAATTTCTAGACAAAGAAAACTTCTTTTAAAATCGTCTTTATCCTAATTGTTTGACGTCTGTTCTGTTCTATTATCAAATCCAGCTGTGATTTAAACGTTTATCTCTTTCTTTTGAATAGCCAAATCGTATTTCAGAGCGAGACGAATATAAACTTTGTGTCCTAATAAAAGGAGTTCATCCGCACGCAAGATGGCGTCACCGTGGCCTAGACAAGGCCGAGCGGTCATTTATACGATACGCCAGACGAGCTGCTTTGTTTGCTTCTGCCTTCTATTTATGGATAAACTTTTGGACGCAACGTGGCGGATTTTTACCGAGGTCAATATTTGATTTTTCACAATAACACAATATATTACAATATTTATCAAACCACGTCCTGTTTCTAATAGATTGGAACAGAGAAAGAAAACATGTGTTTTTCCTATTATCTAGACCAGGATTTTCCGCGTCCAGACCGGTCTATAATGTTCAATAATTAATTATATTGGTGTAGAACGAGTTTCATAATCATAACGTTGCATAAGTAAATATATCATACAGTACCTAAAGCTGCTAATAATGATAATCCTTTGACAGAAACATACAGGTATTTATTGCGGCTATGCAAGTAGGTACCTATAAGCTGATTTCAGTTACCCAACTCGAGGTTGTTAATGGTTCCTGAAAACGTTTCGCAGCAGATTACTTGAAATTATATTTATGGGCTCGGCAAGTGATGTCCTTGCTTTGTTGTAATAAGTTATCGATAAGGCTACGTGAGACGAGGCGTCGACCGATAATTATCTTAAGGTCACAGCACTATCTGTGACGTAAACAAAGTGCCATGCATTGTGATAGTGATGGATGAGACCTACACCGATACATACAGGTGTATTATTTCATATAATTACACACAATAATAACACGGCGATACGATTACACAAGGCTTAAAAAATCAATCATCAGGTGACTTATCATCAAGTATGCGTTTATCGCACATTTTCTTAAAAACGATGAATGCATATCGTAGCGGTAAAGGTTAATGGCTGGTGCTAAATTCATAAAGGGCGTGGTTGTTCACCCTATCATTCAGACAAGTAGAACAAAAAAGGCCGACATAATACCTATGTCAGTCATACAATCCAAACAAGAATTCACCTAAAGCACAGCCTGAAAGACTAGCAAATCGTGACAGAGCAATACGAGTGACGTTATGAATACCGTTGAGGAAAATTGTGAGCGTTAATTTCCTACATCCTTGACCCCGATGGAGTGAGGTCGTCTTCGAGGGCGACGCACCCTATCGCCTACGTAGACTGAAATAGAAGAGGTTAATACCCCCTAGTACACTCTTATTGCGAACAAAGACCTATGGGGTGAGGGTAATTATGATTTTATGTTTTTTTTAGTAAATAGAAGTACATAATAATATTGGATCCGTTTTATATAAATAGAAATCATTTACTTATAAAATAGAGATTAAGAGTATGAGATGATATTTGGTTCACATGTTTTTTTAGATAATTAAATATTATTATTTACATAGTTGAAACCAGACGGCACAAAAAAATAAATTATAGGTATATTTTGTTCATCTTGAATAAACAACAGATTATAAAATGTTTCTTGCGATTTCATAATGTTTTTATTAATCAAATCTTTAGTTTTGGACCTTGGGTACCTCACAGTATCAAATGAAGCATTCTAACATATGTGTAGGTAGATTGACTTAATCGAACACAGCTTTTCAATCCATTATTCATAAACTGAGCAAATACAAGAGTCTAGACTAGAGCGTGACTGAGTTAGTCATAGAAGAAAGTAACGGAGGTGAATGGCTGATCTTACGGTCGTGTGCCAACGGCCTTCCCTGGTGCCATGCCAACAGGTGTCTTCCGTAATAATCACTGAGTATATGTATTAAGTCGTAATCAAGAGAATGTCTGACTAAGGACGTAAATGCATAAACAAGCATGTACGGCCCACCTGATGGTTAGCGGTTACCAGTTCTGTTTGGTCATAAACCGAGGTTGGAAGTATGCTTGATCAATGACGATTGATTCGCCCGATATAAATTTAGAATCTGATAACTGGCAAAGAATATAATTTTGTCTTAAATTTTCGTTGTATGAAGAGCTTTTTAGTATAAAATATCGATATCGATACTATGGTTATCGATTCTGAATTCCCTAGGAATATCCGGTAAATTTTTATAATTATGCTAGATTCATTTAGTTCCGAGTGTATTTGCGGCGAAAATACCTTCCTACTTGATCTGTGGAATGGTTATACATAGCAGTTTTTTTTAATCTTCCCTTGATTTATCTAAGTACCAAATGAATTACTCCACATACTTATGATTAGACTAACTCATCGACATAGTGCTAAAAGAATTTATAAAATTAAATGTAAAAAATGTAGGTAGCCTTGCTTGCCAGTACTTTCCATAATGTTTTATTTTGAAAATTATTGCAACGAGTTTTTGCCGCAGAGTAGGCAGGTAGCTATTAGTTTTGCTTTCAATTGTCAAATCTAGACAAGATTTGTTACCTTATCAAGAGTTTTTACAACTATTTTACCTTACCTTCCCTTGTGAGAATATTTTTTCACTACTCATATAGGTACTCTCTCTTGCTTTTAATCCTCATCAAAATTGATGTCTAGATCTACACATGTTTTTCCATTTCACTTCGTTATTGGCTGAATTGCCTTCATTGGCAAGGCTGCCATAAAAAAGTACATAGGTACTAACTACTTATACTCAAGATCAATCTCGTATTCCATTCGCTATAAATGTGTGCTACCTTTTAGAACACCACAACTTGCGACACTGTAATAGTGTAAGTAGTACATATAAATATGGCGTGTTGTTTTATCGATTGCAGCCAAAGTTCATGCCCTCCAGCTCTGTCTGGTGCCATGCCAACAGGTGGCTTCAGTAAGTTCAGTGTACTACCGCCAAATTGATATTTATGAACACTTCCGTCTGTCTGGCGAATGTCTCTTCCTCAATGCGTTTATTTAGGTATTGTATTGTATGTGTTTATTTATATGGAATTTAGTCTAATGTTTATACCTTTTACGAGTACAGAGCTTTTTAGTGTGAACATTAATTAACCCAGGTGGAATAAGAGCATAACAATATCAATTAACCTTTTAAAATATGGTTACATATATGAGTAATGTTTTAATTAACGAGAGAACGCGCGCAGCTGAAGCTGAAGCAATGACTTATGTTTCGTTTCATGAATATTTTAATATTTTTTTAGTGGGTTATGTGATTGATACACCTACCTAATAAAAGGGCCATAGAACCACATTAGGAACATTTTAGTAAAACCCCGTTTTTGATCCCATATTGACATTTATTCTCCGTCTTGCTGGCATATGAGAGCTAGAGACAATGGGATTTATTTACAACTGGAAAAATGATGTGATTACGATTTAGCTCGTGTTATCCCGTCCATCAATAAAATTATTTAATTGTTTGGTAATGTTTTTGAGAGGTTGAGGATGGTTTTGGAGAGCAAGTTTTGGTTTTGGTTACTATTGGAGCTACCCCATTGGTGAAGTACCTCCATCTTGCAGAAAATCGTAGCCGAATAACATAGCTCTGTACTATGTTGTGTTCCTAACGGTGAGCATTGAGCAAGGTCGCCAGAGCTCCGCGAGGAAGCATTATTGCGTTCTCTGTACAGTGGGGGGGGGGGGGACCGGTGATGTTTAATCATCACGCTTAGTTGTCTGAGGAAGTAGCTCCACCTTGCAGAAAATCGTAGCCGAATAACATAGCTCTGTACTATGTTGTGTTCCTAACGGTGATCAAGGTCACCAGAGCTCCGCGAGGTAACATCACACTTATTGTCTCCTATGCTTCTAGCCCAACTAATCCTCTCAAAAAGGGTGTGAACAGATTTTTACAGGGTCGGCAACACGCGATTAATACCCCTGGTGTTACAAGCGTCCATAGGCTAGCGGTAACCGCTAACCATCAAGCTGGCAGTATGCATGTTTACCACCTTAGTGGTATAAAAAAAATAACCCTGTAGATGTAATGTCTATAAGTGAATGTATAGTATTACAGTTCTTGCGTCACACGACAGTTAGCAGCTGAACAAATACATGAGTTCAGAGTAAAACTACAATGCGCTGCTCCATATAGCAGTTTTCCACCATCTGTCGAGGTCATCGCCGTCAGTGCTTTTCCTTATTATCGCGTTACGTGACTATTATATCCTTCATGCCTGTTCTACCAAGGTTCTACCCGATGGGTTAGGTAGAGTCTATCTATTTTTACACGCAAAAAGTACTGTAAGAAATTGGATAACTTAACGTCTGTTTTCATAGTCTTATCCGACATAAAATCTGTTGATACGTCGTGTAAAGTCATAGCAAGTAAATGTTTATGAGCCGCAACCAAAACTGCGGACGACACCTGATAAATAATAAGAAAATACTTATGTAGCGAACTACGAGTGTCATACATCTATAAGAATAAAAAACTTATGAGAAATCTTCAAGTTGAACACAAGCTTAATGGCATTGACCACAAGGAGCTGCAATACCACACCGCAAGACACATTATCCAGTTTTTTCCAAAAGAAAGAAAGATCAATATTTTCCAGCCCTACAACCACAATGTTAAACCATGAAATAACTTAAGTGTTGCACCCAATCTATTAAACGATAAATCTAAAATTTCCGCGGGCATGACTAGGTACTGTATAATGAGGAGACCGCAAGAGCCTGGCGCCTAAATCATGCGGACTCTGACAGCCCATCCATTGTCTCTCGTTAGCTAACCAACCCAGATTTGCTTACCATTTATTGGAAATTTGTCTAGTTCAGAAACCGTTTCTTGCTTGTTACATTATAAATACTTAATATCAATATAGGTACAACAATATATAACTATCTTTTTTTTATTTTTTTGCATTTTTAATGCTAAGATTATAAAGTTATTTTTGTGAATGAAAAATTCATCATGACGTCACCTTTAAAGCGTAAGTTCAGAATTTGAAGGCAAATTTCGGAATGTGGCTTAGTGGTCATAGCGTCTGGTGTATCTAACCAGAAGTCGCAGGTTTGAATCCTGTCTGCGAGTCGAATTTTTCTTCACTAATATAACCTAATCAACTGTTTTAAATAAATATAGAAACATGTCATATCTTGACATACACATAATACACTGTTCGCCGATGAGATAATAAAACTTATATATAACAAAAGTATAAATGTTTGTCTTTGGATATTCAAAAGTTGCATTGACGAAATAAAGACGGCAGCCGGAGGAAATTAACAACAATCTGCCGAAGAAAGACAAATGGAAGCAGCTGGGGGAGGCCTTTGGCAACAAAAAAGCATACAGTACAGACAGGGTTGGTGATGCAAACGATTAATTTAATGCCTTATCTAAATTACTTAAGTGAAAATGTGAAATGACTGATTAAGGGCCACTAGCAACTTCTTAAATATGTTTAAATTGTACTTAAATACTAAGGGCCACTTGCACCAACTTCTTTTTTCAATTTTTCATACAAATTTTGTGTTTAAATACAATTTAAGCACATTTAAGAAGTTGGTGCAAGTGGCCTTGAATCCCTACTAATATTAGAAATGCGAAAGTAACTCTGTCTGTCTGTTACGTTTTCCCGCTTAAACCTCTCAACCGATTTTGATGAAATTTGGCACAGACAATCTTTAGACCCTGAGAAAGGACATAGGCTATATATCATCACGCTAAGACTAAGTAACTATTCCACGCGGACGAAGTCGCGGGCGGGAACTAGTTAATAATATAAGATTTTGATAAAACAAAAATAAAAAAATATAATCTTGGACTGGGTTGATCAGAAACCATACACTTCATTCAGAGGTCCTAGAGCGTAAAAATGGATCTTTGAGTCAAATGAAGTGAGAAAACCTAAGCATAATTTTGCATTTTAACAATTATTCATCAGGAGAAAGAGATCCATTGCTGAATTCAGACTTCAAAGATTTCCATCGAGCCATACCGAGCCACTAAGATCGAACTCGCACGATACCCCAAATACTCAGGCCTTAGCCGCTCCTCGACCACCGACACTGCTTGTGCAAAAGTAGATAAAATCTAGCACAATCTTAACTGTAAATACCTTAGAAATATTTAGATCCTAGACAATTTTCCGTGGTGCAACGCCAGTTAAGTAATGCGATAATAATGTCGGCGGCGAGGCGGCGCGCGCGCAAGTAAACGTTGTACACCTTGATACTAACTACAAGTTATGTTATTGCGGTCATACAGATTTGTTACTAGCTCTGCAATGTTTATTGAATTTATTTGTAAAATTGAATTAAGAGCTAGCATTTCCTAAAAGGGTTGGTCTGCTTCTCTGCATGTGCACTTGGACTTGCCAATATGCCCCACCTAAGTCAAAGTTATACGATCTGAATTTAAAAGATCTTTAATTTATTTGTTTTTTGTTTCATCTACACAATATTTCATGAAAATCCACAAAAACATTCTAATAACCAAATATAAAATCTTCTTTACAAAATGTTTCTAGTCTGTCACAAATACGTTATTAACTCTGTGAAAAGAATTGCCACAGCAAAAAAATTACATATTAACAGACCAAGAAGGTCGCATTCACTAATGCTCCAATTTTAAAAGTCATCATTTCTCGCGACATTCTCAATAAGGCCAAGGTCCATATGTCTGGCCGTATGTACGCAAATATCTGGAGCTAGCGACATCGTCTATGTATTAATTCATGACAAATTATTTTCCGAGGTCATGTCATTTATAGCACAGATTGCGCCGATTTCCTAACATACCCTCAAACAAGCAACAAGCCTGTATTCCCCGAAGGCTTAGACAGAGGTGTACTAATTTACAGCCACACTATGTCTTAGGTATGAGCGAGCTTATTACCATTAACCGCGTATAAATAAAAACTGAGTTGCTACTGAGAAATTCATAGAAAAACCCAAAACAGTGCTCGATCCCATCCAGTTAAATCAGGCTATTAGTTAAATAGCAGTCCCGCCGACACTATTAGACTAATGAGAATGAGGGCAATTCGACTAAGTATTTCAAACAAACAATTCAGTGTGACTCAATATAATTATGATGCGGCTGATTATCAGTATTTTACACGAAGCGAGTGCCATCAGACCTCCACAACCCAATTTCTAGGCAATACCGATATTCGGAGTATAGACTGGTTGTCAGGCTTTTTTGGGCTTCTTTCTGACTACCACTAAAAATTGTCATTGATGTTCGTATGACAACCGGGACCGACGGCTTTACGTCCTCTCCAAGGCACGGAGGGGTCTATGGTCATCCATCCACATGCAGACCGCGGCGAGCGCAGCGTTAGCACACATTTTGGTCTTATTACCCTGATGATTCTTTGATAGTAAAAAAAATCCCCTCTAGATATCTCAAGCACCTCCAATTTATCTCAAAAATGTATGGTGAAATCAAAAATGTTTAATTATTTTATTGAATCCCAATATCTGCAAATCATTTAACAACATCATACTGATATAATAAAATTGTAACCGACCGATGTACGAGTATTTCATGAGAGATGTGTATGTTTGAACGCGCATCACGCAAAAACGACTGCACGAAATTGCAAGTGAGCAATTTGTCACAGTTGTATAACATATTCCGTGAAAACGTATAAACATCATTTAGAACCACTGGAATGTATGAAACCGATTTCGAATTTATACCGCAGTCCAACTCGACAGGTGTAACTGGCCATGAGTCAACGTTTAGATTGTCCAAATCATAGATACGAGTACGTGCGAAACGTAGGAAAACTTTTTTTGGTATATTTTTGGCTTCGCGCCGATTCCGTAAGTATTATTGTAATGTAAACCTTTTGTTGTAATTCAAGCTAATCTTTGGTAAGTTTTCTAGCGGATTGTTGCTATAGAAACAATATATGGCTTATGACCAAATGGAAGTGATCTTAATAAAACCTAGCTGATATCCATTTAATGCATCCCAAAAGGATTTGCATCTACGCAGCGTATCAAAGATGAAACATCCATCTGATTTTCGGTTAAACCTCCAGAAATACAACTTAAAACACCGCATCCGATTTCAAAGATAATTAATTCTAACGATAAATATGTGATTGTTTTGTCTTCTATTTCTTTTATAAAGACTTTCATATTATGTTTGTTTTATCTTAAACATTATCTCCTTCGCACAAACACAGGCCTGTTACAATTTTATTATATTAGTGCGATTACCAAAAAATAGGAACTCTCTTTTACTAGCATGCACAATATTGCACACTGCTTTTAGATTGGATGGTCTAAGGTAATAAGCATAGTTAAGGTAAGTTGTAATTCCACCTCATTTAATCTTCTTACATATACCTAATAAGAATGTAAGTGAGCCGTGTCTGTACATTGCTTATATTTACAAAAAAACTAATTTGGGGGACTCAGAATCGGTAACACAATCCATTTCTATTATTTTTGGAACTTTTGTCTGTCTGTTTGTCTGTCTGTTTGTCTGTCGGTTTGTCTGTCGGTTTGTCTGTCGGTTTGTCTATCGGTTTGTCTGTCGGTTTGTCTGTATGTTTGACCGCGCATCAAATGATAACTACTGAAGAGATTTGGAGGAAGTGGGCAAGAATTCATAGCCTGTTTCTTGGATTAACATTTAGGCTATTTTAAATTCAAATCATAAATAACATAAAACAAGAAAATAAAGCAGATCAATCAGAAACCATTATTGTGACCAAGAATTGATTATTAGTACAGTAATTCTAACTCTACTTATACAGGGAATCACGGGACATACATAGGATTTATCCAGCGAGCACAAACCGGTGTAAAAACTAAATATTTGAGTAGGTTGAAGAAGTAAACAAAAAATTACAACTTATTTTTCCATCTAATCGAATAATTAAATACATAAATAAATATAATAATAAAAAAATGCAACGTGCGTTAATCTTTAGGTACTGATGCCGAAACAGATATTTGAGATTTTAATCTATGTAGGTATGTCTATTTATATTTCCATGCTTCACGTCAATACAATGTGAACAAATTTTTGAAATTAAGTAATCTAAAGATCAGAAATAAGGTATTCAGAAATCAATGGCGCTAAGTGTATTACAAATATGGAAAACCAAATTTTTCGAGGTGGTTAGTTGAAACTTGGACAGGACAACGTCTGTCAGGTCAGCTAGTATTTTCTAATGTCACTCATTTCCTACTTCTATTTATATCCTCTAAATCTCACTGTTTTGGATAGGCCATTTTTATCGTATCAAATATTTTCGGCCTTACAATATTTTTAAGTTGTTTTCATATTTGTATTTTAATTTCAATGGACTAATAACACTCAAAAAGACAACGGCAAAATAAAATACTCGGCGAGTTCAAAATATTAATTAAATTAATCTTGAGTTGCGTTGACAGCAAAGTAACCTTGTCGATACCGCACAGATAAATATAAAACACGGAGAATGGAAATTCTTAGTCCATAATTCCGTTACTCTGTAGTGATTTAAAAATAAATTGCTATTTAAAGCGTTCTTCGTAAAAAGGGTATTGTACTGGTTTATCGACGACTGCTTTTATGGAATTATGTTATTCATTGCAGTATTTACCTTAACCTAATTCACACGTTCCACCTGTTGACTAGGGGGCCGAAAAGGCTATTCCTCTTATTCATATTTGGAACTCATAGAAGATCAGAAGTCCTGATCTTCGATCTTTGGCAATTTTTTTATGTGAATGATGTAGACCAAAAATAGGCAGTATTTGTCCAAATAATGCAAGAGTAGCTCCGTAGAATTCAACAAAAAGTATTCTAAAAACAAAGGGCGATTTTATCAGATCTGGCAATTCTTCAAGCTTAAAAAGTATAATAGCCAAAGCATTAGCGAAAAATCAATTAAACACTCGTCCCAAGACATAGTCAGAAACATAATCACGAACTGCTGATTGATCACGAATCTCTTGATTGAGTGTAGTCCTGAAGGATGCGTTGCTAATCGAGCGCAAGCATATCTAATCAAAAATTAATCATTTAATTAAAACGATCTGCAAATTGCGTTGAAGACATGAGAATTTAGTTTCCTTGGTCATACTGTTAATTCAAATCAGGGACTTGTTTGCTAGCCAATGGAAACATATGCCCCATAAAATGTTGTAAAATGGTGAAAACTTTACTAAGTCTTCAATGGAGTTTAGGAGAGAACACAAATACTTGTCACAATATTATGCCATTTACCTACACTTGCACACGTTCTCGAACACTTATCCACCATAATTACACATTAAACTTCAGAGAAACAAGTTTTTGGTAAATAATATTAATTATACAACGTGCAACTCATATTTTCCCGCCTAAACTCTCCCATAAAACAATAAAGCTGTAGGTTGAACAGAAGGGTTAAACATGGATTCTTACTTGTTGATATTGGTTGCAATATCTGGTAATACTCGATTGAGTCAGCAAATACACATCTAGCGATACAGACGATGCCGTGGGCTAAAAAGGCCCTCATAATATTGGTGAATCATAATATGATTCTAAATAGTAAATAATATAAATTTATTGCAAAGATATTGCCATATGTGGCCTTTTTTGTCCACCGAACTGCTACATTCGTATTTGAGGCAAAAAGAGTACTTACATTAAAAAAGAAATAGTAAGTAAATATTTTTTTTCTAATAGCTATCTAGGCAGATTTATCATGTGAACGGAAACGATTCTAGTTGTTAACATCGTCTGCAATTTTACTACAGCATCAAGGCAAAACTTACTTCACACGAGAGTTTCGCAACGCGGAATCAACGCATCGAGGGCACGCAGGACCGGTACCCACCCACCAATGGCCGGGGAGGCGAGGGTTGGAGGGGGGGTAAATGGGTCGCCGCAGCCGCATTCCGTGGCGGTTGACATTTCACAGGAAAGCAGAACTCACCGATGGTGTTTGTGGGAAACTGTGTGGTGAATTTGAAATAACGGTTTTCCATGTTGGCAAGAGATGAGTACACTGGAGTTTCAAGTTTACTGATACGCGAACAATACAACTGCTAGCTGCGGAACTTCCTTACTTTTCAGTCTTTAGGAAATTTGAATAATAAAATTATCAAGACAAGGTATTGCTAAAAATAGCTGGATAGAACAGAAAAACATAAAAAATGTTTCCTAATAGTTCCTGTTCCTAGAAAGATGCATATCAATGACAATCGAAGGTTGTTTATTGTGTCCATTTTTAAAACTATATAGGTAAGTAATGCCATTAGGGTCAATGGTTTAAGAATTGTTGAGTCCAGTAATACATATTATTCCCTAGGAAGTTCTAGCAGAACATATACCAGTGTAAGATTGGTTTTATATCGAAATAAAAACACCAGAAATTAAGGCTATTCATGGATTCACAGTTGGATTAGTCACGCAACAACTTAACGTCACAAAGTTCACCTGTTTTACAACTGACTTTCAGTCAGTCGCCAAAGAAGGCCAAATATAGGTACCTACTTGTGAACGTAAAAAATATCCTTCGCACCAAATGCGTCTAGTCGGACCGGTTCAACCGTCACTGGCAATTTTCCTGTGCCAAAATTAATTGACTCTCAGAGTTATGAAAAAAAAAACACTCCGGAAATAGCTATGCGATGTCTCATGTCGTAATACTAGTTGAAGCTGCCATCCTCCAGTGAAGCGTCAGTGTGATGAACTCAGATATGCCAACCCGTTAGACAAGAATTGGAATGGATTATGTTACTGTTGAAAGCTTACAATATGCAATCTCTTTTCCTTCCTCCAATTTCAAATTTGCGAATGAGTTACCAGCAAAAACATTTGGCCAATGAGTCAAAGCTACCTAAGCGGGGTATCGCGGCTCAAGACCCGTTCCAGACAGATCCCTGCAGTGACTCACACAGTAATGGCTTCTCAGAATCATTCTGAATCGAGCCGAGCCGTGTTGCGAAACCTGAAGGATGCCTCATGGTTTCGGCGCGCAATGATTTAAGTGAGAACCACGAAGCACTGGAGAAAGTTTGAGGTTAAGACCATAATTGTAGAGAATTAACTGAAATTACCGAGTTATTATTTTCAAAATTTATTGATAGAATCGATTGTTATGTAGCGCAAAATAGCTGGGCTAAAAAAGCCCGCATTTGGTGAATCATAGTATGATTCATGTAAGAAAATTGTTAAGGATGTGCGATATGTTCTATTTTCTGGACTTGATCAATGTAGGTCACATTGAAAAATGTCAAATTCCGAAATGCAAATGAATAAATTATGCTAAAATTATTGGAAGACGCGTAGCCAATAGACGCTCTACACGTAACACCAAAATGTTTATAAAAAATACCTATATAAAATTCTAGTGCTATTAATTATTCAGTAACGGATGACTAAATAGTTTTTTCAATAATAGATATTTTAAGTCAATATTTAAAATTTTTAATACTAAGATGGCGCCGTTACCTACGGCCTTATTATCTTCGTATCATGGTAATTATTGGTACTAATATAGTTTTTTATCTGTGACCATCATTATGGTAAAAAGGAATTCGGAACGTTTGTATGTTGAAACGACAAACAAGAACGATGTCAGGATTCGACATAACATGACACATCATGCAATGTTTTAATAATCTTTTTTTTTATTTATTTTTTTATATTGGCGACTTTGCCGATGACGACAATTTAGGTACGCATTAATGGCGCAGCAAATTATAATTTGACGTTACAAATAATGGAATAGCTTTTGTATTCAGAATTGGAGATCGGGCCCGTTCCTAAATTTTCAAAGCGATCTAATAGAAATGTTTTGCGATAAGTAAGTACCATTGGTGAGTCATTGACGATGACGAATAAAGCTTGGCCGCTTCATTCGCGGACTCTATTTCTTTGTAATACAGATTTTTAATTACAAGGAATGTAATCATAGTTCGCAAATACCATTACAGAAACAACCTGTAAAATTATCATTCATAACTCTAGTATGTAGGTACAATTAACATCTGTAACGATTATGAGAGCAAAAACAAAAGACGTATACTTATTACGTCATCAGGAAGTAATGTAGCTTTCGGAAAGGAATTGAATATCATAGGCAAAGTTTTAAAGACCAGTTTTTAGTTTTAGATTCAACCTAAAGAAAAACTTCCAATAGAGTCAAATTCGCATACCTAGTATCCCTTTAAATTAGCCGAAGCTAAATAAACTCATGCTTTCATTATGTAATTGTTTGTACTGAATTTTGACATTAACTATATGGAATAATTTGACGCTTAGATCGCTGAATCCTAACTATTACCTACCTATCCAATACGTGCTTAGAGCAGCTATCATTAGTGCTTTGTTGGTGTAATTTAATATAATGCTTCTAGTATTTCTCAGTTCATAAAAACCGAAGGAAAGCTCGTGAAATGAGTCAGTTCACGGCGTTTCGAATTGAGGCAGTACATTCAATTCAAAAGTGTGAGGTCTGTGCACCGTTCGCCGGCGGCCATGCATCCCAGCCTTTTACTTTTGTTACGACATACGCGTCCCGGGGTCAAGTCGCTGCGAGCGGTTCAAATTCAAATGTTACGAATCACCTGCTTGTTGTGTTTTGAAACGTTGCGTCGTAGGTGTGTATAGTATTTTTTTGGAAATTTATGTTAGTTCACGAGGTGTTTTTACCCTACCAATATTCACAAATATGTAAGTTGTGTTTGTTACTGATTTGCGCAAAAACGCGTTCACGAAATAAATAGTTTATAACCTGGATTAGCACATAGGATACTTTTTATCCAGGTTGGACCCCAAGCCTCAAGCCCACGTATACGAGGTCACAGAAAGAAGTCTGGTGATTTTATAAATGGCGTCGGTTCAATTAGACTGGTAATAGAGAGCGAGTTTGCCACTAATCGAGCTCATAATACAAGCTCAATTACTGGAATTTTAAAAAATCTCAGTAATGCTATTCATCTTGAGAATATAACTCAGGGTATCAAGTTTAGCAGCTGTGTTTGCGACTAATGAGGCAGAAAAAGGAATATAAGTTTATGTCATCATCATATCAGCCTATTGCCGTCCACTGCTGAACGTAGGCCTCCCCCAAAGAGCGTCAACCATCCCTTGTCTTGGGCGACTCGCATCCATCCGCTGCCAGCCACCTTCTAAGTTTGTGTACATTTTTATATTTTTTATGTAGCTATATCTAGTAGTACTGACTGCATTTATGTGCGTATTTTATGCATAACGTGGTTGACACTCGAACAGAATGTTCACTTGTAATTTGTACGACAATTTATCAAGATAACATAGAGGTATTTGGAAGGGTAACCTTGACGTGTGTAGCATACCGCTGAATCGCGATACAGTGATGTCACGATTTGATCCCTAAAACCACTTAACCACCTGTCAGTCTTATTACTAACAATTTCAACGTCTTGTTGATTTTTTATCACGGTTTTATTGAAGTCCTAAGCTTAATACTAAGAACTATAATTAGGGGGTCCAGATAAGATGCAATCTATAATACGAATAAACTAACTAATACTAGGCGCTCCTTGTGTTGCTCCGCATCGCTGTCACTGTGGCGAGGTTGTCGACAGCCTCGGACATCATGGTCTATCGTGTTGCAGGAGTGCAGGCCGCATAGCGCGGCATGACAGTATTAACGACATTCTTCGTCGTGCTCTTGCTACCGCCGGCGTACCAGCTGTTTTAGAACCTAATGGTTTGGTGCGAGACGATGGGAAGAGAACAGATGGTATGTCCCTTTTGCCTTGGAAAATGGGTAGGCCTTTGGTATGGGCGCAACCTGTGTTGATACCCTTGCGCCATCACATCTTTCAGGCTCAGCTGGTTGCGCTGGCGCTGCTGCTGCTGCTGCAGAGACTCTCAAGCGGCGCAAATATAGTAACCTATCTGGTAACTATATTTTTGAGCCGTTTGGGGTCGAGACGCTCGGGTCGTGGGGTCCGAGTGCTCGTCTCCTTTATAAAGAACTTTCAAGTTCGACAATTCGCGTGACCAGAGGGCTGGTTTGTTTCTAGGGGAGCGTGTAAGCATTGCCATTCAACGTGGCAATGTTGCCAGCCTTCTGGGCACGTTACCAGACGACAGTGATGCCGATGAATACTTTGACGCTTAGCCGCGCCTCAGTCTTTTAGTTTTAGTTTATATAATATATATATTAATTTTATGTAAATAGTCTAAGTGTATAGTGTAATAGGTTTTAGTTTTTTTTACATATACTGTAAAAAGTAGTTTTAGTTAGTATTTATTTGCTTAATACTAATAGAAGCAAAATTAATGAAACGAACATTAACATACCATCACGGCTGGTTTGCCGAAGGGTTAAAAAGAGGCGTAGTACTACTAAGTACTAATGTACCGTCACATTTCGGTATTTTCAGGTCCCAAGTAATAGGAGAGGGGGCTATATTCTACCCAAAAATATTTAATAATAAATAAATTTTAATATTTTAGAAAGGTTTTTTTTATAAATGGTCCATTCTGTAAAAGTATCACATGTTGGTGATGCCACAATGAAACATTTAAGTAAGTATAAATTTATTTAAGAACACATAAACTGAGGTTTTACCACGAAAATGCGCACGAATAACGAATAAACTTTAAAGATAGCTTAGAGCTTTAGAATACTTGTGCTCAGCAAAATTTGCAAGAATAACAAATACTTACGGAAATAAATTACCGTCTACGGAACCATACATTTAATATCGATAAGATATCGAGAGTATCACGTAACGGTTAGGGAAGCGAAATAATATCGTATGATCTTACTATATCTATGTCGCGTGCGGGAACGGGAACTGTGTCACAGCACTACCGCTAGGGTTATAGTGATGTGCTCTATTAGAGATTATTGCGCGTGAGATTGTCAAATGGTTGTCTTGGCTGTATTACAAACTTGAGATGCATAATAATTATGTATACAGCCTTAGAAAAAACTGTGCATACTATTTTAATTTAATTTTTTTTTGTCTTTTGTAACATTTTTTTGTATCTCAGAACCGCCTGAGTAGCCTAGTGGTCTTGAGCACGACTGCTACGCGAACTGATGCTAGGTTCGATCAATGTGTTTTTGAGTTTACTACCTATAAAATTCTCAGCGCCTGGTTATAGGGAATAGGTTCGCCCCCTATTACAAAATTTGGCTCATGGCTAGTCGATATATCGTCTGCCACCTGGGGAGGAAGCAGGGAGAGTCGGAATCCTACCGAACCGACTAAAAAGTAAAAATTACACAGCCTTAATAATCTCTGCCTAGACCTTAGTATCACAGATAATATAATACTGTATTACAAGCGTCAGCATGACAAAAAAATAAAGAAATCATATAAATTTTTATATGATTTTCCATACAACGATTTTCTCCTGTATTGTGCGTGAGTGCGTTTACTTACACAAATTCTTACATACACAAACCCCCACACCCCTAACAACTAGGTAGCTGCATCATACAAATATTTGCTTCGTGTGGGGATCGAAAACACAACACATGTTGCAGAAGCCGATCGCTCAGCCGCAACGGCCACAATGTACCTGCTTTATAACTAACTCTCTTTGATGTTAAATAACACAAATCTTCTTCTCGGTTGCTGCGGCTGTGCAGTCTGCAGTCCGTAGGGGCACTAACGCATCAGCAACTCCTCTGGTGGGGCAGGTGTCCACAGGCGACAATGACTACTTCTCTACTACCACCAAGTGGCACGTCAGCACGTTTTCCGACATTAACGTAAAATTTTAAACGTTTGAATATTATTAGATATGTCTATTGTATCAATTTGGAACGCATGTAAGCCTATGCGAGGTTATTACGAGTATAACTTAATTTCCATATAACACGTCATGGTTGCTACTTATCAAGGCTACAAGCATGTAAATTTGTACAATGGCAACTTAAAATACTTGCTGGAAGGAATTAACATGCTACAGCAATCAGGTTGCCAGGATTACGTCATTAAAACAAAATGGTTGACAAGGAAATTTGAATTTCGATTGCGGTATCCGCGGTAAACATTTATAAAAAAAGGAAAAAAAATGAGTTTGGCAAACAGTATATTAAATAGTAATAGTACCTACTGCACGTAATACAATATCAGACGAATGAGACGGCGAAAGACTTTCTGTAATTACACCTTATAGAAATTGTATTTATCCTAAATTTACGCTTAAAAATAACTTAAAAAATGTAAAACCGTCTACAAAGACAATAAATAATGTCATAATTATTTTTTATGTCATTTATGGCAATTTTACTTTTTTAGTAAGAGTTATTTTACTTATATCAACATTTTGAGTGGCGTTTAGAATTTTACATACCTCGTAATGTTCTAGTTGCTCAGTCGGTACGTGTTATGTTCATTTTAAGTTTGTGAAACCTATACCTACTACTCTAACGCATATAATATAAAAGAATTTTCCAGATTGGTTATAAATGGCGGAATACTCAGTCGCGAAACAAACATACAAAAAAGTATAACTTACAGTCGAATTGAGAATCTATTTCTTATAAAAATCAGTTGAAAAATTATGGTACCTAGGTATGGTTTTGTACTAGATAGGTAGGCGTGTTAGCTAAAAATATTTAGGTAGCCCCGTGATTTAGGCCCACTTGCACCAACTTCTCAAATGTGTTTAAATTGTAATTAAACACGAAATTTCTATGAAAAAATGTGTTTAAATAAAATTTAAACACATTTTTTCATAGAAATTTCGTGTTAAAAATTTTTCGTGGAATTTAAGATTTAAGAAGTTGGTGCAAGTGGCCCTTACTGTAGGTTATCTGTAATTCCTCTAAACTGTAATTTCCCTCTAAAATACTGATCAATATAGCGATTATAATATACTCGCTAAATCTATAATTACCAAATCTACAATTACACTTATGGGGTAAGTGCATCAGTGTGGTAATGTCCATACATTACCACACTGATGCACTTACCCCTTAAGTGAAACGGTGAGTTAAAAACAACAAACATTCTCTCCGCAGTCCGACAAATAAAAAAAAACAAACAAAGACCAGAGAACCTCTTTTTGGAATACAAGTAGGTACAACACAATGGAACATGCGACAAGCTCCGTATGCTTGTGAAAATTTACCAAACCAGGTTTCCTAATAAAATATAATTAATTAGGTATAGGTAACTAGGTAGCAGCTCCTAGGTATCAACCTAAGTAGAAATCAATATCAAAACTTTTGTTGCTACTCACCGCAAAACTTAAAAAATAAGTATTATTATGTTGGTACTTACATACCGATATTGAAAAAAACCGTCACGAGTACCTGTAGTTTAATATTTGACCTCGATGACGTCATAAAATAATAGCTTCAAGTTTGAAAATTTCGAACAAAGGCACAAGGGGACCAAAAAAACTCGTTGGCTTGGTACTCAATGGAACATGGTAGTATAGACGTTACGCGAAGGTCTCTGCTCCCTCGGCAGACGCGCGCTGACTCACGCGGCCGCGCGCTTCCGCCTGATAGCAAGGTCACCGGCCGAGACGCACACCACCATCGACACTCACACATAGACACGTGAAAGTAGTGAGAGTACACTCGCAGTCATAGTGCCTTTTATCCTTTTATTTTTTTATCTAATTTATGCCGAATGTATGACGATAACAGACTTGACCTTTGGTACCAATGATAACAAATCATAATAAAGGTAGTGTATAATTTGATTCAATGCGAGCGTTTTTTTTATATTTTGCAATTAAAATAATAAAAAAGATGCGTCATACATTTTTAAAATTCCAGATACCTAACACACATGCTATTTTTATTACCTACATGAGTTTCATAAGCATAAGAAAGATGTATTGGTGCTGTTTGCAACAATCAATTTCACGGACATTTTTTATTCAGCCGGCCACGATGAATATAATCAAACTTGCTGACAGAATAATAAATGTAAATGTCAAAACAAGTCGAATTTCAGTAAAACTATACTCGAGGTCGCTAACGTGATCTGAAATTTAAAATAGTTACGAATTTGCGCAGTTGAATGCTTCGAAAGTGAGTTTATAATAACATCTTGAAGGTTTTGTGCAGTAGAATTTATGAATGTAAAGTTTCCGGATAATAAATTTATTTTAAACACGCCGAGCTCATTTTTCTAAATTTAAAAGTTGTTTGTCTGGTTGGAACAGCTGTGGATTGGCTGAAAGTCAATAACATTATGAATAAGTCGGCCTGACCGCTAACTGTAAAGTTAATGGTTAATTACTGCTATAGTTCAGCGATTAATCAATTCCATCCGGCTTAGTACAAACAATGCGCCAGCTAAGATCCTATTTCGACATTCATTTTGCAATTAAACAGGCAGTGTTGTCGGGGAACGGTTTGTAGATGCAGTTACGATAACAATAACTGTTGCCAAACAGCTAGGACCACAATTTATGAATATTAACATAATAATAACATCGTCCATAATGAATTATAATGATTTACATTATTCATAGTACCTAGATACTGTTATTCATCTACCTATGGTATAATACCGCTAATTCGCTAGTTTCAATGTGAAATACCTACTTAGTAACATTGACACATGTTACTGACACTGTAGCTTATGGGTACCAATGCTAATACTGATTTTTAAATATTGACAATTTATCGCTGGGGTATAGTCGTTTAATATTGTGTCGTGTTGGGTGGTATCTCAGACAAGTTATTGTATTATACATACTATACATGCCTGCATACTAGCTGCATACATCTAAACAGTCCTAAAGTTAAATGTACATTGATAAAAAAAATCAACACAGTTGAATGCAATACCAATACCAATAACTAATTTATATGCAGACAGTTGCTCAACGTTCGACCGTGTACCGTAATACCGTTGTATTAATTAATGTAAATCTAACAGTATATTATTATAATATTTACTTAATCCGATACCAATCACCAATACAATTACCACCCACAGACTGCGGTGACGAAATCATTAGTGAACGAGGTGTGTCGGTTGTACCTTCAAGGTAATGCCAATACATAATAAAGAAATGAGAATTGCTACTTACCACCTATTAATTATATAATTTTTATTTTCGGACGAAATTTTTTACTTAAGAAATAATTACAATGTTTTAAAACATAAACATGATAGGTAGTCAAATTATTCACAAGAAATCAAGCGTCTGGCATCGAGTTAATAATACCTATCCAGCTGTACATTAATATGCAACTTTTTGCGGGTCGTCGTGTTCATTTGCGGGGCCCAGCTTTTAGTAGCATTTGTAGATCACGATCCGCGAGGCCAGATTGTTACAGATGCTTTACGAAAGTGGGTACCTATGCAGTTATTTTATATTTTCTACTATACAAACATTATAGCAACCTGCAAGGTTATTTCGACCTTTACACCGGTAGACGAAACAACTATAAAACGAATGTGATTTCTAGGATAAATCTAAATGAAAAATGCATTCTAATTCTTCTGATATGCGCTTTAAGTCATTTTATTTTTTTACGAGATCCAGCCAAGAAAGTTTCATTAGCATTAGCATATTTCAGGAAGTTTATTTTCAGCGAGTGTTTAATAAAAAAAACCGTCGACTAGGTGTTAGTGTTAGTAAGAACTTATTATTTTTAAACACGTAGGTACCTACCTACCAAATTAACTTCTATTTAGTTTCATATGATAAAAATAAAACATAATATAAAGGCACCCAATTAGGTGCTCGTACTACATCAAAATCGAATAATCCATCAATAATTATTTCAGAAATCAAAAGATAAAATTTATGATAAAAGTATCAAAACGATTATCACGACGCGATTTCTCGCGACAAAATATTTTGCACGTGTGGAAATTTGAAACTGCAGTGCAAATAATATTATGTTCATCAAAGGTATGTTTATAAATCTACTGTCAGGTAGAATTTCGCTATCTGTTACTTAAAATCGCAGTATTAAAATTTTATTATGCTAGGCTAGCTAGGTTTTATACACCGTTACCCGTTAGTTCAATGCATGCGTTACCGAGGCATGAGACAATGCGATTTAAAAATAGAAACAGACACCTATCTGTTTTCTATCAAGTAGATACATGGCACCATGTCCTTTATTATGATTTATGAGTCTAGTCAACTATCTGGGTATTTTTCTATCTTTTTCAAACATAATCCAATTAAAAACCAGTAAAATAGATAGGTACCTAAAAACCGGAAACTATGAATAGCCAATCCTGTTTATTTATATGTTTCATAGAGACTGTTTGCAATTAAGTACCTAGCTAGTTAATAATTTTGGCTTATTGTTATTAAACTGGCATCCTTGAATAAAGTACCGATATAAGCCTTTTTATTACCATGACTACAGTAATAAAATAATTATTCGCTCTAAATGTTACTAATAAAATGCAAAATATAATCAGCGCTTGATTCAGTGCATAAGTTTTTGTAACTCTTGTGTACGCGACTGTCAACACACACAGTAGGGGCTGCAGACGCGAAGGGCGGGGGTGCGGGGGTGAGCACCCTCCGGTTCACGTGACGAGCGACCTTCAGGCGGCGCACCGACCTTGAGCGGCGCTCGCCCCGCGCGCGGGTCAGAGGTGAATGCACGCAACCGCGCTCCCCGCGCCCCTTACCTACCCGCTTTACCGAAAACCACCAAACTTTAGTAACTTACCTCGTTCCTATTTACGACTCCATGGCACTGACAAGCCAAACACCCGCCAACATAGCAGCCACCATCCCGGCCTCGAGAACCCACCCGCCAAGAACAGGTACCAGCGCGACGCGGCACACCTTTCCCATATAATACAACCGACAAGTTTATTGACATCAAGTCTCACCAACGATTGCGCAAATGTAGCGATCTTTTATCTACTCGAACACATACACAGTCTTCGTTCGAATACAAAAACACTTTTCGTATAAAATTAAAATGTCTATTCACATATTAAATACCTTTTACAAGAAAAACATTGAACACAACGCACAAACTCGAGCGATAGCTACACCATGTCCTCTCACCTCCGCAAAACAAAGCGGAATAAATAAAGTTGTATCGCGCAGCCGAGTGAGCGTGACATCTCGCGAAGTCGCGACTACTCGCGAGTCGAGGACTCGAGGTCGTCAAAACAAAAGGTAAATATATCGACACCTGGCGGTCGTTGAACACAATCAAACACAATGGCTGTTTGTTTCATTCTGTAATTTAATACAATATAGTTTGTGAATTTTAAAAATTATAGATGGCGTTAGGTTAAAGCTATAATAATGTAAAATAACTGCTTAAATTTTGTTTTTCATTACCTATAATATAATAATTTATTTTACTAGATGGGAAGGGATTTATGTATCGCTTGTTATTTTAGTTTTATCGATAACAGATGGCTCTTGTTACTAATAATTGCCACGAGCTATGACATTTCTTTCTATCACTTTTTGTAGGAATCTGTAAGATGGCGCAACGAGATCGAATCGGCTTCCTGATGTCATCCAACCAATATTTATATTACGTATTCCAAAAAAAACTTAATTCTACTAAATTAACAATTTACTAATTAGTACATACAGTTACTAAGCTTTTAATCTTTGTATTCTAAAAATATTATACTCTTTGGTCTGTCTATGATTAGTAGTTTACTAACCTTCTTTCATTCTTTGTTTGTTTGTCAACTAATTTGACAATTTATTGACATTTTGCTAGGGAAATTGAGTTGAAACAGCTGTGCTGTGGGCACTATTAATCGAGTATAAAATATTTACAATTAATATTTTCTTACAACGTTAACTTCTATTTTAACTAGCTTCGTTAGTTAGTTCATTGTCAGTGACATTAGTGGAAGCTTAAACAAATCCGTTTAGAAATGAGTCATTAATTAAAGTGTTATTTCGTACTTGTTAAACTCAAGGCTGCGGCAGTAAAGAAACGTTTTAGTGAATATAATGTGTAGTTCGACATAATGGTTGAAGATAATGAGCACGGTTATGGGAGGGCTGCGAATAAGAGCACGCTGTTGAAGATTGTTATATTGGGAGAAGGTGGAGTTGGGAAGTCATGTCTGATGAGCAGGTTTATATCCAACCATTTCGATGACCACAGCTTTCATACCATTGGAGTCGAATTCATGAACAAGACTATTGAAGTAAATGGGAAACAGTATACATTACAGGTACTTTTTTGAATTTATTCTATATGATAACATTATTAAACCTTGGATTGATATTTTTGAGAAAAGCTTTTAAAATTTAGACCCGTAGGGCGACTCTCTGACCAGAATTAGAGCCATTGGTCCATCTCGAAACAGCTTTGTTGACAACTTATACCTCAAATGGAATTTGGCAGCATTGAGTGGCAACCAACACAGTCTGACACTTTTTAGTCACATATGAAATAGTACCAGTAGTAGTAGACCAGGGCACAGGAACAATAGATTTTGCATTGTGTCAGTAATCTTTTACTTGATGGGTTAAACCTGTATATAAAGTAGTTTATTACAGATTAAGGTTTCAGGTTCAAAAGATGAACCAGGTACAGTTGCATTGGGCTGGTTCATTTTAATTCAGCAACACCCTTATGGACCCCTGAGCTAGACTACAAGCCATCATAATTTTGTCATTGTGTCTATAATGCAGCACTTGTAGTACCTTATTGCATCTCTATCCAATGTTTGTTTTTTCCAATAAAACTGTGGTCATACAAGGTTCGTGATAAATGGTGTTTTGTGCTGTGAATACATCTTGTAGGTACAGTCGCGAAACTTGGCGGTCGACCATTTCTCTAACAAAATCCTTTGAACAACTCTCGATACGTCAACCACACCCACATTTCACTTCTGCCAATTAGGATAGCTTAAAATGCGAAAACTCATCATATGATTTAATAGAAATTCAAAGTATCAAGTCACGTGCATAAAGTTCAAGGGGATATCGGCAGGGTGAGGGGAAGAGGTGATAACGCACAGCACGCCTGCGCGCTCAGTGCAAGCGATTTTAGCCTTAAGGGTGGTTCACCGCCAAGATTGTCAATAGTACATTGAAATTTGCAAAGGATCTAGATCTACAAGATGTAACAGAATAAGTGTAACATCTGTATATCATCTGGGTGTCTTTAAATCATGAGTGAATCGGTTTATTTTAGGCAAGCACACTCCATCTTAGGTTGCAGTGTTGCTTAGCATCAGGCGAACTGGCGATCAAGTGTAAGCATATTATCATAAAAAAAAGTCTGAATGTAGTTTCTTTGGAATGACACTCCTTTTTAATATGATTGTGTTAAAGTACCTATATAGGTAAGAATATATTTTCTTTGTTACTTTAATGTCTGCAACATTTCCTACAAGGTCAAATAATCTTCAGATAAGATGATAAAAAAATATATGTAAAGCATTTATTTCTTCTAACAGCCTAAGTTACTTTTTAGGTGTTTCACCTTGAATGAATAAAACTAATTCAGATTTGTAGTTTGCGAGGAAGTTTTGAGGTATTTTTCGACAACTGGGGATTCTTTGAATCAGTTTTGCAGTCTTTAGGTAGTTTATTGGAGGCACTGTTTAGGTGTTTGAACATTTTTAGTCTAGACATTTTGTGGTTTGTTTGTTAGGCGTTAGAGTAGGTACCTACTTTGTGGTTTTTGTGTTTTGAATTCGAGTTCTGGATTTTTAAATTAGGATTTGCATAAATAATAAAGTGTAGTTTTCTTTATTTTTGTTGTAGAATATGACCTGATTATTGATCCTGGACAGCAATAACTAATAAAACTAAAACTATAATATGTCTGCTTCACATGGAAAATAAGTGGCAATATTATTGACTCTGACCATTCAATTGATCTTAAAATAGGCAATATTAAATTCTCAGCAACATACATAAATCAATTACCCCAAAAGCACCAGGATTCACAACAAAAAAAAAAGCTTGCCCTCCCTGACCCTATAGTCACCATGGCCATGGTATTTGTGACATTTGTCACAACCATGACAGGCTGTGGTTCAGATTTTGCTGGACCTCTAAGGGTGAGGGCTTGCCACGCATCCGAAGGCGGGTATGGCAAATACGCGTGCCGTCTTATTGGGGCCATTGTCTGGTCGAGCAACGGACCCCGGCCTCTCGTAGCGGCCACAGTCACACACATACAGTGCATCTGCTACGGATCAAGAGAAAGATGGATGATTCTCTCTGCAATCAGGGTACACCCCTGACAAGTTTTAAATTACATCCAAAAATTTAAATCCACCAAGTCTGTCAATTTTCAACCATATTTCTTTAACAGTAAAGGTGAAACATATTCAGCCATTAAGATTGTTCTTGATTGTATATTATTAGTATGAGAATAGGTCTATATTCTGCAATCAATAGTTTTAACAACAAACCATGATGATGATGAGATTATAATAACCTGAAGGTACTTAAAGTTTAAAACTTGAATACCTATTATACATATTATGTATATAATCATCCTATTTTTTGTTATTGTTTTGAGGCAACTGCCTTGTTAGTCTAGCGGTCCCAAGCGCGACTGCTACGCTAGAGGTCTTGGGTCCGATGCCCAGGTGGAGCGAACTGTTATTGGATCTTTGTAAGTATGAAATTTCCAACAGCAGCTTGGATGCCTCGGAATTTAATGGCAATAGATTCGGACCTAAATATGCCGTCGAACTCTGCCTATCCCTTCGGGGAATACAGGCGTGATGGTGTGTTATGTTATGTTTTGAGGCAATGGAATTGCTCTTCACATGACTTTCTGTAGATTAGTCCAGTGTCTGTGAGGAGTGGGTTGTGACTTGTGCTGTTAATAGACTAAAGAGGCCAGATTTAAACTTAAGTTTAATTAAACGAACCTTGAGATTTATTATTATTCTTATTGGCAAGGTTTTACTATATCGTTTATTTGCAAATATAAATGTTTAAACGACTTTGAGACGAATGAAAATATAGTTTATCTATTCATATTTTCATTCGTCTCAAAGTCGTTTGGGATGTGAGTGTATCCGCATGCAAAACCATGTATTAAATAAAAAAAGGATATAGATTCATTGTTGCATCACCTTCAACATCAAGGTTGCGTTATCCGAATGGAGGTGAATTCGTTTATAATGTTAGTTTAAGGCTAACTTGCTTAGCACATTGCATTCGGCAGCTGACTAAATTTAAAAATAAAAATATGTTTTGATTAAATTTTTTTGACGTCCCTATCGCGATTGCTACTCTAAAGGTCCTGTGTTCAATTCCCAGATCGAGTGTAGTTGGGTTACAATACAGCAATAGGCTTGCCCCCTATAACTTGGGACCTAAACATTTAGAGTAAACATTCTGTCTAAACCATGGGGGATACAGGCGTGATTTTATGTTAGGTTTTTGTTTTAGTTGATCTCTGGTTGATAAAAATGTTAAAGAAACCTCAATCATGTTTATCAGCATTAACTCGCATTTTAGGCTATGGAAAATATATTTTTGGTATGAAGATGCCGTGCGCATCATATGCAGAGATGCCGAGCGAGATACTTTGTTTTGCCTAAAATATTCTACTAATATTATAAATGCGAAAATTTGTGAGGATGGATGGATGTTTGTTACTCTTTCACGCTAGAGCGGCTCAACGGATCTGGATAAAATTTGGCACGGAGACAGATTATAGTCTGGAATAACACATAGGCTACTTTTTATACAGGTCGGACCCATTCCGAAGTCCACGTAGAAGAATTCGCGGGCATACAAAATAGCTATTTTGAATCCATAAAATGCGAATGGCCTTATGGATCGTGATATTTCTTGAAACCTTTCGTTTTAAACTTATAATTGTTATCAGGTGTGGGACACAGCAGGACAGGAGCGCTTCAAGTCTCTCCGGACGCCGTTCTACAGAGGTTCTGACATATGCATCCTAGCATACGCCATAGACGACCGCAGCTCCTTCAACAACATCAAGATGTGGCTCAATGAGTTCCTACATTACGCGGGAGTGAAGAACGGCATCGATAGATATCCTTTCATGGTTGTTGGCAATAAGGTATGTGCCTATTGGGCTGGTCAGCTCTTACCTGCTGTGGCAATCTTTTTTTTATAAGTAATGCATAAAACTTACACATCAAACTGCATAATTCATTTCTTTTTCATTCATTCACAAATCAGCAACTATTTAAAACAAAGTTGTAAAGCTTGTTGTAAAGTTGTAAAGCTACTTGTGTTCTTTTTTTTTAAAGAGTTTTTATGGAGTTTATTGTCGGCTCTTCGCCATAAGACCTACTTTTTGGTACCGTTCAACTAGTTTAGACTTTTCAAAAGTACCTTTTTTAATGGTCTAATTGATATAAAACATTTTGACTATTTCTATTCATTATCGATAGCGTGATGATACCCAGACTTGTTCAAACCGTAAAAACAGTAAAATTGGGGCATCTGCGCGAATCGCACAAATCAGCGCCATCTCCGCGAATCTGTTAATAATTCCTTATCTAGTTTAAAAATTCGCCACCTCTTACCGGGTCATTGACCACCCATCTTATACAATCAATGTTAGGTACCTACCTTGAATTTATGACGTAAATTAGAAATTCTGCAATTAGACGATGTTACTTTTCGATGCTTACATAAGTGTCACATAATGCATTTGAAAGTAATGCATAGTTAATTTATTTATTAATGTTGTTAGGTACAATCGGCGAGCTCGGGGGTTACCCATTTTCACCCTAATGAGACATACATTAAATCCGAAAATCGGTTACTTGCCGATTTATTCACTGTACGCTCATTATAAACATGATTGCCAAATTAACATTGTAATATGGAATGCAATAGGTACTTGTATGCGTTTGCAATATAAATTTGTAGAACAAATAAATAAAATTTAAATGATTTTTGCTGGTGAGCGCATCTCTTAAAAACAGATACTTAGACCAATTTGGCGAACTTATTCCGAATAACATTTTTTTGGGGAAACAAGTAACATTGAAAAGTTTCTAAAATTGGAAAACTAAATTCCTTTTTTTATGATTAATATTGAAACTTGAACAGGCCAATGTGTATTTGTTGGACCAGCTAGTTTGTATGAATTATTTATTCATCAAACCAGTTCAGAATGAGACATTATACTGGCGACCTGGCTGGCCTATTGCTGAACGAAGACTTCACATGCCGCATGAAGGATTTCTTACGATATTTGCTTACATATGAAAATTCCCCGCCGCGTCTGTCTGTTCGCGGTTAACTCAAAAACTACTGAACGGATTTTCATGCAGTTTTCAGTAATAGACGGAGAGAGTCATGAGGATAGTTTTACGCTATTTAAAATCACGCTACGACTCTCAAGGAACGGGGCAACGCAGGTGAAACCGCGGTCATGTCGCTAGTATTATATTAAATTTAATATGATTACTAATTAATACGCAATACAGTCAACCACATAACCACGATAATATAAATAAAATGGTAATTAATTTAATTACTAATATGTGCTTTTTGATAAGTGACTCACAAAGAATATTTATACTTAGTAGGTAACCTATGATTTTGAATGCCATTTTCTTGTATTAAATTAAATATTTGAAATGGTGTAAAACGACCTTTGTAAACATTGCAGGAATAAACTATGTATAATTCGCGCAAAATAACTTGACCCAAAACTAACGCAAAGGGGGAAAGTTTGCGCAGTGCATTTGCGTGCAAAATGTACTAAAAATCGACTACTGCGCATCCGCCATTTTGGTTCAAGTTATTTTGCGCCAACTGTATTCTTACTTTGTTTTGTTTCTCTCGTTCGACTGTCATTTGGTATTGGATCGTCGTCGTAACAAGACATTATGGTAACATTCGTGCAGACATGATTGTCCTCTGACTGCCTTAAGTATTAGCCTAGTGGTCGTGAGGATGATTAGGATGATTAGGCAAGAGATCTTGGGTTTGATTCGAGCAATGTTATTAGGGTTTTCTATGAGATTCTCAGTAGCAGCACGGAGTTTGGGATTTGTGCCTGGTTAATGGCAATGGACTCGCACCTAAACATACATAAAGTACGCCTCTGCCTAACCCTTCGGAGAATACAGGCGTGATGGACGTTCATGAAAAACAAAGAAACAAACAGCCTCTCTTCGCCCTAAACGCACACACCTTCTCCGTTCCGTCATGGGTAAAACAGTAACAACGATTACTTATTATTAAATATCTGCTGATGCCCGCGGGTTCACTCGCGTCCTAAAACGATTTATAGTTTGCGCAACGTAACTTGACCCAAGGGGGAAAGTTTGCGCAGTGCATTTGCGTGCAAAACGTACTAAAAAACGACTACTGCGCATCCACCATTTTGGTTCAACTTATTTTCCGCCAACTATACTTACTATAAACTACTTCTGGCGGCGTATCAAGATAAAACATGCACTAGATTTTGAGTTAGACCTCCAGCAATACAACTGTGAAACTGCATCCATTTTCGTGCGGTAGTTATTGCGTGATGCGCGTACGAACAAAGATAGACAGACAGACAAACTGAAAATATTAGACGCGTTTCCTAAAATTTTCAAAATAAATAACGTCTTCAGAATATTATCTAATTCTTTCGGCCCTTGTATGTTATTAAGGGTAATTAAACTCATTTAGCAGACTTGGTCCCCGGCTTAGTTTCATTACCTATTCGTCAATTTTGGAGCGTGGGTATACCTCATTTAAATTCTTGAAGTCATTTTCTTAACAGGGAGAAACTGATCCAAGATGTTGCTTACACGACTACGAAAGCATTTTGCTTGCTCATTAGTGATAGTACCTGTGCTAGAGATCGGTTGGGGCAAAGTGTTTTTGGGTAGTTTAAATTTGAGCCCGTGACAAGACTTGCTCATATTAAAAGGGATTTAAAATTACCGGCGAATATTGTGTATACATTAAAATAGAATTTAATAATCTTTACTGTACACTAAACACTAATCTAAAGTTCAATTTGACACCTTTGGCGTAGCGGCTGAGCGGTCTTTTGCGACACGTGAGGTGGGTTGAGTCCCCGCTCGGACCAAATATTTTTATGATCTGCAGGTAGTTTTTCCGGGTCAGGGCGTTTCTCTATGTGAGAATTTGTGTTTGTAAACGCACGCACCCACGATACAGGAGAAAATCCTAGTGTGGCCCAATTTTTTTTTACATTTTACATTAGCCTAGCGACCCGCCCGCTGTTTCACCCGCGCTGCCCCGTCCCTAAGAGTCGTAGCGTGATGTTAAATAGCTTAAAACCTTCCTCTTGAATCAATCTATCTATTAAAAAAAACCGTATCAAAATCCGTTGCGTAGTTTTAAAGATCTAAGCATACATAGGGACAGACAGCGGGAAGCGACTTTGTTTTATAATAATGTAGTGATATTACGCCTAACCGTTCGGGGAATACAGGCGTGATGGGATGTTATGAAAGTATTTCCCTCGGCCATTGTGCAACACACTTTCTACAATAGTTTCTGTACCTATCTTGGCTCGAATGTGGGACCTCCCAAATACGCTGCGGGGAAGACCTCGACGTTACCGCAACTGTTTATGAAATAACGACGAGTTGTAATCAGATGACGTTCTTGCTTAATTCCCCTTTAATTATGTGTCATATATGGATTTCTGAAGCTTACGCGAATATCAGACATATTGAAATAAAACAACTTTACTGCCTGCCCGTGACCATGGACGCTGTAAAGGGTCCGAAACGTCGGGATTTGTATTGTATTTGATACTAATATACCGCGATATAATCCGTAAAGTTGTTTAATTTCAATATGTGTCATATTTTATTCAAGTCAACATCTCTATAGCCTCTTGGCAGCAGGGAGCGCTAAAACGGTCCATCAATGTATCATAAATTATTTGTTTTAGAACGTACTATGAATTCTAAATATTAGTTGATCTCGTCATCATGTGGCCTCTTTAGTCCCCTAATTGAAACATCTTCTAGAATCTTCCTTCCCTATCATGGCTGTGCTGGGTTACACGATTCCTCGAAGTACTTCTTTTACCATCACTCGGCTACACTTCACAGTGTCTTTAATTTCCCGTTCCCAAGGTTTTTCCGGAGCAATACACAATAACTCTTTAGTAAAGCAACTTTATGTAAAAAATTCAAGTCAATTCATCGACTACTTTTGGAGTTATACAGACGCAAACATACGGAAGCTGAGTTTTTATTATATACTTAACTAGAAATATTTAAATAAATGCAAATAGTTTTTTGTATTTATTTAAATCACCAGTTATTGTCTAGCGTCATGTCGATTGGATTAAGGTCGATAGATGCATTCAGGCCAATTAAAATCTCTACTAAGTATTATAAAATTAAAAAAGCTGCGTCTGTACCTACATTGAAGATATTAAAAAAAAACAAGTCGGTTATGGTATAATAAACTACTCCGTACCCAAAAGTGTGATTTTTAAAATTCTCTGTTTGTTACGGGTTGCCGCAAAAATTACTGAATAGATTTAAATTTTGTTATCACTGTTAGAAAGTATATACTCCAATTTTAAAACTGGTGAACTTATTATCTCAATTAATTGAACGGATCCTGAGATACAGCTTGACCTCTCTGATGTACAGAACCATACAAACAAGAGATTTTTACTCCTAATGTAGCTTCATGTGAGCGAAGCCGCGAAGTAAGCTATTATTCTGATAACACAGTTGTTGCATTTTGAAACGACACGGAATCATTTAAAATTGAGCGTCTGTTCGTCACGTCATGGAATTACAAGGTTCATTTAATAAATAACATAGGCTTTGTGCTCGAAGTGAATCATCGCGATTGTAATGACCAATGTTACTTTGTTCATTAACTCCTTCGAGCCAGCTGATTAATTATAGCAGATCCACTTTCCTGTTTTACCGACGCCAGTCCTACTAAAGAAAATCCTTTGCTGTTACTGCTTATTTGATTGTATGATAACTGCGCAGGCACTTGTGTACAACTTCACAGAGGTACAGTTATATCGTCGGAACAGCAATTAGCGTTCAATTTCTTATAACGTGTTGGCGTTAGTTCTACAATAATAGTCCATTCTGTAGTAAAATCATTACCCATTAAAAACTAATCAAATTAGTCTAACTGCCTCATTCGCGTAGAGGTCCTAAGCGCGACTGCTCCGCTAGAGGTCTTCGGTTCGATTCCCAGGTCGAGCAATATTATTGGGAGTTTTTACGAAATTTTCAGTAACAGCTCGAAGTCCTCCTCCAATTACATGGGACATAAACGTACCGGCGAACTGTGGGTGTTTATTAAGTAGTACACCTCTGTTTAACACTTTGGGTAATACAGGCGTGATGGTATGTTGTGCCTGTGTAGACTGATATTAAGACTACTATGGTCCTTCCTTGCATAGTTGCATCCCATAACTTCTAGAGTTCTCATAAAGATCTCATTATTGCAGTCAGATGTATCTTCGAAAGATAGAGAGGTGTCGTACGATCAGCTGAAACAGTGGTGCGAAGACAACAAGATTGCGACGTATATCGAAACATCAGCGAAGAGCGACAACAATGTTGTGGAAGCATTCTCCATGGCTGTACAGAGGTAACCTACCTTTTTATAACATAAATAACAAGTATACGCTTGATGGCAAACAGTTACCACAGCCTGCAAACGTCTGCGACACCAGTAGTATCACTAACGCGTTGTTATCTTGAGACCTCAGTTGTTCAGTTTATAGGTCCAGTAAATTCACTGCTACTACGGCTACTTATTGGCCTTCTAATGAGAATACAATACCTAGATAACATCAACCCATTTACTGTCGCACTATTAGGCACGGATGGCCTATCATAATAAGAGAAAATCTGAAAATCTCGCGGTCGTGCAGGTTTCCTTACGTTTTCTTTTCCGTTTAAGCGAGTGATCGGTTATATTTATACAAACATGATTTCGAAAAACCAGAGACCTTTGACTTGATAGTTGAAAGATCAAATCACTTAGGCCTAGTGCAAAGCAAAAGCGTTCTAGGCTGTCCAATGCTTTTACACAATCATGCATGTTAGCACATTATTGCTTAGCAGAGTTCTACTACCTTAGATATTGATACCTACAATCACCATGATTAATAAAATGTTTGTTCAAAATCTTAAATATCCCGAAAGTCCAACACCGTTTTAAGTTTAAACTCATATTGGCTTCGAAGTTGCCTTTTAGTTTATGTTTACCAGATGAATTTATGGCTAGATACGGCGATGACGACAGCGGAACAAACCCATCTTATCTATTCGCTAAATTGTATGTATGTATAGGCTTATATGGTTTAACCATATAGGTAGTCATTGTTGCTTAAAGAACCTGTGAGTATTGGCTAATATAGGTACCCTTTAAGTAAGTTCTGAATTTCATCTGTTTAATCTAATGAACGCGAGGTCCTGCGTGCTTTAAGGCCCAGTTCGATCAGTGTTATTGGGTTCTCCTATGACACCCCATAAAAACTAGGCTCGCCCCTATTATATGGGACTTAAACGTACCGGCGAGATGTGGGTTACATATCTGCTTAACCCTATGTCGAATACAGGCGTGATGATATGGGATGTTGTGAATACAGAGTACTATTTATCAATATAACAAGAAACAGTATACTGGTTTCTGACAGTTTGGCGAATATTAGACAAAGTAATTTAATTTCAATCTACAGGTGGGTGGAGCTAGAACAGAGAGCAGAGAAGGAGTTAGGCTTGCTGCATCATCCAGACACGGTGACACTCCACGGTTCCTCCACAGCATCGAGCATCAGGGCCACATGCTGTTCCCGGTTCAGCGAAGTATGAGGCAGGTACTACCTTCAAGCTGGAGAACTAAAATAACAGAGGTTTTTTTGTAGACGGACAAGGGAGATACTTTTATTGAAAAAGCTGTTTATATTTTGCGCTATTTTTATTATTTATATATTTATTCAGTATTATGGAAGACGTACAAGAGTTTTGAATTATAATGTTTGTTACATGGTGTATGGTTATAAATATTTCTTACTGTTTTTTTGCAACATTTTGAGTTTTGCCTTTTATGAATTTTGTCAGTTTTCATAGTTATTTCTATTTATGTAAGAGATGTTGTTTTGTATTTAATTCATTGATGTTACATTTCTGTTTTAAATAAGTTTATAATACTATGTATATTGTATTATAGTGGCGGTTGCCTAATGGCTGGGGCGTCGGACATGCGATCATGTAGTTGCCGGTACGAAACCCACCCATTACACTACCGACGTGAACCCACTCGTAACACAAGCATTTAGCTTAGCACGAGGGGTTAACAAGAATACTAGTAATGTGCTAATTCTAAATAAAGTATAAGTATATATACTACAATTCTTGTAGTATTCATTCCATTCTGAATATTTACCATTTTTTTACATTTACTGAAATTATTTCACTTACCTAAAGCATTTCAAATCTCTTGTCCGGTTATAATACTCTACCTGTGTCTTACTTCGTGTAGTGTTAGTAGATATGTACCAAAAATCGTAATTTTCTACTTTTGTCATGAAATGTGATAAAAATTCTAAGATTTTAGAATACATTGTAAATATGGTGTTTTATAGAGTTTAATCCAAGTCGAAACAGTGGCACCAATATTTAACCGTAGTTTAGTTTGCACAGGAAATTTGTTTAAGGCACATACATGGTGATCTATTTAAAAGTTTGATGCAAAAAGTTTTATAGGTATTTTGAAACTCGTTACTAGGAGCATGCGGATTTGCAGGTCAAATCAATTTAACATTTTTAAGCTTAAATTTTAACGGAATAATAATATGGTATACGAAAAATAGTCGGCTTATTTCTAGCTATACCTACATACTCTTCTAATATAAAAATCTTAACATTTGCTTAAAGCAAGATATCAACCTTTTTTTTACAAAAAAGAACAATTAAAGGAACCGTAAGATAAACGATTACATCAAATTAATAGAAAGCAACATTAATATCTTTGACATACTTACATTTCTATAAGTAAGAATTAAAAAAAAGCAAGCATTGCAGTTATTATAATTCGATTAAGTTTAATAATTTCTAATGCATACTTTTCTATGATGAAGTCTTAAAGACAGCAAAAACACTGGCAGTTATAATCTGCAATTAGGTTGTGCAATGTTACCAGTTATACATTCCAATACGTTTAACATTCAGTATAAATAGCAGCGAATTTTTATAAACTGATTAAGTATTGCGAGTATCGATGTTCATAGATTATAACTGATGCATTATGACACGTAAGTATAATGCGACTCCGGCTTTGCGAATATTATTATAGCCCAAATATTTGTCTAGCTCCATCAACAATGTGCAAAAACACGGTTAATATATTTACATATAAATTGATTTTTAGTTTAAAAATAAAATTATTTTCTGCATAAATCATGATGGAGAAAGGATGAACCGTTTGCTATCTTAATTAGCTGATATCCTTGATAAAGGTCAAATTAATATTGTACGATACATTTAATACTTAATTATTTGGCTATTTAGTGGGTCCCGAAGATCCTACAATAAAAAGGTTGAGAAACAATGGTCTAGTTTAATGTTTTTTTTTTTCATATTGTATTTTCTAATATCAGTTTTATCTGATCTAGTTTACATTTTGTGCATATTTGTGAAAAATCACTCTGTTAAATACATATTTTAGTTACAACTGTGAGCTAAAGGTTCACAGATTTTCTGACTTAAGAAATGCAATATTAAGGGCCACTTGCACCAACTTCTTAAATGTGTTTAAATTGTATTTAAACACAACATTTGTATGAAAATTTGTGTTTAAATATAATTTAAACACATTTAAGAATTTGGTGCAAGTGGCCCTTACTCTAACATTAATAATATTATCTTTTTGTGATTTTTTTGCATTTTTCATGCTAAGATTATAAAGTTATTTTAGTGAAGGAAAAATCCTACCTGCGAGTCGAATATTTCCGTCACTAAAATAACTATTAATAATATTATTTATTATGAGGCGGCCTTTCTTTTTGTATATAGTTCATATTGTTGTAAAATTAAGCATTAAAGTGCAATAGGTTATTTGTTTTTGGTATCTCAAAGGTATATGATGGACAGGTCTCTTCACATTGTATTTCGAAAGTCCTCCTGCCACCGGAAGCGAAGGCCTCAACCTATGACTGGCCCGAAATTTACAACAGTTGTCTTGACAACTGACGGGTCCTGCTTCAGATATTATGAATAGCTTATAATATTAATGCTTGTCGCTAAGGTATTTGCCGTCCTTTCAGTGTTGTGTGATATATTTATTATTTGATAACTTTACTATTTGCTATACTTAAAATAATATATTTTTTACTGCTTTATCTACCTATATCAGGTTTAAGATCATATTTTTCTTGCACTTAAAGTTTTTGTTGCAGTTATTAAAAAACTTTGTTATTGATATTATAATCGCAGCAAGGTATACCTAATATCTAAAGAAAAATAAAATAATAGGGAATATTTATGCACTGATTTTTTTAAATATGTTTTATGATAGCTTATATAGTTTCATTACTGCTAAATAATATTCAGCACCAAAAATGTAGTTTAAATTTGTTTATTTTTAAATTTCAAACTTTTTCAAGCGTTTTAAACGCCCGCCATTATGGCGCGCTTGGCGCGTGACGTCAAAGTCTATGACAACATAACATGATACAACTAACAACAAATGTAACCTACAAATTGTTGAATTGAACAATTGAAACAATTTGATATTGAACAATGATAATAAATGCAATTTCAGAACTTCACAGCGACATACACGTAGACTTTGCACAATGACATACACATACACTTTGACGTCACCCTCGACTGACGGTCAAATCGTCTGACCAATAACGCTCATTTTCAACCGCTTTGGTAGAGACGTAATGAGGATTCAAAATAGTACCCAAAAAAAATTACCCTCATCTGTTTCAAGTGCAGATTGCCTATTATAGTAAAACTGTATAAAGGATCCACTAGATATCTTGATTAACCGCGTTTATTAAATTGCATTAACAAAAAAAATGTTTCATCTTTTATAGTAATATTAAGGTATGTGATGATCAAATTAAGGGCACATTCCAAGCATATCCAAAGACATTAAAGTACTATTCGTAGCCAGAAATTATTAAACCTTTTTCGATCGTTTGCCCTACTAAAGATAGAAAAATGACCACAGAGGAACTATTAGGGAAAAACGGTCACTCCGTCCTCTCTAAATTCAACTATACCATCGTTTCCTGGAGTTCGTAGTAGTTTTGCAAACAGAGGTTACGGGGACAAACACATAACAACGTATGAATACGCCTGCGTACGGCTATCCATCAAGCTATATATTCCCAGTATAAGCTGGCCTTGAATTGAATAGTCTTTCCGTGCAGAGATGTCAGCTTATATTGGAAATGTCAGACACAAGAGCAACTAGGCTTTTACCACAGATAATGTAGGTATGCAAATGTCACCTTGGATGTATTTCTAGTAAGTAGGTCGGTACATTTCTATGAGGTTTCGAGGATCACTTCACGTTTCTGTGAAATTTCACTCCCGTGTTCATAAAAATATATAAAGTTTAATAAAGTTTTATCTTCTTTTCCCTGCCACATAAATATCATGTGTCAAAACAAGAAAAAACATTATAGAAATGATATTTTTTTAATTATATATTATCTCTAATAATCTCTATCAATTTGTGAACAAATAATGTTGTGATGGAATCTCATTGCCTCGAAGCGGGGGCAATGCTGAATTATGTGTTCTGTTGTTTGGGGTGTATTTTTATGAATATGAGGGTCAGTCTTTAGTATGGTAAACAATCGTAATATAGATAATTCTGGTCTTTAATGATTTTAATAATATTGAATTTGATTAAGGTGTTTTATGTAATGTGTATGTATACGATATTATATATTTTATTAGTTTGTATCGTATAAGCATGCATATGCATGTGGGTACCCCTGTGCCACTGTATACGTCGAGTCCGTACTATAAACAAAATTAAAAATATATTAGACGGCAGATAAATAGTAAAAGTGTGCAAAACTTTTATTTGGGAATTTAAGTTACAAGGATTCTATGGAGGTTACAGCATAAGTGTTATCATTCAGCAATAACACCTAACAGTGAGCAAGTTCATAACAGTCAGTGACAGTAAAAAGTTCCCGTGAAAGTATAAACACGTACATGTCATTGTGATGCTAACTACTTGTATCCGTAATGTTTAGTGATAGCACCATTTACGATCTATTAAGCAAAATCAGTGTAAAGTGTTAAAACTTAAAAATCTCAAAACTCAATGTTGTTTCTACTTTGTGTCGGTACATTGAAATCTTTTTTCTTTTGCCATAGTACGGTTTACCCACTCACAATAATTTAGAAGAACTATATCAACTATTTGAACTCGTAACAACATGGATGTGTAGCCATTGCGACTATACTACTGACTGATAAGCATTGAGTACCGAGTTCGATTCTCACAGAATATCGTTGTTCTTTTTGTAAGATATTTATAAATATGCAGAGAACACCTCCATCATCTATCGAAAAAAATATTTCTACAAAGGATATAGATCAAACGCCGGCTTCTCAATCTCAAGTAACATTACGTAGTAAATGTAAGCGCCTGAGAAGAAATAGTAGCAATGGTTCTAACGACAACTCGCCCGAAAGTTTAGGCGCTAACGCTTCAACTATACATCAATGTGTCACTGCTGAGCAAATAAGAGAGATTATTCAGACAGAACTACGTAAGATTTTAACCACAGATGTGGGAATTGTGGTGCAGCAGTGTGTGAGATCAGAACTACAAGATATAAGGAGCGAATTGGGACAGATGAAAGAATCGATGACTTTTATAAGTACGCAGTACGACGACATGCAAGCTAAGCTAACAAATAAAATAAAGGAGCTGGGGCTGCTTCAAAGAGAACATGATCGAATTAAACCATTAGTTAAGGATCTCAACTTAAGAATAACTGAAATGGAACAACACTCGCGCTCTTCTAACATTGAGATCTGTTCGGTCCCTGAATATAAGGCAGAAAATTTAAAAGTCACAGTAATGCAAATGTGTAAAACAATATCATGTCCTTTACATGAGAAAGATGTTATTATGTGCACTAGAACTGCTAAACTTAACCCTGACAACGCCCGTCCCAGATCCATAGTTGTTAAACTTAGTTCACCTGCATTGCGCGATGAATTTCTGGCTTCGGTAATAAAGTTTAACAAAATGAATAGGACGGACAAACTTAACACCAGCCACTTGGGTATAGGAGGTGATAAGAAGCCCGTATATGTGTCTGAACACTTGGCCCCGCACAACAAGGTGTTACATCAAGCTACCAGGATGGCCGCCAAGGAGAGGAACTACAAGTTTGTTTGGGTTCGTAATGGACGCATTTATGTTAAAAAAACGGAAACGTCCGATCGTATTCACATCAAAGACATTGACTCTCTTGATAATATACTTATGTAATAAATTCTTGAACACGTTGTAAGATAAATTGTTATGTATTGTAAAATTCACAGATTTACAAATATATTACCAAAATACAAGAGGCTTGAATACAAAGTGTCACGAGTTGTATCACAACATCTTAGTTAATGAATTCGATATTGTCATTCTCACAGAAACCTGGTTAAACACAAACATTTCGAGTTCTGAGCTCTTTGATAGTAGATATAATGTTTACAGAAGGGACCGCGTACTGAATGACCTTTGTAAAAAAAGGACTGGTGGTGGAGTTTTGATCGCTGTCTTGAAACAACACGACTCCTTTGAAATGGAAAATTATAATAGTTTATGTGAAGACCTATGGGTTAAAATACTTATAAAAACTAAAAATAAGACATTCAGCTTATGTATGTGCGCGGTCTATATTCCATCACCTATTAAAATTGATGTTCTGGAACATTTCGTGGAAAATTCCAACAAGGTCATGGCTACAGAGAGCGATACGTTGATAGTGGGTGACTTTAATTTGAATAACATACGATGGGATAATATTGATAGTAATCTTTTTATGACGGCTGAAATTAAGAATTGTTCTATTAATCACTTGTTCACGGAATTCCTTGCGTTAAACAGCCTTGAACAGTTCAATAGTGTTACTAATGTGAATTCTAAGGTCCTCGATCTGGTCCTGACTAATCTGCCTAATGTTGATGTGGTTTTATGCAACGATCCCTTATCCAAAGTAGATATACACCATCCTCCGCTATTACTTAGCCTAAAAATACAGCCAGAGCGAACTTTGACTTCTCATAAACAACCTACACCTAACTACTATAAAGCTGATTATCGAGCTATTCAGGAGGGTATCGATTCCATTGATTGGGCTGCGGTGTTCGACGAAAGTACAACCATTGATGATATGATCGATAACTTTTACTCAAAAATTAGGGATATTATTATCAGACACGTACCATTTTCGCAAAACATAAGATCAAATAGGCGACCACCTTGGTTTACCAAAGATCTTACTAAGCTACTCAGACAAACTTATATACTTAGGATAAGAGTTAAAAAATACAAAAACGCAATGGATAAGATTATTTTATCCTCACTGAAAGACAAATGCCATTATCTCAATAAATCTTGTTATAAAAACTATATTAATACAATAGAAGCAAAAATAAAAACCGACTCGAAACACTTTTGGACATATATTAAACACAAACGCAAAAATAGAAGTACAATACCCGATAAAATGATTTTGGACGATGAGTTAGCATGCAACGGTAACGACATATGTCAGCTGTATGCAAAAAATTTCTCTTCCGTATATACCACCTCGCAGACAACATTAACACCAACCAGCCTGCATCAAAGCGAAAGTTCAAATGTTTTAGGCTCAATAACTCTAACCAAAGAAACTATTGCAAATAAACTGAAAAATCTTGATATCCGCAAAGGGTCCGGTCCAGATGAGCTTCCACCAATATTTTTAGCTAGATGTTACGAATCGTTATCGGTACCCCTCACAATGCTATTTAATCATTCGCTCAAAACAGGATGTTTTCCATCTGCGTGGAAAAGCGCTAAAATTGTTCCTATCTTTAAAAGCGGCCGTAAAAACCAAATACAAAACTACAGGCCAATTTCTATAATTTCAGCGATTCCTAAGGTTTTCGAATCGCTTGTTTATCCATATATTTACAATCATGTTAAAAGTCTTATTGTGCATGAGCAGCATGGATTTTTCCAGGGCAGATCTGCGAACTCAAATTTAATTTCATTCACAGAAAATTTGATTCATCACATGGATAAACGCATTCAAGTCGACGCAGTGTACGCCGATTTCAGCAAGGCTTTTGATAAAGTTGACCATCAGCTCTTAGTCAGGAGGCTTTCTGAACTCGGTGTGTATGGCTCACTCTTGCAATGGTTTGGATCATACCTCAATGATCGTAAGTCTTTTGTAGTCGTAAATGGAGCAAAGTCAGAACAGTTTAATGCTATTTCCGGAGTTCCACAAGGTTCCCATTTGGGTCCTTTACTTTTTAACATATTTATAAACTCAATCACTAAGTGTTTTCTACATTCCAGACCATTTTTATTTGCGGATGACCTCAAATTAACCTTACCCATACAATCTATAAGAGACTCCTATCTACTCCAAAATGATCTGGACAGACTGGCTGCATGGTGCAGGGATAATAACATGAGCTTGAATGTTGCTAAATGTTTACATATAAAATTTACTAGAAACAAAAATGTTATTCGCTCTAATTACTCTATTTGTAACAAGAAACTAGTGGAGGTTTCATGCGTACGTGATTTGGGCGTTCTGTTAGATAATAAATTAACATTTAATAACCATATCGATCATATAATTACAAATTCTAATAAAATGCTGGGGTTTGTATTAAGAAACGTTAAACCTTTTAAGTGTCCGAAAACCAAAATATTACTGTATAACTCTTTAGTTCGTAGTAATTTGGAATACTGCTCGCAGGTGTGGTCACCCCAGTACGAGGTTCATGCAAAAAGAATTGAGCGAGTCCAAAAAAGGTTTGTGTATTACCTTGCGTATCAGGACCATAGAGCTAAGGCGATAAAGTCGTATAAAGACCGGGTTGAATTTTACAAGCTTCAAAGTCTATCTACCCGCAGAAAGGTCTTGGATTTGAGTTTCTTACATAAATTACTCACATCTCAAATAAATACTGATCTTCTATCAAATATACACATAAATGTACCGAGTAGGCTACCTCGCTCACAAACCTATAAGTTATTTAGTGGACCGTTGTATAAAACCAATCTGGGCAGAAACTCTCCCCTAACGAGAGCTATACAACTATATAACTCCCTATGTAGGATAGCAGATTTAGACATTAATTTCGATAATTACAGGAAGTTTAAAATCAAACTCTATAACTATTTTTCAGCACAGGGCTTTTAAGATCATTGGTTGTATTCTCTTTCATCTAACTAATTTTTGATTTGTTTTGTTTGTTATTTATTGTATTGTAATAATGTCAATTTTAATTTTAATTTTTTTTTTATGTATACTCGACAATTATGATGTAAGTTGTGGTTGCCTATAATTGAAGGTACATTTCGTCTTGTTTATCTTGATATTTGTGAAATGTATGAAGTATTTAATGTATCTTTGTTGGCGATCCTTAATTAAATAAATAAATAAATAAATAAACATTTAACGCTTATACGTAAGTAATTTCTTATAGATTTACTCGAAGCTTACGGTGGAGTTATTAAAATATTATATACATAACTAGTTTATATTTATGGTTGCTGTGACCGTTTTTACGGTCATTTATGAATTGTTTCAAGATAATAAAATATTTCTTTCGGATATTTAAAAAATAATTTCTATTGTTTGCTACGACTCTTCTCTTCTAAATGATATCAAAATTAAATTGTCCTACACCATTTTGTAGTATGAATTTTATTATCTAATTAAATTAGAATATAATTAGTGTTTACTCTATGTAGTTATAATCTCTCAGTCTCACTAAGTGCCTAGTTTTGTGGTTACCATATGTATAAGCGGTTAATAATAATGTACTTCTGTTCATCTGTTACGTTATTTTGCCTAAACGGCTAAACCATTTTTGTGCAATCTTGGTTTAAGAGACAGATTGGATCTTGGAGAAGGATATAGGCTACCTTTTATCCAAAAAGTATTTTGAGTTGCGAGTGATACTGCGGGTTAGCAAACACTCATTCATAAGAATGATGATTGATTAATTATAAGTTTTATATGGCGTTTAAGTAGTTTGTATGGCGTATTTTGTTACGATTTATTTTTATGAATAACCCCCTTATTCATAAAATGTTAAAAACGACTTACAAGATTCTTATAGCTATGTTTTGTTTTCTTTTCCCTGTCACAGAATATCACGTGTCAAAACAAGATAATCATACCTATAAGAAGTTTATAAAACGTTTTAATTTTTTATGAAATAGGGTTAATAATAAGATGAATCTATCAACTTGATCAGGAAGGTTGCTAATTAAAAGGTGTAAATGTTACTTGAAACCAACCGCCATTACACTTCCTTGTCAACCGCCGCGATACGTACAGCTTGTAAATTAATTTTATTTACTTAAAATAAGTACCTACTTTAGAATTTCTTGAGTTTTATTTGGGTCTATTGTGTCGGCGAAGACAATTATGGTATTTCACGCCTGCGCCGAACTGATCATGCTTACAAAGTTACAATATAGGGTTAAATATACCCATTTATTTATGACCATAACTATGTTTCAGACGTGCTTATTCATAAATGACATACATAAACATAAAACATGTTTGTGTATGTCATGTTGCTTATTCATAAATGAATCGTAATAAAATGCGTGGAGGACTAATTTTTAAATAAGTATCGTTGCACCTTTTGTATTATTAGTATGTAATATATATTTTTTGTATATTAAAACTAGTGTTGGTAGAAGATTGTATCAATATTTTTTCCGTCTCGAAACTCTACCTCAATACAGTTTTGAATGTATTAAGCTTATAGTCTCAAATAATGGCTCGAGAACTGGATTAGGGCTCGAAGGCTTTTTCTTTTGTAAGAAAGAGATGGCGTTATATATTTTATAGAACGCTATCCCGTTCTTAGTGTGTTGGCCAGTACTAACTGGAGAATCTTGGCATTCCTGCAGCCATCTTTGTTATAGATATAAAATGAACATATTATTGAGGTTATAGACATAACGTAGGCCTTATTATTCGCCCGGATTTACTCAAAATGTAAAGATTATTACAAGCTTGATATTTTATAGTCTACCATACCTAATAAAGGGTTTGAAAAAACTAGTGTTTTTATTTACATGTTCGATATTAATTACGGTGAATAACGAATATAGTCTAGTGATACACTGACACCATTACTGGGCAGCACAAAATGAGTGAAATAGCATTTATCTATCGAAAAATAAAACAATTGATACGCATCTGAAATAAACAACAAAATAACCCATTTAAAAATATAATAAATAATGTACAAATATCCACATTTGTCCGGGAACTAAGCTACACAAAAAGATTAACAACTAATTAATAGTCTTAGCTACATTATATCCGAGCGTCTTGAGATTATACATCACTAAGAAATTATTATGCTTCACATTACAACAAATTTTCAAAAGTCAACCGGAGCATTTTCTAAACAGTATATATGGCAAACTATTTACGTTAAACTTGCACACAATTAAACAAAAATATATTATAGTTTACCTTTATATCTTTTATTTTAAAAAAACTTCATAGACGATGGGTATCGATATCTAATATTAGATTTAGATAAATATCTAAGGTTAAGTATGGTGCTTGCAATAAGTCTACTGAATCGGCTGATACGAAATTATGAGCAAAGTAGCATTAAATAACGATACGAACATTTAAAAATGAAAAAACGTTATTTTTTAATATCGATACCCGCATAGAGATGGGATTAAAAATTAACCATAGACAGAGAATGGACTGAGGCCCAAGTGAGTTTCATTTCACCGACTCCATTTCACGCATAGACCGCGTTCCGCGTGCTGATTCGTGTGATTCAAGACCTTCAGCTATCTTCACCAATCAGAGAGCCGAACGCCGTCGATGCGTAAAATCGAATTGATGTAAAGAAACACACTAGGCCTTCCGATATTATTGAATTTAACTAACCGCTCTTCTGAAAGACAGAAGCGATCGTGCGACCTTTTTTTCATTGAATTAAGGCATCTGCCAAACTGCAGGGCACCCTATCTCTGTCTTGTAGATCTGTAGTCTTGCAAGGCTGTGACGTGGACCAATCAAAATTCCAGAAAAAAAACAACTGGCCACACGCTCGTTTCGTCTCTCTCACACTTTTCTGCCCGTATTTACAGCCGGAGGGGAACGCTAAGTCCATTCTATAAGTAGGTACGGCATAAACCCATATTAAACCCTGCCCACATCAACTCAACAAAGTATTGCCAATGAATTAAGACACTGTAAACAGACGGTGCAAATTATCATAATTATTAATTATTATGGACACGCTAAACAAAACAGGGATATGATTAACGCATTGTATAATTATATCCTTGGAATAAGGTGTTGGCTGCATTCCACGGCAAATCAAGTTTACTGTACGCCTGGTAAGCGGCAGTAGTAGCCTTTGTTGACGCGTTAAAGATACCAGGGGCTGTATTACGATCTGTTATGGCCATCATTTTAGGTTGTGAGAATAGGATAGCGTTATTTTATCTGTAGAGCGGCATCCCTCTCTTTCAATCGCAAAATAATGGCAATAACACGTCATTATACAGTCTCAGAGGTATTAATCATTCATTGCTCGAAGCCATGCTACATTGCTACAATGTGGTGACTGGTTGAATACATTCCACCACACTCTTCACGAGTTAGTTGATATATATCTTCTTTTTTTCGAACCCATTGGTGGGAAGATGTGCAAACTTCGCTAAAGACACTATTTTATATAATTAAATCATAAATATTTTTGTGATATGTAGGAATACACGTAAGGAAGCTTAAATATAAGAATATAACAACAAAATCAGCTTTGGCTATATGCACACCTGCGTCCAATGCAACAAAATATTAAACCCATCCCTATTTCCTTTTCACTAAGAGATAGTTTCGTGAGTATAATCTGACAAAGTATATTTTAAAGAATTACTTTATAAAAGTATACTTATCACTTTTGAATAAAGTTCCAATTCCTTAAATCAATTTGTAATCCCCTTTAAAATGTTAATTATCTCCTTTAAATAGTTAACTCACACTAGGCATGGAATATTTCGCAGAAAGCATGTGAAAAATCATCTGCGATTTTTTTCACACAGCCTGCTCAAGATCGCTTTTCAATTATATAGAATTTTATATATATTTAATCAAAATTCATTGTGTACAAAAAGTAGCGGTTTGCGAAATTTCGCATGTGAAATCTGTGTGAAAAATATTCATAGTGATTTAATTTTCAAATGAAAATGAATGAAAAGTAGCAATAATTTCCATGCCTAGCTCACACAACACGCAGGTGTGCATTAAAACATAACATCTAACTCATCGAGGGTATGGCGGTAGCACCTCCACGACTAAGCCCAGCTCTGCCGCCGGCTCCTCATAGCGGTTTCCTGGCAGTCACCAGCTCCTCACTCACGTTCCACAGCTTGGTCTCCACGTCCTTGTCGAAATTGTACTTAGAGGTATACTCCTCGCAGTTGCGGTAGAACTTTCCAGTCTTACCTTCGATGGTGTGGTCTGTTGCGCAGAATACCACAGTCTCTGAACCCTGGAAGATTGGTTTGGTCATTAATTAATAATTCATTAGTCATTATAATACTAATATGTACTAGTGTTGTCGATCGATAGTCTCTTGTAGATAGTTCACCATAAACTACCTACTAGATATAGAACTCGGCAAACATCTTGAGCGAAGAAGAAAGAGATGGCTAGAACTAGAATTGAGTGACAAAGACAACGCGTACTACGCTGCACCAGCCGTTCCTTTCGTTCATTCTACGTACTATAATACTGACGAAATAATATCAATTAATGTGCAGGACTCGCAATGGCTTATTTGTCATAGCGTCTGATGTATCTAACCAGAAGACTCAGGGTCGTGTCTTGCCCGCAATAGAATTTTTCCTTCACTCAATAGACTAGTCGACTGGTTATTTATCATCTATATTTGTAGTTATTTTTCTTTCAGTTGATTACAAAAAATAAGGCGTACCCTAAACCTAACGTACGGGAATTAAATAATATCAATACAACGCAATCAAATCCGTAAAAAGTAGCTTTTATTTTAATGTAAAGTAATAATACTTACTTGTTTGGACGTCTTCATGAAGAAAAGTATGACAGGCGCCATGAAAATGTAGTGGTACCATTTTATTGAATATCTGAAATATAACAAAAGATTTTACATAAGAACAAGTGGCCGAAGAGCTCCGGTTGTGTTGTAACCAGTAAGAATCAAATAATCCGGACGCTCAAAAAACAAATTAATAAAACCTTACTGAATGATATTACACAATGGAACATCTCTTGTCTTGGCGACCGGAGGTCATTTTCATTACGGGCGTTGCTGATTATATAAATTAATAGTATCTGATGTACTAAAGGGGGCGATAAAGGGTCCAGAGAAAATTGGAGGTGTTGAAGCGGTTTTAGATGTGGTAAAGGTAACAAATTTGGGAGGCGTTAAAAACAATCTCGAATTGGGCGGTAAACGAAATAAGTTTGAGAACCTCTGGTGTACAATCAGACTACAATGTGCATGTCGAGATTAAGCTAATGGGTATGTATAAATTAAGCAAAATCTTTACAATCAATGTACCAGCCCTTGCCCTGGGTGGCAGAATTTGAAATTGTGGGTGCCGATGACAACTTACCATCGAGTGAATGCTTTGCTCTTTCGCCAAATAAAATCATCTACGAGACGCTCCAGCTTAACGACTCAGGGAGAGGTGAGATGTGGTCTATATTTAACATACCTGAACAGGTTCGTAGCACAGAATCCAGGACAGCACAAGTTGACATCAACACCTGTGCTCCTCAGGTTGCAAGCCAGCGCCCTCCCAAAGTACGCATTCATCAGCTTCGAATTACAGTATCCAGGGTTATGGCGGCTACTAACGCCCGTCTTCTTAGCCAATTCAATATCCTTCCTTAAGTTCAAGTCATTAAAGTCGATATTACCGCGTTCGTGCAACGTTGACGACACAATTACTATTCTGTAATTAATATTAAACATTATATTACTATTCTGTTCGATGTTGATAACAAACCAAGACGTAAAAAATATATGATAGTTGTAAATTGTAATGTTACTACACTATCTTGGTAATAGGAAGGCGACGGGGCGTGTTGGATCAACCAGAGTGGGTGACCTACCGACTAAAATCACACAGTGTTTCGCCTCACTGCTTTTTGCTGTGGTTACGGGAGCGAGGTTTCATTCCTCCGGGGTATGTTGTTAGTACCTTGGCCACCGATCTCTGCTCAGAACCGATTTAAACACGTACACGCCCGGCTTAGTGTGACCAATTGTGAAGAGGTAAACTATTACAACTGAGAGAACGGGAACCATACGGATATAACACGTGGATGTTACGCGTATGCTAAGGTGATAGTGATATAACACTAATAATACGTGGACAGGAAACGTACCATATTTATGAGCAGCTATAACTCACATTTACATAAATATATAGTAGCTATGTAGGTATACATGTGTGTGATGTATGCATTACTTAATCGTAAAGATCACTGATTAGACCTACTAAACAGAAGGCATATTGTATTAATGTACAACTCAAAATAATTTAAAATTCTACTAAATCGTTAGAATATCCAAAATAGCTACAAAGTTAAACAAAATAAGGTTTGTAGCGAGTTTGAGTCCCATCACTACAAGCATTTATTTTGACCTTTATCAACATTTTAGGTACATCGCGTAATTAAAACAACGACCGGTTTGTAATTTTTCCAGTGTCATGATTAACCTATGCAGAAACGTTTATATTTTATCAGTCTTATTGAATGAATACATTTTAACCCCCTAAACAACTGACCTTTATTAGGGGGTTCCACCCTTCAAGAATACAGGTGTGATGGTATGTTATGTTTTTAATAGTGTATTATTTTGAGTGCACTATTACGGAAAACACTAATAAATACATAATTAATATTTATTATTCTTCGCACGTAACAAACTATAGATACTTATTACATTTTATCGATTACGCTTTGTTCTATCTATTAGGTTTTTATTTAGATACGAAAACAATGATTACGCTTATTAGTGTGTTTAATAAGACGCAATATATTTTTTCTACAGTTTGATATTCGCTGATTAGAATAATACACCATCATTTCAGCTAAAAGAGGTCCATTGCTGAACAAAAGTCTTCTTCAAAGACTTCTTCAAGGTCCGCCTGCATCTAACAATTCCAAGCAAAACTTTACCAGTGCCCCAAGTCTGCTTAAATCATATTAAAATCATTGACTTATTATTTATCTTCTCGTACTACATTTAAGATATTTAAAAAAAAGACGTGGGTTTAGGATATAAAACGTCTCCGAACTCTTTAAATTTTCGTCAGTTTGTTACGGGTTGGCACAAATACTACTGAATAGATTTTAATTTTGTTATGACTGTAAATTAAACTATATATGCTCCAACTTAAAAACTGGTGAACCTCTTATCTCAATTAATGAAACGGATCGTGAGTTACAGCTTGACCTCTCTGATGTATAGAGACCCATACAAAGAAGAGATCATCACTGTTGGTTATTAAATTATTTTTGGGATGCATTTCTAATCCTAATATTATTATATCTTCAGGTGAGCGAAGCCGCGGGCAAAAGTTATTACAGTTAGTTATTACATATTATTACTGCGCTGTGATTAAAATCGTCATTCAATAACTTGGGAATTGTTGATTTCTGTCCACCTTTCCCAGTGTTTATGCAAATTCATGTCATTCGATATTTCGACACAATTTAAATAGCAGACGCGGGGCCCTGGTCCATACCATTGGTTAGGTTTCTTTCTTCCTATGTGTCGGTTCATTGACTAGGAGAAAAGTAATGAAATTATTATATCTGCTATTTATAGTGGCAGTGCGTATGCAGGTGGCTACCGATACCTGTTTATAGAAAAACACGCATGTTGTTTACACACCGAGGCCAGATGGTCGAGCCAGTGGTTAATAATATATAGTACGAGTTTATTTATCACTAGCTTCTGCCCGCGGCTTCGCTCACGTGAAGCTATAACAGGAGAAAAATGGAAAACCAACATTGATGACCTCTTCTTTGTATGAGCCTCTATACATCAGGGAGGTCAAGCTGTATCTCAGGATTCCTTTAATTAATTGAGATAAGAAGTTCACCAGTTTTTAAGTTGGAGCATATACTTTCTAACAGTGATAATAAAATAAAATTCTATTCAGTAGTTTTTGCTCCAACCCGTAACAAACAGACAAACTGACAAGAATTTTAAAAATTACATTTTCGGATTCGGAGACTTATACATATACACCATAACCCACGTGTTTTTTTTTTAAATATCTTCAATGTACAGACACAGCTATTTTACATTTTTATAATAGTAGAGATTAAACGACTGTAAGCTTCTGTGGGCGTGATGCAATGAAAAGTCGCAGAATATTTAAAACCAAAAAAAGTATGACTTTATGGCCATGCTGAAGTTAAAATAGAACTACTTTTCAACGATTTTATTGCATTATTGTCAGGCAGTATTGAGCCAGGATCTTTGATGGCAAGCAATGCTTGATTTTGAATTCAGGCTTTCGTAATGTGGTTCAATTGGGGTCTGATAATTTACCAATTATCAGACCCCAAGACCAAGACATCTTTTGGGTGGCATCTGTGATGTCTTTTGGGGGATATGTCGTAATCATGGTTAAATACAGGCTATAAAATAATTGAAAATAAATTAAGGTGCTAATTAAAATATTCTCTCAATTTTTAACTATAGAATTGATCATTGATCATATTTAAAAAATGAGAGTACAACAAAACCCTAGTATACCTTATGCTAACATAATGCGATTTTGGAACAAAAAAGGTGTGCTTTAAATAGTTAATACAGAGAATGAAAGCATTTACTTAGTTTCCCTAAGATACTAAGTTCAGTAACTCAAAAATTAAGAGAAAGACATGTTTACATTATACAATACTACACTTTAGAAAGTAAACAAAACACTACCTATTCAAGAACTGCTGTAATTACTCATAATCAACTTTGAAACTTCACACTTTTCTATAAAGTAAAAGTAGGGCAAAGGTATTTGTTAATAATGCCAAACACATGTTAATGAGCTTTCAACATACCTGCTTGGTGTAGCCCTCTTCAAATGTTCCATCAGTAAGTTAGTGAGGTAGAAATGACCCAAATGATTTACGCCTAAGTGTATTTCGAAGCCCTCCTTTGTTTTAAGGTCTTGGTTGAGTGGAACAACAACACCAGCATTGTTGATCAGTACATCTATCTTATTGAAGCCCGCCTTTACTACATCTACAAAGTTCTCTATGGATTCAAAAGAAGCTAAGTCTAGCTGCATGGGGATCTGAAATAATAAAAAGAATTATTGAATGAAATATATAACACTAGCTGCCCATCCTGGCTGCTAATGGGTGGAGAAATCCCTAACTTTTCTCAAAATATTCTACATCCAGAATAATGTACATCCAGAATTATGAATGAATAATTGAAATTGGCCCAGTAATTTTTGAGTTTATTTGTTACATACATACAAATCTTTCCTCTATATAATATTAGTATAGATAACAAACCATCATGCCTGGGTTAGACAGAGGTGTACTTGTGTACTTACAGTTCCCTTCTACTTGTGAAAACTATATGATAATGATGTACAATAGCTTTTTGAATTTTCAGTCTGTTAAAGTATATCTTGGAAGCATGTGCTTAGCATTAATTTGTGGTGTGCAATAAAGAATATTCTGCCTATCTATAATAGAATCCAAATAGCTGTTCTGGAGATATTAGCTCCCATAAAAAGAACATAATTACATAGTTTACCTCTTGATAACATTATTAACATTTGACATTTCATGTGATTTTGAAATTGTTTGTGAGAACCTTTTTTATTAGAATAAAGACTAACTACTACTTCAGATTTAAAACAATATTCTCAAAAATAATGCTAACATGATAGGTATAATGTAATTATTTGAATCCAGATTAACATTATCATAATCTATACTAATATTAGAAATAGGTATAGTTTGTGAGTTTGAATGTTTAGGGATCTCCAGTATTACTGATATGATTTTAAAGATTCTTTCACTGTTAGAAAGGTATATTATCAAGGAGTGCTATTCTTTTTATTTTGGTAAATATATATATTTAAATAGCTGAATTGGTTCAGATGAGGTTGAGCGGATTATTCATAAATTTAAGGAAGAACATACATACATACATCCACACATAATGTCACACCTCTTTCCAGTAGGGGTAGGCATAGACCACAGTCTTCCACTTGCTACAATTCCTACATACCTCTTTCATCCACACTCATAATTTTTTTCATACATGTCCTTTTAAGCATAATACTTTATCTTCAACTTAATATGCAATATCTAAGATTTCTACTTTAAGCACATACATATGTACTTTGTTTTTAAAAATACCATACAGAAAAGGTCTTAAAACATTTAGTGGCATTGGAATGTGAACTTTGTACTGTATGAAATTAAGACTGTCATTACAGAAATTGATAACTGTATTTAAGTATACAAATTTGTGTGCAAATATTGATAAGAATATGGTCAGTATTGATAACCTGTTAAATCATTGGCAATAAACACAATACTGCAATAGATAAGATTAATTACATAAAACTGCATTTCGCTGTTTATAGGTACTTCAGCCATTGCATTTCTTTGCATTTCTATTTTAATGATAAAAAAGTTTCATTGTAATAAAAAAGTTTAACTTATACTCTCCTATGATGACCATACACAATAAGATACCTAATTTGTATTAGTGAAATTAATTTGTTGTGATTTTTTGTAGTACTTAACTACATTAATTCTAAATTGTAGTTATCACAATGATGTTATATATTATTTGGTTCCTATTATGTCTGTCTGATTTTAATTAGTATATCTGCAGGTACCTACCTACTTAACTTTTTTAAGTACCTACCTACTATCATGTGCTCAGTGTGAAATAAAAAAGTTATCCAATTGTTGTATTATTATTGAAACAATAAAATCATAGTACTCACCATCTCGCCACCATTTGGCTGTTCCTTGCGGATCTGAGCGATCGCTTCTTTAGCTTTAGCAATGTCTCTACACGCGAATATCACCCGTCCCTTCCTCTTCACCAAAGCTTTGGCAGTCTCCAGGCCTATACCGCTGTTAGCTCCCGTTATAAGAAAAGTCTTTCCTCTCAAACATGTATTGCTAACACATTTAGCCCAGCTTCTTGCTCTCCATTTACGAATTAAACCTATCGCAACTAAAACTGAGATTGGCACTGCCGCGTACATCACATGAGACGAAACCATAGTTCTTAAAATATATTTATTTTTATCAACCCAAAAACACTATAATATCGTGACAATCCACTTTAAAAATTATACAAAATTATACAACGGCGTATTACCCGTCCGTTTCAGTATCTCGCCAGAAACAAATGTCATAATAATGTCACTCGGTCAAAGGTCAGAGATTGGTTTCGTTCGGAAATTCTAGTATAAAAATTGTGTGATACCATACCTATAAATTCTTGATAATAATATTTGATTTAAATATCGCATTTCATTGATTTATTTATTTTCGATTTTCGCTTTCTGAATTCGTAATTTATTGAGTGACACAAAGTTCTTTGATATTATTATCAAAATTTTTTCAACAGAAAGTTATTTAAATTCATGTATGTTCTTGATAAACATTGTAATAGTATTATCATCAAAACTATCGAGAATAACAGCAGTCTTTTATATGCTATGCTCAACTATGCTGCCATTAATAAAATTGGCGCCAAATACAAACGTCTACCACGGATGACTGATATTTTTAAAGATTTTAGGAGTTACGTGGTGTACTATAAAAATGTTTGTGCAGTTGTGCAGTGTGGTAATACGACATTGAACTTGCGCACGTTTTATCTGAGGTGGTAGATTGCATTTTTATTATTATCAATTACATATTATAATATTTGATTTGATCCATGTGCAAGGCATGATACCTAATTCATGGCACCATCTATTATAGCTATATTCAAAAGTACTGTAGTAAGTAAATTAATACCATTGCCGCACAATAAATACACTCAGTTCGATCGAAATAACTGTTCGTATCTGAGGTTCTCCGCGAGTGGTTTTTCGGTGGTCAATTTTTTATAGAAATTCGGTATAAAAACTATTAGGGTCATAAATGTTTCGCATTCGAGAATATATTACTTATTACTTGATTTTTCCTGTGCGGTCGTTCCGAACTGCTAACTTTAGACAAACATTTACTATAGGTATACCCACCAACCAGACTTTGATGTAGCTTGTTGACAAACTGCCAGAACTTACTAGACTGTCTATCTACATATATTATAATTTGTTGTTTATTAGAATTTTATTTGAATTACCTTTTCTCCACTTTGCAAATATCATGTATTCGTCCGTTGTAAAAAACCTAAGGTACCTAGTTACACATACAGTGCCTTGCCTGCATAAGCTAGGGATATGAAATTTGCTAAAGGCATTCAATTGAAAAATATTGAAATAAAAATAAACTATGACTGTGGTAGAGATTGAGAGGATTGATTCGTAATAAAAACATATGATTAGCTGGGCCGTTTATTTGAAATACATAGGGGACAACTAGATAAAAACTCTGGATTCCAGACTATGAAAAACAATTGATATGGCAACATTATGAATATAATAATGTATGAAAATCTTTAAGGCTTTTACAAGTATTTAATATAGTAGATTAGTTTAAAAAATGTATAAATTATAATATATCATAGAATTATAATATAGAAGAATGTTAATGAGCGTTATTTTTAATACATACATGGGTAACATTTTTATTTTTTTTTGTATCATCCGGCCGTATTTCTTCGACACATTTTCCGAGGTTTTTTATAAAAACAATAATCTTGCCCGGGAAAAGTTTGGTTTGTGAAGCAACTACTTCATTCATATTTCAGAATAGATAGACATATTTCAACTGCGGAAAATGCGCTTCAGAAAATATATATACAAAAGGATGAGGCATTTATTTTTAAAACGCTGATTTTGTTTAGCACTCAAAGAACTAATTATAATGCGACTACCTACAAATGGTCACTTTAGGAACGAATTTCCTCTTTTTATTTGATTGGCAGACACCGAACAAAAGTACTTTAAAGCAACTTTATCAACCAGACCGTAAACTGTAGCTAAACATTAGGATAATCATGTCTTTTAAGTTATTTAACAACGATATAAATAAATACACATACCTACGTACAGTTTATGAGCTTAGCTTTATTAAAGACTGACCCACAGAGTAGGTACATTATACAAATATGGACTGACCTTTTGGAAGAATTTTACCAGCGCGGATTGTCACAGCTGAGGGATTGCACCGTGTATTTTTTGTACGAAAGTGTTGCCAACTTGCCACTTAAATACAGCATTCGTAGGTAGGTAGACTATAGTTCCCGCCAATGGTAATACATGCAATATGGGCATATGGCTGATCGTTTAGCTGAGCCCGATAAATTCAAATTACAATTGGGTTTTCGCAATTTGTACATCTATAACACATTCTAGATTCCTAGCTGTTGTAATTGCGCCATTAACTATACAATAATCACAACTGAGAATTAAAACCTTTGCTTGTACTTAAATCGATATTGTAGCTATCGTCAATTTTGGCCAAAATTGACGATTGATACTATTTTTACGTTCGTTGACCCTACTTTTAACTTCTGTAACGTTTAATGCTCAGTTGTGAATATTGTATAGCTAATGGCGCAATTACTACAGCTATGGATCTAGAATGAGTTATATATGTACAAACCTAATCTAAACCACCGGATTGGACTGGACTACTAATTCGGCTGATTTAAAATCGTTTGAGTGTGATTTGGTTAAACGCACCCAAAATGTCAAAAGATTCGAAATCGAATATAAATATTAGGCTAAAGTTTGCAGGGGAACCGTCCCCTAGAGTCTGTCCTATGTAGGTAAGTACCTACCTAATTATGTTAAACTTTCGTATAAACACGTGATAATGACTGATTTTCTGAAACATTTTAGTCACGACTTTCTGGAATATAGATGCCGTCAAGTCGGTAGATTACGTTACATTCAAGAATAATCGTGTTTGTCTGTTCCTTTTAATAAACACGAAATATTGGCACTAAAATAATGTTAATTAAAAAACTATGTAAGTATAATTTAGGGCAATTAGCACACCGGTTCACTCCATGTCGTAAATGCATAAAAAATTAGAAAGTCTTGATTGATTTTAGTAGAAGTATTGCCCTTATACAAAAGTAGGTACCTATATTGTTCGAAGTTTACAGAGATACCTAGTATTTTATTTTTAATACTGACGATTTTTTTTTATAATTTGTGCCAATTTAAATGTTTCCTTGGAATGTATAGGTTTAGGAATATTTGACACTTGCTTAAACCATGCATAAACATACTGTCCGTTCGCTCTCCAGCCTTTATAATTATATAAGTTGACCGTGTGACATAGTTTTGATCCTTGGATTATTTGGACCACTGTACGTTGCAGTAAATGTAGGCAAGCATCGCATGTATGTAGCTAAAAATATATTATTATTGTTTCGACTGCAGGCTTAACGAATTGTGATTAGGCTTAAATAATATTTTTCAACCATGCAGTGCTAATAGGTAGCAAATTTTCAATCGCAAGTTCATCCTTATTCATTACGTTACCTACACACCTCGCGGATTATCAGCGAACATCGTCAAGTTATTTTAGAAACACAATCTGATCCACAATCCATATAATGATATCTACAAATCCCTCGGACAAATCTTACTTAACGTGTAAAATTTTCTTTAAAAAATAATAATTGAATCATGTATACAGAGTGGCGATTTAATCACCTGCACTGCTTCAACATGGTGTAGTATTGATAACATATAACATATTAGACATAATTTATAATTTGTATCTTTAAGCAATCCCGTTTTAAAGGAGTTGATAATTATTCAAAATTTTCATAAAACGATATGCACCCTGCAGTACGTTGACCTTATGCGGACGGCCCGATCAAGTAGTTGCTTGACTCGCTATCTCTAGATAGTTATTTACCTACAATGAGTTCAACGTCCGCGCTATGTCTTTGACTCATTGCATACAAAATTTAAAAAAACATTTATGGGTAGTATTTCATGATCTGATTCACCTGCTAAAAAGATGCAGGTGAATAAATCGCCACTCTGTATAAAGACTAGGATTGTTTTATTTGCATTTTCTCACTAATCGAACGCATGCATTAAAAGCTTATACGTTTTGTATAAAAACACGTCTTTTTCTGAATAATAAAAAGCATATTACTACATCTCTTAAAAAAAATCTTAAATACATTCCTCTGCGCCAATATTGGCTTTGCAATAAATATAACTATTAAATTTCAACTATTGTCAAATTACAGAAATAATATCTAAATCCTTAGAATAAAAAATGTCAGCAACTTTTTTAACACACGTCACAACGTTATAATTCTCTTAAATTAAATACCTATCTAAGTAACATACAAGTGCACATTCATAGTAACGGGGAAAGTAATTACCTAACAAGTAGATATTTTATAATATAAAATGAGGTATATTTAGGGCACGCTAATAAAAATTATGCTTGTCACTTTTTCGTAGGTAACTTTGTCCAAAAAATCGAATGACCTTTACATTTTATTACAAACACAAATACAAGTAGGTACCTACTTAACATGATGTGAAATTCGATATTTATGTACAGTCGCCAAGTTATCCAAAGCTCGTTAATTTTTGTTTATTACCTTTTGGGGAAATTTGACAGTTTGTGGTAAATAACTTGATGTACTGGCGACTGTAGGTACTAAACTTTATTTTGTACAAAGTTAGAAAAATCTTTTATATAATATAATGTAAGATGCTTTTTATACGCGTCCTAAATATTTAGTGATTGGGCATTAGATGATTCATCGGATGACACAATTTATGAAAATAATGAAGACCATAAATATTTAGTTTTAAGACGCGTTAATACGAGCTAGCATAGTAATAATATATCATATAATTATGAATTAAAATGATCATAATAAACATTTAAGGGCACCATAACACTTTCATTTTATACGAGATTCATATTGGAGATATTTTTTTTAAAATAAACAGGAGGATTGGTATTGGGAATACACGATCACCAAAACCACAATGTTTTTTCAATAATACCACATTCAGTAGACGTTACCTGCCAACCACATCAGCAATCTCTAAGGACCTACATATATAATACTCTCACATGGGAGTCGACAGCTGATGTCGTGATCTGTCTACGCCTACATCTACAGTTGTTACTTTTCCGTCTACTGGAGTACCACTTTCCACTTCACTGTCGGGCATGATAACACACATGAACGATTTCCCACTGGTCACATCCTTAGGATAAATGGTCATCGGTATAAACCTATCGCTTGTACCATCCACGTACGCTCCTAACCTCGAGTAGACTTCAGGGAAATGTTTCTTCAAATTCACTCCTCTACTTTCTAACTCATTGGATATGTTTTGGAAACATATTTGTCTAAATTTGTGCGCTGTTGCTGCGTTCTTTTCGCCCGCGTTACTTATTTTAGAAGTCAGAATAAGAGTTTCTCTATCCTCTGGTGTAGATTTGCTATCTCTTCTATGACGTCTTCTATTCTGTTCTTGTATTGCAGCAGTTACTGTTTTACTAAGACGTAGTTTTGCACATCTTGACACCATCTGCCTTTCCCATTTGACGGCACCTTTCGTCGGCACTTCACTGATAATACACACAGCCACGTACAAAATTACCCTCGTTTCAGGATTGTAAGCTTTACACAATTTGACCACTTCTGTGTACAATTCTACCCCCATTTCGTTCGGCTGTAGGGACGTCCATTTCATAAACTCCGGTTCACTTAAATATTGAAAACCGTGTGTGGTAAACTTTTCAGCCGCTTCGGGACTTGTGAAGAATACTTTGACGACACCTCTCCCGAGGGCCAGGTAGCCTTTATGAGCGATAGTGCTAATTTGATGCAAGGCATCGGCATCTTCTTTAGCCGCTGATATGATCTGTCTGCACAGTGTGCTCGCTCGGGTGTGTAAGCAGACTTTTCTATGTTTCTCCCAGTGTGCCCTCCGGCATTCCTTTGAGCAATACATGGTCGTGCAATTGTGGCAAGTCTTGTAGTGTCGTTTGGCATCTGCTAAAGGCGCTCGGGAAGAACATTTTGGATATTTGCACTTGACGAAAGCATCATCTGTGCTGTTTTCTGTTTGCAAAGAAGCTAGGGAAACCCTGGAATCATGGTGTGTTAAGTGAGCATCATTAGGGCGCAGGGCTGCGGCATCAAGACTGGTGCGGCGGTCGAGGGAGACACTGGCTTGGGCAAAGGGCTCACTTCTCCGGCGAGAGTGCTCGCCTTGCGCCGAACGCGGCCGCCTCGACTCTTGCATTGTGGCAGAATTATCAACTGTATCCTTGCCTGAAATAGTAGAGGTTATCGGTCGTTTAATTTTCAAATTAATTAGAGTATATAAACTTATTTGGCTAAGGAATTGACATCAAATAATTTAGTAAGACTCAGAACCAACATTGCAAAGAACGTCAAGAAATAAAAGGAACAACCATGCCACAAAGGACACTTCATGCTGCCTAAAGAGAACCATTTACATAAATTACCCTATTACAGGATAAGAGACACATCTGTAGGTTAGCATATCAGATAAACAGGCAAATAAAAAAACTATTGCTAAGTGTAGGTAACTGGGCCTAGCAGGTAACTGTTGTAGGTGAGGTAATGTAGATAATAGAAAAATTGGAACGGCTCGGACTTACATATCGTTCCTACCTGGTCGGTCGTGGTCGGGGCTGTCAGTGATGGAACTGCGGCCCTCGCTGGGCGTGCCCAGGAACCTGGACGCGGGGGACGCGCTGCTGTGCCCGCTACTGGCCAGTTGTTCGTACCGAGGACTCTGAGGACCGTATTTAAGACTGGTAGGACTATTTGGGGTCTTGATAAATACCTCGAATTCCTTTTGCGTTCTTAGAATTTTTTACGTGGTTACTTAATAATGATATATTTTTCTGATAAATGTTGCCAGTTTTCTGTATAATATACCTACCTACATTATATTTTTTTAAATTATAATTCGTGTTTATTAATGAAAATTTGTTAGTAGGTACCTACATAAGTATCGATAATTATTCGAGACATCCCTATAGATATTATATCGATTATAAATAATCATAAACTTATTTATGTATGTTTTATCTGTGTTTAATAAAGTCAAAAGTAATGAAACCTATGTACCTTGCCGCCCATCAAATAATAGGGACTCGAAGCCTTCCTAGGGCTGGGCTGAGGCGTGGGTATCCTCGCCGGCTGCGACGGTAACCCCAAGAGCGAGTCCAGCACGTCTTCAAGAGTAGTGGAGCCTGGAGACGGCCGCGTGATACCTAAGTTCAGGGAACGTTGGGAGTCTTGCCAGTCTGGAAGACGGTATCAATGATTTATTAGAATGGAAAAAGGATGGGTGCTGTTGTTGAAGTTGTATGTTTATATAGCGTAGTGGTAGATGGTATTACCTAAGCGGAATCCAATTTATAAAGGCTCGAGATAAATAATAGGTATCGTCTCTTATGAATAAAACTTACCTCATTTTACCTATCACATGCCGGTATCGCGAATTCCCAAGTATGGGAATTGATACAAAGAGAATAGACAAGCGATTTGTATCGAGTTAGGTAAGCTAAACCTCAATAATTTTTGGTTTGGTCATGTGCCTGTTGCGTCAATAAAATTATTGAAAAAGTGCTATAATTAGTTACGAAAAGCTTTGTGAATAATGCCAATAGGTGTCGCTTGATTTTCTCATAAAGCAGTCTTAAATAAATAACATAAACTTAACTCACATTCACAGAAATAAAAATAAAACAAAACATATAAAATAAAAATGAATATATTCAATAATCATTATGATTAAAACGTAACTAAAAGTACAATATTGAAATGATAATAAAGACTATTTCCTAATCTTTTTATTAACATGAACAAGGTACCGAGATTCTAACATACAAATATTATAGCCTAAAACTACGTATTGATAGTACATTTTCTTTTAGGTACTTTATATTTGGAATTTATTATGTTGTAGAGAGCAGTAAAAGCTAAACTCATATTTGGCGCTATGTTAATTAAAATAGGCGGCCATTACAAACTGTCATAGACATTTTTTTTTATTTATAACATAAGTCGTCTATGGTTCGTGACGTTTTCGTAGTTCGGTACGAATTTTAAACGCAAAAAATATTTTTATTTTTTCTAACCTAATCAGAACCTGTATAATTTACTTAGGAGCTTGGCCCCAACATAAATTACGAGGTGATTTAAGTAGAAGGAACATGAAATTTTCTAGATTTCAGACATATACCGTCACTTCTTACCACCACATCATTTTATGGTTCTGATAACTGTTGGCAATATTTAAAAAAATATATAATATCTATAAAATATTATGTGAACAACATAGTTTCTTCTAAGTTATTCGAATATTTTGTGACATTTATTAAAGCCTGTAATTACGAATTTAGAACTGAAATATTTTGAAAGCGGGAAAGATTTAGCACCTAAAATAAAACATAGCAACATAATATTTTATTTACAAAACTATTTATATTAACTAGCCGTTAAACTAATTACTAGAGATTTGCATTAAAATAACCACACAAACAAAAAATAATTTAATCTGTACATCGGACGAAATTATTACTAAAGATATTACTGGTTCATGTCAGATTAATATTGAAATTATAATTATGGCATTATCTAAAACAAAAATATCTTAACTATGACTATTTCATTTATAATCATATATAATAATTGATTTAGGTACCAGAATAATTATTAATGGAAACTTTATTTCCGTAACAATGGATATAAAATTAATAAGATGATAACTTCTTAACAGAAATGCATCAATAGCAAAACATTGCATTATATGTAATAATGTACCTTTCATAATTTTTATGTTAACGATTTCATAGTTTTTGTGATAACACTATAACTTAGCGAGTGTTTTGTTACCAGTATAAATATTGGTAAGCTGCATTTTATATCGACTCACTACTGAGTTGGAATTAAATACAAAGCTGCGTGTGACAACACATAAATAAAAAAAAGCGTCTACAAGCCAGTGCTTTTTCCACAATGCATAAAATTAAAAATACATTTTACACGGATATATTGATATCGGGAGTCCAAAAATAGTGCAAAAATTGACACATATAATAATTAATAATACATTAAAATAATGGTCCTGAGTCTTACACACAGTCTATAAAGCTCTATTACACATAGATTCTCACAAAATGAAATCCTTCAGTCCCGTAAAACTGAACAATTTCATTTCACAAATAACTAAATACACGGAACAGCACAAAAATTAACGCACAGAATATTGACGTAACATAAAAATTAACAAGGTGGACACTGCAGGTTCGAACTCTTAAAACATAAATGCAAATTTCATGATTTTTCGCAACTGTCAAATTTTTTCCGAAGAATTATAAAATCACGGGTTGCGTTCGTCGTGTCGATTATTTTCGGTGCGAGCATGTCCAATGCTGCGTTTGCACGGGAATGTGTCGTGATGGTTTAGCGAAACCTGCAGTGTGTGGCGTGGGGTGGTCACGCTCGCTCACCGGGCGCGGCGCGGTGGTCGAGCCGCAGCGAGGACGGCGGCCGCGGGTGAGGGGGTGGCAGCGCCTCTGACACCACCAGCGGCGTCTGCGGGGACTCCAGCGGCTTCGTACCTGGAATACCAATTGAAATAAATGTAATTAAGGCTGGTCGTTTCGCTGAGCCCGCCAAATTCAAATTACAATAATTGGTTTTTCGCAATTTGTAGGTCTATAACACATTCTAGATTCCTAGCTGTAGTAATTGCGCCATTAGCTATACAATATTCACAACAGAGCATTAAAAATTTGATTAATTAACGTTAAAGAAGCTAAAAGTAGGGTCAATCGTCAATTTTGGCCAAAATTGACGATCGACACTACTTTTAGCTACAATATCGATTTACAAGCAAAGGTGAAAATTCGGTGTACCTAACCAGAAGACGCAGGTTCTATTCCCGCCCGCGAGTCGATTTTTTCCTTCACTAAATAAACACATCTAAGTATGCTACTTCTTTGCCAAAAAATGCCGTTACCTAAACACATAATAAAATTGTAACAGGCCGATGTCTGTACATTATAGATATTGAAGAAAAGCTAATATTTATTAGATAGAGCAACAACAAGGGTATATATTAGGCAAACAATTTTATCTTTAGGTTTGTACGCATATTCCGTAAAAACTACTCCGCGAATTTGGATGCGATTTTCACAGTTCTACTGCTAGAGATCTCACTTAAAATCTAGTGTATATTTGATCTTGATACACCATCTAGAAGTCGGGTTATAGTAAATCCTTTTGGGAAGAAGAAACAAATTATCCTACATTTCCTATTTTTACTAAAGGAGCTCTCAGACTCGTAAAAACGATATATCCAATATTTATACTTACCAACGAAGGAGCTCTCTAGCCAGTACAGTTTCTGACTGGACCTGGGCGAGGGTTGTCTGTCAATGTCACCGTTAGCCGGCTCCAACCCCGAGACGTAGTGCACTATCGCTGACGTCACTTCCTTGATCGATGTTTGGATCTCCTCTGACGCTTTAGACGCCTCAGACGCCTCTGATTTCGGTGTCGACTGGAGTAAGGAAGATGCTAGCCTGGAAAAGAGTTGGTAAATAACGTTGAGTTATTGTGTATGATGTTATTTAACTAGGAAACTCTATTTTACAGAAATGCGCAAATTTTCATCGTAAATCTTTTTTTCATCGTAGGCCTCCCCAAATGCCCTATTTCACCCGTTCCTCAGCTTATCGCATGCAGCTTCTCTGGATAATACATTTATAAACCTAATTTTATACTGATTCAAAAGTTTCTTCTTCCAAACCATTAGATTTGTTTAATTTACTCATATTTTATACATTCTATGTTTTTTAGACTAATTTTTGAGACTAATTGAAACAATAAAATAAAGACAACTGTTGTGTTGTGTGACAATAGAAAACAAAATATCATTCAGCAGATTTTTGGCAGAAGATTATCTTTTAATTTTAAAATAGGAATCTTGATGAATTTTACCTCTCATGTGGTGTTCGCGGGGTGCTGTTGAGTCGCTCTTGACTCCGCCAGCCGAGGTAGGGCTGTCGCGCGCTGAACGAGGACCGCGCAGACGGCGAGCACAAGGGACTGGTGCCCCTGATGCTGCTGCGCGTCGAAGAGCACGGTGACGTCTGCACAATAAACGTAAGAGTTAGAATCGTTCGTTCGTTCGAATATAGGGTTGTGCAACACTACATCTGTTTACAAGGAGGTTTGGTAACTTAAAAGCTTGAGGTAAGTAAGTATTATTTGTTTAGGCCAGTTAGTAGAAGCAGCAGTGGCGTAGCGTGTATTTCTACCACCTAAATGTGCCACCACAAGCTCGACTGCCGAGATACCCAGATTATAATCCCACATTGCACATAGTAGATCGAGATTTTAGTAAATGGTTGGATACAGTTATATGGTCTGACGACTGAGGTATTATCTGACGCTGCAGCCAGGGTTCCCCTCATCATATTATGTGCCGCCCGGTGCCATGGCCCCTTTTGCCCTCCCCACGCTACGCCTATCCGCCTATCCTGACGTTGTAGGCTAAGTACCTAGAATAATTTAAGTGGTTTCTTAGATTTTAATTGACAATATGGGCTTGAAAAACTGTGTCGTTCATTAGTCACCAATGAATTACATTGTCTCAGCCAGGAAGTGTCGTCACGTTTCATTAGCTCGAAATTTTTCCTCATAGATTTAACTAGTACTGGTCATTTTACGGTCGATAGGCCGGTAACCATTAAAATTCAAGCAACACAATCAAGTATCACTACAATTGTCTCGTTTACATAACAAGTATACTTCGGTGAATGAACCGTCACCGTGGAAATAACAGGAGAAGCCGTATGACGTAGCTAGCGAACAAGAGGTCTTAGAAGTAAGACGTAGATTATGTTTGACAGAGGTAGTTGAACTTTTTGAAGTGAAAACTTCTTTAGCGGAGCTGTGCACTTTTTTTTTAATATGGCGCCACACTTTTTGTGTATTTGCCATTGTCAAGTATTAGAGTAAGTAATCAAGTAATCTTTTCAAAGAATATTTCCCATCATGGGATTGTGTTATGGCACCACACTTTTTGTGTTCGCCAGTGTCAAGTATAAGTTCAGTTGCCCCAATAAAACGGTAGAAACTTTATTGAGGCTTTGATGGAGTTTAGGAGTGAACCCAAAAAGTCACGATTTTCAATTTTATATCATTTGTCTACACTCTCACACGTTCACGAACACTTAATGGTTAATTATCCACCATAATTACACATTAAACTTCGGAGAAATTCAAGTTTTGAAAAATTATATAAAATCGACAATGTGCACTTTTCATTTTCCCGCCTAAAACTCAGCTGTGCATTTTTTGTGACGGGAAAATAATGATAAACTCGCGACAGATAAGATCGTAAGACAAAAGTGAAAAAAAAAATGTTTTCTTAGACAGTACAACTGAACATTATCATTTATTGAAGTGAAATTTTCGTTAATATTCAAGTTCTCACTTCTGCCGGCACTTGCGGAGTGCAACCTATTCATTATAGGGCTTAAGCAGAAAGTACACCCACAGTTCACCGGCATGATTAGGTCCCATGCCATGTAATAGGAGGCAAGATTATCCCATTAACTGGGCAGAATTCGAAACTCCGACTAACCAACTGGGTCTTTTAAATCAAATGAGAGAAATCCGCCATTTAGATGCAGCCTCCAGATATACCTCAGCATACTAATACTAACCAAAAAACTAATAAAAGGAATTGCTTTTAAAGGTAAAAGGAATGCCGCCACTATCCCCACGAGTATAATGTAAACGTAAGTATATTATGGGTTGTAATGTAAGGGTCTGATTAGACTCTATAAGCTTTTATTATGCGTGTAGAGTCGTTGCAAACTTCGCCCACGTTCAGAAAACTCATCGTACATGATGTAAAACTCATCATCAACTCCACTGCTGGGATGCTGCTATGGTCCACCACGCTGGTCTCATGCGGGTCGGTCGACTTCACTTAACGAATATCTCTCAATAATATAAAACTCACTTGGTTAGAATTAAGCCGGCTAGTTGACCATCGTCCGAAGCTAGTGGTGTGGGGAGATAACTGTGGCGGTGGCGGCTGCTGGGCCCCGCCGAGGCTGCCCAGCGATGTGGTCTTCGAATTTAGCCCGCTCCAGCGCGCTGCTGAAGCGGACGCGTCAGACAGGCGCTTGCGGAGAAGGAAGCCCTCGCGGGGCGTTGGTGCGTTTTTGTACCTGGAAAGATATATCACAATATACCATCACGCCTGTATTTCCCGAAGGATTAGGCACAGGTGTACAACTTACACCCATACATAACATAATCAACCCATTATACATATGTCCCACTGCTGGGCACGGGTATCCTCTCAATGAGAGGGATTAGGCCCTCTTAACTTTAAAAAAATTTAAAAAAATACGGCCGTTTAGATTAGGATTAGAAATACATCACGCTAGCCTAATGCGGGTTGGCAGACTTCACACGCCGTCGAGAAAATCTCTCAGACGTGCGGTCTTCCAAACGATGTATTCCTTACACCTTTTAAGCGTGTGATAATTAACTATTAATACGCACATACCTTCGAAAAGTCAGAGGTCACTCGAGACCTTTGACTTGGAAGCCCATGGTCATATCACTAGGCTATCACGGCTTCTACATCCATAGTTCGCCAATATGTTTAGGTCTCATGTAATAGCGAGTGAGTCGGGCACGAATTCAAACTCAGAGCAGAGTTCGCAAGTTACTGAGAATTTTATGAAAAAACCCAACAACTTTTTTCTCAACTTGGGAATCAATTCCAGGATTTCTAACGTAGCATTTGCGCTTAGGATTAGTAGACACAGATTTTTGATATACTCGACTATTCAAACAGTAACTGGCAGGAGTTCGATATACCCTTCTAATAATTCGTGTTAGTTAGCATCTATATACACCTACCATTAGAATAAATTAAAACCGACTATATGGGACCATAAAATAACATTGTACAATATGCGTAATGTATCTTAACTATTAAGATGCTAGCGAACAAGAGTGACTAAATTCAATAATAATGATGATCCGTAAGTAGGTTAGCATAAAGTTAATTAATTAATAAAAGGCTAATAAACAAAACACGCATCTAAACGATCAATTAAAACCTTTGAATTAAGGAACAGAGTCAATAGGTTAATTACCTCGTAATTAATTAACAGCAACTGGCTTTCGAAGGATAATACTGCGTAAATTGCAGATTATAGTACTGTAAATGAAATTTCTCTCATCTTTGAAATTTGTTTAGAAATTTATATTGTACTAGCTTTTCCCCGCGACTTCGTCTGCGTGGACTTCAGAATTGGGTCCGATCTAGATAAAAAGTAGCCCTTGTGTTATTAAAAACTATAATCAATCACTGTGCCAAATTTTATCCAGATCCGTTCAGCCGTTCCGGCGTGAAAGAGTAAGAAACATGCATGCATCTTCAAAAACTTCAAAAACTTCAAAAACTGATAAGTTTAGTAGCACCATTTGTCGGAGCTCTAATAGCTTCACATAATCCAATGAGATTTTTTTTAAAGAAGAATGGAAATGTTCGTGATGTATCTTCAGAAACAATGATCCAATATCCACCAACCAAATATATGGGACCAATTCGGAAATATTTTGTATCAGAACAGAAACATGGTTACGATCGGTACAAAAAATAGAGTCGCGTTGAGAATCCTTTTTGAAGTCCTTCAAAAAGGAAAGAGTTCCCTATGTCCAGCAATAAGTTTACTGTTATTGATAAGGACAAAGAAAGGGAGGTCGGACTATTTACATAAGATTTCTGTAACATTTATTGGCTTGACTTATCATCATGGTGACCATGAAGGCAATTCTAGCAGCTTTTGCCTATCACGATCAAGCTCGTTTATAAAAGATTAGCTTAGGTCACATGTAGTCTAGCTGGATTAGAGATTAAATCAGCGTTACATTATCGTGAGCCGGTGAGCGTGAGTGTGCAATTAGACTGTTATGAGGAATAGGTACAGTATATAACCCAGCCATTACCGCATTGTAGCTTATACAGGATGTACACTAAATAGTACGATATATCTACGAGGGTATGATAGCTTATTTCAATTCCTAACAAAACAACAAAATTTAATTGATTACAATTTTTCAAAATTTCGTAGTACTTGCACCTTTTCTGATATTTTTTTAAATCAAACTATTCGTAAGTAGTTACTCTATTCGTTGATATATCTTTTATTTAAAAAAGGATGTGTCTAAGAAATAGAATATTTAAAAAATCTAGGTAGGCATAGTACAACGTTCTGCATTACCGATTACATTCATGCCGCGTAAATTTTTCTGTTGGGAAATGTCACTCGAGTGTCATACCTACGTCAATCTGACAGGTGATCTTCCGGGATCAATGTTTTTGTATGAAAAATTATCAAATTATATCTATTTAATAACTCTTTTAAATCTGTAAGGATCAACGAAAACAATATGGAAAAATAATTATACCAATTGAAGTGGAAAATTAATAACCAATTTGAGTGTCGGTAAATATTAAAATCTTAAATTTTATTCCAATTTGTGTTGATTAAGGGACACTTGTACCAACTTCTTAAATACGTTTTCATTGTATTTAAACACAAAATAACAATAAAAAATTGTGTTATAAAATTTAAAAATATTTAAGAAACTGGTGCAAGTGGCCCTAAATGTCTTACTTGAGACACCATTTACTCAACGAATCTACGTATTTATCTTACACATACATTTACTGTCGTAAACAAAAACAATAGTAACAAACTTGCAGGCAAAAAACTGTTTGTGGCGGAAACTTTTTGGTTTTTGTGTCGTGTAAAAAGTATGGACCTAAGTTTATGCCTTGCAGCATAACTAATTAGCATTACGCGGTAACCGATTTAGATCCGTTCAAACCATAAACCCGGATTTCAAATTTCGAGAGGCGTATTAAAAATAATCACGAACACTAAACTATGTCCGAAGTTCTTCAAAGTACTCGAATAGAGTCGTGCTATAATTGATCGAACGCCTTTCCTAAAGCCTTGGCACGATTTGTACTGAAGCGAGACGTGCTTTTAGGTCTAATGCTCAGCCAATATCGGTCTAGAAAAATGTCGCTATTAGATATGTTTTTTAGAGAGCTCGAAGTGATCATTGGCCGTAATTAGGTAATAACTGCTTAGTTTGTTAACATTAATGTTATATCAAGACATAAGTACATAAGCATACAAAGATGTAGATAGGAAGTCAAGACTAATCTAGTCTGACTTCAAAGTGCCATTTACATTTGTCATTACCCTACATAGCTCAGATAGATGTTGATTGCCCTTTCGATAACCTACAGTCGTCTGGCCTATATGTCAGATAATATGAAAATACTAACTCACTTCTGTGCAATTTCAACCGCTATCCCCGGCTTCGCACGGAGGAGAAATCCCTAACTTTTTTCAAAATAATTTAGCCTATGTTAATCTGGAATATTGTAGCATTCAAATGGTGAAAGATTTTTTTAAGTCCAGTAGTTTTTGAGTTTATTCGTTACATAGGAACAAAGTTTAGTACATACATATACATACATACAAAATTTTCCTCTTTATATTATTAGTATAATTATAACCTTCCTCGATAGATGAACCCAACACAAAACTAAATGGTCAATTCGAACCAGTAGTTCCTGAGATTAGCGCGTTCAACTAAAAAAAACAAACTTCAGCTTTATAATATTAAAATATAAATTACTGAGTAACACTCACCATTCCGGCACATTGAGCTTCTGCAACGATCTCTGGACTCGCAATTCGTGTTCAGAAAGCACGCGGTCAGAATTCTTCTGCAGTTCGTTCTCTGGAGGCTGCAACAAATAAAGCTACGTCACAAATCTCCTCAGGTACACTTCGTCTTAACAACGGAATAAAGAAAAATAATATTGACATTTAAAAAAGCGCATTACATTACAAACATACACACTATCATGCCTGTTTGCCATTAGGTTAGGTAGACACTATAGATAATAAGCGCATTATGTACCAAAAAGACAAATACTAAAATAATAATCACCTACCTAGTTTTAACTTCAAGAACATTGTGTTTTTATAATGGAAATAAGACAAATGGATTTTGGTATAACAATCATAACAACGCCCTTAATATTTTCAATTTTTATTTACAAATTATAACAATTGTAAGAATACAAAACGTTTGGTTTCACCTACTTGATGGTGCGTTAATTACCAATTCTTGCATATCTTCAATGGAATTAGGAGCTAAACGATACACTGCTCCGAAAAATAACGGGTCTGTTTGAGTTTCATTAACTAAATGACTGTCACTTTCACTCAAGTCTTTCATTGACGAAGAATCTATCATGTTTCCTTGAATTTTCATAGTTTGATATATCTTGTAAACGGCGAACCTTGCGTAACCAGTCTCCTCGTCACCAATATCCTCGCATTCCAAATATTGAAGTGTTGTGTCAATACAGTGTGACCGACTTATGACCTCTTCAGTGGAAACTGAAGATTCTTTACTTTGTGCTATTATACTATTAGTCAATTCGCATTCGTTCAGTATTTCAGACCAAGAAGGGAAATATTCTTGATCTTCATTTTTGTCTATGTCGTTAATATCTTCTGGTTCAACAATAACATACTCTTCGGAAGCTGACATCATTATATCAGAAACTCCGTAGATGGAATCATACCAAGATTCGTTACTCTCAAATTCTGGGTTTAAATTAAAACTAACTTTTCGTTGAGATTTCTTCAGAGTAGAAGTAGGTGGTAATAAACTATGTTCATTATCAGTTTGCAGAATTTTATTCTTTTCGAAATCTGCATATCCGGGCACTTCAATATCATTAAATTCAACTAAATCCTTCGGCGATTCTATGAGTGAACCGGAGTTAATATCTGCGACTGAGTCTTGCAAATCCTCTAAGGGTGGCGGAGGTACACTTTTCAATAAACGCGTAAAAAAATCTTGTACTCTTTCGTCATTGCTTTTTGTAGATACAATATCTTTGCTTCTACTAAAATCATTAGTAGAAGATATAATATCTCTACATTGTTTTTCTATCATAGAAACAGCTCTTCTTGGTTCTTTATTAAGCGATCCATTGCTGGTTAATTTAACTCCGTTCCAACTAAAATGCGATTGAGTTGAATTACGTCGTTGCGCATCAAATCTTTTCACGCAGATTTTAGATTTCCACTCTTGATGTTTGAGTTTAAATCCATTTATACTTAAAGAATTCTCATCGTCCGATTCACTTCTAGGTATATCAGGATGTTTTGCGTAATAGAAGTCTCGAGACAGTGGCTTTATGAACATATGTTCCTGCTTAACTTCTTCAAAAGGTTCCATTTCTTCAGTGATCCATACTGTATCCAAACAGTACCAAAATCCATTTCTTTGAAGTACCTCTTCCGTTGTCAGAAGCATAATAGACACCATTTTCACTAAACACTTCACAAGACACGACTTAGAATATAGCTGGCACTTCTCACACTAAAACTCATTACAGAAACTTATATCTATTTAAACATTAGCGCGGTTACCATTTGTTTTTAAAAACATACCTCTAATTAGTTAATCACTGCGTTGTTAGTATATTTACAAAGCAAAAACATGGTTTACTGGATTAGAAAAGTTGATAAAGATTGAATGAATGATTCTATCACAAACTTTTGTAAAAGGGATGGTTCATTGGATTAGAAAATTACCTACATCTAAGACAATTTCAAGGGTGGGTTGAGCTTTTGATCCGTAACTTTTATTAAAGGATGTGTATGTACGTATGTTGGAAGGCTTTAACAATGAACGGATCGGATTATTATTAATCCACAGAAGAATATTTAGTGCGATGATTTCGTTTGGGTAGGGGACTCACCCTGACGTCTGACGAAGCGAGTAGCGCACATGGCCCCAGTAGTCCTACGCTTTCCCAGCAAGTCATGTCCAATAACTGTTCCACGCACGTCCAGCGTCCGCTCAACTCTACACTCGTGTGACGAACTTATAATCGCATCGTGTTGCACCAGTGACTCCGTAATACGTTAGTTACGTAAGTCGTCATATCATATTCGATATGAAACAAATCGTTTCGATACATATAAAGCCGCTACACTACGAGAGCCTTTCTGAGGAAGTGAAAGAAGCAAGCTGCAATATCGAAGCGGAAAGCGTTCGCCAATCAAATCAGAATAACGTTGCTTATTGAACGACAAAATCCAATTACAAGACTGAATCGGAGCGACCGCGGGGCTTCCGAGCTTAAGGTCGCTCTGCGGGCCGGTGCCGGGTCTCGGGCTGGGTCTGGCATGCGGTGTTCGGGTCGGACTTACGCGTCGGCCACTGCGGCACTCTGCATCGTGGGACATAGAGTGGTGTTCGAGAGGGCAGGCGGCCGCGGCGCTGCCTCCCGCCAGACTGAGGCGCGGCGCGTGTCCTTGGCCACCGCGCATGCTCCGCTCACACACCCTTACTATCAGATTCTAGTAGCTACAAACATTATTTTGTCGCGATGACATATTTCTTCTTCGAGTTTCGCTTACTCAGATGAAAATGTCTTTTGTAAGCATGACTTTCACTCACTTTTTTGAACCTACAACAGTACGTTATACATTGCGGTCTTTGGGGTAATAAATTTGATTTATTATTTATAAAAGGAGCGATGTATGTTGGTTTTATCGATAGGCCCAGGGAAGGTAGTCAGCTGTTTGGCACTAGTTCGGAGTTCGTTGAATTGAAGTGGAGCATTTGTTTGAATGTGGGTGTGGCACGCTATGACAGGTTGCCCCTTGTTACCGGGTTGTCAAGTGCCACTCAAGCGTAATTAGACTATTATCATTGATGGCACTGCCATTTTTATACATAAGTACTAGTTCTTGCCCACGGTTTTGTTGTTTACTCACATCCTAAGGATTATAATTATGTATTTGAGACATAAATTAGCCAATGTCCTTTCCCAGGACGCAATCCTTCTCCTTACAGTTATTAATCGAATTCTGTTTAGCGGTTTAGGCGTGAAAAATTAACAAACAAAGAGACAGAGTTAATTCCGCATGTATAGTACTTATTAATATGGATTTATTTTTACGGACATATAGCACCGATATTGTGTACAGGTTTACAAATTATATCTATAGAGACCTAGTTACCTAATTATGATGGAAGATGAAGAAATTCCTTGTATAGATTTATCTTGATAGATCTAATCTAAATAGACATATTATATGGTGTATATGTAGTTTAGCGTTAACCAATAATATTTTCAAAATAGTTTTAGGTATTAGTTATTTTATAGATGTGCTTGAGAGAGATAAAACTACATTATATCGAAATAAATACATAATCATAGGAAATATGCGTAGGATTTAAATATGACTCAATTAAATAATTTTGTGTTTTTTTATTAGGTAGGCATTTTAATTAATTAATTATTGAACAGCAGAACAAACGCGAAAGAATTTTAAAATATTTCGGGTTCTTTATGTTAACTATTTATGTAATAATACATTTGTTGTAAGAAATTGTAATTTTTTGGAAACCGAAAAATATTAATAAACAATCGATTATTTAAGCTTTCGCATCAATTATAGCCACGCATAGTTTATACCTATGCAATAACTTTCTTTCTACAATATTCATAACGTATATACCAAAATTATTAGTACCCAAGTTTATACAGCCCATAAAAATGTTGTACCCAGGGGCGGAACGCAACCGTGACCCGAATTTGGGGCACGTAACATCCTCACGTAAGCACAGGAACCAAATGGGCCGATGTTACAAGTGTCAGAAAGGTTATAACTTATGCATGACACAAATAAAGGAATGGACATGACAGCAATCAGGGGTTTCAAGGTTGTTTCGGTCTAAGTGGATGGATGTAGCCCATTACACCTTTATAGGGGCAAGAATGTGTCCAATAAATTTCCAGATAGGAAGGCAGTAGTAAAGCATTTCCTTCAGTTCATTCAGACGATTTGCAGGAAGACTTAAACAGTATTTTGTCGTGAATTTACCAAGGAGGTTGTAGAATCAAAGACTGTATAAGACCTCTTTTCACTCCGATTATTATTTAATCTTTTAGCGATCTGGCAGTTTATAAAATATTACATAATTCTAAATTTGAATTGAAATTTGGCACACTTGCGCCATTTTGGGACAATAACTACTGTTTTGTTTTCGGATGGCCTTTGTGATAATGTGTTTTATATACCTATTATAGTAGCCGAATGGAGGTTGAATTTAACAAATAAATTTAAATATATGTCCGGCGGGACAGGCTATTCACTAAATAATTAATACTGTAAATGCGTGAGAAACTGTTATGATCGTTTTGTTAATTCCGCTAAAGCATACCTACTTAGTTTGTGTTGTAAAAAACTAGTAAATTAAATTTATTATCTTTGTAAGGGTTAAATTATACCTATTACAAACTCACTGACTTCCTGACTCTGAATGGAACATTTTAATTATGAGTGCGAAGTTCAAATATCGAAAACAAATTCTGTTGCATACCTACATAGTACAAATTTCCTCATTATCTCGTCAGTTAGTTAGTAATTATAAAGTAATTATTAGCAATCCTATCGGAATTTACAAAATCCTTTCTTCGCGGATATAGGTTTTATGGAACTAATTTCAAATCCCTAGGTGTTAGAGCTTCTGAGCTTTGATGTATATTGGATAGATTAAACTTTCTCATTAGTCTACTGGTACTATGTAAGTGCGAATAAAACGGTAGAGGTCTTTGGTTCTAATATCAGGTCGAAAGTGTTATTGTTTTTTTCTATGAAAGACTCAGTAGCAGTTTGGAATAAGGTTTTGTCCCTAGTTAATGGCAATAAATGGCCTTCTACTGGGCACACGGGCCCTAAACATACCGGCGCGGCGAATTGGGAACTGTACTAGAGTGCAATAAATTATTAGTACACATTCTGCCTTAAATGGTGGTTGTATGTATGTTTAATAGATAGGAGATAAACATGAGCTGCTAATTTTAATGCATCTTCGTATATTGTGGCAATTCCCATAAACATAGTCATATTACGCAGCATACCGCACAGTATAAGCATTTATGGTGTAGTGTGCGCGTGTTAATGACAGTACATTTACGTCTTCCTCCCGCTAATAGCCACACTGTGGCTCCTAATTGGCAGTAGCTCGCACCTCGTCAGTCACCTCGTTACATTAGCGTCTCCGTGTGAAAATAAAGAAGCAGGTCAGGTTCGAACGGATATCGGATTAGTCTGGAAATTTCTGCGGGAATCGGGATTAGTTTTGAACTCTCGGGGGTGTCTTTGCTTATCACAAGCCGACGGCGCGTTCATACCTACGTATGAAGATAAATCGTCCTGGCAAAATGGTTTTCATATTTTATTTCCTCAACTTCCTAAACTGCCTAATTAGCCAAGTGGTCCTGAGCGCGACTGCTACGCTAGAGGTCCTGGGTTCGATTCCCAGGCCAAGCAAAGTGTTATTGGGTTTTTCTATGAAATTCCCAGTAGCAGCTCGGAGTTAGGAATTTGTGCCCGGTTAATGGCAATAGGCTCGCCCCCTATTACATGGGACCTAAACATACCGGCGAACTGTGGGTGTATATTAGTATGCCTCTGCCTAACCCTTCAGGGAATACAAGCGTGATGGTATGTATATTTTATTTCCGGGAAATTTACGTACCTATCCATGATTTTGATATCATCATCAGACAACAGAGGTCTATTGCTGAAATAAAGCTTCTCCTATAGACATCCACAAGCTCAGGTTTTATGCTCCCTGTATCCACCGACTCCCACCGACCTTTACCAAGTCATCTGTCCGTCTTGAATTTGATATAATATGTATAACTGGTAAATAAATGAAAATTGATGATATATGGTCAAAGTTAAGTTAAGTCAGATCAGATCTCCACGATATTATTCTCACATCATACCTAGTCTTCTTAAAATTTTAAGTTACTCAATAGTAGGTATAAGTACTTTTTAGTCCGACCGAATACATTTTTTTGCGTTTTCACATTGGATAAAGCTATCGAACGTCCTTATGATGCAGTCATCATACTTACTCGATTTTAAAAGTAACATAAGGAGCAGAGTAAACATACTGTAACAAAACAGGCTTAGCCTGAAGCTAGATGACGTCACGCAACTGGTATGGCTCACCTTAGATCGCTCTACTAAATCCCTACACAATCTCTCCAGATACTAAATTATCCGTTTAAAGAACATGAAAGATAAATGATGAAGAATATCGTGAATGTTCAAAGAAAATCATTTGTTTTTCTTAACATTTTAGCAAACCTGTAAGTTAAACATAGACACAGCCAAAACAGAGAGAGGTTATTAAACCATTGTTAAAACATTCAACGATTCAACGATTTTTGGTACCTATCTGATTCGTAATAGATTCAACACGTGCATTTAAATTTTATTTAAGTATCTAATACAAATATCATGTTTGCCATACGTAAAATATGCGCTTTTTTAAGTGACGGATAAAAGCTCTCTAAGTATATCTGTGATCATACAATACCTACGTGGAAATTTTTCATCGATTGAGATTTGAGATCCACTTGATCGTTTAATTTTTTTAACAAGATTATGGAACAAAAGTTGCTGTTGAAAATTTAATTGACAGCATTTATAATGCTACTAGCTTCTGCTCGCGGCTTCGACCCCATGGAATTCGGTCTGTCATCACATCCCACGGGTACGGGATATAAAGTATCCTATGTCCGTCTCCTGGTTCTAAGCTACCTCTCCACCAATTTTCAGCCAAATCGGTTTAGCCGTTCTTTAGTTATAAACTAACACGACTTTCTTTTATATATATAGATATGCTATGGATTGATTAGTTTTTCTATAACTGTACGACACTGATGATATTTATTAGTGTGTACATATTTTACGCATTTCTTTGCGGATTTTGAAACATTTTGATTTTATAGTTTTATTTTTTCTATAGCTTTTCGCCTGCGGTTCCAATGGCATTGCCTTGTTTCCAATGGTCATAGCGTAATTCTTAGTAGCTTGAAAACAATTCCTCATGAATCACTTTATCCATTGGTGACAACCGTATGAAAAGCCGTTTAGTAGTTTTTGAGTTTATCACGAACTGGTGTCTGACCATCAGTTCTGAATATACCAACATGTCAAAATCCTTGAAGCCCATTTTCTTTTTATAAGAAAACATAACATACCATTACGCCTGTATTACCCGAAGGGTTAGGCAGAGGCGTACTAATGTACACCCACAGTTCACCGGTATGTTTAGGTCCCATTTAATAGGGGGCGAGCCTATTGCCATTAACCGGGCACAAATTCCTAACTCCGAGCTGCTACTAGGAATTTCATAGAAAAACCCAATAAATTTGCTCGACTTGGGAATCGGACCCAGGACCTTCTAGCATAGCAGTCGCGCTCAGGACCACTTGGCTAATGAGGCAGTTCTAAGAAAATATTCTATAATATAATATCTAAGCGGTGTAGATCGTTTTCTTCTGCCCAAAGCTTATACCGCTAGGAATAGATTGACCTTACAATCGCTCCAGTTAAACTTAATGGATTACTGACAGACAAGTAAATGTCAAGAGCTTATCAAGTAGAAGGTTATGTATTAGAATTTCATAATAATTCGAATATTGTACTTAACCTTTAGGTGAACTGAAGTTGTGCTTATAAATATTTAATCTAGAACTCTTTATCATCATTATCAGTTTGACATTTATTATGAAGAAGTGGTACTTATAGGTACTAACTACAGTAATTTTAATCAACTTAATTATTTTTTAATCACATTATTTAAAGGGAGGGGGGGGGGCTTTAAATAAATGTGATTAAAAAATTATTCACCATGTTAAGATTAAGGTAGTGAATGTTTTTTAACTTTAATAGATTACTCACCTAACACCTTAGGTATCTTACATGTATAAGTATTATTACTTATATTGAAGCGAAGGTAACCTAATGCCTAGGGCGTCGGACCAGCGATCATGTTACGTATTATGTGTAGGTATATAAATGGTTAACTGCATCATTAGCCAAGTTGTCCTGAGCGCGAGTGCTACGCTAGAGGTCCTGGGTTCGATTCGCCCGCGGTTTCACCCTCGTTGACCCGTTCCTAATAGCTTGAATCTTCAATCACTTGACACTGCAAACCTACCTGAGAGATTTTCTCAACGGCGGGTGTCGTCTGTCAACCCAAACTAGGCCAGTGTGGCCAGTCTAACCTAAACTTTTTCATTCAGAGGGGACACCCGTGGAACAGCAAATAGGTTAAGGATGAGGCTACAATACAATCATCACATTTGAATAATATTCATCCTTGAAGTAATAATTTAAACCTCATCCAGTTATTAACTAAGGGCCACTTGCACCAACTTCTTAAATATATTTAAATTGTATTTAAACACAAATTTACTATGAAAAATTGTGTTTAAATGCAATTTAAACACATTTAAAAAGTTGGTGCAAGTGGGCCTAAGTTTCATTTTGACAATGATCTGTCAAAGTTAGCCGGTCTCATATAGCAGTGTTGCCACACTAAACCGTTGCGGTTACCCGCATCCCGCATTAATACCACTTTGCGTAATCCGTTCAAACTTTGCTTATACCTCAGTTAATCTACAAAGTTAGGATTTGTAGGCCGCTGAATTATAAATTATTTCAAAATGATTAGCTTTCTCCAAGTGATTTTATAACGACGATCTTAAGCTTTATAAATACCTAGTACAAAATACATGACATACCATCAAGCTTGTAATATTCCCCGAAGGGTTAGGGAGAGATGTGTGTTTAGGTCCCATATAATACCATTGCCTATTACCATTCACCAGGCCCAATTCCAAACTCCGAGCTGCTACTGAGAATTTTATAAAAAACCCTACAAGACTTTTTTTTACTTGACGTAAGAATCGAATCTAGGACCTCACAACCAGTAGCCTAACTTGCGGCAACAAGACCAATGAGCAGCACATCAATACAATAACTTCAAACTTTTATTACTTGGATCGTCCCTGGCGGTCTAGCGTAAGGCTATCAAGATTTTTTTTAAAAGGTGGTTAAGTATATTGAAAAATCCAATAATACATAATATATCAGTTAATTTAAGTGAATCATGTAGATGTAGGGTAATAATTTATATTATTCACAAATCAAAATTAAATAACTGCTGCGATAAGTCTTCCTGAAGTGAACGTTTCAAGCATATGACGTGAGCTAGTACCGGCAAATAGTAAGAGATGGCGCTACTGTGACCGTTTTAAATCTCAGGTTTTTATAAACCACGGCTTTATTGTTTGGCATAGAATAAACGCAAAAATATGGAGATTTATTAAATAGGTACTTAATTAAATTAACATAGGTATACCCAAGAAACATTAGCAACAATTAAAGACGAAGAATAAAATTAAGTTAGTAGGTATATAATTAAAAACAAAAATAATTAAACTGCATACCTACTTAGGTATGTAGTTTAATTATTTTTTTTAACTGCCTCATTAGGCTAGTGAGTGGTCCTGAGCGTGACTGCTACGCTAGAGGTCTTGGGTTCGATTCCCAGGTCGAGCAGTGTTATTGGGTTATTCTATGAAATTCCCAGTAGCAGCTCAGAGTTTGGAAGTTGTGCCCGGTTAATGGCAATAGGCTCGCCCCATTACATGGGACCTAAACATATCGGCGAACTGTGGGTGTACATTAAGTACGCCTCTGCCAAACCCTTCGGGGAATAAAGGCGTGATGGTATGTTTTTTTAATGTTTTATACCTACTTAGGTAGGTATTTGTCTAAATATTCTACAGTACACTGAAATATTGTCTTATTTTTGACACATCAACCTGAAATAAGAATTTCGTGACTTGCATATTTGTTTACCAATAAAACTGACAACCGGCTTGGCGACTCGTATGTAAACAACACATTATGTAGAAACCGTATTTATTTTTATCTAGCCCTACTTCGTAACGATAATTTTCATTTTCCTTCGTTCGAATGCGCTGGCTGTATGCCAACGTTACACGTGCACTTTTCTTTATTTATATATATTTTTATTCATACCGACGCGACGCGTCACGCGACTGCTTGTCTATGCGTGGATGATAAATGGCCGGTTAAAGTTTCGAAATTGGTGTGTTCTATTTTTAAAACTTTGAATTTATTTCTTTTTTGTTTGGTATAGAATTATGCGGATTAAAAAAAATTCTTTTTGTATTGTGGCACTATTTAAAAAATATTTTATGTAAAATAAGGAATTAAATTTAATCTTCTTGGGTTAGCTTCTGATATAACTATGGAGTCACTCAGTCAGATGTCGTTGGATATAAGAATTTCTCACGAAGCGACAGACAGCCGCAACGTGATTTCTGAGAAATACGTAGTTATATAATAAACTAAGGATAAACTTGCTATTCAGGGATGCTGACTGCAACCTTTTTTTTATGTTATGTAAGTATATGACAATAAACTTTACTAAACGCAGGGTTAGACAGAGCTGGACCTACTAATGTTCCCACACATCGGCAAGCCTATTACGATTAACTGGGAACAGTTAGCGACTGAGGATTTCATAGAAAATCGCAATAAAACTGCTCGACCTGAGAATATAACCCAATACCTCTAGTAGTCGCGCTTACGACCCGACCACTAGACTAATTAGCCAGTTATTTAATGAGGAGTTACCGAGTTACTACTTTCTTATAGTCTTAATTAATAAATCTTTTTATTTAATTAAATGAATTGAATGCATAACAAAGTAACATAATAATTATCTCGTAATAGTTCATGCATACACGTGGTTATTTGCTTTAATAAGTATGCATTGCTCCACATTTTAAAAAAAAAGAAAGAAGGAAGAAAGAATTATGTTTATTAGTCCAAAGCAAAGAAAAACAAACAATTTTGACGACCTCTGTGGTTTAGTGGTTCGAGTACCGGACTGCTGACCATGAGGTCGTGGGTTCGATTCCCACAGAACACAAAAATGTATGTGATGAATATAAGTGTATGTGTTCGTCTGGGTGTTTCTTATGTATTATAAGTATGTATTTACAAAAAAAAAGTATATAAGTATTATATCCATTGTCTAGTACCCATAGTACAAGCTCTGCTTAGTTTGGGACTAGATGGTGCTGTGTAAAAATGTCCGAGAATATTTTTTTATTTTTTTTTATTTTTTAAAGTAAGTAGTGGTGCGGAGTGGTTCCATATTGTTTCTCGTTCCCACCAATTATGCATCCAGGTTCAGATATTGTTACGTCTAGGTACTGGACCCTATTTTTTCACCAGTAAATAGAGTCAGTGCCTTTGTGTTGTGAAAAAAGTCAAGCCTGATGCAATTTTAGATTTGTACCCAAAATTTTTATACCATCATAACGTACCATTACGCCTGTATCACACAAATCCGAGGAGCTACTGAGAATTTCATAGAGAAAACCTATAGCCATTTGCTCCACCTGGGAATCGAATCCGAGACCTCAAACGTAGCTGTGACTAATGAAGCAGTAAAATCTAAATGTTAATTATAAATCATAGTCACAGTAAGCCGTAAAAGTCATTTACAAATGCTAATAATGTTACGAAAGAGACATAATAACTGTTTATTTAAAAACAGAAATAACACAACGTAGGTATGTTCACGGTGAGTAATTTCACTTTATCTACATCGTACATCGTTCATTCGTTCTGCAGTAAAGTTTAAAAGCCGTGTAATGTTTCAGCTTATCACACGCTATCCATTGAGGCCGAAGACTAAAGAAGAATTAAATGAAATTAAACGAAAACCGGCTATTGTTCAATTAAAAGTTCAAATACCCGCTTTTGTATTTATATAACCTGTAGAGAAGTAGAAGACAGTTTATGTAATGTAAAAAAATATAAATATGTGATTTTTATTTAGCCTCTTTTGTGTCCTACTGATGAGAATACCATTATCTATACTAATATATAAAGCTGAAGAGTTTGTTTGTTTGTTTGTTTGATTGTTTGTTTGTTTGTTTGTTTGTTTGCTTGAACGCGCTAATCTCAGGAACTACTGGTTCGATTTGAAAAATTCTTTCAGTGTTAGATAGCTCATTTATCGAGGAAGGCTATAGGCTATATATCATCACGCTAAGACCAATAGGAGCGGAGCATCAATGAAGAATGTTTCAAAATCGGGATTTTTCCTTTTGAGAGCTTCCGATGCATGCGCTGCGTAAACGGTTAAAGTTTCGCAAAAATCATATATGAAAGAATTGTTCCGCTTTAAAAGTTCTAAAAAAAAGTCCGCGACAGCATATGTCTATCTTTTAAGGTTGGCTCACTATAACCGTTTTTATGCTAACTTTGTTCTAAAATTCGTTTTTTTTTTTCTTTTGAGAGCTTCCGATGCGTGCGCTGCGTAAACGGTTAAAGTTTCGCAAAAATCATATATAACAGAATTGTTCCTCTTTAAAAGTTTAAAAAAAAAGTCCGCGACAGCATATGTCTATCTTTTAAGGTTGGCTCACTATAACCTTTTTTATGCTAACTTTGTTCTAAAATTCCAAATGCATTTAGAGCATCAGCCTTTAGAGCGTTTGTTTTGTATCCGTGTGGACCGAGCTTGGGTCCGCTCGGACCCAACAAACGCTCTAAAGGACATATCCTCATTTAGCGTTCTTTTATTATTCATGTTCCCGTGACATATTTTACTAAAGTTCCGCTCGGATAGGTACTCAATACTCAATTATCAACTAACAATATTGGCTATATCTTGAAGTGAGCTTCAATCAAAACATACTACAAGCCGCTGAACGGGATCATCATCTTCTTACCACCTGCCAAGTTTGCTTGAACTTGAACGCGATAATCTCAGGAACTATTGGTCCGATTAGAAAAAATCTTTCGGTGTTAGATAGTCCATTTATTGAGGAAGGCTATAGGCTATCATCCTGCTAAGACTAAGTAACTATTCCACGCGGACGAAGTCGCGGGCGGAAGCTAGTTAAAATATAAAAGAGCGCCTCTACGGCCTTTACGGTGCTACGAAGTTCGTAGCAATTTCGTAGACTGCAAAAATAACTCGATTGACTGCTACGAATTGAGTGAAGAACGAGTGATTGAAAAATATCCCAACAGTCTCTAAATAAAGTATAATTTATGGATGTCTGCGCGCTGATGTAACTAAAACCCGTACGGAAAGTACGGGTAACTTACATGGTCTGGGTATAATCGCTTGATAATATTATTATTTTTTGTGGATTGTTCCATGTTTAAAATTTTGCACTCTTTAAATGCGCTGCATAGGGGTTTTATTTAAATACTTATTGTATATACAGTGTCCACGTTTCCTTGAATCTAACTCTTAGAATTTTGGCGCTGTTCTCGAATTTATTAATTCAATATTCAGCTGCAGGTTTTCATTTAAAAATGAAACACGGTGTTTAAAGGTTATCAATATATAATGTTGCAACAGAAATGGTTTCAAGATAAGAGAACAAAAGATCTGTACATTGGAATAATGAACGAATACCTTTGTATTTTAACGATTTATCTTGAAATACTTCAACTGACGTATTAAGGCGACGCAATAGTACCTATCTTAGTAAAAAGTATGCTTTACATATCAGCTTGTAAATATTCCTTAGTAAGTAAACATGTTCATGGTCATTGATAAAACATATGGACTGTGACAATTTGGACTGCCAAGTAATAAGTAGATCTCGAGTTCGAATCCAAGACACGGTAAGGCACCTCTAACTTAAATTCGCGTATTTAATTAATTAATAATTATTATCGCTCACTTATAGCGGTGAAGAATTGAAGTTTCCTCACAATGTTTTCCATTGTGACGACACTTCTCGACGGCGCGACGGAGTGTGAATTCTGCCAATCCACTTTAGGCTAGCTTACCGGACTATGGCCTAACCGACCTGAACCAGAGAGGAGACCCGTACCCAGTACTGGGACAGTGAACGGATTGATGATGAAGGGAAGCTGAGCGGTAAACGTGTTCAGAGGTGTTAATGGCAGGAGGAACCCACACAGAAACGTACTGGAGATCAATTTGTGTGACACAAACATAAGGTCTAAGTATGTTGCGGTAAAAAAAATAAAACTGTCCCTACCATTGACCTATACACAACAAAACATAGACACCTAATCTAGACATATCCTGCCATCTGTCCGTACCAATCTAGCGTAAGTGGTGGCCGCGGCGATCGCATAAATTGGATCAAATTGACCGCTAGCTGTATAACTGAACAATTTGTTAACTAAATCCCCCACGGTCTAACGATAACTGATGGCCGTCCAAATAGAATGCCCGTGGATTCTTTCGAATGGAATCGCTCGTGAAGTTGATCGGTATGCTGGTGTTGCCCGTATAAGGGTTCATGGCGCCTGTTAGATTAGTATTAATAAAAATGATGATTGTAATCTTTAAAACGTTGATTTAATTGATTCATACTGAGTCACATCACTACTAGTGTGAGGGACGATTTACGTGCAGAATTCGATATGCAGAATTTGATCCGTATGACATCTGTCATACAGTTTGGCGCGCGATTCAGATGGTGTTTTTTTTTAAATAAAATGAAATTAAAGGCCTAGTTATAATTTACAAAATGCGTAATACACACTATAATTATTTTTAACTCTGTTTGTTGAATAATTCTAAAATATGAATTGTGTTGTTTGTAAATAAACACGTTTCCTTTTACTGGGCCATTAACATAATTATCTGTCATCGCAACAATACCCTTGTGAAGTTGTTAAAAGTTAGAGTAAACATGGCGGGCGGTGCGTCTTCGTTATATAAAAATAGATAACGTGGCCCGTCATTATATTTCAGTTTGAAACAAACTGAGTATTATGATCATTATTGGTAGATCTTATAAAAAATATATTTTTCTACAAGACTTTTGATTAAGTAAGTACAGTTGACTCTCGTTAATTCAAACCTGCGATAATTCGAACCTCTCTATAATTCAAAGTGATCACGAGTTCCCTACAAAATCTCTTTATATTTCGAACTAAATCAATTAATTTTCATACACTTGGTAATTCGAACGAAAAAATCATTGCTATATAACAAAACGACGCGTTAATTCGAACTTATCGGCGTCCAACACTCGACAATTCAAAGTTGCAGAGAAAAGAGGCGGAATATACTACTAATACTTATGGATGATGAAGAACCAGTAATAGAACCATTAGTTGACATCAGCGGTGTGAGTTTTTCTGACTTTGTTCAAGTGGATGAAGATGTTGCTGTCTCAGGTTCACTAACCGATGGCGAAATTTTATCTGCGACAGATACGAAAAGTATCGATGAAGACGTGGACGATACATCAGAACCTTTGGCAGAGGTGTCAGTTAAGGAAGCAAGATCCTCATTTGATACCTTACAAAGCTTCTGTCTACAAAACGAAAGTGATGAAAAAGCATTTCAGGCACTTTTTCTCTTAAAAAAAGTTATTGAGCAGTCTGAGCAGCAGCAATGTGCTTTGAAGCAAACCAGTATAACAGAGTTCTTTCGAAAGATTAATTAATTCACATTATGAATACATGTATGTACACGAATGTACCTCTAAACTTTTGTCATTGTTATAGAATAGCAGTTAATAAATAATAATTGATCAACACTTAATAATTCGAAGTTTTATTTATTTTCTCTCACAAATTTCGAACCATTTGATATTTCAAACACTCGATAATTCGTAATATTTTAAGAGTCCCTCGAGTTTCGAATTAACGAGAGTCGACTATGTATGCTTATAATCGTTTTCCTGTAAGCTGACTTAACTGGAGCATTTCTGCCTATTAAAAAAATGTGTACGTAGTAGATTACCTAATGTGATGGAAGTTGTTTAATATAAACAATAAACGTCTATATATATCAACTTATTTTTAGATGAAACGCAAATTTGGCACGATTTTCATTTGCATTGCCACATGCTAATACTTTTTTAATTTCTCGGTCATTTTATGACTTTGTTATTTGAGGAACTGTTTTATAAAAATACCACTAAGCTCCAAATAAAATAGGTCGGAGAGCAAATAAAGCACTGATGACGTAGGTACCTAAGCTTTCAGAGACCAAAGAAAGTTGAACAACTCAAAAGTTATTTCAGCTAACATATAAACATAATGTAATAATGGCTATTGTGTGCTTACATGAACATATTATAAATGTGCACTAACACTTGTATAATTTACAACACAAATCATTATTTTATCTTTGCATAAATATAAAATATATTGATCGCGATTTTACTGTACTTTTAAATTGAAATCACAATAGCGCCAGCCCTTTATTGAATTTGTATGTGTGCAATTCCACGACAAATGCAGAATAGAATACCCGTTATAAAGCGAAAAGCAGATTAACTGGCAACAATAACTATTATACAGTTGTCGCTAGCTTTCCCGCAAGCTCGTACCAAGCCTTTATTCCTCATATGGCAGAAGGCGGATTGAAAAGCGTATCCTTTCAATGCAGCCTGCCTTAGCCTCAGGAATGAAAGAGCGCTGAAATGAACGCTCCTGAATGGCTAATGCCTCGCCCAGATGAATGGATGCAGGCAGGGTTGCCATGCTATTTTTAAAAAGTGCAAGCTGATAACTGTCTGCTTAAAATATTAACTATAACCAATTGCTTGTTGAGATTCAATAGTTCGCTACAAATATGTAGATTCCTATATTAAGATATAAGTAAAAAATCTAGATTGTGCAGTACTTCTGCTGTTGAATAATTGAATTAGTTTTTTTTAAATACGTTGCCCAGGGATAGGATTTTCTTGTGTATTGTCGGTGCTTTTATGAACACTAATTCTCAAAGATACCCAGATACGGAACAACTACCTACCTGTAGATCGTACAATTATGTGCTCTATGTGGGGATCGAACCCACAACACGTGGCGCAGAAACCGATCGCTCAGTCGCTACGCAAAACATGTCGACAGAATCTAATGATGTGCCTAAGTAGTCTAAACGGAAATGAGGTTGTGGATTGTAGATATAATATTGTAGAAAATAAACTGGTGACCCTAGTTGCATAGCTTCAAGACACGAGGATATCATCAGTTTGAAGTGTCGGTGACCTCTTTCTTGCTTCAAATATAACTCAACGTGATAATTTTGCGGAATTGTGCGTTCAAGAAAATCACTGCAACGAATTGCACAATTTGCACGTGGGTGAAAATAGCAAGTGGCCTCGTTTTGAAGATAAAATATATCTATGATAAACGGAAACTGTTTATAAAATAAATACATTAGACTCATATTCACACAAAAATAAATATTATGGTGTTAACCTTCACTATAACCGAGTCAAACACTTGTCGTTATATTTCGAATTTCAAACGATACATTGAGTGAAAAAAGGAATATTTTTTTACAAAATTTCACAAAACGTACATTGTTTTTTTCCCGCAAAATCATATCATGACGTTCATAACGTTTTAATTCAATAACGCGTAAATTTCTTGCCCTCTAAAAGGTATCAGTTTGATGTTACATTACCTGTTCCTTTTGCGTACATAATCGAATTAAAGATCACTCAATAATGAGCTAATTCAATTACCTGTGCACGCTGTGACTGTTGAATTAAAAAAATTACCCATCATCTGTGAAACGTAGGCGGGAAGCGTTAATGGAAGATTGGTTTGTATTTACCTGAAACAAATAGAAATTGAAAATTAGTAAGTATTAGAAACTTTGTTCTCTTCAAATGTAGATTCTACTATTTGATGGAAGAATTTATGAACCTTTAAAAAAATGGCGCGTAGTTTTTACTCTGTTTTACTGCAATATAATGTCGCCATTTTGTTTTCTAAAATTCCATGCTACTATTTAAATTAAGAATTACCTAAATCGTCGTAAATTATTAAATTAAGATTGATTTATATTCATTTTGATGATAGCAAAATCCAAAATAAACAATTCCATGAACAAATCTATTTTGGTAATCTTGAAGGGCTAAAAAATAAGGAAATTACGATCCGAATCGAGAGTACTGGAGCGAGCGTTGATGCCACGAAGTAATCGAATACTTCCTTTCTCGACGCATCATTTTCTACGTAGCTAATGACTGTGGTGGTGCTTATTATAGTAGGTACTTCGAAACTCGAATGGGTTGGTTGTAAATTTTCTGAGTCTGATTCTGCTTTTGTTAAAGTTAACAAGTTTGTAAGCTTTCAAAGTCCATTTAGATTGATAACAATAAATCAACCAGTTTTCATATTTTAGCGGAACTTCATTGGGTCATTCTTGCATGGATCGAATATTATTAAACATAACTATGAATTACAGCCTCATTAGCGTTGTAGTCCTGAGTGCAACTGCTAAGCTAGAGGTGCTGAGTTCAATCACCCGGTCGACCAAAGTGTTATTAGGTTTTTCTATTAATTTCTCAGTAGCAGCTTCGGAGTTTGGAATTTCTGCCATGGCAATAGACTCGCAATAAAATGGCATAATAAAACTATGGGTGTACATTAGTACCTACGCCTCTGCCTAACCCTTCGGGGTATACAGGCTTGATGGTATGTTATATTAGGAATTATCATACCTACATGCCTAAAATGTGGTCTGCCTACTTTGTAATGGAAGATGTATTATATTTTTTGGTTAATTTATGACCTGGTAATTTAGACCTTAGTTCAAGTCTTTTTTGCCCCAGTAAAATGCTGGAAAATTTATTAAGGCTTCGACGGAGTTTAGGAGTGAACACGTAAAGTCACAACTTTCAATTTTATGCCTAATTTGCCTCCACACGACAAAACTACCCATTAAACTCCCGAACAGGCAACGTGCAGTTTACATTTTCCCGCCTAAACTCGAAGATGTACCACATTCGTATTTTTTACCAATAGGGCGTAAGTTTCGTAAGAAAAGTTGTTGAGTACGACGTGTAAAATCAACCCTATGACTGGTGTTGAAGGCTGAATACGCACTCTGTATAAAACATAGGTAACCACCAATAAGCTCAAGAGTCAAAGCTCTGGGAAAACAAGGTCCAGGGTAAGTTTGATCGAGCAGCGTAGTTTACATCCAGTTTCCAAGTCATACAATGGCCCTATTCCCAACTTCGAGATAAGCTCACCATTGGCACTGAAGCTATCTACAGTACAATATAAATCGTTATCCAAGCGATCCATCTACCTTGTTTTATACAGTAGAATCAAGTTTGAAGTTTCTCAAGTGGACTTTAATTTTCAAAGATGGCCGATGCGAATGTTGATCTGCGATATTACTGTACTATTTTATTCAATATTACAATTTCTAGTGTATTATCGACATAATTTGAAGGCAAGATTAATTCTTGAACACCAATCTATATTGCCTTCTCAAACGGTCGTGTCTATAGACAAACTATCAGTAATAGCGATATTCATAGGAAGAAGAAACAATGAATAAATTCTAACGTTAAGAAATATCTGTGATGATGCGTTTTCTGTCCATTTCTTTATAAATATAACTAATATGTCGCCACCATTTTACGTGGGAAAGAAACTCGTAACTGCAATGCAATGAGATATAGGTAGTGCTATGAAAATATAAACCACCGTTCGCAATAAAATGCAGCTAAGTAAATAGACATCTGCACGCACTGCAGAGAAACGACGAAGCGACAACTATTAACTAACATTTCCAATCGGAAAACTGTGTTTCCTTCAATTAACACACACTATAAACTACATACATACACACTTTTCATGGGATAGGGGATCAAACGAGCAGATGGATCACCTGATGGTAAGCGATAACCGCCGCCCATGGACACTCGCAACACCAGAGGAGTCACAAGTGCGTTGCCCGCCTTTTACTTTTACTCACTAAAGCCAGGGACGGATTATTCGTGTCCGCCCTTTGAAAGACCTAATTAATTAATTAAGAACAAACCGTGTCCGTTTTCAGCGACCATTCGTCTCCTTCCAAGTTCGTAAAGAGAGATATTTTATGCGTTTAAAGGCGACGAGAGTTCTAAATAATGACGCTAGTCTGTAGATGTGCATTTATTTAGAGCCCCATAAAGATAAAGTGCTGCGTAAATTTGTTAGGCATTAGAGCAATATCTTTGGAGTTGAAAAATTATGAGTACACTTGGCGACAGTAGGTATAATATAGTTAAATGGCACCGATATGGCGGATAGCCGGTAAGGCTAGCGACAGTATATAGGTGAGTTACACACACGCGCTTTCAACATCCGCGGCCTGGGGATACTGGATTTGGCAGTCTGTGTCAGTTTGGGTTCATAATTTTACGCGATCACATTTTGTTTCTACTTCTACTGCGCTACTCTTCTACTACAGAATATGTGATAGTTTATACTTGTATTATTTTTAGGAATATATAAAAAAATATTCGTTGTAACCTATGTATTAGATATGCTTATAAAATCACAGAAGATAAAGACAAACTATTAATTTTCAGCTCTGATACAAGATAGCGTATAGTGTGTAAAAATCAGAATAAAACAAACTCATTAAATACATTATTGTTTAATCCTTACTGATGACTGTACTTTTGTTCAAACATTATTCAATATTTCACCACATACATAATTGCTGAGACAACTTTTGGCTGAACTTCTCACGCATTTTATTTAGGACACATCTGCATTAATAATGATTTAAATATGCATATCGCATACCGGAATTCAGCATCTGTCGGAATATCAAGAAGCAATAAATAGATATCAAGTTATCTTAAACAATACTTCACGTCCATATGGTATTAATTTATAATGTGCAAAGTTACGTCTAGTACTCGTGCGCACCAAATGGCATTCTTGCATAATAGTTTCGGCAATGCAAGCGACGACGTGGGAAGGAAACCTAACTTTGAATATAGTCTCAGTGTTGCCAAATATAATTACCTACTTAATTGTTTACAGCGGGCTAAGACAGCATCATCATTATCCTATCCTTGTCCCGAACTAGGTATATTGGGGTTGACGAGGAATAGAAATACTCTCCCTTTGTCAAAAAACATGTTACAAATTGGCTAAATGTACGAACTCTAAGATTTACTAATGGTATAATACATAAACACACACAAACACACACATCAATTTATTGAAAGAATTCGTTACTGTGTTGAAACAATCTGGACCTCACGACACATGGTACCTATCCTTGTTGTGAGTGTGACTCCGAGACAAGGGGGGTCTTGATATACTAAATATACATAAGTAACCTTTTAACGTTATAATTTAGCGACTTATTGAGCTTTTCCAAATAAAACCAAAGTATGAAAGCGAAATTTTAATCACTCTACGAGGTCAATGTGTGGCATTATATTCAGTTTATTGGTTTTCGATTGCCAACCACAGCAAGTGACTCATTCATGTCATAAATACGTCTTGTTCTATTTTAAGATATCGATCTGTAGGCTAAGCACGAAGAACTATCGAATTCGTATCGTAAACGAATGAGTTTTTTTCTGCCACAAATCTCGTATATACATACATATTTTCACATCTGTCTCCCATTGGGGTAGGCAGAGACTACACTTGCTACGATCCTGGCACACCACTTTCGCTTCATCAGCGTTCATCTCATACAAATTATTCTCGATTTCGATACGAATACGTTTTCGAAAGTGTTCGTGCTTGGGCCACTGATCCTTTTGAATAGACTCCGATACATTTATACACGATCAGGTTTTTTTTTTCTGCAAACCAATGTGTGCTCTAAATCATAGTAACTAAAGCTGAAGTTTTTTATTGAATAAGTCGGCAAATGAGCTGGTGAGCCACCTGGTAGTAAGTAGTCATCGTCAAGACACCTGCAATACCAGCGGAATTGTTGATGCGTTGCCGACTCTTAAGAGCCTCTAAGGACTGCAGACTGCTAGAGCCGCAGCTACCGAGGGGGAGCTGGCTCTTACGCGAAAAAGTCGAAACACACATAATCAGTAGGTACATCCAGCGTGAGTTTAGGTTTTAAAGCGATTCGAAATAAATGACGATCAAGTTATTTAAGGAACGCCAGCGTTCTGGTACTCTGGCTAAATGAACGAAATGCAGCAGTAGATACAGATTACTATTCCACGTCGATATTGATCGATCGAGCTTACAAGTAAATGGTACCAACCAGCCTGGCTCTAACACCACAGAAAGTTCAATTCTTCAAGTTTCAGTTATTAACTTCCATCAGAACTTTACCGGATTGGAGTTTATATGATCTGGCCTTTTTATTGTGTGTGCAGAAATTCCTTATGGATCGGCTGCGATGTGGGCAGGTCACACTTACCTTTACCGGATTCACTTTATTCGCTACGACCGTAACAGGCTGTGGTCCAGCTTCCGCAAGACCCCTTCAAAGGTGAGGCGATAATAATCGGTCGGATTCAGAAACTACTAATAATTGTTTTCACAAGCATATAGAACTAGAAATCTCAATAGATTCTAACAGAACAATTACATCCCACACGTGTAGTTGCTCAAAATGGCTGGTCTGTCTCATTATGCAGTAGCAGTGCCTACAGCAAGATTTACGACGCCTATTTACAACTATGTTTATGCAAATCCGTCGATATTATCGGGTTTAGATAAATTGTTTCACTATCAAGTTACTGCAATGCTAACTAGGGAAACAGAATACGGTATCAATTCCGATTGATTGATGTTATGTCGAAATACTTCGTACGAATTTTTGGACGCTGTCAAGTTAACCAATTAAACAAATTAACTATTAAACTAGCGGTCACTTTTTCTTGGCTGATATCTAATAAACTTTTCCTTAACAATAGCAGTAGTATCTGCTTAGTTAATTTAGTAAAACCGGCGCCAAACAATTTTACTTTGTTCTGTCATGTATATGTTTACTTCAGACCTTAAGGGCACATTGAGCTCTTGAACTACATGCTTAATATTGAGATATAACACTTTACAGGCTTTATGTCGTTATATTTACATAGGTAAGTCTAATCATGGTTCATCTTAGTCCCTGTTCAGGCTTTCTATCAGGCAAAACTGGCCGAAATAAAAAAGGTGTGTCAAGCGCCCGTTTATGAGCACTGTGCCTGTCATAGACAAAATATTAGCCAATTTGTTTTTAAATCTTCTTTCGAAGTACTGTATTTCGGAACGAAAAATAAACGTAAGTAGGTACCGGTACCTATAGTATTTTGTTGTCACCAGCTGTCAATGTTGTTGAAAGCTTGGTTAGTTTATTTAGATTGATTTTATGGCTTTCTTGGCTTGTTGCCAGTTTGCTTTGCAGGATCTGGAACTTCAGTTTCGAATTCAGAAAGTCGTCGTGAGAATTGAGAGTTTCTTTAGGACATTTTTGGCTAGCTCTTTCTACAAGAAGGCTCCTCCACATTTAAGAAAAACTTAAAGAAAGTAAGTTACATGCCTACTCAAATTAAAATGAATTATCATTTGTAATGTAGACGTGATTAACTGGTGGAAACTAATTAAGTTCCATCACGACTCGGCACTGTATGTATAACTATATAAGCGGTATTATATAATAATATTTTGCACATTTAAAGGTCAATTTTTAAAACGGAAATTTGATCAATCTTCCATTCTTCCAGACTTCACGATAAAGAATTTTTCAATGATAAAAAAATAACATTGATTCGTTCATGAATTGGGTGCTTATATCCAAAATAATTAAATTCCTATCTACCTTAGCTTTTACCACGGACGCCATTTTTCATTTTATTATCTATGGATCTTAGAGCATCGTGCAGTGCTGATTGTAATGCAGATCTGAGCGCAATGCAGATTATAGTCTAGTAGTAGATTACTACTCTAGTGTGATAGCGGCGCCTATAATCTTATACTCACATTCAAAAATATCCTAAGCGCCCTGTAGCGAAGTCCGCTGTGATTACGTCACAGCCATGCGTCCGGAATCTAATCTTCCGGAATGCATTGATAAAAGCATGGGAGGTCTTCTGAGAAAGCCGAGATAAATTTGTATAAGGATAAAGTTGTTATTATGTACTTAATTGAATAATTTGATGATTGCTCGATATATAATGACTTGTATTAATAAATTATGTAATTAAAACTATATGCTGCTGCTATAATAATTAAGCAAAGATCATCTATTAAGTTGTTGGGCAAAATGGTACTGGAACATGGGAGCATACTTATTTATTTTTTTAATAAAATATTTTTTCCTGAATCGATGCGTATACTACAATACTTATTGATTACGTAAGAATTAAATCACATCTTTGTTGAAGCTGTTTGTCGTATTATTAGGTACATTATTTGGCATATCAACATCTACAAAAATCAGATGCATAATTACTGTAAAAGCTACGGTTGGTATATTTTTATTGTTTGCTAAATTATTGTTCGCATTTTAATTAAAGCGACTGCGTCCGGCGAAGCTAACAATTAACAAACAAACCCTTACAATGGAAACAAAAGCTGGACGTTTCGAGCCACGAAACAGCGAAAATAAAACAAGGCGTAGGCTAAAGTCCGTCAGCACAGACATACAAGAGCGACATTGAAGGAGAAATTAAGAATGAAATTAATTTGTGGTCCTAAGAGCCACTGCTAATTAGAGGTCTTGGATTGGATTCCCAGGTCGAACAATATGTTATTGCGTTTATGTATGAAATTCTCAATAGCAGCTCGGAGTTTGAATACGTGCCCGGCCGCCCGGGTAATGCTAACAGGCACGCCCCTTGTTACATGGGACCTAAACATACCCGCGAACTGTGGGTGGGTTATTAGTACACCTCTTCCTACCCCTTCGAAGAAAACAGGCGTGATGGTATGTTATGATATGTTTATGTTTTTTTTTCTATCCGTCAGCAGAGCCATAGCAATAATTTATAATAATAATTTGGTAAATTTGGTTTTGAGGATAATTGAGTTCATACTTTTTAAATCTAGCACTATATAGGTTTATTTCCACTTGCTTTAACCGCAAAGGACCTCATAATAAAAAAAAAACACTTAATAAAATGATGTCACATCTAAGAGGAGTCCCTTGAAGGTGTGGTTTATATCACTGTGATAAGAGCAGACATATCTTCATCCTCCTAAATCTTAGAGTGGCCTGTCTACCACTACAAGTGGCACAGTTATGGCCTGATCATTATTTCAGAATTAGTTTGTTATTCAATTTAATTTGAAACGCAATCCATTACAAATTCTGAAAAGCAAATCGATTCGTTGTGAACATACAAAAAGTAGTGAAGCATCAAACACTCGGATGAATATAAATGTATCCGAGGACGCGTAAATCATGAAGTTTGTACCTACTTATTTTGTTGTAGTCGGAAACCGCGGATCATCGACTGGCGCCAGCTATAAATACTGGCACACGTGTGATCTTCGAAGTGGGTCAACTTCATTTTAATACTGCAATGTACACATCCCTAGATTATGGACGAGCGAAACAATGACTGATGCTTGCGTGCCGTTAGATGGCAGTGGTTTACTCAAAGCCGCAAATATTAGGCAAGGCAATACCATTTCAGACATTGCCTTGCCTTATAGATCACATTTTTGCTACTAGTATGTCTGGTCTTTAAAATATTCTATTAGTTGACTCCCAGTATGTTTCGGTGTTTCATCTCAGTTAAAAATAAACTTAAATCATTTAATTTTAATAAATAAAATTATAATTGTCGTTTTAATTTCTTTTTGGCTTTCGAACAAAAAAAATACTAAAACAAAAACGATTGACATTACTGGTAAAATATTGGTAACATTGTAGGGGAGATATCGGTGGTCTGTATAGGAGTAATAGAGGCAAAATTTGTTTGTTCATCTATGTATTCGTTTTTGTGGTTTGTCACATATGGTGTTGCAGGAGGTGATCCATTTTGAGATAGTTATGGTATATAATTAGGTAAATAAAACCCATTTACAATTTGTACATACATTTTAAAGTAAAAACCGCAACATCACGAATGAGGATGAACATCATCGATTTTGTAATTATTTACTTGTATCTAATTAAGCTCTAACGATCATTACAACGTAGTACATACGTCCGTGTGACAAAAACAAACGATTATAATTTTAATTGACGTACATAACCTTAACCTTTTTGGTCATAACCAGCATGTTATCATGACAAATTATCATTATTTATATTGGTAACTTCCCAGGTTAAAGTTGATTAAAATTCATAGGAATTAATTAAACGAGATGAGGCTTCCTTGAGTCCGCGCAGGCGGTAGGTTCTAATTGAAAATTTTCGCTATTAGCATTCAATATGACAGAAAAATGTTGAGCAGAAAAAAAAAATTGTGTATTCCGAGAGAAATGGAAGCTTTCATAAAATTTTGTCCAAGCCAAAGATAAATTAAACAAGCGATTGAAAAACACAGTCACAGAGGAACCCGAAAAAGTTGCATATCCAACTAACCACACCTGTCCATAAATAAGCAATTCGGAATTCCAATGGCAGAATCGATTCGATTGAATGCTATTCGATCATTAATCGAGAGAGAGCGTGCCGACCGCAAATAGATGAACCGCGATCAAGGTGGCCATCGTAACGTATGAAGGCCGAAACTTTGGCACTATAAACATAAGCAAGCACTATATAAACATATACCTACCTAGGCTGAATGGTTTCTATTATTTTGCTTTTAATTTTAGGAATAATATCTTTAAAATTCTCAAGAATGTTATATCATGGTGCTGTTTTATTGTATACGAATGATTTTCGATTTTAAACTTCGAACAGTCCACATCAAACTCCATCAGCTTACTTTATTTGTATTTTTTTTTAATTTCCATTGATAACTTATAATTTAACAAAAAACACTATTTTGTGAAAGCTGATAGTTTAGGCATTACATAATTATGTTATAGTTATATTATGACATAACGATACGGAACATTAAATTTAATTTGAGATGTGGTAAACCATGAGTTTGTAAAGACCGCGAAATTAACGTAGGTATTTAACCGAAGTATTTCCTATGCAAATATATAAATTAATTGCATACCTATAAAAACTGCTTGTCAGGTAAGACTGAGTGAAATCAACAGACATTGGGGTTATTTCAGTGTCATTGTTCTTCCATTTATGTATACATATAATCATTGAAGTAATATTATTACTCTGAGTATAATATAATTCAAATTATTTCGCATTATCACGTTCTTTAAATAAGGTGAGTATTTATGCACTAAGTAATACTCTACGCACGTGTAATGAAAAAATAACGTGAAAATTTAAAAGGCCAGTTTTGCCAGATATTGCTAGGAAAATAACGATTGCAATAAAACAGTATGAATACAGCCTAGCTGATAGTAAAACCAAGCCTCCTTGTGGTTAGTGGACTAAACCACAGACTAAATAAGGCAGCAGAAGGAATTGAAAGCGCGCCATAAGGCAAGTGGTTCCAATTTTGAAACGCGTGTTTGTGTATGGTTAGGCACCGTAAAAGCTACCTTCAAAAGAAACGGCCAGCTACTAACGCCGTGGCTTTCTCCGCAAACACTGGCTGTAAACAATATGAAGTCTAGACACACAGTGTCGATGGAACTGAATTATCTTTACTTTAATTGGATTGCTTGCTTTATTGAATTGCATGGAAATGCTTTCGCAATTTACCACAATACAATACAAAATGCACTAAACGTAAATTATTTGAATTTGGAATGCTAATTTATTTACCTATCTGTGCTTTTGTTTATATTCAAGTTGAACAGATTGAATACTAATTTAATTATAAATGTTTAGTTTATATTAATATCTTAAATGTATTTTATGCTTATACTATATTCGTATAAATAAAAATCAACTGTCGCATTTTTATTTGTCTTCTTAATTGTCAGGACAAGATTTGTATGAAAGGATGAAATGAAAGATGATGAAGAGGATATTTTTTAAAATCCACTATAAAATCGGAGATTTGGATGGGATAATTTATGCACGTTGAGAATAAACATGTATAATTGAGTTTCCAAACTAACGCATATCTAATCACAATAAAAAACCGTCCCATAACATTGAAAGTTTATTAAGATTAACTAAATTCTTAATTGCGTTTTCCATTGCAGAGCACTGCACTGGCTAAGTGGCTTTCTCCTCCGCTCATCGGCTACACATCAAAAGGGTTCACGCATGTGCGGGCAATTCCCCCGGATGACTGCCAAGCCCGGCCGAGTGGACGCTTCACGAAAGCCATTAGCTTTTCTTATACACGTAAATAGCCCACTGTTTCTGATCCAATGACTTTTCGGACTCGTTAAGGATATTTTCGGGAGGCTATTAAGTGAAATGCTGTAATCGCTTCAGAACTGTCACATAAGAAATTAGTTTTTTTTTATTCTTGATTGGGTTACGCTTGACTGTCAGTTCTACGATGGAGCGCCTTTGCCTACATGAAACCGATGCACTCACTTTATTTATTCGAGCTACTGTAGCCTAAGTACTGTGCACCCACAATTCGTGGGTCTGTTTAGTGGTTCTGTGAATTTCATAGAACAACTCGATAACACTTCTCGAAATGGGAATCAAACTAGACCAATGACGTACCTAGTTTATACTTTTTTGTATTCATTACAATATCCTCAATATATAGGATATCCTAAGTCCAGTGCATCTTGGGTACCTAGAGAAGAGCTATCTTGAGAGCTATGTTTATTATATTATTAATATTAAGATAAGTGTATACATAAAACACATACATAAATATGTTACTGTTAATGTTGCACAGTTTGGCGATTTTGATAATTTAAAGCTTGCATCTGCTAATTAGCTCATTTCACGAACAGTAGGTAACAGAACTTTGATTATCGAAAAACTCTGCTAACAAAAATATGATAGTTCCGTACGTACGTCCATAAGTACGCAAATGCCCTATTATCCGATCGAAATTTCCCTCCAATTATACCCAAAGCTATCCGTAGAAAGTAGTGTCGGTCAAATTGCAACACAAACACACACATTTAACGCGCTGCGCATCTAACACCTACCTCACGTTCGGAAATGCCTTATGTTAATATGGCGGGCAAACAGTCGGCTTGTGTTGGAATGCAACCGATCCAACGTTTAAACTATTTTCGGACGAACACGGAACTGCACTGTTCGTGTTCACCGTATGGAATCTATGGTACCGTGGAATTGTTTTGTCGAATTTATCACGCTTTTATTGCATTTGTGGGAATCCAGGCCGAATTGTTTATCGAGATAAGTATAAGTAATTTGTTTACGTCATTTTTGTTTATATTTAATGAAGTTATACATGTGCTGGCTATGGCTTTTACCTTAAAGCTATGTAATTTGCAATTTCGGTGAAGCTATTTTGACTAAAGCTACTTATTATTTTCATTATGGTCTCTAATAAGAAAATTATCTTCATTTTTATGAAAAAGAAACGCTCACTTCTGTAATTTAAGAAAAAAAATAGGTACCTATATACTTCGACCATAGAGTGTAATGTAAAGCAAAATAATGAGTAATTAAAATCTATTCCTCTACTACGTATGAAGCTATAAAAAACTAAAATGAAAATTAGCTGTGAAGTTAAGTAATTAAAAAGTTTATTTCTCTACTCTAGTAAACACATAAATGTTTACTACAGTCTTACGTCATATTGCAACTTGTGTGGCTCTTCACGATCCAGTACCTACCAGTAATTATTCTGTGACGATTTTTATTTTGTTGTCATTTTTCGCTAATACTCCGAGTATACTTACATACAAACTTGACTTATTTCAATGTTGAACATACTATTACAATTTTAAAATGAAGTCTATTTAACATTGAGATGTAATATCGTATTAATTAACAAACATGAATAATGCTGAAAACAGACTAATCACAAGTATGACACCTTTGTAATTATTTTATCTCATTATAGCTTACGAGTTACAGTAGCCAACATAATAAAACAAACAAAAACCTAGAGATGTACACAATGGAACTCATTAAAGAAACACTGCTCACGATAATGAAAGCTTCAGGTATCACAATGGCTGCCAGTTCGTTAGTCGATATATTATTAATTGATGAACTGTTCGCCCGCCAGGTTACGCTACCTGTTCATAATTAAATGATTGATTGGAATCTTTGTGGCTGCATTTGATTAACTGCTTTCATTTTGTCATGCAATTTTGACAGCAGTTTCATTCATTCGAATGAATGAATACATTGAATGATTCGTCATACAAGTCAATTTATTCGAGTTCTAAATTCAATTTCGGCGCGCAGGAAGCCAATTTTTTTTTGTGTCTATTGACAAAAAAAGTGATTGTATTATGTTTTAAAAGAAAGTTTAATAATCAGTTGCTTGTATTTGTCAAACTACGACGTGACGAGATTTTTCAGCAAAAAATCTAAATAAAAAAGAGATTTTGTAGAAAAAGAATTTCTACAAAAACTCTCGGGACTATTAACAAAATAAAAATGAGAGTAAGTAAGTACGTTTTTTCTTGTTATTTTTACCCTTACCTAACATTCTATCCTTTACAAAACAGACCGTAATTGTGAAAATAAATATATCCTGTCGCTCTACGTTTATCCCTGCCACATTTCTCCTATATTACGTCACTACATAAGTACTACTCGAAAAGAAAGGAGCTTGCAATTGAAGGGGTTAAGGTGAGAAAGGGTAGAATGTAGGGTCAAGGATGAATTCCACTTCTACAGACGTGAGCCATTTATTTTTCTTAGAAAATTCCCAGGTAGGACAAAAGGATTAGCCAAATATCTCGGAAGTGATATACTCAAAGAGATCCGGGGCTGTTGTAAATACAAGTTGTAAATACCTATTTTTTTTCTTACTTATTGCACTTACTGAAGGTATTAATGGTGTAGCAATGGCACCCGACGTAAATAATACCAAGAAATAATTAAAAACATAAGTATGATGATCTATTTAGTTCCAAAGAAAACAGGGACAAAGAAAAGCAAAACGTAAAACCGAATCCATCTCTTTAGGCGAGGGTACCTATTCTGAACTGTCGAATATTATATGCATAGATAGCAGGTACGTATAAGTTATGCCCAGCCAACATTCTAAAATCAAAATGCCGTTCACATCACTACGAACGGGAACCATTATTATTTTTCCAAATGACGTATTGACAATATCATACATAACTGACATCCTTATTCTGGATGCTCGACGCATTTTGATTAGTTACCTACTCGTTCGCCATTACGCAATGTGAAACTTTAGCTAATACACCTACATTGTAGGTAGTTTATGTGAGGTTTAAATAATAATATTTGCTATGCTCTTTATATGACAAACAAGCAGAGATATTATACATTATTTGTATTCTGTAAACATAACTGCATAATAATTATGATTACACTTGGCTCACTAAGAATCTTACTTAGATTGTCTGGGATCCACAAGAGATTCTGGGTCGGTCATCGACCCAGAGTAAAAAAAATGCATATTATTATTTTTTTGTACCCATAATTTTTATTTTATGTCATAATTTGTTATTAAGTTATACCTAGCTTAAGCTACATCTTTTATTTACAACAATGTGGACTGAATAAAATATTATATTACCTAATAATTAAAATGTTCATCCAGATATCGAACGAAATGACAAGATATTTTTTAACAGATGGCACGAGTAACTCGCTATACAGTCTGCCATAATAGCACAATATTTCAGCATATTTATTGAACACGGTAGACCTGACGTAAATGCTTAGTTTACCGGTGCTCAGAACTGGAAAATTGGGTCTGAAAATGCATTGGAGAGCACTCGCCGCCGAATCCAAATTTCCTATTTGGCAAATTGCCCAACCTCTACGGAGCATCGCATCTTGAACATTTAACAGCCTCCGTTAGATTCGTGACTAACTATTCGTGTTTGACTGTTTAAATTACGTCATTTATTCTTTATGGATAATTAAATAAATATTGAGAAAATCGTGATTGCTTACGATTAGTTCTCTCTAGATATTCAATTTGTTGGGTTTTTGGCATAAGGGGAAAACGAGCAGACGGATTGCCTGATGGTAAGCGATACGCCCATGGACACCCGCAACACCAGAGGAGTCGTAAGTGCGTTGCCGGCCTTTTAAAAGGGTTTGGACCACCCCTTATCTTCACTCACTCTGCGAAAGTTTTACGACGGTTTTCTTTGAAGCCGTGATATTATTCCCGACGAACCGTCCCATTCGTGCGTAAAAATTCATTGATGAAATACTCCTAACAAGCTCTTGTTTTTGAGTTCACAAAAAAAAATAGTGAACTCAAAAACAAAAGCAATCAAGTCAAACAAACACCACGTATATGCAAATACAAATATATACCCTTTGTATTCTGCTACGTTCCATTTCACGATGAACGTTAAACTTTTATCTACGCTTTGTGGAATACGTTTTAGCTCAGCAAGTGAATATCCGAGAGAGCAAAACAAGGTGACCTAAAAACAAATATGTACGAACGCAGATATGAAAGGAATATTTTATAACATACGTACCTCTATATTGGGATATTTTTTCCGATGTCACAGAGATAATAACCCTTTTATGAGATTCCGGTACCTACTGGTGATAATGTTTTTGGAAACGTAATACGTGAGTTTATGTAATCCGATTTGTAGAAGACAATAGGGCACAGATGTGGAGGTAATAACTTTTTCGGATAAGGAAACCGACTTTAGAAGTTGTGAACTTATGGTCAGACCCTAACCAAACTTGTATGGAACCTTCTCGGAAGTATATTCTATCAGAATAAAAGTCTAAATCTGTCCACACAGTAACATACATATAAAAAAAAGATTTTATGGGACATTATTATTGTCGTGTTCCATCATTGTTCCATTTGATAATCGAACAAGTTTTTGAAATTGCAACTGTCATTCTTCATGACAGATTCCATTTATGAATTGCTCAGCTATAAACCTCCTAAGCGTTGACAAAGCAAATTATTTCAAAGTGTACATTGACATTCTATCAAATTACTTGCTCGAGGGTTCGTCTTAAATGACACATAATTCTCTATAAGTGTTTACCTGCTCTTGTTTTAGATTAAAAGCTTTAGAACAGTTTTATGACGTCACAAGAATATCTCGGAGAGCGATGAGTGGTCGTTACTTTTTTATCGCTCCGTGAAAGAGCTGACTTGAGATTTGCACAGATTGTAAGGAACGATATGAATCAGCAATTCAGCAATGTTGGCAGGCTGCAATGTTTTCAGGCTGTCGCTATAAAGTTAGTTGAAGAAGAAATATACAACAACTCATATTAATCTACGTCAAACGTTTGAAGGCCGATGCCTATCATAAATGAGGACTAAAATATTTACTAAAAGCTCAAGATAAAAAGTAAAGAAATTTTGTAAACTAAAACATACCATCACGTCTTTATTCCTGTATGTTAATATACCCACAGTTTCGTGGTGGTATATTTAAGTTTCATCTATTTTTAGGGGTTAACCTATTGCCATTATCCAGCCATAAAATGTAAAATCGATGTTCAAGTATTTTGTTATAAACATTGTATTGTGGCGAGAAAATAAACGTTTATTTATTATAAAAGCCTAGCCAAGAGCTGCTACTGAGAATTTAATATTGATAAAAAACTAGAGGTAACATTTGGCTCTACCTGGGAATCGAAGCTAGGACCCCGGGCTCAATGCCGTGCAACAATATGCCGTTCATTACATAAATATCCTGTTTTCTTTTCTTTTGTTTCTCAATTTCATATCAATAATCGTATATATCGCTATCAATTAGGTACTATTAAATAAATTTATTTTTCTAATTTTAAGGATGGTAAATTCTGTCAATGAGCTGAAAAAACGTGAGTTAAGTCAAATAATAAAATTTAAATTTAAATCATTTGGTTATGTTAGATCACACGTGTTCATAATCATAAGTACGACTGAAAAAACCTCATTAGATATCATTAAAACCTCATTTTTGTTAGTAGGTACCACTGGTAAATTCCATTTCCTTATTAGCATAATAATATCACGACTTTTGCACAGGAAGAATCCACGATGAAATTAGCGTCAGTTATTATGGCATTAAGCGTCGACATCACTGTACTGTAACTGGAGCCCACTTCATCCCAGTCATCCCACTTGCAGACCATGATAAGGCTATTGTTAATACAATTTGAAATGGACGACAGCCAAATTGAAAAATGGCTTCCGACCGCTTGTGTAAGCGGAGATAGTACTTAATACCGCAGATTAAATACGAATAAAAAGTGTCGACAAAGATTTGCATCAAATTTTCAAATGTGATTCGTTAGTAATACCTATGTGATGAACATTTAAGGAGATGATATTTTTGTAATTCTGAAATTATTAATACTTTAATCGTAATAAAATACGAAATTTGAATTTTATGCATTGCGTTATTGAAAGGTTTGTAATGATTTAATTTAAAAAAAGAGTATTTACGCCTTTACTATTTACGAGAAGCTTAAAAACAATAAATTAAATCTTTAGATCAGAATCAGAATTATTTAAATAAAAAAATAATTATATAAATGGAATAATAAAATACAGTTGCATTCCTCAATATGCCTTTCCTATCATTGCACCGTTCGAAGAGCATCATTCAACAGGAACGTTCCAAATTCAATTGGAATAGTTGTAGAATTAGCATTCGACGATCGTCTGTGTGAAAACGATGTTATTCCAAATTTAAACCAAGCTTCCGCCAACGTTACCGAATATGGCTGCCGACATTCCGCTAGTGAAGTAACTCCATACATAATGCATTGAAAGTAATCTTTATACATCGCAGTTTAAATTTTGTATAAAACATTATATATGGTAGACATAATGATTAAGCACTATTATATGTATTCCATGCAAATCCACAAAGTAACGGGAGTACACCTAATATTAATCTCATCATCGTGTAATCATAACTTTCTAGAAATATACACGTACTCACCTGAAATTGTGTGGGGAGAAGTTTATGCGGCCTTCAAAGTTTAAATTGAAGATGGCTAAGGTAGGAATTTATATCACGCTACACGAACCAGTCGTGCAGATAGAAAATAAAAAATATCTCAATTTATTTTCGCATTATAATAAAATATTAAAAGCATCTACGTATATAGATGAATAAAATAATACTAAAAACACAATTAAAAAATATAAATAAATGTCACTGATGGAAAACTATAATACTTACAGCTGTGAATCATTTTATATGCAGGAATGACGATAGAAAACATACTGAGGCTTTTAAAAAAAAAGTACTTAACCATGTTTATTACAATAAAGTCCAAAGTTAGAAATATTGTGAGATCGTAATACATTACAGGAAATTAACCCCGATGGCTGACAAATTGACAGGTGACAATTTGTTACCCGCCATTTTTATTAGCTGTCAAACATTGACATTATCGTCGCAAATCCGTCAGCAAGTGGAAAACGTTTACGGTTCTGATAACTAGAATTTTAATAAGACTCGTATTACCTCCGCCATAAAGTTCAATAGCAAGGTAAAAATGTGTATTCTACATAAACGTTTTGTAGAAAAGACATGAATTGAAGTGCGTCAATGGAGGTGGAAGTAGCACGTAAAGCAAGACCTTATCGATATTTTATGGCGTAATATTTGCTTCTCGAGCTTTGAATTACAATGATGTACAGGCAATTGAGCTTTCAAAAGACTTCCCACGCTCTTGACTTGAAATATTTATAGGCCTACAACGAGTACATTATTAGGAAATGCCCACGATATCCTTAAGGACTTAGCATTTCTGAAGGATAAACGTGGGTGTTTTATGCATTGCAGTTTATGTACCTTTGTATTAAACATTTTTGCACGCAGCAAATCATGCTGGAAAATGTGGTGCTTTACGGGTTATTAAGTCCTGTGAATACTGGCGTATCTAGGGTAATTTTCCAGTGAGGCCCGGCCCCTGAGATGCGAAGATGAAGTTGAGTCGACGTCCCAGAATTTTGCACCATCCTACCCATGGTCTAGTGCCCACCCCACTAGACCATTATTTAGTGGGTAGGTACGGACCTCTATATACACCTATGTATTTGGGTTACGAGTGAAACCGCGGGTAACAGCTAGTATAATAAATTTCTCAAACTGCGTATAATAACGAAATTCGGAGAACAATTTGAAAGAAATTAATAACAAACTGATTAAAAAGTTTCCGCAACTTTTTACATGTTAATCAAACAAATTCCTTTGATTTCAAGGATAAAAAGTAGCGAGCACATTCCGTAAATGTTTACATGTCTCCGATCAAAAATAGAAATTGTTCAGAGTGTGTGTAATGCTGAAGTTATGAACTATAAACAAAAGCGAGAGGTTTTATTTAATTTATTTATTTAACTCAGGCTACAAGGCTTTTAGCGTAACAAAGTAAAGACCACACAACATGGACTTATTACTGTATCAAATTAGAATATTATAGAATAGAATATTCTTTATTGCACACCAAGAGGAAAGTAAAGTATAATTACTTAAATCATAGAATGGTACAATGGGCGGTCTTATCGCTAACAGCGATCTCTTACAGACAACCTTTGGATGGACTCGTAAGAAAAGGAGAGAATTATTCCACAATTTTTGCCTTAGTATGTCACTAAGGAAAAAATAGTGGAATAAGGACATTAAATATAGTACCTATAATATTTAATTATGAAGTAGGTATATGGTAATTCTATATATAAGTTGCATAAACATACCATCACGTTAGTAGAGGTGTACTGTGATGCACAAGCATTTTAAGTCCAATGTAAAAGGTAGTGAGTTTATTGTTCGACCATAATAACCCTAATAAAGGTTTTTCTATGAAATTCTCAGTAGCGTCTCGGTATTTGGGATTTGTGCCCGGTTAATAGCAATAGGCTCGCTATCTATTAAATGGGATTACATGCCCCTATTAAATGGGATTACAGGCCCCTATTAAATGGGATTACAGATGGTCTGTTATGTTATTACAAACTCGTAGCTTACAACCCTTCACTAAAAATATATATCTACTGCTGTTACATGCTGTTTTACTCACATCCCAAAGAACTTTTTGAGATACTTAGGTAAAGGTAGCCTCCTCCTCAGGAAGAATGTTATCGAAATATGTTTATTGGTTTAGTTTACGACTAATGGTCACGAAAAGTTATAATTTTATAGCACGGATGATAATAAGTTGCAATCATGTGACTCAGACGTAAATTATCTTCAAACGCTTCAAACTAAGTACTCGCTAATTAGACCATTTGCGCATTGCAAACAGCTGTGTTCCAAGACACACATGCCTATAATTTTAATACTATATATAATGCATGTAAAGATCAAAGGCAGAGAACGGCCGCCACATGTTGGGATGTTGGTACAATCAGTTCTAAAGCAAGCTGACTCAACGATTGCCTCCATTCGTATCCAGAACCCAGGCATTGTTAGTCATACTGTTTAAGGAAGAATGTCCTGTTTTGTGACGTCATCAATCCTGTGGTTTTGCAGTAACAAAATAGCGTATTACTACATATAAACGTCATCGATGAGTGAGTGTAACGTCGTTTTCCTATATTGTTCACAAAACCAATAGTAAACTGAGTATTAATGTATTTGACAAACAATGAATAATTTTCAAATAAATCGTTGTTATTGGTAAAATATTATAAACGACGGATAATAACATATTTTCACGCTCATTTCCCGTTGGGAAAAGCACAGACCATAGATGATATCTTGATTTACAGAATTCAACATAATAAGGTCGATCCTGGCACATTACTTTTGCTTTTGAGTTTTTATTCTCCCTTAATGAGGCGTTTTGTAGGGTTGATGAACGGGTAGATACTCCTAATTGGCTTGTTTTTCTGCTCTGCAGAGCGCCCCAAATTTCATTTTTTTATGTATCTTAGTTATTATTAAATTTAAGTATTACTAACACTAGTTCCAAGGAATTTTACTAACACAATGGATTCTTTGTGGTCCGAATAAATGAAATTTGATTGATTGATTTAATCAAGTCTTTATGAGAACGTCGGCAAATTATTTACGGAAAAAAACTTTTACTTAAACGTTACCCCACACTAGTAAATTGCCCCGAGTTCTCATTTCCTACGCAAAAATGTTAATTAAAATTCTCACAAACCCCTTGCGATGTGCCCATTGTCCCCTGAAAAGCCCCCTTTCGAGCCTTTCGACCTTTATCCAATTCGAAAAGGTTAATATCTACAAAGTGCCCATTACACATGATAATTAAAAAGCAATCCAATTAAGGTTTCCATTAATAGTATTTAATAAAGGCCACAATGTATTCCACGCGGGTGGCCTACTTTTAAATATAGAACACTGATCGGACCCGGTTTATCGGGACGGTTATCCGGACCTACATATCAGCCAGTATGAATCTGTATGCCTATCTGTGGTAAAATGGAAGTGTATTGAAATTCAGACCGTAGGTAATAGTAGAGGGAAGAGAGAGATTCTTAGGTACCTATATAGGATATTTTCGTATGATCAAGAGTTAAGACGGGTAAGGATACAGTTCTTCACTGCCATAAAAATAAGAGGACCGCTCAGTAGGACGTCTTGGGGTTTGACTGGCTGGTGGTCGTCAGTTGGAGTCTGTTATTTCTCACTGCCTCCTTTATCTCATTGTAGCAAGCGTGGCTACTGAGCGCGAGGTCCTAGGTTCGATTCCCACTTTGAGCAAATTGTTATCAGGGAAAAGAGGGAATTTGTGCCCCGATAATGACAATAAACACACTACCTTTTATATTGGACTTAAAATGTACCGTTGAACTGTGGGTGTGCATTAGTACACCCCTGCTTAACATTCCAGAGTATAGTTAAATTCATAGCTCGATAGTGCCTCCTAGCAAGTTAGTTGTATATTTTGTTTGTACGAGCTAGTGCGGAGCCCGTACCTTGAATTTAATTTGACCGCCAGCGTCCAGGCAGGTAGTCGGATATCCGGCCAATCCTCGGACATCCGCAGTATCCGACCTCTATTTAGAATGGATATGTTAGGAGATATTAGGTTCTAAGAGCGGTCGTGAGCAATAAGAATATAGGAGTAAGTTTTGTATTCATGCTCGCTACAGACTAGAAGATTGTTTACCTGTACATAGAATTATAATTGGATACATAATTATATTATTTAAAGTAGTTGATTAATACATACATATTAACATATACAACATAATCTAATCCATCCATTATTCTGTCCCAGAATTAGAGTCCACTACGCCTGCCTAGTACGGGTTGGCCGACTTCACACAACGTTGAGAAAATCGCTCAATAATACAGGTTTCCTCACAATGTTTTCTTTCGAACATGATTTCAAAATGTCAGAGGTGCGTGCATTAGATTCGATCCGAGACATTTTGGCATTCCAATGGTCATGTCATTATCTAATAGTTCAAAAAAATATAACATTGACGTGTAAAAGTGGCTTTAAAATATGTATATGTCGCAGTAGAATTGTATAATTCGCTATTTTCCATAATCGCTGGCCGTTTTAGAAAATAGCTCTGTTATGTAAAATAGCTGAAATACATATATATTAAGTATATTATACAGAAAAACCTACATAATAATTATCATTTGTCGCGGTTCGCTGTGTCGTCAATCAGTCAACAACGCAGACTGATTGCGTGTGTACTAGAAAGTGCAATCAAAGTGAGATGATAATTATTATTTGAGAAGTATTCTCACGGGAAAATAGTCAAAAGAAGAATACGTTCTAGTGAAATTTAAATGTCATAATTGTGTAATGTGTTGACGGAGTAAATGAAAGTGCAAATATGAATTACTGCTAACAATTCATCTATACTAATTTATAAAGCTGAAGAGTTTGTTTGTTTGTTTGTTTGCTTTAACGCGCTAATCTCAGGAACTACTGGTCCGATTTGAAAAATTATTTCAGTGAAATGAAACTACTTTTTACGGATTTTATCGCGGTAAAAAGTAGTTTCATTTGAATGTCTAATATTCGCGTAAGTGTCAGAAATCAGTATAATTCTTTCAGTGTTAGATAGCCCATTTATTGAGGAAGGCTATAGGCTATATATCATCACGCTACGCGGACGAAGTCGCGGGCAGAAGCTAGTCGTTATATAAAAGTATGGCATGCGTAGGTATAGTAGGGTCAAATAACTGTCGGCAGTTTCCCATTGCACTCGAGGAGGATCCATCATCTGCGGTCTCATCGCGGATCACGAGAGCGATTCCCGCATAATCCGCGGAAGTTGGTAGTGGTAGTGGTTTTGATTAGTTGCTCTTATTTCATCGATATCCCTTGATTCAAGGCCGTAGGCAGGTGGCGGTATCTAGGTAGGTACTTAGGTACCTACTGTAATTCTTTGGAACAAAAAATCGGATGAACAGTTACATTTTCTCTGTTAGTAAGATATTTTTATCCCTATCTAGTTCTAGCCATCTAACACTGATGCCGTTTAAGTGTTCCAGAAAAACCAGGTTACATCGATAAGTCTGGAAACTAGACAGATGTTAAAACATAAGCATTTCTGCGAAGAACTTGTTCTATATTTTTTTAAGAGATGTTAGAAAGCATGACTCATCTTCCCGGTGTTCACAATTCCCCTGGGTACAAATCCTTACTCTGCATCCTTACAGCTGCTACTGAGAATTCTAATTAAAAAAGAGTTCTAATTGAAATAAAGCATTTTGACTTTGAATAACTTATGTAAGTATAGTACGATCAATATAACTGTACATGTCTGAAGTTGCCCGCAAGTGGTTCCCTTGTGCATTTGATTTGCATAAAATTATTCGCATTCGTGATTGTCCTTACTGATTTTGATATTATCGCACAAAAACATTCTTAATTATGTGATTTTACCAACTCGGTCCTTCGGAACGGCTAAATTCTGACACGCACACTTATTTCGAACGTGTTGTAACATATATGCTATCTGTAACAGGTGCTCAATATCCCGCGCAAATCGTGAATACATTATGTATTTATTGATTGACGTTTATATCGATACCAACCTCATTATTTACTACAGCTTTTTATATTTACTTTTCATCACTATATATCGAGGCGAAATATCATAGACACTCGAATTTTTCCTTCACTAAAATAACATCATAGACAAATTCGAATACCTACACGGTGGTATTTTTTACTGTTGCTTGGTAATGGATTCCAGTGCCCGCTGATGGATGACTTATATTGTTCTTAGCACACAGTCTTTTGTAAAAGGCAAGGGTAGGAAACAATAACTTTTCGGGCACCAGATATGGCCAACGGCATTCATAATACAAAATCAGGGCGCGCACCTCTGACCTTTCAAATTCACGTTAAAAGAAAACGTAGCGATAAAACCTTCTTATGTACGCCGAGTTGTTGAGATTCCAAAAAGGTTTTAATAGTGTGAAACCTCTGATGATGGAATAGCTGACGCCCTAGGCTGAGGAAGGTATATTATCAAATTATTTTTACAACGCTAATTTTAGAATTATTTGACGCAATTTCTATATTATTTTTATTACAACTTTTTCAATAGCAAAATGAGACGCAAATAAAAGCCTGAAACTGCGGTAGAAATGTATTTTCAATTCATGATTTGTTGTAATTCGTGCTGAACTGAACTGATGGTTTTTTTAGTTCATATCAGTACACCCTAAATAGGCTGTACATATACTTAAACCTATTATTAAAAGAGTACTTGAAACATTGCAATATATAACTGAAATTATAGTCATAAACTTCTGAATTGTTTTCCATGTTACATTTATAAATTAGATGTGGTTAAAATAATTTTGAGGCGAGTATAAATATTTTAATTAAAGCCCTCTCACAATGTTACGGTATATGAAATAAAACACACCACAAATTATAGAGTCCTTAATTAGCTGAGCAGCCGGTAGTAACAACACGTGCTAAACACCAGACATAAATAATACGTGTGTGGCCAAAAGCGTTTACAGAGGCCGTATTATGACGTGGTATTGATATCATTTTGCGATTGAAAGAGAGGGATGCCGCTCTACAGATTAAATAGCGCTATCCTATTCTCACAACCGAAAGACGATGGCAATAACAGGTCTTAATACAGCCCGATGTGCATTCATATAACATACCATCGCGCCAGTATTATGCCGAGGGCTGGCCAGCTTATATACTAATACACAGTGAGTCGGTATGTTTAGGTCCTCATAATTACTCAAAGATTTATAACAGAACAACATACCATGACGCCTCTCCGAAGGGTTAGGCAAAGGTGTATTAATCTACACCCACAGTTCGCCGGCAGGACACACAGGACCGGACTACAAAATAATTAATTAATAATAAATAAAGCGATCGGCGCGCAATTCGCGAATTCCAGATTCACATAATTTGTTCTACTTCTTATCGTCATGCCTGGACTTAGACGTCCAGGGCCCCTAGGCACTTGGCATTTAGGCCCCTTCAAGCTTCGAGGCAAGCCAGGCTTTTGAACTTATCTGTAGGTCCCGCCACGGTTGGGCCCCTAGACTGGGACCTTGTAGGCCTAGGCGGAAATCCGGCACTGCTTATCGCCTAACTGCCTCATTACTCTATTGGTCCTTAAAGAACAAAAAAAAAAACAAAGACGACACGTTTGGCGTAGCGGCTGAGCAATTGGCTTCTGCGACACGTGTTGTGGGTTCGATCCCCACACGAAGCAAATATTTATGATCTACAGGTAGTTGTTCCGGGTCTGGGTGTTTGTGTTTGTGAGAATTTGTGTTTGTAAACGCACCCACGATACAGGAGAAAATCCTAGTGTGGGGCAAGGTATATTATAGAAAAAAACCTAGGGTAATAAATTATTAGGTTTTACTATGAAATTCTCAGTGGCAGCTCAGAGTTTGGATTCATGCATGGTTAATGGCTCGGATCCTATTGCATGGGACCTAAAACATAGCGAACTGTGTGTATCTGCAAGGTGAATTATGTACAATTCATACAAATGTAATTATTATGTATAGTAGAGCTTGCGAAGCCGAGAATATCAATCGTGCGAAACCGGGGCGGGTCGCTAGTGTAATAATATTCATTAAATCACATAGGTATCCGAATAGAATCAAATATGTGCCCTAACATACATATGTATGAATACTTTATATATATATATACTTATACCACCGCTAGTGATTGTCAGAATGACGACATTGCCACTCGCTGACCTCTGATGGGGCACTTTTTGCTGCACGATTTTGACGCCCGTAAGTGACGGTAAGTGGCTGCATACATGAGTGTGTAACAGTGTTTGTGTTTTTTTGGTGCACTCGAATCTGTTTGCCGATAGAAATGAGGATACCATATGGAGCTAAAAAACATATTTTTTGCATTACATCCCTTTACGCAAGTTGTTTTCTATATTTACACATTAGGAAACTGTGAACGGTGGGGTAATTTATTATAATTCTAAGCTGACTTTCCTGAGGGAGTTTTCAAAGTTCCTCCTCCAAAGTCGAATCTATCGCTATATCAAAATTCATCTAAATATGCTCAATGGTTTAGGCGTTAAAATGTAACAAACAGACAGACAGAAGTTAGTTTCGCATATATAATACTAGCTTCCGCCCGCAACTTCGTCTGTGTGGAATAGTTATTTAGTCTTAGCGTGATGATATATAGCCTATAGCCTTCCTCAATAAATGGGTTATCTAACACTGAAAGATTTTTTCAAATCGGATCTTCTATTCTATTTTTTTTTTATTATTCGAATCTTTTATTCTACGTATAAAATAATATTAGAATTCAATGATTTTCATAATAACTTAGATACATGAACTCTATAACGAAATGTACAGAAGTCAACATTTCATAAGACATCATAATTTTAGATAACTTCAATAACGTCAGTTAGATTTCCAATCTAAAATCAAATGTTACAACAATGTCATCTATTGTTTTTAAAACAGCCTCTAAATTATTGCAACAGCTGAATTTTATCTGCTCAAAAATCTGGCGTATGTCGTGCAGCGGTGATGCAATATCGCTGAATAAAGCGCTTATGTGAACACCAACTAACACTAACACAACAAACAAGCGGCGGTAGCCTAATGGCTAGGGCGTCGGACTTGCGATCATGTGGTTGCCGGTTCGAAACCCACCCATTGCACTACCGACGTGAACCCACTCGTAACACAAGCATGTAGCTTAAGTACGAGGGCTTAACAAGAATACTAGTAATGTGCGATCCGCATTGCTAGTAAGCTTTAAAAAAAAAAACTATTACGCAGATGTGATCTAACCGGTTGTAATGTATCATCCTGTCCCGTGTGGCCTAGCCGCTGACACAACGAGCTTTGAGATACTCGTAAATAATTCAGACCGCTGCGCTGCAGTTGCATCTTAAGAAATGAAAACATTCAACGCATTTGGTATTTGACGTGAGGAATTAATTGTTACATGAAAAGAGCGGTAAAGAGCCTTGCTTATTATTCTATTTATCATAATGAGTATCGGATAATCTTGGGAATTTATGAGAGATAAATTGTTAAGAACCTTTCTTGGTGCGTTTAAGTGTCCAAATGAAGAGTACTCTTCCAATTCAAAAGAAGGATAGTTGGTAAAAAATATTTTTAGAAAGGAGAACATTGTAATAGTTATTTATTTACAGGAGTATCTATGAATTTGCTTCTGTGTACATGCGATGCAATGGTTAGATAGCGAATGTGTCAATTGGGACAGGGTTATCCAAGACCAGAGATCTCATTATAAAGCTCATGCTAGAGCTGTTTGAAGAACTGGTAGAGGATGAGTATCTAGGGGAAGCACAAAAGAACCCATTGGGTCAAAGTGGACAGAGGAATTGCTGTTTCGGTCCCACACAAGATAAGATACGATCTATGAATTTCCTTACCAGTTATTCTCTATAAAACTTCTATAAAACGATTATTTGAAGCCGTACAATTCAATAGAGAAGTACCTGTGAATGATTGTTAACTTATGTTTAAAACGAAGATTGTAAGAATATTTTTGTTTTAACTGGGGGTGGCATGATCATCCTTGATCAAACCCTCGAAAACTATAAATAAAGAGAAAAAAAAAGTACCTGGGAATGATGTTAATGAAATTAAAACTTCTAATTTTGTCTTTAGAATGTTAATCATTTTTGTTTTCTTTATTGAGTTCTGCACTATGTATGAAATAAGAGAATTCAAAAGACGAAAATCAAATCAAATCGTTTTTTGCATTCCACAATTTAAAAATAGATGGTAGATACAAAAGTAATAATGAGTGAAAAATAAAGAGTTATAATTAGAAACAATCTACGTGTCGACATCTCATTATTCGCGCATAGGTTTAATCGCAGTTCATGATGCTCGCAAAAAAATTGACAGTTCCATTTATCACAAACGTGTGCGAGGTCAAATTTGAACAAGTCGGACAAGGTCAAAGGCCAATAGAAATTTGTTTGAAATTCTCAGGTATTTCCAAGAATGACACGGGCCCTTGAAAATTATGGCCTTTGCGGTAAAACAAAGCACAGTTTCATTTTTGACCGTGTGACTTATTTGGAATTAATTGGCGTAAAACAATTTAGGTAGATAAAATTTCGGTAGATTGTAAGTAATGTTGGGTTTTGGTGTCGTTCATGATCTAATGAATGTGTCTATTATTTATTTTGGTTGCGTTATCGTCGAGGTCAATGAAACAAAGTATTACGAATATATTAACTGATTCTATCTAGGCTTTTAGAGAGGGAAAAAATGTACCACAAATGTGACTTCCTACTAATATTATAAATGCGAAAGTTTGTGAGGATGGATGTTTGTTACTCTTTCACGCCAGAATTGCTGAACGGATCTGGATAAAATTTGACACAGAGATAGATTATAGTCTGGAATAACACATAGGCTACTTTTTATCTGAAGTCCACGTAGACGAAGTCGCGGGCAGCTAGTTATCTATAAGTCTTTTGTAAAAATATTAGTTTTCTAACTGTCAATAACAATTCCGTCTTCACATCACCTATCAATTTGTATTAAAAGCCTCAACTTATTCCATCTTTACTACGTATTATATCGAGATACGTCTTGAATTAACAACATAAACAAATGAAGCCATAGATAGCCTCTTGAGACGTTTGCATAACCTTAAGGAAATAAACTGTAATAAAGCATGAGGAATTATTCAAGACGGCACAAAGTGACATCATGAGCAATGACGATTACTGTGTCAGGGCCAGAAACAAGACCTGCAACTGAATAGATAACAGCGCATAGTTGCAAGTCTTGCAACGGTGCATTTGCACGGCCCGATTTTCCAAACATGCAACACTGTCAATTCCTCTTTTGAATAACGTAAATGTCGTGACGATTATGTCATGCGTGATATTAAGTGGAACGAAATTACAGCTGATTGCCGTGAGAAACATGTAGACGTATAAAAGTTTTTGTTGAATGCTCTCCGTAATATTGTTTGACGCGGTAGCAGCAACACAATTGAGAGAATACGAAGACCTAAAGAAATCTATAATCGAGCCTAAAATAACAATGAGGCTCTTGTTTCTAGCTCTAAACGCAAGTGTAGGGTTATTCAATACTAAGCGATAGATGAAACTTATTCAATGTAATCTAATCGCTTTATGCCAAGAAGCTAAGGAGCCTATTCTATTATTTGTGTACGGAGCTAAGCAATTCTTAGTTTCAAGATGTTATTTTGATCTTGTAGGCAGTGATTTGATCCTATCCTCGATTGTCAACCACGTTTAACGTAACAGGGAATTCTTGTTACATAATTTTAACAACGTAAGCGACTGCTAGGTTTGATTTTCTGAGTAACGCTACGGATAGTTTCCTGAAGTCACTGTTATGTGCTCCCATTGTTCTTTGTTATCTTATCTGGAAATATTAAGCTTGGGAGCTTTATATATCTGTCTAGTTTACGTCATTATCACGGCGGAACGGGTGATGGATTGCGGAAGGAGCCTTGCTGATGAGAAATTATTGACAGAGGAAAATCGATTAGCGAGCCCGACATTACGGATATTCAGTGTAAGCGCGTGTCACAGTTTGATAAATTTACATAGCGGTACGCCCACCGTTGTTATTGCGACGGATATGGAGTGCGAACATAATGCCTAGTGACAGCACAGATGTGCGCACTTTCACCTCCGCCCTGTTCAAACGTATCGCGTGTGAATACGACCCGTATGGTGTCGTAATGTCCCTCTGGGAATAGAGCGGGGCCGGCGGTATTGTGCTTATTAAGTCGCTTAGGCGAGTAGAGCTCATTTTGTAGAGCTACGGCAAATGGATGTTCTGAGACGGATTCTAGCTCGCCCCGACTTACAAAGATGTCGTTTCAGAAACATGTATACGGCATAGCGCGTGACAGTACTACGCTTTCGCCGCTTACCAATCGTTGAGCCAAAGGACGTCTGAATTATATGCAATAGGGACATAAAGATGTCATACGGTACTTCGCCGGGGTCGCGGGGCGGCGTCGCCCGGCATCGATTGCGCTGTTTGTAAACATTGCAGCTTGAGCCGTCGCGAAATATATACTAGGGGTGTCAAATGATAGGGGACTCACCTGTACTATCTGCACGTTCTCCTTGTCGAGCAGGAACTCCATGGACTTGTGCGGTCGGGGGGTGCTCTGGTCAGGCGGCGCGAGCGCGAGCAGCGAGCGCGCGTGCAGCACGGTGCGCTGCGTGTCCACGTCGGTCTCCAGCACGCCGGCCGGCGGCGCGGGCGGCGCGCGCGGCCGCGGCGGCTTGTGCGCCACGCCGCCCGCCACCGGGGGTGCCGCCGCCCGCGACACACCCTCCTCTTTCAGCGGGATACGCACATACTGCGGCCCGCCGGCCGCCCCACGCGGTCCCTGCCCCGCATCTGCCGCTATCGCCGGACCGTTCGTAGAGGGTCGCACATTCGCGCCTGCGCCCCGCGTTTTTTTCTCTTTGCGCCCCGAAAATCGGAAGTTCGCGAATCGCGAGAGGAAACCGGCGATGCGGCTGCGCGGCGCACGCGCGCCCGCTTCCGTCATGGCGGCAGCGCGCTCTGCGGCCGGCGCGCGCGGCTGCTCGCCTCCCCCCTCCACGACCACCACTTCTGCGTCATCCGCGTCGTCGCTCGCGGTCGTTTCGCTCTCTGTTGTGCTTGTACTTGTCTCTCGCCAGCTTACTTCTGCGACTACTGGCGAGAACGTCACTCCTTTAGAGCCCGCGGACACTGAGCGCACCGGCGGCGCTGCGCCCGGTGGCGGCGGCGCTACCAGTTCTGCCGTCCACTAACTAAAAGGCCGTTAAGCCACAGTTGGTCGTTTTTCACTTTGTAATGTAGTCTTATACAACTTTCATTGCTCTATCTTTCGGTGTAAGAATCATTTTTCTATGATTTATAGTTTTAGAGATACAGAACATTGCTGAGCAGTTAAACCACATAAATTTCGTTACTCCCTTAATTAAAAAGCGGCTAAGCCACAATATTTCTCTAGAAAGACGTTAACATACTTTAACGGCAAATTGATGTATCATTTTTTTCTAAATTTACTTAACTAAAAGTACGTTAACTAGTCATGCTTGACTAAAAAGCAGCTAACTGTCTTTAACTATCTTCATGTATTGTGTCATACAAATAACCATTTGAACATCGTGCCTTAACTATAAAGCAGTTATAAAGAAAAACTACACTAGAAAGCAGTTATACGCCAATAGCGGCTTTTAAGTTATGTATTGAAATTAGTATTAGCTAAATATCAATCGCTAGAGAGCAGCTAATCGACAATACTAGTCTAAAAAGCAGTTAAACGCTCGTGATTTGCGTTTGCGTTTGACTAGCTCAGGCTATAATTCCTTCCTTTTCACTTCGGGTGCTCGTAGCGGACGGCGGCGGGTATGGCGCGTCTCTTGATTTTTGGCGTCACAATTACGAGAATGGCGCAAAATAGGCAAAGGTAAGCTGACATTATTATTTTATTTATTGTAATAAACATCTATTTGTAATATTATTATAAATACGAAAGTATGTTTGGATGTTTGTAACTCTGGAAAGCAAAGCAAAAACGAATGGATGGTTTTTTATTTATCTAACTTTATAAATGCCTGTTTTTGTTACCAAAATTTTTAATAGATAGATAGAGAATAGTAAAACGCATGCTGCTAGTTTTCATTATGTACCTACCTATTGCAAGAGAGTTTTAAAGTACCTACTGTTTCTAAGTTCATCGTAATTGTTGTTGTAGATATCTGATTCGATTGCTGATTGTTTTTTATCTATTAGTGCGAAAGAGGTGTGTCGTATAATTGGTTCATTAGTTAACTGATTATATTTCATTGTATTTTAGACGTTCCTGCGTATCATCAAGGATCCAAACTATGATGAATAGTGTTTTGGTAGACCAGGAATTTCCAACTACACAACGCTAACACTAACAGCATGCCATCTATACGCATTTCCACTTGCTCTAATATTAGCCAAAAAGAATCAAAGTACCCCCGCATGAACAATAACGATTTAGTTAATCTTCTCTACCAAGAATATTACTCGATGACATCACAAGTGTTTCAAAAATTCAATGAAACACAAATCACATATAATTATAGCCAACCAGAAGAAACTCTGAAACATTAACTCAACAGCTTGAAACACATTCCTTAGACTGCCACGAATCGATGCCCCCCCCCCCTTCCCCGATGCCATCTTCTTCTCACTGTATTATACCAGAAATATTAGATTATGACAGTGATGACTCTGTTAAGGATAAGGACTACCAACCATGTGAAGAAGTTTTTAGTGATGATACTGAATATGGTTATGACATGCAAAGACAAAATACAGTTTCAAACCCTAAAAGTAAACCAATATTGAAAAGGAAAACATCAATAACTAATACGTTTCCCAAATTAATAACGCGACGACATACTCAAGAGTTTACAAGAACAGAGAGATTATTGGACATCGGTTACAGAAAAGACGTACATCTTTATCTATTTTTGATTGCTCTATTTCTACAGATTTAGTAAATTTAGCACCACCATCTTCCACAAAGAGAAAGAAATATGATACCAGCTTGAAAGATAGATTAGTTGAGAAGGAAAAGGAACGCAGAAACAAGTACAATGTAAAAACAGGCTGTGATATGAAGTGTACAAAATGTTGTTCAACTCCCGAGGAACGTTTGGATATATCTATATATATAAAAGAAAGTCGTCTAAGTTACTCCATTTATAACTTAAGAACGGCTGAACCGATTTGGCTGAAAATTGGTGGAGAGGTAGCTTAGAACCAGGAGACGGACCACGTTCCCGTGGGATGTGATGGCAGACCGAATTCCACGGGGGCGAAGCCGCGGGCAGAAGCTAGTTAATAATAAGTATTGGATGATGACACATTCTGAAAGAAGATAATTTATAAGAAGTAATTATACGGTAGCAGTTCCTATGAGAAAATATGTTCAGGAGCCTAAGAGAAATGCAAAAAGAGCTTTTACTTTACAAAATTGTGATGGAGTTATAATGAAGGTATGGAAAGTATTTTTCTTAACTACTTTAGGTTACTGCAAAAAAAATTATAAAATATTGCTTAATTCTCTTAATCCTGACAAAGATATTGATAAACGGGGCATGCACGTAAAGACTCCAGCTCTTAATAGAGATATTATTACGGAACATATTGAATCTTTCAATCCAGCTGCACCGCACTATCGTCGTGAACACGCTCCTCATCGTCGATATTTGCCCAGTGAAATTAATATTACGTTTATGTATTCTGACTTTTGTTCGAAATATCCAGAACACAAAGTGGGTTATGTATGAGCTATACCGATCACATCTAAAGAGTCTAAACATATCGTTCACTCGACTAGGAAATGAGGAATGCGAAATATGCGAATCTTACAGATTGCATAGTCTTGATACAAACCATAATGTTCGCACGGAAGCTATACCTGATTGTAATGCTTGTTCGACATGGGCAAAACACCATGATAAGTATGAAAAGGCCCGATAATTATATGATTTTTTTATTTTATATTGTTTAATTAATAATAAGCTATTTGTTAAGTTCCTACACAATTTAATTAGACGTACTCATTGTCAATTCTTTTTTATTAATGAATAAAGTTCTGATTTTCATAAAATAGTTTTTAACTTCTCAACTTTTTACCCGCAAGTGCTTATTTAAAAGGCAGTTAATTGCGAGCGAGATGTCTTTAACTGCCTTCTAGTTAAGCAATAGGAGAACCAGTATAAAAATATGTTTTACAATACCGAGCTTAAAAGCGTTTAAAATCCCATAACTGCTTTCTAAGTAAGCAAAGTTAGTCTTCCAAGTGTTAGTTACTAGGCTATAAGTCTGTTAAAATCCTTTAACTGCTTTATAACTAAGTATATTTTGATAACTTTTACTATAAGTACAAGACGTGGTGGCTACAAGAAATTGCTTTACTATAAAGCAGTTAAGGTATGGTTAGCGGCCTTATAGTGCAGTATATTATGTAAAAATGAAAAAAAAATGCTTAGCTACAAGTTAGAGAATGAATTTAAATAAAATGTGATTAAAATAAATGAATGCAATATATCACATATTGTGCAAAAAGACTATGCCTACGTATATAACTTGCAACCTTGTGCCTAGGCAGCATACTTTTCAAGAGACATTAATTCCCACTTATTTTTGCGTTTTCTCGAAAACTACTTTTTGCACTTAGCTGCTTTTTAGTTAGTGGACGGCAGAGTTGCAGCGACGCACGTAGCTCTTCCGGTGTTTCTCTGTGAGGGGTAGCTCGTGCGCGCAACTCGGGCGTCGATCTCACTCGAGCGTCGGACGATGATCTTAAAGGTGTAGATGTAAACACGGGTTCTCTGATAGGGTCGGGCGAAGGGGACCGCGGCGGGGTAGGGGTAGGTGAGGAGGGGTCGATGCGCCGCCGTAACTCATCGAGCACGTCGTCCCAGGCACCCCATGAGTCGTGTAGTCGTCTCGCCGTCATAACTGACAGTTCACGGTCGTAATTTTCGCTTTCGGCAAGCGCTCGCCTCGCCGTCTCGTCCAGCCGTCGCGCCGTCGCTTCCATCTCTCGGGCGAAGGCGCGCTCTGACTCGGTGGTGGAATCGCTGCCAGCACTGGGTTCCCGTGCCGGGGACTCTGTAGGTTGGCGGACGACAACCTCGACCGGGGGTGGCGGTGGGGGTACATTTCTTGGCGTGCGTGGGGGCGGGGGCGGGGGCGGTAGGCGCGGACGCCTCGGGCCGCCCCTGTAGTCAAGCGCGGTGAGGTCGGCCACACTGACGGTGAGGCTGTCGCTGACTTCGAAGGTCTGCCTGAAGCGCGCGCGATGTGCGGCGTGACGTCGCGGCTCGGCGCACACGTCGAGCTCGGCGGGGAGCGAGAGAGCGCGCGCGGCGCGGGGCGGGCGGCGCTCGGCACTGGGCGACGCGACCAGGCAGGGCGCGCTGCCGGCGGCCGCCCGGTGCGCTATTTCGGGCGGGCGGCACGCCGCGGGCGGGGGCGGCCGCCGCGACCGCTCACTGTACCCGCTGTCTTCACTGAGGTTTTCGGCAGACAGGTGGGTGCGCGGCGCGGGAACACGTGTAGGCGGTGGGGAAGGCGGAGGCGACTCCAAGGAGTCTGGCGAGAGGCTCGGTGAGGCGGGCGCGGCGCAGGACCGCTCGAGCGACTCGAACTGTGCGAGGCTGGAGGAGCGCGATAGCGAGCCCGAGCTGGCCGGCGAGGTGGCCCGCTCTCGCCGCCGCCTCTTCGCCGGGCACGCCCACTCGCGCTCTGACTCGCTGTCACACTCCGACCCTGACGAACAACAAACTCCGTCAGGAACTGAACGGCAGAATTTAAATTATCCCGACACGCGACACGTTGCCACGTCCAGACGTCGACAATGACAATGACACAGAATTAAAATTAGTAGGTATATTCTTTCTACTATTTGGACTTAGTCCAAGATATATAATGTAGGATAGCATTCAATGTCCTACTTGCCAAATCCGGTCTAGACACAATAGGATTCGAATATAATTTATATAGTATGCGTAATATGAAGCAGCCTAATGTAAAATGTGGAATTACCTTTATATTTATGTTCTAAAATAGCGCCATCTATATGTTTAAATAAGTAACATTACAAAATGTTGTTGTATCTAAAGTTCCACTACTGCCCGTTAGATGGCGATAAATGAAAACTGGTGATAGAATATTTTTTAATAATTTATTGTGGTTATAATTTTTAATATTCTGTGTTTTATTATTCATTACCTTGAGCTCCCCGCACATGGATAACAGAGTCTGCATCTGAATCTGAAAGCCATGTTGCGGCAGAAGAACGTTCGGAGCGCAAGTCATCGCTCGTTTCCTCGACTATCGTTTCGAGGTATAAAGCGTGTGTGCTGCCATTGTCACCTGTTGGACAAAAAAAATATTTTTTAATAAAAAATACAGATAGCATTATTGTAGATCAAATTACAGTTCTGAATAAAGAACAAAATCAAAAGCGATATAGGTACCTATGTACAAAATGGGATACTGTTTATATGTGCTATTCGATAATAGATGGCGCTGTACGTCACTACAAATCAAGCGCTTTTGAAATGTTTCAGACTATACTTTGCGACTCTATATTATGTATTAACGTACTTAGTATTGACTCTATATTAATATTATATCGTGTATTATGTGCCTAAAATCTTTATTAGAAGTTGTCATTGATAATAAATGTTGTAAATATAGTTATGTATTCAAGGTGTAAGTAGAGCTATGTAGAGCATTTCTATGATCCAATTCGATTCTGCTGCAGTAAATTGTTATTGCTATTTTCACCATTGTTTAAAAAACACATCAATCTACATAAAGTCAGAATGCATAATACACATATTAAATTATGCTTTTATAGTATTTTCTACCAATAGAACGAGATAAAATCCGTAAAATGTACAACTTTTATTTCAATATTTATGCTTTTGGCTATTTTTTTTATGAAACTGCAGAAGTTACGATTCATAAAATAAAATTCAACAGAAGTTTGAAATTTTCGTGTTCATAATTTGGACCGGAAGGAACTATTAGGTACTGCTTAATCAATGGGAAGGACACTCATTCGAATATTGCCTGAGATATATTTTTCTTTCGTTAAAATTTATAAATTATTTTGAAACTATTTAGGTTTATAATGTTGATCCTGATATTTTATATGAACGAATCTAAAGGTTTATGTTACTAGGCTGACTTCACACATTAGCCAAGGACGTGTGGATCAGAAAATAGAGTTAGTTTTTTTTAACCGGTATTTTGATTGGGTCTTGGTATTGTTTGTGCCAACGTGTGGAGCCGGTTAGTATAGATATGTCATGCTTAAATTCACTGTTAGAAATCTTAGCCTTACTCTTGTAATGTAATACTAGCTTCTGCCCGCGACTTCGTCCGCGTAGCGTGATGATATATAGCCTATAGCCTTCTTCAATGAATGGGCTATCTAACACTGAAATAATTTTTCAAATCGGACCAGTAGTTCCTGAGATTAGCGCGTTCAAGCAAACAAACAAACAAACAAACAAACTCTTCAGCTTTATATATTAGTAATATAGATATAGATTAGAACAGTTACAATGCATTAGTAGTCTGAGTGTGGGCAAATGGCTGTTGTACGACAATAGAACTTTCTCTGTTGCCTCACTGATTGCGGGTGATGAAACTATATTGTTACAACTCTATCTACATTATGGTCGCATTAACTATTGTCCCTATTATAATATCTACCTTACCAACTTACTGATAAAGTTGGAAGTAGTGTAGAAGTAGAAGAAGTAAAAAGTACATTAGTACGCCTCTGCCTAACCCTTCGAGGAATACAGGCGTGATGTTATTTTATGTAATACGGTTAACAGCCTCATTAATGTTATCTGCCTCTTCAGTTACAGGACTGAAGTTATTAGGTTATTAGGTTTTATAATTATCAGGAGCAGGATCTGAGTTTGGGAGCTATGCCCGGTTAATGGCAATAAGCTCACACCCTATTACATAGGAGGGGACCTAAACATACCGGTGAATTGTATGTGTCCATTAGTTACACCTCTGCCTAACCCTTCGAGGAATACAGGCTTGGAGGTATGTAGGGGTGATTTTTCTACTTAGCCTTAGATTCTTAGATTTTTTCACGTGGGAGAGCCATGCTTCGGCACGAATGGGCCGGCTCGACCGGAGTGATACCACGGCCTCACAGAAAACCGGCGTGAAACAACGCTTGCGTTGTGTTTCGCCGAGTGAGTTGAGGTTACCGGAGGCCCAAACCCTTTTAAAGGCGGGCAACGCACTTGCGACTCCTCTGGTGTTGCGGGTGTCCATGGGCGGCGGTTATCGCTTACCATCAGGTGATCCGTAGGCTCGTTTGCCCCCCTATCCCATAAAAAAAAGCCCTTTTTAATTAAGCGTTATAGCATTGGAAGGGCTACGCATACTATGTGACAGGGGTGAATGACCTGCAGGACAGGTGGCGCTCAGCTGACCGAGCGCAGTGGGGCACGGAACTGCGCATGCGTGCTCATCAGTACATACATGTAAACTCGAATAAATGGCGCCATTTAGATACCTACATATTATTATGTTATTATACCAATATAATAACATTTTACGTGTTACCTATTGTAATTGTAACCGCGGAATGTGTCTCTAGTACTTTACTGTGGGTGTACACTATTACGCCCCTTTTTTTTTTTTGTGCGTGTGGAAATCCTCATGGACATCCCCCGCCCGGGGAAGGCGGCGGGGTGTGTCGGACTCCACCCAGAGTGGGTGACCTACCGACTAAAACCACACGGGTGTTTCGCATCACCACTTTTTGCTGGGGTTACGGGAGCGAGGTTTCATTCCTCCGCGACCCCAGCACACACTATTACGCCCTTGCCTAACCCTTCAGGGAGTACAGGCGTGATGGTATGTACCTATTATATTCCTATTTACAAAACTGCAATATTTTCATTGTTTCGCTCCTCTTTATGTGTTGGCACCTTGGAAATAATTGAAAGGTGTCCAAAAATTATCAAAACAAAACCGAAATAAAATTCAGTAGGTAAATGTTTTTTCCTTCCGTAAATTTTAATTTATTTATTTGTTCTTTATAATTATAAAACCAACAATGGACAAAGGCGAGTTTAACTCAAAATAGAGTTTACTACCAGCAAACTCTTTGAGTGATCATTGCTGAATAGTGTTTTAAATGGAGTGAAGTTTTTCATCCAAAATTTTGCACAGAAAATACATAGGTACACAGACTATTTAGATATACCTAGTAATACTTAATACATATAACCAGGTGTATTTTTGTCTATGAACCACATTAAACAACTACAAATAATTAAACCCGACAACGAAAAGAATTCACTGAAAAGTATGAAATTTTTCTATGTCCTGGAACAGTGGTGTCCAGTTTATAGCCGTCGCATACCGCTATATGGCGTGTTGACACCATCTTCAATTATAATTACGGTGGCATACGATTTACTCTTTTGTAGTCTGGTAAAAAAAATTCACGTATAAGTAAGTCAGTTGATCCAAAATCCACGCATTCAAGAACGTAAATAAAAACAAAACTTTTTTTATCTCTGCATATTATGAAACGGAATTGCTCCATTCAGAATTCTGCGCATGCAACCCGTGGGAAGCTGCAAGCTGCTACATAGCCTTAGGGTCAATCGACACTGCTAGGTCAAACGTGTTCTAGGCCCACCTGACGGACATGTGTTGTAACGGTCGGCCCTCGTTCGACTTAGGTTCGATTCCGAGCACGTTGCATGTGGAATCCGTAATACTGCCGGCAAATTGCTTGATAGACATGAAAGTGGGTAAATCTGTTTGTATTAACCGGTTCAAATTATGGGGCAACGCTGCGCAATATCATGAGCTGTATTTGGTACAATGCGTGTCGTTGGATGCAAGCTGAAAGTAACCGGTCCTTGAGAAAATATGGTATTTGTTCAGTAGTTGTTTCTTTTTTCTTAAAGAAAGCGTTGCCACAATATCGTAGGTGCGTTTACAAACACAAATTCAGGAATGGCAGGATCAACAAAATCAATGTAAACCTAAATTTGGAACACAAAAAATGATTCATTTATTACAATAAAAAGTCACTTATCTACGGATTAAATAATAATTTTAGATTAATGAACTCTGCTCTAAACGACAGTGGAACGGATAAGGCCTAGATACACCGAAATATTATTTTTCGACATGATAAAAAACCGGATTCCGATTAATTACCATGTTTTTCGATTCGTTACTTAGTCCGGGTTCAATGATAGTGCGATGACAGTTATGTAGGTATACCTATACATTACAAACATTTACATTAAGTATCTACGTTGCCTATACGCTACGCTGCCTATTGTACATATTAAACAGGAAAATAACAGTAGTTCAATTCAAAAAGAATCACAGTTATGTAGTATCTATCACATCACTTTTAGCCAAACAATTATGACAGTCAAAGCAAATTTTTTATCTGTCTGTTCGATACGGTTAAACGACTAAACAGCTTAACCAATTTTGATGATAAAGTTATTTTAGTGAAGGAAAAATTCAACTCGCAGGCAGGATTCGATCCTGCGTCTTCTGGTTAGGTACACCAGACGCTATGACCTCTAAGCCACCGCGAGTCCCACCTGCCATGTTTAAATTTGCCTTCACATACTTTTGACTTATTACTTAGCCACGAGCCCCTCCACAATTTTGGATTAATCGTGAATCAAAATTTGATATAAAAATCGTGTTTAAATACAATTTAAATATTATTTTGAAGTTGGTGCAAGTGGCCCTAAATCTAATCACGTCTGCATACTGATAATAAAGATAAGACGTAGATCGTGCCATGCGGCTTTGTGACGTCATTGGCAATCTTTATCAACCAACAAACATATTAAAATGGAATTATCTCCTTATCTTCACCGTGAACCTCAAGAAATGAGTCATTCATTTGAGAAAATGTAAATACATGGTTTACGAAGAGCTTTTAGAATCAATTCAGGCAATTTCCTTTGTAAAAAAATATATTTATAACCTAGACCTTAGGTTATGGTCAGTCTTCTGACTGATCTGCAATAAATCTACCAATCCGCTGAGCGATATTTTATTGACTAACTTTTTCCCGAAACTTCTTCCGCGCAGATATTTGAATTAAAGGTAGCCTATGTTATTTTGATGAATGAGCTTTAATATTGTAAAGTTTCATTACAATCCATTCAGTACATTTTTCAAAAGTATCGAACATCCATACCTCCTCTCAAATTTTCACGTTTACAATTTTACTATCGACCCGCCCGCGGTTTCACCCACGCTACTCCGTTCCTAATAGTCGTAGGGTTATGTTAAATAGCTTAAAACCTTTATCTTGAATCACTCTATCTATTAAAACCGCATCAAAATCGATTGCGTAGTTTTAAAGATCTAAGCATACATAGGGTCAGACAGACAGCGGGAAGCGACTTTGTTTTATACTATGTAGTGATTAGTTTCATTCCATAGACTTCACAAAATAGAAGTGACGCGATGCGCTAAAATGAAACTGCATTTACCTTTGTAACAAGGGTAAAGGGTTACAGAGATATAGGGTTAAACAAAGCTAACAGGAGTACAGAGGACAAAACAACAAACTAGCACATTTGTAAACTGGTATTACAAATGTGTTAGTTTGTTATTTTGTCTCACAATTTAAGTCCATTGAACATTTTTATTTTAAATCCAAAATGCACTGCTGGTCATTGCCTGCAGCGTTACTTAAAACAGGTTCCGTTCCAGTTCGCCAAAACCTTCACTTGGTGATCAGTTCACGACACAAACAGGATGCATATATGTAGCGTTCATTGATTTGATACAACTCACAGCCACCGTTTAAACTATTCATATTTTAATTTTCTTTTTATAATAATGCATGCATTTCGAAAAAACTATGTAGTTACTAGCTTCTGCCCGCGACCTCGTCTGCGTAAACTTCAGAATTGAGTCCGACCTAGATAAATAGCCCATGTGTTATTCCGGACTATAATCTATCTCTGTACCAAATTTTATTCAGATCCGTTCACCCGGTTTGGTGTGAAAGAGTAACAAACATCTTTCCATCAATCCATTCATTCAGCCATTCTCACAAACTTTCGCATTTATAATATTAGTAGGATTATTTATGTAAATATCACTAAGCTCATTACTTATTATCATTTAAGTCGCCGTCCATAACTTACGTCTACTTCGTGTGACAAGGGGTCATCATCACCTTCGCAATGTCACATGTTAATTCAAAATAATGCTGACCTTCGTTCCACGTAGAGGGAGTATCATGAAAATGGAGTGCGCCTAATCGGTGATGATAGAAAATATTGTGGGAAAATCGTCATGCCTAATTTTCCCAACGGCGATGGGTAACTGAAGTTTGCAAAGGAGCGAAGTGGCCAATCGGTGGACAGTAAATGATTTGATGATTATGATGAACTAAACACAACTTAGGCAGAAATCCAATACCCGGGATTTCGAAATGCTTTTTAAAATGTCTTAAAAACTCATATACTAATTTGTGTTTGTAAAAGCACACAATACAGGAGAACTGCCTCATTACCATTAGCCAAGTGGTCCTGAGCGCGACTGCTACGCTAGAGGTCCTGGGTTCGATTCCCAGGTCGAGCAAAGTGTTATTGGGTTTTTCTATGAAATTCCCAGTAGCAGCTCGGAGTTAGGAATTTGTGCCCGGTTAATAGCAATAGGCTCGCCCCTATTACATGGGCCTTCAACATACCGGCGAACTGTGGGTCTACATTAGTACGGCTCTACCTAACCCTTCGGGGAATACAGGCGTGATGGTATGTTATGTTATGTTATACGGGAGAAAATCCTAGGGTGGGTTTTTTAAAAGAAAAAAAAGTCTGCAAAGATCACTTTCAAGATAGATTTCTAAACTGCACCTACTGATTAGGTTCTAATTAGAAAAGCTTGTTATTGTAACACAGCATCGATAATTGTGCAAAATGGCGTCGTAATTGGGGTTATAAGGAATGTGAGCCAGTGTCGCGGTAGTTGGTCGCGTTAATTAGCTCACTGAGCATCGCTTCAAGTGTGACGGATTACATTAAGGTAATAAATACCTTTATTCAACCTAAAAGTGGCTTAAGAGATTCAATAAACAAAAATTAAAACGAATAAATAAAGGATTTTACGGTGGATTCCAATAATAAACAGTAATTATACAATACTTAGTTTAATTGTGAAATGCGGCACACACATTAATCGAACATGGAGAGTAGAGAGAGGAATCGGAAGTATGAGAGTTGCAACATCATAAAAAACTATTACTAAATAGGGTTGCGTTCTAATATGACTAATATTACTAACAATAAATACAAATACAAATAGTTTTTTGCCAGAAAAGTAACAAACAGAGAACACGAGTTATGGTGAGCCTCAAACTAAGCATAGCTTGTATCTTGAAAACATAGGTACTCGTTTCTGACTTACGCTAATATTAGACATTGATTTAAACGATTTTATCGCGTCGTTTTTTATATTATTTGATTGCTGACGTTTTGGTTCCTTTGCAGCATCCATGGTCACGGTTACACTGAGGTCTACCCGTAACCGTGAATTAAAAAGTTAAAAAATTAGTAACAGCTACCGAACATTTTTGTTAATTATTAACGATCCGATTCACGCAGAACGAGCTCACCGTGTCCTTTGGTCTTGCAGTTTTGAGGCTGAATTTTGTTTTTTTTTTCTTGACTTATATGACGGTTATCAAGTTTTATGTCCCTTGTGCCCTTTACGAAGGACGATCTTACTCGGTTATTGTCACGATCAGAAGCTGAAGAATACTAAATAGAAATGAATACGCGCATAACCTGTTTATTGTAACTAGTAGCGAAAAATGTATGTCAAATAATTTCACACATAATGATTACGTTAAGTGGTTATAATGTGAAAATAGTTAATTTAACGCCATGTTACCATTGAAATAGATATTTTTGTTGTTATCATTATAAAATAATCATTGTATATTTGAGAAACTGAGCTCTATCTCATATTTAAATTTTTTAAAAGTGGTTTGAATTAATTTTCCGTGTTTCCAATTTAATACGCAAATTACAATTGTTGTCAGAGAGTTGTGACAATTGTAGTGAGTTAGTGTATTGGTAGTCAGAGAACCCAAGGCCAAGCACCAGGCAACCCAATTTCTAGGAAATTTTGAAGCTAAACTACCTATCTTGAGAATTGTCCATTGACTGATTGATCATGACACACTGATTTTCAGCTCATTCTTGTTAAACTAGTAGCTGGGGTCTTTAACCAGTCTCAGAAAATGTCAGCCAGCGTTAACCATGTCTTGGTGGTTACCTCGCTAACCATTTCAGTGAAAGTCATTGGTTTGGTTTCCATAATTTCAGGGGTCGACTACATAAACTATACATAAACAACTATATCGCTGCAGACTTTACATTGCTTTTTCTGTGCAGGCACATACCTAAATGTGCAGACGCAGCCGCCTGTAAACAAGAAGAAAATCCTGTTTGTCTCTTTAGATACATATTTCGCTATATAAATACTTAAATAGCAACAATTTTATATACATTTTATATACATTTAGTAAACATTGATAGCCTTGGTATATTTAAGTAGGTAGGTACCATGGATATGCAAATAAAACCGCATTTACATTGCATATTTAATGAAACTACGATAACCATTGAACAACGCCCTTTACACAGTACTTGTACAATGGCCCACATAATAAGACTAGTTGACTGATTTATTTTTGATGGCATGACGATAAATTTGACCGTAATTAGAGGTGTACAACATAAACAAAATAAAAATCGGTTAAAAATAAGGAATTTAGAAGCATTTTCATTTTATACTAGAAAGAGATCGCAGTATAGAAATATCTCATGCGCTATAAATTCTAATATAACACTCGTTTTGCGGGAAAGAGACAGAGCATCCCTTCAATTCCCAACATAAACTTGAATTAAATTTTATCTTGGACATGTATAAATCGATTTAAATTATATTTTCAGTACTTATACAAATTTTGAATAGCTGGATTTTTAACTAGGCATATCCTACTAATATTATAAACGTGAAAGTTTACTCTTTAACGCCAGAACGGCTAAACGAATAGAGAAGAGATAGATTATAGTCTGAAATAACACATAGGCTACATATTATGCACGTTGGACCCAATTCTGAATTCCGCGCAGACAAACTCGCGGGCAGAAGCTAGTTTTGAATAAATCAAGCTCAGGTAACAACCCTATTTTATAACAGGTGTACGAACAATGTACAATGGTGTACATAATCACTAATGCAGCCTATGATTACAAATTCATTCAGTATTGTTCATAACGGTCGACCTCAAAGAGGCGTGTCGACCTGAATAGGAAATAAAAAGTATTTACTTGATCTCGAATTATATGAGACTAGCTGTTGCTCGCGATTTCACTCGGATCCCAAACGAATTTATTAAATATTAGCTTCTGCCCGCGACTTCGTCCGCGTAGCGTGATGATATATACAGTGTGTCCGGACATGGACTAGCGATATTCTAAATACTTATATAACAACCATTTTAATACACAAATACACTGTACACTTGGGCCTAATTCACTTCCCCGCTATGTGGCAGCTATTTTTCTGTATGTACAAAAATATCATATCTCTCAAAGTTTTGGTCTTATTGAGTTAAAAATAGGCTTATTCAGAGGGCAACAATACTGTCTACCGTCTACATTACAAAACATTACCGTCTACGTTATCTTTTTTACTAGATCGAAAGATGTTGAGCTAAGCTACTCTACAATATTAAATTTACAACTGTGTCTCTGGCTCAAGTGTATAGTTTATTTGTGTATTAAAGTAGGTTTTATTTAAGTATTTAGAATATCGCTAGTCCATGACCGGACACAATGTATAGCCTATAGCCTTCCTTAATAAATGGGCTATTTAACACTGAAATAATTACTCAAATCGATCCAGTAGTTCCTGAGATTAGCGCGTTCAAGCAAGCAAACAAACAAACTCTTCAGCTTTATATATTAAGTATAGATAACTTGGCTTTTATTAATATCGGATCAAGATGAAAAATGCAACAGATTTTATGTTAGAGCTCTAGCAATACCTCCTGAATACCGCAACCAATCGCGTCCGTAATTTTTGCGTGATTCGCGATGATACAGACAAATAAACATTCTAAAGGATGTTGTGTTGGTTTTTTTTATTTTTCCTTAAATAACCCCTGCGTACAGATATTGGCAAGTTATGAACATAACAATTATGATACTAAATTGCGTCACTCGTGAAGTTGTCTAAAGCTAAGCTACTAAGCGTAAGGCTCTAGGATCGATTCCAAGGTTAAGAAACATATTAATGAAGTTAATACTGAATTTGCCTCATTTACATTTTCATCAGTTAGAAAGCGTTAGCTATATTTGTTACCTAAGTCCTCCTGTAACAGGGCTCACCACGCAAGAGATGTCCTTTAAAAAAAAAATGTATGATAATCCCCTGATAGCCTAGTGATTACCATTGGAATGCCAAGTAAAACGGAGAAGGAAAACATCGTGAGACTTTCAAATCTCTTGTCTACGCCTGAGAGATTTTCTCGACGGTGGCGTATGAAGTCTACCAACTCGCATGAGACTAGCGTGATGGACTATAGCCCTAATCCCTCCCATTCTGAGGAGGAGACCCGTGCCCAGCGGGACGGTAAATTATGAATCTATGTAAGATTTTGATTAAAGTATCAAACATAATAGTGTCACAGTATAAATTCCACGGTGACATAGGTTTCAATTGATTCAGAAGGTACTTTGCGTTGGCATCGCTGAGGGCTTTGTTTGGTCGCTTACAAAGTAAAAACAATACAACTGCTCACGTACTTCACTAATCACTATGCCGTGTGGTCGCTGGCCACCAGCTAGCTATTGCTATTGCTCATGCGCAGTTTTGACCCACCAAGACCCACTTGGGAAGCGCATTCCAAATCGTTCGCTTCTAAATTTCAAGTATATTTACGACTTCATTCCATAAAACATATAATCACGCCCGTATTCCCCAAAGTGTTAGACAGAGGTACTAATAATGTACACTCACAGTTCGCCGGTGTGTTTGGGTTCCATGTAAAAGGGGCGAGCCTATTGCCATTAACCAGGCACAAATCCCGTTTCTAGGATAGGTAGTTTTTTTAAGATTTAATAACGAACGGTACGTTCGTTAGTTATTTAAAATGCAACAAGTTTAATTTTGACATTTAGGGCCACTTGCACCAACTTCTTAAATATGTTTAAATTGTATTTAAGCACAATGTTTCATAGTAAATTTGTGTTTAAATACGATTTAAACACATTTAAGAAGTTGGTGCAAGCGGCCCTTAAATACAGATTTCGAACATCAAATTCAAAATACAGATCTGTGTTACTTTCCTGTGTTATAGTTGACTTGAATCCAGGAACTAATGAATAAAAATTAAAAATCTTACGTGAATTTCATAGCTACTCATCCTACATGGAAGGAGTGTTATGTTATTTATTACTACATAATGGTTGCACTAACCGTGGATATAGATCAATCGGTCGGATATGTCCGTGTATTACATGATACACAACTACCGGCGTTAGCTTACCATCGATCATTTCTTTCAATTAGGTATATTTATAATACTAGATGAAAGTTTTATAAAAAATGTATCATTTCTGTTATTAAACAACAGCTTGCGCAAGATTACAAAAAAGAAGGATTACTGTAGAAAATAATCAGTATTCAAACATTACATTTTTTTTAAACATATCATAACATACCATCACGCCTGTATTCCCCGAAGGGTTACGCAGAGGCGTACTAATGTACACCCACAGTTCGCCGGTATGTTTTAGGTCCCATATAATAGGGGGCGAGCCTATTGCCATTAATCGGGCACAAATTCCTAACTCCGAGCTGCTACTGGGAATTTCATAGAAAAATGTGTCAATTTGCTCGACCTGGGAATCGAACCCAGGACCTTTAGCGTAGTGGTCGCACTTGAAACCACTAGACTAACGAGGCAGTCTATTCTCGTTTTATTTAAAACAACGAGATAATCGATCTACAGTAAGAAGATACGAGTAATACAGAGATCTACAGTTAGTAGATAGTAACCTAACTAAAATGAACAATATACCTAATAAATTCTAGGATGACAAAAAAACTGACTTTGTGATTGTTCGGTACAATCTCAAAAACTACTGTCATACGGATTTTGATACTATTTTCACCAATAGTAAGAGGTTTTCTAAGAAAGTTATATGCTTTAATTTACGAACATAGGTAACGAGTGAAAGAGCTTTTCTATGCCTTAACATTGTTAATATATTTTAAATCATTTTTTTTTTACATTTTTACACAGCACCATCTAGTCCCAAACTAAGCAGAGCTTGTACTATGGGTACTAGACAATGGATATAATACTTATATATATTTTTTTGTAAATACATACTTATAATACATAAGAAACACCCAGACGAACACAAACACTTATATTCATCACATAAATTTTTGTGTTCTGTGGGAATCGAACCCACGACCTCATGGTCAGCAGTCCGGTACTCGAACCACTAAACCACAGAGGTTGTCTTTTTAAACAGAAGAAAGTAAAAGACCTGACCGTGTAAACAAGAATAAAATACTCAATAAAAATGCAAATGACATGATCTTTCGACAAATCGAGCGTGCACAAATGTCAACTCCATACATTTTGTTGCTCCATGCAACTTGTATGCAGGGGCTTTTATGACTAGAAATTGATTTCGGAGGTTAGGCATCCCGTTAAGATTGTATTAGGAAAATGCTCACTAGAATGAGAACTAGATCACCACGGGTAAGCAGTTATTGTAATATTTCGCTCACGACTATATCATGAGCGGAAGCATAAAATATTCTAGCAGTTAATGCATTATTATAATATTATGCAGTTACTGTGCCTACGAGGAAATGGCGGAAGAAATTGGCACCGGACCAAGGATTAATATAGCTATCTACTTCCTTAGCGGGGATAGAAACCAACGATATGTTAAGCTTTATTTTAACCAATCAACACTCACAATTCAAATTTTATTCTTCTTCAGTTCTTATGTGATTGTTTAAGATTTTAGATTTGGAATTTATAAGTATTATTTAAGGCCAAGCATTAGGGTAGCGCGCCAAATTTAAATTTTGTAAGGTTAATAAGCCTATTATTCCAAACCGAATTGAAATAATATGCTTAAAGCATTTTTGCATAGGTAATATACCTACTCCTTTTTGAACTTATACAACTTTTTGGAATTCAATCTAGTTCATATCAACCGAAAACGCCTGTCATATCTTTTTAACCCCCGACGCAAAAACGACGGGGTGTTATAAGTTTGACGTGTCTGTCTGTGTGTGTGTGTCTGTCTGTGGCATCGTAGCTCCCGAATGGATGAACCGATTTTGATTTTGTTTTTTTTTGTTTGAAAGGTGAATAAGTGGGGAGTGTTCTTAGCTATGTTTGATGAAAATCGGTCCAAGATGGCCGCCGCCACAAGATGGCGGTTTACATATTTTTTCACAACCCCCACAATATTGGTATCAAATGAAAGGGCCTGACTAGTAGAATACTATACACTATGAAAAATTTCAAATCCAAGATGGCCACCTCCACGAAATGGTGAATTTATTATGTTTTTTCACTACTCCCTCAATAAAGGTATCAAATGAAAGGGCTTGACTAGTAGAATACTATACACTATGATATAAGATATCTAATAGCTATGAAATAATTGTACAAAAGTTGAATAACTAAACGAAGAAAATACCCAATTAAACACTAAATTACCTGGATCTTAAAACGCAAGAAAATAAAAGAAATTAAACAAAATAACTAAGGAGTCCCTACAAAAAGTGTGAAATAACAAATTAAATTAAAAATTTAAAAAAACCCCCGACACAAAAATAAACCTGAATCCCTATAAAAAGAAAAAAATAACTTGAAATTATAAACCTTCGTAAGTACGTATGAAGTTTTTTGATTAAATTTTGTCGCGTCGGGGGACCGCTCTCTAGCTCTCGCGTGTCTGCCCGCTCGGGTCGCCAAACTTGAATATGTTACGCTCCGCCCACTTTACACCCTCCCGCGCGTCGCGGCGATGTACGCGCCATCCACATCAATTCTGATTTCGCGCGATTCACGTTCGGGAAGCAAAAGGAAAGGAAAGGATTCACATAATTAGAGAGCGGTCCCCCGACGCGACAAAATTTAATCAAAAAACTTCATACGTACTTACGAAGGGTTATAATTTCAAGTTTATTTTTTTCTTTTTATAGGGATTCAGGTTTATTTTTGTGACGGGGGTTTTTTTAAATTTTTAATTTAATTTGTTATTAGGAAGAATTCTTGGAATATAGCCTGATTGTAATATTAACTGCTTCATTTACCTAGCAGTCCTAAGCGCGACTGCTACACTAAAGGTCTTGGGTTCGATTCCCAGGTCGAGCAAAGTGCTATTGAGTTTTTCTATTACATATATTCTCAGTAGCAGCTCGGAGTTTGAATTTGTGCCCGGTTAATGGCAATAGGCTCGCCTCAATGCTGAACTGCAGGGTACATTAGTACGCCTCTGCCTAACCCTTCGAGGAATACAGACTTGATGGTGTTTTATGTTCTTGAAGTATTTCAGAAAAAACCGACATAACTACATGTAGTTACATTCATGACTGTAGCCTGATAACCTCAACACGTGAAACCTTGCGGTCACTTTCCTCGAAAAGCACGCGAAATAATTTTATTTTATTTGACACACAAAATGGGCAATTTACCTGATAACATCCGAGTTTGTGATAATATTTAAGTAACCATTAACCAAAATAATTACTTTTCAAGCTATACCGAGCATGTGAAAATGTATACATACATATCCATTAAAACGTTTAAAAATAGTCTTGTAATAAAAATGATTCGGCGGAGTAGATTTGTATCTTTCAACGATTTGCCATTTAAAACATTAACACGCTATTTAAATACGTGCGTAGTTCCGAATGATGGGAAATCAAAGGTAAGTAAGTTATGGTACCAACTTTTAAGCTAGACAAACTGCTGTTTGTTACTCTTTCACGTAACGAGTTTTTAAAAAATCGGACGAGTAGTTCCTGAGAAAGCAAACACTCTTCAGATATGTAATTTATATTATAAAGAAGTCGGAATAGAAAAAGGGCTCCTAAAAACTAGTTCCTCTGTCATGATAACTACTTATTTATTACGAAATAAACCTAACCTATATACAGACGTTTATATCTATAGTTTCTTTTGTGATGTGAGTTTTTTATGGCCTTCCATTTACAAAACAGAATGGAACGCACCTTTTGTTGTAAGAATTCCATTCGGATACATTCCTAGAATAACTCAATTTGATATTTGAATCACGGTTTTATTTTAAGAATGTATTATTAAGAAAGAAGTGAAGATTTGAAAAAGAAAAGGAATCTGAACAGATTTAAGTAATTGACTATTCGACGATTGTAATTAAATATCCGAAATGACTATAAGGAGAAATCTTCAACACACTCCTTTCCAATAAATTTTATGACATAACCCTGTCGAGCGAGTCTTGAAACAATGATAACTTTTTTATAATGATTGGAATAGATCAATCGCCACTCTGATGTTGTTTTTGAAAACCGAAAGTGAGCAGTGACCAAAGATAATTGTGCTGCAGACGAGTGAGTGGGCATGGGCATGGTTAGTTAAGGGTAAGACTTTATTTTATAAAACACTAGATTGTGCCTGCAACTTCGTCTGCGTGGACTTCAGAATTCAGTGCGACTTGGATTAAAAGTAGCCTGACTATTAATTTCATACGGTTTTTTTCAGCCATTTCAACTGCCTCATTAGCCAAGTGGTTCTGAGCGCGACTGCTACGCTAGAGGTCCTGGGTTCGATTCCCAGGTCGAGCAAAGTGTTATTGGGTTTTTCTATGAAATTCCCAGTAGCAGCTCGGAGTTAGGAATTTGTGCCCGGTTAATGGCAATAGGCTCGCCCCCTATTACATGGGACCTAAACATTACCGGCGAACTGTGGGTGTACATTAGTACGCCTCTGCCTAACCCGTCGGGGAATACAGGCGTGATGGTATGTTATGTTATGTTATGTTTTTTCAGCCATTCTGGCGTGATTAAGTAATAAAAATCCATCCATTCAAACTTTCCATTTATAATAGTAGTAAGATATAGCTTATTTACAGCATGAAACCTTTTTAGGGATGTTGTACATACTCATATTAAGTGAGTTTATAACTACTTATAGTGTTTTTTCACTTCACTTCTCTAATTGATACATAAAATTTGTAATTTATGTATTATCCTCAGAATAAAATTCATACACGTGTTTATTTTACAAAGGACATAAAAGAGACATAAACATTCAGCGCATGTCATGACTTTACAATTGAAGCTCGCGTTAACACAGAGTGATTGAATAAATTGATGCTTATTAAACGTTAACATCTTTCGCTCACAAAAGAATTCCGGAATCATCTACAAAACGTATGATAACTTGATCTTAACACTCGGATTCTTAGTTTTTTTTTATTTTTACCGGTCCAAGCGACTGACCGCTACGCGGTCACGGTTGGGAGCGGTCTTACGGTTTGCAGTAACCGCGCAGAAACCCCGACAGTGCACGAACGAGCGCAAAAGGTTATATTTTTTTACTACGTCGCAACCCACTGCATTCGCCGGGTTAAATGAGCCTAGTGTTCAGGAGCAGCGCCAGCTACCGGTTAAACGTGCAAACTATGTACCAGAGAACAGGGCGCAGTATCGTTGCTACGCGTACTATTATATTATTTTTATATTATTATTTTTTTTCTGTTGAAAATTGCATTGTAGTAATGTCAAGTGTCATTCATTACTTGTCACAGCTTGTCATATATTCGAATTTGGAAGACTGCACACAACTGTTACAATTACGTTGCATCTTTGCCTGTTATACGAATTTAAATATATAATAAACGGATTTACACGAATTTTACAAATAAACGCTTCATTGAAGACCTCCCTGGCACATCATCATCATCATCGCCAAAACACCTAGTTCTAATAACTTTTTTCGCTGTTATGAGTATTATGGCTTACGAAGCATATGAAGAGGAAAGTAGTAAGTAAGTATATTTTTCTCTTTGTGAGAAAAACATGTTATTAATTATGTATTGTGCAAAACTGCAGTGTTGTGTGGTCTCGACCATAAAAAGACCACCCACTTCCCGCGGATGTTATAAATCTGATTAGAGGATAAATAACAAGACTAATTCCTAGTAAATGTATTAATCAGCACTTTATATTGTTTTTTTTTTCTTTCAATGAGCTTAATGCTGTATTTGTCTTTAATCACCAGTTGCAATTGACTACGTGAATCCAGTCAAACTGTTCACCTTGAATCTGTCAGTTATGTCAATCGAGCGCATACCTACAGTCCGTAAATGACGTCAAACATTTTAATTGTCAGCCGTTTCGTGATGCGAATTGTTTTGATTCATGCCATTTCCATCAATAAAACGTTAAACTACTATTTCATAGCCGCTTGCCAATGACTGTATGCTGGTTAGATTAGATAATACTTGTTTTCCAATCCCTTTCTCAACTGATATTATAACTACACAATGTAATTGGAAAATAATGCAATTATTTGCAAGAAATAATTTACCTGAAAAGGTTAATCGTACTAAAAGAAGTTGCATTAAATTAAAGATGTCACGTAAACGCAATTTGATTGATGTAATTTTAATTTACTGCTGGATTGCGAAGAATTCTAATATAGGTTCATTAGCTATGTTTTCCGTAAACAATAAGTTTTTCTTGTAATAAGTTTAGAAGACATGTCAAATTCAATATTGGCGCGAAAATGAGAGTTAGCTGTCATACTGACATTAGATAGGTATGAAATCGATATTGTATTTGATTGCAAATTGCACAAGAATTATAATTTAAAATGTAATGCAATGAGATATATTTTTAAAATATAATATATTATATTATATCATAATTCATTTATTTATACACGATTTCCAATTTAAGTTTTGTGTACGTACGTAAGTACCTAATCTACATCTTGCATTATTTAGGCAATAAAAACAACCGTTCATCTTAGTCGCTTGATACTTATAAGGGGTTTTGAGATATTAAGGAGGTACGTATCACCTATAACCCTAATCTGCTATGTTGCACCACTAGGAAATGTGTTGTTGCGTGCTCGATTCGACCCCTAGATAACCTTGCGCGTCTCGCAATATTTCAATAATAGTTCTGATTTTCTGATCATAAATGTTCTACACAGCAGTTAGATCGAATAAGGAATTCCTGAGTTCTTCTTTTAATTCTACAAATTTCTGAGAAATATATAGATAGTCTAGGTATTCATTTATGCCAGGAGTATTTTACAGACAAAACAAATAATATATTGAAAACAAAATCATGATAATTAATGCTGATTTTTTTATATTATGTAGGTAAGTATAAAAATATCTAAGGTTGCCTATGCGCTCGGGCATTGTGACTTAAACAGGCTTAAATATTCAATTATGTTTAGGCAGTATTTTTTTGGAATTAATTTCAAACTGCCGATATATTTTTCTTTAGTCATATAGGTGCTATAAGTTATAGATCCACTCCAATCTTACATAAAGAGACTTGCTCTCATATTTCCATTTAAGATTGAAATAGTTTCTCAAGTAATTACAATTTAAAATTTATAATATTCAATAAATCAAATGATAGCTACAGAAGTACTTGTAATTTAAATGGATCGTAATCAAACCATTGAGGTATTATAAGCAAGGAAAAAGGAACGTCATCATGCACTGAGTTTGCTTCGTTGTGCACTTATTACACTATGAATGGCGCTTGTGCAAGTCACTAGGTCGATATACTGGAATCAACTCGATAATCAACTCGAACAAAAAAGGTATATTTAGATTTCAAAAACTGAAAACAATCCACCATACTTCTTTTTCTATTTCGAAAAATAAAACTTTGCAACTTAAGTTATCATTTTAAATGGCAACTTAAATATTTCCTAGGCCATAAAATTTATGTGCCACAGTAGTTCTAATCTATTTGAGGCAAAAGTTATAAATACTACATATAGGTAAAATTTTATACGTATTCTTAGTACGTATATGGTTTTTAATAACTCAATGACGAAATCGCAAGTATGAGCTGAAGGCGAGATGGCGCCATAACCGTAGTCCGTAAATTCCCATGCGATTCGCCATGCCATCACTACAAGTGCAAATAGGGTTGCCAAGCGTACTATACCTATCTCGTTGAAGAAAATATTTCATTGGGTGGTTATGTTTACAACATCGGAACTAACAACAGAGACACCCATCACTTATTCTTTGTAATACCTACATACTTTAGATTTTGTAATCTTACTACTTTTGGGTGGATGTGTTACTCAATCATGCTGGAATGGCTGAGCGGTCCTTAATGAACACAGCACATCAGCATACAAGCACAGTTATAGATTAGTCTAGCATAGTTTTTAACCATGTCTGAACCAATTCTAAAGTCTACGCAGACGAAGGCGTGGTAGAAGGCAGAAGTTAGAATATAAGCTTATTAAGCTCTGTAGTTTCTTTATATACATTTTCTTTGTAAATATAATGCTGTATTGATGGCTTCAAAAATAACAATATTCTATGGGTTGTAGCATATTTATTTAGATTTGATACTACAAATTAATTCTGATATTATAGAGACACCTTTACAAAGTATATTTTGGACTAGCTGGCCTGACAGACGTTGTCCTGTCCAAGTTTCAACTAACCATCTCGAAAAATTTGGTTTTCCATATTTGTAATACACTTAGCGCCATTGATTTCTGAATACCTTATTTCTGATCTATAAATTACTTAATTTCAAAAATTTGTTCACACTGTATTGACGTGAAGCATGGAAATATAAATAGATATACCTACATAGATTAAAATCTCAAATATCTGTTTCGGCATCAGTAAAGATTAACGCACGTTGCATTTTTTTTATTATTATATTTATTTATGTATTTAATTATTCGATTAGATGGAAACTCTTTAGTTTCTCAAATAAAGTGTGCGTACTGTATCTACACTATGGATGTTTCACATTATAAAATGGGTTACTATATGGCTGGATGCTTTAAAGAAGAAAACAGTAATATTGTCAAAATTGTCAACTCAAAATGACACCTGTTATCGAATTAAATTTCATTGAGGTAATAACGATGTCGTGTTAGTCCGCTAGAAAATAAGTTGTAATTTTTTGTTTACTTCTATAACCTACTCAAATATTTAGTTTTTACACCGGCTTGTGCTCACTGGATAAATCCTATGTATGTCCCGTGATTCCCTGTATAAGTAGAGTTAGAATTACTGTACTAATAATCAATTCTTGGTCACAATAATGGTTTCTGATTGATCTGCTTTATTTTCTTGTTTTATGTTATTTAGTCCCTGTAAATGTATTTTTTAAATTTTATTATTTGATTCTGTTATAATTTTTGATCCGTGCTAGTCCAGTACAGAAATACTTGAAAAAGAAATTGACTTCAATGGTTATTTTTAAAAGTCAACGTTTTCAATAATTAAAATGTTAATAACTTTTGATAGAGAGAACCGATTTGAATTTAAAATAGCCTAAATGTTAATCCAAGAAACAGGCTATGAATTCCTGCCCACTTCCTCCAAATCTCTTCAGTAGTTATCATTTGATGCGCGGTCAAACATACAGACAAACCGACAGACAAACCGACAGACAAACAGACAGACAAAAGTTCCAAAAATAATAGAAATGGATTGTGTTACCGATTCGGAGTCCCCCAAATTAGTTTTTTTGTAAATATAAGCAATGTACAGACACGGCTCACTTACATTCTTATTATATGTAAGATTATCTTTTCTGACTATTAATATCTAGATCTCTTTTATTGAAAAAATGATATTTTGGAAATTCTTCTGATCATTATGATAAATGCTCGCAATCGTCTCTCTTTAGTTTTTTTGTTTTTCCTATCAGCAAATCAGGTTTCCCGACTACAAGGTAAAAAGTTAGAATATCCTTGCGGTTAGGACCTGGCGGGGGGCAAACAGGGGTATCTACCCCGGATGGCAGTTGCAGGGGACACCAAAATCATGACACAATATGCTGCATAAAGCAAATTGTTTCAGCAAGCGCCTAGCACATTGCACGCACATTATTTTAGACGCTGAAGGGAGGAAAATCATAGATTAGATACAGGGCTGTAGCATGTGACCCACCTATGCGATATGTTTCCTGGAGGGTCAATTTTAGAAACACCTAGCAATTATTGTCTAATAATCCGCACTGTTGCTTTATCTCTATATAAAACGTCTATCATTATCAAGCCATTATTAAACGTAGCAATGAGCGTATATTTCCGTTATGTACGAAGCATAACGAAGGAAAAATTTGTAATTATTCGTGTTGATTGAGTTCTCAAATTTCGCTAACAATTTGTCAATGGACAAAGCGGGTGTTGTGTTTACATCCGTGTTTGTGTCGATACCAGGAAGCTTGATCGATTCGCTACCAATAATATCCATTATGACATCTGTCAAACATGCAACATTGGTATTTTTAAGTTTTTAATTCCGTTCGCAAAGCCAATGGTTTATCAAACGAGAATTATGTTCTATACAGCATTTACTATTGGCAATAATGGGCTACTTTCTGCATAGATACGATTAGCTTAACTACATAACAACGCATTTTCGATCGGAGTTGACCTTACTTATGAAAACTGTGAATGAAATGTTTGTGTAGATGGATTCAATAGTGTCACCGTGATCCACTGTAGAAACGCATAATTTTCTTTGATCCGAGTAAAAAGTATAATTAAGCTTTTTATCACAGTAATTGATACCATTCATCACTGCTAAACTGTTATTAAAGTACCTATATGGAACTCTCTTAGCAGGCATGACAAAAAAGGCGGTATGATTTGAAAATCGAACGCTCGCCGCAACCAATCAAGGATGACGGTTGCAGCTGCGTTCAGGAATTCGTTGAGAAATCGCCGCGGTTTGAATAATTTATCATTAGAACGTCAACGCGTCTAGCGCTCAGTCAACGCAGGTTCAATGAGCATTTATTATGACTATTGCTTATGAATATTAAGTTGTAACTAGCCAACAATCTGTCGCTAGCAACTCATTATACGTCCTCGTAAATTACAATTAACAACAACAATGTTTAATGCACATAAAATTTCGTACGCATACGATTCTGTATTTTTTTGTATATGTATATATCGATCAAATACCGGAACGAATTGCAAAAGAAAACGTCTAGTGAGTACTTAGTAAGTTTACTAACGCCAAATGTGTAGAAACGGCATTCATCAATAATAGTGAGTTTTTTACTTGGTCATAATTTGGCGGCAAATCGTGGATAAGGTTACTTCAAGATCCTTTTGGTGGTTGGTGCATCACCAAATTTGGTTAAGCGACCTTAATGGAGTAATTTTGTAGCCGGTTTTGCGACTTATAAGGTGAAACACATTTAAATAATGCACCTCTGTGCAGTATGGTTAAACTTTGGTGGCCCAGGACGCAACTAGGGATAGGCAGGGAAGCCCTCGCTAAACTACAGCGAACGGCATGCCTAGCTATCACAGGGGCGTTCAAAACCACACCAACAGCGGCGATGGAAAAGGTACTCAACCTTGCACCGCTACATATTGTCATAGAGACTGAGGCCCGTCTTGCACTACACAGACTGGCAATAAATGGCCTGTGGGATAGTTCTAAGCCTAGAACTAGACACACAAAGCTTAAAATACAAGGCCTTGACGAACTAACGAACATGCACTGCGACAAAATGCAGCCCATGTTTTGGTTCAAGAGATCTTACAAGGTTCATCTACCGTCAAGGGAAGAATGGATGAAGGGACTTGACCCACCAGAGGAGGGCAGTCTGATATGGTACACTGACGGTTCGATAACCGAGTCGGGTACAGGGGCAGGGTATATATGCAAGGGACCATAAGGTCAGTCAAAGCATGGGCAAATTAGCTACAGTTTTCCAAGCGGAAACATATGCTATTCTTGCCTGTGCACAACAGATGGAAAATAGCGGTACCACAGGTAGGTCCATCTACATTCTTAGTGACAGCCAAGCGGCACTCATGGCCCTGACCTCCTACAGGATCGATTCAAGGCTGATCCTGGACGCTGCCCGAACTCTTAATGAGCTGGGAAAGCGAAACAGGGTCAGGCTTGTTTGGGTCCTGGTCACAGGGGTATTGTGGGCAACGAGCATGCTGACGAGCTGGCTAGGGAAGGTTCTGGGACCTCACTAATTGGACCGGAACCATTTGTAGGACTGGCCCCAAGCACAGTCAAAACGGCATTTCGGGAGTACGCAAGGGCGAGGCACGTGGATGAGTGGTTGAGCCTCACGGGACTTGCTCACTCCAAGAAATTCATAGGTTCCTCATTGAAATGGCAAAATGCCATTTGGAACTCAAGCAGGCGGCAGGCCCGTCTTTTGATGGGGGCGCTGACCGGACACTTCGGGACTAATGCTCTCCTACAAAAGATGGGTCTAGCGGAGACATCAGCCTGCAGGGCTGGTAAAAGGGAAATTGAGAGCATGGAACACCTTCTGTGTACATGAGATGCAAAGGCTAGAAAGCGAATGTGCCTCTTGGGTCAGGGTTTATCCAAGACCAGAGGACTACAGACTCATTCCCCCAGGCCTCATTATAAAGCTCATGGAAGAGCTGTTTGTAGAACTGGGAGGGGATGAGGAATAAGTTATCTAGGGGAAGCACAAAAGATCCCATTGGGTCGAAGTGCACTGAGGCCTTGCTGCCTCGGCCCTACACAAGATAAGATAAGATGGTTAAACTTTTAGGCCCACTTGCACCAACTTCGTTAATGTGTTTAAATTGTATTTAAACACTAAATTTCTATGAAAAATTTTATTTTTCTTTAAAGTGCTTCGATTTATATTTTTAATACTTATAGTTTTTTAGTCTGTCATGTGTACTCAGCTCTAGGTTTAAAATGTTTGATGAAGATTGCTCGTGAATTATTCATTCTTCAACAAGCATTTAGATTAGCAGTAGGGGGATACTTTTTGGGATTTGGGATTACGAGGAATACTAGTAATGTGCGACCCACATTGTTTGTAAGCTTTTTTTTTTAAATAAATAAAGAAAACTAATAGTTGCTATTATTTGATAAGTGATTTTAAAAGGTTACATCGTACGTGCTTATGATACAAATTCCGGAATATTCTCATACTTACTGTGCGTGCCAAATGCGAGAAATTAATAAGCCTCTAAAAGTTAGATGTATTTAAATGAAACTACTTTTTACAGATTTTATCGCGGTATATTGATAAAATCCGTAAAAAGTAGTTTCATTTCAATGTCTAATATTCGCGTAAGTGTCAGAAATCTGTATGTTAGATGTACCTAATTACATTTTTTTCTTATCCATTGTACGAGGCTGATATTTATTTTTTTAAATTGGGATATTCCTGCATTACCCGACCATTTCTTCTCTGAATATGAATATTCTACCATTTTCATTTCAAGTTAAGTAAACTTCTTCACCCCGAAAATAAAACCACTTCAATTCAATACCATCTTGCGGAAGCAGGAAATTTATTCATCATATTTATGTACCTACTTGAATCGCTTCGACATTTCCTGGTTTAAAAAGCAAAGCCTATCCTATAGACAAAAACTATACATAGGTATATCAGGGAGGTAATTTCACAGTTTTCCCGCCAAACTAAATGTCAACAATTTTCCCGCCAAAAGAAATCACAATCATCTTTTCGCCACAGTTCGAGCAAAGGCAAAACAACATAGCTCCAGTCAACATTTAAAAAGTAAATACGAGCTTTCACAAACCAGCAAAAGTATTCCATACAAAACATACAAACAAAGGCACGGCCTCAAAGGATGTAGAACCGGTTCCTTATATGTAATGGCAACTGATTCGTGATACCGCTTGGCATCCGAGGAATGCCGACGGGCATTGCTAGTCGCTTTTATGATTTGAACAGATAATAACAACAAGACTGCATTTTAAGATAACGTTTTTATGCGATCGATAACAATTAGACGTTCGAATTTTGAATCGGACAGAGTAGTTTTACTTATTTAAGAGATTGCGTGATTGCTATGGAATTTTTCTGTAGTGCCTAGACTTCCAGGAACACAAATAGTTTTGAAAGCCGGAAGAATAAACAGTAATCTTAAACACCTTTTTTCTTAATTTAAGGAGTTGCGTCAGTTATGAGCACATAGCATTTTGGTCATATGGAATTAATGTATATTTGAAATAAAAATATTAAGTACAAATAAATTACTCAAGCTTAAAAGTTCACTATAAGTCCTTAATGATTACGTCCCTACAAAAGCTGTACAACATTTTGTCGGAGTTCACAAGCATTTTCTACTGATCTCATTGTTTACTTTGTTAAACTAACTTAAACACAAAAAGTTACTTAATATTGAGCTTGGCGCCAAGTGTACAAGACACATTCAACAGGTAGATATATGTATACAACCAATGCCAGCACTTTGTCACGTACTTATAGTTCAAAGACACAGACAATGCTTCCTTTATCAGGCACTGCCAGTAACAATAATTATTGTCTTTAATATTTATACTAAAATTTAATCGATATGAAGCTACTTGCCTAGTCTTCGCCTGCTCGACATTTATCACAGCACTTCACAACACAATCACATCACTAAAACGCTAATTCGGAATTACTACATCGTATTCGATTTTTGAATTTATTTTTCGAATTGTAAATTGGAGACAACAGGCGAGCGTTCCTAATCATAACTCGCGTTCGACTCATAAAGTATATGGTTGAACTAAAGTGATGTGAATTGTGAATCACTTAGTCTATTAATATGCGTAGCGAGTGACCGAGTGTCAAGAGCAAGGCTCGACTGTTTGTGTACTAGTGATTCGACGCCCGTCACTAATGGTCTGTTATGTAAATCTTCTTGTAGGAATGGAATGTGTTATACATACGTCGTATTACATAAGATTTGTTATTTATTATTATTATACATGCATTTTAGAAGCGTGTAGAGATGCTATTGTTTACCGTGGTGCAGAGCTTTGTAGAAAAATAGTTGGCAACACTTCTCTGGTGTATTTGACGCACATATAACGTAGAGACTTCTGTACTACTTCAAGACTCTACAAAGACACAGTGACAACTTATTTTTGACAATTTATTAACTACAAGAAAAATGGACTAAATTATTGTAGGTTCCGTAAATCCGCACTGATACGAAAAAGCTCACAGTGCGACTAGCTCGTACTTTACTCATACTTAAAATTAATCTACTTTCAATAAGCTGAGCTAAACGATCATCATCTTTTCTAGAAGAGCATTCAATATTAGCTATTTTATACACTTTGTACTTTCTCTAAGTAATGGCTCTGAATATGCTCAAAATTCGCTTGTTGTTAACTATGTGTTAAACCGATCATTATTAGTAGGTACCTCAAATCAAACAATAGGTTCTTGATCTCTAGTGAGAACAAATCGTTCCTAAATCGTTCTAAGCAACAATAACAAAAAGAAAATAAAAAGTTATGCGGTTGTTTCTGGCGCGTAACTGTAAGATTGCTAACGCTTGCAAAATAACCGCAGCCACAGATCACGTAGTGATCATTATTATAGTAACTGGTATTTTGTCATACCTGTTATTTTGACCGATTATCACGATTTGTAATATAAACGTAGCTACTGTGATATTGATTAGTAAATATTGTAGACCTGAAGAATACTATGTACATAATTAACATAACTTTACATACAGAAATCAAGATAATTTCCTTTAGTTCTTAAGTATTCAAAATTCAAAATTTGACAGATAGCAAGAACGGCAACATATATAAAATGTCACTTCGACAATGCGGGAAATATTATTTTCAAAATTTTTAATTTAATTAAAATGCCTATGCCTAGTAAGTAGGTAACTTACTTGTCTTTTTTATTTTAAGTTCTACGACGTATAGGTACTACATAGACGACTAGAGACATTGAATCAATAATGTAATCAAATATTTATTGTTCCTCTACCAAAGTTACAACATACCATGTAACATCTTCAACGTATAACCTCAATCATTTGGTGTAATGTCAATCAGTTCATTGACCTCACTTTCTCTTGGAGGCCATACAAACTTTCAGAATCACATTAATGCAGCATTAAACATAACATTATGACGTGTTTAATGTGTTTGTTTCCATATAAATAGCCATTGAATTAAATTCATAATTGAATTACGCGAAAGCAGACATTTTAGTTTTAAAACATGAAAGCATATGGTAACACATGGTAGCTTTCTTTTATATTTTGAATATAGCCGTAAGAAATTGCCAGGAAACGTTGGCTTTATTGTATCAATCACTAGGATATCATTTAATTAATATTAGTAAGCAGTTGTCAATGATAATAAAATTTTAAAGAGGTAGATATTACATCATCAGCAAAGAATACCATCAGTTTATTAAAATGTTTTTTTTTTTCTATCTATACAGACGAATAACAAAGGCGGAGGAATACTTCTATCAAACTAAAGAAGTCGGTTAAATTCGCAAAACCATTTAGCAGTACCTACCCTTAAAAAAATAAACATGATAATCTGACATGCTACGAATCGTAGCTCGTAGCACGCAATATGAGGTGTTATTTAGGAAGAAAGCCTCTGCCAATAGACGACATACGAAATGAAACTACTTTTTACGGATTTTATCGCGATATATTGATATTACTCGTATTTAGTTCCCGACGTTCGTCCGTTCCAAATTATATTATGTTAATTAAATAACTGTGCTATTATAATAGGTATACTCGTATTTATCTGGTCATATTTGATGAATCCAGGGCACGAGGCACCAGTTGGGACTCAAAGATACAAGTTCCGTTAAAACTAGTTGATATTTACGTGTTAAACTTATAGGAACAACAGAAAATGCGTGGCCCCTACCCTGGCCTCGTGCATGGTGGCAGACTTCGAACCTGTGACGTCCAACAGTCACATATGTATTAAGTAAATTAAACAACACAGAAATATTTTACTATAGCTCCCGTCACACGGCAGCTTGGTCTGGGTGCCGAGTCTACTATTCAGTTGTGTCAGAATTGTGATTCAGTGACTTCATAAAGGTTGATTTTTGACAGTTTTCTCTACGAAATCTGTCATTTCTTATGTCATTTAGTGCCATTGGACGGTCATTCTGAGTCAATTGAAATACAGTTGGCGCAAAATAACTTGAACCAAAATGGCGGATGCGCAGTAGTCGATTTTTAGTACATTTCGCACGCAAATGCACTGCGCAAACTTTCCCCCTCTCCGTTAGTTTTGGGTCAAGTTATTTTGCGGGAACTATAGCAGACTAGGGCCCCTGGCTGACAGTTAGATTGTCATCCATGCCTTGTGCGTCCCTTGACAACAACTATATCTGTTTAATTCTCAGTACGTCACAACACCCATTCAGGAACATTACAGATAACTCTTAGATCAGTAACTTACAAATTACTCTTCAATGTACAGGTGTCAGGTTACAAATTACTCTTAGAAGTGACGGCAAAGCAATCAAATATCCAATTTCTGAGAATAATTATTAATGTGTAATATTTGTAATTGACTTTTAGATATAATCTTAGTTGCAATCAATTTCAATATATCGAATGTATCGATGGTTAGGAAACACGTGTAATGATGCATTCACTGGCTCAGGAACGCGTTGCAAATTATGAATGCAAAACATTACACTTTCGTAAAACTACAATCTGCAATATTGTAGTTTTACGAAATGGTCTGTAGATCGTATGCGCGGTTATATTTGATTTTTAGGGGTTTTTTTGAGGAGGTTCTTAATTGATTTATATTTTCTATGTTTGCTACTTCAGAACTCTATCATTTACCGATTTTGAAAATTCTTTTTTATTTGAAAGAGTATATACTTAATCCTGACGTCCTCCCTGTTCCTGGTTAAGAATAATATGGCATCGTGTTATTTGTGACCTTTTCTTTTTTTATCCAACACTGTCCCACTCCTGGGTAGTAAAGTTAGCTTATTTACGACCTTACCTTATTTTAATACTAGCTTCTGTCCGTGACTTCATCTGCGTTGACTTTACAATTGGACTATCTGACCGAGATAAAAAGTAGCCCATGTGCTATTCCAGACTATAATCTATCTCTGTGCCAAATTTATACAGAACCGTTCAGCCGTTCTGGCGTGAAAGAGAAACAAACAAAATCACAATCATCAATCCATCCTCACAAAGTTTCGCATTTATAATTTTAGTAGGATATTTATATATTACTAGCTTCTTAATAGGAATAGTTACTTGGTCTTATCGTAATGATATTAGCCTATAGCCTTCCTCAATAAATGGGCTATCTAACTATCTTTTTCAAATCGGACCAGTAGTTCCTAAGATTAGCGCGTTCAAGCAAACAAACAAACATAAACGTATAGAAGTATAGATATAAATGTATCTTTGGCTAAATAAATATTTCTGCTTTCATATACCTACATACATTTGAGTAGCAAAAATATAAATACAAAAATACTCCTCATACCATATTATTCAGTTTCATATCAAGCTTGTCCGAAACAGGTTTACAATATTTTTATGGTAATCGTCAACCAACCCGCCCACACTGGTAGACTTAAATGGCGAACTGGCGATGACGTATTTATAGTAAGTAAGCACTGAAGTCTACTTTAAGGCGACCGGAATATATAAGTTACTAGCATTTGCCCGCTGCTTCGCTCTCCTGAAGCTATAGTAGGATTAGAAATGAATTCCAAAAATCTATACTCTATACCTACTTAATATATAAAGCTTAAGAGTTTGTTTGTTTGCTTTAACGCGCTAATCTCAGGAACTACTAGTCCGATTTGAAAAAATCTTTCAGTGTTAGATAGCCCATTTATTGAGGAAGGCATAAGACTATATAATATCATCACGCTAAGACTAACTCACTTGTTTTTTCTAATATATTCAATGTACAAACACAGTTTTTTTACAATTGTATAATAGTAGAGCCATCAACTTTTAAATATGTTTAAATTGAATTTAAACACAATTTTTCATAGAAATTTCTTATTTAAATACAATTTAAACACATTTAAGAAGTTGGTGCAAGTGGGCCTAAATTTTGTAAGTATCTAGTTTTATTACTACACGTTTACTACTTTCATTCATATTATATATTTTTTGTTTGTGTGATTATTGGTGCGTGGTTTCAGCAATGACGCATATATTATATTATATAATTTATTATGTATATCATACTCTACATTCTTGATTGTTTTTGTCGGTCATATTATAATTATTAAAGGTACGGTTAGGAAAATAAACACAACAATAGGTAGGTATTTAGAATTATTATTGAAATGTTTATTCTGAAGCTATTATTTAGAACTGCCTCGTCCGTGTAGTGGTATTAAGTGCGGCTGCTATGCTAGAGGTCCTGGGTTCGAGTCCCTGATTGAGCATGGTGGGTGTTATTAGGTTTTTCTGAGAAGTTGGTTTGGATTTTGGATTTGTGCCCGTTTAATGGCAATAAGCTCGCCTCCTTTTACGTGGGGCCTAAACAAACCGGCAAACTGTGGGTTGCCTTAAAAGACCCTAGGTTAAATTAATTGATACCTACGTCTCTTCTCTACCACTACAAAAATGGACCTAGTCGAATCAGTTTTCACTTTTAATACAGTCAAAGGAAGGAAAACATCGATCTCCTATTTCGTTACGTCAGGATGTTGTTAAATGAAGAAAAAAGTTCTAACCTACTTGCGAGCACCAGTGAGCGGACACGCGGGCGAAAGTTAGATTATCTTAAAATAGTTCAGATGCACTCACGTCGATTATAGCCGCTTATATGTAATTGATATGAGTTTTTCTTAATTAATTAGTTATACGTACTATGTAAGTCTGCGTAATTAGTTCAGTGGTCCTAAGCGGGTCTGCTACGATAGAACTCGAGCCCCAGGTTTAGCAGAATATAAATACACTGGCCTGCAAAACTAAGGCCCACTTACACCCACTTCTTATATATATTACTAATATGATTATATTAAAATATAGAAGTTGGTGCAAGTGGCCCTAAGTATCACACTTAAAATTGCAATATTTTTTTAAGTACACTAGATAAACTTTCTAAATAAAAAGGACTGAAAAAGAGTTGTATAGTTTACTATAGTTTCGGTGAAAGCAGATAAAATTTTATATAAAACGTTTTTAATTTTAAATCTCTAACTTCTATAGTTTAGAAAAAATTGTAATATTAAAAGTGTAGTACTTAGTTTTGCGGGCAATAACATAAAATATATCAAAGGTACCCGTGTATCTTTTTTTTTTTCTTAAAATAATTAAACCATTTGTTTCTGTGGCGCTTGAATCTGTTTTATAGTTCGAATTAGCCCGGGATCGTATCTGGTTTGGACAGCCCTGACTTACTTTTTCTTTTTATTTTACAGAATCAGCTGATCATTCAGTAATTGTCAGAATATTCTAAGGGAAAGTTACATAAATTAAGCACAAAGTAGGTATAATAGCACCTGTCATTAAAATGTAGGTAAGAATACATTGGAATTCGACACGTTACACCATGTGCGTGTCTGCGTCGGCGCACCTGCTGTTGGCACTTCTACTAGCACGTTCATAAGGTAAACGCGCATAACTCAAATTCATATTTATTGAGATGGAGTTTGAAACGATGAGCATACGAAACTGCGCTATGATTATGTGATTTTTGAATTTCGATTTTAAATTAAAAAACTGAATTTAGTGGTGAATGAGGTCGTGGGTTCGATTCCCACAGGACACAAACATTTAAGTGATGAATATAAGTGTTTGTGTTCGTCTGGGTGTTTCTTATGTATTATAAGTATGTATTTACAAAAAAATAAGTATTTATGGTATTATATCCATTGTCTAGTACCCATAGTACAAGCTGTACTTAGTTTGGGCTATAATGGTGCTGTGTAAAAATGTCCCAGAATATTTATTTATTTATATTTATGTATTATTATTAAATAACTGTTTTTAAATTCAGTAGATAATGGCAAATAAGTACTAAGTTTTGACTGTAAAACTACAAATTGTTTTATTGCGGTAGGTTAATGATAGAGTATGTTCTGAAGAATATGCTTTTAGTGATACGAAAGAAACTTGTTTTTACGAGTAAAAAATATTATTAGATATTAATTCAACCAATTCTGTGGCATGGTTTTACCCCCTTTTGATCTATATATAGGTGCTCCCTCACCGGGAGCATGACATCTAGAACTGAGCATTACCGCAACCTATAATGTTAAGATTCGAGCATTACATTGGTGAGAGAAGAGAACCGAGCATTTCATTAATGTAGGTAATGCTCACAATCGAATCTGAAATGTTGTACTCGTCAAGTCTCGTCAGTATTGTAATGTAATGTCCAAAATCAAATCTGAAATACTACATTACGGGTGAATGCTCCCGGTGAGGGAGCACCTTTAGACGAAAACAATCTGATGTTAGCGCACCTAAATTATAGATTGATGGACATAGGCCATTTTGTATGTAGCACTGCTAGTTATTCTGGCAAGTGTTTGTGCAAGACTTGCACAAAGGTAAGAGCACAAAGCTAACATTATAGGTAAAAGTGCATAACTCAATAATTCTCCAATTAAGTTTCAACGATGAGACATTCTCTTGCTTAACACAAGGAGAAAATATCTCGGATCTAGAAGTGTTCATGGGAACAGTCACGCAACCTTGCACACAATGTGAAGGAGCTTGGGAACCTTCGTAGAAACTGTATCTGAGCACGAGAATACGGCGCATGCGCATCCTATTATGTATAAGGTTCTTGTCCAATGATGTTAGACGAAACTTTTGGCTTAGCGGCTGAGCGATCGGCTTCTGAACCATGAGCTGTGGGTTCAATCCCCGCACGGAACATAATATATTTGTATGACCTACAGATAGTTGTTCCGGATCTGGGCGTGTGTATGTGAGAATTTGTGTTTTTCATACCGTTAACTGCCTCATTAGTATAGTGATCCTAAGCGCAACTGTTACGCTAGAGGTCCTGGTATGATTCCCAGGTCGAAAAAAGTGTTTTTTTTTTAGGTTTGCCTCGCATGAAATCTTAACATAGGTACCAGCGAACTGCTATAAGACAAGCTTCGGCGTTTGCCAAGGGTTACGCAGAGGTGTGCTAATGTACACCACATTTACCTACTTCTGCTTAACTCTTTGCGGATTACGGGCGTGATGGAATGGTCATAAAAAAATCCTAGTGTTTATACAAAAAATAATTTGTAAATAGAATTGGCCGAAGGCTCTTAGTCATCATGTTGCGTTTGAGTTATAAATTCGATCTTCCTATCTAATGTAATGTATTTCTGCGTATCCATCCAATCTTCTTAGTTAGAAAATTGCGGATATTACATACATCGCATTAAGCAAAACCGATAATGTTGTGGAATTAGTTCTGGTCATACGTAATACATTCGCTTCTGTGTTTGTATCCGATGTAATAATAAGTAATTCTCGGAGTAGCAATGATATAATTTAACTTTAAATGTCATTGCGGAGTAGACTATTAGAATTGTATCAAAATGGTCTTTTAATGACACTTTAATGACAGAAGGACTGATAGCTTAGGTAAACAAAACTGTAAGAAATAAGGGTTCCAGAGTCTTTAAATCACTCATCATTATCATCAGCCTTAACAGTCCACTGCTGGACATAGGACATAGGCCTCCCCCAATGTGCACCATTTCACCCTGTCTTCGACTAGCCGCATTAAGCTTCCGCCAGCATCCTTTCGTAAATCATCACTCCATCTTGCCGGAGGGCGTCCTACGCTACGTTTTCCGAGTCGCGGTCTCCACTCAAGAAGGCGTCTACCCCAGCGGTTGTCGGTTAGAATTTGAATATACAATAGAATATTTAACAGAAATTTTAACCGTAGGAGAGCCATTCTTCGGGATGAATAGGCCAGCTCGACCGGAGTGATACCACGGCCTCACAGAAAACCGGTGACAAGAAACGCTAACTTTGTGTTTCGCAGAGTGAGTGAGGATACTGGAGGCCCAAACCCTGTTAAAAGGCCGACAACGCACTTGTGACTCCTCTAGCGTAGCGGCGGGCGGTGGTAATCGCTTACCATCAGGCGATCCGTTTGCCCCATCACATTAAAAAAGGACTTGGTGTTCTGAGGCCGTACCACAATCTGTTTTTTGCGATTGATAGAGTAAGATGCTGCTCTACATAATAAATAGTGATATGCCTGTCTTGATGGTGTGTCCAAAATTATAAATTTTCTTATAAATTAGTATAGTGCTTATTGATGAAAGTTCATACCACTATCGCTACCTTTTTTAATCAGTTTTACTTGTCGATGCAGAATCGGCTTTCCTAAGATCGAATTTTACCCAACGCCACCTGATAGAAAAGTAACAAATTTCATTTCGAAGGCTATTATTTCTTTGTGTACAAAAAAGAATTATAATAAGCATTAAAATTTACAAAATATGTAAACAAAGTAAAGTAAAATTGCGAAAGGAACCTGTTGTTAACACTTTCATAAATTCCCCTCACAGTACTTCTGACACACCAATATAATCTTTGTCCACCCATCCGCAAACAGATCGCCTGTTGGATTAGAATTGAAGGCAGCCAGAGGGCGAGGATTTGGCGACTTAGCACGTGCAACAGTACGACATGGAGGTACGGCAAAGAGCCTGTGCTTTTGGCAGTAATTTTCTGGGACAAAGAAACGCGTCAGCACATGAAGCATTTCATTAGATGCACGCGATAGTCAAGTAAGTAAGTCTAGTTTTTATTGTTATCATTCTTCAACTATTATCCTAGCGTTTTACTAATTATAGACCATATTCCACAGCTTTATCTGTGAACAGCGTTGTGGGCTACAATATTGTACTAATTTATGTGTATATCTTTTTGTAACACTATATTTTGTAGCTGTTTGTTGTTCCCTATGATTTAAAAAAAATGATTATGTAGGTACATTGGTTATCATTGATCATACTGCGAAGAGATCCGTGCCCCTTGGACAGAAGTGAGTCGATTATGCGGTGATGTTATGCTCTTAGCAATAAGTATATGACGTCAACAACATAGATTGTCTTGATAATAGTATATAGGTAGTATAAAATGTAAATTCCTTACCGTTCTTAGTTGGTAACATCAATGGTGGTGATTCCATGGTGCGGTTTGTAAACTTTTTTACTTATTTAGTTTTCATATCACAAATGTCTGCTTTACCTATAGGAAATTAGTATTTGTCAACAATTGGAGGTTTTAAGGAAGGACGCAAAGTTAAGTTTCGACCTGAATCACTTTTATCAGCATTTATTCGCATTTTATCTATTATAATAGCTATCCATCATCCATACTAATATTATTATTAGTGACAACTCTGTCTCTCTGTTTGTTACGTCTTCATGCCTAAACCTTTAGACCAATTTTGATTTATTTTGGTATTAAGATAGATTGGCTTTTGTAGAAGGACATAAGCTACCTTTGGTCTCCAAAAGTCTTTTGAGATGTGAGTGACTCGCGGGCCAGTTTTGTATAAAGATGCGTACGCATCAATTCTTATTATTTTCATCTTAATACAAAATAGCTATGAATGCTGATAAATTTGATTCAGGCCTTACACGGATTGTTAACATCTCAGCTATTTCGGCTAAATGATTAATAGTTAGGACATACAACTATACAATCAACTCCATGCTAAAGCTTTTTCTATGCATTTGTGACTAGTCTTTAAGACAAGCATTTATTTTATAATTTTTAAGTTGTTCGTATCAACTTTAACTGCCTCAATGATGGCAACTTCCGGGCTTGGGTTCGTTTGCTAGGTCTAGTAAAGCAAGTCTATGGAGGACTTTCGTAAACACACATTCATAGGTGTTTACAAAAAATCTTGACTGAGACTGAGACTTGTTTAGTGTTTTTCTACACTAATATTTTGTAATTAATATTATTAATTACAAAATATTTGTGTACAAAAAGCCTAACAAGTCTGTCTTTGATAATTATTTAGTTCTTTATTTAAATAATCTGTTGTAAAAGTTTAAATTTGACACAATATAAACGTAGATATAATTAAAGTTCTCCGCCCACTACAACGTAACATTTATGAGTGTTCGGCACGTTCAAAATTCTACATGGGATTTATTGCCAACGCCTACGGATACCTACATTATGATGTTATCTATAACCCGTTTCATGTCGAACGGAAATAAAATCAAATCAATGTGCGATCAATGAGGCGTAGTAATTATGACTTATAGGAATACATTTCAAATTGCTACAAGGAAATACACGTGTAATTTTGTTATTGAAATGCGTTGCCCGCCTTTTAAAAGGGTTTGGGCCTACGGTATCCTCACTCACACGGCGAAACACAACGTAAGCGTTGTTATAGTTCGCGCAAAATAACTTGACCCAAAACTAACGGAGAGGGGGAAAGTTTGCGCAGTGCATTTGCGTGCAAAATGTACTAAAAAACGACTACTGCGCATCCACCATTTTGGTTCAAGTTATTTTTCTATGAGGCCGTGGTATCACTCCGGTCAAGCCGGCCTATTAGTGCTGAAGCATGGTTCTCCCACGTTACATCCAATGCATGGATAGATCTCCACGCCTGTATTCCCCGAAGCTTCCAGTAGTGTATTTCGTACAATCGGTTTTTACAACTCGCTTTGAATCAGGTAATATCCTATTCCGGTATGCGCTTGAGTGTAATTGAGTGTAATTACGTTATTGCAGTTGGTCTGACGATCATTATAATATGACTCACTGTGCACCTGGTTGCCTACAAGAATCAAGAGTTTAGATTTATGCCCTAGTCCGTGTGCCCAAGTAGCAGTCGCGCCCAGGACTATTAGGCTAATGTGGCAGTTAGTGCGTAGAGATATTTAGTGAAAGCTATTCCATATTACCAACTACGTAGCGACACGTTTGGCGTAGTGGCTGAGCGATGGTCTGCGTCATGTGTTGTGAGTTCGATCTCCACACTGAGCAAATATTTGTAAAATTTACAGGACACAGGTATATGTTCCGAGTCTGGGCGTTTGTATATGTTATAATTTGTGTTTGTAAAACACCCACGATCCACCCGGGAGAAAATCCTATTCCTTGGCAATGTTTTTTAAAAAAGAAAAAGACTAAAGCTTCCCCATTTCACACACATAGTTCCTACTGACTGAGTATTGTCGTAAAGTTTTTAATTCTCCATAAAACCGGTCTAGTGTCTGATGCGGTTGTGGAGTAAAAGTGACGATGCGCGGGAGTGGTCTCCGGATAGACTTGATGTGTTTTTGATGTTCGTTTCTTTGTTATTTCCGTCTTGTGAAATGGCTTTTATATCAGATTAGGTATTGTGTAGAATTTTCTACTTATAAATAAGTACTTACCTAGTAAAATTAAGTTGAATATATGTAGCTGTATTCAAGTGTACAGAGCTACCATTTTTTTTATGGGATAGGGGAGCAAACGAGCAGACGGATAACCTGATGGTAAGCGATAGCCGTCACCCATGGACACCCGCAACACCAGAGGAGTCACAAGTGCGTTGCCCTACTTTTAAAAGGGTTAGGGCCTCCGGAAACCTCAATCTCTCGGCGTGAAACGCCGGTTTTCTATTCAAAATTCAAATTCAAATTATAGCGCTGTAATTCTCAGTACTAAGCCCACCGTTGCTTAACCACTGAGAATACGTGATGGTAGGTAAATGTTTTTTACACATTCTCATTCAAAAAGTTATTCATTATTATTTTAAACAACAGTTAAATTAACGCGTCTAACCGGCCTTTAACGCGAACAATTTTGCGAGCTGATGGTACAATGCGTAAGCGCAAAATATCCGTGAAATTAATTGTTATGGCCGCAATTGTTTTTAGCCGGTAAGTCGTCGACATGTTCGAACATCGTCATACTTTATGACTACTCTGTATGAAAAGGTAATAAGGTACATTTTTCCATGGCAAATCGTGTAAAGATCTGTTCACTCATTGAATAGATTGTAACTGTTCTCAATTGTACGAGTATATATTTGCGATAATCTTTTATTAAGAGCACCAATCTCTTAATAAAAGATTATCGCAAATATATACTAAGAGGAGTAAGACCTCTTAGGTCTGACTGACTGGCGATCACCCTAACGTTGGAGCCTATAGTATAGCACCTTTATTTGTAAGAGCCAGTTCCCTCTCGGTTGCTGCGGCTCAGGCAGTCTACAGACCGTAGGGGCTCCAACGAACCAGCAACTCCTCTGGTTTTGCAGGTGTCCATGGGCAACGATGACTACTTACCACCTGGTGTCTAATTAGCTCGTTTGCCGACTTAATCGCCTTTCTGTGAGGCCCATTCGTGCCCAAGCATGGCTCTCCCACATGACTGAAATCGACAATTTTAAACGAAGATTCACATTATTTGAGAACCCGATGTCATTTCTAGATAATAAATAAACTATGTGGTAAAGGTTTGAAAGAAGAAGAAAGAAAGAAAAAGTTATTATTTTAGTCCGTGTGACGCACAACAAACTAAAAAAAAACACAGTATCATGTGATGTACCTATTTGAAACTTATCTATGGGTTGCATAAAGATTGGCGACTGGCAACACAGCCAACTACTTTTATAGATTTATGTATCTATGACCAAAACGAAAGAGATACCAACATAATAATGACAACTTAATTAACTTTGCTTGCGCAGTCAGTTTATGGATTCTTAACACATCGAGAGCCTTCAGTGCCTCGGAGAGTAAGAAAGTCGTCAGTGTTGGATGTCATTCGAACACCTCAGCTAACCTATTCCCCGAAGAGTTAAGCAGAAGTGTCCTAATGCACAGTATGGTCCCATAAAAACAAAGACGCTTATATTGACATTAACAGCGCAGAAATCCAAAGTAGCTGTCATAGGTAATAAAAAACCCTATTCAATGCTCCCAAAATTTTCGGGTCTAGCAACATGAAATTAGGAAATTAGGAAGGCTGAGATGGTTTTTTTTATTCCAACAGGATTGGAAGAAAGATGAATGACGAGTTATATAACAGAAAACAGCTATCAAGCTAATCCATACACTAATATAACAAAAAACGAAGGTAACTCTGTCTTTTTATCTGCGTTCACGCCTAAACCGCTGAACAAATTTCGATAAAGAGAGAAAGACGAGAAATAATGTACATAGGTACCTCTTGTCAGAGCTACATCGAGGGACATATGTATGTAGGGATGGAACATAAGTTCTTAAACGACTAGCGTTTAAGAACGTATTTACTCAGCAGGTAGGTATGTGAGCATAGCTCTAATAAATGGAGTATGATTAAGAAAATGTCTTACTTCCTGTAATTTCCCGGTTGACTTGTTTATTGCCAATTATGTTAATTACTGATATCTGATGAAACCAAGGGCGCTTAGGTTTAAAATCTCAAAAGCTGCAATAGTTGCTAATATAGTCTAAGTTAAAAGACTTGTACTAAAAGTGAGGGAAGGAGATGAAATATTACCATAAAAAAGGGGAATGCTATACCCTCCTTTCTCCAGTCGGCCATATTCTGAAACCCGAAAAACTTGTACCGTATGCAGACCTTCACAAGTGACATCCCTTAGATACCTACTTATAGAATATGCATGAAAAAAATCCACTGAATACCAAAATTCCTTTCCATTCGTATTAATTGAATTGCGTGCAATCTTTTCCAAGTACACAATAGTCAAAACCTTGAATTGTCAGTATGATACTGCTTAATTGTACAGACGACAACACATCCACCTAAACAGTTGCTCTACAAAAATCACCGTTATAACGACGGGATACAGGCGATCCAAAACACAAAGCGTATAGCTTGATGTGTCCTCGTGTGTACATACTATGAACTTGTCACGACTTCTTACTGCTTGTAATATATGTACCATTGTGCATACCTCTTTGTTTTGTTACCCAAGACCCTGTGAAGGACAGACAGACAGACATGAGTTATTTACTATAACGAATCTCTTTAATACCTTCGTTATTTGTTAAACATTATTGCGACTTGACGTCATAGCTCAGCGTCAAGGAGACAAAAGACATCTTTTGGGATGTCCTTGTCTTCTCGCATTTATTTTTATATGAATTTAGACTGTAATTTAAAGGTTTAAAATTTAATTTCTTCTAAGTATGCATTGAAGACATATTAAAGTAAGATTTGTTAGCAATCCAGAGTTTTTTTTGTATCTGTATGTCTTAAAACCTGCATCAGCATAAAATCAGCCTATTTTAGGCAACTGCAGGACGTGGCCACCCACAATTTGCGTCATTTCACCCTGTGCTCGGCTTGTCGCATCCAGCTTCCGCCAGCAGCGAAAATATTTTCCAGGTGTGAAATTTCAAATTTTCCGGAATGTTTTCCCTACTGATCACGAAAACTAGCGGCCAGGCAGAATGGGAGCAAAGATTTCCTGTTGAAACCTACTAAAATACTGGAATTTATCACCAAACTGTAAATTAACGGGATATCAAAATTATCTTGCAAAGTTATTTAGTGAAGGAAAAATTCGACTCGCAGGCAGGATTCGAACCTGCGTCTTCTGGCTGGGTACGCCAGACGCTCTGACCTCTAAGCCACCGCGAGTCCCACCTGCCATGTCGAAATTTAAGTTTAATTTAAGTTCAGAATGTGAAGGCAAATTTCGACATGGCAGGTGGGACTCGCGGTGGCTTAGAGGTCAGAGCGTCTGGCGTACCCAGCCAGAAGACGCAGGTTCGAATCCTGCCTGCGAGTCGAATTTTTCCTTCACTAAATAACTTTATAAAAATTAGCATAAAAAATGCAAAAAATCACAAAAAGTTAGTTATCTTGCAAAGTCAACCCAAAAAAGTATTTTTAGGTCTTATAGATTATAAAAGTATTTAAAAAAAAAAAGTTACTAGCAATGTGCGTCACACATTACTAGTATTCTTGTTAACCCCTCGTGCTAAGCTAAATGTTTGTGTTACGAGTGGGTTCACGTCAGTAGTGCAATGGGTGGGTTTCGAACCGGCAACCACGTGATCGCAAGTCCGACGCCCTAGCCATTGGGCTACAGCCGCTAATGCAGTGCAGAAACTATAGAGCGCCATTTCCTTCGTTTCTTGCATACTCCTTTTGCTTTGTCTACATACATACATCTTGTTATACACACTCGTCGTTTGCGAGTACTACGCACCCTGACCTTTTTGAAGGACCTCACGGATAAGATCAGTAAATATGTTTCTAGGGCTTCCCCTCGCGGCGGCTACACTGATATTTATAAAACAATTTCTTATACAATATTGAAAGGTAAGAGTTATCAAGTCTCGCATATAGTGTTAGTATTCTTTTTAGATTTGTGCTAAACTCAGGACCAATAAAAATATGGACTAAGTCTACATAAAAAATGTATGCAAGGTTCCAGAAATCGTGACGGTCATGCCTAAAACACATACAGGTTGACTTTGAAAACATACAACAAATTGAAATAGGAGGTTAAATAATCGTTACTTATTCATTTTAAAATCTAATTTCAATCATCTAAATTGAACAAACATTTAATTTGTCATCTTAGATAGTAAATTGTTGTAAGGTGTCGTCTTTGCCCGATCAATCCGTTGTGAAAATAGTACTACTTGAAGTATGGTAACACTTTGCACTATTTCCTTTTCAAAATACTAAAGAATTACAACTATTTTCCTTAATCACGTGCTCTAAATTATTATTTCTTACACATAGAATTACATATTTTAATTCGTCGCGATTATTCAATTTCGCCTGTATAGCTATAGTTAGCTACTACAATCTAGAGATACAAATCAGTTGTATGTTGTCGACACTTCAATCTGTAGGTAAGTACTTACAACATACATAGTTTATTTTTATCCATGTTGTGTGGTCAGAGATTGTAAGGCTTCTGCTGCAAATGAAGGTACTTGTTTACCCCTTTGAGCGGTCTGTGTAACAGATTTTATAATTCTTCAGAGTTTGTACCTACCTGCTATTCTATCACTTATTAAAAGTGGTCAAAAAATGGCCGCAATCTTGGTTGCTGATCCTGAAAGCTTGGTAGTCATTGTGCAAATCATTATTGGGGTTTTTCATAGGAAACTGGTTAGTAATAAACTAGAAGCTCTAAGTTTGTGTACGTTCAATAACAATAGGTTACCTCATATGCATGAGATCTAAAACCAAAATCGGTAATCACAACCTACCAGCGAACTATGGTTACGTAAATCAGAACACCTCTACCTAACTCTTCTGGGAATACAAGCTTGAAGGTATGTTACGGATATCAATATTATGAGGATTGAGGATAACCAGGAATATTGTGTGAATTCCTCATATAGTTCTTAAAAAACCATAAAGATATGCTGGTTTGACTAGAAATTACAAAAAAAATATTACTAAAAGGACACTAGCAATGACAAAATCCAAATAAAAACACAGTATAGCAAAGTCAATAAGAACTGTAATAAACTGTTATTTACAATATGGAAGTAATATCTTAGCAGTCATTAACGTGAGGCCTTGATTACCTAATGCCTAGATTTCTCTTATCAACAAAAACAATCTCATTAAAAAAACCAGTAACCTTAAATTTAATTTTATTTTACAATGAAAACAAAAACACATAGTGGGTGCCAAATCTTCAGAAAAAAAATATCATTATGTAAGTCAATGACCCGAAGCGAAACTATGAGTAAGACATCAAATGTTTGTTGTAAAACTTAAATTTTACTCGTCTCATACAATATGTTACTGGAACATTATTAGCTCAGCTGTACCTTACATTCGCTTGCACAACTATCAAAAGATTTATCTGATTAATTATCAGTTAAAAATTCATATGAAATTTCAACCAAATCCCATAATTATGAAGGAAGTGGTCTTAAATTTGAGATTATTTATGTAATTTATCAATTCCTGACTTGACATTTATAGGAGGAATTTTATCAAACAGATAAAGTTCTTCTAGCACCTACCTTCTTTCGTTATTCCTTAACCTATTTTTGGGGTCTACTAATGTTTCCACTTTAATAGTGACTTCATCAGCTGACGTTACATAGACCTTCACCTGTCTTATATCTACAGACTAAACAGCTGCCGGTTCTCACATTCTCAGAATTAAGTGCTACCGTATAACTAATGTGTGATTCATAAGTTGCGGTATTCTTGTTTTACATTCAAAACCTTCGCTTAGTGACATCCTTTCTCTTGAAATGTATCGCATTAGAATGGAATACATTTTGTCTCATTTTGTAATTGAGGTATTAACCAAATTTTGTATCTTAATGTCTTTTCTATTACAAGGTTCATTTTAGTCTGTCGAAAGCTGAATTGAAATCTAAGAAGTTAGAATAGAAAAATGACTTCAAATATTACAAAAAATAAAAAGGATAAAATAGAAAATGAAGACGATAGCGGTAAAATAGAAACTAAAGGTTATTTTTTGCTTTTCCATAGAAAATTGGTCACAACGTTTTTTTGTCCTTAGTTGCCGTAGCCGTTGCATAGTCAGATGGATAAAAAAAATAGGATACGAGTGTTTCTGACGTATTTCCAAATAATAGATCTAATTCATTAAATTGTACCTAACGGAGCAAACAGATCGGCTTTGCGATGTCATCGCGTACTTAATCAATGCTCGCTATTCTCACAATTACCGCTACTAGTTTCTGTGGTAACAAAACGATCAGTTTTATGATAGCCAACTTGAAACGATTTAAACTTAAATTTTTCTGCGTTTACGTCATAAATTATTTCATCAGCAATATCAAGGTCAGGTTAGTCATTGATTTTAACTAGGACTAAGCGACATGCTCGATATAAATAAAACTACTTTGGAGCTGCTAGTGGCCTTTAAGTCCTTTTTATACTTGACATCACAACTCCTAATTTTATCACTTAACCATTTGGACTACTTATATCAAATAGATATGCCTATATTGTGCAGTTGGGAACAAGGCTAAAATACAAATCAACAATGTGGAAATTATTAGCTATAGCTTTTTGTCTTTCATTCTGATTCCCTATTTGCCAAAGTTGGCATTGTAACGAAACCATTTCGGTCGGTTCTTTTATCCGCCGTATCTATTAATGATTGCATCTAACCATTTGCCGATAAAACTTCCAAAGCAATATTATCTTATTTGAATTGTGTATCTTAAGAGCAATCGATAAAGGAAGAACGCTTCATAAAAACTACATTGCGATTTCTTACATTGAAATCATTTTAAATTTCATTCTCTTAAAAAATTTCAAGGCTTCGCAGGTTTTTGTATGCATTGCGATTGTGATTTTTGTTTGTTACTGAACGAATTGTATCTTATTTAATATTTACAGTCGAAACAATATTTTTTGTCGTCATATTAACGATAATATGATGACAGAAAATATCGTTTAACAACAAGAAGATACGAAAAAAATTGAAAATCAATTAAAAGACGATAAAATAATACCATAAATATAATATGAAATCTAGAAGTCTGTATAATTATATATTCCTACAGACTAATGTTTATATGTTTATTGTCTCCAAAAATACAAAATCTTGACGTGTATTATCCCTCCAATTTATGGAAGTCTGTATAATTATATATTCCTACAGACTAATGTTTATATGTTTATTGTCTCCAAAAATACAAATCTGAAACATATGACTATTACATCGCTCTTCAATCAATTTAGGGAACATCTGCCTCCGAACTAGGTAGGATTACCTGTATCTCGGGAGTCTAATGTATTCCTTTCCTTTTTTATATTGTACATTAACATCGATGGATGGATTATTGATAAAATGTGGGATGTTAATCAATCACATTATAAAAATAAAATTGTAAAGGATATCAATGTTGTATTTTTTTGATGTTTTCTTTGTTTAAAGGAGTATCTATGGAGTCTCCATATGACCCATTATTTGGATCCGCGAACCTAGTTGTTGACGATTCAAAAGTACCTGTAATATTGGTCTAATTGAAATAAAACATTTTAATTTGAATCAAATATGATAGCACTTGTTCAACTCAACAACTTCACTGCACTGTATTTTTCCGATCCAAATTATCACAATAGATATCCAAAATGTTATAGCAGTACAGAATATGACGTTACAAAGTATTATGCACTGATTAAAATTGACGTGTGTACATACTGTTTAAGATAAGTGGAAATCCGATAAACATTTCCATTATTATAGTCGAGTGACCACTTTATTTATATCTATCATGTTATATGCATATATTTTTGGGAAATTTATCTTTATTAGTTTAAGATATTTTACTACTTGTATTACACAAACATACGCAGACAACACGCTAATTTGTTTCATTACAATTTATATCATCAACAGCGTGTTAATCATTATTGTTTTGCGTGATATTGTTAATAAATTATACTGATTGATATGTATTATTATGAGGGCTATCCAGATGGAACCTCATTAAATCATAGTCAATAAGTCTTTTGCAATAATTGCAGTGCTCGATAAATTTGACCAAGCTTATTTTATTTTCAGTTAAGTATTTGTATTATGTATCACAAATTATTCGTGATTAATGTAACTGGCCTAAATATTAACAATATCGTCACGATAGGTAATTTCTGCACGCAAAAAGGTACCTTTGATTTGAATCAATTCGACACGATACGGGTAAATGGATCGATTAATTGTGTAATCGTTGAAATTCCCCGCTTTCGAGTTTTCAATCGGTATGCCTTGCGTCAACTGTTTTGATTCGAGTAATAAAATAGGTGGATTTGTAGCCAAAGGTGGGCTATTCTCGTGATTTTCATTGAGCGTTATAAAATGATCATGGTATTAGATAGTATGTCAAGGGCAATGGGTAGTAAAAATACCGCCGAACGGTATTAACAACTGCATTTTGACCGTTCATAGGTACATACAATAGGATGACAGTAAGACTAATTAGGTATCTAGGGGAAGCACAAAAGATCCCATTGGGTCGAAGTGCTCTGAGGCCTTGCTGCCTCGGCCCCACACAAGATAATATAAGATAAGATGAGATAAGAAGACTAATTTTAAGCCCGGATGAAATAAAAGAGCTCACCCCTAGGAAAATCCTGCAGTTCATAGTAGCTGCAGGATTCAGCGGTGAACTCTAACTCAAAGAGTGGCGATCACAATAGACCATTTTCGGTCGCAGTGACATTATAGCCGCAATCAAACAATAAAAAAAGACTAATTTTTCAAAAGAGCTCAACCAACATAAGGCTCTAACTTTTGTAGTGCAAAATTGTGATTTTATTTAAGTGTTGGCCATTTGAATAAGCAATCATACTTACGTACAGCAGTATTTAACAAATCATTAGTCCACGTCGCTAATATCTAACTTAATTCGATGATGGTTATAAATGAACCTTCGTCTGCTATTGACGTATACTTTTGTTCAATTTAAATATGTTGTGTGCATGAATATGTACGTATATAGTCGGCGTAGACCAATAAAACTGTAACCTTTTCGGCCGATAACAATTATTTCGATCGTATAACGACCGGTGTAATTGGAAATCAAACAAATGAAATACGGAATTTTAAATTCAAACACGCTTTTGAATAAGGTCAAACAGACACGTAAGCTAATACTACCTAATGGCATTTCAACGAAAATACTTTAGAACTACTAGCACTAGCACTAACAATTCTAAAATATTCGACTAACCATAATGAGATTTTTTAATGAACAATATTTAAAAAATAACACTTAACAAACCATTACGCCTGTATTCCCCGAAGAGTTAGACAGAGGCGTACTAATGTACACCCACAGTTCATCGGTATGTTAAGTCTCATGTAATAGGGGGCGAGCCTGTTGCCATTAACCATTGGGAATTTCATAGAAAAACCCAATAACACTGCTCGACCTGGGAATCGAACCCAGGACCTCTAGCGTAGCAGTCACGCTCAGGACCACTAGGCTAATGAGATAGTTTAAAAAATAATCGCCTATCATATTTGGCAGCGTTATCCGAATTATCTCCCTCATGTTTTATCTTACATTGAGAGACAACTCAAGGCCTGTCATTATCTTGGCATAAGTTTCACATAAAAATGACAGTTGGGTCCGATCGGTCCCTTTGTTCAGTTAACAGGTAGGTAAAAGAATACAATAAAAGAAAATAATCAAGACACTAACATTTGGTATTTGTTACTATTGACACAAATGCTTGAGCTACGGAGTGTTTGTGAATTGTAACCTTGGCATTCAAAATATTAATAGAAAACTCTAGTACACTAATTGTAAGCAGAAAAAACAAACGAACATATTCTTTTAGAGATGCGTAGTCATTGTTGTATAGGCAATATTTTTGCAAATGCTATTCACATGGCTAAGTGATAACGACGCTAAACAATTGCTACTGCGGTTAACATCGTAGTGTTTCTGACAATTGTTAACACGAAACCTTGATCCCGGTTGTCATATGAACAACTATGATATATAATCGTTACTGGTAGCCCAAAAATCCTGACAACCATTGGCAATATCGATTTTCAAACTATAGACTTTGAAAATCGATATTGCCCAGGAATTGGTCTATCTACTAAGGCCGGAACACCAACATAGCTGGTGAAATGCCAAGAGAATGATGTTATTCAATCTTTAATAGTAGTGTTATCTACGGTCAATATCAATGTAATAAACCTTCATCAAAATATTATGCAAGGTAGTCGAACACATAAGAATAGCCTAGAACGAATCGATGCTTTTAATAGCTACTACTGACTGTATGAACCGCTCATCTTCGTTAAATTGCCCTTCAATACAACTAGTTACTTTTGAACTATCATAAATGTGTTGCAATGTGATGAAGATTTCCTGTAATATTAGAAACAGAGCTTTGATTTTACGGATTTCATTGAGTTATAGATATTGATATTATTTGATTTCCGACATTACGGATCCTTTACAGCATAATTTTTTTATCAAAGCTAGACCCACTTGAATAAGTTTTTCTAAATGATACAAGTAGTAAAATCGAATGTAATTTTTAAATCATCGTATCCGGTCTTATAAGGGAGCTGGAAGTTTTTAACCTTTTGGCGACCCGAATTTATAAGATAAAATTCAGATTCTAGTTAGTAACATATCAATTACAATATTCGTATAAGATAAATTTCTAAAATGAAATAAAATTCATACAGCATGTTAAATAGAAACATAATTCAGAGTTCAGTTAGGTCCAAGAACGCATCCTTGTGGTATCCCACATTTTCTTAGAAGTGACTCCGCGCTGTCCCAAGCATTCGATTCGCCTACGGATAAGAAGTGACCTTTAGGGCGGGGGACTGGTCAGACCGCATGCTTCTGCACTCGGTCCCATGTGGAATTTATAACGCGACGCCGAAGCCGGCTTGCCGTCATAAAAACTCAACGTTAAAATGTTTTAATTGAAATTCTTTTTGGTGCAAGTCTGTTCTCATTCGTTTTGACATATTGTTTTTAATTTTGTATTTTAGTACCTCACAGTCCAGTCTGATGGTAAACATTTATGACAACGTCACAATTTATTTGAAGTAGGTGAGTTTTAGAAATATGAATGAAAACTTAAAACTATGCATTAAATAATATACTTACTGTGATTATTAATAATGTTAGTATTTTTTGTAAGACCCAATTCAGACCCAACGCCTTCGGGATAATTTATTTTGGGCATTAAGATTGCATCTGGGTATCGCAAACTAAAAAACTAAATCGTATTAGAATGTTCCGTTCTTGTGGCAATAGTATATGAGCACAGTTATTATACCTAGTAATATGATAGTTAGATTAAAGACTAATAACGATTAATCTTCTAAATTACCTACCTAATCTGTATGATTCATTTTAGGTCATTAATATTGAAGCAGTGAAGGGCATTTTAAGTTCTAAGCAGGTTTACTTAGAATAACTTTGGCCGGAATAACTGCTATGTAGTACGTGGGTAATGGGTATACATTAATAAGAGGTCTTGTTAGTTTACAAGGATTTCCAGATATATTGCAAGGTTTGGTTCTGTAATTATCAACTACCGCGAAAATATTACCTATCTAATAGTCAATCTTATTGATTTACAGAAGGACACAGTTTTTAAGTAAAATTGCAACCAGAAAAGAATTCACAATAGTTTATAACACAAGCAACACGACATTATTTTAAGGTTGGAAGAAGATAAAATTACTGAAACGCCGATATTTTAAAATATTGATATAAAATTATTCAATAAGAGCGATTAAGTTAAGAATAAGAATAATAAGAATTTAAACAACCAACAATGCATTACATTAAAGAAAAGTATTCATCAATCACAAAGTGATATTTCTGGATATGTATATGAAATTGCTATAAAACTGTATTGATACCATGTTAACTGTGAATAACATGAATAATTCGCTTGGAAAGTTGAACGGTGACGTCAGCCTAATCTCATTAGTTATGTGTGATGTATGAACGAATATGTTATGAGGACATTGAGCCTAAGATGACGATTTCGCCTTACTGGAAATAGAGGCAAAAAAATAATAAAAAAAGGAAGTTTTGCGTAATAAGCAAGGCTAATTTACTGTGCTCTAATTAGAACAAAAAAAATATCAATGATAACCCAAAATATACACTTGAATGTAATGAAGTTATATTTTCATTATTAACTTAATTAAGGGGTAGAAATAGATATAATGTTATATAAAACCTTAATGAGAATAATTTGGACTACAAAACGCGATTCGGTATAGTTTTGAAATATTTAAATTTCTTCTATATCTATTGACACAGTCTCTTTTAGTACGCTCTTGTGACACATCGAAAGTTTATAGAAAGGCGATATGTCCCTGCATGTAATTAAAGATGCGTCTAAATCCAATGATTTGTAATAAAACATCATACATCTCACATTACTAATTACATACTTTCTCCGCTTTTCTCTGCCAAGAGATTGGAACAAAAATGCAATCTACTATTAAAATGAATGATCGCAATTTCCTTCGAAAAATTAACGAACGCTCTCTCTATTGTGGTGTTAGAGAAATTATTGCTCTTTGTCCAATTGTGATATGAATTTATTTCAAAGAATAGGGTTCAAATTCAAACTAAACCTTATTCCTCTTCATTTGTAATTCAAGTGGACCTTTTGATTCTCTTTCATGACTGAAAATACTTACTTAGAGGTGAAGGAAACTAGTTAAGTAAAGTTGTAATTTAGTTATTTAGAAATTATCATTTAAATATAACACTTACTGTTACGTACCTATCATGTAAATATATGTTTATTCGCATGTTAGAGACATTATTATCTGCATTAATGTCCTATCCAAGTGTTTTAAAATACACATATAATCAATTATAAATATTAATGTAGCACAAATTAACATTATTTTTTTAAAACAAATGTTTGTTTTCAGCGTAAAAATTCGGTCAGCGTCAGACCGAATTGTATACATTTTTATTGATCCCTCTTTGTTTTTGTGTGGGAATTAAAAATGTTCACATAATTTACTTCTAGTGATACCGGCTTACCACATCCGACGAAGACCATTGTTGTTTTAATATAAAATACCTAATCATTAGTTTCGTTAACAATACTTTAATCTTAGATTAACACAACAATGAATTACATAACACCATGTATTCAGACTCTTGTTTGTAGGTATTGTTTTTGCGCAACAAAGTGTCGTTCAATTGATCCTTTTGCTACTTTAAAATCAGAAATTAGTCTTTTGATTCCTTACGACCGACAACCTTATTTGTCTAACAGTAACGTAGACCGAAAGTAAACACTTCCTTATTTTGGACAACAGTAACGGATAGTTAAGCGTTGGTTAGGAAGAGCATTTTGACATTGGAATTTCTGCATAATGCAAGTGAGTCAACATAGCCACAAAAACGTGTCGTTCAAACGAAGTCATTTTTTTGTCCGTTGCAATAACTCCAGTCAGCTAACCGAGAGTTAACTCTGTTTTGATAGATTGGGTCAACGACAAATCAGATAGCGATCCAATTTAATTGAGGGAAACAAGTAACGAAACCTGTATGTTTGCACGTAAATGCACGTCCTTAATAGTGGTTTTGGCTAGTTAATGACCGAAATGACTTCGCCTGTACAGTTAAAAGTTACAAACAAAGCAATCCGCCAAGTTGCTTAGCAAACCAAACAGCCTGTTTCATCACATCTCAGTCACGACTATGCCAAACTTAACGACACGACATTCAGATTCCAACTTTTAAATGCACTTAAAGGTCTAGGTTACGCGGCACTCACCGTTGGTGCCAAAATAGTCATCCTTATCCATTAAGTCATGCTGGAAACCATAAGCAGGGAGCCATGCATGAGAGCCCGGGGGCTCGGGCCAATCCGAAATCCGGACCTCCTCCATTTGGACATCAACACAACACTGCACTCCACCAGCTAGTTCACACTGTTACCACAAACATGCATGGACTACCTCTTCGTTCGTCCATTAGTTGGTCATTTAGGGCGATAACGGTTGGTTGTGCGGACTGGGCACGAGGCAGGTGTACTTGTCCTTTCAACGAGACGCGCGCGCGCGGCGGGGAACGGCGGCTGACTGGCGCGCCGGCCGCGGTGGCGCGCGCGCTGCGATCTCTCCAACCGATATCTATTGCTGTAAAAAAACGCCAGACGCCATCGTCGTGCCGCGCCTCAGCTGTGCTTTTGCCTGCTGCCCCTTGAACGGAAACTGAATCGGCAAATGCGAAACTAGATTTACGGGCTCGGAACCAGTTGTGTACATTCTGCGGCTCATTTAGAGATTAAGTGGACATTTTTTCGCCAAAAGATGCAACTTCGGAACCTGTTCAGACAGATGTCTTCTGGCATGCTGCTTACTCATTGATCCTTATATATTTTAACATTTTAAGTGCATGCCACAAAGAAGCCATTATTTGCCTCCAAGTCCACTTTTTCTTGAATTATTTTAACATGGTACACATTTTTTAGGCCCTTTTTCTTGGATTAACTTGCAGCTGCTATCTTATATCGATTAGGTACAAATAAAATAAAATGATGTAATGATATTTATTTCTGTAAGTAGATCTTTAGAGACACTTTTACAAGTCAATTATAGCTAGATGGCTTCGGCATTTCCTAACTCTGAGAAGAAAACACCGAAACAAACTCAGAGAATCATGGTCTCTTTTAAAGTCCAGACATAAAATAATGCAAATAATGTGAGGGGGACAATGCAGGGCAATGTCTGAAATGGCCTTTTGAGGAAAGAACCATAGCAGGTTTGAGTAGACCAGTCCTAACTGTGAAAGATTGCCAAACTGTGAAGACTGGATGAGTTGAAAGACCTAAATTACCATCATGAAGCTTCTAGGCTCTGTAACGATTAACAGACAAAGGCGGACTTTGTCAATTAAAGAAGCTTAACTTCAGAAAAGATCTTGTTAAACTAAGCTAAGTTTTGGAGAGTAACTCTACCAAAACTGGAGATTGAATTATTCACGTTTGAGACAGTATTTTGGAATTCACCAATACTGCTTGTTATAACAAATCCTTTTGAAACAAATTCCATGATATTCGCTGCAATAACATATCAAAGCGTCGACCTTTGACCGTTACAGGCACGGCATACAGTTACTCATAACATTCTCTTCATTAACCGCATAACTGCCAAATTAATCGCCATACGGATCACGGTTACCATACTTGCGTTGAATTACAACACGCCAAGTAAACACGGTGAAACTGTGGCGGGTCATAGAAAAAGTCGTGCGTGGGTTTATGTCTGAATTGGATTATTGCGAAAAATGAACTGTCACGTAGGAACGGAACGCTTTCTTGTAACGGTGATTTCATACTTCTTCATCGAAAATCGGAACGTGAATTATTGGTAAATAGATTTTAAGCCTGCCTTATTAGTCTAGTGGTCCTAAGCGGGACTGGTACGCTATATGTCCAAGGTTTATTTCCCAGGTTGGGTTTTTCTATGAAATTTCCAGTACCAGCTCCGGATTCGAATTTGTGCCCGGTTAATGGCAATAAGCTCGCCCCCTAGCTATGAGTGTATATTAATACATCTCTGCCTTACCCTTCGGGATATACAGGCGTGATGATATTTTATGTTACGTGGACTGGTTGAAAACCAACATCAGACAATATCTCTATCATATTATTATGCTGAACCGGATCCTTTTCGGCTCAACCTTGAGGCAGTATCTTCTCTGTGTTTCTTTTATTTTAATATACATAATATATTGAAATTACATATTAGTTAGCTGAATACATTTCTTTTAAAAAACCGTGACCATCCAGAGTATAGTAAGACTTGTTTTTCTATCTGCTAATTGATTCTAGATAGGTTAAACAATTGAACGCTCACCAAACAAAAGTCAACTAAATATAGCAATATATTTCTTTGTGCGTTCTATATGATATATATATATATATGGCCATTAACAAGCTTTTTAGAAATTCCATCTCATACATTATAATAATGATTAAACACATGGTCATTAGGTAGACATTAAATTATTCCACAATCAAGTTGTGCGATTATAGAAACATTTCCATTGTAAAAGTTAATGTAAAAATAATGTGTTGTGGCATTTTCTTAGCTCTATTTTCTGTTGTATTTCTTTGCTGATAAAGTTTCGAATAAGTTTGACCTCTGAGATGATCTTGGTCTTAATTCTTTTGATGTGTTTATAGTAAGCACACAAAACCATTCGTATCTATTATGCTTAATGTAGAGCCACGGATGTACAGAAAATAGTTCAACGATACAGAAAAAAGAACGCTTATGATGTCTTCTTTAATCAAAGTGAATTTGGTGTGTACGTACGTACAATGCTAATTAGGTCTATGAACTGTTGACTAAAGTTCTTATTGATTAAAGAGTGTCAAAACTATGATATTTTGAGCCAAACAGCGGAGGCGTACGCTTCAAACAGAAATACTAAAGGTTACTGGGACTCGAATGACGTATATTTTGCGCCAATACATCAAAATGTCAAACAAATGTACAGAGGCGTCGTATTTTCCCGGTGATATAATATTGACTCATATAACGCAGATATTAAAGATATTTATGGAAAAACAATCATTTATGTAAAATTTGAATACATCCTCATAATATTTTTTAACTACAGTGACTTGTGAATCATGATTTGTAATATTAACCAGCCATATAAGACTCTAAACATGAATCTCCTTAGGCATTACATTATGTACTTTAAAAAGTAGCTATATAATATCATTGTTAAGACAACTTATAGCTTATCGCGGCGGTAGCCTAATGGATAGGGCGCCGGACTTGCAATCATGTGGTTGCCGGTTCGAAACCCACCCATTGCACTACCGACGTAAACCCACTCGTAACACAAGCATTTTAGCTTAGCACGAGGGGTTTACAAGAATACTGTGAGTGTAATGTGCGATCCACATTGCTAGTAAGCTTTTTTTTAAAAAAAAAACTAAAAAGACAAAAAAAGATGAGTGACGAATGTTCTTCTTCTCTACTTGTACAGTGTGAAAACTTACGGTACATGCGTAAGCACTTACTTGCATTGACACGAAGGAGAGATGGAAAATAGTGACAGGTAAGGCTGAAAGTCCTTCTTTATTTCTAGTAGTTTTATGAAAGCATTGGAATGTCTTTTTTTTAATATAAAACGTTGCCCCACACTAGGATTTTCTCCTGTATCGTGGGTGCGTTTACAAACACAAATTCTCACAAACACAAACACCCAGACCCGGAACAACTACCTGTAGATCATACAAATATTTGCTCCGTGTGGGGATCGAACCCACAACACTTGTCGCAGAAGCCAATTGCTCAGCCGCTACGCCAAACGTGTCGTCAGTTTGTTTTAGTGTGTTCGTTATTGTAAAGACTAGTATAGGTTTGTATGATATACTTTATTTCTGATGAAAAATTTACGCAGATGAAGCTGCGTCTTGATCGCTATATAGAACACAAAATGTAAAGGATTAAATATTTCTGAAGTTTACTTAATTATACATTCAGCTAAGCAGGCTATTTAATCAGTTCATTTTTTACAAGAACTGTTACAAAACATTTCAAAATAGGGAACTGGAACGTTTTCTTACGTAACGTTAATAGCTCTTTTATTCCCTTTACTGCGTAAAAGTACGGATTTAAGAATATAAACAGCTCTTTGGCGGAGAGCCAGCTTTCTAATGTGTAACCCTCGAACTTATTTTAGGGATTTCATATCAATATTGCACATAAATTGGCTTTTGTTCTAGCATTTGGATAATTTGTAAATGATCGTCAATCTCATAAATTTGGCGACTCATCTTTGCACGTGCCTTTTATTTATCTTTCGTTTCAGTGAATTGTGTACATTTTCAATCAGGAGTGACTGAAATAGAATGTCAGTGTATGATTGATGAATGGTTCACGAAAAAATAATGTTTGCTGCAATCGCCAATACTGTTTGGATACGTCACAATTCTTATCTGTGGTCGACCAGAAGTTTTTGGAGTTTATCTTTTGATTGTGTTTTTTTTGCATTCTGTATAAAATATACAATATGTAGGATCTGTATTATGAATAACGTGTTTCCTTTGGACTCATTTTTAAAATAGAGGCAGTAAGCAAAGATATTATCAAACCCTTCTTTTTCATTTAGGAGTAGTTGCGGGCATATTAAAAAAGAACCCTGATGCAGATACCCTAGTGATATGAACATTGGACCGCCAAGTCAAAGGAATCAAGTTCAAATGCAATGTACATACAACTGACTTAGTCATGTGCGTATTACTAATTAATTGTCACCCGGTGATAAACGTTAAACGGTGAAACATCGTGAGGAAATCTGCATGCCTGAGAGATTTTCTCGACGGCGGCGTGTGAAGTCTGTCAACCCGCACTAGGCTAGCGTGGTGGACTATAGCCTAATCCTTGTCATTATGAAAGGAGACCCGTGGCCAGCAGTTAGACAGTAGGATAGATTGATTATGTTACTACCAAGAAACATCATTTAATTCTTAGAAAATATCCTATGGTCCCATACTAAGCAAACCTGTCCTGTAAATTCCCTGACAATAAGACAAAACATTGAACAACGATAGCGATATCTAAAGATGATTCTCTCCGCAATTATTCAAATAAGAAGAAACAGATGAACGAGAAAACCCTAAACACATTTTAAATCAAAATGCTACATATTCACTAATACTTCGAAAGATAATGTGGTAAGAAAGTAGCTATTACAATGACGCATACGTTCTCACACAATGGTGTACTGGCGGGGCGCCAACAAAATGCCGACAACTATTTTGTTGTAACTGCCTCATTAGCCAAGTGGTCCTAAGCGCGACTGCTACGCTAGAGGTCCTAGGTTCGATTCCCAGGTCGAGCAAAGTGTTATTGGGTTTTTCTATGAAATTCCCAGTAGCAGCACGGAGTTAGGAATTTGTGCCCGGTTAATGGCAATAGACTCGCCCCTATTACATGGGACCTAAACATACCGGCGAACTGTGGGTGTACATTAGTAGTACGCCTCTGCCTAACCCTTCGAGGAATACAGGCGTGATGGTACGTTATGTTTATTTTGTTGTACGTTTGTTTTGAACTAGTATTGTTTTATGAGATGGGGGGCGAGCAGACGTATTTCACCTGATAGTAAGCGACAGCCGCGACACCAGGGGAGTCTCAAGTGCGTTGCCGGCCTTTTAAAAGAGGTTGGGCCTCCGGTCCCTCACTCACTCGGCGAAACACAACGTAAGCGTTGTTTCACGCCGGTTTTCTGTAAGGCCGTGGTATCACTCCGGTCGAGCCGGCTCAGTCATGCCGAAGCATGGCTCTCCCACGGTAAAAACCTAGTCTTGTTTTCATTCAACAATCTTGTTAGGCTGTGGGTACTGATATACACAGCCGTGTTTGATTGGTAGTTGTAAACATTACCTATCGACTACCATACCAGTTGCGTAGCTTGCTCTACAAGGGTTCTGTATCAATATTCATATCGGGCTCCGTGTAGCCCGCAGCCCCATGTTATTGATCTACGGCTGATACAACGGTAACTTCACCCCTGATACATACCATCACGTCTATATTCCTCGAAGGGTTAGGTTTACTTATAGGTGTACTTTATAACCATAGTGCACCGGCAGTTTAGGTCTTATTGCCATTAACCGGACACATATCCTATAATCCGAGCTGCTACTGAAGTCCCAATTATATTTTGCTCCCCATGTGAATCGATCCCAGCACCACAAGACTAATATGGCAAAACTACACAATTAGTTTCTTATAAAATAGTCTCTTATTTCTTCTTCAGTCCTTAAACCTAAGCCTTTACCTGCGGTGAACGTCATAAGACACCTACAAGGAAATTTTAAAGCATTATTACCTAGTTTTTGAGCAGCAATAATGGTCTAAGGAACCATTGGATTGCCAAGTAAAAGATCGATCTCTGATGCAGTTTTCACAATTGTATTAAGTACCTACTCGAAGTCTCACTTTCCGGTGAATGTTTCATCTTGATACGGCGGCGCATGGAAGCTGAGTTATATAGACTTGAGTGAAACTGGGTGCAAAAGCTAGCTACCTCATAAACATTGACTTATCTCAATGGTCCTTTTATTTGCAGTCATCTTGACTACGTTATTGTGAAAAGCACCATGTTACCTAACATTCGTTGGAAAGGAGTTAGAATGTAAACCGCAGTAAGGAAATAATGTGGGCTTTGTCGATTAAGTCGTGTTTATAAGATTATGTTGCAGATAAGAAACGTTGCATTTGTGGATGAAGAATAACCTAAGATAATTTATATTATCTAAATATAATAATATATAATTTTTTGTTAAAAGCTAGTGACCAGTCCGCGGTTTCACCCACGCTGCCCCATTCTTCAGTCGTAGCGTGATGTTAAATAGCTTAAAACCTTCCTCTCGAATCACTCTATCTATTGATGAAAATTACTGTTAAATTTGAATAGCGTAATTTAAAAGGTCTAAGCGTACAGATAGACGGGCCGACCTTATTTTATACTATGTAAGGATATCCTTATTTGGTAAGATTCGTCATTAAATTACATAACACAATATCAAATCAGCCTCAATTGTTATCATGAATGTTTGACCATAGATTGATATGAAATCTGACCATCTGACGAAAAACAAGCCTTAATGTAAGCGACAACCTTCTTCATATTCTTTATTGCATACTATAATGTACAATAAGGTGGTGTAATTAGACAAGAATCATTATGGACCCTGTAGGGCACAGCAATTTTAGAAGAGACCTCAGCCTATAGACGCCAGCAACGCTAGTATCTAGTACCACTAGTGTTATAATCTTTAGACCTCAATTCACAGTTGTTAACGTTCATACACCCAGTGATTTTACTGGTTATGTGATATATTGCCCTTCAAATTGACAATAATGTTGGCACATTATTGCTTAGTGACACAATAATCGGCAGGGGAGTCCTACAATCTATAATAACCATTTATGCAAAGAGCGTTTCTTATGCAAAGAGATGATGAACTAAATATCTTTGTTCTTGTGCAAAAAAGATAAACATTTAAATCTTGATTCTAATGTCGTTAAGTGCGTTTATGGAGATGTCTTTGATTAGTCACATACCTAGTAAGGAATTTAAACAACACATTAATATTTTACTATGGCTCCGGTCACAAGGCAGCTTGGTCTGGCTAATAGCTAGAATGTCATCCATACCTTGAGCGTCCGTCGACAACAAATACCCTATACCTTTTTAATCTTTGACGACCTCTGTGGTTTAGTGGTTCGAGTACCGGACTGCTGACCATGATGTCGTGGGTTCGATTCCCACAGGACACAAACATTTATGTGATGAATATAAGTGTTTGTGTTCGTCTGGGTGTTTCTTATGTATTAAAAGTACCTATGTATTTACAAAAAAAAAGTAAGCATATAAGTATTATATCCATTGTCTAGTACCCATAGTACAAGCTCTGCTTAGTTTGGGACTAGATGGTGCTGTGTAAAAAATGTCCCAGATTTTTTTATTTAAATTTATTTTTTAATCTCATTACATCGTAATGTGTAATTTCAATTATCTCCAAATATATTATTTGCGTTACACTCATGACCCAATGCATCAATCATTTTAAATTATAGATCTAAAGTTTAAAAAAATCCAAACTTTTATCACCAATATTTATTTGTTGCATATGTCTGTTACCTTTGTGACTTCGCTAGGTACATTATTATGGCTTTACTTCTACTGTATACTTTTGCTTGTGGTATATCTAATGTTATTAAAGTGATTGTAGCTGCATTGTGCTGGAGTTAACTGGAATAAACCCACAAATGTGCAGCATTACCGGTAAGCCTAGAAACGCTGCGGTCGCGATTCACGCGGGAAAGTCATCAGCGCTATTCTGATGCGCTAACGTTATAAAGTAACGTAAGTGAAATAAAAAAAAAGCTTTTAATATAATTGTTTCAGGGAACTGCCTCACTAGCCTAGTGGGCCTAAGCGCGACTGCTACGCTAGAGGTCTTGAGTACGATTCCCAAGTCGAGCAAAGTGTTATTGTGTTTTTGTATGAAATTCTCAGTAGCAACTCGGAGATTTAAATTTTTGCCCGCTTAATGGCAAAAGGCTCGCCCCCTATTACATGGGACCTAAACATACCAGCGAACTGTGTGTGTACATTAGTATGCCTCTGACTAATTCTTCAGTTAATACAGGCGTAATGGTATGCTATGTTTCAGGGAAAAGCGACGACTAAGAACTTTTGCTGTTACTTAAAAACCTCAAAAAAATATCTGCAATAATATTGACTCTGTTGGCCTAAAACGTCCGCTGATGATGATGATCCTAAATCTATGAAATCTTTGCTAAGCAGTGTACCTCCTTTGTCTAAGATGATAATCAACGTTTAAATAGGCCAAAGTGTATAGAAAGTGTTACTGAATAAGCGTAATAACAAGTTGTGCAAATAGGTTACAGTTTTCCATGACTCAAGCTACTTATGGGTCAGGGGGCTATAGTTTCAGGTATTGTAAGCATCTTTTAGGGAAAAATTAACACTATATTAAAATCATGTAATCCATTCAGTAGTCAATTCCGAACAAACTCTTTCTGGTCTTGCGCTAATTCTATTACAGGTTGTATAAACTAGTGCGTACAAAACAAACAATAGCCAAGTTATTTAACAAGGTTATTAAGTTACGACAACTCTCTAATCCTCTTCACACATTTCCCCTAATCCGTGAATAAATAGTTAACGTATCACTTGTCGAATACTTGTGGAATTTAACACAGAATAAGTCGACCAAAGACATCATTGGCGTGTATCGTAAGGTTTCCGAACGGCACGGCAGGAAAAATCGAGCGAGCGTGAGGAAACCACACCTGGTTAACAAATCTACGTCAAAGCAGAATAAGTAAATGTTAAATTAGTAATTAAATACTGACATATAAATCTAGTATTTTTGGCAAATGTAGTGTGGGTGGCCCTACGACACGATGGACCGACGATTTGAAGAAGGTGACTGACAGCGGATGGATGTGAGTTGCCCGAGACTGGATGGTTGGCGCTCTTTGGGGGAGACCTACGTTCAGCAGTGGTCGGCAAGAGGCTGATATGATGTGTTTAGGACCGAGTTCTAATTTCAATTCACAGATCGAGAAAATAGCCGTTGGGTTTTTCTTTCTCAATAGCAGTTTGGATTTGTGCATGACTTTAACCTTATTTTTTTTGTATTAGATCTTTTAGACTATTGGTGCCTGGTGACTTTGTGAATAGTTACCTCATTATCAAGCGCTTAAAAAAAGAATGAAAATGTCGTAAGGTAAACTGAATGCCTGAGAGATTTTCTCGAAGACCTATGAAGTCTGCCAACTCGCATTAGGATAGCTTAGCACTATATAGCCTAGTCCCACTGATTCTAAGCGAATACTCATGCCCAGTAGTGGGACAATAAAATGGGTTGATGATAATGAAGCTCTTAGGTATGTTCTTACAATACTTTCATATTTTTATCTTACAGAATCTTTCTCATATAAATAGATTAGTCACATCAAATTGCTTCACAATGCCCCAAATAATAACACACTTTTAGAAATATAAATTGCCCATCAAATTTCAATGATTTATATGCTCCAATGAATATTTTCACGACAGAGTTTTGTTGAAATATTTTATGTGAAACTATACCTATCTTTTTTAGAAAATATCTACTAGCTACTTAATTACTGTAAAACGCATTGGGATAAAATGTGGCACACAGTTTATAACTTTAACTTACATAATTATAGAATACTTTTTTGGATTATTCATTTGGATGAGCCAATTGTAAACTTTTTATCCAAATTTGAAACCGTCTGTGTAGTCCACACAGACGAAGTCGCGGGTAGAAGCTAGTGGAATCATAAATCATTTAGTTGACAGAGCCAGAACACTTTCACGAAGATAATGGTCTCCGAAAATCGTCAACTTAATGCACAAATATGATAGTTATACATGACAGATGAAGAAACAATAGAAAGGTGTTTTTAAGCTATACAATGTAATTGAGATAGGGTTTGTCTTTTGTCTATTAATATCTCAATGTTAATAGAGGTGGATTCCTTGAGATAGCGATTTGTTATAACACTGTTGGGCATGGTAAAGCTGCCCACGAAATTGGCCTAATCTAGGCTCGCCTACGGTAACTACGCATGAATACGTACATGATTTGGCAGTTCATCCAACATTATGTCAACATGAAATTAGAAGATTCTTATCCTGAGTCATGGACTGCCAGCATTGAAAGAAAGACGGCCACAAAACAACAGGTTATCTGTTATCATGGACGTCTAAAAGCTTATAATAGTTTAACCTCTTTACACGAACTATTTTGCTTGGCATTGGTGTAGTGATTACAAAATCGGAAACGGATGGATAACTTACAATTTAATTCAGTTTCTACTGAGCTAAAATCAAGTAAAATCGTTAAATATTAGAAGATCTTCACCGAAGCGATGTCTGTTGGAAAATTTTGAAATGAAGTCATTAATGAGTTTGATTATTAATAAATGCACAAAATCTTATCTTGAGTAGATTAATAATCAAATAAACTGCTTGAGGGATAACAAAAACGATGAATGTATTTCATACGCAAGGTCATATAGAGGTCGTACTACAAAGATGTTCTGATGGACCCACAATTCACTATGGCTACTATGTTTAAGATCCCATGAGTCAATTGTAAACTCTGACTTCCTACGAAAAACTCAATAAAACTTTATTTGACTTGAGAATGCAACCCAGGACATTAGGTGGTCGTCAGTAGCTTCACTTACGACTACTGGACCAATAAGCCAGATAGATCAATATAAATAAACTATATTTTTTAATACCATTCATAATCTATTCAGTTCTAAAGTTCTATCTTTCAAACGAAAGTTATCAACGCTCTTTATCGCTGAAACTGGAGCCCGATTTATCCTAATTGACATATCTAAAAGAGAAAGGACGTGTCCAAATAATTCTTTATAACTCCCATATTATCTGCCGGTGACAGCTGTCTCCAGATAACTGGGGAAACAATGCACGACTTGGAAATATCGCATTATCTAGATATGCAGATAATGTTGAATTAGTGATGGGTTCCGTACACAATCCATTGAGAATTTTAGTTGTGTTTTGTTTTATTGTGTAGACTAACATGTTATTACAGAATGATTTAAACTCATCATCATCATCAGCTTATATTCGTCTTCTGCTGAACGCCACAGAGCCCGATCTTCGGCTTTCCTTATTCAGTCTTATCTTATCTTATCTTATCTTGTGTAGGGCCGAGGCAGCAAGGCCTCAGTGCACTTCGACCCAATGGGATCTTTTGTGCCTCCCCTAGATAATCCATTCCTCATCCCCTCCCAGTTCTACAGACAGCTCTTCCATGAGCTTTATAATGAGGCCTGGGGGTATGAGTCTGTAGTCCTCCGGGCTTGGATAACCCTGACCCAAAAGGCACATTCGCTTTCCAGCCATTGCATCGCATGTACACAGAAGGTGTTCCATGCTCTCAATTTCCCTTTTGCAGGCCCTGCAGGCTGATGTATCCGTCAGACCCATCTTTTGTAGGAGAGCGTTAGTCCCGAAGTGTCCGGTCAGCGCCCCCATCAAAAGACGGGCCTGCCGCCTGCTTGAGTTCCAAATGGCATTTTGCCATTTCGATGAGGAACCTATGAATTTCTTGGAGTGAGCAAGTCCCGTGAGGCTCAACCACTCATCCATGTGCCTCGTCCTTGCGTACTCCCGAAATGCCGTTTTGACTGTGCTTGGAGCCAGTCCTACAAATGGTTCCGGTCCAATTAGTGAGGTTCCAGAACCTTCCCTAGCCAGCTCGTCAGCATGCTCGTTGCCCACAATACCCCTATGACCAGGGACCCAAACAAGCCTGACCTTGTTTCGCTTTCCCAGCTCATTAAGAGTTCGGGCAGCGTCCATGGTCAGCCTTGAATCGATCCTGTAGGAGGTCAGGGCCATGAGTGCCGCTTGGCTGTCACTAAGAATGTAGATGGACCTACCTGTGGTACCGCTACTTTCCATCTGTTGTGCACAGGCAAGAATAGCATATGTTTCCGCTTGGAAAACTGTAGCTAATTTGCCCATGCTTTGACTGACCTTATGGTCCCTTGCATATATGCCCGCCCCTGTACCCGACTCGGTTTTCGAACCGTCAGTGTACCATATCAGACTGCCCTCCTCTGGTGGATCTAGTCCCTTCATCCATTCTTCCCTTGACGGTAGATGAACCTTGTAAGACCTCTTGAACCAAAACATGGGCTGCATTTTGTCGCAGTGCATGTTCGTTAGTTCGTCAAGGCCTTCCTGTATTTTAAGCTTTCCTTATTCAGTCACTGACAGCTGGCTTCCGCAAGTCATCACACAACCTGGTCGGCGGGCGCCGTAAACTACGTTTGCCTAGATGCAGTCGCTACTCGAGAACCCATTTGCGCAAGAAAAATTCATTGGTAAAACTTCAAAGAACTACCTACAGTTATAATTATTTTCTAAATACTGAAATTACTATCTCAATAGTGGTCCTAAGCGCAATTGCTACGCTAGAGTTCCTGGGTTCAATACCCAGGTCAATCAAAGTGTTATTGTGTTTCTATGAAATACTGAGCAGCAGCTCGGAGTTTTGAATCGTGGGCCCCCTATTCCATGTGACCTAAACATATCGGTGAACTGTGGGCGGACACAAGACCATCTTTGTCTTACGATGGGATAAGACATGATCGGGGAACACAGGCATAATATTATATAATACTAGCTTCTGCCCGCGACTTCGTCCGCGTAGCGTGATGCTATATATGCCTTCCTCAATAAATGGGGTATCTAACACTGAAAGAATTTTTTAAATCGGACCAGTAGTTCCTGAGATTAGCGCGTTCAAGTAAACAAACAAACTCTTCAGCTTTATATATTAGTATATAGATTACTTTAATGTAGTGCTTACTTTGTTCTATAATCAACTTTATCAGCATTCGCTTTAAGTCTTTTCCGCCATACCAGGTGGTTTTGTACCTAGTCGCATAAATCATAAAACATTCTAAGAGCTTACGGAACCCCAAAATATGAAGGTATTAAGTACGTTCGGATACAACAACGGTGATCCATTTTGATTCAGATAAAATAAAATGATACTCGTCGAGTGAAAGTAATTCTTTGTTTTGATACTTAAAATTATTATGAAGCCGGTTAATATATACTGTTCCCATCGTCACCTTTTTATCAATAGTTGTATCTTCTTTAACGACTTTTTTTAAACTAATGTGAACTATGAAAGCGTTCACGGTCTATAAAAATAGCGTTTACGATAAATTACATTCACACCCTTACCTAACTCCAGTGACTCAGTTATCGTCACGCACAAATATACAATCACATATTATATTTTGTTGGAACAAAACCCTTAGGTATACCTACACCGACAATAGTTTTTAGAGGCTTCTATGAATATATGGAGCACATTCATTCCTCAAAATAGAGTCAAGGACATAGAGTCGTTAAGATACTAAATTATTTTTTACCTATTATTATATTTTTCCCATTCAGGAATCTCGGCAATAGTATTACTCATATTTTTGGAAAGACAAATTGTCCCTAACTATTCCGATAATTGATTATGTGAGTTGATTTATTGAGAGATGAATCTCTTTAGAACTCCAGAATCAAAGCATTAAGTAAAGGATTAATCTGATAAATATAATTTATCCTCTTCGATACAAATTATCCTCATCGAAATAATCTTTAATCAAAATTTCGTATTCCAAGTATTAATCGCATGATACATTTATTTTTATTGTGGTGAATACATTTTTATGTTTGTATTATCAATGTCACGTTTTTGCACCACGAACTCACGTTATTGGACAAATGCAAACAGACTTTATAATAATATAATGTCAGGAAAATACAAATTCATTCATTTACTATCTCGAAGGTTTGGTAACAGGTACTTACTATACATCTCGTCTCTATTCCCCGAAGGGGTATGCAGAGATGTTTCCATGAAATAGCCTGCGTAGTAGTTTGGAATTTTGATTTGTGCCCGCTCGTTACATGGGACTTAAATATACCTTCGAACTGTGGGTATTCATTAATACCTATTACCCTCATTAAACTCCGACCCTTGGAAAGAGTTAGAATTAGAAGGGACATAGCAATAGGACTGGCATGTTGTATGGGTTTTTTTTATTGATTTGGATTGATGAGACTGAAATAGTGGTGAATATGAATGTACAGGGACAGAGGGGTAGAAGGAGATCAAATAAACGATGGATGGATTATGTTAAGGCCTGATATAATGAGAATGGAAGTGAATGATGAGGTGATGGCTGACAGCCTACCTAGAAGAAAAGGATATTATTATGCTGCGCCGACTACAAATAAATTGGGACAAGGGCAAGAAGAAGAAGAAGAAGTTTTGGATTATATTACTTAATCCTAATTATTCCCATATAATAGGGCTATGACATGGGACCTCAAAGAACCAGCGAACTGTAAAGCCAAAGTTAAATGTTTGAATACCCGGCAAAAACGTACTTATGTGTGGATTAGTACACCTCTATATAACTATAAGGATAGTATATACTGGAATGAAACTTAGTCTTATATTCTGGAATATAAGGCGTAATGTCATGTAATTCCCTTTGGGAACTACGAATGAAATCATTACAATTTGGACGCACCATTTGAGTGTCCTTAAAACATAATTTCAATATATCTTATCGTGTTCTCGTGATGCCGTGACGGGCGGCAGTTATATACTTCAATGATCTGCTGACTTTATCGATGATCTCATTTCAACAGGTGCTTTATGCTTATTGACCGATGCAGTTAGCTTGCTTTCGTCAACTCTCAAGGCCTTATTCTTTGTGCTACTTGAAATTGTTAGATGCACTTAATTTCAGACAGCCGCTATGGCAAATTCGTCTAATTGCAAATTCTAGCATACACAAAATTAAATATCCTAGAAAGATGCTAAACTAGCTAGAAGTTTCTGGAATCTAAAGCGATAGCCATACTGTCATATTCCCAGTAGATGTTCTATTACATTTTAAATAATATTTTTTTTTACTATTATTGTAAGTAAATGGACAATTACCTATCTATATATATATAATTGTATTTCTTTTTACGCCAGCTATGAGCTAGGTACCTAATACCCGAAGCTAGCGGCGTTGATGGCTAAAATGCAGGCTGTAAGCTTTATTCAGCAGAAGATGCCAGAACACAACATAAATGGAATAAAAATTAGCATTTAATTAACTAAATAAACGAATAATCAAGTCCCAAAAAATTATGATTTCTTTTCCTTTTATGACCAGTTTCGCTTTATTTCCAAACTCTATAATAATGTTTACAGCAATTGCCACATGAGCGCCGTAAAACTATTTTATGCGGGTATAATCAGGGTATGTTAATGCCTCTGTAAACTATGGTTACAACATCCATACAGATTGGGGACAACTTTTGTCACAACTTGCGCAAACGCCCACAAGAATCAAGATGGTGTTCTAATTAAAAAGTAGAACATTAGAAAACTGAGATTTATCGGAGAGGCATTTTCAGCTGAATTCTGTTGCTAGTCAGAAACTCTATTTTAAAAACCAAATTCCAACGAGGTATTTTAACCTTTATGTTTTCTCAAATTCTAGAAAACATATTTTGATGCCAACCTCCTTTTAAACTAAGCCAGGTCATCCTAATTTAGGAGATGCCACCGTTGCAGCACCTACATCTCCAAGAGGTCAGCATTAATTGGCGGGGTACATGCAACATGTCTAGAATCAAAATTCGCCACACACCATGCGCACGCGCATACGGCACGCAAATGTCACGGTTTGCCAAAATAATCATCTTGGAATCGGTCAAGCCAACTGGGATTGTGAGGTCTATGAAAGCAGAGCAGTATATTGAAGATGTAGATAATATCTCTATCTTCAACTGACTTAGTCATCAGCACTAGCACTCTCTTATCTTTGTTGGTTGGTTTTCAATCAGGTTCAGTCTAATGCGGCTAAATCTCAACATTATTCAATAGACGACTACCATCAGATCTCCGAAATCAATTCTCTAGGCTCTTATCTTAAGGATATAGGTACTGGTTAACGGGCCTTGGCTACGCCTTTCGTAAAATACTAGTACTAGTAGTTACCTTAAGTGCAGTCCGAGACTCGAATTGGTATTAAGAGCCTCACCCATCAATTGACTGACCGTGGGTAAGCACAGCTTTACCTTGCAGATCGATTGTTCAACGTAGTCATTACTAAACCACGAATTTAGTCTCTGAAATCGATTCTGTTATATGAAAATGATCTCAATACTATTCCGATTGGTGTTTGTTTCAGCTGATTTGAAGTGTTACATGTTATCACAGCTTAGTTTATCTGTTATCGAACGATGTCTGAATTCGGTGAAAGATATCGCTATATGCTGATAGGTACATAAGATACTTAAAACTTATGACCCGACTATGTTTATCTTGCTTGCTGATAAAATCTTAAAGAGATGCAATATTATCCCTAGTCTATTGTCATCTTGAGACCTCAGTTGATGCAGTACTTTCACTGGCTACATTGCTCGACAGACCGGAATATATGAATGCTATCAGATTATTGTTTACCGGCAAAATTTTTGGCAATGCATTGGAACTACCAACGCACTTGGTACTCTCCATCAGAGTCCTACCACGTATTTCGGAAAAGAAAACCGACTTCAAGCATTCTGTGGTGAACTTCAAAACTAATGGGTCGACAGTAATCAAATTTATATGTGATCAATTAGGAAGTATATTCTATCAGAAATAAAAAACCACCACGCCTGTATTGTATTCCCCGAAGGGTTAGGCTGAGGTTTACTAGGGTACACCCACAGTTCGCCGGTATGTTAAGGTCCCATGGGAGCGAGCCTGTTTCAATTAACCTGGCACAAATTCCAAACTCCGAGTTGATACTGAACAAGGCATTCATATAAAAAAACATCGAAATTATTATTTTAGTGAAGGAAAAATTCGACTGCGGTCAGAATTCGATGCTTGCTTTTCAATTGTCGTAAGTGACGTCATCTTTAAGAAGTAAATTTAGAATGTGGAGGCAAATTTTGGTCTGGCAGGTGGGACTCCGGCTGGCTTAGTGGGTTTAGCGTCTGGTGTATCTAACCAGAAGACGCAGTCTCCAACAAAAACTGACCTCTGATTGCAAGAATCCCTTATAAAATGTGAGATCAGCCTATACTGGATAGTACAGCTTGATATTTAACTGTGTGTACAATGTCCCACTTAAGTTAACCCACTGCGAACCTTTACAGCTTTTGCCCCATTCATTGTAACTGCTCAATGACCCGCGACATCAGTCGTAACGTACAATCGGCGGCAAGTCGACCGAATTGCAATCGTTTCCTGATCGATGACGCAAATGAAACGGTGGAAACAAAACAAACTTCAACAGACACTTCCGGAGTAAAATTTTCTTATTTTGTTATTGTTTTTTTTAAGCGTTGCTGTAGATTTTCTCCTGTATCGTGGGTGTTTTTACAAAGACAAATTCTCATATACACCAACGCCCAGACCCGGAACAACTATCTGTGGGTCATAAAAATATTTGCTCCGTGTGGAGATCGAACCCACAACAAATGGCGCAGAAGCCTTTATACATAACGCCTTTATACAGAACATATCGTCGTGTATCGATATCGGTTATATACTAGGCACGCTATGTCACACTTACTGGTGTGCTTCTTATGTCAGAATACCTGCAAGAAGAACGTTCTCTACGCGATCACTCCTAATGTTATTGGGTTTACAATATTCGAAAATTATTTAACCTTTGACACAATATTCATAAACCCTTTTTACTCTCCCACTGTTGCATAAGGGTCTTTTAAGGTCACGCTGGCCGAGTGCGGGTTGACAGGCTTCACACGCCGTTGGGAAAACCTTTCTCAGTACATCCCCATGTTAAATACAGTTCCTCACTGTATATAGGAAATTCGTAAGCGGCGAGAAAATATCCGCCTTGCTCGGTGGTAGGATCTCTTGGGGTCTGACTAGCTGGCGACCACCCTTTCATTTTCTTTAATTAAGAGTCTTCTGTAAAGCACCTTGTTGTGTGTACCAACTCTGGCAGTTTTTTCGCTCGCATAAGCAACTCTGGCACTCTTTAAATGATTAGTTTTAAGCTTATTCAATTCATAATTAGCAATTAAATAGTGAATTTCTGCACAATTTTCAATGTCTATCTAATATTCGCGTTCACACCAAATGTATTGTGAGCCAACTGTGACATTCAAGTTTTCACACTGAAGCAATACGCAATCAAGGATTACAATATTAGGTACAGCGTGCTTGAACTAAAACTTGAATTTATATAGCATGAAAACTTCGTAACATTGTCACACATTGACTGTAAGCTTGCACATCAGACACAAATCCGAATAAGAAGACATCGAACGAAAGGGAGCGAACATTGGTATACCTGCTTTATAGATAAGATGTGAAAAACTCATAAGAAACAACGAAGAGACTAAACTAACATCTTCCTAATACAAGATTAAATAAATTAAGGTCAACACACGTCGTCTTAATAACTTTATAGAAAGTAAGAAATGTCACGAAGTACAGAAGTCTCCATGGATTGTTAAACAAAAGAAAGAACGAAGGTAAACTTTCTTTTCAAACTTACTAGGAGCGCAGTACAATGCGGTGGTTAAATGTAGAGTTAATTAGTGTGTGAAGAAAGGCCATGCATGTCACTATAAGCGTTGACTATTTACTACCTACTATCATTGTATGTTTGCCTAGTAATGTAATGCTACTGCAAGTAACTTTAAATAATAAGAAGTTTGTTTTTAAGGTAACCATCGCGCCTGTATTCCGCGAAGGGTTAATTAGACAAATCTGTTTGCAGTTGGGCTAAGTACACCTGTCTATTATTTTATTTAAATTTGTATTTTATTATTTCTTTGACATATATCTCAAACTGTCCGAAATTATTATTTGACAAAAAAGTCTTTGTCTATATTTTTTGTATAGACAAGTACATTGGACAAGTACCTAGCTATCCAAAGAATTTGGTAGAAGTTGTTTACAGGGTATGTTAAACATAAAAGTTATATAACATCTTCCATATAATATAATGAGTAGGTATAGGTACTAATATAATATTGTTGCACATGATTCAATTCGTTTATAATGAGTTTGTATTGTAAGCACCGAAGAATCTTAAAAAATATTTTCAAAACAACGCAAACTGATCTTCATTATCAGAGGTCATTGCTGTTACTAAGTAGTATCTATACATATACATACTACAACACAATAGCCATATACACATATGTGACGCGTATGAGAGTGCAGTAGCACATAATTACTGGTGAAATGGTAACATGGTCGGTACAATGGGCATTGTTCCCGCGTCACACAGTCAGAGGAAGAGTCGCAACCGCTGCCCATTGTCTGCGCCCCTGGTACACGCTTCGGTATCAATCGGCCTTTAAAATGGAAATGTTATTGTTAATCCAGTTATCTAACTGGCGTTTTTCGGGTCAATTATAGACATAGTTATGGCTGGGAAGTAACAACATTATTAGGTACTAGCTTCTGCCCGCGACTTCGTCCGCGTAGCGTGATTATATATAGCCTATAGCCTTCCTCAGTTAATGGGCTATCTAACACTGAAAGAATTTATCAAATCGGACCAGTATTTCCTGAGATTAGCGCGTTCAAGCAAAAAAACAAACAAACAAACTCTTTAGCTTTATATATTAGTATAGATTATTTAGCTATTATCGTTCCACTACAAGGTAAAGACTTCCCTACCCTCTTACATTCCTCGCGGCTCAAGGCTATTCTGGGCCAATCCTTCCAGAAGAAGTAAAGCTCATCCCGCCAATTCCGTTTAGGGTGGCCGCGCTGCCAGATTATGGGACTCATTCGGTACTTTGTTTAGCCCACAGGTCGTTTTAAATGCGACAGACGTGTCCAGCGCAGTTCCATTTCAAGCTGAGCTATGATCTTGTTGATCCACACCAATTCCAAAATTCCCTATTGATGGGGTTAATTCCGGTATCTCCTTATACATATTATGACCTCCAGATTCCTAATTTCTGTTTTTTTTATCAAGTGATATTGGTAGGTACTCAAGTAGTCGTTCGGGGCATATATGGGCCCATCTATTGTATAACTGCCCATAAACAGATCAGCTTGAAACCTTGATCTCTTCTTACTTATATGGAAAGTTCATCAAGTTAATGTTCGATATGTTATTGCGATTAATATAGTTATGATGTCATGTTTAAATTACAGATGAGTGTGAAGGTGTAAGAATCGATTATCAATACCGTCATATAACAAGTTGTCGGCATTTCAATAAACAGTTTCAAATCTGCACAACAATTAATTCGATAGCGTAATTTCTAAGAATCGATTTCCAACGTAACCGATTGACCACGTGCATTGTACGGGGAATTGATGCAAGGCTGCAACTCGATACACTGTGTCGAATAAACGATTCATCGGGATCATTGCACTCGATTGACACAAGAAATCGATACGTTTGTAGCGTCGACAAGCGAAATGTTTGATGTAGGTGCTCGATGTTATGCAAAATTGTTTGTGTCTACCATAATTCATGGGTTTGCTTCGCGTGAGTGCTATCAAGAGAAAGCCAACATGCATTTACTTACCTGCGGACGGCGTGCCGACTTACTCCAACTCACATTGGAAAAGTGTTTGGTAAACAAGTGAAGTTTCCTACAGCTACGCAGAAGTTTTCTGCGGCACAATATTAAATAAGATGGACATAAGAAATCGCACTAAGCGTTTATACTACTACTACGTTTCTGCCTACTTTTATTTAACGTATCACGTGGCATCCCAAAAGTATTTTCGTGACAAAAGCCTGGTTTCTTCTTCTAGGTCAAATTTATGTATCTAAAGTCAGTCAGTCAGTCGATGGTTCAGCGATTTAGGCGTGAAAACGTCTCAGACAGACAGACTTATATTCGTAATTATAGTAAGTATAGAGATGCCTTATATTATTTCAGTGCGACTGTCAAACAAAACACTTTTGGTAGACGCTCTCGGTAAAGCGATAAAAACAAAAATTGCGTCCCAAATTATCGATATCATTAGCACCTCTTAATCGAAGTATGCCATTTGCCTTAGATCACACACAATGACTCAACTCATTCCTATTCCCAACTTTTTCTTTTGAACTCTTTACTTGGTGTTACTCACACCTCTATGTTTACACTACAGTCATCACATTCATACATGCACAGCAAATCACACACACGATGAAAAGTAAAAATAAAGTGATACCAAAATGGCGCTTGTCAACGGGCGGCGTTCGGTACACTTTAACAATAATTAGGAGTTCAGCTATAAACATCCGCCAGACAACCTTATTGGTGCAGTAGCTAATAGGGTTGTCGATTTATCGGAAAAAGTAGTATCTAATTCTGTAAAAGATCGATTTTAGCGATAAGGTCCCAATAACAACTCAATCAGCAGACAGAATTTTGACATATAAGTGGACAATTTGGACAATATGGATAAATTATGGACCAATTCATTCATTGAATTGGTCCTTATATCCATATTGTTTTATATGGTGAAAGTAATGAATTGGTCCATACGAGTAATGTCAAAATCCTACTTCTAGTAAGCAAATCTATTTCGGATTTGTAATTAGTACCAGCCGTTAATGATTGACAATTCCGGCCCCGGTCGGCACACGCACTCTCTCTCTCACACACACACACACACACGCACGTACAGAAACATACACACATATATAGACACACACACACACACACAGATTGATAATGTTATGAAATAATTAATCTAACTTTAATAAAACAATGTTATGGAAGAACGGACTCTCCTAAAATAAGCTTTTTTTTACCCAGTTCGCCAGTTCGCCTGATTTTAATTGACACTGTGACCCAAGATGGAGCGCGCTTGCCTATAAGAAACCGATTCACTCTTGATTTAAAGACATCCGAATTATCTATCTATCTGAGAACACACGAGGCTCTAAACACTTATTGTAATAACTATGTAAATGTAGAACAAAAAAACATTGTTGTATTTTGCATTTCCCTTCCCTACGCCTGACAGCCCTAGGTAGGACAGTGTTATGCCCCATATAGCAGCACTCTCCGTTGTTTCACCACAATTACTATCTTATCGAGGATGCATCTACTGAATCTACTCTACTGGCATGGTTACGTCACACTTACAAAATATTTCCAACATAGTTTATAGCCGTGCGAATCATAAATCTGTAACTATAATTTATAACTAGAGGTGTAAAAATAGTTTTACCTGTAGATATTTTATAAAGTAACTTTCCAAAGAATCGAGAACTTTTTCGTTCGTTTCATCATGGCAAGATTACATTAGACATATTGAAATAAAATGCCTTTCCGGATTCTATCGCATTGTATTAATACAAATCAAAACCCGATGTTTCGGGCCCTTTAAAGCGTCCATGGTCACGGGCAGACTCGAATTGGCATTTTAATATAACGCGATAGAATCCGTAAAGTTGTTTTATTTCAATATGTCTAATATTTGCGTAAGGTTCAGAAATCAATAACTTTACATTAGGTTGACTTGAGTTGAAGCTAGAGCAAATTCACGCAAAGTAAGCGTAAATAGTTTTGAAGCCATTATTACCTACATATAAATACATATATAGACTCACGTCTTTTTCGCACATGAATAAACAGAAATTATAGACTTTTACTTACTACAATTCTTCAGATACGACCATATTGCCACATCTGGGTAGACTGGAAGACCTGGCTGGCGACCGCATTAGAGTTGGGAAAACGTTAGGACGATGAAGACCATTATGTTATTATATTATGCATGATACTAAGTTATGCATGATACAAGATTATGCATGATCATCAAATAGGACTGTCCGAGATGAAAATCAATTATGGGCCTACCGGCTACCCGCCTTGTTTAAATTTACTACTTCTATCTTCATACTCCGTTATTAAAATAAAATAAATATTCTGCGACATTTTACACAGCACCATCTAGTCCCAAACTAAGCAGAGCTTGTACTATGGGTACTAGACAATGGATATAATACTTATATACTTTTTTTTTGTAAATACCTATTTTTGATACAAAAAAAAACACCCAGACGAACACAAACACTTACATTCATCACACAAATATTTGTGTCCTGTGGGAATCGAACCACTAAACCACAGAGATTCTATTAGCATATCTAAACTGTATCAGAAAAATAATTATATACGGATTCATATCAAAGAGACATACACGGAGTCGGCGCACGCGCATAGCTAATCTCTGATTGATAGATCAAAGGCGGTGACGTTGCAGGTTGTAGCGTCCACGATCCTCCATACAGGTTTTGTTATCTTAAGTCCTATTAACAATGAATAGCTTTCAGATCAGCGATAAAAGTAAAAGATAAACACGCAACTTATTGTTATTGTATACTAGCTGTTGCCCTTAAACTCGCATCCATCCGGTCTTGTTGAGACAAAAGGTAGCCTATGTCCTTCTCCAAAGTTCAATCTGTCTCAATATCAAAATTCATCAAAATTGGTTTATGCGTAAAAATGTAACAAACAGTTAGACGGAGTGACTTTCGCATTAGTATGAATTTTGTAAAAAAATATTCAAAGCTTTTAAAATTAAACCATAATTTTGCATGATTTCTATTACTTTATATACTTATATAACTTAAACATAATTTACTGATTTCTGACACTTACGCGAATAGGTAATAGGTGAAATAAAACTTACTTTTTAAGAATTTTATCGTGTTTTATTGATATTATTTTATTCTCGACGTTCCGGATCCTTTACAGCATCCATGGTCCATAAAAAGTAATTTTATTTTAAACATAATTTTCAAAGTTATAGAGGTACATATTTTATTTTAATAACACCAGGTAATTCCACCGGTGAAAAAAAAAAGTTTAACTGTTCGTAATAATGAGAAGAGTCTACAATTCTGAAAGAAACTCCATAGATATTTTTTAAATAAATCACTCCAGTTACTTTCTGTTGCTACACCGATAACATGTTATTCACTAATTGTCACAATTATGTGTAATAACATGTGCATAAACAATCACTTCACAAGAACTGGAATCACTCTCACACGCTCCTTTTACATTACGTTAATGTCAAGAATAATCTTTAAACTTGCTGCAAAGGAATTTGAGGGTTAATGGCAATGGATAAAGTTATTATTGAGTTGTCGCTTTATGTGATAGTGCATGACTCTTTATGAGAAGCATCACGCTCACGATCCACTGAAGGAGATGCCATAGTAAATTATTTTTTTCAGTAAGTCAACATTGTAGTACTTACTGCCTCAGTCTAGTGGTCCTAAGCGCGACTGCTACACTTGAAGTCCTAGGCTCCATTCCCAGGTCGAGCATAGTCTTGGCTTGCCCTATATTACATGGGCATCCTAAACGTAAGGGCGAACTGTGGGTGTTTTTTTATAGGATAGGGGTAAAATAAGCAGACGGATCACCGGCAAGCGATTACTGCCGCCCATAATATGGCCGTAAGTGTTGCTTCAAGCCAGTTTTCTGTGAGGCCGTGTTATCACTCCGGTCGAGCCCGCCCAATCGTGCCGAAGCATGACTCTCCCATATATACGAGTACATTGATACACGTCTACGGTAACCAACTTTGCAAATATATGCGTGATGGTATGTATGATAGTATCTTATTTCTATACTTAAATAATATTCAAAGGATAATGTTCAAAACCGCCTTGGTGTTGTATTATCAGAGACTATAAAAGAAACCATTCTCATGAGTGAACCTTCAATTACATTTTTTTTTATGGGATAGGGGGCAAACGAGCAAACGGATCACCTGATGGTAAGCGATAACCGCTGCCCATGGACACCCGCAACACCAGAGAAGTCGCAAGTGCCTTGCCCGCCTTTAAAAGGGTTTGGGCCTCCCGTAACCTCAACTCACTCGGCGAAACACAACGCAAGCGTTGTTTCACGCCGGTTTTCTGTGAGGCCGTGGTATCACTCCGGTTGAGCCGGCCCATTCGTGCCGAAGCATGGCTCTCTCCCTGGAAAAACAATAACTTATTTGAGATAATAGATGAAACTAGAAAACTAATACAAGGATATTATTATATGCTTCACGTGACATTGACTGTTTTATTGATATTTATGATTATGTGTATGTCCTCAATTTAATACTGTTAATAACATTAATACGATATGTATTATAGGAATAAACTAAAGGAATATTATACGAATGTACATTCATATACCTAATATTATTCAATAAAAAAAATGTTAAGGTCTGCGGAGGTTTAAATTTTTTTTAATGATTTTTTTTATGAGAATTGCCTAGAATACAGACGTAATAGCTCAATAAATCGTAATCCAAACAATATTTTATCAATTTTTGTTATTATTCGGATTTACATTTACATACATTTATTCCAGTGAAGTATTTTGGACGAAATGGTATAGCTTGAACATTACATTGGTTGGAACATTAATGGTATAGCTTTGACATTACATTGGTTGGAACATTAATGGTATAGCTTGGACATTAACGGTATCGGAATCCGAATAATAAAACACTTTGTATAAATTGTTTGAATTACGATTTATTTACGATAGATACCTACGTTTGTATTGGAAATTCTTAATTTCTACGAAACATAAATAAAATTCTTGTTGTTGTTGTTACTTAATCAGATGAAAAATCTGACTCTATCATAACTGCTTTTAGCAACAGCTTTACACAAAAAGTGAGTATAGGTTCCATTCCTAAGTCAAGCAGCGTTAGTTCAATACTGGTTTGATATTGGGTTTGGGTTTGACTGGTTTGATATTGGGCTTTTCGATGATATTTATCGGTAGCAACACGGAGTTCGGATATTATGTACCTGCTTAATAGTAATAGGCTCACTTGCCATGAGACCTTAAAAATAACGGCGAACTGTTAGCCCATCAGAGGGGGCTAACATGGCAGGATTAACGTATACTGGAAATTCATAGCGCGATGGTGTTACCGTGTGTCCGTGAATCATATTGCAATTCATCAAAAGTGGCTATTTTAGCCCCCTCAGTACACAGGTGTTATTTTACAATAGGATTTGAATCAAGTTGATATACTGCATAATATAAATTTACTATGACATGGTCGTGAAATGTCTCACGCCGTACGATGACAGCCCGATAAGAGACGGATGGACGGAATAAAATGGCCATGTGCGAAATATTTGTCACATAACTACTCTCTACCAGTATGTTGTATGTAACTAGTACTTATCTGCAATGGCTTCGTCGACTGACTGATAAAGATACTGTTACGCATGAAATATTTCACATAAACCACGTCATACCTGCTAACTTTTCATGCAGACCGCTACAAATCACACAAAGAAATCACGTACTTTATGATCAGTACGTTTAGTCGGATAAATAAAGATAACTTTTACGTAGCAACACATCCCGATGTCTGCACCATTAAAGTAACGACATTTATTCGTATTTCTTTGTAAGTAGCAAATGACATTATGACAGATCAAATTACAGGGAAAAATATATAATAATTTAATCAAATTAAATTAATGAATTATAATAAAAGTATCAATCATTCCCATGCCTAAAAGTTGTACCTACATCCATGGTTTTTTTTTTTATGGGATACGGGGGCAAACGAGCAAACGGATCACCTGATGGTAAGTGATAACCGCCGCCCATGGACACCCGCAACACCAGAGGAGTCGCAAGTGCGCTGCCCGCCTTTAAAAGGGTTTGGGCCTCTGGGAACCTCAACTCACTCGGCGAAACACAACGCAAGCGTTGTTTCACGCCGGTTTTCTGTGAGGCCGTGGTATCACTCCGGTAGAGCCGGCCCATTCGTGCCGAAGCATGGCTCTCCCACGTGAATGGTAATCTGGATGTTATCGTTTTGGATCAATTATTGATCCAAATACATTCTTACGAGTAGGTACCTATCTTTCTCAACTGCATAAATCTCACAATGCTAATACAACTTTTTTCTAAACCTATTTAATAATTTGAATCATTTATTATTTATAAGAGGTCTATGAAGTATTATCTCTATTTCAATAAATTCGGTTTACTGTTTGTAAAACCTAGTGCAGTATTAATCAACTGTGTAACTACTATCGGGGATCAACAGACAGCGTGGATCAACTTTCTGTTCGTTGTATAACGCGGGATTATTATTTATAAATAATAGTCTTCGCTCAAATCATCGGATTAGAACGGCAATGTTCCATTCTCTCATGATACTCAATCTTGTAAGTGTAACAACATTGGATTTGTGAGATTGATCTGATGTTAGTGGTACCAAGCACGCTTGTTATCCGTTCAATTCCCACGTCGAGCAAAGTGTTAATCGGTTTTTCTATGATATTTTCATTCCGAGAACATGATTTGAGTTTCTTTTCGGATTTCGCCGCCGAAAAACTCGCATAAGCTTTGTCTTACTCCTAAAGATCCGGTACTGTGCCTGGTATGGACAGCGCTCTACGCATTAAATAGCGCACTATAGCCATCACTTTCACACAGGCTAAAAATTATCGCTGTTGCCAAAACAAACAAAAAAAAAACAAAAAGAAAACATGAGCCTCATGCTCATGATTTTTTTTTGTTTTGGCGTTTATTATCAGAGGGCATTACTTAGTAAATACTGGGGCCATTCAGATGCTAAGTTACTACAAAAAATCGACAAGTTTTAGAGATTCTGTTTACTAGAAATATGGTATAACTAGCTTTTGCCCGCGGCTTCGCTCACCTGAAGTTATATTGGGATTAGAAATGGATCCCAAAAATAATTTAATCATTAACCAACAGTGATGATCTCTTCCTCGTATGGGTCTCTATACATCAGAGAGGATGTATGGAGGAGGAGGAGGAGCTGTATCTCAGGATCTATTTAATTAATTGAGATAAGAAGATCACCTAAACTTTCTACCAGTGATAACAAATTTAAAATCTATTGAGTAGTTTTTGCGCCAACCCGTAACAAACAGATAAACAGACAACAATTTTAAAAATCTCATTTTTTGATTCGCAGACGTTTATATACCCTAACTCAGTTGTTTTTGAAATGAAACTACTTTTTACGGATTTTATCGCGGTATATTGATATTATTGAACTAAATAATATCAATATACCGCGATAAAATCCGTAAAAAGTAGTTTCATTTCAATGTCTAATATTCGCGTAAGTGTCAGAAATCAGTATCACTTGTTTTTTTTTTAATATCTTCGATGTACAGACACAGTGTTTTTACAATTTTGTAATAAGTAGTAGAGACAAAGACTATATCACAGATCGGTTCTCCGCGGTTGTTGGTTGCCGTTGGTTACGATAACCACAGCTATTCCGCTCTCGTTTCATTGTTCCAGCGCAGATGTGGTCTAATTAACGATGTAATGAAACCGATTTACTTTGCTTTTTATTATCTATGGATTTAATTAATTATTCGTGCCTTTCCTTACTTATCTGTACAGTTGGTACATAGGCGAATATTATAGCATATGCAACAAGGCTTTAAAATATTTAAACATTTATTTATTTGTGCAAAAAGAAGTAAGTATAAATCTCTACTATTATAAAATTGTAAAAAAGCTATGTTTGTTACGGGTTGGAGCCAAAACTACTGAATAGATTTTAATTTTGTTATCACTGTTATAAAGCATATTATATGCTCCAACTTAAAAACTGGTGAACTTCTTATAACAAATAATTAATTGGATCCTGAGATAAAGCTTGACCTCACTGATGTATAGAGGTCCATACAAAGAAGAGATCATCACTGTTGGTTTATATTAAATTATTTTTGGAATCCATTTCTAATCCCCCTATAGCTTCAACTGAGCGAAGCCGCGGGCAAAGGCTAGTATTTTATAAAATAGCATCCTGTAGTACCTATACAGTTTCGCTTGCGTAAATACAGCGCCACCTATACCGGATCCAATTGTGAATCTAAACAATGGACGTAAGTACTTACTCAAACACAAAAAAAACATCAAAATCGATCTTGGACCAAAATATACATTATAATACATATCAAAGTCAGGCTTGAATACGGCTCTACGGATTATTACGATTATTATCACCAATTTGCAAGTGAAATAATACAAAACTATTAAAACACATACAATAACTACTTATTGAAATTTTTTGAAAAATTAACAATAAATATATGAAAACAGTGAACCCGAGTGAAATCGCGGTAACAACTAGTATATTTTATAAAGTTGCGGCTTATCTAACCCGTGGACAATCGCAGATAGCAATCATAAAGCGTTTGCCCCCTGTGGTGAGATGGAAATAGTTAATAGTAAAATTAAGTTTACCGCAAACAATTCCTTCCTTCTGTTACGAAATCGGAACAACTACGATTCGTTCTTTACTATTATAATTATGATTATTTACAGTAACTCGGAAATTTCGCAAGGAACCGAAGATCGGATCCAATTGTCGATAGTCTTCGCATATGCATAGGTAAACTCCTTGTTTCACAGCCTCCGGGACTATTAATACGGGTATTTAAAAAGTTACGTGTGTCTACCGGTTTTTTGATATACTGCCACTTGCAGGGGGAATTGAGCAATTATTTTACATTTGAGCGTAACAACAATTAAATGCATATGACGTAAGAACTTTGCTGTTCATTGATCGTTAGTTCCTTATTGAAGAAACCTTTATCAAGCCTGAATGCCGCCACAGCGGAATCTTCAGCCAGGGCCGTCTTGCGTATATATGGGACTGGAGTGTCTGGTCATGTCTCTTGAAAAGGCAGTGTATTTTTACGTTTTATTTATTTGCGCCCCCGATTGCCTACAAAATTGCACTAGTAATCGCAAAATGGTAAAATATAGTAGGTACAATAACTACACACCATTTCGCATCACTATGACCAACGATCAGGGCCGGACCGTAACTTTTTGGGGCCCTGGGCTCATACTACTTAGGGGGCCCCATTAATCAACTAATTGCCATTTTGTCAAAAAACTATTTTTATACTAATATTATGTGAGCCTCTCTGTTTGTGACGTTTTTAAATTAAAATAGATAGGTATAGGTAATAGGGAGTACCGTGCCTATTGCAAGAAATTTCATATATATTCATATGTATACCTACTTGTAATGACAAACAAAATAAGTTTATGAAATCACAATAGAAACCGAAAAGGCAAAATAATTGTACTTCTTATTGAATTAAGATTTTGTGAACGGATCGCAGAGCCTAGGTCCTACAACACAGGGAATCCTAGTGTAGGATCTAGGGCATAACCAATAATGTAAAAAAATCCGGCAATAAACGATTTTCATTTTCATTTTCATTATTTATACAATCTTAACACGAATTGAATAATTCAAAAAAAACTAGGACCTTATAGGTAAATACTTTAGGATTTCTCTGTGCCTAATTAGGCAAACAAACCGCATGCCTAATAAGCTACTACCAAAGCTCCACGCAATTAAGTCCTTAAATGTCAAAACATCGCGTGCTTTGCCCAAATATATTATATTGCATGCTAAGTGCTCATTACTACCTTATTAGCGTAGTAGTTCATAGCGCGACTGCTACGCGGATTCGATTCGCAGGTCGAGCAGTGTTATTGAGTTTTTTTATAAAAAATCATGTTAGAGGAGGTCGGAGTTTAAATTCGGAGTTTAAGACTCACCCCTTATGAATTGGAACCTAAACATACCGGCAGACTGTGGGTGTGCATTAATTCCTACACCTCTGCCTTACCCTTCGGATAATACAAGCGTGGTGATATGTTATAAGATGAAAATTATCAATTTATTAAGAGATTTGATGGTTGGGCTCTTGTAAGAGCAAAATTGTAACTTTATTGAAGCGTTTGACATTTCAATAAACCATCGTTCTTACTTTAGAATTACAACCTTTTGAACGCGGCTTCGCTCACCTGAAGCTATATTAGGAAATGGATTCCAAAAATAATTTAATCAATAGACCATACAAAAAAGAGATCATTACTGTTGGTACCCTGATGTATACATCAGAGAGGTCAAGCTGTATATCAAGGTCCATTTTAATAATTGAGATAAGAATTATACTTACCAGTTTTTAAGTTGGAGCATATACTTTATAACAGTGTTAACAAAATTAAAATCTATTCAGTTTTTGCTCCGATCCTGTTTCTTTCTTTCTTTTTTACGATTTTATAATATTAGAGAAGATGTGGAATCTAAACAAGCTGGCTGGCTGTGGGGATATAATATGTACACCTCTGCCTAACCTTTTGGGGAATACATGCGTGATAGTAGGTTATGCATGCCGAGTGTTCACGACCCCTGACCTCTACGGTATGCGTTGCTAAACTATAAGTAGATTAGTGCGAGTTTAGGCGGGAAAATGAAAATTGCACGTTGTCGATTTTATATTATTTTTCAAAACTTGAATTTCTCCGAAGTTTAATGTGTAATTATGGTGGATAATTAACCATTAAGTGTTCGTGAACGTGTGAGCGTGTAGGCAAATGATATAAAATAGAAAATCGTGACTTTTTGGGTTCACTCCTAAACTCAATAAAGTTTCTACCGTTTTATTGGGCCAATTGAACAACTTATACTTGACACTGGCGAACACAAAAAGTGTGGTGCCATAATACAATACTATCCCATGATGGCAAATATTACTTGATTACTCTAATACTTGACACTGGAAAATACAAAAAAAGTGTGGCGCCATATTAAAAAAAAAGTATAAGTAGCGATTGCAAACACGACCAATTTGCATTCTTTCGTCTCTGTCTGCCCTATAGATTTAAGGTAATAAAGAAAGAGACAGCAGTCTGTACATTAAGGGTAATGTCGATCATAACCGCCCAATTTACTTATGGTACTCTTCGAGATGTAGCAATAGTTCTTGCTCACGGTTTATGATTTCTTATAGCCTTATTGTCATGAAAAAATTGTGTTATCGTCCGTTGTACACGATTTATAATTATCTTTTTATAATAAAGTACATAACTACCTATAATTAGAAGAATCTGCGTAGATCAAACCAAGTTTTTTTTAAATCATTGTCCCGCACTAGTATTTTCTTCTGTATCGTGAGTGCTTTTACCAACACGAATTCTCACACACACATACGCCCAGACCTTTTTTTTTGACGTGGTTGGAAATGCTTTATGCAGAGCGGTGGGGTGTGTCGGCTAAAACCAACCTCGGTGTTTCGCGTCACTACTTTGGTGCCGGGCCTACGGGAGTGCTGTAGCATTCGTCCGCGGGACACATACGACCAGACCTGGAACAACTATCTGTGGGTCATACAAATATTTGCTCCGTGTAGGGATCGAACCCATAACTTCCGACATTCCGCCAGGAAAACAGCAATGCAATACCAGGGAATGCATGCAAAGGATCTGATCAGGCGCTCCGCAAACACACTGTGGCGATCTTAATCCCCATTTATTGAGGTGGTGGTTTTTTTTTCGTGTTTCGTTTATTTAATAATAATAAATGTTTTAAATTTAAAGTATTGACTTTACTCACGTACAATTAATTTATCAGGGTCGTCTATCTCCGAAGACCCGAAGACTTCGGTGCCCGAGTGAGCTCTGAAAATAAAATAATTATTGAATTATTTTACTTAATTATTTATGTATGAATATGACAGTTCAAGCAAAAAAAGTATTATATACGTATATGCAAGAATCGTAGCAAGTGGCGGTATATAGTATCTGCATACCCCTGTAGGAGAATGGCGTGAGTGTATGTATGTATATAATTAAGACTGCCATAAGAATCATTCTAAAGCCATCGCCAAAAATTTATTTTACAAATATTCAGCTTGCAAACACAATTTAACTTATATATTTTTATGTGACTACAAAAAACAAATACTGAAGACAGTGAAAGACTTGAAACTTTGTTCTAAGTGTCATACAAAGACTGAAATATGTTCCGGTCCTATATAACAATTCGTGCATCTAAACAATCTAAACGATTATTGAATTAGTTTCCTATTTATCCATGTATGTAATTACAAAGAGATTACCTACATATAATTATCATTAGTTTAATATTCTCATCAGTGTAAATCGTCCGGCAATTAAGCATCAAATCTGAAGATTCATTTAGCAAACATTAACCTCGGCTACCAGACATACGGATTTAGGAAACCAGTACCAAATAAACCAATGGCAGTCTGTCTGGCTATATATAGACTGGCTAATAAGCGAGATCAAAACGCTGGCTGGCTCCCTTAGATCTAAAGTCTTTAAGAATTATTGTTTTAAGTGGTAGTGTTACAGAGTTATGAAGACGTGTTACTAATAGGAGAAGGGATAAATCACTTATGATGGAACTGAAAATAGAATCGATGCATTTACGTGTTACAATAACGTAAACGTAACCCTTTATTGAACAAAGAGATGTTTATTGAAACGATATTCTTTTTTAGCGTATATAATTGTATATATTTACAATTATAACTTTAAAACTTATATTTAGAATACCTAGATAACTACATGGAGTAACTATACATATTATTATGTTTAACTTATGTTATACGTCATGTCACCCCTTTAAAACAAATCAAGTAACATATCTAAGGGATAGTTAACAAACATTTAAGGTAGCTATTAGTAATTTTAATATTAACATGTCCAGCACCTCGGTCTACCCGTGACCGTGGATGCTGTAAAGGATCCGATACGTCGCGGGAATTAAATAATACAACGCCATAAAATCTGTAAAAAATAGTTTTATTCGTTCGCGTAATCAGTAGGACAAGGTTGGTACGAGTACTACAACATCTTACGAAAAAGTCGGATTCCGCAGGCAAATTTTAAAATAAAAATATTGGTATCAGATAATAACAGTTAATCGTTCATAATCGGCTACTTTCTCATGCAACAGACTTGGATGATTCAACTGCAAAAGGGTTCTCAGTGTTTCACAAAGCATTTATTTCTATAACAGGTGTTAATATGCGAACGTGAGAGTTACCCACAATTAGACAACGGTTTCACTCGTGCGAACCACCGTGCACCGGTGAAATTATTGAGCGACCAGCACATCTTGACTCACGGCGGAAAAAGGAACTAAAATAAATGTACTGAATTTGACAGGTCGATGTGTCTTGCTCTGCTTGCTCATGTCTTACTTTAACAAACAGCGCCGCCGCGGAATGTCAAGATATTCTGGTCGTTCTGTAGTATTAGAACGCCCAACTTAAACACTTATGGGTGGTGTGTTATTATGCGAAATCACTCGTCTATTTTGCTGAGGAGGTGTGATGAAGACATGGTTGATAAGAAAATAGTCACGAAGTATATAAGGTATCTACTGAACCATGGAGTAAGTATCTGTTACAAGAAATAATAAAAAATATTTTTAAAAAGAAATACCCGACACTTTAATCTCTACACAAATATTCTAAACATTTTGACAATTTTCGTTGTGTCGGGGGGAGGGCTGAGCAGATTTTCTTAATAAAACATAAATAAGAACAATCTCGATTTAAACACCTTTCAAACAAAAAAATATCAAAATCGGCTCACCTAATCAGGCGCTAGCATGCAACAGAGAGATACACATACACAGGGTGACAGATACACACGTTAAAGTTATACCTTCATTTTCGTCGAGGGTTAAAAAAGAATTAAGAAAAGAAAAAAGAAAGTTAAAAAGAATTAATTCATGAGGAAGGTTTTTCGTTTCCAATCTTAGCCACGGCCGGCGCAACGCGGGTGAAACCGCAGGTGGGTCGCTATTTTATGATAATTATGTTCAAAGAGATCAACAAGAAACTGTAAATTCATTGGGTATTAAATAGTTGAAATTCATTATTAAATAGTTGGGAGCTCGTATACCAAAATGCGCAAAAACTGTTCTCAGTAATTATTAAAAATGAGTAATATTTTCCAAATATTCTCAATTCGTATCATTTGTTTACATACAAGAGGCCCGTGTCGGCCACGTGTAGGGATCGAAGCTATTGGAAGTATCGCCAATCGCCAATAATGGCCGCCCGATCGGAAAGTACTAGGGCAGCATGAACTGCAGGAGGTGTACCGAACCGATCAATACCCCAATATCCCATGTCTAGGTAGCGATAGGCCGCCGCACACATCAACAAAGGTGTATTGGATCGGATGTGTGGTTGTGTGCGAGAGCCTCCTCTCTTGCACGTTTGCATTCGGGTTTTATTAATAACGTTCGGGAATGTTCGGTTTTCCCGCTTCGAGATTCAGTTGTTTCCATTAATGGATTTCAGCAGAAGTTTGTGAGCTTTTTCACTCTGTTCAAAACCGAAAGAAACGATATATGTATTATAGTTCTCTGCGAGATTACAAACAAGGTACAGGACCTAAAGCAACAGAATAGTGAATATAATATGTGAAAATTTAAATATAGTTTAGGTAAATAATCACACTTATAATTAACATCGTGGGAGAGCCATGCTTCAGCACGAATGGGCCGGCTCGACCGGAATGATACAGAAAACCGACGTGAGATAACATTTACGTTGTGTTTCACCGAATGAGTGAAGATACCGGAGGCCCAGACCCTTTTAAAAGGCTGGCAACGCACTTGTGACTCCTCTGGTGTTGCAGGTGTCCATCGGCGGCGGTAATCGCTTACCATCAGGTGCTTCGTGCTCGTTTGCCCCCTATCCCATAAAAAACATAAACGATAAATGTAAATATCTTTGTATGTTTAGATGTGTGACAAAAAGGACACAAAAACGGTTGAACGGATATGAACGAACTTTGGAACACAGTTTATAACCTGGACTAACACATAATTATGATAATTTTTATCCAGAGGTTGGACCCAATTCTGAACTACACGCAGACAAAGTCACAGGCAGAAACAGCATACCTCTGGACCTTCGAATATTTTTTTCTGCACCTATTATAAATAACGTACTTTAGTTACTATACCATCACGCCTGTATTCCCCGAAGGGTTTAGGCAGAGGAGTACTAAGGTACACCCACAGTTCGCCGGTATGTTTAGGTCCCATGTAATAGGGGGCGAGCCTATTGCCATTAACAGGGCACACATTCCAAACTCCGAACTGCTACTGAGAATTTCATAGAAAAACCTAATAACACTGCTCGACCTGGGAATCGAACCCAGGACCTCTAGCGTAGCAGTTGCGCTCAGGACCACTTGGCTAATGAGGTAGTTTAGTTACTAATTATACTTATACTGTTAAGTATAAGTATAATTAGTAACTAAATGTGTACTAAATGTATACTTAACAGTATAAGTATAATTAGTAACTAAACTACCTCATTAGCCAAGTGTACATTACCAAAAGGTGTACATTTCATCAATATTACAATAGCAGTTGCGCTCAGGACCACTTGGCTAATGAGGTAGTTTAGTTACTAATTATACTTATACTGTTAAGTATAAGTATAATTAGTAACTAAATGTGTACTAAATGTATACTTAACAGTATAAGTATAATTAGTAACTAAACTACCTCATTAGCCAAGTGGTCCTGAGCGCAACTGCTATTGTAATATTGATGAAATGTACACCTTTTTTGTAAAAAGAACTCAAATAAAGATTTGAGAATATGAATAAGAAAGAGAATAATTGTTACAACATAATGATTTTAATAAAGATTCTTTTGTTTTTTGGTAAATATTATAGACGAGCAGTTCAAATAACAGACATTTATTAAGTAAGCATCATGACTAATTACGGAGCTGCAATAAAAATAATTATGAACAAGATAACGAGTGACACAAACCCAGTGATAATGAACCTGTTGTTTTCAAGCTGATCTGGAATAAAATAAAACACGCTTTATCTAAACGACTCGGTAAAGGCGAAGCTAAAGGTTACTCCGATAGTTTATTTATTTATTTATATATTACTAGCTTATGCCCGCGACTTCGTCCGCGTAGCGTAATGATATACATATAGCCTATAGCCTTCCTCAATAAATGGGCTATCTAACACTGAAAGAATTTTTGAAATCGGGCCAGTAGTTCCTGAGATTAGCGCGTTCAAGTAAACAAACAAACAAACAAACTCTTCAGCTTTATATATTAGTATAGATTACCTATACACACTATCATTACAAAGTTACAGGGTAACCCCAATACAATAGTGGTTTAAAAGTTACAGATAATACTTAAAACTATAATCTATTTTTTTTTAAATATAACTAACATCTGCCTCATTAGCCAAGTGGTCCTGAGCGCGACTGCTACGCTGGAGGTCCGGGGTTCGATTCACAGTAGCAGCTCGGAGTTAGGAATTTGTGCCCGGTTAATGGCAATAGGCTCGCCCCCTATTACATGGGACCTAAACATACCGGCGAACTGTGGGTGTATATTAGTACGCCTCTGCCTAACCCTTCGGGGAAACAGGCGTGATGGTATGATGATATGATACGCTTTATCTTAAGGACTCGGTAAAGTCGAAGCTAAAGGTTACTCCGATAGTTTATGTAAACCTAGTTGTTACCCGTGAATTTCTTCACTACTCAGCTTCTTCTCGTAGTTAGAATCCTGGCAATACAACTATGAAAACCGCATCCAATCTCGTGTACTTATACACAGACAAACAAAAATTCCAATGATTATTGTTTTGGTTCCTATTGCTACTACAAAGATGCTTCATTATTTTTTAATTTCTTGGCCAGTTACAGTTTCATTATGTTAGATAGATATAATGTGCGCGTGAAAATAAAACCCAAATAGGTATACATAAAATATGTATATGTCACCGGAAATGTATGAACTCTAGGAACTGTATACAATTCCTAGGAAATGTATACAATTCCGAAGCAATTTAGGAAATGTATAAAATATTGTTTTAAAAATAATTAAATACATACAATCATATCCTCGGAAATGTATAATTTCCTAGGAATTGTAGATATATAATTCCAATATCGTATTAGGAAATGAATAATAATTAAAATAACTAAAAAACCCGACTGCATAAAAACACTTTAAAAAAAACTAAAAAGACAAAAACAAGTCTAGTAGTCCAGACCTATGTAAAATAATATTGAATAACTACATCATTTAAATGTTTTCATGATCGATAAATACATAAAATAATAAATTATAACGTAGAATAAAGTCAATCTTGCCGTCGGGACCCATTCAAAATCGTGACCGTCTCTAAAATTCCCAGTAATGGGTCCCGACTGCAAGATTGACTTTATTCTACGTTATAATTTATTATTTTATGTATTTATCGATCATGAAAACATTTAAATGATGTAGTTATTCAATAATATTTTACATAGGTCTGGACTACTAGACTTGTTTTTGTCTTTTTAGTTTTTTTTTAAGTGTTTTTATGCAGTCGGGTTTTTTAGTTATTTTAATTACGTAACTTGTTTCCGGATTTTTAGTGTAAAACTACGAAAAATCTGCAGACGCTTAATTTAAAACTAAGGTGTGCTATTTACTTGTGCAAGATTTCGCAAACGATTTAATTCTTGTAACGAATTGAGGTTCCCTAACCTCAATCTAAAACTACCTACGGACATTAACGAAGAAATTATTTATATGAAAAAGTAGATGATTTCCTACAAGTCCCTTAACAATAAAGTAATGTAATGCTTTCGCTAATTGCTACCGAAAATTTGAGAATACATGATACGGAATGCTCAAAACATATTTTTCAGCCCACGCTTTAAAGCGCATAAAATCCGGCATTTTGTTTTTTTTTTAATTTCATGTACCCAGTGACACTCGTGCCATCAAGACAAATCTAATAAGGTATCATTTATCTAAATCGGTTGCACCGTTGAATAGTTACGAGCGGACATAGGAACGGACATACATACATACATACATACATACATACATACATACACGTCAAACACATAACCCTCCTCCTTCGGCAGTCGGGTAAAAAGAATACTTTCTATAATAAAACACGTTGTTAAAATGAGAATAATATTTTTTATTATGTTCCGGCGTCGTTTGGTCACGGTTCTAACATATTTAATCCCGAAATTACCCCGTCAAAACTAAATTTGGTTGCAAAAATCCGTATGGAATACCGCGTACCCATTCAAATCTTAAATGTTTTACATTTCCGATCGCTATTTCGGAAATGTATACCTAGTCTTCCTATGAAATGTGTCTAATATAATTTCCGGGTGATTTTAGGTAGGTAGGTATTACATACAATTCCTAGGAATTTTATACAATGACGGATTACATACATTTCCGTTAACATATATAACAATAATAATATAATGAAAGGAAATCCCCAACAAAAAAAAATGTTTTGATGGGTGTGTCATTCTTAACACATCGAGATCACTCCGTACCTCAAAGAGCACGTAAAGCCGTCAGTCCTGGTTGTCATACGAACATCTTTGAAAAATGTTAGTGGTAGTCAGAAGCACAAAAAAAGCCTGATAACCCCTCTATCCTCCGAATTAAGCAGATGGCAGTCGCTTCATGTAAAATGCTGATATTCAGCCGCATCTGGTTAGACTGGAATCCGATCCAAACATGGGAAAAGGCGATGAGGATGAGGATTTACATACCTATAAGTGAAAACCTACATTTATCTAGGAAAACAAATTTCATTCAATCAACACAATAACGAACTGGAAGTAGAGAGAAGAGCCAACATCACTTGGAAGAAATTCTGGAGCCTCAAAGAAATTCTAAAAAGCGACATGCCCATAAAGCTGAAAAGTAAAGTCATGAACACCTGCCTACTTCCTTCATTAACATACGCCTGTCAAACCTGGACATTTTCTAGGAAAATAAAAAACAAGATCACGACAACTCAAAGAAGTATGGAAAGAAGTATTCTGAAGATCAAGAAGATCAATAAAATCCGCCATACTGCCCTAGGACAGAAAACTAAAGTGATCGACGCTCTCACAGAAGCTAAAATGGCGTTGGGCTGGACATGTAGCCAGACTGACAGATAATCGCTGGACAACAAACACTACATCATGGGTAGGACCATCGGGCCGTAGAAAAAGGGGCAGACCAAACGCGCGATGGGCGGACGAGGTCATAAAGATAGCGGGTACCCACTGGATGCAAGTAGCAAAGGATAGAGAACATTGGTCATCTCTGGAGGAGGTCTTTACCTTCCGTTGAGAGGGGTTCTTGCATATGTTATTTAAAAAAAAAACTGATCATAATAGATTAAGTTTGCATGCACACTGTTTTTTTTTCCCTTAACTGTCACATTATTTTTTATACAATTTTTTATCCAATTTTATCTTAACTGTTTTAGCAAGAAATAAAAGGCTTTTTATTTCATTTAATTGAAAACCTATACAACGTGTAGTTAACTAAATAGATACCTAATCGCAAGACACGTCAATAAGATTATCGAGTCATTCATTATAATAACGACACCCTAAAGTCATTTTAAGACATATACCATCACGCCTGTATTCCCCGAAGGGTTAGGCAGAGGCGTACTAATGTACACCAGTTCGCCAGTATGTTTAGGTCCCATGTAATAGGGGGCGTGCCATTAACCGGGCACAAATTCCTAACTCCGAGCTGCTACTTGGGAATTTCATAGAAAACCCGTTATTATAAAAAGTGTTATTCCACTTTGCTCGACCTGGGAATCGAACCCAGGACCTCTAGCGTAGCAGTCGCGCTCAGGACTACTTGGCTAATGAGAAGGCATTTTGAGACACAAGCATATTTTTGTGGGCAAAACTCGTGGAGCTGTACCACAGTCGTCTACGTTCCAAAGGACCGGTGATAAAATGATTTCAAAATTAATTTAAAGGGACTGTATTTCCAATGTAGGTACCTATTAAGTTTTATGCGGTATTTCAAACTTTCTAGATAAAAAATTTACCATTAACTTACATTAGGAAGCAATCATAACAAAACGAATCCATTATTCTGTTCATTCATTTCGTTACGTAAGTTTTTATTAAGGTTTTAGTATTGGCATTTCTAATAAATCCCTTCTCTATTAGATAATGTTGTACCTATTATGGATAATGGTACTATTTTTATTATTTGGCAATCACATAGATAATCACATAAATAATACCAGACTGCTGGCACAAAGGCCTCTGTAGCCATGAAAAAAAATAAAAAAGTACCAGACTGCATTTGCCTAGGGGTTGTAAGCGCGAGTGCTACGCTAGAGGTGCGATTCCCAGATCGAGCACTAGGCTGTTATTGGGTATTTCCATGAAATTCGCAGTAGCAGCTCAGAGTTTGGGAATTGGGAATGGGCTCGTCCGCTATTACATGGGGCCTTCTGGACTCCCATATTCTCTCTCATCTCTCATGGACTCTTCATATTTTTGCCCACGGCATTGGGAGCATGGGTCAAGCGGGCACTGGCGCGGGCAGATAGGTCCTTCGTCAGGCCCCAGAAAGAAATCTTCTAACAATGCGAACCGTGTCCAGGGCGCCGAATCTCTACTATTTCAATTGTGATAGAATGCCCGTCTAGTGGTTTTAAATGACATAGACCTGACAGATTTTGAATTAAAAAAAGTCAAAACATAACATGCCTTCACGCCTGTATTCCCTGAAGAGTTAGGCAGAGGCGTACCTACTAATGTACACCCACTCCCATGTTATAGTGGGCCAGCCTATTGCCATTAACCGGGCGCAAATTCCCAACTCCGAGCTGCTACTGGGAATTTCATAGAAAAACCCAATAACACTTTGCTCGACCTGGGAATCGAACCGAGGACCTCTAGCGTAGCACTCGCGCTCAGGACCAAAAAAACAGTCAACATTCAACCATTCTGACATTGATTTACGATTTTCACACAATGAAATAGAAGAATTGCGGCTCAGGAGTACTTGAATTATTTTTAGTAATAATTATCTTTACTAATATATAAAGCTTGTTTGTTTGTTTGCTTGAACGCGCTAATCTCAGGAACTACTGGTCCGATTTTTAAAAAATCTTTCACTGTTAGATAGCCCATTTATTGAAAAATGCTATATATCATCACGCTACGCGGACGAAGTCGCAGGCAAAAGCTAGTTAGAAAACAATAATATTATTAGTTTATAGTATTAGACTAATCAAGCCAGTTCAGCTACCGTAGTTGTGAACCATTAGATTAATTTAGCGATCCAGCCAGTCGATTAGCTAATACGTAGCTACAGTAAGTAGGTAGGTACCTAATATTCCACAGAAATATAATTTCACTTTTAGTTCGCCTACTCTATGGAATAATTGTTCACGGTTTTACAATCGTTCACACTAGTCCAGTGATGATGAAGGCCGTTTTATGCTCATTGTCAACAACAATCTCGACAATAAGACAACTATTATAACTACCTGTATTAAAATTAGATGTTACGTAAACAGCAAAAATTATGAAACAAAAGGCGGAAGTTTTTAGGAAAGATTCTTATTTGATTTACGCGTGAGTTCACTTTCGCCGATCACTAGTAACTGCAAAGTGAGCCAGTATTATGATTTATATTGAAAGTTCACTCAACGCGATTGACTAGAATAAAAAATGCGATAAATTAGCTTTTGATTACGTGATTTACAATTATGGGACATGTATAAAGTAGGGAAAGTCTATATCGTTATTTGAATTAGGAATTGCTGTGTGCTCGTGTTCTATAGTGCCAGTATTTTATTTTCACATAGACCATGTCTAATTCATTATCTAGACTGCCGATCAAAATTTTTATTAGAACATTATTTAAAACTAATAAACCTTGGCTTGGCACGTGACCATGGGAAGAGACCAGACGGTATGTAACTACTGCCATGGAAATTGGGTAGGTCTTTGGTGTGGGATGCAACTTGCGTCGATACCCTTGCTCGATCCCATCTTCCAAGCTCGGCGGGTTGTGCTGGCGCTGCCGCTGCTGGTGCAGAGACCCTCAAACGGCGCAAATATAGCAACCTCAATGGGAACTATAATTTTGAGCCGTTTGGGGTGGAAACGCTCAGGCCGTGGGGAACGTGCGCGCCATCACTTCAAAGAAATTTCTAAGAGACTTGTCGACTCTTCGCGGGATCATCGAGCTGGTTTATTCTTTGGTCAAAGGATTGCCATTCAACGTGGCAATGCAGCCAATCTTCTGGGTACGTTACCCGATGACAGTGATGTGGAGGAGTACTTTGACGCCTAGGCGTGTCTATTTTTCTTTGTCTTTTTTAGGTTATATTTTTATAGATTCTTAATTATAGTTGAAAGCACCTTGTTAAACTATTAAGTTAAATTGAATAATCATAAACCTTTTAACTAATATTATAATGTTGGTAACATAACAAACAAGACTTCATAATTCAAGTGAAAATGAATGTAGAGTTAGATAAATTAACTTTGTCCTTCATGGTGTTTGAATCAAAAGATATATTTAGTTAGATCGTTACGTAGCCTGTACCTAAGAAAATAGAATAAAAAATATCTTAAATTGCTTAGTCACATTTTATGGTTAACTTATCTACCTACTCATTGATATCCCACGGCGGGACAAGGGCTGTTTTATGAATGAAAGAGTTTGGACAAGGTGGCGGATTTTATTTACCAAATATTAAGGGTTATTTAATCTGCTTGTAGCAATTGCTACATACAATGTTGAATGCATCTTGTCCTTTATGAAACTTGTTTCTTATTTTAAACTGAGCTTCGTGCAAAATTAAAGACTGCTTATTAAATTACCCATTGGATAATCGAATAGATATCCCACATCTTAACCGGTGTTTTCCATAATGTTTCGTACATGAGTATCGTATAATAAATAATAATAATAAATTGTTTATTTTGAAAAAAGAACAATACATTTTCAAAAGGTACAAATCTTACAATTAGAAGACTTTTACATACTATATTATGCCTGAACTAGGTTGAACCTGTGTTTCAAGCTACGAAGTGCAAGTTACAAATAACAATTAAAATTCCTAATTCAAATTACGTATATGAGCACTAAGGGGATACTGGTAATTTCCGAAGGCATGGCAAGAAGAATATACTTATATTATCACGCCATATTATAATATCAGTTTAAAAAGGTATCTGCCTCATTAGCCTAAGTGGTCCTGAGTGCGACTGCTACGCAAGAGGTCTTGGATTCGATTCCCAGGTCGAGCAGTGTTATTGGGTTTTTCTATGAAATTCCCAGTAGCAGTTCGGAGTTTCATGGCGGGGAATACAGTCGTGATGGTATGTATGTATGTGTAAAAAGGTCCTTCAAATGCAAGTGCAGATGAATCCGCGGGTAACTGTTAGTTATTTTATAGGTATCTACTATCTTTTCTCTCGCATTGCAAGCGTTGGTAGCCAGCGCTGGCTTGGCTTGAAAAACTGTTTACACGAAGCAAATACCGAGCCAGTGCTGGCTGCCAGTGAGACTGGCAGCCAGCGATGGCCTAGTGTAAACTAGGCTTGAAGCCTTGTTTACACTAAGCAGAGTTTATACGAAGCCAGTAATGCTGGCGCCAGTCACTGGCTTGAAAAATAGACGGGCGCTCTATTCTCGCCAGCGTTGGTAGCCAGCGCTGGCTTGGCTTGGAAAACTGTTTACACAAGGCAAAATACCAAGCAAGTGTAAAATAGGTTCTATGCTCTAAGCCGTCTATTTTTCAAACCAATGACTGGCGCCAGCATTACTGGCTTCGTATAAACTGTGCTTAATGTCCAATCTACCTCTACACCAAAATTGTTTGAACGGTTTAGGCGTAAAACCGTATCAAACCGTCAGACTGAGTTACTTTTTCATTAATAGATATCTGTTTGGCTTAACAACTAATGCTTCTAGAATTCGGTATTCATAGGTACACATATCGTCAATAGATAATAATGACAAGACGATAAGATCCAAGACTTGTATTCTCAAAGTTAATATCTCTAAATAGTATAAGTAAAACAAAGTAGCTGTTTTCTCCGTTAACTTCTAAACCACGCAATAGATTTCGATGCAGTTTTTACTATTGCAACGTCAATAAAAAGCCGGAGTTAGCGACAGACTGATTTATTATAATAAGTTCTACATCTACCCGCCACCATAGTACATTTACGCTAATCGGTACAACTATCATTTAGATATTTTTTTCTGGAAGCTTTATATATTACTAGCTTCTGCCCGCGACTTCGTCCACGTAGCGTGATGATATTAGCCTATAGCCTTCCTCAATAAATGGGCTATCTAATACTGAAATAATTTTTCAAATCAAACCAGTAGTTCTTGAGATTAGCGCGTTCAAGCAAACAAACAAACAAAAAAACAAACAAACAAACTTCAGCTTTATAATATAAAGTATAGATATGCATAGAATAATAGAGAAAAGCCGAGAATTTAAAAAGTGCGAAGCTGGCGTTGGTCCCTAGTTATAATTATTAACTCCCCTGTAAGTTCTAAATACAAGTAAAGTATACCGCCCGGAACGACTTCCGTTCTCACGGGCTAGGGTAGAGGGATTAGAAATACATCTGTCCGACACGCTAAACACACCTGCCTTGACTTCTTACGTAAACAAGCAAAAACAAGCGCAAGAAACGTTAGTTCTCACAGTTAGAACATTGAATACGTACCTAATTAATATTTTTAATTATATACAAGCTTTTGCTCGCGGCTTCGCTCACTTGAAGCTATAGTAGGTGGATTCCAAAAATAATTTAATAATAAACTAACAGTTATGATCTCTTCTTTGTATGGACCTCTACACATCAGAGAGAGAGGTCAAGGTGTATATCAGGATCCGATTAATTAATTGAGATAAAAAGTTGAAGCATATCCTACTTTCTAACAGTGATAACATTTTTTTTAAAAAAAGCTTACTAGCAATATGGGTCGCATACTACTAGTATTCTTGTTAACCCAAGCCCCGTTGTTAAGCATTTAGCTTACCACGAGGGGTTAACAACGGGGCTTGTGTTACGAGGTTCACGTCGTCGGTAGTGCAATCGGTGGGTTTCGAACCGGCAATCACATGATCGCAAGTCCGACGCCCTAGCCACTAGGCTACCGCCACTTCTTCATAAAATTAAAATTTATTCAGTAGTTTTTGCTCCAACTCGTTACAAACACAGTTTTTTTTACAATTTTATAATAGAGTAGAGATGAGAAGAAGAAGAAGTAGAGATTTATATAGGTAACGCTCGTGTTTCGTTTATTTTGGAAGCGGCGGTAGCCTAATGGCTAGGGCGTCGGACTTGCGATCATGTGGTTGCCGGTTCGAACCCCACCCATTGCACTACCGACGTGAACCCACTCGTAACACAAGCAATCTAGCTTAGCACGAGGGGTTAACAAGAATACTAGTAATGTGCGACCCGCATTACTAGTAAGCTTTTTAAAAAAAAAAAAAAAAAATTTTATGAATTATGATAATGTAGCCGTGCCCCAAGGTTCCGCTCGCTTAAACCCGTTCCTATGGATCATAGCGTGATGTTGAATAGGTTTTAAAACCTTCCTCGTAAATCACTCCGTCTAGTAGTGAAAAACGTATGAAAATTCATTCTGTAGTCTGTTGTTGAGTTTATCGCGTTCAGACAGACAAGCGCGGGATACTTTGTTTTATAATGTGTCCAAAGTTACATAAGCAATGTGTGTCAAATTAAATAAATATTCTGAGGAGCTGCAGAACTCTATCCATCTTATTGTTTTGACGTTAATTTGTATCACACCTCACATACAGGCCCGTATTTCCCCTTAGGCCCACAAGGCCCTGGCCTAGGGGCCCCGCCATCCTAGGGGCCCCGCCATCCTAGGGGCCCTGCCAACCCAGGGCCCCAGTTCCAGTAGCGGAACCTGCATTCAAGCTCAAAAGCCTGGATTGGCCTAAACTTGAAACTTTATCTAAAATATTCTTAAAAGTCTTCGCACGCATTCGAGCTATTTAAAAGTTAGTGGCCTTATTGTGGACACACTTTTCCAGGATGTTGTCTGCCAAATTATCAAACAAAACACACGTACGAACGAAGCGGCTGCTTCAAGATCTTTCAGCCTATCTTCGATGACAGATGAGATGCGAGGCGATACCTTTCTTCTTTTAATCGTGCTGCAGCTATACCAGGCCACTCAGAAAGTTTTGCGACTAAAAGTTTTTATGTATAAGACACTAGCCACTTGTAATTATTTTGAAAACTTCGATTATTTAAAAGTAAAAATACCACTGTTCGATTTTCAAATTTCCCTCCGCATTTTTTTGAGAGCCAATTCAAATTTTCTTGTCTCATAAAAAAATGGATCTGCATCGAGAACATTTTCGTGCAATGATTTTTTATGATTTGTTAATGAAGGACCTTCAAAAGCAATCATCTAGCGCTGGTATAGCGAGTTCAAATGCGGTCATCTTACTTTGGCGGATGAACAAAGGAGTGCTCGTCCTACGACGGCAGTCACCAAAGAAAGTGTTGGCAGTAAAAAAAAAATTCAAGAAAACAGACGAATTACGTACGTAGAGATTCGGCATACTCTGCTGATTGTTTCAGGAAGTGTTCACAAGATTTTGCACGAGCACCTTCGCGTAAGGAGGATAGTTTCCCGCTGGGTACCGCACAACCTCAACGAAGCTCAGAAGCAGGCCCGTGTGGTTTGATGCCGTGATATGATACAAAAATTTGATGCAGGCTCGTCATGGCGCGTTTACGACATTGTGACAGGTGACGAATCCTGGATTTATCAATACGATCCAGAAACAAAGCGTCAGTCGACAGTTTGGCTGTTTCAAAATGAACCAACGCCTACGAAAGTGAAGCGATCGAGGAGCGCAGGAAAAATGTTGATCGCTAGTTTCTTCACGTTGATGGGGTACCTAATTTCAATTCCACTTCTAGACCAAAGCAGCATCAGCGCCGAATGGTATAGCACAAAATGCCTACCAGAAGTTTTTTCTGCAATGAGCAATAAGCGACCGAACACCGGGCTCCGCGGGGTCCTTCTTCACCACGACAACGCGCCCGCACACTCTGCGATCAGAACGAGGGACTTCCTGGACTCCACACCGGTCAGGGTCTTGGGACACCCTCCTTACAGTACTGATTTGGCTCCGTGTGACTTCTTTTTATTCCCTAAAATTAAAAATCAGCTCAAAGGGATAGTTTTCATCGCCGGAAGACGCGCTAGCAGCGTTTGAAAAGGCCGCGGAAGATATGTCTGCGAAGGACTGGATTTTTTTTTTTAATTCTTTCAGACGCAGTCATCGTTGTATAGAGGCTGGTGGAGAGTTCTTTGTAAAGATTTAATAAAAATATTTATTTCATAGAAGTTAGTTTTTTAATTTCTCAAAACTTTCTGAGTGTCTCATCAACAGTTGGTACTTGAGTGACTAAATTTGTTTGTACACAACTGGGACAATCCATATTTGTTTGCAGCCAATTTTCTTACTTTTTTCTGGATGTATCAATGATTTGGTGAGATTTCTGTCACTTCCGTAATGCAGCTCGTGCGAACCTCTGACATAATTCTTTTAGAGTTACTCGATCTTCCAGACAAAACGGCTGAGCATTTTCAACGATTTATGTTACTTACAGTCAAGACCTATCTATATATTATCTACTCTTCTCGTAAGCACAGTAATTCAGTTCTAGTTGTGTCTTTTGTTTTAACCACTGACTTCCGAAACAGTTTCGCAAATAACATTATCTTTTGTGTTTTTGAGGGTGGTTTTTTTTTGGTAAAAGTTATTTTTTATTTCAACATTTTGAGTGGCGAGTAGAATCTAACTACCTCCACGTGGTTCTATTCTATTTATATTTCGGGGACGCCGGTAGGCACCAGGCGGGCGATCAGTCCTCATGTTGGGATTATTTCGCCCAGTTCCCCATTTTGGTGGATCCCGTCATGGGTTACTGGCGCTCGGCGTCGCAAATCTTCCCGTAGCCTTGCAGAAGTCCACCAGTCCGATGGAGAGTTTTGCTAGCTGTTCTTCATTTATCTCATCGGTTCCTAGTATTTCCCATCTAAGTAGCGCATTCCCATCTAGTAGATGAAAGCTCGTTTCTTCTGCTTCCCCGCATGCTGGGCATATAGGGTCCTCCTTTATTTTCATGATCGCCAGGTGTCTGTTAAGTCCACAGTGTCCCGTTGCGATCCCTACTGTTATCTTTATGTTTTCTCTGCTCATCCTCAACCTACACGTGGTTGCAATTTACTCATTTGGTACGTGTTATTGTTATTTTAACATCAGGTCTTCACCAATTTTAAATGGGACTACTTCGGGAGTATACTTATTCACACAAAAATAATTTTCTAAATCGGTTTATAAATGGCCGAATAATCGCGTAACACACAAAAAATAGAGACGAATTGAGAACCTCTTTTTTGAAGCCGGATGAAAATGGAATGATTTCGAGGGGGGCCCCAAATGCCAAGTGCCTAGGGGCCCTGGCCCCCTAAATACGGGCCTGCTCACATAAAAAACTTCATTTTTTACCTATCTATGCTTATTTTAGGGGGAGGTAAGTATATTATATACCCACAGATCGCCGGTGTTATAGGTGCTACTTATACTAAGGGCTCAAGTACAAATCCAAACTGCTTTTTTTATTTCGTAGCATTATGCTGAGATAGCTGCTTTTTCAGCGAGGAATAGAAGAATCGTGACAATATCTAAGAACAAGAACCACACAGTCCACAGCTTATTTCCAATTTCCAACGCTACAAAACTTTTTTAAACCATACAAACGCTCGAAACAAAATACTACACATAAATCTACCAGCCAATGGATTTAGTAATAGCCCCTCGAGCGGTTAATCAAATTGTCTCGATGTAAAGTGTCGGCTGAAAATAATCGTCTGTTTATTAGCAAGCGCTTTGCGTCAGACAAGTTGGCGTCTGACTCTGCAGTGGAATCCCGTTTTACGATACCTTTACTAATATAATGAAAAGAAACTCGGTTTGTACCGTTTGTTTGTTTTTTTCTGTGGGTGGTAGTACCTAAGTGCGTAGGTGCGTAGGTAGGTACTAATCGTTTGACGACTCGTACACGTAATTATTATAGTATAACTCTAGAACTGGGTTATGATATTTAAAGTTAAATATTTTATTTGGCTTTGTGATATTCAATAAAAGAGACCTATGTTTAACATTTGACTAATATTGGTTGATGATAATATAATTTCCATTATATAGGTAAAGCTATACTTGAATTGAGTAGGTAGGTACTGTAGAGACCGCTCCAAGAAGGCGACAATATTACGGATTGACTGGCTGGTTAAAGAACAAACAATCAGTTTGAAATTTTATATCTGACGTAGAAGTGTCTAGTCTGCGAGTCTTGACAGACTCACTTGTATGAGCTAAGGCTTCGCCCCATTTTTTTTTTAATGAAAGCTTGCTAGCTATGTGGATCGCACATTACTAGTCTTCTTGTTAACCCCTCGTGCTAAGCTAGATTGCTTGTGTTACGAGTGGGTTCACGTCGGTAGTGCAATGGGTGGGTTTCGAACCAACCACATGATCACAAGTCCGATGCCCTAGCCATTAGGCTATCGCCGCTTAATAAATACGAAAGTTAAACTATATATCTGTATTTAATTGTTTAGTGAAGCTCGGTACCTCGACAGTACCTACATATTGAGTTTTCATGTAGTAATAGGTTTGCACGATGAACTTACACCTATTCGATTTTGAAGTTGGGAAAGCTAATATTTTAATAAATATAGAGTACTTACTGATTGTGGTGTGGTACTGGGCCACATTACTCGCACGCCTGGACACCACACAACTCACATAAACTTCAGTTTCAATATTATGAGAAAGATAAGGTAAAACATGTTTTTACGAACCCGCAAACATAATTCCAAAAATACTAAATTACCCTCAATTAAATTTCTTCGCGCCAGCATATAGGTAATACAATAATAAGAGCATGTTCTCAAATTAAATAATACTAATCACGACATCTAGTTTCGATTTGTGATATTAATAATAATTCTACTTGACGCTAGATGTCGCACTAAACTCTATCCATCACTAGATGGTACTACTGATTCCATTTATCGCTCAAATATTTTATTTATCGTACAAGACTTTGTTTCACTTTCTGTCAACGAATATACTTCCGAAAACATATCATTGGCACCAGTCGATTATTGAGTATGACACAAAATAATACAAAATTCATCTTTGTAAAATGTTTATTTCCATTAATGACAGACTAAAACAACATTTCCTCAGCGATTACAACTCACTTTGCATCAATATCTAATGATATTAGCGTTATTTATAAAGCTGTTGTTTATGTAACTACATCAAAACCAAATATTCTACTACATTGCTAAGCATTACACACAGAATAGTTATGGCGAGAAGAAACGTTATTTTTCTAACATTTTTTAATGCATTTGGCATCGACACCTAAATTATCACACAATAGTTTGACTAAATGTAGATGCAGTAGTTATAAATACATTGGTGAAATTCTTATTGCAAATCTATGCTATTCCGAATGTCTTTTTATATATTAAAACCATAAAATATATACTCTAATCAAATATAATAATTCTTTTTTTAAGTTTCATATTAATATTTTTGTCGAATTCTAATAAATACTTTTTATTATAAGAAAAATAGAGATCAAAATAAGTTCTGTACAATAAGACGTAACAGCTGAAACTAGTTTTATCATTAAATCCGTTACATTCTGACGAAGTTTACAACAATAAGGCATATAGAGATGAGTTACATATAGCTGCAGTCATTCAGGCAAAATTTGTATACATTTTTACTAGGCATTTTTATAAAGCAATTCAAGAAGCTATTGTTTCCTGGTAGGATTATCATAGTAATAAGGATACAATATTTATTATTTCTTCTAGTTTTTGCGTGAAATAAGCAACGTAAATGGCATAAATTTCTCACGCCTTGAGTTTTATTTATAAATAATTTGAAACAAATATATTATGAAGATCAGTATAATGTATTTACAATTCTAGAAAAAATATTAATAAAATGCAATTATTGGGAAGTTGAGTTTGAATGGATAAGTTTACACTTATAAATTTACGTGACTCCTAAGCCCAATATCGTTTAAATAAAATTCACAACACATTAAAACTGAACGCACTACATGACAGATATATATACAAGATACGGACACCAAACATTATTGTCAATCAAATGATATACGCTGCGATATATTATATCTTCGTAAAGCCTTAACTTCTAGTATTACAAGTATGAGTAAACAATACATTTTCATAAGATAACTACAGGTACTAATTAGGAAATAGAATATTTTGGGCGAACATTCAGCTTCGGGTGACTATTCCGAAAATAAATACACTCAAACTTTGGAATACGTTTTTACACATTATGCGTGCGTAACGTGGTTTAGCAGCCCACAAACGCTATTTAAAACTGCGGGGGGGGGCAGTGCGGTATCGAACGTAGAGGGGAGTTTGCTGTTCTTCACAGTACTATTAGTTACTATGTGATATTAAATTGGATGTCACCAACAATATTAGAATGTTCCCCGAATTCTTGTTAGTACACATAGCGAGAGATAATACCATAACGTAAATAATATCAGTAGAAGTGTTATTAAATATCTCTTGCAAGAAATGCATTAAAAATCAAACGATACTAAATAAAATGTTTATAAATAATGCAGTGACTTAATATATAACGACAATTCTAATGTCAATTAAATTTTTTGTAATCAAAAAGGGGAAATCTAGTACTTTAATTTTTTTTAAACATAATTACCCTCCGGTTTCCGAATTTTACCTTGAGGTCAATTTTGGATTTCAATTACATCAAATTTGGGTTTTGAAATTTACGGAACTGAGACTAAGCCGGATTCATATTTTTGAATTTTAAGTACCAGCATCCTTCAGACTTTCACTGAATTTAAAAGAGAAATAGTAAATACGCCTTACATTTTTGGCATTTTTCTGTTTAACGCGTAGTTTAGTTGTGTCCAAAATTCTTTTCAACCTTGTCCTGAAGAACTATCAATTACTTCGGAATTTAGGGTGCATATTTTAAAACAAAACAATAATTCCATCATTCAGTCTTCATTAAGTTCGATCCATGACGAATAGCATAATATTTTTTAAATTATTAAACATATTATGTCATTATTATACAAGTCGTACGCACATTAAAAAACATACCAATTTGTTTGCAACAGTTTTTCTATGGCAGTAAATAAGTTTCGAAAATTAACATAAATTAGATAATGGTATTTAGTAACAGTTACAGTTCAATAAAAAAAATCTAACAGCAAATAAAATTATGTATACATTCATAAGAAATTACAATTTAACAACCAAAATATTAAATAAATAATGAATATGAATATTAATTAATCAATCATTTCTTTAGGTCCCTTCGATTTCTTCCATCTCTAGCTTATTACCTAAAGCAGCTCATTACAGCTCTCATTTCTTGATACTCGCTCCAAAATAATCATGTATTCTATTTAATTCAATATCAAATTATTTTAAGCAACATTTGTAAAAGAAAAATACGGTGATTTTTTGTTACCCATGGTCGAATTTTCCTCTTATCGTCCTGCTCCACCCACATAATACCGCTTAACCAACATTTTAATGTGTTGATAGTATGTATTACTTTATTCCACCTGCATTATTTTTGTTTGTATGTACACAATATTATCAATCAACTCGTATTAAAATATTGGCTACATATATTATTGAATAATCTTTCAGTTAACTTGTTAAGATGTAGGTGTAGCATCACCAGAAAAGACTTAAAATTGAAATGGAAAAGAATTTTAGTTTCAAGGCAACGGAATAATTAGATATATTTTATCATTGTTTAATTGCTCGTTTTGTTTGATATGTAATTATATTTACGATAAGAAAACAATATAGTTTTGAATTATGTGCAAAATACTGAAACTTTTAATAAATAATTCTATTACATTACTTGACCTAACCTGGAAGGCACTAGCTATGCTTGCAGAGTGAAAATTAAGCAAACTTAGAACGAATTAAATTTGATAAAGTCTTTACAGCTGAAAATTCTACTTGATAAACGAAAATTAAAACTATTTAAATATCGAATCAAATATATTAGAATGTAATATCCCAAACGGGTGTCATTACCCTTCTTTGAATAAGAGATTCATACAGATATTGATCACTGGAATGATAGTGAAAACTCAATGCGATGCGTCCTATACCTATAAATTGGATTACGTTGTATACTGGCGTCTTAGGTAACCAATATATCTTGTTAATACTATCCAATCTTTAAACAATATATAATGTGCTCGATTATATTACATTATGACTAGTGTTATGGTATGTGCACTGTTACAATCTACGCCACAAGTTTCGTATAGAATTCCTTCGCATAACTTGCTCTACAAACTGTACACTCGTGGCAAACATGTCATACAACATACGTTTTCTCAAATCCTCTCACACCGAAATAATACGAAACACAATACAATCATAATTTCGTTTTCATAATAATGTAGTAACCGAAGCGTGTGAGCGCTAATGTCAACCCATCGAGAGGTTTTTCACAATGGTAACGTCATGGCTCCGCCGGTTGATTTCCTTTGCCTCTTTGGTGAGGTTGGACTCGACGAGCATGGAGTGTCGTTTCGTTGCGTTGAGGTCTTTCTTCCTCCGGACGACGTCAGGGCTGTACGGTTCTGATACGCGGCGGTCCAAGTTGGCGTGGCTGTGGCTCTGGCCGCCGGTAAACGACCCCTGCCTATGTAGTGGCATTGCAGGCTGGTCTGGGTTTATATTTGGGAGGTATGTCTGGAACGACGGTCTATTCTGCGCCGCCTCCATGATGGAACCTATTTGTAAAAACATGACTAGTTAGAATTGTTTTTTGTTTCGTAAATAGAAAAAAAACACTCGTACTTCAGAGCTTACAGATGAGTCCGACTTTTGATGAAAAACGATAAATGAAACATGCCAGTTTTATGTTTATTTCTAATTAATATTTCGAGCCAATTTAAAGAGCCCTAGCAGACTAGAATACCCTTAATAGGATATATATAAATACCTAAAATACCTAATTCCTAACATATTTTATAAGGTCAAATAAACATTTATAATGGGAAATTATTAATACAACGACTTAATAGTTTTATTACTACAAAACTAAACAAGACACAAGAAATGTATAAAGGGGGTATTTTGGTAGAAAATGAGAAAACTAAGGCCGTAAATAAAAAAGTTGCTACAGTAAGTTTATAAAAAGTTCTATAACTTATTCTATTGTCTAGTTAGATTAATATCACAAATAAAACACATTTTTACGGTTCCCACACCTTAATTTCTGTTAAAATATAAGTGAAGAAATATCCAATTACTCATGCACCTGTTATGAACATAAATGGAATTAAAAAGCAGAACACGACCATCTCTCAAGTTTGTTTCTCTCTTTTTTCTATAAAAAATATAACTGTATAAATACCAATCCATTGACTTGTAAAGGTGTCTCTAAAGATCTACTTAAGGCTGATCGTTTCGCTCAGCCCGCCAAATTCAAATTTCAATTGGTTTTTCGCAATTGGTAGGTCTATAACACATTCTAGATTCCTAGCTGTAGTAATTGCGCCATTAGCTATACAATATTCACAACTGAGCATTAAAAACTTTGCTTAATAAACGTTAAAGAAGCTAAAATTAGGTACAATCGTCAATTTTGGCCAAAAATGACGATTGTACCAAATTTTAGCTACAATATCGATTTGCAAGCAAAGTTTTTAATGCTCAGTTGTGCTTATTGTATAGCTAATGCCGCAATTACTACAGCTAGGAATCTAGAATGTGCTATAGACCTACAAATTGCGAAAAACCAATTGTAATTTGAATTTGGCGGGCTGAGCGAAACGATCAGCCCTAAAGAAATAAATTATTTCTCCATTTCATTTTGATCCTTAGCTTGCTTCTATGCTCGGAGAATATCAAAATTTTGAAGACATATTAGTATTTCATATTATTTATTCCATTTGTAAGTCAGTGATCGGTTTCTGCGCCACGTGACGCCGGTGATCCTTTCGAACCAATTTTTCGACCTACATGATCACAAGTCTGACTTCCCAACCATTAGGCTACCGCCACCACCGCTTCAAAATTACTGGGTTTAATAAGTATATGAGACTTAACAACTGAGATTTCAAGATGATGACGCGCTAGTGATGCTACTGGTGTTGCTAGCATTTAAGAGAGCCCGTATAACTATTTGTTAGCTCGGTAAAAAGCGAGCTCGGTCTGCGCTAAATCGCTAATACAGAACGGGAAAATACTAAGTTTTCAAAAACCAGATTGCAACTTCATGGTGACTTAAAAGTATGAATTTTTGGAGCATGATGAAATACTTAGATTTTCAAATACAAGACACTCATTACAAGCAGGTACACATAAGCACACATATATATTGTATAGATATAGCTATCACCTCCTCACTGGTAGGTTGGTATGCCTGGTTAATGTCCTACAATGGAGCAAACAAATAAAATTTTAACATAATAGACACATCTTCTATCATACTTGACTTATACAAGTCCTGTGAGAATTGAAGCAGAAAAACATTACCAACATGTAAATGCGATCATTTTTAGGTTGTGAATAAGAGATGGCGTTATATAATGTGTAGAGTGGTATCTCTCTCTCTCTCATCGCAATAAAAGGTTTTGCCCACTGTAAGCAATAAAGGCGTTCGTAAAGGTACGATTTTGTTATTGCATCGAAATAAACATAGTGTCGTCAAGTTCCTTATGATAAACACTCATTTTAATGTATTTAATTGGACGTCGTGGGAGGTGTGCGTGTCGTGTTCAGTCTTGAGTGTTGCCAGTGTTGTGAGTGAGTGCCATAGTAAATTTTTGTGCTCAGCATCAGACATGTCAAAAATCTCCGATAATGTTATCGGCACCTTTCTAGCCTAGGAATTCCTAGAAAAAAGCCGAATGTCAGATCAGCACTGGGCCCGTCTAAAACAACTAAATGGCATCCCGCTACATGGTGATGACGAGGGTGTCCACGTCGTCGGTGGAGGGATGATTTGGCGTGTACCTATTAGTGTATTTGTGTGCAAATCTAAGAGTTGTGATCCTTACCGAGCGTGCGCACTAACCACGGCGCCACGGACTGCTTCTGGTTGACGGCAGACTGCACTTCGTTGAGAGCCACTGTCAGTTGATGGCTCAACTCCTGAAAACCAATATTATATTGTAATTTACATGCTGTACTTGAATTAAAAGAGTCTGATTGTAAGATTGGCTAATGGCTAATGGGGCAGTTCTTAGTATAGATAATCAGACCAGTGACAACAGTGTCTCTTTTACTATGTACTTCCTTAATAGAGAAGCCTAGGCAGTTCTAGGCTCGCCCTAGACTGAGCAGAAGTCATATCCAGTCTATCCAACAGCCTTTAAAAGTTATTAGTTACCTGGTTACTACACTGCGCCTGCACATGCGCAAGCTTCACCTGCGCCAGTTCAAGTTCGAGGTCGCGTACGCGTTGTCGTAATCGAGCTTCGGTTTCACTCGAGCCTTCTTTTTCATCGCCTTTTTGTTCTGTTTCTGTGAATATTTTGATTCCTATTGTACTTTAATTAAGGTTGAAAATAGCAAATGCTATTATTTGATCGCATATCGTAGGAAGAATCATAAAAAAAATGAAATTTATTGAATTACCTTCTTTATTATCCTTCTGCGCAAGTTTGACGCTGCAATTTACGCAGTCCTTTACATAGTCCTAGAAAGAAAAAGGAACATTCTAAAACATTTCAAGCAACAACCATAGCAGAGACATAATTATGAAGTACTTTTGTTAGAATATCTGTGCATATAATAAAATTGTTACAGAGCGATGTCTGTACATTGCAGATAATGAAGAAAAATTAATATGGGGGTACTTTATTAGAACAAAAGAATCCAAAAAAGCAATTTTTAGAATTTTCGTCTGTCTGTCTGCATGTTTGTACGCGCATTTTGAATAAATCAGTGAACTAATAGAACGAACTTAAAATATATAGCATAGTTTTTTTTAAGAGATAAACTACCTGCATGTTATGTAACTGTTTGTCAAGTCTTGCGCAGATCTCGCGGTAATCCCGTGCCACCGCCGCGTAGTGAGAGGCCTCTTTGTGACTCTCTTCCGACGACGAACGAGTCTATCAAAAATTTACAAATTGATGTCATAAAATATAGCAGACAACTACTTTTACTTAAGGACGCTATCACAATTTTCTACAAATATCAGTGCTTTTCAGGTACCATTTTAACGAATTAGGAGCACAACTGCGAGGATATCTTGGTTTCAAATTAAAGATAATATATTAATCTCCACAATGATTCCATAAAAAATGTATAACCCTATACAAAATTTTCACACAAATACGATTTCACCATCACACTAATCGCAAAAAAAACGAAAAATGGGGTCTGAATAGGTACCAGTATAGCTAAATCCACTGCAAATATAAACATAAAAATAATATAAAAACGTTGCTTATATAGTCCTCTATACGAATAGCTAAAAATTTTGTAGCCAAATGAATAAGTTTTTAATTTATGAGAAAAAAATGAAACGCTCCCAAATTTCTCCATACAATTTCTACTCGCCGTTCGTCATACCGCGCTCAAACGCGCTCGTGGAAGGACGGGTGTATCGCATGCTGTCAAAAAAAATAATACGTAAAAAGAGAGTGCCGTGTTGTATACTCTGGTTGGACGAAGTTGATACTTTTTCGGTCCGAAATAGAAGTAAGTACAATTAATGAAATTTGTTTTAGAAATAAATAGGTACATAGTTGTATTTATAATGGATGTAGATTACGGATAAAGATTTATATGAATAATGATATTATCATCTACAGGAAAAAAAATAGCGTAATAAAATATTTTTGAGATATTCGATACCGTATATACTAATAGTCGATTTTGGGATTTTTGGGGGTGGTGATTACGAGTAGGTACGCACGGCTACACATTAAGCTACATACAAAACCAGTTTACGCTGGCCTCTTATTGCATAGAAAGTCTATAAAGTGCGAGATCAGCTTAGACTGGTTTTGTATAGGAAGACCTGTAGCCGTGTGTACGTCATTCATGTTTTAATTCAAAATGGCGGGGTTATTTTTTTTAATCTATATATTGTTATTGATTGTGGAGGTGATGTTTATGATTCAAGATGACAGATGTAATGTTTTTGTGATAAATCGATTTTTTTCACTCGATATTGAACTTAATCACCAAATTTACAGCTTTGTATAACCTGATGTGCGTGATGTGTGGCGTTTGTAAATGAAACAGGCGCATGGCTGTAACTTTTGATACCAAGTATGCTTTTTTTGTTGGGCATTGCTAAAATATTGATATTTGTTATTATAGATACCAGGACTTCGGAAATTTGGACAAAGAGCAAAAAAAACTGCACACGTAGCAATTAAAAAAAGGAATGAGACTTTGTAAGTAATCAGAAATAACAAATCTACTCTGGAGTTTTGTTATGCCATACCTTATATTAGAAAATATAGTAGGATTTTTTATTTAACAGGGAGTGCAGCTTAGATGTCTCCGTAGGTGATGATGACCAAAATTATATTTCACTTGAAAGTGTTTAGAAGCGGCGGTAGCCTAATGGCTAGGGCATCGGACTGTGGTTGCCGGTTCGAACCCCACCCATTGCACTACCGTCGTGAACCCAATCGTAACACAAGCATTTAGCTTAGCACGAGGGGTTAACAAGAATACTAGTAATGTGTGACCCACATTGCCAGTAAGCTTTTGAAAAGAAAAAAAAAAGTTATATCAACGATTGTACCTACGTATTTTTTTTAATTTGATTTTCCTTAGGTACCTACTAATGTTGCCTTTTTATTTTCAGGAGCAGGAATTCGCGATAAAGGAATATAAGCCAAAAGGCAGAAGAATAATCGAGATTGATTATCTTTTTGAGCAGCTCATCCGTATAGGTAGCTACACTTCTCAGAGATCGTCAGATTGAAAATGTCGGCGCCACCTAGTTTAAAAAAAAGTAAAAAATCGACTCGTAAAAGAGTCTTTAAAAGATCTATTTACAGAAATAAATATCATTCCATTTTGGTACACTGCTGTATAATTTTTGCAACTTGTATCCTGCCTATATACAATATATTATACTGTTTACTACCTACTTTGTTTTAATTTTTATCAAAAATCTGATCTTGTGCCCAGTCTCAGTAAATAAAATACATCCATAAGAGAATGATTATTTTTAAATATCAAAACGAAAATCTACTATAAACTCCCAGGCTAATATTTGAATATATATTGATCCAACAATTGTCAGCACATAAGTACTTACATCTTTTCAAAATGGGGATCGTGGGTTTTCCTTGTAGGTAATAGCAAAATGGTCGTTAGATTCTTAAGAATATAGTAATTAGTCCATTTATTTTGGGTACCTACATTATGTACGTAATGAGTATTGATAAACTCCAAAAAATACTGAAAACGTGATTATCACACAGATGGTACTTGTTAATAAGTACCATCTGCGTGATAATCATGTTTTCCATGGTTACCAAATTCGATTGCAAACTTATTACTAATTTGACTCAATACCAGTAAAATAAAAAAATAATACCTTCATGTATCAAGATTAGTTAAGTTACGTATAAAATCGAGCGGACAGCGGTTTCAATGTGTGCGTGCGCGTAATGTTGTTGTGTTGCAAATCAGATACCTAAATTTGAGCAAGTTCAAAATGTGATAGCGTCCTTAAAATGATAAACAAGCATACGGGCCGCCCGATGGTAAAGTGGTACACTCCGGTCAAGCCGGCCCATTCTACCGAAGCGCAGCCCTCCCACGGTAAAAATATAGTGTTAGCACATTATTGCTTAGCGGCAAAATATTACCAATGTGGTAATATTCTCCATATATATATTCTTCACTGGTACATACCACCCCAGACGAAATCAGCAGCAAAATTCTACTACCTGAAAAACTTTTCCAACAAGTCTCATATTTAATTAGCTATACATAATTTGTTTATAAAAATGTTTATTACCTCTGTTAACTGTGCTTCAAGCAATTCCTTCTCTTGTTGTAACTGTGTATTGATAACCTTGAGCCTTTCCAGTTCTACGTTTATCTTCTCTTTTTCAGCAGTTTCTAAGAAATATATAGTAAACTATATAAGAAGTCAAATTTTGTAATACAGAATGGTACAATAGCGATCTCCTACAAACAACCTTTAGGAGGACTCAAAAGAATGGAAGGGAAATAGTCCTTGTAGTCTGGCTACAAAAACAAATATTCTCAGTCAAAATCTGAATTTCTGAACATTTTGGTTTTTTGAGCCTTTGAGTGTCTTGCCGTAAACTTTGGCTCTCAAGGCTGATTGGAATCTTTAAAATATTATACTTAGGCTATAGCTGTATGACATCACCCTATACCTACTAATAGCACACCATACGTGGCAAAACAGATTCCAATAAGGTGCGAAAGAGATAGCTTGAGATTAACAGCCATTTATTTATAATTTTTCACGGGTTATTATACTAGTATATACCTTTAATGAATTTCTCGTACTCCTGTTGGTACTTTGGCAGTCGCTTCACTTTGATGCTGCACGCTAATTTCACAATTTGACGTGACGATTCTTCAGCGCGGCATTTCTTTGGGAGTGTTACTCTGCAAGACGTAAAAGTATAAAGGTAAGGGAGAGATAGAAGAGTTGGGCAAACATGTATTGATGTTCACACAGCGAAACATAAAGCTACATGATTCCTTTACAAGCTAACATCGTATAGTGTAGATTTTCTGTACAATGACATGTCAGCTTATACTGTAAATGTACAGCTAGTCACAAATATGTGTATAAATATGTATGAAAATCAACGGCGATACTTTATTAAATGGATTAGTCGCGCTTAGGTACTACGGTAAATTAGTATTTGTATCTTATTTATCTTTGATGATCCGTAAACACAATGTGATTTGTAGCAGTTGCTCGAGGAAAGTAGCAGGTGTGACATCTAATCAGATACCATTTGTGATTTTCCCATACCTATTTCGAAAGTACATACGCTTTCTGTGTGTCTCAGCCTTAAGTGAGAATCTGACCCCAGCACATTAATCTAAATGAAAACTACAATCAAAATACTTGGTAACAACATACCTAAAATATTTGAGTACGCCTTCGAAGTCGTGTTGCAACAAATCCTTGCGGGAACGCGAAAGCAACGCCAGCGCAACTTGGAACAATGTATCGATACCTTGCAGCAGGAATACGTCTAAGATGTGATACACCTGCAAACATGTCCTGTATAAAGATCACTTTCGACCTTATACTCTTAATAACAAGTGCCAACAGTTAAAATTGCAGATTTTTCTTATTGGGTCAAATCACAGACAATTTGACCATAAACTATTTTGTCACAAGCTGTTGCCCGCGGTTTCATTCGCATCTCAAAGGACTTTTTGAGGAGTAGCCTATGTCCTCTCCAAGGTCCAATCTACTTCTATATCAAATTTCATCAAAATTAGTTCTGTCGTTTAGACGTGAAAACGAAACAAGAACAGACAAAGTTAGTTTCGCATTTATAATATTAGTATATGACAATTTGTGTATGTAAACTATGATTTACCAGAGGCAAGGGAAAGCGGGCGGTGAACACGGTGAGGAACCACTGGGAGGCAAACATGTGAGGCTCCACACCCAACTCTTGGAAGTGAGCACGAAGATCTGTCAGTTGCTCCTACGATTAACATAAACCATAGCAAGATTAAAGAATCGGTCTAGAAAAAAAGCAATTATGTATGATAGTAATAAAAAATGTAATGACATACATCATGGAGGCTGGTTCGAAGTAATTTTCTCGTTATATTGATTTTAGCCCAGATGGCTCCTTTTCTTTTTTTTTAATGTAATACCAATCCATCAAGTTTTCATCGTAGTCAGATCAATGGAATGGATAGAGCGCTACCAAGAAACACACATTTTATATATGTATTAGAAGATATTTTTTTGTAATTTACCTCCATTAGTCTGTCGAGTTGGTGTAGTCTCATGTAGAGAGCTTCAAAACCGTCTTTATACAATTCGCGCAGTCCATAGCCATACATCAGCCTCACGAGTAGACAAAAGGCTTGTTCTTCTGGCATCTGGAAATAACACATTCAAAATATGTTAGGCCTCAACAAACGTACACTGCTCAGCTTTAAATCCAGATGATTTATTCATAATGTTATACAATCGAAAACCATAAAGTTCACTTTTGACATCAGTGTCACGTCATAGTGATGACGTGATAACACTGATCAAGTCAAAAGTGAACTTTGTACAGATAATTCGCCAACCTAGATTCTAGATCCTAGATTGGCGGATTATTTGTATCATATCAACAAACATTTTCGAAATACAGTCATATTGGGTGGTGTGAAATATTTCATTTTAAGCTCTAAGTTTTTATTTACCGTGATTAGTAATGCCATGTTCCCCGTTAATCAAGGAATGTTTCTTTCTTTCGCTTAATAATACAGTTGTTACCGGCCAATATAATCGAATATATCAGCGTAATCAACCTAAAAAACGATTCCTATCGTCTTGTAAGTGTCTCTTTATGCTTCTATAGAGAAATAAATATAAAATGTAGTTACACTTACATGTAAGAGCAGCGTAGCAGCGAGGAAGCTGAGTCCCTGGCAGTAGCCGACCTCGTGGTCGTAGACGGCGTAGGCGCGCGCCATCCGCAGCAGCGAGTCCTGGCCGAGCCCGCCCGCCTCGCGGAAGAAGTCGTGCGCCGGGAACGTGCGCGCTATGTCACGCTGGATCACCGACTCGAACGGACAATCCTACACATAGTAAACTAAAGTTAAGTAAAAATTAATTGACTCCTTCGTTACATGTTTACGATATCTTAAATGAGGTTTACATAAAATATATCGACTGTGTTTATGATAAAAAGTATTAAATAATGTGAGTATGTGTGTGTGTGTCGTGACGCCGTGGGTGCGTTGTTGGTATAGGGATAAGTTGTATTAATTAATTAATGTAATATTTCCTCAGTCTCATCGTATGAGAGTGACGAAAGCCATTCCTTCACAAAATTTTTGAATTTGAAGGAGTTCTTTTAGGTTCCAATACTTTATAATTTTGTTGTATGTGTGTGGATGTAAGTATTCCGGGTAGCGCCTTGCAAGGAGAGAGTTTCTTACCGGGAGGGGAATGTTGAAGGTTCGTTTTGTGATTAGATTTTGTGATAGTCAAAGGCATTTCATTGTATCTGAGTAGCCGCTACTCACATAAATACAGAAATGGTACAGAATTTGTATGAAATTAACTGTCAAGTAATGTATCGGGAACTTACTCGGATTGGATGAATTAGGTCCTAAGTCTAGTACAAATCTAAGTCTTACTACTATTCGTAACTCCATAATTTTGTCCTAAATGTAATAAAAAGTTCGTGTCGAGAATCGAAATAGCATGAATTTCAGAAATTAAGTGAGAGAAAAAACGGTCTCCTTCAACTTGTATTTTTTTGTATTCGTTTAAAATTTTATGTTGCCCCACACTTGGATTACTCCTACGTTTGTTTACAAAGACAAATTCTCACATACACAAACGCCCAGACCCGGAAAAACTACTTGAGATCTTAACAAAATTAATTATTATTATTATTGAGAGTATTACCCATGAGGTAAAACATAGTTGCAACAGTTTAAAGTCGAAATAACTTAAAAAAAGGTAATTAATGACGATATGTTTATAAGAGGTTGCACCTTTTGGGTCCTTAAAACGAACGGAATGGTAATATTGGTATCTACAGTACTACAAGTTGATTACCTTGCTAATCAGTGTCCTGTAAGTTTCCATAAGCTTGTCGTTCTGGTCGACGCCAGCGAGGCGCAGCCACACCTCGCCGCGCAGTGCCTCGGGCACGCCCACGCGCACGAGGTGGTTCAGCGCACGAGGACGAGGCCCTGTCCAACTGCGAACGTTACATTTAAAGTTAACACAGTTCTTCAGTACACTTTAACTAAAATGAGTATTTGTCAATATCCCCTGCTTCATTGGTATAGCGGTCCTTTAGAGCGCCTGCTATAGTTCGCGCAACGTAACTTGAGCCAAAACTAACGGAGAGGAGGAAAGTTTGGGCAGTGAATTTGCGTGCAAAATATACTAAAAATCGACTACTGTGCATCCACCATTTTGGTTCAAATTGTTTTGCTGCAACTGTACGCTAGAGGACCTCGGTTTGATTCACAGGTCCAGCATTTGGTTTTTATATGAAATTGTCAGTAGCACCTTGGATTTTGGGATCTGTGGATAGTTAGTAGCAATAAGGCTTAGCCTATGGATGTACAGTAGTACACCTCTGCCTATCAGTTCAGATGATAAAGGCGTGAAGGTATGTTTATATAAATAGCTCGCTGACAACCATTAATGGTGGAGACGAGCGAAGCTTATTTCGGACTCTGGCTCCTACTTAGGAAGAGATCTCCCGGGCCCGTCATAATTTTATCAGAGAGCAATAAATGCCGACAATGCTCATGAATCGAACAATTAGAAGATCGGAGATAGAAAGGGAGACGGCGATGCTACTTGCTGTCCCTTGCCCTATAACACATGCCATGGTATTCGATCCCACACGCGACGTGGTATAATATAACCTACCTCCTAAGTACTTGAGCCCAATTAACAAGTACATCTTCGCCACAATCTTTAGACACTTCTCCAGTACCACTAAGTAAGGGCTCATCACCATCTGCAAACAATAATGAGTTTATCGACACTGTATCGTTTACCGGTACTGTGTATAAAAAAAGGGTAAAGAAAAAGACATATAAGAAAGTTTTTCTTGCCATAAACCATTAAATCATTAATATTTCACCTCTTCATGACTATTATTACGTTCGCATGGCTACGCATAAAACTATTCAAATCCAGTTTAAGCTGATCTCTCATTAAACGAAAGGCCACACAATTCAAGATCAGCTTATAATAGTAATGTATAAGTTAACGTGTAGGCATATCACTACTTGTTACATACATACATACATAAAGTCACGCCTCTTTCCGCCATTTTTCAGAACGTCCTCAATCTGATTTCTAAACGTTCGCCTAGGCCTTCCCCTTCCTACACTCCCATTCACTTGACTCTTATATATTTGCTTAGTCAGTCTCCTTTCAAACATTACCTCAACATGACCAAACCATCGTAACATACCTTTCTCTATTTTTTTCTACTTGTTAATCATAATAAGAAAGAATTATTTTGTGCCTTACTTACCAGAGTCCGGCTCTGAAGGTGAGGGCGGCGCAGGCGCACTTGACAGCGGCGATGGTAACAGACTGGAGAGCGACAATGGTAGATTGAGCCGTGATCGATCCAACTCGTCAGACGTCTCGATACTAGCGACTTCATATTGGAGTTGACCGGAAGCATCCACCGTCTAAAATAAAATATTCTAATTAATAAAATAACTGAAGCAATTCACTAGAAAATTTAAGCAATATTTTTTGAGTATTTTTTTAATCAAATAAGAAAAACGGTGATGTCTGTCTACTGTTCTTACCTCCGCAGAAAAGGCGAGAGAGAGAGAGAGAAGCCACACCTTTCTGGATATACTGTAATTTCTCTCAGCCTTAAGGGCTCCCTAGACCATCAAGCATGATTGAAAAGCATAGCAAAAATATAAACTTTATCAAGTGTTATCGCTAGTAGTTTGCTTGTCAAGCACGTAAAGCAGCGTTCTAGTAGACCACCGTCTAGAGACAGTCAAAAATTCTAGTGTCCAATTGTTTCCGTTGCTATTGCTACTGCTTTTTCGATATCTAAACGCCCTCTGGCTCGTTCTAAACTGAACCATCGAGTGTTTCGTGCTTTATAAATTTAAACTTAGATTTTAGAGATCTTACCTCTTTCAGATTGATGTAAAACTGTTGCACGAGAGGCCTCTTTGAATAATACCAGAACCTTTCTGTAGGCGGGTATATTTTGACTGGAGTTTCTATGACCAACCTGTTAACAAAATATAAATAAATCAATGTTGAATCTAGTCAAAAATAATGGATGGAATAGCTGGGACCAAGTAGAAGCTAAAACACCACTTTAAAAAAATACTATTGGAACGCATCGAAATCGATCTTTTTCGGAAATAATCGCTTTTCCCAGTCGGTATTGCACGAATAATACACTATATTAATTACATAAATAGTTACACCGATATACTGATAGGTGGCGCTACTGTACTTTTAAAACACGCTATGATTGGTCGATGTTGATGATACCGTATTATCAACATTGACCAATCACAACGTATCATAGATAAGTACGAAGTTACAATTGATAGACGGCATCTTTTTTTCATTCCATATTCAACTCTTTCGTCATCATCATAGCTTTAAATATGAGAGGAGACCCGTGCCCAGCAATGGGACATTATAATGGGTTGTCTAATCGGTAATTAGTCCGTGTAAATTTAATTATTTCTAATAAGACCATATCCTTACCTCAAGGGATCCGGTATGCCCCTAATAACGAGGTCTAGAGCGAGAGACATGTATGCTGGGGCTCCATCGCCGCTGGCTACGTTGAAGGCAGCTAGAGCTGACTCGCCCGCGTTCCACAGCGCACACACTGAGCAACCAGACCCGCCTGATGAACCGCTTACCTAGCGAACATTTTATATGTAGTCCTAGATACTGTTAGAACGATAAAAAATAAGAATACAAAATGGTTACGATACTTATAATGTATAGTATAGACACTACACTGTAGATAATACAATAGATAACTTATTAAAAATATAATAGAAAACTTATTCAATATTGCCTAACAGACATGCAGAGCGGACCACAAATTAATTGGGACTGACATCAAGACGATGAAAGTTGTCTAAGAGATAGTCAATGTGAGAAACAGTGTCACCTAATGTAGTTTATGTAGTTTTTTTTAAGCTTTCTAGCAATGTGGGTCGCACACTCGTGCTAAGCTAAATGTTTGTGTTACGAGTGGGTTCACGTTGGTAGCGCAATGGGTGGGTATCGAACCGGCAAACACATGATCGCAAGTCCAACGCCCTAGCCATTAGGCTACCGACGCCTTTTGTGACCACGTGTAGCAATGGATGTGGTCACCAAAATAAGAAGTGCTTCTTAGCCTACTAAAGTGGCCATAATATAATAAATATAGGTAATATAGTCCATCCAATAAAAAGAACACTTACCATTTCAAGTAACCTCATGTCAGAATGCTTCACGCTTCTGCCGGGAGCGAGAAGTATACCGAAGCAGCGTTCAATGTATAATCCGCCGGTGTAAGTCGACTGAAAATTTAAAGAAATATATTTATTTATTTTTATTTATTTATTTTATAAGTTCAATTTTTTTTTTGTTTTTCTGTCTGTATTACTCTATGCAGTGTCCTTGAGCGTGTCATTAAGTCATTTTCCTGCATTCTTTAAAATTAGTGTATATAAGTACACCTCTGCCTAACCCTTCGGGAACACAGGCGTGATAGTAAGCTAGTTCTGTACTACGGTTGTTAAAAAAAAGTTAATACCATCTCACCTGTGGGTCATCAGACTCCGGCTGTATGTTGTTTGTGACCTGTTTGACATTGATGGTCACTTGTTTGTCTATGCCACCACGCAGCTTGAACCCAAGCCGCTCTTTCGGCACGTGGCTGAATGTTCCCTATTAAAAAAGGGTTTTTTATATTATTATTATCTGTACCAACTCATATTTCCATGCAAAAAAAGTAATAATTGGTTGTTTTTAATTTAGAACGCCCGAGCGACACCTTTATAGACATCCATAGGCTATGGTTACTGCTTACCATCAGGCGGGCAAAAGCTTGTTTGAAACCTCAGTGATATAAAAAAAACACAAAATCATGAACCAATACTTTATCATCAAACAAATAATTGTATGTAACTAAAGCAAAAATATTGAACACATTTTTAATGAAAATTATTTTTGTCCATCCCTGTATATCCCACCCTGTACTACAGGATGTTTAGGAAACGGCAGGGTATTTCGGACTTAAACTGAATGAAAACTACACTGACCTTCCCTTGTCCCATTGGTGATGGGATTCGTGACATTCCCCACCCAGACAAGGAATGATGTCGAAAAGAAAACTGCTACCTCATTCAAGTACCTTAGCATCAGTCTCCTTGATATCCACAGTGCATTCCAGTACATGCATCAACTGCATGGGAGGTACTGCGGGCCCCGTGCCCTCCGTCAGTGTGAGGGAGCCAGTCATGGACGGCGCCGCGCTCAGATCGCCCACCAATGATGACGCCATTGACCGGGGGATGCGCTCGAATGCCTTTGCAAAGCAGCCTAAAAAAGGAGGTACAAAACTTTAAGGTTTCCTACTCGTTTTAGCTGTATGTAACCTATTGCAATCCTATTTATTTGACGCATGGATGACGTATTGAGCAGTAACAGGATACTCCTAGCACGGGGGTCGTTGAACAAATGCCTGCATCGTACCAAATTTAAGTGAAATGTAAATGCTGTATTGACCATAAAAATCCTATTGCTCTGCACTGTTATATGTTTAAGACCCATGTAAGTGGTCCCAGGTACCGAACCTAATGCCATTAACCGGGAAAAACTCCAAAATACGAGCTGCTTATATATTATTACCAGGGGTCGGAATAGATAAAGTTTAACCAGGGGTCGGAAGAGTCTACTGATTGTAACATTTTAAAAATCATGTTAAATAAATAAATTCATTTTTCTCGACCTAGGTGTGTCACGCTCATGGGACTCACATTTTAAATATAGCTTTTATGAATGGATAACGATAAAAATAATATTATATAAATATACAGTCAATAACCATTATTTCATTAATATCAAATATAATAATAATATATAATAAATAAACTTTATTGAAACTAAACACCTTACAAAATGTTATTAAATCTAGATCAAGGTACAAAATTTGAAAGGCGTACAAATATTGTAAACCCTGCCTCCTAAACTAGGATTACCTGTGACTTAGGAAGCAGTGTTCTGCTGAGCCATTGATACTAATATCCTTATAACTTGACAGTTTTTTATAAATAGATGTATTATACAACAAAAAATGCAGTTTTAATTGAAAAGTTTTTCTAAGACATAGTTGAACAATTGTCTCAATCACCGGACTGTAGCAAGTCATTCCAATTGACCTCGAACGCGTAAACAACAACAATGTTATCTCGTAGGTTACTCAATCGCTTGGTTTTGTATGTTTACGTAACGAAAACTAAGGAGACATAACACGCGACCTTAGGGTAAATGAACTGTAATCTGACTTAGTTCAAAGATCGAAATTGCAATATGAAAATCAAGATTTACGTAATATTCAATTTACACTGCCTCATTACTCTAGTGGCCCTTAGCGTGACTGCTACGCTAGAGGTTCTGAGTTTAGGTCGGGCAGTGTTCAATGAAACTCTCAGCAGCATTGCGGAGTTTGGATCTGCGGCTGGTTAGTGGCAATACGTTCGCGCCCTATTACATAGGATCTAAACATACTGGCGAATTATAGATGTAGGTACATAAGTACACGTCTGCCTAACCCTTCGGAGAAAACAGACATTGTTGTGCTATGTTAAAATTAACGTAATGTATAATCGGATTAAATTATTGAGAGAACCCATCTCGAACCAAACCTCGAAATATTCTTCGACATCAGTCCATAAATATTAAAGTTATGTGGGAACATAGAAAAAATACATACCTACATACGAATTAAGAACTTATTTTCAAGTCTGTTAAAAAATAATGAGGAGGATTTACTTATTTAACAAAAATATGTTCTTTTGTTGAAGAAGCCCGTCCGCTTAAAACCAAATTCTGAGAAACTGATAAGCCACATCAATTATATAAGTTAAAAAATGTAGGTAATTTTCATAGGTCAAAAAGATAATTTTCATAGTAATTCTCAATAAGTGGGCGAGAACCAGATATTAATATTAGATTTCTATATTCTATGATACATTCAATAGGCTCCGGTTACGTACGAGTATGTTCATTAAGCTACATGATTCTCACATTATCTGAACAAAATTGTAAAAAATATCAACGTTATAATTTTTATTTAAAGGAGTATCTATGGAGTTTCTTGCCGGTTCTTCTCCATAAGACCCACTATTTGGAACCGCGTTACAAAAGTACCTTGAATATTGGTCTCATTTAAATAAAACATTTGATTTTGACTTTATGGTAAAAAGGCTTATAAAATATAATTAAAATTGTACATGATTATAAGGCAAGCTGTAACCAAAACCCTCAAATTAGAATCAGATATTATTAAAAAAAACTCCTATAAAAATCGATTAGGTTACGAAAAATAAACCTTACCTCACTGACATACAACTCATCAAAATAAATACCGCTGGCCGACAAAAAGTTCAAATCAAACAATCTAACTAGAACAATAAAGTTCTCTTACTAAAACAACAGTCACTATAAAAAAACTGAGTTTGATATACAAGCTTTGCACATGCACTTTCCACTAAACCAACCGAGCTAATGAATAACAGAAAAACACGAGCGATCGACTGATCCTGATAACAAACGAATCGAACGGCAACTATATTCTGATTCATTCCTAACGATATATAAACGACATCGACAAACATTTACATTCCAATTAGAAAAGTTTTGTTTTATTTAAATTTAAGTGGAAATCTCACCACACGCATGGATTTTATATATTTTAAATTAATTTATTTTTAATTAACTATTTACATCGTTATAACAGCAAACAATATAAATAAATAATTAAAAATTGTAAAATGTATTTAAGCATTAAAAAATATTTAGATTTTTCGTTGAATTGTTTTTTGTCAAGTGTTTTTATATCACACACTAATTTTACTATTGAATATGCAGCACAATTGCGTTCACAGCCCTATGCTTATGCTGAATATTTTTCTATTTAAGGCCCAGCGCCCACTGTGAAATTTCAGATAGAGCCACAAAAACAAGAATAAGCATTGCCTAGCCATTCCGTCAGTGGACGCCAAGCCTTAGTTTTAGTTTTATTAGGGACTCGCGTGCTCCCTACACAGAGTGACTAATATAAGTAAGCCAACCAATAACAAATGAATGGGGGGCCTTGGCCTCGCGTTCGGCGGCGCGTCAATCAGGTCATTGGGCAGCCTTGAAGCCAGACAGACGTTCATGTCCACCAACTTTGATGACGTCACACGATCGATACTATGTAAATATCAGCGATTTATTTGACAGTTCATAATATAGGTTAGTAATGTTAGTTAGCTTGTTTGTGAATTGTTCCAATAATTATAGCCAGAATGCTTTGTCGTCACATTTGTGTTACGATCATGTTGCATTGATTGAACTGAATGAAGACTGATTTAATTTGCGTACAAAAATGGGACACAGGGGTATTCTGTGTAGTCTTTACATTATTGCATTGTTTATTCACGTAAATATATGTCCCTATAATGCCTGATCTCACGAGTACATAATCCTTCTCACCCGCACGCAAGATACGCGCTTTGTCGTGGAGTTGCGGAAAATAGCCAGCTATACCAATGCCTGATCTCTCTCATACACAAAGTCTGTGTCGATCCGTCGTAAAAAAAAAACATAATACATAACTCTGTTATTAATGGTATTTACCTCAGAATAAGACCACGGTAACACATATACATAAGCCGTTATCTGCATACGACTGTCGATGACTGTACTGACATTTGAGTCAACTGATACCTCGAGGTTAGGTACACAAAATTAGGGCTTTTTTATTACACAGCCCTCACTCTATTTCAAATACAGATAAAAACTTCATCACTGTCTCCATTATCAGTAAAAGATAAAATTCTTTTTTTAAGTTAATGTACTATACCGTCTCATTGAGATACATTGTTTACATTGAGACACAGAAAACGTTATTAGACTTATGACTAGAGAAAAAGGAAATGATAATAATGGAATACTTGAAACTTTATTGAAAGTGCGTATAAGTAAATAATTGCAATTATAAACGACGCTACTTACTCTATTCTATTATGGAGATACGTGTCTGTAAATAATTATGAATGCGTAATCTATGCTCTAAGCTCTTCACGTATAAATATAATCATGAAGAAATTAGAGAAAACTTTGTACCCCTTTTTAAGCATATTGCGTGCATGGAGGACTTTGAGATAGTACAGTTAGTTAAAGTTTATGTCGAGGAGAAGTGCAGAATGCTTATATTGTTTTACAACAAAGCTTAAAAGATACATTAAATTAATTTAAAAAGAACATAACACATACTACAATGCGTTTGGCACACTGACCTTTACTTGCTTACACTAACGTTTTATTTATGGTTAAAATATGAAGGTTGAAAGTATGGAGTATATTATGGTCGAACTTCGAGCACCGGGCGACCACTAGTATAAATAAATCTCTCACATCTCACTATCTGTTATCACTGTCTCAATCACACTTATCACAAAATCTCCGAAACTATTACTGATAAAACACTTTAAAGTATGGCAAATCACGAGTGCAACCGGTTCCTAATTAAGTTTGGATTAATAAAACTATTCATATTCATATTCATTTATTGCGTTCCATAATGTACAAAAATATATATAAAACAGATGGTAGGCTTAAATCTAGGAATCAATCATGGACCCTGTTGGGCACAGCACAGCTTAGTAGGAGAGAGGGAGACGTGTCTATTTTTAATCATCATAGCCTATGGACTTAGGCCTCCACCAATGTGCCATTATCCAGGCACAAATCCAAACTCCGACCTACTACTGCTTGCTAAATGCTTTGACATTTTGCTACCGTCGTGTTCACCCACTTTATGTAACGTAAAAGGAAATTCAAGTATGTAACAGCTTATAACTTGGTAAGTAGGTAAACCAGTTTAGTATTATTGTCATACTTGTAACGGTTAAAATAGTCATAATCATATGAGGAATTTGTGTTCTAAATTGCCTCATTAGTCTAGTGACCGTAACCGCGACTGTAGCGTAGCCCTGGGTTTGATTCCCAGGTCAAATAGCTAAGCCTGTAGTATAAACCATTTTCGTAATTAGTGGGCATTTTATCGGGTATATATCATCGGACGATCAATCGGACAAGGATTTGAGTAAACAAAATTTAATTAACGTGTGTCATTATTCGAATTCCTATATCGTTAATCTAGGACCCTGCTCTACCATATCATCCAAAATACTGGAAATAAATTAAAGCAAATGCAATTCTTGATAACTTTCACGTAGTTTCACGTGGGAGAGCCATGCTTCGGCCTGATAGAAAACCGGCGTGAAACAACGCTTGCGTTGTGTTTCACCGAGTGAGTGAGGTTACCGGAGGCCCAGACCCTTCGGGGCACGCCCTTATAGCGGCGGTAAGACCCGTCATGGAGGATTGGCTCGAGAGGCGCCACGGCGCCCTCTCTTACCGGCTGACGCAGGTGCTGTCCGGACACGGATGCTTCGGCAGGTACCTGTGTCGCATCGGTCGCGAGCCAACGCCCGGTTGTCACCACTGTGAGGGCTGCGCCGAGGACACGGCGCAGCACACGCTGACCGCCTGCCCCGCTTGGGCAGAGCAGCGCCGTGGCCTCGTTGCGGCCACCAGTGGTGACCTCTCGCTTCCGACCTTGGTTCGCTCCATGGTCCGGAGCGAGAACGCGTGGGACGCCGCCGCCTCGTTTTGCGAGCACGTCATGCTCGCCAAGGAGGCGGCGGAGAGGGAGAGAGAAATCTCAACCCCTCTCCCGTCCCGAAGGAGACGCACCGGGCGCCGGAGGGCGCTCACTGACCTCCGGCCTCCATGAGCTGTGGCCTGCGGGCGGCCGACGTGGGTCGTCGGCCGCCCGATCAGAGAACGGCCCAGTAGGAAGGGGCCGCCGGTGACACGCAGGGGGACCGTGTCGCCGGCACTATGGCCCGGGTAAGTGGCGCGGCTGGCAACCGCGTCCCACTCCGGGAGTGGGAGTGAGTTGTGGGGAGAGCGTGAAGCACGCCTCCCCCTAAGGTTAGGTGGTCGCCGTCTCAGGCGACCCGCCACTGCCGGAGTCGCGGAAGAATCTTTGTTCCCGTGACTCCGGCGCTACAGTGGTGTTACGAGACCTCCCGTGGTTTTTTAGTCGGTAGGGCGCCCTTTTCAGGGCGAGGAGTCCGACACTGTTCACCGTCGCATCCCCCGCGGCGGTGTTCGTGCATTAAGCATTTTTCCACGGGGCCACAAAAAAAAAAAAAAAAGGCCCAGACCCTTCTTAAAGGCGGGCAACGCACTTGTGACTCCTCTGGTGTTGCGGGTGTGCATGGGTGGCGGTTATCGCTTACCATCAGTGATGCCACCTAACCCATAAAAAAAAACTTTACCAAATTTGGAACATTTTTCCCCTACTTTATTTCTAGTGAAGTAGTAGTACATGAAATGGTACGGTAGAAACCTAGATTAACGGTATCTCAATAAAAAAATAAAAATTAATAAAAAAAATCTTTGGATTACTTTTTATTTTGGTATTTCATTTTTGGGGGCATTTCAAAAAAAGCTTCAATTTGACTTGAGTAAATAGCTGTTTGTTAAGAAAATATCAATGTTATATTTAAAAAAGCAGAAATCACTTACTGTTATGATAGAAAATAACTAGAAAAGTTATCTAATAAAGCACAATAGCTATTAACTTTCACTCAAGATAAAAACCTAATACAAAATGTACACAAAACAGTTTATAAGTGAGCTAATTGATATAACAGTTTTTAACACAACACTATTACGTTAATTCGTGTACCACGCGTCAGTAGTGACTGTAAACTGTGTTCAATTATTATCACAAGTCATACTAATGTATTGTGTCTATCACAACAGATCGTATTAAGTGGAAGGACGCGTGAATTTGTGCAAGCAATTTATATTTGTATACCGTTGGTATTGCTATACCTCCGTTTCAGTCCATCCTCAGGGGATAGATTAGATAGATAGATCTCTTTGCCAAATGAACCTATTTTAACCCGAAGGTACTACCCCAACAATACGACTTGTAGTGTGGTATCATTATTTATCTTCGAAATGTCAAGTTACTGAATACAATTAAAAGTCGAAGTATAGTAAAGAATGCCTTACGGCATTAAGTCCGCCTTATGTACAATGGGTTATAGCTGTTACCTGACCCACCCTAAAAACAGACGAATTTGAACCCTCTGCTTGTTACATTACAAGAGTTATTCAATTTGTATGAGTTTATCAGACTAGTGCTACTCGATGAACGAATACAATAATAATACAGATACGCAAAACGTTTGCGTTAGGATATTTATAACTACTTGTTATTCAATTTAGATTTTTATGCTGTAAGACTAAAGGTTTATCTTCGATAATATAATTAGTGTCATTGCTACTAATAGCTTATTTTAATTTTTTTTTTTTTTTAAAAAGCTTACTAGCAATGTGGGTCACACATTACTAGTATTCTTGTTAACCCCTCGTGCTAAGCTAAATGCTTGTGTTACGAGTGGGTTCACGTCGGTAGTGCAATGGGTGGGGTTCGAACCGGCAACCACATGATCGCAAGTCCGACGCCCTAGCCATTAGGCTACCGCCGCTTCACAAGTAGATCTGGTCTTGTGGTTCGTGTGTAAGACTGAGACGAGCAAGATGCGAGTTCAAATCCTGCATGGCGTATATTATTTTGTTTTCAATTTAGAATTTATTCAAGAAGTATTTCTTACATTATTGTAAAGAACTATAGACGGACACATTCTCCAAATATAAAGTTTCTAACTTGGTTATATTTTCACTTAACTTGTAATAAGTGGGTAGATGAAAGACAAATACGCGTTCATTATAAAACTGGTATTCAAATGTTACTAAGTTTTAGGGTAGGAAAATAAAAATAAACCGTGACAACAAAGCTAAAGCCAGTCTACGCACAATTGCAGTGACTACGCGCGAACACTTTTTGCCTTGCCTTACTAAATTGTGAAAAACAACGTATTTTTCCAATTTTTTTATTTATGTTTTGTAGTAATTTTATTATCATGTCATTGTCTGTGATTATTTAAAATACAAAATAAACTATTTACACGATGAGAATGTTGGCATCAGAGAAATTGCTAGGAGACTTATATAGCAGTAAGTGTATTTTTATAATTTTAAATTTCATTATTATACCTAGCTATTGCTTTAATCAAACCTATTTTTATATGCCTTCTTTGTTTCAGAGAAATACCGTCAGATTGTGGTTGAGACGTTTTGAAGAAACGGGAAATGGCCGATTAAATAGTCACTAATATTTGGAAATATTACGTGACAACACGGATATTTTCTTCATGAAAGATAATTGCGCCATACACCGAGCTGCTGTGGTGCAAAATTGGCTGGCCAGTCACGAAGGTGTCAAGACAATAAATTGGCCATCTAAAAGCCCTGCCTGACCTAAACCCAATAGAAAATTTGTGGGGTCAAATGATTTTAAATTGGGATTCATTAGAAGTCAGGACAAAAGAAAATTTGGCCCAACTTGTGACTTCAACATGGGAACTGATGAGAGGAAGTAATGCTTGCTGAAACATGATGTGCGGCATGCGAAGCCCCTTGCAACAAATTATAGAAAGAGATGGTGCTCCACTGGAGTTAACAATACTTATGTGTCAGTGTGTCAAATCAATTGTTGTTATCACAATTTCTAAGGAAGTGTTTCTTACAGTGATTAAGCATGTCCTTTTGCGATCATAACTATTATTATATAAATATTTAAAAACCTATAAAGTAGGTCAAAGTATAGTGCTATTGTCACATAAGTTTTAAAGTAGGTATAATAGTTTATGTGGTGATGTTATTGTTATAAAAATAGAAATATTATATTATATTTCTAAACATTTAACATGTTGATTCACTACATTGACTACTGTTTAAAGTAGGTATGTATTAGATTAATTACCTACTTTAAAAATAAAAATGGGTATTTTATAGGCAACTTTAAAACAAAGAAAATATTTAGTAAGTAACAACTTTAATCAAAAAAATCAAGCTTTCATAAGTATTAAAACTTCTTTTTACGTTTTTGCTTTTTAATATAAGTATATATATTATTTAAATAATATAATATATATAATTATATATCTATGACAAGTAATTGTGTATTCTATATTTAATAAAATCGTTATCATAATAATTAATGTTTTTCATTTCTGTTGTTATTTTTATTTAAATAGTATTTAAATATCATATAAAAACATTTGGAATTCAAAAAACAATATATTTGAATATTGTAAACATAAAAAGCTATAAGAAGCGCAGGGCTAGTTTTGAACTCATAACCATGCTAACATAGATACCTACACTGTTGCAACCACCAGACCAAATCACCTTAACAATTATTATTGAAATTAACAACTCCTCAATCATGTGACAAAACAATATTCAAAGATTACCTACCCTAACGTTACGTGTTAAAGATCAAATTGGCACAACTGTAGTTTATAATATTTGCCTATCTTGAACAAGTCGCTTTAAAACAACGACCTAGGTCGTTGTTTTAAAGATCAAAATTGCTTAGTAGGTAGTCTGTATTATTATTTTATTTGTCATCGAGTAGCGCTAGTCTGATTACCTCCTATAAATTGAATAACCCGTAATATCACAAGCAGAGGGTTCAAATTCGTAAATTTTTAAGGTGGGTCAGGTAACAGCTATAACCCATTGTACCATTAATGTGCATTGAAGAATAAATAAATAATATAAGAATGAACTGTTATGATATCTGAATAGAACAAAATATATAGAATTATCAGGCCCTAGACGTAGAGGTCCAGGGCCCCTAGGCACTTGGCATTTGGGACCCCTTCCAGCTTCGAGGCAAGCCACGCTTTTGAGCTTATTTGTGAGTCCCCCAGTCCCACTAGGCCCCTAGGCTGGGGCCTTGTAGGCCTAGGCGGAAATCTGGCTCAAATAACATTAGCGATTTGTCAAAGAATATTATTTTAGAACTTGTTTACGGCCACACAATCAGAGAGACATACACAGACCGAGAAGTTTCATTGAATTCTTACTTTTTTTTTATGGGATAGGGGGGCAAACGAGCAAACGGATCACCTGATGGTAAGCAATAACCGCCGCCCATGGACACCCGCAACACCAGAGCAGTCGCAAGTGCGTTGCCCGCCTTTAAAAGGGTTTGGGCCTCCGGTAACCTCCACTCACTCGGCGAAACACAACGCAAGCGTTGTTTTACGCCGGTTTTCTGTGAGGCCGTGGTATCACTCCGGTCGAGCCGGCCCATTCGTGCCGAAGCATGGCTCTCCCACGTGAAAAACTGAACTTACTGTATACAAACGACTTATACGAGGCTATCAACGTTTATCTATGTAGGATTGTGGTGCAAAATAAAACACTGTTTTCTCAACTTTCCTTATTATAAATAAAATTAAAAAAAAAAGTTACACTCAGAATCACCGTCGTTCTCTCCAAACTTTCATTCTCTCATTTGTTCACCCCTCTCTTTTCGTTCACATACCCATTTCATTCGGTTTTGAGCATGTTTCGTATCATTCATAATTCTATCATTCCACATCTATATCTTCTTCGTCTCGCCGTGCGACCAAGCACACCACCAAGAATACAATATAAGTATTAAATACAACTAAACTTAAGTAAAATACATATTAAAAAAATAACGTGACTGTCAAGTGCAATTGACACTTGATTGACAGCTTCAGCGATGTGACAACGGAACAAATGACACCTATAAACAGCGGACTCTTTGGTCTCGCCGTGCGACCACATAAAGGCGAAGCAAGATGTGACCAATGATCTAATATATTGTAAACGACGCACACAATGATCTTATCTATATATATAAAAGAAAGTCGTGTTAGTTACACCATTTATAACTCAAGAACGGCTGAACCGATTTGGCTGAAAATTGGTGGAGAGGTAGCTTAGAACCAGGAGACGGACATAGGATGTCTTTTAGGACTTTTTGTCCCGTTCCCGGGGGATGTGATGACAGACCGAATTCCGCGGGGGCGAAGCCACGGGCAGAAGCCAGTATCTTATAAAGTATGGAGATATAAACTTACTTGACACTTGACTGACAGCTTCAGCGATGTGACAACGGAACACATGGCACCTATACACAGCGGACTCTTTGGTCTCGCCGTGGGACCACGTGAAGGCGAAGCAAGATGCGACCGGCGAGCCAGCGGCGCCGCGAGCGTAGAACGAGATGCGATTGACAGCGTAACGAGTCATCACGCTATTTGAGTCCGCTTGGTATAGCCTGATAATAAAAAGTAGGTAGTTATAGATTTGTGGTTCAGACTAAAGCAAAGGATTTATCATCAAATACTTTTATACATTCGAATGCAGACTACACACATTATTTAAGAGCACTCTGCAAGAAGTTGGTGTTGCACAGAATACATTAATAGGCGCAGATGACATGCTGGTCAAAAAGTTGTGCCAGAACAAGGTAACCTCAAATTTCGCAAATAAAACTCTAAAAAGGTTTTATACTGTAATACTACTGTACTTCTGATGCTGAGAACTCCATTTTTTACAGATACTTCACAATTAACAGTCTCGAATCACGCTAACCACTGCGCCAAACTTGCAGTCAAAAATTGCCATGCTTTTGCAAAATACAAAATAATCTCGTACTTCTAAAATGAAACTATAAAAGGTAAATTGCATATATTCCAGTTCCAGCTCTTTATTTTTTTAATATAATTGTTAGTATTGCACGCAGTTTCACTCAAATTCCAAAGAAATTATCGAGACAAAGGGTAGCCTATATCCTTCTGGAAGGTCCAACCCATCTCTATAAAAAAAATTCATTAAAATTGGCTCAGCAGTTTAGGCGTGAAAATTAAACATACAAACAGTGTTTACTTTCGCGTTTGTAATTATTATTATAGTATGGATTACAATACTCACACTACAAGTCCTTGCGAGCAGACCGGTATAGAAATAGAAACGGCGATACCGTCCCTGCTCTCAGGCATAGAGCTCAACTCCTTCATGATCCGTTGGATATCACTCTCGGACTTGGGGTCGGATATGTTCTGTGCGCCGAGGTAGCTCACGCCGCTGAACACTGTGCACTCTTGGTCTACGTCTGAAACTGGTTAGAGTTCAGTAAATATGGGCACGGACAGTATTTTCGTGGAGGTGAGTTCCCTTGAGTTGCCTACAGTCTACAATACATATTTTATACACCTTTTGCCACAGAGTAGAGTAGACAGAAACTACAGAGCGCCACGTGCTACTACTTGCATACTTCTTTTGTTACTTTCATATTCATTCATATAGTCACATACACACGCGCAATGCTAGTACTACGCACTTCACCTTTTTGAAGAACCTCGCCAATGACATCAGCGTATGTCCTTTTAGAGCGACCGCTCCCGACGCCGCCGCTCAAATTCATTGAGATTAGCAACTATGTCAAAGAGGTTTCAGCCAATAGGACTGTATGAGTCAAGCGTAAGTGGCGCCATTAATTCCTCAGTTGCTACCCCATTATATGTTTAAAATTAATTAGCTTTTTATATCCCAAAATTAACTTAGTTTTTGAACCGTAAAAGTTTATATAAAAACTTGTGTAAGAGTGAAAGACATTAACCTTCATCGTCGCTCTCCGTGGGCTTCATGTGGTCATGTTTCTCCGTCGGCGACAGCGTAGAGACATCGGCGGACGTGGCGCTGTCCATCATCTCGTAGAACTTGGACCCGCCTACCAGCCGGCACGACTCCTGAAACACAATGAGGACAGGCATTAAAAACAATGATATAGGTACCAAAGTAAAATTCCCGAGGACACGTGAGATATCTCGTTCATCTCGCTCTTCACGACACGCGGCTGAGCGATCGGCTTCTGCGCCACGTATTGTAGGTTCGATCCCCATATGGAGCATATATTTGTATGTCCTACAGGTTACGGGTCTGGGCGTGTTAGAATGTGTGTTTGTAAACGCAACCATGTTACAGGAGAAAATCCTAGTGTGAGGCAACGTTTAAAATAATCTTCAACTTTATTAACTTGAACTCGAAATTTAACTTTTATCAAAGTAAAAAGAATCCTTGAAAACACGATTCTGCTCCCTTTCATACAGCACATACGAAATACTAACCTATTTCATAAAAAAAGTACTTATAATTATCTTCAAAATATATACATTTACAATAATAAAAAGTATTACTTTCACAAGGCGTTCTAGAGCAGAACAGTCTAAAGAGCACTCCACACAAATAAAAAGCCTTATTAAACAGAATATAGTAGGCTATTAGTCTGCGTAGTGGCGTAACCTACAAAAACATCCCTTAGGCACCCCTCCTACAATAAATAGCGAACGGTGTATAAACAATAGGGTATGGTTAAAGGTCAATCACTAGGAGGAAACAATGAATTAGGGACATTGCCATTAAATTCGGAAAACTATAGTTTCTGAGTTATGTTTAGAAACAGGACAAATTTGTAAAGTGTAGAGGCCTGTGCACACCACGTTTTTTAAACGCGCCGTCGACGCGCGTTTCTAAATCGTCGGCGCGGTTTTATCCTACAGAGGTCTACAGGCTGCGTCTGACTTGCGTGCGTATCGCGTCTGTATCGCTACAACCGCGCGTCAACGGCGCGTTTAAAAAACGTGGTGTACATAGGCCCTAAGAGAAAGCGAAATCATTTTCAACAAATAAATGTCTCTGGAAGAATAAAGCACGAATTTTGGGATGAAATCTTTCATATAAAAAAGAACAATCAAAATCCGTTCAAAAACAACAAAGTAATGTCCAAAAAGTACAAACAACGTATACCTGCCTATGTTTAATATAATACGCACAGACAAATAGAAAAACTCCTACTTATTTAATTTCTTACTGCTGCTTGTACAGCCCAATAGCGAAAAGCTGGTATAAACACTGATAAATTTAATTTCCTTAAAAAATATTTATTTTAATAACGCGTGTATATACAATTTTTCGATGTTCGAATATTTGTATGTATGTAAAAGATATATTACAATGTACAATGACGTACAAATTATTTGCAATTTTCATGGTAAATGTAATAGGAAAAAGACTTTTTATTATTATTATATTATTTATACTATGGCTATCGTGTACCATATTTGACAATAATTGATATCAAAATAATTCTGAAATCACACAATACACAATTGGGTCATTATTGAGTCATAATTTATAAATAATACCTATTGAATGCATAAATATTTGACTTTGTAAATTGTTAATAATATTTAATGTGTGAATGCAGTCGCTAATTTTCATAATCATGTTATCAGGCATAAAGTTCAGTGTTTAAATGCCACAGCATATTTAGGTACATATTTCTTAGTAAAATACCAGTAAATGTCAGCAAGAACTACTAAGACGGACAACAGCATGTAAGGAATTATAGCAACAAATATCCTATGGTTTCATCTCTAGATATCAAATTGAGTTGACGCTTATTATAACTGAATCATTAAATTTCCATAATAAAGCACACTCATTCAAATCTTAAAAAAATATAACTATATCGTTTGAAACTTGATGGTGAGTAATATAAATTGTAATATTTTTGGAAATACAGAAATTAAAAAAGTAAATGTATGTTTGTTTACCTGTTTACTTTAGATTTTAAGTTAACATAAGAAACATTTAAGTTATTACTCAGTATTCCTTTGTAGAAAAAGTCACTTAAATAAAATTGTTAAGTATTATTTAATACATTTTATGAAGTAATATTTTTACCCACTGACAACAATACTATGGTTTTCTTACCATAAAGTATTCATGTAAATGAACGTTATTTAATAAATACACTCTTTCCCTATCCGAGTATTAGTGAAATTTATAAACAAAATACCTTTTCCACTATTTGGGAATATCTTCCTGTGTGCATCATGTTTTAAAATCCACTTAAAACTAAATACTATTATTAAATTAATATAAATATTATATATTTCAAGTTCGTATGTTAGTGTAAATAATTTTCAATACATTTGATACGTGTGCCCGCCATGGATCGAATATTAAACTGATTATATTCCTCCCTGTGAATCATAAGCCGACCGCAACGTTAACATTCATACATACATACATATTCTGTAAAGTAAATATAGTAGGCAAGTTAAGTACAAATATATATGCATCAGTGTAAACAGTTGACATACCGTGATAACATCTTGGTAAAAAAAACAATGCTTATGCCAATCTTGCTTATACACTAAGCTTTTTAAATCATAGGTAGTTTATTAATGAAACATCTAGTTGTCAATTACTTAGTTTGAACTTCAAGGAGCAACGAGGAAAAATTAAACTTTAACTCTTGTAATTAAATATTAAAATCCTTTGAAGCCGTTAATGTAAGACATATAAATTAATATCGATTGTTACCTTCCCACTCACAATGATCGTTGCCATGTCCTTCGCCTTATTAGTCAACAAAACCCGACGTTCTTCACTAAATTACATCGTCAAAAGGTCATTAGCACTACACTGCCACTATTTTATTTATTTGTTGGCTACAGGGTGTCCAGACAGAACAAAACACAGTAAAGAGGAGTATTGTATTTAATGTCTCAAGGCGATGTGCCGAGGTGACCGTCCAGGCACTGGCAACAAGCTCAATGGACGCACAATGGCTGGAACTGGAAACCAAACAACCTAACGACATTTATCGTATGCGAGCACCAATATAATACAAGGAACACACAAGCGAAACAACACAAAATCATCGGCTATAACATACTATAAAAAAAACTGTCAAAAATACTCCAAGAAAATACACACTATGGCAATTAATTTTGCAAACTATTTTTGTATCAAAAATTCAGAACAATATACAATTTTTACGATAAATGTTGTAGATAAGACGTCAATGCAACACGTTGGAACAACTTAATCTGCATGTGTTTTGTTTACAATATGTCACGGTATTGGCATTTATTTTTTTAACATATAACCCCGACCACTATTGGACAGGTTTTACACACTCAGACACGCATTCAAATCAAAAACATTAATAAAGTATTAGTAGAAAATTGAGTTCACCTATAGAATTTAGATTATCGTTTTATAATAGGCTATCAGACATCGAACTATGAATGTTTATCGAGAATTTATGTAACCGGCCCAGACGAATGGTCATCAATCCATAATATCATTACAGCCATGCACATCCATTGCTGCGTATGTAGAATGGTGTATACAGAATCATTTCATAAACTTTAGCCTGCAAAATATTTCGTGATTCCAATGGGCAAACAATATTCCAACAGGGTTCTCAACACAGAGCCATTTGATTGAGGGAATGGAATAATGTCTTGGGGAAATTAAATTGCAAACTAAACAGTTACGCTGAATAATACAAAGCGCCATTTTTATTTAAATTTGATATTGTTACGAGCTGGGGTTCGGGATAAATTAATTAACGCTAATTTTACCGAAATAAACAAATACTTTAATAAACTTGACAACCCACAACAGAAATCACAATTAAAATCACTACACTATTACTTGTCGCACTGTACTGTCACACTGAGAATCACTTGTCTTCACTTTGATGTTCACTTCACCTTGTCCAAAACTAAACTGCCTAGCCGACCCTCACGACGGCTATTTATATCAGTCACGAAGATTCTGGAATCGAACAATCGCGAAAAGCCTACAAAATGCGAGTAGGTACTCGCATTACAGGTAGGTACATAGATCGTCTATTGTTTACGGGCATTGACCTTTGAACCTGACCTTGATCTATTGTTATTACGTGAGTACGTATTCGAGTACTTTCTTTCGAATATTCTACATGCTTCTACGATTTATCCAGAACCTTCGTGACCCATCCACGTCATTCTAATAGCTTCGCGGCGTAACACTGCCCCCTCCTAAGACATGCTCGTCCCGAGCATTCATCATTAGATCCGTAATAACAGGCTAAACGATCCACGTGAACTGGTTTCGGAGCACCTCTTGGTCCTTGCTGTATCCGGTAGGTGACATCGTTGATCTTAGTCGCAGCTCGATAGGGGCCGTTGCATTTTGCCCGTAACTTGGATGACTTTCCTTTGACGCGCACCGGGTTATTTAGCCGCACTAGTGAACCCTCGTCGAAGCCTTTGTTGTTCGTCTTACAGTCATAACTCGTCTTCATTCTCTCCGAAGTTGGTTTGGCCGATTGACCAACTTGTTCTGAGCTACTGTTTCGTACATCATTCAGATCCGCTGTCAGCATCCTCACGGGTACTGCTTCCTTAGCCTCTTGCTTCACTCCAGAATATGCGTCATCTCCATTCTTCCTCCAGTTTTCAGAACACGGTCTACTCGGAAAACATGCACGGGATCTGCTTTGCTTCGGGCAACTCATCCGGAGGTGGCCTCTTTCTCCACATATATAACATCTTGGAGCAGCTATCATTCTCCTTTTTCCATCCTCCTTTCTCCAGCAACTGGCTTGAAAGTGTCCTCGCTTACCACAGATGTAGCATCTAGGGACTATCACACATTCCCTTCAAATTTTGCTGCGCCTCGCACAACCCACCTGGAAGTGACCCTCTTCTCCGCAGAGGTAGCATGTCGGTAGCACGACTTCCCGGATATGGTAAGCTCGATAGTCCTGCCTGACTGCCTCCACTTCCAACGCATGGGGTAAGGCGTCTTTCAATGTCCTGTGATGACCAAGTCTCACAGCGGCTCTGACTTCCAGGTCACGGATTCCATCGACGAACGCCTGTACCAGATTTCCGTCGATAAGTGCAGGTGTGGATTGGTAGGCTTTTCGGACCAGCTTTTCAATTTCTACGGCCCACTGCTGCAGGGTCTCTGAACCACGCTGTACCCGATCCTTCAGCTGTGCACGGAACACGTATTCCAAATGAGTGTCGCCGTATCTGGAGTCCAACGCTTCGATTAGCTGATCGTATGTCATGCTCTCGCCGAGGGCCTCCAGTACTGTTGAAGCCTGGTCGCGAAGGCATAAGGTAAGTGCCGTCTTAGCCTGACCTTTGTCCCATCTGTTTGACTCAATAAAGGCTTTAAACTGCATTTTATAAGCCGACCATGAGGAGGTCCCATCAAATGGTGGCACTTTGAATCCACGTAGGGAAGAGGTTACGGGAGCAGCATCCCCGGAAGCAAAACGTACGTTTCGTGCCTCTAAATTACCTAATGCCTTTGTCACGTTAGCAATCTGTTCCTCGGTTTTAGAAATCCGGGTCTCGTGCTGTTCCACCTGCTCCTTCATAACACCAAGCTGTTTGCCAAGAGTCCCATGAAGGTCTTTTATGAGGAGCATCTGATCCTCTTGGCGTTTGGCCTGCTCCTCTTCCCGGCGTGCCTGCTCCTCTTTGTCACTATGTAGCTGCTCCCGCAGTAAGCGAGCCTGCTCTTCCTGACGGCGGGCCTGCTCTTCCTGACGGCAGGCCTGCTCTTCCTGACGGCGGGCCTGCTCTTCCTGACGGCGGGCCTGCTCTTCCTGACGGCGAACCTGATCCTGCATCATTGCCATTAAAGCCGCCAGATCAACAGCTGGTACCGGAGAAGTTCCAGATGGACCAGCGACTGGGTCTGTTGTTGGTTGTAGATGACCCGCAGGAACTGCCGGAGAATCTCCAAATCGTCTTTGGTCCATTTCTTGCTGACGCTGACTTCTGGTACGGATACCTTCCGTATCGTCCTTCGGCAAAACCGGCATAATTTATCCCACTTCTGACACCAAATGTTACGAGCTGGGGTTCGGGATAAATTAATTAACGCTAATTTTACCGAAATAAACAAATACTTTAATAAACTTGACAACCCACAACAGAAATCACAATTAAAATCACTACACTATTACTTGTCGCACTGTACTGTCACACTGAGAATCACTTGTCTTCACTTTGATGTTCACTTCACCTTGTCCAAAACTAAACTGCCTAGCCGACCCTCACGACGGCTATTTATATCAGTCACGAAGATTCTGGAATCGAACAATCGCGAAAAGCCTACAAAATGCGAGTAGGTACTCGCATTACAGGTAGGTACATAGATCGTCTATTGTTTACGGGCATTGACCTTTGAACCTGACCTTGATCTATTGTTATTACGTGAGTACGTATTCGAGTACTTTCTTTCGAATATTCTACATGCTTCTACGATTTATCCAGAACCTTCGTGACCCATCCACGTCATTCTAATAGCTTCGCGGCGTAACAATATCATTATCATCATCCTCCTGCCCCTATCCTAATTTGGGGACGGGGCAATTTGTTCTTCTATATTATCTCTATCGTCTATTAGTCGTCGTCTCATCATTCAACTACTGTGTAGCCATAGAGTAGGTCCATCTCTCACATAGTCCATCAAAACGTTCTCTGGACTCCACCATCCCTCATATCCATTAGTGTTAAAGCCTTTATGGTAACATTGGTAACATGCTCTTCCCTCCTAGAAATCAAATTATAATTATGCCGAATTTGCCAAATGAAGGCAAATAGTTTTCGGTAAAAACAGATGTTTTTCGGTAAAAGGTCAAGGTTTTAGTCAAGAAGTTCACAATCAAGGACATCACATTTAATATTCTACAAGCTGTTACCCGCGACTTCGTCCGCGTGGACTTTATTCGGTATTTGGTATTTTCAGAAAAAACGATTACACACATTAAATTTAAATGATTTTTTATTTTCGATTCGATTCGATCGATTCGATTGGTCGTGTTTTTTATTTTACAGCAAATATTCTTATGTATTATTATTTATTAGAACTTACCCTCCAAGTTTCAGTTCTCTACGATCAGCGGTTTAGGCTGTGCGTTGATCTCGTCAGTCAGTTATTTTATATGTATAGATTGCGACAATTTATCTATGTGTTCACTGCCTAATTTGAAGTTCAAAGATAACGCAGTGTTAATAGGCATTCGCTCCACATTTCAACTGGACCCGTGATTAGTGAGTTACGTCAGTTTACAATCCATATAACATTTTATGACTAATTATTTTTATTTTATTGGTGTGCAATTATTATGTTGCTGGGGTCGATTTTGTAAACACAGGAAGTAGCTTGGTGTAAGTACTTTCCGTAACTGCACCAATGCTTACTAATGAAAAAAGATTGATAAAACAGAAACGATTTAGATATAGTACCTACTTCGTAATTTTTTTTTATTATCAGCTGTTTAAAGCTAACTAACCATATGACATTGAGAATGTGTCTATGAGCTTAACCTCAACTTATGAATCAACCCATAAAGTGTATTCTATAATTTCAATTTCCTTTTATATAACAGGTTGAGGAAGTGTTTTACATACAAATATATGGTTACACAAAGCTAGCGACTGACAATCAGCATGATCCTATGGTAGAACTACAAGGGTGTCTGTTTTTTACAGTGCAACTTGTACAGTACTTACAATTAACAAAGTCAACTGATAAAATGATGAGCTGACATGAGCTTGTAATACATTGTCGAGATCCAAACTGAAATATTACAAAAGTTCTTTGTTGAGACTACACTATGTAAGTAAGAATCCAGTAAACGAGCTAACTTCTACGAACAGACACAAAGAGTCAACAATTTCGATGCCATGTGCAAACAAAAACGTTCAGTACTCTATTCTACTTACATTCATTCTTGAAACTTCATCATTTTAGGGTTCATAGGGCCTAGCACGAAATATTTTAATGTAACGTATCATTTCCATAAGTAAATTATTAATTGAAAATACAACGCTCCCTCCGCTTGTTTAATAATAGTTCGTAGCTGATTGAAGAGATGAAGAAAAGATGAAGTCATTTTTTATATACTTACTACGTGCTCGAACCAAAGATGTCGTCTCCTCTATTAAAAAAGTGTAAAAAAGTTGTGTCTGTACATTGAAGATACAAAAAAAAATATATTGGGCTAGGGTATATAAACGTCTCGGAACCCAAAAATGTGATTTTTAAAATTCTTGTCTGTTTGTTACGGGTTGGCGCAAAAACTACTGAATAGATTTTAATTTTCTTGTCACTGTTAGAAAGTATGTGCTCCAACTTAAAAACTCGTATACTTCTTATCTCAAATAATTAAAAGGAACCTGAGATACAGCTTGCCTCTCTAATGAGACCCATACAAAGAAGAGATGTTGGTTGGTTGGCTGTTGGTTTTTGAGCTTCAAGGGAGTGAAGCCGCGGGCAGAAGCTAGTAAATGAATAATTATGGTGTCTTCTTTCGACAGAACGTAAGGAATAGTTATGCGTTGGTCGCATATCTATTGGTCCGTAGTTTTTCAGAAAAAACTTTAAATAAGAACGTTTTAGGCAATTTAAAAAAATATCATGTGCCCTAAAAATATAGCACGGATAGAAATCGGCACCTTGCATAGTGTCTTTCTTTATGGGACCCTGGGTGCTCAAATCTGACTCGCACTTGACTTAATGTCGGTATAATGCAAAGAATTCTTATATTGCATTAGGACATAATTTGATATCATATCTGCAAATCGTGTTTATTAAAGGCTAGGCCCTACATCCCGTCATGGAATAATGTTTGCACTGCTAGTCCCCAAATGTCAATATTGTATTGCAGACATCTGTACTAATAAAGTAGTATGTGTGCCGTTGCTTCAGGGCAGTACTTAGCGACACCGATATTGCAAAACGTCGGTAATACAGTAATGCTAAAATACGGGGAACTGTAAATAACACTTTTAACACCAATTATGATTAGGCATACAACATTTAGCAGATAGCGTGAAATCACATGAAATAATTTTTCATACATTACCCTGCGACTTTTTCACGCAGCCTGCTAAAAATCGCAGTGAAATCGCATTTGGTTCTCGATTTCATTGTAAGTAGCAAAATATAATTAGAATTAGCATTTTGAATAAAAAATCATTGCAGATGAAAAGTAGCAGGCTGCGAAATATCGCATGTGAAATCGCTGTGAAAAATAATCATAACTTCATCAAATGAAAATGAATGAAAAGTAGCAATCATTTCCATGCCTAATTATGATTAATAACATTGAAAATTAGGCCTTATAGCAAAGTGTTCCTAAGTAAGTTTGCCATGCAATTTTATGGTTTGTCTTTGTAGTGACAATTAGCGGTGCGTGACCTTACCAATTATTTTTTCTATTGTCTTCTAATTATTACCTTAATGGGTTAATTTTTAAAGTAGTAAATTTTAAAAAGAGAACTAAAATTATAAATGCGTAAGTGACTCTGTTTGTCTGTTTGTCACGTTTTCACGTCTCAACTGCTGAAACTTCAAGCATACGACCATGTCCACAAATATACCAATAAAACCTGGGCCCCAAGTCTACTATTTTACTGTGTGAAAATCGTCATTCAAAGACTTCAGAATTGTTGATTTTTGACAGTTATGTCATTTAGAACCATTGGACAACCATTCTGATACAATTGAAGTGACTTTGACCTCAGATTAATGGTTTACCACTTCCTATACTTAAACATCAAGTAATTTATTTCTCTCGTGCATATACGTAGATAGGTAAGGCTGGTCACGTGATAAATACAATAAAGGTGATCTCCTCGCCGCGTTAAACCAATTTACCGCGGGAATTGGTGTCCCACTTACAAGTTTTACGGTCGAATAAACTCAAATGGAACACGTAATGCGACCACACTATCGGAGCACTGTTCGTTAGATTTTTATTGCATTTTTACAATCCGTTTATGACGTAAATGCCCATGGGTATACAATACGTAACACATTAATTTAATACATTGAAGTCCTTTAATTTTGATATGAAATCAAGGGAAGCACGAGCTTAGACAGTTTTAATAAGGATAAATGGATGAACTCTTTAGAAAATAAAATCGATTAAATATTTTGTGGGTTATCTTCAGAGCCAATGATCGAACATCAACCCAATTTATATGGGAGCAACTAGGAAGTAAATCTTTTCGCGATTGGCAAGGATAACAAAATACAGCTGAAAACCACTTCGTTCTTTCTCACGCTAAAAGTGAAGTTCATCCATAGCAGTTAGATAATAAGGGTTCGAATCCAGTGGCGAAGGCTCCATACAACTCCCCTTTGGAAGTCACTATTAGAGGAATGCTATGTGGGAGAAGACTCATGCCCGCCCCTGCCGAAGTAGCTAATAGGGCGAAGCTAATTACAGCCTGCCCATGGCCGTGCAAAGCTCACAAACCCTAGTATAAGTACCTATATAACTATATTTAATATCTAAAACTATTGACAATACTAGTGTTTTCTATTGTAAATAAGGCAGTCGAGGTAATATTTTACTCAGGCTTTCCTTAATTTATCGAGTCCTAGAGTTTGTATATCCCTCTACTAATAACAAAAACACTTAGGTACATAAATTCAATAAAAAACTAAATTACGAAAGCCTTAGATCAAAACTAAATTTTAAAGACCACTCCTATATCTTGATAACTTTTTACAACTATGTAATCTTTTGTGTTCAGTAGTGAGTCACGTCCTGAAAAAGACAGATTACCCTAGCCGCGAAAAAACTATTTTCTTGCAATCTTTTTGTTGAACAATTTGCAAGTTGTGGTGTAAATAGCAGAGGCAAGAAAACTGCTATTTGTGATGAAAAGATGTCTAGTTTTTGTCTTGCGTTCGGCTCTCATAGGCGAAATAAGATATAGATACTAAGTGGCAGATTACGCATAACTTCATTCGCATTACCCCGTCAAGCTATAGACGTAATTAGCAGCGATCGAGCGGGACTCAGATAAACTTTGTTGGTTGGATATTAATAGTCTTTGATTGCTAATTGCTAATCTCTACTATTATAAAATTTTAAAAGCTTTGTCTGTACATTGAAGATATTTAAAAATAAACAAGTGGGTTAGGGTATATAAACGTCCCCGAACCTGAAAATGTGATTTTTAAAATTCTTGTCTGTTTTTCTGTGTTTGTTATGGGTTAGCGCAAAAACTACTGAATAGATTTTAATTTTGTTATCACTGTTTTAAATCGTGTGCTCCAACTTAAAAACTGGTATACTTCTTATCTCAAATAATTAAACGGAACCTGGGATACAGCTTGACCTCTCGTAGAGAGACCCATACAAAAAAGAGATCATCACAGGTGGTTTTTCAGCTTCAAGTGAGCGAAGCCGCGGGCAGAAGATAGTATTAAATTAAAACCAAAGTTTGTTGTCATCAGGGATCGAATTTCCTATAATGGTCCGAGTATAATATATTATCTCTCTTTGAAGCTGCATATCGGTAGTTTCACAGAAGCAAAAATTGTATCGAATTAAGGGGGGCACTTACAGGGAATAGATAAATGTAGTTCTATCTGCGGAGCCTTTTAAACGCAAACGCACGTTATAAACCTCAACGCAAACGCACGTCAGTTTTTTCTTTTTCTTTTTACATACCTAAATCTTAAGACTTGTGAACTGAAGCTTGCATGTCTTTTACACACTACAAACGTGTGAAGATGACATGAAGCGTGACATTCGTAACCAAAGACGTTATAGTTAATCTGACGAGTCACAGCTTACATTGGTTCAAGGATATAATATAATCATATCATTCTGTTAACTAGACGCAAGTGCAACACAAACAACTAACTATTTGAGCTGTGAACAGCAATGTGTTTTCTGCATAAATTAAAATGTTCATTATAATATTATGACTTGAGTTTCTGCATAAATAAATTATATATACGCATAATATAAGTATATTTAGGCGCAAAAAATAACTCTAGGAAACAATCCAAAATATAATTTGTTACAGATGAAAGATTCTCGCATTCTCGAGTTTTCTTGCTATTATTTGCTGACGCGGCTATAAAAGATAGCAAAACAAATAGGAACTCTTTTCGAAAATCCATTGTGAATACTTTTTATAATAAATTTATATCAATTACAGAACCTTGAATCAAAGAAGGAACTATTATCGATTGTTTATAGTAGGTATAAGTAATTCAAAAGTTTGATATCAACATTATCAAGTGCACTGTAATGAGATTTACAAACTAATCAATAGGTGGCCTTTTAAGGAACAATAACACCTTGTTCATTTTCTCTAGTATTGTTATTGTATTTTTTAATTCAACCTAACTTATAGATGCTAAACTATAGATGTTCATTTCTCAGAAAGGCTAGCCAATCCAATTAATCTGGAAACAGGTAACAGTAGGAATGCATGAATGATCCTCATTGGTAACCTCCTTTATAGAAAAATAACTATAACTCACAAGCAAAAGCATGTCTACAATAAGCCCTATAAAAAATAATGCATATACTTCATCATAGAGCAAAGTTTATGACTGCAAGTCATGGTATACTATAAAAGTATTATGGTATAGTGTAGTTCAATGTATGTACTTTGTAGAACTATATAGACAATAGAGGGCCATATCTATTGTGCATTCATGCTCCAATTTCTAAAACAACATACAATATTGATGTAATACTCTAAAAAACATGTCTTGTTTATGCTTTGCTTGCTGGCTTTGTTATACTTTGCTTGCTAGAAGTGTAGCTTTCAGTTTTTATTTCTATATAATAATATTTGTATCATGTTTAATGGTAAGAGATGTTTATCTAACTAACACATACTAAAGCAGTAGTATTGACAATGAAAATTTATTTTACTTTATTTATTTTTTATTTATTTTGGGAGCTCTACCTGCTTTTCTGATAAATTATAGAATTAAGAAAACATTTACTATTTACAATTTTACACTTTAATAAATTCTGCAATGAGTTGATAATTTCTAAATTGAGGTTCTATTTGAATGCAAGCAATGTAAAACAGATGCTATAGGAAATCAATTAATCGCAAATCATATAACATGTATGTAGTTCAATGGCTTCCAATGCATGAATATATTGGCCTCTTACATGTATCACAGTCCTAAGATAAAGAAAAAAAAATAATAAAAAAATTCACAACTTACCTGTTCACTTACTGTGTTATTCCGTACTGCAGCACCATCAACATCTCCCATCCTAACCTCTGTGTCACTCTCCACCTCAAAGATAACCTTGTACAGGTCTAACCCTTCTGGCACGTTGGACTCTATGTTGGCCTCTGGTCTGATTGTGAGCTCCTGGTTAATGAGCTGGCTGCGACTGATGCGAAGGGAACCTTGCAAGGTTTCTGATATGGCCTAAAAATAATTGAATGATATGTACCACCCATACATCAATCAAAAGTTCTTTGAACTTATTTAGTTAGTGTTTAATTTTATCCAAATGGAAAAACAAAATGTGCTTATTATATTATCCAACTGAATTTTTCTAGTAACAATTAGCAGACACAACAAGAAAACAATTAGTTAATTACACAGTTTAAGAAAGTTACCACTTTCTTTTAAAAAATATATATTTCAGTTCAATTTCAAAAGCCTTATGTGAAATTGATAGTAGTTAATTTTAATATAAAAACATGTGTGACCATTTGATTATTGTCCTTACTTATTTTAATATTACACACAAAAACACTTATTTCAGTACTGCACATCAAAATAACTAACTTCAGACATAGTCAATTACTTTGGTAGAACTGTAAATTATTTTCAAATACAATACTTAAAAAAATACTTATTTAGTGCATTTATATACAGACATAGAATATCACTGCTCATTTTCAACAGCCTTATCATACATAATAATAAGTGGTAATATACCTACAAGTTCATAGATGAGAGAATTGTTCAAGGCCAGTTCATTAAATGCTAATTTATGGGAGTGATTCAAGTTACACAGTGTAATCGAGATGTAATAGTACTCTAATTTACTGTATCATCCAAGAAACTATTTTTAAATAAAAATATTGCTTAAAACTATACCTTAAATAATAGGTATTATGATTATAAATATCAGTGATTTTTCATGTAATTATAAATATTTATATCATATTAAATAGCTACCTAAATGCATACTAGGTACAGTTTTACTTTTTAGTCAATTTAAATTGATTTATATGCAAGTTCTATTGTCTATTCAGAAGCAGGTTTTCCTGTATGTCAAAAATATTACCTAATATTCCCAACATGATAAAAGAGCAAACAAAAACTCGTTGGTATGAGTTATATTCATAAATGTAAATAAAACACGTTGACAAACTCACCCGATGACTTCAACACAGCTTTTAAATAAATAATCATCATGTGCTTCATCCCAGATCTCATTTATTCTTTATAGTGCATTCTTACATGCGAAATGATGAAAAACCGCGTGAAAAACTAACAGGGTGCACTTACGTCGCTCAAAATGTCTTCCAAATCGCAACATACATTTGTAGAGAATACGGGCGTCGGGCTCGGTGTACGTGATCGATCACAGTAAAAATCTATATCTACCGGGTCCAATACCTCTTTTGTCTGATATTCATTGAACTCCATTACTGCATGCTGTTGGGAAGCATTCACAAAAAACTTTATTACACAAACACTGCTGCATTAGGCGATACCACTCGCGCATAAAAACAAAGTTTACAATTCATTTTTACGCAAACGCAAAACAATATCTTACCCATTGATTTTTAGGTTCTCTTGCGAGAACAAAACATTTTTAAAATCTTTCTTTAAGTAATTTATTTTAATCAAAACTAGATAGCGGTGTACGAGTACTGCTAGATGATGAATTGATTTCATTGAACTCGAAACTCGAAGAAAACAAAACGTCAAATTAAAAATGTCAGCCAATGCCCGATTCCGTAGGACGAGATCCGTTCCATGCATGATCCATGCCAAAGAGTATGATAATTATATAGCTGTTGTACATCCATGCTGATGCTCCAAAAGTCCAACTACACGCCAGCACTTCTAGAATGTTTTATTTTTAACGTTATAGAATAGTAGTAGCCTATGCCCGCGGCTTCGCTCACTTGAAGCTCGTAATCCAACAGTAATGACCTCTTCTTTGTATGGGTCTCTATACATTAGAGAGGTCAAGCTGTATCTAAGGTTCCGTTTAATTATTTGAGATAAGAAGTATACCAGTTTTTAATTTGGAGCACATACTGCCTAACAGTGATAACAAAATGAAAATTTATTCAGTAGTTTTTGCGCGAACCCGTAACATACAGACAAACAGTGTTTTTACGTAGTTTTTACGTGGGAGAGCCATGCTTCGGCACGAATGGGCCAGCTCGACCGGAGTGATACCACGGCCTCACAGAAAACCGGCGTGAAACAACGCTTGCGTTGTGTTTCGCCGAGTGAGTTGAGGTTACCGGAGGCCCAAACCCTTTTAAAGGCGGGCAGCGCACTTGCGACTCCTCTGGTGTTGCGGGTGTCCATGGGCGGCGGTTATCACTTACCATCAGGTGACACGTTTGCTCGTTTGCCCCCCTATCCCATAAAAAAAAAAAAAACAGACAAGAATTTTAAAAATCACTTTTTTGGGTTCGGTGGCGTATATATAATAAAATAAAATAAAGTTTATTTGAAACAACTTATGCTTACAAGTTACAAAGGAAAACGAAGATAGCAACTAAAGTAAAATACTGTGGCGCAGCTATCAACGCCCTCTCAAAATTAAAAATACAAAGGCATTGCTCCAAAAGCTTCCCAAAAAACAAACAAAAAGTAAAGGAAGTTTATTAATAACTAGCTTCCGCCCGCGGCTCCGCCCCCGTGGAATTCGGTCTGTCATCACGGCCCACGGGAACGGGATGAAAAGTATCGTATGTCCGTCTCCTGGTTCTAAGCTACCTCTCCACCAATTTTCAGCCAAATCGGTTCAGCCGTTCTTGAGTTATAAATGGTGTAACTAACACGACTTTCTTTTATATATATAGATTAGTTTAGCTAAATATACCCTAACCCACTTGTTTTTTTTATATCTTCAATGTACAGACACAGCTTTTTTACAATTTTTTAATAGTAGGTAGAGATATTTTGATGACGATGGTGATGAAATCCACGCCCATTTTGGTTTTTGATTTTCCCAATTTGGGATTTTGGGACAACGACAACCATTTTCTGTTACAGCTTGTTCAAGAGAACTGTGCGCGTCTGACTAAAGTTGTCCGATATTTTTCTATAGAAAGAAAAGTTCTCATGGATCGTCTGCCACCTGGGGAAGCAACAGTGGTGTATGTATGTTGGACTCTTACCGACTAAAACGTACTTGCCTTCCTTTACCCTTTAGTCATAATCATGAGCGTGACATTGATGGACATTCACCACCGACACCACTCGAATCCGAGTATCGCTTACCTACATGTTACAATTTTTTTAACGATTTTTTTTCGATCTCATCGCTTTATTGTTTACCTTCGGCTAAAGGCTACTTAGTTTGTGATACTGGAGTATCCCTCCAGTATCACAAAATAAGTAGCCTACTACGGAGAAAACCGGTGTAAAACAACAAACACTAACACAATTTTAACGTGGGAGAGCCATGCTTCAGCACGAATGGGCCGGCTCGACCGGAGTGATACCAAGGCCTCACAGAAACGCTTGCGTTGTGTTTCGCCGAGTGAATGAGGTTACCGGAGGCCCAAACCCTTTTAAAAGGCGGGTAACGCACTTGTGCCTCCTCTTTTGTTCCGGGTGTCCATGGGCGGCGGTTATCTCTTACCATCAGGTGACAGTTCATTCCACAGTTTTGTTGTGCGAGGCAGAAAGTTTCTAGAGAAACGCACAGTTGTGGACTGCTAAACATCAAGATGATGGGGCTGGAACTGTTGTCGCGTAGAACGATGGCGAATTAATGACCGCGGAACTGGAGTTGATTCGATATGTCGATGCCAAGTATTCCAATATTGGCTGAGGCAATTAAGGGGGGGTGCTCTCAAACCGAGGAGATACGACCAACGGTAATTTTTTAGTGGTGAACACGCAAACTTTTGTCTTGGGTTAAATTGGACCAAATTAAGTCTGCCCCAATCTGAGACTTTCTCCAAGGTGGTCTCAATTTCAGACACAAGTTTGTTTCGGCTCTCGATGACGGTTTCTCGAGAAATGTTAGCACGGCCGGTATAAAAAGCATCGCCTGTGCTGTCATCCGCATAACAATGAATGCCGCTGATTTGCAGCATGTCATTGATATGGAGGAGGAACAGAGTAGGCGATAGCACACAGCCTTGAGGGACACCAGCATTAATGAACAAGGAGTCAGAACATTCACCGTCAACTACTACCTTAATACTTCTGTCTGCAAGAAAGCTGGTAAACCCAGCCGCACAGTTTCTCGGGAAGCCCGTAGGAAGGGAGCTTCGAGAGAAGCACTTTGTGCCATACCCGATCGAAGGCCTTCGCTATGTCCAAACTGACTGCCAAGGCTTCCCCCATAGTCTCGATCACCTGTGCCCAACGGTGTGTCAGGTATACCAGAAGATCACCAGCCGACCTACCCTTACGAAAGCCGTACTGCTGGTCACAAAGCAGCTGGTGATCCTCTAAGTACCGAAGGAGCTGGTAGTTGATAATGGACTCCATTATCTTCGAGAAAAGGGGGGTTACGGTTATCGGTCTGTAGTTGGATGGATTTGAGCGGTCGCCTTTTTTAGGGATCGGGTAGACCATGACATTACTTTTAGCAACAATATTGATTTATATGCAAAGGTTTTAATTCTCAGTTGTGAATATAGCTAATGTCGCAATTACTACAGCTATCTACAAATTGCGAAAAACCAATTGTAATTTGAATTTGCCGGGCTCAGGCGAACGATCAGCCTTAAGAAAAAATCATCAATCGTCATTTTAAGACTGGTATCCCTTTCAGTGTTGCCAGATGGTTACATTTCTTACATTTTTCTTAATTTTTACCCCCTCACGTAACATGTAATTTTTATATTAAAAGGCATTTTTTTAACTTTTGAGAACAACGAGATAAGTAATACTAGATTTTTATTTTATTGCAAACAGTTTACGAACGCGTCCAAATTAAACTAACATTTTTAACAAATGCAAAAAAACTTTGACTATCTATCTATAAGGACCCGCCTCTCATGATCCTTCCCCTCTGTCAAGGTAGTGGATTAAAAAATCTAACGCGTTTATCAAAACTGTTTCCGAAATCGATTTTTCATTAACAGAATCGTTTCCGCTCAGTAAGGTCATCATAAATGCTCCGTGTAAATACCGATATACGTGCAGTTAATGTATGCAAAAAAATATCTAATATCTTATTTAGATAAAGATGGAGTTATTTTCCGTATGTAAGTATTAAAGTTCATTTATTTCTATTTAAATCACATAATACAATTTATTAATAAAGATCGAGGACGTTACCGATTCAATAATCGAGTATAAAATAATCGCTTAGTTCAAGCATGCACTCCCCACGAGACTACCCGCACTCCCCACGAGACTATCCGCACTCCCCACGAGACTAGCAAATTTTTTTTACTAACAATATCAGCCTTCTGCTAATACACGTAAGATTTAAATTTGAAATATCCATCAAAATGTCATTTTTTGATTTCAATTATATATCATCCAATAGGATGTCACCATTTCTGATTTCCAATTATAGGTCTTAATGCAGAATTACCGTTTTTTGGCAATTATAGGCGTTATATATATTATGACATAATGCATAAAACTCGAATTTTAAAAAGTGTAGCGAGACTATGTCCCTCTTTTGTTTTGTCATTTTAATTAATGATGTGATAGTGTTTGTTTACGATTTCGAATCGATATCGATATTATTTTCGTGTTCAATGTAAGACCAAATTATAATAATTGCTAAAGATCACTAAAGATGAATATCATGAATTTATGATATCACTATATTTTAATAAAATAACATTTTTGGAAATGACGTAACTAAGATTATTGATTATTTTTGATATCCAGTATTAGATATTTTATTTGTTACTTTTTCACCTTACCTTTACAAAAGACCTTCATTTAAAATGATATAGGTGTGATTGATAAATAATAGCTTAAGCCGTTGCGGATAAATTTGTTGACAAACGAATTTATAAATTAACATATTTAAATCGTATTTCAAAAATAATTGAAAATGATTTCTGAGATACGGTATGGTTATAAGGTCTGGGGTTTCTTTTACCGCTTAGGTGGAAAACCAGCACATGTCCCGCCTGATGGTAAGTGTATATATAGTGTTAATGTACCCTATTATATGAACGCTTGCAACACCTGGGGTATCACTCGCCCGTTGCCGAACCTGTAAAAATCTTTTCACACCCGGTAGACAACCCACAACACCGGTACCCCCACTGCCAACATAACGCTTCCTCGCGGAGCTCCGGCGATCTTGCTCACCGTTAGGAACACAACATAGTACAGTCACAGATAATAGAATACTAGTAGTACAGTGCTATGTTATTTGGCTACTATTTTCTCCAAAGTGTAGGTGTTTCCCCAGTTGGGCAGCTCCAATTGTAAGTGAGTTATTCAATTCCACTATGCCCTGCCTCTCGGGGTGTTTCTTCAAACACATTATTTTCTTTTTTCGATATCCGGCTCAAAGTAATAACGAGAGTACGGAACACGACATACCATCACGTCTTTATTCCCCGAAGGGTTAGACAGATGCGTACTTAGGGGGCGAGCCTATTGCCATCAATCGGGCATCAACCCTTAATTTTATAGAAAAACTCCAATAACACATTTAATTATTATGTGATTTTTAAATAATTATTTGCTTTCAGTTTTATTTTTGATTTAATAATATTGTTTCTTTTTTTAAATTTATAAGCGTTAATTGATAATTTCGTTGTGACTTGTTGACATTGATATTTCTATTCTATTTGTTATTTTTAATTTCTTTTCTAATTTTCATTTATGTATGTATCTCTTTTGAATTTGTTTTAACAGACCAATAACTTGTTTGTGTGGTTTTTTAACTGTTAGGGCAAGTTGGTTATATATAATCAATAAATAAAATAAAATAAAATAAAACATTGCTCGACCGGGGAATCGAACCCAGGACCTCTAGCGTAGCGCTTCTGTTCATATTAACGCGCGACATAATGAACAAAATCGTATTTACTCCTACTTATATCTCGTGGGAAACAAAATGCTCTGTCTAGTGTTATTCCTAATATATCAGCCTGGAAAATTAATTAAAAAATCAAAATGAAAGAATCAAACTAATTGGTATCAAAGTATTTGTAACATAACGTATGTATGTAATATCAGCTCTATGTATACTAATATTATAAAGAGGAAAGATTTGTATGTATCAATGTATGTAAAAAATAAACTCAAAAACTACTAGGCCGATTTCGAAAATTCTTTCACCATTTGAATGCTACATTATTCAAGATTAACATAGGCTATAGAATATGTATTTCGAAAAGTTTGCGATTTCTCTCACCCGTGCGTTTATTTTCCAATTACATAGTATGTTACACCTATTTATCTATACCTAAACAGTTCCTTTGTTTTGTATTTCACTAGCATGCAATGAGAGCATTGCATTGAAAATAATTATGACGCAAGATATTAAAAAGGTGTGTATGGATGATTTTAATTTTGCAAATAAATAATTACATATAAAAATAATTTGTAATGTTGTTACGTTTTTCTCCATTCTTCCTAAAATAATCTATCGATATAAAATATCGACATAGTAGCTTCCTAATTATTTGTATTGTATTATACGTTCGTATTGTCGTCAATTCTTGTATGTTGACGTATTTGACCTTTAAGTGTACGTAAATTGTGTTAGTGGTGAAGAATTTAATATGTGTGAGTTCGTGGCGATACAAAATGATTTTGAGTATGTGTGCAGCAATGTCTATGTAGTGTTTCCTCCCCCCGCACCAAAAGTGACAGACTTTTTTGTTCATAGAATTAAGCGCGTCACTTGTCCAGGGATAGATAGTCAAAGCAAAAAAATCAGGAGCTAAAAAATAGATCCCAAAAAGACACGTAGATAAAAATGTAACTTTTTCACCAAAAATGTTACTTTTCGGGAAACGAAACATAACTTTCGACTCGAGAGCCCTGGCAACACTGCACCCTACGTCAACGTCAAGAAAAATCAAATCAATCGAAGTGTCAAAGACGGCGTCCGTTTGTAACGTCATGGCGTGTTTGTAATTTTGAAAATATACAATATATTATTTATATTGCTTTAAGTTGTTAAAGCATTTAAGATGGAAAATAATTCTATGAACGACACAGAAGCTCATACGTCATTTCGATCACCACCAAGAAGAAGACGTTCAACATTTTTTGAACGAAGAGACTCAATGGGTGTGCTAACATTTTGTGCATTTTATTCAAATTCGTAAAGTTATCCGGCATTTATTTATGTTAAGATACAGTTAACATCTCATTGTGGTTCAAATGATTTAATTCCTAATTTAAATTCTCCTTTCAGTTCCACATACGATGTCTGAAAATGTTAACCCAAACAAGAAAGAGTCAGAAGTAAATGAAAGGCATTCTGAAAACATGAAGAGGTACGAAATGAATTGCATCAATCAATAAATAATGGAGAAAGGATGGATGGATAGGGTTTGTACCAAAATAAAGCTATTTTATTGTCATGTTTCAGATATTATGAAAAACTGTTGGCTGAGAAAGAGATGTGGAAAAAAGAGGTGAATGAGAGGCGGAATAAATATCACGACCTGAGACAGTAAGTATTACCTGTAAATCTATTACATTGACTATTTAAACACATCTCCGAAATAAGTAAATATTTCATTATAATACCATCACACCTGTATTCCCCCAAAGAGTTAGGTAGAGGTTCACTAATGTACACCCACAATATGCTGGTATGTTTAGATCCCATGTAATAGGGGGCGAGCCTATTGCCATTAACGATTTACAAATCCAGACTTCAAGCGACTACTGAGAATTTCATAGATATCCCAATAACACTGGTCAATCTGGATTTCAAACCCAGGACCTTAAGCTTAACAGTCACAGTATTAAACTTAGTATTAGAGTAAATATTTATTCATAATTGTTTGTTACAGGCAATACCAGATGGCTGCTAGTGCCCCCAGCAGATCACAAATGTCCTACTCAGCTTTATCAAATGAAGATATTGAATTTCTCAAAGGGAAACCCAACATATCCAAACTTATTGACAGTCAACAAAAACTCCACAAGTCTGTATTAGAATCAAGAGCATTATACCGACGAGCAAATGAACTAGATGATGTAATATTAACTCAGAGTGAAAAAGTAGTTGGTGTAATCACAGATTATATCTTGGAAAATAGTACAGTTGGGCCAGTAGAGTGACCACGCGACAAGCAAGTAAGCTTGTTTGGAGTTGTAAATAATTTGTATTTAGGACAATAATAAGTGTAGTTTGCAGGGTATGTATTTGGGATGTGAAAAGTGAACCCAGAAATACCCAAGACCCTCTTTTGAGGTGGTTATTTACATACCATTACTACTACCATTTATCATTACTAGCATATGATGTCAATGATACATACATACATATCATATGATGTCAATTGCATACATTAGGAGTATCACTAGCATTTTGTAATTTTAAGACCTCATGTCTCACAAGCCCAGTAATTTCAATGGCAATATTTTCCTTTAAACTGGAAAAATATTGTTAGCATAATTATTATTACTTTTTAAAACATATAAACAATAGCTTGGTAGTAGAGTAACATTGATGATATTATTAGGTCGAGAATACACTGTCTTATAAATGTACAGTAAATCAGTAATTAATATGAAATTTTGAGAACCATAGCTGCCATATTTTAATATAGAATATTATAAGCTGTTCATATAATAATAACAGATGTTAATTTAGCAGATATAAGTTGTAAATAGATCATGATTTCTTTAAAATAAACACTAACATTATTATGAATTTGTATAATTTTTTGACCATTGGATTGATAGCAATATTAGCAATAGCAAATAAGGAGGACCCAGTGCCTCCTTTTAGTACCTACTGTTTTTAGAAAGGGTCAAGTGTGTCAGATTAAATGCGCGGACAGGCGATTATTTATTATTCATACATGAGTAAACCTATCCCTTATTGCCTGTGGTACTACCAACTGGCAAAATTTTCTTCCTGTAGTACTACCGAGCAGTCTAGTAGTACTATGGGAAAAAATCTACCCATGGTACTCCTTAAATTGTAAATCTGTGATTGTAGTAACATAATTTTTGGTTAAGAAATTATCCGTGGCATAAAAATGGATGTGGCTTCTTGATTCCTATTAGATGGATGTGCTTATAATGTGAGGAACACAAAATCCATAATTAAAAAAACGATCATACTTTTAAGTAATGAATAACAATTTATTTCATTGTAACTTTTACATTTCATTCATGATACATAAATTCGATTCATACAGAAATCAACATTAAAATCACATCATAAATTATTTCATTTATATTATAAGATTGTACATTGAATATTTTTATGAGGCAACCCATTGCAAACAAAATGGTTTAAAATAAAATTAAGTGTATTAAATTTGCAAATATTTGTCAATTTATCAAGCATCATTATACTATTTTATAAAAAAAATCAACACATCTGTCTTGCCAATATAATATCACAATATACATAATTAATAGTAAGTATGTATACAATGGATTACTTCAAAATAAAAAAAATTGAGCTGGTACTGGCAGTGTAGATTTGTTCATTATCTGAATGGCAGTCTATTATATTTAATATTTCATTTTGTAAGATGACCGGAAAATATGATTGAGAATTATAATTTTATTTAGCTTTAGCTTTGATATTACAGTTCAGGTAATATCAAAGCTAGTCACAATTTTTTCCACAAAACTTGCGAAAAAAAGGTTAGTTTAGTGTTTTATGTATGTTGGGTCAGTGAACAAAGTGGTACTTATAACAAATACAGACTTGAAAAGGGTCAAAATGGTGGATTGGCAATTTATTTGGGGGAGGGGCCTTTTTAACCCACCCCCTAGCTTAAGGAATCATGACTAGCGGCTCTGTTCTTTAGCAATACGCGCAAAATATGTAGACATCACAGTTAAAACTATCCAAGACATAATATTGCATTGAATTATAAATTTAATCAATCCTACAGGATTTCTGTATGGCGATAAACATTTCAATAAATTCTAACGCAACTTAAATATGGACGAAAATAAGTTATTACAACTTAAACAAATACAATACATAAAATTAAAAACTGAATACTCATCAACACTTCAATATACAACACTCTTAAGATTTCAGAGAAGACTGAAAATTTCTTATCCTACATAGATATCCTACGTACAAAATTATAAAATATTTAACCATATATATTCACAGTATAGTGTTGTGTACACTGTCCAGAACAAACAATGTTATTTGTGGAAATTTTGGCATAAAGAAATTAAGAGAGAACCGCAACTTTGACACTTTATGTATGCATGTATTTACCCGTACATTAATTAAATGCAGTGATGAGCTGTGTTTCAATTTCAACACTATAATGTGCATAGAGCCTTCATTGTGAACAAATTTATTTTTATCGATAATTATATGGCTGGATGCCGCTCAACCAGTCCACATGCCTTGCGCTTAAGCCCATTTTCAAGCAAACCCTTAACAAATATTTATGCTGATTCAAACTGAGAATAAACAGTTTCATAATATCAAGGATAACTATATCTATTTGAAACAATTCAGGGCAGGAGAGGACTAGAGTATAATAACATATTTTTCCTGGTCGATTATACCTAAATAATTCCAAACAGTTGAGATATGCTTAAAACAAACTTTTTCTGGTCACCCTTCTCAGCCTTGTATAAATAATAGACATTAATAAAGCCTGTTCTACAAATTGGGTTTGATAGGAAATATTGACTTCGAGACTAACGATTATCATATTATACCCAATGTGTAGAACCTGTCTTTGCTATAACTTTACACTTCGAGCCCTAAATATGTATACAGCTTCACATAATAATCTTATGAGTGTATTAAAGGAACTTTTGCAGGAGTATATTACACTGTACAAGTATATGTACGAGACTCAACTCAAGTGTTTAGTGTGAAAACTTCTTCTTGTCTGTAGTTTCTTATCTTTGGCAGTCTTGTATTCGCGTCGGCACGGACTATTCCTTAAGTCTAATATCGTGTTGACTTTTTCAACTATTTCTTTGGCCATGTCGTGTTCACATTCGAAATCGTGCAGCTTATATGTTGTGTTTCCATGGAAAATAGTGGAGTTACCTAAAAATATAAAAAAAAACTTGAAAAATTAAGTCAATGATATGTTGTTTTATGGATAAATTGCTTTTCAAGTTTAGATGAATTGTTGGATTGGTGGCTTGGGAGAGTCAGCAAGGAAAGTCGCTGAACATCAGGCGAACAGGCGGTCAAGCGTAAGCCAAGAATAAAAAAGGAAAGGCAGCAATTTTTTTTAATTTGCGTGGTGCATATTGCTCGCCGTCCTCTCTGAATATTACGAAACTAGCTTCTGCCCGCGACTTCGACGGCGTAGCGTGATGATATATAGCCTATAGCCTTCCTCAATAAATGGGCTATCTAAAACTGAAATATTTTTTCAAATCGGACCAGTAGTTCCTGAGATTAGCGCGTTCAAGCAAACAAACAAACTCTTCAGCTGTATATATTAGTATAGATAATGCTTACCTGGGTTACTTCTATCGCTGTAGGCGGCGTTATGGCTAGGGGAGTAAACTATCCTGAATGTAGTCCTGTTGCCTCGCGTCTCCAGAATTTGACACCATGCCACCGAGTCTATGGTGTGTAGGAAGTACTTTGATCTTGACTGCATAAGGAAAGGAGCAGAAAAATAAAATGAAATAATGTATTAGCAGAAAGAAAAAAATATATTAATTTGGTCAGAAACATAAATGAAATGAAACTACTTTTTACCGACTTTATCGCGTTGTATGGATATTATTTAATTCCCGACGTTTCAGATCCTTTCTAGCATCCATGGTCACGGGTATACTGAGGTGTTGGACGTCTTAATGTTAATTCAGTCTACCTGTTACCATGTAAAGTAGTTTCATTGTTACATACATACATAATCTTTCTTCTTTATAATATTAGTATAGACATATGTATTTTGTACCTTCTTGTTTGTATGTATGTCTGAGAAACAACGCTAAAAATAAACAAGGGGATACTTTTTCCCTATAACTATATTTTTAGTTTGTGTTTCGGTAATACCGTAAAACGTCACAGAGGAATTGGTATAAGGAAAATGCTGATGAACTACAAATTTTACAACATTTTCATACTTATATATTACTAGCTTCTGCCCGCGACTTCGTCCGCGTAGCGTGATGATATATAGCCTATAGCCTTCCTCAATAAATGGGCTATCTAACACTGAAAGAATTTTCAAATCGGACCAGTAGTTCCTGAGATTAGCGCGTTCAAGGAAACAAACAAACAAACTCTTCAGCTTTATATATTAGTACTAGCTTCTGCCCGCGACTTCGTCCGCGTAGCGTGATGATATATAGCCTATAGCCTTCCTCAATAAATGAGCTATCTAACACTGAAATAATTTTTCAAATCGGAGCAGTAGTTCCTGAGATTAGCGCGTTCAAGCAAGCAAGCAAACAAACTTCAGCTTTATATATTAGTAACTAGCTTCCGCCCGCGACTTCGTCCGCGTGGAATAGTTATGTCTTAGCGTGGTACGCGTTGCTGCGATGTTATTTTAAAACTGCGATATCTCCTAAGATATTCATTGAAATCCAATGATGTAAAGGGCACTTTTGTTTTAAATTAAATACTTCTGATGAATAACGTATTTATTTGGATAAGGGTTAATATCATGTTTATAAAAACACCTTCGCAAATAATGCATTTGGAATTTTAGAACAAAGTTAGCATAAAAAAGGTTATAGTGAGCCAACCTTAAAAGATAGACATATGCTGTCGCGGACTTTTTTTTAGAACTTTTAAAGAGGAACAATTCTGTCATATATGATTTTTGCGAAACTTTAACCGTTTACGCAGCGCATGCATCGGAAGCTCTCAAAAGGAAAAAATACCCCGATTTTGAAACATTTTTCATTGGTGCTCCGCTCCTATTGGTCTTAGCGTGATGATATATAGCCTATAGCCTTCCTCGATAAATGAGCTATCTAACACTGAAAGAATTTTTCAAATCGAACCAGTAGTTCCTGAGATTAGCGCGTTCAAGCAAACAAACAAACAAACAAACAAACTCTTCAGCTTTATATATTAGTATAGATATAGATTTGTTTCTCCTGTTCTCTTGCTTCTAAATGATTAAAAGCAGTTTTTTGAGTTAGGTCCTTTAAAACAAAAAACTATGACACTAAATAACTGACTTCAAACAAAGAGTCACCAGATAAATATGTACGAGAAGCACAATAATTATAATATATTCACAGATATAATGTATGCCACATGCTTCATAATAAACCAACCTATTAGGAGATAGGTAAGTATCAAATTACACCATGCATAGCCTTTTATTAAATCCTTATATGATTTTATTTAAGAACTATGTGTAGATTTATTTTAGTTATACAGACTTAGCGCGAAAATTTATTTGCGTGAAAATGAACAACAGTATAATGTACAACATCCATACAATATTATAGTGACTGGATATTGTATGGGTGATTTTCACAACTTGACAGATTCACTCAGCACAGTAAGATATTGTAGTGTTTTAATTTGCGTATATCTTACCCAGAAAGCGTGTTTATGCGTGACTAGAGGTTCGATTTCTATCCTGTCGAGTGAGATACCGAGTTGAACAGATGTGTTAGACCTCACTTTGCGTAGTAGCTGCACCTTATATGCTTTGTACTGGGGTGCCTCGGTTGCCAATATGTGAGACTGCATCTTACCTAGGTCTGTATCTCCACCACCTGTAATGAAAAATAAATCACTTAATTTTTTTAATTTTTTCATGGATAGTTTTATTGCATTCAACCTAAAAGGCTGGTTAAGTCTTTCAGAATACTGATGGACGCAAATATTTTTGTAACCACTGTGTAGTTATTAATGGCAATACAAAAAACTAGTTTACATCTAACAGTTATTTATTGTTTGCTCTTGTATCAATGAATGCTCAACAATTCAAGAATTTTCTTTGCATTTATAATAGTTACAAAATTGACTATTTACAAAAAAAAACAATATTTGCTGTTATTTTACCATTCTTTCATTTTATGAGGTTGGATAAATTATTAGAATGTGAACCTTATTCCAATATCTTTAGAACTCCAATAACAAGCACTGGTAAATTGCACAAACTATATTATAGAAAAATGACCCACATTTTGTTTGATTACCTTCATTCAATGCTTTCAATGCTATTAAAACAGCTTCTGATGTTGAAGATCCTCCTGTATTGTGTCTGGATGGATTCTGATGGCTTTGTCCAGAGTCTGTAACCTTAGAGAACACATGGAATGCCCCACTCATGCCATCCTCAGGTATAGATGAAGGGGGTTGGGTCATTGCACTTTTGCTCTTCAACTCAACAAGGCCAAGACATGTGAAGCCAAATTTGGAACAAGGCTCATTAGCATCTAGGCAAGGGAATGCCCAGTCAACCTCTCCATCATCCTCTGCTATACAAAGTCCATAATCATGCACAGATCCTAGTGATATGTCTGGATGTTCGATGCTGAAGAAGATAAAAGATGTTAGGCACAACTGTTTTAAAAGAAATAAATACTCCTTTTAACTAGAATGTTGTATGGGTCATACTAAAGATAAAATGACATAGAAAGAGATTCTCATGTTTTTTAAATGTATTTGGCTACTTCATTTGAGAAAAAAATAGTTTTTTTTCTAGTGCAGAATTTTTATTAACATTGGTAAGATCATGTTACCTGTATTTATAGCATGTGAAACCAATTAAATCCTTGATCTTAGCATTGGCAATGACACACACAACTAGGGGGTAATTCTGATGCTTCTCCGGAAGCATTGTCATGAATATCTTGAATGACTTTGTAGGTAATCCAAGTTGTGCAGTCCCATCGAACTTTGCATACTCCAAATACTGACGGTGAGGTAAGTTTGGGCAGTTTTGAAGTTGTTCAGTCAGTAAAGACTTCTGTTTTTCAGGCTTTTTGACTTCAATCTTTGAAAATACTTCAACTAATTGATCTGTGGTGAGTGGTGAAGAGTCCTCCCATTTTATAACTTTGATTTTAGCTGCCTTTTTTAATGCCTGCTCCTTCTTGTCCAGCCATATCCAAGTATTCGATCGATGCCTAGAAAATTTTCAAGAGATTTGGCTAACAAGGTTCCTAGTTGTTTGTAAGGGATTCATTTGCAGCACGCAATTCAACACTGGTGCCTAATAACAATTAATTTCCTTTCAGGTAAATAATACATGCCAATTTTAGTTATCATTGATAGAATCATACAAATTAATGTGGAAGTGGGTCAGTAGGTCCAGTAACAAAGGTTATAATAATGATGTGTGGTATGCAAAAGTTGGACAAAATGATTACAAGGTTGCTAAAGGACCTGATTAACATCCTAGTAAACGATTAGGAAATTAATTCATTCATTTAAAGCTGAAATTACTTTGTTGTATGTAATTCAGTTAACCTCATCAAGATAGATTTGTGAATTAAAATATAGGTACATAGAATTATACCTGGGTACTCCAAACTCCTCATAGCGCACGTAGCTGCCGCACAAGGGGTCATCATCGTCACTATCATCCATGCCAGGGTAGGGGTCGAACTGTGTCACTATTTCTCTTCCGACTTCCTCCTCAGATATGTCTCCCATGCCATCTTTGCCTTTGCTAGGTCCTGGCTGAGTCAACTTCATTTCTCTTATCCTCTTCTTCTCCTCAATGGCTTTATTTTGAAACACTTTCGAAAAATCTTCCCCGGCCATAACTATCTCACATAAACCGGTGTCGTCGGTGGCAATAAATGCATCTCGTATGTTTTTGAGGAGCCAAATTTTATTATCATATGTAGCCATTTTATTAGTTACAATAATTATTTCAAATATATTGTTATTTCTTGTTTTCAATCCTTTTATTTGAAACACACATGTCAAAGTTGCAGTTCCCAAACAAAATGCTTCCACAGACTAGGGATGTTCGATCCGATCCGATACTTTGGTGGATCGATACAATGGAATACAATCCACCCGATTTTTGTATCGATACAATGGCTTTCGATCCGTTAGTGGATCGATACACGTACAAGGAGGATCGGATCGAATGATATTAGTTTTAAATTTTGTATGAATTTAGAGGTAGACCGTTTGGGAAACACTGAGCAATATAACCAGACGTTATTGCTCAGTGGTAGGAACGACTGTGCCCTCCGAATATCTTTTGTCGTTAACCAAACATACATTAACTGAAAGCCGTATTTGCCTGGATCCAGAACGGCTACCCAAATTATTGTTTTTACCTATATTAAATTTTAAAGATAATCAAAGAGAAAAGTAATATTTTGGTTTTGTTTCTTTAAATTAAACTTTGAAGCTATAAAATAAAAAAAACTTTTTTTTTAATATTTGATACGATACTGGATCGATCCAAAAAATCGTATCCAATCAATTGGATCGATACTTGGATCGATACAGCGTATTACGATCCATTTCGATTCAGAATATCGATACAAACCACCTGGATCGAACATCCCTACCACAGACTAATAAGAATGTATTGCTTCGCGTGATTGAAGTTCCGAGTATAAAATACAGTACATAATATATATGATATGTATCTTTATAATAGCAATATGTATCTTTGCAATAGAAGTGTTTTGTCGTCATAGTTTAGATGGTTTAGATGGTTTAGATGCTACAACTATAATGTAAACTGTCTGTAATCATTTGTCAAAATGCGTTTCAGCCTATGAAACGCATTTTGACAAATGATTATTTTCAGTTTGTTCTTTTTTTTATTTGATTAAATTAATTTTTGCAAAAATGCAAAAATTAATTTAAAGAAATAATATCCTTGAATTGGGAATCTATAGCTAATATATGGTATTATAGCTGTATTGAGAAATAATTAGAAGAAATCTGTTAGAAATATAGTTTATTTTCTAAGAAAGCTCTATGCGAATATTATTATTAATACGTGGAAAAGAGCGATTTTTCATTAATTCATTGACAATGAGTTTGACAGTTGAAGCTTTTCGTTCGTTCGTTGGCAACTTGCAATCCCATAATATTTATTGACCAGGGTGTCATAATTTTCACTGACTCTCTCAGTTGCCTTCAGGCCATAGCGCAAAACCCCTTCATGAATAAACTACACTGCACACTTCTTTTAAAAATCAAACATTCCCTTTTTACATGCGCTTCGATGCAAAAGATTGTTCAATTGGTCTGGATACCTAGCCATTGTGGCATTAAAGGAAATGAATACGTTGACTCCTTGGCTAAAGACGCTATATCATCTGAAATCGCTAATTAAAATACTTTAATTATCAAGGGTATGACTTGTTAAGACTTCCTAAGTTACAACTTCAATCCTCTTGGCAAAAGCATTGGGATGTGTCTAGTAGAAAGATTGGTAGACACTATCACGCGGTTCAACCAAAAATAGCTGACAAACCCTGGTTCTTTCGTTATAAAAAAGTTTCTAAAACAGTCTTATCCGTTTTATGTCGAAAACGCTTAGGCCATTGCTGCACCCCTGTCTTTCTACAAAAAATCCGTGTTAGGGACTCCTCTCTCTGTGAGTGCGGAATAGATGAAGGCTCTCTGGATCATATTTTTTTCGTTTGCCCAAATAATATTTCATCCCTTGACCTATACAGTCTCCTTCCGAAATTAAAGGTCCCTCTCCCAATTAACTTCTCATGTCTTCTGACCTATCCTTCCCACAAAATACTTGAGGCCTTGATGATCTTCATTCGTAGCAACAACATTAAACTTTAGTATCTTCCCTCACTGAGCTCTAACATCATTCTATTATGATTTAATGTTCACTGTTAATTATTCTTACTATAGTTCTTTTTTCAATTGATGTTTAGACACACACACGTTTTTCATCTCCCTTCGTATGTGGCTGAATTGTCGTCATCGGCAAACTCGCCAATAAAAAAAAAAAAAAACTTAGTTGTCAATTTTGTTGTCATAGCAACGGATCCCAAATTTATGTTTGTTTGTGAAAGCGTGATAAACTGAAATATTATTTTCTCCGACTGAATTTGAATGTAAGTTACATGTTAGTGTAAGTCTTTTATATATTTGGGCACTACATATTACATAATATACTTACGATAGTTCAGATCATTTTTCCTGTTTAATTTAGGTTAGAATTTGATATCGTGATAGTAGATATACTTAGAAAAACGAAGTATAAAAAATAATAGTATCGTATGGACCCTGAAAAATTGGAGGCTAAGCTTCGCTCTCAAGCTGGATGCAGTAGCTGGTCCAATTCCGGCTGGAGTTATCCTTTGATTTTGAGTCCTCAGATTAGAGGGAGCATAGCTCGGTATTTTGATTTGTGCCTGGTTAAGGGCAATAGGGTAACCCACGACTACATGTGACCTTAACATTTTTACATAACATTTGTACAAAGTTTAAAAACTAAAAACCCAATTATTTTACAGTCCAAACCTGAACTTTTACATATGGAATACTATTTCTATCACGGTAAAATAGAAAGACACCCTTCCTGTGTTTGTATTTCGAAGTACATACAACCTGAATCTATTCAAAAGTAGAGTGAACAGGCTAGGAGGACTGGCCTCAAGCACAGTCAAAACGGCATTTCGGGAGTATGCAAGGGCGAGGCACATGGATGAGTGGTTGAGCCTCACGGGACTTGCTTACTCCAAGAAATTCATAGGTTCCTCATCAAGATGGCAAAATGTCATTTGGAACTGAAGCAGGCGGCAGGCCCGTCACTTGATGGGGGCACTGACCGGACATTTCGGGACTAACACGCTCCTTCAAAAGATGGGTCTGACAGAGACATCAGCCTGCAGGGCCTGTAAAAGGGAAATTGAGAGCATGGAACACTTCTGTGTACATGCAATGCACTGGCTAGAAAACGAATGTGCCTCTTGGGGCAGGGTTATCCAAGACCAGAGGACTACAGACTCATACCCCCAGGCGTCATTATAATGACAGCTTATGGAAGAGCTGTTTGAAGAACTGGGGGAGGATGAGGATTAGGTTTCTATGGGAAGCACAAAAGATCCCATTGGGTCGAAGTGCTCCCAGGCCTTGCTGCCTCGGCCCCACAAAAGATAAAATAAGATAAGGGTGAACAGGCAACTTCTGGGTGTGTTTGCTCCACCATCAACCTCATCTTTGCCCCTGATTATATAGATAAAAATATGTCATAATAGGTATAATGTATTTGTGATGAAATAAATGAAAATAAAATGAAGGACCGAAGATCAAGGGCTTATTCAGTGAGGCCTAACCTCATTGAACTGGCCATAAGTTTATTGATTAAAAGAAATAAAACAATGATAACAGTACATATTTTTACCAATTATTTTTTATCATTAACATTTAATAGTTAAACTAAATATTAGTATTTGTAATTAAATAATATATCTATAGTCAATATGAACAGTTTATAAAATCGATAACTTGTTAATAATATAAATTAATAAAACTTCATGTATTAATACTTTTTAAATAACATCAACATTATAAAGCCAAACACTAAAACACATCTATAAATATTATAGTAAGTAGTAAGTACTTATAATATTTTGTCCAAAAAAAATTATTTTCCATAGTCCTACTAGTACATAGTGTCATAGTCATACTAAATTTTATACTTTTTTTTAGATTTAAATGCATCTACATAATACTATAGTTGCCCATAGCTAACATACTGCGTCTTAGGTCCTGAACACAATCATAGTAGGAGCGATAAGGAGGAGAAAGTGTTTCATCATAAAGTTTCAGTACTCCAACAAACTTCTTTATAGCTTCTCCATACTGGCCATTCTCCATTGCTGCACGGCCAAGACGGTACATCATTTCGGTGTCCTGAAAAAAAAAATATTGATTATTATTGACGTCAAATTTGGCACAGCAGGTGAGGTGGTTAGTTCACCACTTCTGTGCGCCAAGGGTTCGATTTCCACCTGAGGCAAATATTATGTGTTCCACAGATATTTGTTTCAACCCTGCATAATAATATGCTTTGAGTTCATTAAAGTAAGTTAAAGTTGGCATCTAATTTCAAATGATATGTTATGACTTTATTATACTTTTGCAGATACTTCAACGTTATCAACCTTCTAAATCAACATGGCAGATGATGAAGATGGTAAAATATAACTGCCTCATTAGCCTTGTAGTTCTAAGTGTGACTGCTATGCCAGAGGTCCTGGGTTCGATTTCCAGGTCAAGCAAAGTGTTATAGAGGGCTCGGAGTTTGGGAATTGTGCCCGGTTAATGGCAATAGGCTCATTCCCTATTACATGAGACCTAAACGTACCGGCGAACTGTGTAATCCCCGAAGGGTTGGGCAGAGGCGTAGTAATGTACACCCTCTGCCCAACCCTTCGGGGATTACAGGCGTTATGGTATGTTCAGTATTTGTGTAAATTCAAATACATTAATGGAAATATGCATAGAACCATTTACTCCAACTTACAGTTACTCAAACTATATTTTAAAAGTAGAAAATAGAATAAGCATATGGGCTGTCTGATGGTAAGAGACCAGGGCCCCAAGTCTGCTGATTTGTCGTGTCAAAATTGTCACTCAATGGCTTCAAGATTGTTGATTTTTGACAGTTTTGTCTACGAAATCCGTCAGTTCTATGTCATTTAGTGCCATTGAAAGATCATTTTGATACAACTGAAATAGCAGACTTGGGCCCCAGCAACATTAGTAGGTCTCTTCTGCCCGATAATTTCACTAGCTTTATGGCTCCCAACAAGAACACAACAAAATTGGCATAGCTATAGTATTGAAATAAAACTATTTATTACAGATTTTATCGCGTTGTATTAAATTTTATTATTTCCCGACGTTTCAATAGAGAAGATGGTTGGGTCTTACCAGCTGCTTGGAACCCCATTATAGAATCTATTAAATCTAAATCCAAGCCCAAAACTGCAAGACCAAAGGATACGGTGAGCTCGTTCTGCGTGAATCGGATCACTAATAATTAACAAAAATGTAAGGTAGCTGTTAGTAATTTTAACATTAAGACGTCCAACACCTCAGTCTACCCGTGACCATGGATGCTGTAAAGGATCCGAAACGTCGGGAAATAATAAAATTTAATACAACGCGATAAAATCCGCAAAATATAGTTTTATTTCAATGTCTAATATTCGCGTAGGTGTCAGAAACCAGTATAGCTATAGTAATTCTTCATCACTATCGATTTTTCTGGAGAGGGTAAAGAGGTTTCTGTTCTAATCCACCTTCTTAGATTAATTCGGCAGACATATGACTGGCCAAAAAGAAATAACAAATAACGAGTTTTGGTTTTAAATTTCAGTTGCAGAAGAAGAGACAGCACAAGTAGAGGACCGTGATATAGAGATACCATTGAGCCCTGTTGAGGTGCAAGCTTTAGCTCCACCTAAATATGAAGTGCGACCTGGACTTGGTGAAAAGTAAGCTCATATTTTATAGTCTTATTTATTTATTTTATTTCTTTATTTTCTGCCTGCCTAGCCAACTGCCTCATTAGCCAAGTGGTCCTGAGCGCGACTGCTAGAGGTCCTGGGTTCGATTCCCAGGTCGAGCAAAGTGTTATTGGGGTTTTCTATGAAATTCCCAGTAGCAGCTCGGAGTTAGGAATTTGTGCCCGGTTAATGGCAATAGGCTCTCCCCCTATTACATGGGACCTAAACATACCGGCGAACTGTGGGTGTACATTAGTACGCCTCTGCCTAACCCTTCAGGGAATACAGGCGTGATGGTATGGTTATTTTTTTATTTTATCACTTTATTGCATACCAAAAATACAATACAACTTATTTATCTATTAAACAAACAATGTACAATGGGCGGCCTTATCACTTAAATCGATTTCTTCCAGGCAACCAAAGTGATTTGAGCACTGGATAACATAAAGGGTAGTTAGAGATCTCTACTATTATAAAATTGTAAAAAAGCTGAGTCTGTACATTGAAGATATTTAAAAAAAACACGTGGGTTATGGTTTAGAAACGTCTCCGAATCCGAAAATGTGATTTTTAAAACTCTTTTCTGTTTGTTACGGGTTGGAGTAAAAACTACCGAATAGATTTTAATTTTATTATCACTGTTAGAAAGTATATGCTCCAACTTAAAAACTTGTGAACTTCTTATGAATCCTGAGACACAGCTTGACCTCTCTGATGGATAGAGGCCCATACAAAAAAGAGATCATCAATGTTGGTTGTCCATTTTTACGCCTGACATAGCTTCACGTGAGTGAAGCCGCGGGCAGAAGCTAGTATTTCATATTCTTATAATTTGAGTGACAATTTTTTTTGTAAAAAGACCTTATTAGGTACATAGGATTTCCTACCCTAGGATTTTCTCCTGTATCGTATTACGCATTACGCATACGCAAACACGCAGACCCGGAACAACTATCTACCTACCTAGGTCATAGAAATATATAAAAAAAAAGCCGCGACAGCCGCTACGCCAAACGTGTCGGCAAAAACAGGTTCTAAAAAACTTTTTTGGGGTTCGGGAAATCTCATGGATTTTCTGTGACCTGAGTAAACCGCATTATCTGGTCATCTGGCACCTCAGTAAACTCATTTGTTGTCCCTTGCGTTTTCAACCGACTTCAAGAAGGCGGTAGTTCTCAATTCGTCTGTGGGTTTTTTGTGTATGTTTGTTACGCGATTATTCGACCATTTATAAGCCGATTTGGAAAATTATTTTTTTGTTTGAAGGAATATACTCCCGAGGTGTCCCATAATTTGGTGATGATCTGATTACAAGTTTAGAAAAAATGACAATAGCACTAACACATTGACACTTGACTGAGATAATTATTGTGAATAGATCACGTCGTCGAGGTACCTAAAATTCTACTCGCCACTCAAAAGGTTGAAATAAAATAACTGAATAGAAAGAAATTGTTATGTGCGAAACGTTTCAAAAAGTTTCGGAAGTTGTTGCCCTTTTGGTGGATCTTTTGTTTTCGCCACCGACTTCAGAAACTGTTTTATTTTGTTGTTTTTGAAGGTGGTTTTACATTCGCCACGACTATAATTCGATCCCCCATAATGTCCTATTAATGGTTAGCAGAGTTTACGAATCTCAAATATGTATATTAAAAGTTTAGGTACCGATGATCACTAATAGTTCCACCTATTGCCATCGTATAAAAATGCAAATTTCGAAGTTTGCTGCTACTAAAAATGGTTGTTATTACGCTGATCGACATGTGAATCTGATCTAGGACATGACTCTATTAAAAGTGATATAAATCAATATACAATAGTGGGCTTTTGAATGTAGTTGTACATAGAACTTCCAGGGAATACCTATGCGATAGTACTTACTAATGATGGATTTGAACAAAAACATTATATATATGCCAGATTCCAAGCTGCAAATGTGAGAGATATAATCCTGACGACAATGCAAGAACAGCTGATGGGGCGACAGTACCGCTCCGACCAGGCTGCGCGCTGGGTCAAGTTCATCTCCAACGGAATACGGCAGAGGGTACAGGAACTTGACATGAAAAGGTTAGTGGATTTTTTAGAAGAACATGTATATTTAGTCGGAAACTGAACTTCAGGAAAGAGAGGGGGGGGGGCTTTCACAAAATATTATTTAAAAAATAATTATAAGTACTCTAAATATAAAAATTATTATGCGTATAGTTTGGTCAAGTGTTACTCCTACCCTTTAGTGCATCCGTGATCGTCTCATTCGTCTCTGCACCACTCTAAGGTTGTCTGGTAGAAAATGCATAATGCATTAAACCTTTGTACAAATCCTATCCTACTTCCTACTAATATTATAAATGCGAAAGTTTGTGAGGATGTATGGATGGATGGATGGATGAATGGATGTTTGTTACTCTTTCACGCCAGAACGGCTGAACGGATCTGGATAAAATTTGGCACAGAGATAGATTATAGTCTGGAATAACAGATGGGCTACTTTTTATCTGAAGTCCACGCAGACGAAGTCGCGGGCAGAAGCTAGTATTTACTTAAAGTATAAAATAAATATAATTGAAATGTTTATTTAGTGCACTGACACTGAATAAAACCACGACTGGGGGTAAACCAGCTGTGACTGATTGTGTCTGGGTCAGTAGTTCCAGAGATAGAAACTCAATTCCTAGCTACGGCCATTAAAAATGTCAGCTTTCACAGCATACCTACTCTTCCCAATCGGTTGATTTATTATTATGATCTGTTATTTATTACTTAGCCACGAGCCTTGAGCATGAGAATTAGGTACAAGATTATTAATAAAATTATAAATTTTAGGTACAAGATCGTAGTACAATCAACACTAATAGAAATGAAAGGGGCGGGCGTCAAGTGCGGCCAGAGATGTATATGGGACCCTGAAACAGACGACTACGCGGACAATTTATATAGGAACGAGACTATATTCTGTTACTCAATTGTCTATGGTATTTACATGTATTGACCTAGTTTAAACGACTGGTCTTACCATTAATTCTTTTGACACGAGGTTGGTACAATTCGGATGAAATGACGTCTTGTCCGCAAGTGGTTGTGCAGTGAAGTCTCATCAAGATGAAAGAAATATCAGTTCAATAGAAGAAAATACAGTTCAAATAAATCTCAATAGATGACGCTACTTGTAACGTCTGTTATTGCAGTTCGTGTAAAATTAGGAAAATAAAAAACTTAGATCTTAAAAAAATAAGTAATATGTTATGTTCTTCTACGGCCGTTCGAAACGGTTAACTTCGGACAGTTATTTCATTCGAACCAAAGAGTATATTCGAACTGTTAGAATAAGAATTGTTAAATAAGTAAGTCAGCTGGTTTTTAAGTATCTGACTATCTAAAGTGCGGTGAACAGTAATTTTATTGATATCTTCACAGAAGTCGCTTAAAAATATAAAAATGACACAATTTGTTGCTATGGAAGACGTTAAAAGTTAAATTCTGATTAGAATTTTATTTTTTTCTAGTGTATCAAATAATGAACTCGTGAGACTGTTCCTTGCCTTAGAGAGCACAAAGAGCAGTCGGTCCTGCTTATCATGAAATTAAACGCAACTTTACATAAATATATTTTGATGATATTATGATTTTATCATGTATTTTTAAATATACTTTTAATAAACTAATCAACACCGTCTCATTATGTTACTATCTGCTGCGTGCCTTCATGCGTTTATGAATAAGATTTAGAATTTAATTTGAGTGTACTGGAACTGATAAAGTTTTTAACAATTATGTAAGTAGGCTACAGATCTAATATTAATATTGTTTGTAAATATATGTGGTCTTTTATTGTAAAAATAACATAATTATTCTCAAACCCTAAATTGTCTAAGTATAGGTCATAATGTAATGTACTGTCATTTAATCTGGATAACACGCTAACCTCTATATTACTATGATAGAGAAATTTAGAGATCAGTGGGCTAACAGGATAGTAGGCAAGAGAAGGATTTATAAAAAATGAAAACTGGATGAGATGGAAAGGGTATGTCTCTGTCCTTTTCCCGCAAAACGAGTGTTTCTGTACAATTTTTGACGTGGGAGAGCCATGCTTTGGCACGAATGGACCGGCTAAACCACAGATTAACAGAAAGCCGGCGTAAAACAACGCTTGCGTTGTGTTTGTGTTTGTTGTCCCTTTTGAAAGGCGGGCAATGCACTCGTGACTCCTCTAGTATTGCGGGTGTCCATGGGCGGCGGTTATCGCTTACCATCAGGTCATCCGATTGCTCGTTTGCACCCTTGTCCCGTAAAAAAAAATGTATGCCGCGCGTACGTTGTGACAACGCAACGTGCTATAGTCTGCTCTAGCCTAGCCCTCTCTGTTTAGCATACAATTCAAATCCTGATAACTTCCTTATTCTTAACACGATTTTAATTTTAATAAAAAGCAAGAAATATCAAATATCAAGCCCATTGTACCACTCTATGATTTATAAAACTGTACTTTACATACATTTTTGGTGTGCAATAAAGAATATTCTATTCTATTCTATTCTATATTAGTGCCATTTGGGGAGGCGTTAGGGTATGTCAAACTTGTACTCAGTCAAGACCGCACTTGCTTTCCTTAATACTACATACAGTCACCGCCGTGGGATTCATACCATTCACCACGACAAATTGCGCTTACGTACCTCTAGAACGTGTGTGAGAGAGTAAATCTAAAATAAATAAAAAATAGGTACTCGTCACGGAATTTTCATGAAATTTTCAGATACACAATTTACGAGTACTTACAAATGTGCTCTATAATTGAATATATCTACATAATGTAATAACACATGTTTGTAGTTTAATTGTCACGTGTATTCTAATTCTTACGCGGATACCTACAGAACCATTTGTAATAGGTACTAATTCGGTTAGTTTAGTTTATTTAGTTATTTTTTATGTCGAGATAAAATATATCTACGTTGCAGGAAAATGTCAGTGTATATTTTATTCATATTTGCCAAATTTTGTCAGCCCCTGACCACTTCACAATCATGCTACTTAACACGTTCATCGCCACGTAGGTCACCGGTGACCTGACCCTGCCCAGTATTTAGGCGCCTCGTAGGTCACCGGTGACCTCAAGGCAGACCTGTTTTCAAACCTATTTTGTGAGCCGTAGGACACTTATTCCGTAGATTTTGTGTATGCGTGTGACCGCTGCGGCGCTGTAGAATATGTGCGCACAATGGTTTTCGTTTACCTTGAAATTTGTTAAATTCACATACAAAAATCTGCAGTTTTCGGCGAACTCGTTCATGGATGCGGAGGTTTGGGTTTTAAGTGCAACATAACTATTCGTTTTAAACATTTTACGTAGCTTATTATATTACCATTTTTGTAGGCTTTTTAACAGTAAAATATTTTTTTAAAATGCTTATGTAGTTTCTGAGAAAACTGAAAAAAGCCTCTGCTATTTTACAATATATTGGGTAAGGTAATAAAATTAAATAATAAATACAGTAATTGTGTAAGTAATGAAAATATTTATTAGAAAATGAATAACAATAATTAACACGTTAAATTGCTAATTATAATAAAGAAAATACGTTACTTACTGCGGGGGCGGGTGACCGGAGGTGTGACCTATCTGGCGCCAAAATAACGTAAATGCAATTTTCGACATCACAGCGCCGCGTAGGGCATCGGTGACCTCATGGGGTTTTTTGTGATTATTTCATAAAGTATACATACGATTGCAGCCTAAACTAGACATAAATCCATATCTTATTAAACTAAATCCAGGAGCACCAAAAAAAAATAATGTAAATTTTGACCGTTCTACTACGGCGGTTAACGTGTTAAATTAATCCTATCCTATAGTCTAAAAACTCACTAATTACTTGGGTACTAAATTGGGTACATACTCAGATGGTACCTACTAACTTTTAAAAAAGATTGCGATCTTCGTAGTGTAGGTACCTATATTTTTTTTTATTATGGCGCCACACATTTTGTGTATTTGCCAGTGTCAAGTATTAGATTAAATCAAATAGAATATTTCCCATTAAGGGATTGCTTGGGATTGTAATATGACACCACACTTTTTGTGTTCGCCAGCGTCAAGTATAAGTTGTTGAGTTGCCCCAATAAAGCGGTAGAAACTTTATTGAGGCTTCGATGGAGTTTAGGAGTGAACCCAAAAAGTCACGGTTTTCAATTTTATATCATTTGCCTACACTCTCACACGTTCACGAACACTTAATGGTTAATTATCCACCATAATTACACATTAAACTTCGGAGAAATTCAAGTTTTGAAAAATAATATAAGATCGACAATGTGCACTTTTCATTTTAATTTTGTGCCTAAACCTATAATTTTCTTAAATCTATCAGTATTTATTTTGAATGCGACAGGTTCCTAAATTAATTCATCCATAAATAAAAAATATTAGTTCAAAACAAATCAGTCTTTGTGAGTTGTGACTTAGTTGACTTCCCGTCTTTTATGACAAGGGTGCAAAATCAAAACATAACATAACATACCATCACGCCTGTATTCCCCGAAGGGTTAGGCAGAGGCGTACTAATGTACACCCACAGTTCGCCGGTATGTATAGGTCCCATGTAATAGGGGGCGAGCCTATTGCCATTAACCGGGCACAAATTCCTAACTCCGAGCTGCTACTGGGTATTTCATAGAAAAACCCAATAACATTTTGCTCGACCTGGGAATCGAACCCAGGACCTCTAGCGTAGCAGTCACACTCAGGACCACTTGGCTAATGAGGCAGTTTAAAATCAAAACAATGCTCTAAATTTGAAATTTTTGTACGCAGATCAGCCAGCCAATGCAAAAAGTCACGTCCCCTGCTGGCTGACATAAATGTCATTATTTTTTTCATCTACCGCCAGTTTTTTTTGTAACTCCCGCCACACTACACCTTGTATGTGTATTATGTGTAAGTCATAATAATTTGTAGGGAGTACCCTTTCAATGAACGGGTTGCCCCAATGCCTATATGAGGTATACTTTTTGAGGTCAGTGCGTAAAGGTGAGGTGATAAGTGTGCACAAGAACTAAAGTAATGATGATTTTGATTTTTGGTAATTAGAAAATGGCGATGTTTAATACTTTGGCTTGTAGAGAAAGTGGTGTGCTTCAATTCGGCCGTAATTACGGACAGAAAAAGGTTAATGTTAATTTTAAGATTACTTGGCTGCAATTTACTGTTGATTGACCATTGATTATTATTGATTATTAAGACAGGATTATATCCACCATTGATTATTATCACATATTCTATGTGATAATAATCAATGGCCATAAGGCTTACATTCCCGTAACCGGGGTACTGACCAGAACCGCGTCTGGTTATTTTTACGCGTACTGCACTTACTTGCAAAGCTTTGAGCCCCTTCAGTATGTTGGTGTACTGTTGGCAGAGGCCGCACTGAACCATGAACTCCTTGCAGTCGTAAGGCACCGCCACCACGTTGGGGCACGGCTGGTCCGAGTTGCATCTAGAACAAAAATGTCCAAATAACCTCCGTCCGTTTATAAATTTGTCGAATAACTATATTGCTGATAAACACATTTGACTTCGAAGCTAAATACTTGAAATGGACAGCCCTGCGTTGTTCGGGATCAAATTCCTTGTAATGAGCAATAATTCATACTATGTAGGTACTTTTTGTACCCTCCTAGACTAGACTAATGGCAGTTAAGGTAGGTACTATTATAAGCTTAGTCTAATTTATGAGCGTTAAGTTTTCGTTTACACGCACTCAGCAACAAATTTTGGTTTGCAAACTAAGAACAAAACCCTAAAATAGATCTAGCTAGATATCTTGTGCAAAGCTTGGTGGCCCAGGTCAAATTTTTAATTTTATGCAAAATCCTTGGAGTGCACGCCATTGACTATTAGATGGCGCTACCGACCCCAAACCCCCAGACAATATTATTTCGTTTGATCAATTATTAATTTTATTTTACTTACTTGAATCTCATATAATTTTCGTTCATTTCTTCGTACATTGGCCATTTATGCTCACACGGAGTACATTTGCAATCAAACCAGTACTGCTCCTTGAGCTCTGCTTGCCTCTTCTCCTTAGGAACAGTCGTGAAGATGGGGCCGTAGTTCTCAGAGACTTCTTCACCTTTTTTGATATTTTTCACAGCGCGCACAACGATGTTATTACCACAGAAATATCTGGAATATGGAATTAGATACTAAATTAAATATTGAGGTACTTCTCTTCTCTCTTCTACTATTTTAAAATTGTAAAGAAGCTATGTTTATTACGGGTTGGAGCAAAAACCACTGAATAGATTTTAATTTTGTTATCACTGTTAGAAAGTACCTATTTTTTTTTTTTTGTTGACGGTGTTGGAAATGCTTTATGAACTATCCACCACTCCGGGGAGAGCGGTGGGGTGTGTCGGACTCCGCTCTGAAAAGAGCGATCTACCAACTAAAACCAACCTCGGCGTTTCGCGTCACCACTTTGGTGCCGGGCCTACGGGAGCGCTGTAGCATTCGTCCGCGGATGAAAGTACCTATATGCTCCAACTTTAAAACTGGTGAACTTCTTATCTCAATTAATTAATCGGATCCCGAGATACAGCTTGACCTCTCTGATGTATAGAGGCCCATATAAACAGAGAGCCCATATTAGAGATCATCACTGTTGGATTTTATGAAATTATTTTTGGAATCCATTTCTAATCCTAGTTTAGCTTCAGGCGAGCGAGGCCGCGGGCAAAAGCTAGTAGGTATATATTTTTCAAGTTTTATATAAGTGATTTGACACTCCGTCTTGTTCAACAATAAGAAAACTACTGAAGATATGGTCAGTTTTCTGAGTCAATTCCGAATTCAAGCATATTATTAGTTAAGAATACTATTAGAATAGCTATTAAGACAGAACGGATACCTAATAGATAATTAAGGCGATTATAATAGGGAAATGGGGATATGATTTTGTTAATATAGTGGATTTATTTCAATATGTCTAATATTCGCGTAAATCTTAGAAATAAATTAGTTTAGGACAAAATATTATATGCTTACCTCACGACACTAGGATCGCAAGAATGATTGAAAAGCGCAAGAGTTGGGAAGACAGCTCCCGCCAAAAACACTGACTTCCCCTCATGTTTTATTACATTCTTATCTACCTTTGGTTTCGGACATTGAAGCTCAAATACTTCATGAGCATTGAATTTTAAAATCTGTAGATTCTTCAGGATAAGACCGCCAATGAGAGCCACATCTTCGTTATATTTCTCATCTACAGCCAACGTCTTCAGCTCATCAATATCTACAGGCTTACTTCTTGGTTTACCCTCAAAGTAACCACTCACTTCCAGTAATTTTACAAAGAAGGCTGTCATTTGAGTTCTGTGCAAGAAATCAAGCTTGGATCTTTTATCTTCGTGTGACACCAAATGATAAATGTTTCTGTAATCCTCAGTTTTATATGGGCCTGGAGGTTTGGTGTCTAGTTCTGAATTTATATTAGTGAAGTACTCTTTCTTGCGTTGTGTAATCATCCTGAGAGCTATGTGGCAGGTGATAGAGCATCCAGATTTCCATATAAGCGGGAGAATTTGACATTCGTAGGCGTGGTATGATTTTTGTGCCGCCTCCAAGCATTTGTCGCTGCAGAATATAACGTTTGGACATTTAGGGCAAGGTAGAGGAATTGGACACCTGTGAATGAAAATTGTGATTACATATTGAAATGCCATGTTAAAAACTTGTTCTTAATTATTTTGGTTATAAAATCTTACTTAATGAAACAGTTTTGACAGTGTGTGCTTGCATATTCTGCAAGTAAAACTGCACTATGAGGTTTTTCCACCAATAACATCTCGCCAGCTTCTATGTCTTTCGTTGCCGTCGCAAATCTACCTCGAACTTCATCGTAATCTATTTGGATGGCTTCCGACGCTGCTGGATATTGAGAATTGTTCTTTCCAGGAAGCTTCGGTCTAGGTGGAGTCTTCTTTAAAGGTTCAGGGTCCTTAGGATTCCCAGCTAACACGAGACCTTTGTTCAATATCTCCAACATAAGTTTCGAGTCTGTGCGCATCTTTTGTCTCTTCTCTTTATCCAGCTTTGTGGCTTCATCGAGCGAGCTGATTGTGTCTCTGTAAATTGAAAATGTTTAACTATCTCTATCTCTTCGCCTAAAAAACCGAATTGTAAATTTTGTAACAGATATTACTAACGAAAGAATATAAAACGGTCTCAGAGGCCGTATTATGACGTGTTATTGCCATAATTTTTAGGTTGTGAGAATGGAATAGCGCTATTTAATCTGTAGAGCGGCATCCCTCTCTTTCAATCGGAAAATGATTGCAATAATACGTCCGAATACGGTCTCAGGTAGCATTCAAATCTGCTTCCACTTAAATTCACCAGACGGTTTATCCAGCTAACCTACCGAGTACCGGATAGGTCGCTTAGTTGGCCTGTAATGTAACGTTGAACATAAAAATACCATCACGATTATATCCCCGAAGGGCTGAGCTAAGGTATTACTGAGCTAATTTACACCCACAGTTCGCCTTTATGCGTAGGTCCTATATAATAACCACTAACCAAATCCAAACTTCTGAGCTTCTACTGAGAATTTCATAGAAGAACCCAATAACATATTTTTGCTCAAATGAGGAATCGAAACCAATTTGTGTAGTAGTCGTGCTTAGGAAGGACTATAAGACTAATGACGAGGCAGTAGTGCTATGTGCAGCAGATTAAATTAGGAAAAATAAAATAAAAAATCTTACTGGAAGGCGCTGATGGCTTCTTTGTTCCTCTTAAGAACTAGCAAGCACCTGGCCCTCCTCTCGTAGACCTTATACCTAAGATGTCGCGGGTATCCAAGACTTAGACACCTCCGAATATCAGATAGAGTGTCTTCGTATTGCTCTAAGTGATTTAACGCCGCTGATCGGTTCGCCAACACAATGGAAAGCTCTTCAGCTGAAAATTTAAAAGAAATACTATATATTGTACCTAAACCATATTTAATTTTAAATAAAAAAAATCGCGTCCCCAAATGCCGTTATTTATTTTTTGAAACCTAATCTATACCTATAGGTAACCCATGTCCCTCACGATTAAATCTATCTACCTATGATCTTGCCATATTTTGCCAAAATCTGTTTTTTCGAAGATTTTGCGTAAAAGGTAACAGATAAACAGTTTTAATATTAATATTACTGAACTAACAACAGTTCGAGATTGTATATTATATTTTGCACCATCCTTACCTTTCGAAGAATACATATAAGCGATATCGTTTACCATTGAGGTACAATTCCGATAGAGCGGGTCGTGTTTTCTGCTAAAACATTACTTATGAATATAAAAGCATTAAGTTCTTAAATTTTTCTATTCCGAGTCAATTTTTCAACAATTATAAAGTACCTATGCAGAAAAAATTATACAAAAAAGGTAGGTATTATAAAGTATGCAGAAATTAATAAGTGCCTATTGATTTATTGTTTGTTTTCAAATACAGGAAATTGAAAAGGAAAACCATCGTTTAATTAATTCCTCATTTTCAGCTTTCAGCAGATTGCTACTTCTTAGAATATCTTGCTCATAATTGTATTATTAAATATTTACTAACAGGAAAAACTATAAAACACCGTAACCGTATTTTATAATAATGTTAGTACATAACTAAGTATTGCGGTTAAATCTAGACCGCTACACGGAATAGAATACTTTACAGAAATGAAAATTAAATTCGTCGAAGCAGATTTTACCATTTTCCTTGATATATTTTGAATAACAAAACGCTGTTTGTTTACAGTATATTTGTATGACCTTTTACGTCAAAATGGGCAGACATGCTTCTTCTTAGCTATTACGATTAAAAAAAAAACTTACTTTCTTTCTCCGGCATGAAAATCATGCTTTGACTGTACATCTGCAACGCTTTAGCCCAATCGCCTTTCTGCACGGCTTTATTCCCTTCATCCTTCAACTGTCGTGCCTTTTCTAAATCTTTTTTCACTGGAAACTCGCCGCCAGTCTGGCATTTCTGCAAATCGTCGATTATATTGTAGTTTCTGACGATCGGTAGACTGCACAAGTAGGAGACTCGTTTCGTGTTGGTCTCTAAATTGGCGAAATTGTTTCTCGTCACGTCATCCAGAGAGCTGTTAATGGTTTCGTGGAACTTTTTGAAGAAACCCTCGCCGTCCTGAGACATTTTTGCTAACAGGGAATAATGCACATGTAACGAATGGTGATTATAATTTTCTTTTAGGTTAGAAGTTGAAAGCCGGCGTAAAAGTGCGCGGTGAACTGTTTCATGTTTCTATTTTTATATTTAGGACGTCGATCTGTTCTTGACTTCAGACATATACTGTAGAATTGTACCGTGTTGTTGATGCATTTTAGTTGAGATGGGAACTAATCTTATTGTTGAGATTTCATAATAGTTTCAGAGCACTAGTTCTATGTGGTTTGGAAATTTATAAAAGCTAACTGAAGAGGTAGAAAATTACCAAATATTAGCTTTAAGATTTGATTAGTTCCAGGGGGAACAAAATGACTACTTCGAGCAATAAAGTTTTTCCAGACCAGTCCTGTTTAGCCCTCGTTTTATTCCGAACGTTCTCGAACTGCCCAGAGTTGGATGGTAAACAACAACAAGTGCGAGTGTTTATGACGATAGCATAGTACGGTAAGGCACGCGACCATGTTTGGCACACGTTTTTTTACTCAGCTCTGAATTTAATTGCTTAAAAAATTGCCTGCCACTTGTTTTAGATATCGTGGCTATTTTTAAATGTGTTTTAAGATGTACCAATAAATTACGATATGACATTTTTTATTAACTTTAGGTAGGTACTTGTGTGTGGTATTAAAATGTCCCTTTTTAGGGTTCCGTACCCAAGGAGGGTACGTACGTAAGGGTAAAAACGGGATCCGTACGGGAAGACTTTGCTGTCTGTCCGTCCGTCTTTCTGTTACCAAGCTGTATCTCAAGAACCGCGATAGCTAGACAGTTGAAATTTTCACAGATGATGTATTTCTGTTGCCGCTATAACAACAAATACAAAAAAACTGGTCAAGTGCGAGTCGGACTCGATAATGGCACGGAACCCTACGTGCGCGAGTCCGACTCGAATTTGGAAAAACTTTTTGCGAAAAACTCGCATTATCAAAAGCTGACAGTATGAGGTACCTACTCAGAGACGAGCAATTATGTTATATTACAATTCATAGGAATTGAGTAAAGTGCCTTCTTCTTTGTTAGGTATTCTCGGTATAAAGAAACAACATTATGGATCTAATTTATTTCCTAGTAAGTATTTCCTTCCACTTCTAGGGAATGACATAAAAGCTCTGGCTTTGATTCCATTACTTACGTGTTCATCTTACAGGAAACAACAATGGTTAGATGTTATTGTATTTATTGCTTTACTAGCTGGTACCCGCGACTTCGTCTGCGTACTTTTAATTTTAATATTATACAAATCGCAATAAAAGGTAGCCTATGTCCTTTGTCCTTTCTCAGAGTCTAAAGATTGTCTGTGCCAAATTTCATCAAAATCGGTTGAGAGGTTTAAGCGGGCAAGCGTAACAAACAGACAGACAGACAGAGTTACTTTTGCATTTATAATATTAAGTAGGGATTAGTAGGGATTTTAGTAGGTATAACAAAAAGGACTTTGTACCTATTATTCTATTGAAATATACGGTGTCTTCAGGCTGCAAGCTATCATCTTTGTTGTGAGAAGAGGTAACAGATGAACAAAAAGTTACAGTGAATATTGATTTTATTGAGTTGTATTGCTATTATTGAACATACCATCACGCCTGTATTCCCCGAAGGGTTAGGCAGAGGCGTACTAATGTACGCCCACAGTTTGCCGGTATTTTTAGGTCCCATGTAATAGAGGGCGAGCCTATTGCCATTAACCGGGCACAAATTACAAACTCCGAGCTGCTACTGGGAATTTCATAGAAAAACCCAATAACACTTTGCTCGACCTGGGAATCGAACCCAGGACCTCTAGCGTAGCAGGACCACTTGGCTAATGAGGCAGTTATTATATTGATTTTATTGCGTTGTATTATATATATATATATATATTGATATTATTTACTTCTTTCTTTCGTAGCCTACCTGTGACCATTAATGCTGTAAGGGATCCGAAACGTTGGAACTTATATATTTTTTTTTTTAAAAGATTACTAGCAATGTTAGCGCACATTACTAATATTCTTGATAACCCCTCGTACTAAGCTAAATGCTTGTGTTACGAGTGAGTTCACGTCGGTAGTGCAATGGGTGAGTTTCGAACCAGCAACCATATATTCGCAAGTCCGACTCCCTAGCCATTAGTCTACCGCCGCTTAATGGGATAGGGATAATGGGATTTTTTAATGGGATAGGTGGGCAAACGTGAATACGGATCATCTGATGGTAAGCGATTACCGCCCCCCATGGACACACGCAACACCAGAGGAGTCGCAAGTGCGTTGCCGGCCTTTTAAAGGGGTTTGGGCCTCCGGTATCCTAACTCACTCTGCGAAACACTACGTAAGTGTTGTGTATGGTGTCTCACTCCGGTCGAGCCGGCCCATTCGTGAATGGTTTTCCTTACCCAACATCCATACTTTGATAATATAAAAATCCGACATTAACTGTGTCTGTCTGTTACCTTTTCACGCCTTAATCCGCTGAACCGATTCAGATGAAATTTGATATAGAGATAGATTGAAACCGTGGGAATGGGCAGAGGATAGTTTTTATACTAGGAATCAGCCTTTAAGTGGTTGACATGAATAAACAATACCATACAAAACACATAATCTATATATTTTATGGAACCAGATCAGGGCATCGTGTCTCATTAGTGTTTTACAAATTACCTAGAATATAATCAAAATGTGACGCATCGTTTTACTGCGCAAATAAACGTATTGTAAGTACCTATATTATTATTGCGAGAATAAGTGAGAAAAACAAACAAACAACATACCTTCAGAGGTGGACTGACGACCTACCCACGGTTCGCTGGTACGTTTTTTAGATCTCATCTAATAGAGAACCGCCTCATTAGCCAAGTGGTCCTGAGCGCGACTGTTACGCTAGAGGTCCTGGGTTCGATTCCCAGGTCGAGCAAAGTGTTATTGAGTTTTTTTATGAAATTCCCAGTAGCAGCTCGGAGTTAGGAATTTGTGCCCGGTTCATGGCAATAGGCTCGCCCCCTATTACATGGGACTTAAACATACCGTCGAACTGTGCGTGTTCATTAGTACGCCTCTGCCTAACCCTTCGGGGTATACAGGCTTTATGGTATGTATGTATCTAATAGAGAACGAGTATTGCCAAATTAAGACTCCGAGCATTTTCCCAACAATGTTGGTGTCGGCTTCCAGTCTACCTAGATGCGGCTGAATATCAGTATTTTATACAAAGCGACTGCCATCAGAACTCCGCAATCCAATTTCTGGACGATACGGAGGATACACTAGAAACGCTTACGTTGTGTTTTGCCGAGTTAGTGAGGATTACGGAGGCCAAAATTATCAGAACTCCGCAATCCAATTTCTGGGCAATACAGAGGATAGACTAGAAACGCTTACGTTGTGCTTTGCCGAGTTAGTGAGGATTACGGAGGCCAAAATTATCAGAACTCCGCAATCCAATTTCTGGACGATACGGAGGATACACTAGAAACGCTTACGTTGTGTTTTGCCGAGTTAGTGAGGATTCCGGAGGCCAAAATTATCAGAACTCCGCAATCCAATTTCTGGACGATACGGAGGATAGACTAGAAACGCTTACGTTGTGTCAGTTGTGTTTTGCCGAGTTAGTGAGGATACCGGAGGCCCATGTTGGCAACCCAACGACCGGTAGCAGCCACCAGCGCCTCCTAACGGATGACCGTGATCACTTATTTAGCTACTGTCAATATGAGAAGATAAAAACGCCGGACACTAAAGGCTCACCCTCTTTTGACTTCGCATTTTGTGTGAAATAGTTGCCCTGTTATATTGTGTTGAAATTAGATTATATTATTGAAATATGTAAGCGTTAAAGTATTTTAGCTCTTTGTTGCTACCCAACTGGGTTCGATTCCCAGGTCGAGCAAAGTGTTATTGGGTTTTTTCTATGAAATTCACAGTAGCAGCTCGGAGTTAGGAATTTGTGCCCGGTTAATGGCAATTAATAGGCTCGCCCCCTATTACATGGGACTTAAACATACCGGCGAACTGTGGGTGTACATAAGTATGCTTCTGCCTAACACTTCGGGGAATACAGGCGTGATGGTAAATGTTGCTACCCAACTTCCCCCAGTTTTGCCTTCAGCCTAGTTAGATAAAACAAACAAAACAAAAACAAAAAGTTAAAAGTCCATGGGCAACGTTTATCACTTACCCTGAGACGATCCATATGCTCGTTTATCTCCTATCCCATAAAAAAAACTAAATTGTGTGTAAGTGACACATACCTACCTACATAGTAGTATTCACTTTTTTCTTGAGTCGGGCTCATACAAATTCGTGCTGTATATTTCCATTTCAATAATATAGAATCAGAATAAGAATCATAATTGCATCAGAGCTTACGGAAAAGTCCATGACAAATGAATAAGGAATCGATAGAAATCATGATACGCACATCTTAATATGAAAAATGTTTCGCCTTGACACGGCCTTATAAGCGAAGTGCATTGTAAGTAAACAACTATGAACATACAATTTTAATAACTTGCAACAAAGCATCCAGACAGCCTTATAATGTTTCCTCGATTCTTGGAAGATCTCGGAGATTAGCCGTCAAGCGATTATATGTGTCAGAACCGAGAAAATTAAAGTGAACATAAGTTCTTTTCCATTGACGTCAGTTTAATACCAATTAAGGTGAGTATACACTAACCCCCATATTCATAAAAGTATAAAACACCTTATAAACTTCTTATACCTATAATAGGTACCTATGTTAAGTCTTCTTTTCCCTGTTATAAAATATCACGAGTCAAAACAAGACAAAACACATTATAGCTATGGAAGGTTTATAAAACGTTTTGTTTTTAAGAATAAGGAGGTAAGACGCTTCCATATACCTAATAAAAAGTTCTCACTATTTTACACGATACAAACAAAAGCTCAGTTGTATAAAACATTCGTCTGTGTAAAGTTCCTACGAATAAAAATATTATCGAAAGATAAATCCGACCTCAAGACAAGATTAGAATCTGCGTCCTTCAGTTTTGAGATTCATTTTAGCTAAAGTTACTGAGACCACAACCTGTGATGCCGAATTTCTCTTACATATTATATTATGTCTAAAAGTGAAATAATGTCAACAACATTCTATTGATGACATATTACTTACCTAAAAGTAGTTCTCAAAATATTTAGCATGAAAGAACAAGTACTTACTTCCGAATGTAGTGCTCAGAACGCCTGCGCATTTACTTGCATAGGGATAAAATTCCTTTCTGTTACTCTCATTTTTTGTAAGATAAAGTTGTAACAAACCGTCGAACGAACATTATAGCACTTTTGTTTCTTGTGATGTAATTGTGTTACTGAATATTTGAAAACTATTATATGCAGAATTGCAGATAGTTAAAACTACAAGTACCTAAGATAGCGATAAGACGAGAAAAATCAATCTGAATCTACTATAATGTTAAGGCTGATCGTTTCGCTCAGCCCGCCAAATTCAAATTTGATCTGAGCGAAACGATCAGCCTTAAGAGAGATGAGAAGTTTTTTTTTGCATTTCCAAGCTAAGATTATAAAGTTAGTTAAAAAACACGACTGTATTTTTAAAACATACTTACGATATAGGCCTAACTGTAAGGCAAGTCATGAAGTCATGTCGATTGAGAAGCAAAAAACTTGCATTTCAATAAATATTACTGATAACATCTTTAAGACTAAATTTAGAATGTGAAGGCAAATTTCGACCTGGCTGGTGGGACTCGCGGTGGTTTAGTCGTCATAGCTTCTGCTGTATCTAAACCTGAAGACGCTGGTTCGAATCCTGCCCGCTGTCCTATTTCCTTCATTAAAATAACTTGTTAAATAATGTTCGAATATTCACCCGCTTACTAGTGTAACCTCTGCTTTAAGTGTTGTTATTAAAATAATCATCTCGTTCTGACTATTATTTTTGATTCTCACGCCTGTATAGAGTTGCAGTTTTTGTTTTGACCAAACTAAAAGTGGCTTTGCCTAAAATTTTAGGATTTCCCCCGACGATTAAGTGACTTTTGTTGACGTAATAGGGTAAAAACTCTAGAGCAATAAATAACAAACACCAATCTATTTTTAATAATTTCCCTTACCTATTGTTATTACCAATATGTATAATTATACATAACATAACATACCATCACGCCTATATTCCCCGAAGGTTTAGGCAGAGGTGTACTAATGTACACCCGTGGATATGTGTTTATCGCTGGTATGTTTATTACGTCCCATGTTGCAGGGTTGTCAAGCCTATTATTCAAACTGAGCTGCTACTGATAATTTTTACATAGAAAAACCCAATAACATTTTTCTCAACCTGGGAAATGAAGACTCTAGCGCAGCTGTCGCACTTACGACTGCGTCTAATGAAGCAGTTGATAAAAATCCTAAGGATACTTTGTAGGTCACCGTTTAATTATTTATTTCTGCATCACCTTAGGGTTGCCTGCCTAAGGTATTAATAAATGGTTTGTGGTTTTTTCGTCTTTAATCCCCAAAATTGCAGTCAAGTTACGAACATAGAGGTTGTAACAATTATTTTGTTTTAGAAGTCTTACTATTAATTTAAAAAGAAGATTTGAAAGAAATCTTATATATAAAATTCTAGTGTCACAATTTTAGTTATCATACTCCTCCGAAACGATCGATTTTTATGAAATTTTATACTTATGCATATTCAGTAGGTTTGAGAATCGGCTGCTATCTATTTTTATTTATTGAATTTATTGTTAAATACCCCTGCGAAGCCGGGGCGTGCCGCTAGTAATTATATAGAATTTCATTTCTATTTCAACAAGCGATTCGATAATACTCAATCAATCTAACTTATCTAAGCTCAAATTCGACATCCTAGGGCTTGGCATGTCGCAAATAGTCACATAACATCCCTCGGCATAACAGTAATAGCTGGAAACGTAATCTAGATAACTAGGCCTAGCACAGGTCTTATAACCTGGAAATGTAACTGGAGCTGAGCGATAGCATCGGGACATGTTCACACATTATGCGTAATGAGTTGCGCGCACGCATTTCGTAACGCACAGCTGGCATATTCGATTATGCATTTCGTTATGGTTCAACGGTAGATCATAATTCTGTAGCACTAATAAAATTAATCACTGTTTCTATTATCTAAGAAAGAAAATTACTACAATCCATCACGTTTGTATTTCTCGAAGGGTTAGGTAGAGATGTACTCACATCATCTTCTGAGCCTTTTCCCAATTATGTTAGGGTCGGCTTCCAGTCTACCTAGATGCGGCTGAATATCAGTATTTACACGAAAAGATGGTCTCAGTCCGAAAGTTTTAGGTTGTCTTTTTTTTACTCTCCCTATATTACATCATTAACATAACTGCCTCATTAGCTAAGTGGTCCTGAGCGCGACTGCTACGCTAGAGGTCCTGGGTTCGATTCCCAGGTCGAGCGAAGTGTTATTGGGTTTTTCTATGAAATTCCCAGTAGCAGCTCGGAGTTAGGAATTTGTGCCCGGTTAATGGCAATAGGCTCGCCCCCTACTACATGGGACCCAAACATACCGGCGAACTGTGGGTGTACATTAGTACGCCTCTGCCTAACCCTTCGGGGAATACAGGCGTGATGGTATGTTATGTTAATATTACATGTTTAAGGGGCGAGTATAAAAATATTAAAATAAGCAGAAGATAGAGAACAGTGGCGTTTGCTTCACCGACAAGAGCTGAGCTCTTAAATTAAAGAAAGAAGATAAAAATATTGTAAGATATTAATTAATATCTTTCTAACGTAACTAGCTGCCCGCCCGGCTTCGCCCGTTTTCCCGTAGGAATGAAGCATTTTCCCGCGGTATAAGTCGGCTTCTAATGGTAAAATATTTTTTCAATTCGCTCCTGTAGATTTGGAGTCTATTCAATACAAACAAACAAACCATCAAATCTTTCCTCTTTATAATATAAGTGCAGATTAAGTTGCCGTAAACTAAGATTTTCTTTTACTTTTACATACGCAAACACATAGACCCGGAACAATTACTTATATTTCATATACTGTAATATTTTTTCTGTGCGGGTATCGAACCGGTGTCCAGCGGCCCAGAAGCTATAACTCAATCGCTAGACCACTTAAAGGAGGGGGGGGGGGGTAAGGAGGCAGAAATAAGCTTAAAAAATCCCAGAAATAAATCTGTTTACAGGCTCTGCCATCTACTAAATATTTAACCGGCGCATGCGCCGTTCTTATAATACACAGCTGCACCTGCTTGTGTAATTTCCACTATCTATTCATCTGTCTGGGGTTTTATAACGCCATTTGCAATCAACTGTATCTAGGTGCGATCTGACACTCCTGCGCATACATGGACGGTAAGGGGCGTTTATAAAGCGATTCATTGAAATGCCACGTGGAGACGCCTTATAAATCATTTATTTGCTATTATCGTCGCACCTGAGTAAAATGTGATGAAACTAATTACGTTTGCAACAGAATTTTCCAAGTCGTGACTGTGAAGTTTCATTGTTGTGAATAACTTAGTGATCTGACTAATGAGAATGTGCTAATGACATAATATTTATGAGTTATTGGTCGAAGATGGCGATAAATTTACCTAATTGAAATGTTTGGTCGTGAGACGTCGAGTTGCAATAGAATTTTTTGAATAATTACTCAGTTAATTTGGGGAAACATTCTAATTAAAACTGAGCAATCCCTATTATTATATAATAAAAAACCTACACATCAAACTGCATAATTCTCAGCTACTATTTAAAACAAAGTTGTAAAGCAATATTGTAATTGTGTTTTTTTAAAGAGTATCTATGGAGTTTCTTGCGGGCTCTTCTCCATAAGACCTAGGTCTAATTAAAATAGAACATTTGGACTTTGACTTCGATAATGGTAAAAAATATCGTGTTTTCGGTTAATGGCAATAGGCTCGCCCCTATTATATGGGAACTAAAACACACCGGTGAACTGTGGGTGAGCATTAGTAGGTACCTACGCCTCTGTCGAACCCTTCGGGGTATACAGGCGTGATGGTATGTTATGTAGGTATGTATGAGCATTTTCAACTGTCTTGTCAGCTGAATCGTTTTTTTTTTATTTTTCAGCATCAATGTTATGTTTCTATAGTTTGCCATAATTATTGAATTAGGTACTTCCAAAATTTTGAGCCTTACGAGTATAAGCGGAAATATCGGATGGTGTTGTAATAAACTTTTAAATATCTAACGATTCTAGGTTAGGAATGATGTTTTTTTGGACTAAAACTGTTAAAAAGGTTCCAAACTTACTACTTACTAAGTATACTTTTGCAAAATTGCGTGTATTGGATTTGGACCACTGTATTTACTTATGTGCAACGTGGACGTGAGACGGTTAGTGAAATGGATGCGCGTTCGCAGCTAACGGCCATGGTCAATGGCACAGGTCATGCGACGTACTTCCTGTACGTGATGAGTGCTTTTGACCTAGAAATCTGGCATTTTTTTAAAATCTTAACTGAAAGTGCTGGATATTTTATTTATTTTCCGGAAATTGGATTGTGATAATAATTACTTCCGAATCAGGGTTCATTCCGGAAACACTTATGTATGCTCTTTTCATTTCGCTATATTTACGACACTGGTCGCCTTAAAGAAGTTGTCTATTTTATGTTATTGCGTTTTAACACTTTTTTTGTACCTACTCGTGTTCATGATTTTATTCATATTTTGTGATGATGTCTGTCTGTCTGTTTGTTCCGGCTAATCTCTGAAATGGCTGGACTGATTTTGACGCGACTTTGACTGGCAGATAGCTGATGTAACAAAGTGTAACTTAGGCTGCTTTTTTTAATACCTACCACGCGGATGAAGTCGCGGGTTACTGCTAGTTATTTTTATTATCTATGTTAATTTTTCTTAGGTATATTGCTTTTTGTCTGTTGTGTGGATACACACGTGACCTCGAAATAAATGATTATTCTTTCTTTTCTTTCTTCTATATCATAGTTTTATAAATGTGACTAGCTTCTGTCCGCGACTTCGTCCACGTGGAATAGTTACTTGGTCTTAGCGTGATGATATATAGCCTATAGCCTTCCTCAATAAATGGGCTATCTGAAACTGAAAGAATTTTTCAAATCTGACCAGTAGTTCCTGAGGTTAGCGCGTTCAAGCAAACAAACAAACTCTTAAGCTTTACATATTAGTATAGAGTACTAGCTTCTGCCCGCGACATCGTCCGCGTAGCGTGATGATATATAGCCTATAGCCTACCACAGTAAAAGTGGAAACATCTAACACTGAAAAAATTTTTCAAATCGAACCAGTAGTTCCTGAGATTAGCGCGTTCAAGCAAGCAAACAAACAAACAAACTCTTCAGCTTTATATATTAGTATAGATAGATGTTGGTTATAGCTTATAATTTTAGCATTACTGTGGCATAACCTAGAATTATTTTGCAACATTTCCCCTGGTCGTTAATTCATCCTGTTACCGATATAGTTGACCGGTACTAATCCTAGTGCGACGCTCACATCTGTCACGCACGATAATAATTACGAACGATGTTGCCAGCTCATAACGCGAATTAAATAATTAAGGCTCAATGGTAACCTATCACGGCCAATATAAATATGGCCAGTCCGCGCGTAATTTTATTGCTCGTTAATAAAATGACGTGCATTTCCTTTTTTAGTTAAATTAGTAATTACTTATCCTATTTAAAAAAATATGTAACCATAATTCGTTTGTCTATTTATTAGAGAACACGGAGAAGGTAAAATACATACGTAATTAGAATTTAATTATTAAAAAAATCGTAAACTCTCGTAATCGTATAGTAAGTGCGAGACTTTCTTTTCGAGTCAAATTTAGTTAGAGTTTCTACTGTTCTATATCTGGTTTTAATTGACATTAAGATTTTTTTTATTTTAGCCTCGTGTGGGACGGGTTTAGTGGGAGAGCTATGCTTCGGCACGAATGGGCCGGCTCGACCGGAGTGATACGGCCACGGCCTCACAGAAAACAACCCTGAAACCACGCTTGCGTTGTGTTTCGACGAGTGAGTGAGGTTACCGGAGGCCCAAACCCTTTTAAAAGGCGGGCACCGCACTTGTGACTCTTCTGGCGTTTCGGGTGTCCATGGTCGGCGGTTAGCGCTTACCATCAGGTTATCCGTCTGCTCGTTTGCTCTCCAATCCCATAAAAAAACAGTTTTCCTCACTGCTATTTAGATACTTAGGCATCTCGTAAGGGGCGAGAAAATATTTTATTTGTTTGACGGTTGGTCCTATGCCTAGCGACCACCCTTACGTCAGAGTAGTATGTGTTTCGACTTTTGCGGCTGAGTCCAGTCCAGTCCAGACTGCCAGAAAAAAAAAACATGTTTTTCAAGCTTGAAATTCAGATTTTCCGTGTAGTAGAAACTCTTCAAAAGACCGACTTTGGTACTCTTTACACCCACAACTACGTATGTACGTTGATTACTTACATAATGTTCGTTTTGCGATGTCAACGAAAAAATTCCATAGTTATCTCTATGAGAGCAATTATGTCGAATACGTGTATCAATGATAATTATATATGGTATGATTGCAGATACGGATAAACATTTATCATCAACTTATGTCATAAAATACTGGTTTACTGTAGTTGAAAATCCATTTTTTATGATTTGAAAGATTCTGGGCAAGATGACGAGGTATATTAGAATCTTAAGGATCCGCCGGCTGACCGAATTGCCCGTACAAATCTTCTCTACTATTATAAAATTGTAAAAAAACTGTGTCTTTACCTACATAGAAGATAATAAAAAAACAAGTGAGTTAGGGAATAAAAACGTCTCCGAATCTAAAAATGTGATTTTTAAAGTTCTTGTCTGTTTGTCTGTTAGTTACGGGTTGGCGCAAAAACTACTGAATAGATTTTAATTTTGTTATCACTGTTAGAAAGTATGTGCTCCAAATTAAAAACTGGTATACTTCTTATCTCATATAATTAAACGGAACCTGAGATACAGCTTGACCTCTCAAATGTATAGAGACCCGTACAAAGAAGAGATCATCACTGTTGGTTTTTGAGTTTCATGTGAGCGAAGCCGCGGGCAGAGCTAGTGTAATATAAAAATCAATCTTAATTCAAATAAAATTTAATCAAATTGTGTTATTATTCGGATACCATTAATCTATTTTCGTGCAAAATACTTACTTCACTGGAAATAAATGTAAGTGAATGAAATCTTACTTAATATAAGAATGTAAGTGAACCGTGTCTGTACATTGCTTATATTTACAAAAAAACTAATTTGGGGGACTCAGAATCGGTAACACAATCCATTTCTATTATTTTTGGAACTTTTGTCTGTCTGTCTGTTTGTCTGTGTGTTTGACCGCGCATCAAATGATAACTACTGAAGAAATTGGAGGAAGTGGGCAGGAATTCATAGCATGTTTCTTGGATTAACATTTAGGCTATTTTTAATTCAAATCGGTTCTCTCTATCAAAAGTTTTTAACATTTTAACCATTTAAAAACGTTGAATTTGAAAAATAACCATTGAAGTAAATTTCTTTTTCAAGTATTTCTGTACTAGACTAGCACGGGTTAAAAATTATAACAGAATCAAGTAATAAAATTAAAAAAATACACTGACGGGGTCTAATTAAGATAAAACAAGAAAATAAAGCAGATCAATCAGAAACCATTATTGTGACCAAGAATTGATGATTAGTACAGTTATTCTAACTCTACTTATACAGGGCATCACGGGACATACATAGGATGTATCCACAGAGCACCAGCCGGTGTCAAAACTAAATATTTGAGTAGGGTAAAGAAGTCAACAAAGAATGACAACTTATTTTCTAGCGGACTAACACGACATTGTTATTACCTCAATGAAATTTGATTCGATAACAGGTGTCATTTTGAGTTGACAATTTTGACAATTAGATATTGCTTTCTTCTGCCATATATCCAGCCATCTATTAACTCATTTTATAATGTGAAGAAACCTCCATAGTGTAGTTACAGTGCGCACACTTTTTTTGAGAAACTAAAGAGTTTCCATCAAATCAAATAATTAATATATGTACACAAAGAATATATCACATATGTATGTAGTATGTGTATAATAAAAAAAAAACAACTTTACTGATGCCGCAACAGTCATTTGGGATTTTTATCTATGTAGGTATGTCTGTTTATATTTCCATGCCTCACGTCAATACCACGTGAACAAAATTTTGAAATTAAGTAATTTATAGGTCGGAAATACGGTATTCAGAGGTCAATGGTGCTAAGTGTATTACAAATATGGAAAATCAAATTTTTCGAGGTGGTTAGTTGAAACTTGGAGAGGACAACGTCTCTCAGGTCAGCTAGTTCTTCATAAGTTCATTAAGTTCCGAGTGGTACCTATTCAAATTTTCGGGGCAAATGGTAGGCTAGGAACCTAGATTAACGGTATCCGAACTTACTTAAGACTAAAACCACAACATCTCCTAAATCTATAGGGATTCGGGACCACATTTCTTCTAAGGTATCTAAAGTCCGCCTAATTGCAGCAACTTTACATTCGCCTTCGTTTTAGTTCCCTGCTGGACACTTGTCTCTCGTTTTGAACAGGACCTATAGAGCTCGATCTTCGGGACTTTCATTTCATCAGCTTAGGCATCACAAGTTATCATAACCGGCGGGCACCGTACACTAATCTCAACTCAGCTAGTTTTCCTTCTTTGGAACCTCACCTTGACATTGACGACACTGAGTGTAGATTAGAAATAAAAGTTTAAACTATTTGAACTACCTGAATTGTCTTTCGATTTGTTAGGTACTTTGTTCTCGAGACTCAAATGGACGTAGACTTGTTTAACTTTCCAAAGCGCAATCACAGAATCTTCCTTATCCTCTTCCAAATATGCGCTGAGGTCGCGACCTAACCCGTCAGCTATCGACATGCACACCAAACACCTCCTTCCGATTGTCTCCCTCCTTCCTGCTACTAATTATATCGTAGTCCTCATTAATAATCCCACCACGTATCTTATTACTGTGATTCTCGCGATGAATATTTATTTAATTGATACTTGTATTAGTTTTACCTTCCTGTTGGCCTAAGATATTACAATTATGACTTGACTCATGTTTTTTTGCAATGTTGAATTTATGTTTAGTAAGGTAACCTATTTTTTTGGGTTTGCGAATGAGCAGGTACCTACTTATTTAGTGATAGGTACTGTTATTCATAATCTGTAAAGTGAAGACATTATAGTAATATATCCAATCCGCACTAGATTAACATAGTGTTATTTTTTTGTAGACTCTCTTGGGTCCCACTGCTGGGCAAAGGTCTCCTCTAACTCGGTCCAGGATTTTGTATCCTAGGCTTCTTTATCTACGTTGGTAGAAAGTTCTTGTGCCGACTTCATGAACATTGTGTGAGGTATAAACTCGGTAGCTAGCCTCGCCCACCTGTCCGGATGAAGTGGGTATAGAAGCTGAAATGACCACTTTTTATAACTATGATTCATATTACAAATTTGCTAAGGACCTATTATTATGGGTTCTAAATATAAACTGATTTGGTAAATGTGGCCATTAAATTATGACCAATTAACAGTATAGCAATTCCTCTAAATTAATTCATATTTGGAACCCGTAATTCAGTAGCCATTTTCTACGGTGAATCATATTAATTCACCAAAGGCGGCCTTACACTAAGTTAAGTACCCCACTACTGGGCATGAACGAGTGAGAATGGGATAATACTATAGGTACTCGTAGGTTTGTATTTACCAAATGCTTGTTCCGTTTCAAGTAGAATATTTTTATAACCTATTTATGATATCATTACGTTGATCTTTTATTCCTTTGCGGGAAAGAAAAATAAATAAGGAATTTCTTTGTTAAGAAAATTGAACTCTAGAAACACAAGAAAACATAGGAAGGCCCACATTCTATCTATTATTTTACGGTACATAGTTAGATATACATTTATCTCAAATAGTCTCGTAATCTCTGTAGCTATGAATCTTGTGACGTTAGTTGTAGTAATCTCAGCAATAAAGTGAGACGTTTTTTGTAGAGATTATCTATATAACTTCAATTGTGCTCGGGTTTGGAAAATTTACTCCAACCGAAAATAAATAAATAATAATAAATACCGAATAAAATAATAAGAAAACCGAAGTCAGCGACTACATCAAAGTCGGTCCTGATCGTGAAGCACCTTGGTGTGTTTCGACTGTTGCGCTTGAGAGCCAGCTGTGGCTTTGGCAGTCTGCAGTCCGTAGCTGCTCTTAAACTCGGTAGTTACGTGGGTTGTTTGCTCGTTTGACAACTTAATCAATAAAAAATGATTATTGAGAGTCATCAACCTGAGCGTTAACTTAAGTACTATGATGTATGAGATCGATAAGCTCCTTACGATTAAAGGTTTAAGTCAAAGTCAAATGTTTTATTTCAATTAGACCAGTATTACGAGCACTTTTGAATTGTCAAACATTTGGTGTGCGGTTCCGAATAGTGGTCTGATGAAGAAGAACCGGCAAGAAACTCCATAGATACCTACTCCTTTAAACAAAGATTATAACATTGATATATTTTTACAATTTAGTTCTGTCTGTGTATGTGAGAATCATGTAGCTTTATGTGCATGATACTAATATAATTTAATAAACAACCGTTCTTAAAAAAGGTCAGGTTAAGAGCACCCTAAACCGACGTTCATGCATGAGGAGGTTAATGAACGTAGATGAAGCGAAAGTAGTACCTATGCCAGGATCGTAGCAAGTGGAAATCTATAGTCTCTGCCTACCCCAATGGGAGACAGGCGTGAAAATATGTATGTATGTAATAAACAACGATCACTTGCCTTCCAAAAGAAAAGAAAAGTGATTACCGTAGCATGTCAAGAGCCGACCAGTCCCAAAAGATGTTTCCCACTACACTCAGAAGCTTTCCATATTATTCTTTTGTTATGTTCTTACACACTTACAACTGCCTCATTAGCCAAGCGGTCCTGAGCGCGACTGCTACGCTAGAGGTCCTGGGTTCGATTCCCAGATCGAGCAAAGTGTTATTGGGTTTTTCTATGAAATTCCCAGTAGCAGCTCGGAGTTAGGAATTTGTGCCCGATTAATGGCAATAGGCTCGCCCCCTATTACATGGGACCTAAACATACCGGCGAACTGTGGGTGTACATTAGTACGCCTCTGCCTAACCCTTCGGGGAATACAGGCGTGATGGTATATGATGGTATGTTCTTACACTATGTACTTACCTACCATTACGACTGTATTCACCGACCAGAGGTATACTCGCCAGAGGCCGATGATCGGCAGAAGTATCACTACTTATTATAAAACAAAGTCGTTTCCCGCTGTCTGTCCCTATGTATGCTTAGATCTTTTAAACTACGCAACGGATTTTGATGCGGTTTTTTTTAATAGATAGAGTGATTCAAGAGGAAGGTTATAAGCTATTTAACATAACGCTACGACTCTTAGGAACGGGGCAGCGTGGGTGAAACCGCGCGCGGGTCGCTAGTACTTCTATACACCCAGTTCCTCGGTACCTATGTTTAGGTCCCATGTAAAAGTGGGGTGAGATTATTACCATGAACCAGACAATTCCTAGCAGCACATTAGCAATGTGCTACTAGGTAACATTTAAAAATAAAACCTAAGCTCCAGCTTAGGGTTTTTTGTTAGCCCCAGTAACATTGTTCGATCCGGGACTTTAATCGCAAGCGAATATTGGACGAGCCCTAAAATGCAATTAATTCTGGGTCCCTTTGTCAGCAACAGATGAGTCCCAAGAAGTTTAGAAGTTAGTATTAGTAGAATTTAGTTTTGTAGTTTTTCTATAAAATGGGTCATGGTTCAGTCATCTTTGGGATCCACTGCACTAGGTATATCATTCAGACAGTTTTAGCGTGAATCGAAAACATATTGTAGGTACATCAAAAGCCGAATCCTACTATCCTACTAATATTAGATATAAATGCGAAAGCTTGTGAGGATGGATGGATGTTTGTTACTCTTTCACGCCAGAACTGCTGAACGAAACTGGATAAAATTTGGCACAGAGATAGATTATAGTTTGGAATAACACATGGGCTACTTTTTATCTGAAGTCCACGCAGACGAAGTCGCGGGCAGAAGCTAGTTGTGAATATAACAAAAATACATTTACATGTTTTCAATACAATTCGACATCAAGTGACAATGTCAACAAAACGCTTAAAATGAAATTCACCAACTTTTGTCTTACGTTACACTAGATTACCGCGAATACCACGACCTTGCTTTAAGAAAATATTAGTGAATTAAACACGGTTAAGATAAATTTATACTTACAACAATGGCGCCGCCGCGCCCACGTTATCAGTGGTAGGTATGTACTTTGCATACTTTACGTCATCACGGTAGCCATGTTATCACAATGTTATCACTTTCTCCCCACCGCGTTGTTACTCCGATTACCTACCTACGGTGTGATTTTAACGATGATCTGCATGATAAAGTTAGTTGATAATGATAAACATTTGGGCCCACTGGCACCAACTTCTTAAATATGTTTAAATTGTATTTAAATAAAAAAAATCATAGTAAAGTTGCGTTTAAATAAGTTTTAGAAGTTGGTGCTTAGCTTTGCCTTCAAAAGTTAAGGGCCTTAGTTCTATGGCCCAAAGTTCGTGCAAGAGTAAGTGCACTTGCACGAACTTTTTAAATATGTTTAAATTGTAATGAAACTATTTTTTTACGGATTATATCGCGTTGTATTGATATTAATTAATTCCCGACGTTTAAATCACGTAAAATCCGTTCGCGTAGGTAAGTGTCAGTTTAAGTTCAAATTGTATTTAAACACAATTTTTCTTGTAGTTTTGTGTTAAATATAATTTAAACATATTTAAGAAGTTGGTGCAAGTGGCCCTTAGTCTCTGTTTTGAATCCCCGACCCAAAAAGAGGGGTGTTAGAAGTTTAACGTGTATTTGTATCTGTCAGTTAGTCTGTGGACTCGTAGCGCCCCCGTAACGAATGTACCCATTTTGATTCCGTTTTTTTTGTTTGAAAGGTTACTTGATTGAAAGTATTGTTAACATAACAACATAACAACATAAGAAGCGGCGGTAGCCTAATGGCTAGGGCGTCGGACTTGCGATCATGTGGTTGCCAGTTCGAACCCCACCCATTGCACTACCGACGTGAACCCACTCGTAACACAAGCATTTAGCTTAGCACGAGGGGTTAACAAGAATACTAGTAATTTGTGACCCAAATTGCTAGTAAGCTTTTTTAAAACACAAAACAAAAAAACAAAAAAAACAAAAAATAACATACCATCACGCCTGCATTCCCAGAAGGGTTAGGCAGAGGCGTACTAATGTACACCCACAGTTCGCCGGTATGTTTAGGTCCCATGTAATAGGGGGCGAGCCTATTGCCATTAACCGGGCACAAATTCCTAACTCCGAGCTGCTACTGGGAATTTCATAGAAAAACCCAATAACACTTTGCTCGACCTGGGAATCGAACCCAGGACCTCTAGCGTAGTAGTCGCGCTCAGGACCACTTGGCTAATGAGGCAGTCTTCTTATCTATGATTTAAGAAGATCTGGCCAGTTGTTTGAATATTATCTATAAGCTCTTTTATGGCTGATCAAAGGATATAAGCAACTTTCACAGGTCTGATTGATTTGAAATTTGGTTTGCAAGAACGGAACACCTGCCTGATTAAGTCATGGTTACCATAAATAATATGAAACATAAACACGAATGAAAGAATTAAAGTTGATTATGACGGCCACAACAACAAAATAAAATAATAAAAACAATAGCACGGAAAAATCTTTGTAAGTCACCTTGTTCAATGTCAGAAATATATTTTTAATTTCAATTTAACATACCGCGACTCCTACGCTAGAGGTCCTGGGTTTGATTACTGGGTCGAGAAATCTTATATGGATTTTCTATGAAATTTTCTGTAGCAGCTCTGAGTAGGTATATGTTCCGTATATTATGGTTTTCTTCTTTTTGTCTACTTTTATTAGCTGTAAGTCCTCCATGTACTAAATAAATAAATTATATTTAGTAACGGCAATAGGCTAGCCCCATATTTTACAGGACCTAAACATACCTGCGATCTGTGGTTGTTCATTAGCACACCTCTGGCTAATCCTTCGGGGAACCCAGGCGTGATGTTAGGCACATGTTTATAAATGAATCTTAATATACAAAAAGAGGTAATTATGTGCCACAGCGACACAACAGTGTAATGAAGACAACATCACAACTTGCGAGATCGCTTCCGTTGCACAGATTGCATTATAATTGCCATCTGCGTTCGCGCAACGTCGCCGTCCGGAAACTTCTACAATGGGATCCGTAACGTTATTCTATTACACTGTAGGTATTATATTGTTTCCATTACACTGTAAATAAAATGTAATAAATACGGTCGATATTATTTTATACTCGTAAGGTGGTAAACGAGCATACGGCCTGCCTGATCGTAAGGAGTTAGCCCAGCGTATGGACGCTTGCCAGATGAACTGTGAGCTTTTATGGCACAGAACTCGAGCCTTGAGACAGGATGCCGTAAACTATGAAGGAGATGTCAAGACGAACTGGATATGTTCCTAGTAACTGGAGAGAAGTAGAGCAGTTCAAGGATAAGAGGAAGAAATGGGGGAGGCTTTTGTTCAAGACTGGGACAATACTTGATAAATGAAAATAAAAGTGCCATTAAAGACCTCTTCTCTTCTCCCCTCTTCTCCATGAAGGAAGGAAGCGAGGACAAGTGAGAAGTTTTCAATGCCCTATCCTAGGAGCAAATTATGCTTGCAAAAGAGACGGTGAATTGGGAGACTTGAATTTCCATCTCTCTCTCGAATGAGTGGTATTATACGTTCTACCAAAGATGACATTTATGATCCGAAATTATATTGTGATGTTTTTTGAGTGAACCGAATCCCCTTTTAGATCAGATACAAATATTTGCAGGTAATCTACTAGATACTGTTAGCTCCTGTCGGATTTCTATGGAAGGGTACAGAGACAAATGTGCCTGTTCTAGCGTGGAAGATATGCTGCGAAAACGTAGAAGCAAACTTCCTATAGCGTATGTGATACTTTGTATCGATCAGATTAGTCGGATATCGTCATAGTGACGTTCCATTAATATCGATTATAGGTGAGACATAAAAACAAGATCTATGACACAAAGTAGTCACTTAGTCATGATCATGAACTCATGACCACCTCATCTCGTGCGATAATGGACTCGCCATAATCTGTGCACGTCGTGATCCAGCCAACTAGTAGCATAATAATATCATTAAACATTATTGTATAACTTTGTGTCGGCGCCGGCGCAACGCAACTATACCATTCTTTCTTAACATTATAATTATAAATTATTTTAATAGTTTAACGGGAAATTAATTGTAAAATGATTTGTTGTTTGATATGCTACATGTATTGTAGAAACTATGTAAACTATGTGTCAGTATTTAAGTGATTTTATCCAATCAGTTGCGTAATTAAAGGTCTCAGGCTAAGTTATAACTTAGCTACGCTTGTCTCGGCTAGTCTGTGGAACATTCTTAGATAAATATACCTACACCTCTCTAAATTTGAGATCCCGGTTGTCATGTAGGTAAAAATCGTTGGTTAGTTTCCTTCACTAAATTAACCGTGGGAGAGCCATGCTTTGGCGTGAATTGGCTCGGCCGGAGTGATATCACGGCCTCACAGAAAACCGGTGTGGAACAACGCTTACGTTATGTTTCGCCGAGTGAATGAGGAGGCCCAAACCCTTTTAAAAAGCAGGCAATGCTGGTGTCGCGGGTGTCCATGGGCGGCCGTATCGCTTACCATCAGGCAATCCTTCTGCTCATAAACCCCTCTATGCCGTAAAAATAAAAGAACAACAACAACAACAATCATTAGAGATTAATTGAAAAACCATTAATTCTGTCAAAGAGTTTGTCCATAGGATATTAGTATTGCCTATAAATTGGATTGCGGCGTAGCACAGCTGTTCTATCTACTATATAAAAAATACATCTTCCATGCGTAGATATTCATCCAATTACTACTACACCTTAGCAGTACCAATAATAGAGATATTGTAAATTGATTCGTATGTATGCAGATTTAAACAACCTTAGTTATATGTAAAACATTTAGCATAATGTATTGTAGAACAAAACAATTGCCTGCTGGACGTTAGTTGATTTTCAATGCGTTTACTATAACATTTTGATTCCGTATCTACATAAGCAGATTACTACAACAAAGGCTGATTCACCGATAACGCACTTAAACCAGTGACTATAGAATTATAAAGTTTAGCACGGAAGTTAGGTACTTCTAATTTACGTATACTCAAGCAAGTCCGAGTTCTGGCCAGACTTAAAAAGTAACAACTTTAGACCTGCTGTTTCTGTTCTGGGTCCAACCCCCAAAACAAGGTAGGTTTTGGGGGTTGGGCTTACGGCCATATGCACACTGTATACCGTGTGTATATTGAATCTTTAAAACCTTTACATTCATGAATTTTGGAAAATGAACACGTGATTTTGGGAAATTCGCAAAAAAAAAATTAGGAAACTAGCACGAACTTTTTCGAAAATCCTGACGGGTTTACGAGAACCATCATCAAAAATAGCCTATTGGTATATTATAACTTAAAAAAATCTTCAAATTATTTTATTTAACTGCAAAAACAAACATATACATACCATCACGCCTGTATTCCCCGAAGGGTTAGGCAGAGGCGTACTAATGTACACCCACAGTTCGCCGATATATTTAGGTCCCATGTAATAGGGGGCGAGCCTATTGCCATTAACCGGGCACAAATTCCTCACTCCGAGCTGCTACTGGGAATTTCATAGAAAAACCCAATAACACTGCTCGACCTGGGAATCGAACCCAGGACCTCTAGCGTAGCAGTCGCGGTCAGGACCACTTGGCTAATGAGGCAGAACTGCAAAAATGTGGTTATAAATAAAATTAAAGAGTAAAAATGTTCTACGGAACATTTATAATGATCCACAACGCCTAGGACGACGCACGATATGATTTTACTTAAAGCCTCCTTCAAACCAAGTTCAAGAAAAGTTCATATGCATGACATAAACCGGTCTCAGATGGAAGCTACCCTAGGAAGTAACTGATAAAATGTTAATGAATTGTTTTTGACATAATTATAAGTTTGTTTCATACCAACTTCGTCACAATAGCTCATGTCTTGGTTTTTACGTTGAAATATACACGCATGGTATAATTATTTTAATTGTTACTTATTTCATTCGCAAAATTATTACGAGGCACTAACTAGCCTAGTGATAATTATGACCTTGGACTGCGAAGTCAAAGGTCTCGCCTTCGAATCCAAGGCATGCACCTCTGATTTTTTCTTTTCAAGTGAGTAAAGAACTTCAAAACGTCTATGTCTGAGAGATTATTTCGGCGGGGTGTGAAGTTTGTGAACCCGCATTAGGTGGACCAAGCCTGGACTATTATCTAACCCCTCTCATTCTAAGAGCAAAACTATGGCCAGCTGTGGGACAGTTTATGGGTTGAAATGTTGAAATGGGTATATGAGAATTTGTATTTGAAAACGCACCCACGATACAGGAGAACATTCTAGTGTGGGTCAACGTTAAAAAAAGAAATCAAATCTAGCTGCATATTGAAATGCCTAGTGTAGGTATGCCTCGATCGGAGGTTAACATCATTTTATTTGCCACTTACAGAAAGATACACGCAATTGGACAACATATTATGAATCATCATAACCCATGCGTGGAATGAAATAAGCGCGCTGATTAAACAATTTGCAAAGGGATAAAGTGCACTTAACCGTTTCCAATATTGAGACCTGCATGTGTGTTCTTTAATGTAAGCCTAATCCCTAAGGAAGAAAGGTAGAAATGAATTAATTGTTAATCTTGCTTGGATGGCGTAGGTAAAATTCTGTGCATTTCCTACTGTTCTTATGTTATATAATATTACCAAATCTGTTTCCTAGTTTACCAAGAGATCGTTTATTTGCGTAAATGTATTACCCTGATACAGTTCGTTGTACCATTGATATGCCAAGCAAGAGTAAATAGAGTAATGATTTGTTTTAGATTTTTGTGACATTCAGCTTCCGTCGGATCGTGTTATAGCCTTTTCGCGACTCAATGTCATACTCTTGATAGAGTTCAGTGGTTGTACCCTCAGATTAGGAGGTTGTATCAGACCGTCAAGTAATTTATAGCAAATGAAGGTAAGACGGTTTTTAATAAATACGAATCCTACATACCTACCCTGCCGCCTCTTGGATGGCAGAAGAGCAACGAGGATTTGCGGCATTCCAAAATAGGTCTTCGAGCAGTAGGCAGGTGGAGCTACTGAGCTGCATTCCAGCAGCCAGTAGGTGAAGTTTCTGCTATGTAAAATATATTACAATAAAACAATATATCGTCATGATCCAGCGATCATGCTATTGTAGACGATAACATTATAAGTTGCTGGTCTGCTGAAATCCAAACTGATTACAGTATTCTAGATTTTATGACGTTATGCTAGTTTTACTGTTTTTGCATCACCGTGACTGCAGGTTTGTTTAAGGCATTTAAAGTTAATAGAAATAGAAATATTATTTGCTGGAAAACATGGTCACGAGGTATTGTCAATATCGTGAAAGTACATCATGTTTCGCTGACAAAGCAGCATGCAAAATTTACATTAATTAATGTCAGGAACCCTGCTTAGCGTATGCTACTGAACCTTCATTAAACATTCTGGAATTCTGAGAACAGGTCCGACTCCCTATCTCCTGACTCTTCATCCGGAAGATATTATGGCTGCTACAGATTTAAATTGCCGTGGGAGAGCCATACTTGGGCACGAATGGGCCGGCGGCATAGAAAACCGGCGTGAAACAACGCTTACGTTGGGTTTCGCCGAGTAAGTGAGGATACCTGGCGGAGGCCCAAATCCTTTTAAATGGCGGGCAACGCTCTTGTGATCCTCTGGTGTTGCGGGTGTCCTGGGCGGCGATAGCCATATCTTATTTCATAAGAATATACTTCTATAATGCCTGTAACAGAATTCCACTTCTCCCTAGTGATAAGTACTTCTCCATCGTCACCTAGGCTGATATCAGACTAGTTGATACTGATTTTCCCGAAACTACATTAATTAGAATAAGAACTGGATCCAGGTACTCCTGTTCTCGCGTCTCATCACGATGTTGATCAATGCTAAAGTACCACTTGTCTTACCTTAGCTAAGAGAAGAGGTTCGTTTAGTTTTGATCCACAGATGGATTTTATAAGCCTCTAGATGCTGTAGCAACATGTTTTAAATTGAATGATATATCCTTAATTTGTATTCTAATGACGGCGTCGATGACTGACTAAACTTAGTACACGCTTCTAATTACTGCTTCCGCCCTTTATTTTGTTTTGTGTGATCTCACCTTCGCCTGGCAAACGATTTTTTGCAAAGTAGACAATAAAAAAACATAAATTCTAGATTGATATAACCCCTACTATTGTACACAGAATGAATTGTCGATAATAGATGGGCACGATAGTTAAGTATTGAGTAAGGATTTTGAAGTTGTCGAAGAAAAGTTTCAAATTCAGACATGGTGGACGGTATACAGTGCCATTCGGTGACTTGTTCTTTTATACATTTAGCCTAACCAGAGCTTTTCAACATTGGTCAGAATGAGGTCTTATTCTTGCACCTACACCATTTTTATTTATATAAAAAAACTTCCACCTCGTTTTGATGTAGGGCACCGTACTTATATGTTTAAGTATATACCCGGAGCACTAGGTGTTCGGTCATCCTTTCCTTCACCTAACTATGTCTCGTTGATAGCCATAGTCCACAATGTGGTTAGTCATGGCTATCATAAACAATAAAATTTATTTTGCTATTTATCAGAAATTCATCTTGATATTAGACAATCCGTTTGCGATGTTGTCTTACCACTGTTTTCGAGATTACAAACATCATTTGACGCCTATTCAGTGTTGTTTTTGACAAGGATAAAGGACAGTTTGCTACACTTTGTTCTTATTGGTATTATTATTATTGTTGTTGTGCGAGGTCAACGTCCTGCAGTGCGAAAGGCGTAGTTCATATCTTTATCGCATCAAAATCAAGAACATTGTCAATGTGTTTGATTTCGGCAATCAAACGATCTAGTCGGTAGATCAAAGGGAGCCTTGATTAAGTTTTCGATCAACTCATTAATCGAATTCATACCGTAAGTGCGTGTCGTGCTGTGAATAGTACTTATTATGTGTCAGTGTGAGATTGAATATGGTGGTCAGCGTTACTTCCGAACTGATCTTTTCGTAGTTGGTGTGTATAACTCCTAATTTTCGTATCTTTTTAACTATAATCCACTTCAAATTGGAAACTGAATAGCTAGGTTTTCATAACCACAATTGTGATCTAATGGATGCGAAGTGATACTCAAAAATTCTTTTATGCATAGGTGTGGACTGAAAAGTCCTTTCTTTTCCCTTTTTAAAAAATGTGTCGCCTCACGCCTGGATTTCCTCCTGTATCGTGGAGACACGAAGCATCTATCTGTAAGTCACACAAAAAATTTGCTCCGTGTGGGGATTGAACCCACAACACGTGGCGCAGAAGCCGATCGCTCAGCCGCTAGCCAAACGTGCCTTTTTCCCAATATAGCGCAATATAGACACGCATTTGTCATATTTACATAGTAGCCGTAATGATTGCGAATTCGATAAAAAAAGTATCTATTTCGAATCTAAAGCAAGCATCGCGGTTAATTTAAAATGTGCGGAAATTGCACCTGTGAGGAAACCAGCCTGCTTAAGAAATTTTCTCAACGGTGTTTGAGGTCTACCCGTACATATTAGACTAGCGTGGTGTACATTAGCCAACTCCTTTGATTCTGAGAGGATAGCATAGACAAAGCCCAGCAATGCATGGTAGGTACAATTAATGGGTTGATGGTGATGTTTCGATACAATGCGTAAAAATTATAATAAATAGGTATGCAAAAATCTAAAAGCGAAACATAGCGATGCAGTTCATGAAACTCATAACTATCTGTATCGCCGAAAAATCACTGTGTTTTCATCATCAAAGCCAGCCTATACTGGACCACTGCTGGACGTAGGTCTCCCCCAATATGCGTAATTTCGCCCTGTTCTCGGCTCGTCGCATCGAAAATCTCCGCAAATCATCACTCCATCTTGCTGCACACTCGTCTTATACTACGTATGCCGAGTCACAGTCTCCACTCGAGAACACGTCTTCCTCAATAGTTGCCGGTTCTTTGACAAATATGGCCAGCACACTTCAGCTTGCTAATTCGGTGGGCTATGTCGGTAACTTAGGTGTCCTGTCGCGGTGTGTTATCGCCCTAAAATTGAAGGTTAAAGGGCAAATTATTATAATCGGCACCCTTGTTGGACACGTTGGCAGTCGCAGTTTGTTTTTATTTACAAAAAGGAGGATGCGACCGCTTATCTAATTGACTTTAACCTTAATCGACACTAACAAGTCGGGATTGGTTGACTGATTTTGCGCCGGACAAGAAATGACTTAAATTTAACACGTGATTTAGTGAATAATGAATATTGAATATCTACCTATGAAGCGATATATTAATCGCGCTACACAGAAAACTCAATGAAGCGGATCTTGCATCACGCAAGCATTTTACCGTGTAACTTGTAGGTATATGTTCGGATGCCTGACATAAACTATCGGCCCTAGTCTGGTTAAATCGGAAAGATTCGACGATCTCTGTGGTTTAGTAGCCATGAGGGTTTGGGTTCGATTCCCGCAGGACAAAAAAATGTATATGATGCATATAAGTGTTTGTGTTCGTCTGGGTGTTTCTTATGTATTATAAGTATGTATTTACAAAAAAGTATAAACGTATTATATCCATTGTCTAGTACCCATAGTACAAGCTCTGCTTAGTTTGGGACTAGATGGTGCTGTGTAAAAATTTCCCAGAATATTTATTTATTTATTCCCTCGAACCAATCGAACCTATGCCCGACAAAAACAAAAAAACATTTCTCATTCTATATTCAAACTAATAGTAGCGGCCATGGGTTAGCGACCTAAGTAAGAATTTTTGAATTGAATGAGAAGCCGTACCAACAAAACATAAAAAACCGCGCGTTTTTGCCCGTGGATAATGTTAGCATTATACCGATAGTTTTTTGTTTCTCCAGCGTAAAAATGAAAGAAGTTCTGGAAATTACCAAAACGTTCTTATGACCTTTGTCTTCATGAGAATTTACTTTAGAACTATGTTTTTGTAAGACTTAGAACAAAATTCATTATAATTACTAATAAAAAAGATAGAGAACCTTTGCAAGTGCAGCCTTTTTGGTAAAATTGTGGTGTATTGATAACTATTTCAAAGTTATACTTAAATGTCGGACAAATTCGGACAGGACAGGATTCGAAAGATTCGAACACTTTATGGCCGGTCCCAATAGCAAACACTTTGATGCATTTGCTTATTAAGGCTAGGATTTTGACATTACTTGTATGGAGTTTATGTCTGTATCCTATTTATATTATGCAAGTCTACTGACTGATTGGATATTGGGGTCGGCCGTTAGCCAATTAGGCTACTGAGATCACTGAATGCGTTGTTGAATTTCTGCGTCTTATGGTGAAATATTTATATGTAGGTATACAATTAGTAGATTTAATATTAAAATAGAATACAATATAATATTCTTTAGCGCACACCAAAAATAATAGTACCTACTTATTAATATTTTTGTCCTATAATGATGGCTGACTTCCCTTCAAAATCGGAATGACCTGTCTTCAAAACGGATGAGATTGTTCTGGCGTATTTATCTTCAAAGGAAACTGCGCTATCGAAATGTAAATTGTAGTAGATTTACAGAAAATAACCCGAATGCCTTTATTACTCCATTAGGTTATTGGAGATATCTTTTAGATTTTTTTGTGTTTCGATAACGTTGTTTTTATTAGTTGTGATAAAAATTGCGAATATAACTTACCGATGTAGGTGTTTTAAATTGGTTGAAATCGATTGTAAGATCAGAAATGTGATAGGTACCTAGGTGTGAGCTGTTTGATAAATATGCGATAATTGTTGATATAAATAATTAAGATATATGAGGCTAAATATATCAATGTTTGGTATTTCCTAAATGTTTGGTATTCGAGATGGATCACCTGATGGTAAGCGACACTGCGGCCAATGGTCACCGGCAACAACAGAGGAGTCGCAAGTGCGTTGCCGGCCTTTTATTAGGGTTTGGGCCTCAGGTATCCTCACTCACTCTGCGAAACAACGTAAGAGTTGTTTCACGTCGGTTTTCTGTGAGGCTGTGGTATCACTCTCCCGCGCGCCTATTCTTTTATTTAATGTTATGCCACGCTATTTTGCCGGTAAAATTTACGGTTTTTCATTTACTACGCACAGTTGTCACTGTAGTATGTGGGTACAATTATGAACATTGTGAACAGAGAAGGTTACGATTCTTAAAAAAGGGTCAATTTTCTTCTTCCGAGTCTTTTCCCAAATATATTGGGGTCGGCTTTCAGTCTACCTAAATGCGGCTAACCTACTACACAATTTCTCGGCAATACCGATATTCGGAGGATAGACTGGTTTTCAAGCTTTTTTTGGGCTCTTGACTGCCACTAGTACCGTATGACAACCGGGACCGACGGCGTTACGTGCTCTCCGAATATGATAATCGCACCACGTAATAATATTACTTATATACTTATCTAAATAGGAGAACGCAGTGTGGGACGACCTCCAACGCGATGGACGGACGACACCTGGTGGAGGTCTCTGGGAGTCCTTGGATGCAGGCGGCATAATACCGGTCCTTCTGGAAGTTTTTGGGGAGGCCTTTGTTCAGCAAAGGACTGGCTGGATTGTCTGATATGATGATGATAAATCTAAATATCGCTGATTATATTTAGTTAACATAAAATTTACTTATATACATTATATTAAAATATACTAATAATCACTACATATTATAAAACAAAGTCGCTTCCCGCTGTCTGTCCCTATGTATGCTTAGATCTTTAAAACTACGCAACGGATTTTGATGCGGTTTTTTTAATAGATAGATTGATTCAAGAGGAAGGTTTTAAGCTATTTAACATCACGCTACGACTCTTAGGGACGGGGCAGCGCGGGTGAAACCGCGGGTGGGTCGCTAGTTACTATATAAAACTTAAATAACTACCTAAGTATCGAAATAAAACCATAAACTAACTAAATTAAAACTAAAAAAGGGCGTCAAAGAACTCTTCCCCATCACTATCAGCCGATAGGCTGGCTGGTTTTTTTTCGCAGATTTGTAAGATATTGAGATTATGTGACTCGATCAAGTACCTACCTAATCTATTAACACATCTTCTAATTAGCTACGTGTCACTAATCAATTAATAAGTATAATCTTTTCTTTTGATAACATAATTGATATCAACTTCATTAGGCCCGGCGCCTATTGAAATATTTTAGTAACTACAGCCAAAATAAATTAATTTCTTGTATATAGGTAGTAGTGCACAAACATTATGACTAGAAATTTATAGATAGGTGGCTTGTAAAGTCTGCCAACATGCACTAGGTCAGCCTTTTGGACTATAGAGAGGAGGAGAGGAGACCAGTAGTGGGACAGAATAATGTTAATAAAATAATAAATAAAATAATCTTTATTGTCGACAGTAAATACCCACTTTTTTTTTTTTTTTGAAAAGCTTACTAGCAATGTGGGTCACACATTACTAGTATTCTTGTTAACCCCTCGTGCTAAGCTAAAATGCTTGTGTTACGAGTGGGTTCACGTCGGTAGTGCAATGGGTGGGGTTCGAACCGGCAACCACATGATCGCAAGTCCGACGCCCTAGCCATTAGGCTACCGCCGCTTAAATTTCTTTTTAATTCTTCTTATCTTAGAGTAATCTCACATTTGCCTAATGGATAGGCAATTGCTAAAGTTATAATTTTTGTGAATAAATATTTGACCGAAGGCAGGACTCAAACCTGTGCCTGTCAGAAGCGTAATTGAATGGCAAGTCAAGGGCGGTTTTTGGTCGTTACGAGTCCGACCCTGCCGCATGCCCAGAAGACCGATGATGTACCTATGAAGATTTTTCTCACGCAAAAAAAGTACGTAACTGAAAAAAATAAATTACAGTTTTCTCAACCTAGGAATAGAAACCAGGACTTCAGCAGACTGCGCATGCGACGCGTTTTTATAGTACTATTACTGGTTGACAAAAATAAATTGGAATTCAAATTTAAAATTTATGTTCTATTCGCTTACGCATTGATAAGAACGTTATTTGCTCTCTAGGTTGGTATGTAGCTATGCGCTACGCGTGCCGGCTGATAGGTACCTACAGGTAGTAACTGAATGCGCATATATGGTAGGCGTAAAACGTCGCCGACCATTGTGTTCTATGCCTTAGACCCGTGTCAGTTCCAACTAACCGATCCATCTCCATACAGTGACACTGTTTATTCTATAATTCACTATCAGAACTAACAAAATTGGACTGGATCAGTTTCACTTAGAGTTCGTACATCGCGCGGTACGCACGCGCCTTATATCACACCAGAGCAATTTTCAGTGCGGGTAATAATCCGATAATAATAATAGTATTATTATTATTACTGCGTGCGAGTTTCGTAGCAAGCGTAGCATTTGTCTACGAACCGTCGCGTGCGTTGAGTGCTTCGAATTCGATCGTTCGTTGTTTTTTGTGTCGACTTCGACTTCACTGAAGTACAATGGCGAGCAAAACTGTAAACAGTGAGTATTTTGTATTATTTAATACTGAAAATCATAAATATACGTGATACAAATTAAAAACATAATGAATTAATACTAGAAGTTAATTCTATGTTGCCTTTCTCAATTAAGTTGTAATTGGTTTCAAACGCAACCAATGTAATTATTTTTTCTGAAGATTTTATCTTATTTTACTTTTGAATTCCAAAGTAGTTTTATAGCAAATTATCTCCTTCACAAATATATGTTAGGTAATGGATTTTATTGTTCAGGTGCCAGGTTTTTGGGTAACCCACATCCTTTGTGTGTTCTGATCGAATTTATTCTTAATTTGATTTCTAAACAATAAAAACCTATTTAGCAAAATGTTTTATTAACTTTACAATACATAGGTATGCACTTCGTAAATAAATGCTTTTATTATACAAGTAAATTGAAAGTGTGAGATTAAATCTCAATAATGAGCGACACATGACAGTTTACAATGTTATCACAAAGTTAAAGTCGGTGATAAGATCGAAAGTGTGATAACGAAAACTACAATCACGCCTTAATTTATAGATTTCTTTAATAGAAAATCGTCACACTTTTTTAAACAACCTAATGAAACATGAAGAGTTATAATTTAAAGACTACATATAAAAGACTTAAATAAATTATATTGTTTTCGCTATATTATAATACATCAATGGCTCTATGGCTAATAATTATATACACCATTATATAATAATATCAGTTCTGTTATCACCATAAGTTTTAATATTATGAGAATGACATCCAATTACTTAAATTGTACTTCAACTATCATCAATTTTCATAGAAGTTATTTCCATTTACGCCAATTACTTTTTCACAATTATTACTTTATTCAATTTTCATTGTACCTATGTAAAAAAACATATTTGCATACTCGGTTTAATTAACAGGAAAATGAAATATCTAGTAATTAAATAACCATTAGAATTCTAACGCAACTCTCACAGGTATGTTGGTGGCTAACTATAGAATTTTTCATATTACTTAATTAATTAGAACATAAAACATACCATCACGCCTGTATTCCCCGAAGGGTTAGGCAGAGGCGTACTAATGTACACCTACAGTTCGCCGATATGTTTAGGTCCCAGGTAATAAGGGTGCGAGTCCATTGCCATTAACCGGGCACAAATTCCTAACTCCGAGCTGCTACTGGGAATTTCATAGAAAAACCCAATAACACTTTGCTCGACCTGGGAATCGAACCCAGGACTTCTAGCGTAGCAGTCGCGCTCAGGACCACTTGGAAATTAATTAGAATACTTAGATAAATATGACATATCTTTTAAAAGGTATTTTGTAATAGTTTCTTGATTATATTATTATCAAATTCCGGATTCTTTGGAAATGGTGAGGAAGAAAACGAAACTAAATAAAAGCAATTAGGTACTAACTCAATTTCGGGTCCCGTGCTAAAAAACAATACCTAGATCTTCTGTAATTGGTTGCTTAATTGGTTAATATGACACAGATAAGCGAAATTGTAAATTGTATCGCAGAATAGAAAAAAAAGGAATTTAATTTACACAAGTAATTTGTCGATAGAAAGACACCATATAATTTGATAAGCGGGAAGCTCAATACATAGGTAATGCTGTCATAATTTATTGATATTATTGACATCGTGCCTAATGATAAATGATTACAGATGACGATCATAATTTTAAAATGGCATGAGTACGGAATTTAAAAATGGTATTTACTTTTCGGTGTGTATCTATTGGGTCTTGTGTTTTTCGATAGTAATAGACAGTGAGATTAGTTTGTACATAAATGATGCGGCCCCTATCTCATCAATGACACGTAAAAATTACAATTAAATTTTAATCTTTGACCGGACTATCGTTTCTTAATTATTATCAGTCGTATGGCGCTAATTATCATCCTTGATGGCATGCAGTTGTGTTCAAAGCTTGAAAAATACATACCTAGCGCAATAAATAAACGGAACTAATCATTAGTTTAGTGTTACGCGACCGCTAATTCCCAGATCGAGCAAACTGCTACTAGGTTTTCCTATAAAATTCGTAGTTTGAGATTTGTACCCGGTTAATGGCAATAGGCTCGCCCTTATTGCAAGGGATAAACTTACCGGCGAAGTGTTAGTACGCGTTTGTCTAACCCCGAATACAGGCGTGATGATAATTATGTAAAAAACTGCACAACGATTGATCCCCCTTTGTATACGCTTGTTTTCCTAGATTGTGGAGTGCACTGTGCAATGAAATGCGCAAAAATGTTATTTTTAACGCTTAACGCTTCCTGCCTGTTATTCTTTCTATAAATTTAGTGAACGCATATAAATATTTACGAAACAAAAGTGTTGCGGTTATTTTTAACATACAGAATGACGTAGATAGCTGCTGATAACAACAACGGGTTCTAGTCTTCTAGAGGCACATGAGTGCAAATTTGATAAAACTATTCATTTAGTTCTTAGAGTTCTGAAATTTGAGTTCTCAACTTCGTTTATCATTATCGACTTTGGTCAAATTTGGACTTATACCTCCACTAGCTTCTGCCCGCGACTTCGTCCGCGTAGCGTGATGATATATAGCCTATGTCCTTTCTCAGGGTCTAAAGATTGTCTGTGCCAAATTTCATCAAAATCGTTTGAGAGGTTTAAGCGGGAAAGCGTAACAGACAGACAGACAGACAGAGTTACTTTCGCATTTATAATATTAGTAGGGATATCCACACATCCTGATATTGCAATATTATACCAGTGAAGTATGTAACACGTGTTTAAAAGAGTGTCCAATTCCCATGGCCTTCCCTGTCGTATTCTTCTCCATAGGATCAACCTTTTGGAACAATGTAACTAGAATCATAACTCTTTTAAAAGCTTATTTGAAATAAAGTCATTTGAACTTGAACAATGAACCATATTTATGAAAGCATGAGATACTGTGTAAGTGGGTTACTTGCAGGTAAGTGATATATGTGTTCTTAGTCATTTAGTCGGGTGTTTTTAAACGTTGCCCCACACTAGGATTTTCTCCTGTATCGTGGGTGAGTTTACAAACACAAATTCTCACATACACAAACGCCCAGACCCGGAACAACTACCTGTAGATCATACAAATATTTGCTCCGTGTGGGGATCGAACCCACAACACGTGTCGCAGAAGCCGATCGCTCAACCGCTACGCCAAACGTGTCGTCAACGTCGTTTTGAAAAAGTTATTTTATTTTCGCACAATATTCGTCTTGGGTATTTTTTTTTAATTTTGAGTTTATGATATGTGCAGGTCATATCATTTAGTCGAAGAACTATAGAATACGCTGAGCAGTCTAGACTCAATAAAGTGATACATATGTGGTTTTTGTTTGCATTATATATCATGCTTATATCATGCTTCAGAGAACACAGTATAGTTTCTGACCAAAACAACACCCGTGTGAATCTTTCAAAACAACTTTTATAGATTTTATAACAACATAACATAACATACCATCACGCCTGTATTCCCCGAAGGGTTAGGCAGAGGCGTACTAATGTACACCCACAGTTCGCCGGTATGTTTAGGTCCCATGTAAAAGGGGGCGAGCCTATTGCCATTAACCGGGCACAAATTCCTAACTCCGAGCTGCTACTGGGAATTTCATAAAAAACCCAATAACACTTTGCTCGACCTGGGAATCGAACCCAGGACCTCTAGCGTAGCAGTCGCGCTCAGGACCACTTGACTAATGAGGCAGTTTTTTATAACATTTTTTTACAGTTGTGTTGTGTTCTTATTAACCCATTTACTGTCACACTGTTGGGCAGAGGCAACCTCTCATAATGAGAGAGGGGTTAGGCTATCAGTTATATTAGGTACTAGACTGTCAATGCTTATAATATAATTTTTTGGTTGTGTCAATGCTTAAATAGTGTTGTTGTTTGATCTGCTATCGAAAGTGTGTCTTCGGCTCTTCCAGTGGTCCTGGGTTCGATTCCGTCGATCAGTGATATTAGTTTTTCTATTATATTCTAAGTAATCTTGTAGAACAGATACTTTTAATAGCGTAATTTGCTCCTTGATACAATTACTTTTTTATAGTACCAGGTACAGATATTCGATAAAATTCCTATATCCGCCAACCCTTTACTGAATTGATAAGATTATTTTTATTGTTCCCGTGAAGGTATGTTCATTTGTTATTTTCTTATTATCCTTGTATTACTTTTTTATTGCAGTCTTTAATTGTGTTGTCCTATTTCGATAAACCCTTTATCGATACAAGTTATACATTTGCAATAACATAATATTTATGCATGAACATAATCATCACGCCTATATTCCCTGAAGGGTTAGGCAGAGGCGTATTAATGTACATCAAAAAAATCTGTAAATTATCTATTTATAGACGAAAACACTTTTCGTCTTCAGTTTACTGACATAGAATGTAAACTAGTAAAACTGGAAATGAATTTTCGTGTTAATTGTACTTGAATCCAGTTTTCAGTTAGGTTAGACGATGCGTTGAAACAATTTATCATGTCAACCAAATTGCATAAAGTTAATTTGAGTACCTACGATAAAAAACGTTTTATAGTGGTGATTAATACAAATCCTCTCATAAAAGTAGCCCAAACTCAGTACAACTTCCTGACAATATAAATACTAATTCTATTAATATAAATAGTGTGACTATCGAAACAGAGACCCATGGCGCTGCTCCAATAGGGCAAGTGATAATGATTATTATTATTTTATATTATGAATAATTAATTAAATATATATTTAAAAAAACAAAAATAAATCAAACGTTGCCTTGAACAAACCCCTTAAAAGGTGGGCAACGCACTTGTGACTCCTCTGGTGTTGCGGGTGTCCATGGGCGGCGGTTATCACTTACCATCAGGGGATCTGTCTGCACGTTTGCTCACCTATCCCATAAAAAATGGGATTTCGACGTCCACATATCTTGTTATTGCAATATTGTACCAGTGAAGATTGTAACATAATTTATTTTAATTATATTTCTTGCCGGATTCTTCTCCATGGGATCAGGAGGATCATCCTTTTGGAACCGTGCAACTAGAATCATAAAGTTTTATAAACGCTTGTAAGCCTATTTGAAATAAATTCATTTGTACTTGAACATCGATTGGGGGGCAAAGAAGCAGACGGATCACCTGATGGTAAGCTATTACCGCCACCCATGGACACTGGCAACACCAGAGGAGTCACAAGTGCGTTGCCCACCTTTTAAAAGGGATTGGGCCTCCGGTATACGGTGAAACATAACGTACCTACGTATTGTTTCACGCCGGTTTTCTGTGAGGCCGTGGTATCACTCCGGTCGAGATGGCCCATTCGTGCCAAAGCATGGCTCCACGGTAAAAATAATTTAAATAATAATTAATTAAATAATTAACTCTCCATTACTTAGCACAGGCCTCTCTTTTGTTATTCCATTCTCCACGCTTCTGTCCCATGTCAATTGTAACATAATTACAAAATAATGCCTTTGTAATTTAGTCTGTACAGCGATATAAGGCACTTCTACATAGAAAGCGATATTATAACGATGGGGCAACATTCCAAGTCCGGTTACACTGTTAGGATTCCCTGAATCAACAGCCTACCTACTGTCTTACATAAAAAAATATAAAAGAAAAGATGGGGCAACGACTCGAATGTAGGTATCTATTTTAGATGTGTCAATAGGGAACACTGTCTTTGCCAGTGCCAAAAAAATTACACAATCGCTTTGCTCCACGATAATTATCTACACGATGTATGAATGAGTTTTATCATCAATCCTAATGTTTAGTGTAGATATTAAATGTAATTAATAGATAATATCTGAAAATCGATCTTGATTTTTTATCGTTGAATTTTTTTTTATATTCAAAAATATATTATAGGTAATTTTCGATACCACCGAAGAGATGTTTTCAATAAATTACTCTGTATCATCACTTCTGTAAGTGGAAAACAAGCTTTATTTAAAAGTATTTATTGCAGTATTGTTCAGGAAAGTGGGATTAACTGGTGCTTCTGTATATTATGTAATTTATTAGTACAGCGAATGAATGTACAGCGAATAAATAGTTACATAAGTAAACAATGATGTAACAGCACTTCTCAAAAATACTACCTATATTTTGAGCGACCAGGTACCCCAGGTCTTGTCTTCAGGAGAATTCAGCTCGGAGTTTGATATTTAAGAAAGAAAGAAAAAAAACATATTTATTTGTCACAAAAAAACCAAAATTAAACATAACAGCTTTTATAATAAGAACTACATAAGTTTTGTGACAAAAGAGGTTCACACTCAGCATTAAGCCGTATTATGGCACAACCCACAATACAGCGCTGATTTTCAGCATGAACCCCAAATGACGGAAGGACGTCAACTACGTATTTAAACACAAATTTACTATGAAATATTGTGTTGAAATACAATTTAAACATATTTAAGAAGTTGGTGCAAGTCTTCCACACATCTTGTTATCGCAATATTGTACCTGTGAAGATTGTAACATAATTTATTTTAAAAGAGTGTCCATCGAGTTTCTTGCCGGATTCTTCTCCATAGGATCCACCATTTGGAACCGTGCAACTAGAATATTAACGTTTCAAAAACGCTTGTAAAAGCTTATCCTATTTCTACTAATATTATAAATGCGAAAGTTTGTGAGGATGGATGGATGTTTGTTACTCTTTCACGCCAGAACGGCTGATCGGATCTGGATAAAATTTGGCACAGAGATAGATTATACTCTGGAATAACACATGGGCTACTTTTTATCTGAAGTCTACGCAGACGAAGTCGCGGGTAGAAGCTAGTTTGAAATAAAAACATTTGAACTTGAAACTTGAAGTGGCAACACTAACCCACCATTGGCTACACAGGTGCGTAACACTATTGATATTATTAAAATATTTCATCGGAATCGAAACACAGAATCGAAATTCGACTCTGTACGAAAATATTAAACAAGAAGATTCGTAATAAAGCACTCATATATAATAATTGCTATTGCCCGCGGATCTATCTACATCTCAAAGAACTTTGAGACAACATCTAGCCTATATCCTTCTCCTAAGTTAAATCTATGTCTATACCAAAATTGGTTCAGCGGTTTAGGCGTGAAATCGTAACAAACCAAGCGATAGACAGACGAGTTGACATTGCTACTTTCGCTGTTTGGATAGCATCTAAGTACTTACATAATACTTTCATCATGTCAGTATTTTTCAAATATTTCCTTGTAAATCATGTCAGTTTTGGAGATAGAGTTAAATGCTTTGTCTACAAGAGCCACAGAGGCTGATACGGCGCTAATATTGTTACGCCGCGAAGTTATTAGAATGACGTGGATGGGTCACGAAGGTTCTGGATAAATAGTAGAAGCATGTAGAATACTCGAAAGAAAGTACTCGAATACGTACTCACGTAATAACAATAGCTCAAGGTCGGGTTCAAAGGTCAATGTCCGTAAACAATAGACGATCTATGTACCTACCTGTAATGCGAGTACCTACTCGCATTTTGTAGGCTTTTCGCGATTGTTCGATTCCAGAATCTTCGTGACTGATATAAATAGCCGTCGTGAGGGTCGGCTAGGGCAGTTTAGTTTTGGACAAGGTGAAGTGAACATCAAAGTGAAGACAAGTGATTCTCAGTGTAACAGTACAGTGCGACAAGTGATAGTGTAGTGACTTTATTTGTGATTTCTGTTGTGTGTTGTCAAGTTTATTAAAGTATTTGTTTATTTCGGCAAAATTAGCGTTAATTAATTTATCCCGAACCCCAGCTCGTAACATTTGGCGTCAGAAGTGGGATAAATTATGCCGGTTTTGCCGAAGGACGATACGGAAGGTATCCGTACCAGAAGTCAGCGGCAGCAAGAAATGGACCAGAGACGATTTGGAGATTCTCCAGGACTTCCTGCGGGTCATCTACTACCAACAACAGACCCCGTCGCTGGTCCATCTGGAACTTCTTCGGTACCAGCTGTTGATCTAGCGGCCTTAATGGCAATGATGCAGGATCAGGCTCGCCGTCAGGAAGAGCAGGCTCGCTTACTGCGGGAGCAGCTACAGAGTGACAAAGAGGAGCAGGCCCGCCGTCAAGACGAACAGATGCTCCTCATAAAAGACCTCTACGGGACTCTGGGCAAACAGCTCGGTGCAGTAAAGGAGAAAGTAGAACAGCACGAGACTTGGATTTCCGAAACCAGAGTTGAGATGGCCGATATGAAGAAGGCTCTAGGTGACCTAAAGGCAGGAAAAGGATTTGAGGCTGCTGTGGCTGCTGCACCTACGACCTCTTCATTACGCGGATTTAAAGTGCCGCCATTTGACGGAACCTCCTCATGGTCGGCATACAAAATGCAGTTTGAAGCCTTTATGGAGTCAAATGGATGGGACAGAGGCCAAGCTAAGACCGCGCTTACTCTAAGCCTCCGCGATCAGGCTTTGACAGTACTGGAGGCCCTCGGAAAGGAGATATCCTACGATCAGCTGATTGAGGCATTGGACTCGAGATATGGTGACGCCCATCTTGAATACGTGTTCCGTGCACAGCTGAAGGATCGGGTACAGCGTGGTTCAGAGACCCTGCAGCAGTGGGCCGTAGAAGTTGAAAAGCTGGTTCGGAAAGCCTACCAGTCTACACCTGTGCTTATCGACGGAAATCTGGTGCAGGCGTTTATCGATGGAATCCGGGACCTGGAAGTCAGAGCCGCTGTGAGACTTGGTCATCACAGGACATTGAAAGACGCCTTAGCCCATGCGTTGGAAGTGGAGGCAGTCAGGCAGGACTATCGAGCTTATCGTATCCGGGAAGTCGTGTTACCGACATGTTACCTCTGTGGAGAAGAGGGTCACTTCCAGGTGGGTTGTGCGAGGCGCAGCAAAATTTCAAGGAAACGTGTGGTAGTACCTAGATGCTACATCTGTGGTAAGCGAGGACACTTTCAAGCCAGTTGCTGGAGAAAGGAGGATGGAAAAAGGAGAATGATAGCTGCTCCAACATGTTATATATGTGGAGAAAGAGGCCACCTCCGGATGAGTTGCCCGAAGCAAAGCAGATCCCGTGCATGTTTTCCGAGTAGACCGTGCTCTGAAAACTGGAGGAAGAATGGAGATGATGCATATTCTGGAGTGAAGCAAGAGGCTAAGGAAGCAGTACCCATGAGGATGCTGACAGCGGATCTGAATGATGTACAAAACAGTAGCTCAGAACGAGTTGTTCAATCGGCCACACCAACTTATGAGAGAATGAAGTCGCGTTATGACTGTAAGACGAACAACAAAGGCTTCGACGAGGGTTCACTAGTGCGGCTAAATAACCCGGTGCGCGTCAAAGGAAAGTCATCTAAGCTACGGGCAAAATGCAACGGCCCCTATAGAGTTATGACTAAGATCAACGATGTCACCTACCAGATACAGCAAGGACCAAGAGGTGCTCCGAAACCAGTTCACGTGGATCGTTTAGCCTGTTATTACGGATCTAATGATGCATGCTCGGGACGAGCATGTCTTAGGAGGGGGCAGTGTTACGCCGCGAAGTTATTAGAATGACGTGGATGGGTCACGAAGGTTCTGGATAAATAGTAGAAGCATGTAGAATACTCGAAAGAAAGTACTCGAATACGTACTCACGTAATAACAATAGCTCAAGGTCGGGTTCAAAGGTCAATGTCCGTAAACAATAGACGATCTATGTACCTACCTGTAATGCGAGTACCTACTCGCATTTTGTAGGCTTTTCGCGATTGTTCGATTCCAGAATCTTCGTGACTGATATAAATAGCCGTCGTGAGGGTCGGCTAGGGCAGTTTAGTTTTGGACAAGGTGAAGTGAACATCAAAGTGAAGACAAGTGATTCTCAGTGTAACAGTACAGTGCGACAAGTGATAGTGTAGTGACTTTATTTGTGATTTCTGTTGTGTGTTGTCAAGTTTATTAAAGTATTTGTTTATTTCGGCAAAATTAGCGTTAATTAATTTATCCCGAACCCCAGCTCGTAACAATATTAATACATCAAACAGACATTATCTTGAACAAACTTCTGGACACTTCATATCTAACTTAATGCTACTTAAGTATGTTATTATAAGCTGATACTTAGCTAATATGAGTGCATTCTAATGAGTATTGTAGATAGCGTTGGAGCAAGTCTTATTTATTGTCTTGAAATTTGGAGTACGTTTCAGATACTTAGGTACCCATTACGATACACTACAAATATTATTGTTTCTATACGTAATACTATAATGGGCTAACTTTTATGTATAATAAAATAAGTCTGCATTTTTTATGTACTTTTGTATGTAGGTACATATGTATGTTTGCGAACAATATTTTGGTAAAAAAGAGGGGGCTATGAACTCAACGAATAGCTATAGTAAAGTAAAATCAAAATGTTTAAATAAATACTGAATACGGTTGCATTGATACGTTGAATCCAAGAATAAAAAATGTATATCTTCAGTTTTTCGGCATTCAATGCGTAACGAGTACTTACTTATGTACCATAAATTGACTGTTAATTGTAAACTGTTGTGTAGTGGAGAATTGTCACGAAAATAAACTAGAAATCTAAAATTATACTTTTATGTAGGTCGCGTCTTCACAGACATTATAAAATATATTTCAGTACACATGCACTGTTTCCTAACATCATGACATTCAAAGCGTTTAAATTGCAATTTTATTTTTTACTAGCTTCTGCCCGCGACTTCGTCCGCGTAGCGTGATGAAATATAGCCTATAGCCTTCCTCAATAAATGGGCTATCTAACACTGAAAGAATTTTTCAAATCGGACCTGTAGTTCCTGAGATTAGTGCGTTCAAGTAAACAAACAAACAAACAAACTCTTCAGCTTTATATATTAGTATATAGATTTATATGCCCAACAGATGTTTTCCTGTCCAATTCAAATCTTATTGAGAATATTCCGAGCATTTTGAAAAGAAAATTTGCCTAATCATTTCATCCGTTGTCAAGTAATGCGTTGAACAAAGACTAGCATTTAATTTTATTTATTTAGAGTCATCGCAATTTCTTCGAAAACCTTTGTCTAAATACAATAGAAACTACTGTTTACGAATTCTATCAGTAGGTATGTCAATCATACCTACGCGATAAAATTCACAAAACATAGGTACCTATTTATTTTAATGTCTAATAATCGCTTAAGTATCAGAATGAATAAATAAATAAGCCTAGAATTCATCGACGTCGATTTTGGCCTCCTTATCGATGTTAAAATTTATTATTTTATCGAAAATTTTGTTAGAATAGGTATTAATCCTATTATCAGGTAAGTATTGTGAGAATTTTATCTATTTGTGGATTACTAGTGTAAATTACGAGGTACCTATATATATAATATACAGGTATATATCTATCTATATATATAAAAGAAGAACCCGACTTACTGACGTATCAACGCACAGCTGAAACCGGTGGGTCTACAAGCATAAAATTTCGCTCAAAATTTCCTTTAGTGAAGTAGGTGTGCACTAAGAAGGGATTTTTTAAAACTCCACCTCGGGAGCAAGACGGCGTGTAAAATTACGGATCTGTGAAAGGCGGGAAAACCGCGGGCGGAACACTAGTACAGTTAGTACCTAATATAAAATTATTAATTGCATAGTAACGTACAAAAACAGCGTGTTGAATGTACCTATTTATAATGATAAAGAATGTAGAATCACATGTTGATAATTCCAAGATATTATGTTTGAGTTGGCTTTTAATCTAGATAGGGATAATCTTAAAGGTACTATAATATTTTCCTATGTCAACCGAAATATGTGACTTTCATTTGTTTTCTAGAAAAACATGTCAATTTGTTAGTTTTTTATTACAAATTCCACATTCACCGACACTTTGATCGTGTCTTTATTTGTCTCTCTTCTATTACGCACACCACAAAATAACTCTTGTCGAAACAATAGCTCGAGATATTGCGGCGACAAAATTATGTCCTGACACGCACGTAGCCGCTCCCCCCAGCCATGATATTTTATTGAAAGATTGGCTAATCCTACAGACGTGGTCCTGTCTAAATATAAATACATAATACGGAGATTCCAAAGAAAATAATCGGCATTATGTATTAAAATATATAAATGTCTATTACCGCCTCACAGAAAACCGGCCGTTTCACCGAGTGAGTGAAGTTACCGGAGGCCCAAACTCTTTTAAAAGGCGGGCAACGCACTTATGACTCCTCTGGTGTTGCGGGTGTCCATGGGCGGCGGTTATCGCTTACCATCAGGTGATCCGTCAGTTCGTTTGCTCCCCTATCCCATAAAAAATATGTTCGGAAACGCAGCTTCTGACCGTGAGGTTATGGGTTAATTTCCCCAAGTCGAACAAAATTTAATTAGGCTTTTCCATTAAGATAATTTTCAGTAACAGCTCGGAGCCCGGATGATGGAAATACCTAAGCTCTCTTTATATAAAATCTTAATCAAACCAGTGAATGCGGTTCATGCCGGGTATATGCACATACAGAGGTCGCGCTCGCATTCTCTGAAGGGTTGAATAAGATTAATTTATTTATTTATTTAATACATGGAAAATCTACAGCTAAGAATACAGTTATAGCCATAGAAACAGAGAGCCAATTACAGATTTTCACATATAGGTAATTGGATACATAACTAATGGTGTTTACACTCTACTCAGCTAGCTGGGTATTATTTTTGTTTTTATTATTTTATTAATTCCGATAGAAATCGAGGGTCAAGCATCGCTTTAATGCTGTTGCACTAGTAGTAAATGGATCTAGGTTAAAGATTTTGCATATTTTGTTGTAGGTTTTTGATGTAAGTAGATTAAGTCAGAGATTGGTGATAAGGAAGAACCTAATGTAATATAATTTCTACATAATCCTTCAACAAATGCAGGCGATAGTATGTAAATTAAAGATGATATATTCTGTCATGAGATCTATCAATCATTGGCATCATTATTAGACACGCACCATATTATGTCATATGACATTGGCATTAAATACACAGACGCGTTAGTCAAAAGTCCTTTTGTGTTTAAACAATACGTGTTTGATCTACTAGTGATGTTACGCCTGCCTTTCAACTGGATGAAGAGTGACGGACTGTGTCGAATGTATTGTTTTACAATCACTCGAAGATCATGCGAGTAACGTGATGGTTTTATAAGCAACCGGCTTTGTTATACCTGCTTGGTCGCTATTTAGTACACTTACGTCCAAAATTTGATTAATCTATGAGTGATTTATAAGAGAGAGAATGTTCATTAACCATTTTTCAGTGGACCACCGTTGCGCGTTAAGTTTCAAGTTTGTATGAAAACACAAATCCATATCAAGCATCCTTTACCTTTTAACGTCGAAACCGCTAAACAAATTTCGTTAGCTAAAAGTGATTACTTACACACGACAATTATGTAAGTTTAGAATTCCTCTTTCAATTCAACTAAAAAAAAGGATTTTATAGACAAAATGTAATAATATTAAAAGTGTAAAATATTTTATGTGTTCCTCCTATGGGCCAATCTATTCGTATCTCTGTTTCGAAAATCATAAAAATTCGTTCAGCGCATAGTGGTTTAGGCGTAAAAACTTAAGAAACTTAGTTTTGAAGTCTAGATATGTTCAAAGGACAGAAAAAGAAACAATTCTAACCTAATTTATTTATCACAAATTGTTTTTAAAATACTTTCTTATGCTTATCCAAATACTGTGTCGATATCTTACATATTTTATTTAAGCATAGGTACACATTAATCTAGGCATAATCTGTTGAAACAGCGTAAGTCACAGCAGAACAAATATTGAATTAAACTACATAAGTAAAGTAGATAACTGGAAAATAGGGCTTATTTACTTGATCAAACATGACTACATGAGTTTAGGACTATTAAATACGTTATGAGAATAATAAACAGTCCTGTATACCATACAATATAATGTCATTGTAAATGGTTAAATGATTTGGAAAAATTTAATAGAAAGAAGCAGCCGGACTCCGATTTCCAATTTTTTTTTATTGGATACGGGAGCAAACCATCAGACGTATCGTCTGATGGTAAGCGATAACCGCCGCCCATGGACACCCGCAACACCAGAGGAGTCACAAGTGCGTTGCCCGCCTTTTAAAAGCGTTTGGGACTCCGCCTCAAACGTAATACCAAAATAAATCGTAACTCAAATACAAATTATTCAAAGTGTGTTATTATTATTCGGATTCCGATACCGATCTAGGTTCCTGCTCTACCATTTCGTCGAAAATAGTTAAATGTTAAATTAGCTTTCTATTTCCCATCCTTAATTATTCTTCAACTATAGACATTGCACAAGACTATTTTGGTCATCACCGATAAGTTACCTTCTGTTTAGTTATTTATCTATATCTATACTAATATATAAAGCTGAAGAGTTTGTTTGTTTGTTTGTTTGCTTGCTTGAACGCGCTAATCTCAGGAACTACTGGTTCGATTTGAAAAATTCTTTCAGTGATAGATAGCTCATTTATCGAGGAAGGCTATAGGCTATATATCATCACGCTAAGGCCAATAGGAGCGGAGCACCAATGAAAAATGTTTCAAAATCGGGGTTTTTTTTCCTTTTGAGGACTTCCGATGTGTGCGCTGCGTAAACAGTTAAAGATTCGCAAAAATTATATATGACAGAATTGTTCCTCTTTGAAAGTTCTAAAAAAAAGTCCGCGACAGCTTAGGTCTATCTTTTAAGGTTGGCTCACTATAACCTTTTTTATGCTAACTTTGTTCTGAAATTCCAAATGCATTATTTGCGAAGGTGTTTTTATAAACATGATATTAATCCTTATCCAAATAAATACGTTATTCATCAGAAGTATTTAATTTAAAACAAAAGTGCCCTTTACATCATTGGATTTCAATGAATATCTTAAGAGATATCGCAGTTTTAAAATAATGATCAAGTACCGCGCGCGCATTTATGATGTGCAGGGCAGTCATGAGGGGGAAGGGCGGTGAGCCCAGTTAGCTCAGCGAGTTAATTTTCTTTAGGGTATTGTTTCTGATTTTTTTGTACTTATTTTATGCTAATTCTTTTACCGTGGGTAGGCGATATCTTATCGTATAATCTATACTTAATATATAAAGCTGAAGAGTTTGTTTGTTTGTTTATTTACTTGAACGCGCTAATCTCAGGAACTACTGGTCGGATTTGAAAAATTATTTCAGTGTTAGATAGCCCATTTAGTGAGGAAGGCTATAGGCTATATATCATTACGCTACGCGGACGAAGTCGCGGGCAGAAGCTAGTTAATATATAAATCGGCATCGCCACCTACCGGCGCCGCGCATAAACTTTCTCCTTTTTATCTGTGTCCAACATGTGTCCAATATAGTATTCTGTACTTAATCTGTATCAAGTCGAATTGAAATATTATATTTTTTGTGAAGAACTCACCTCGTTTGCTTTTACCCTATATCGAAACACCTTCATTCGATCGCATGAAACGATACGTAGTTGATTGTGATACCAATTTAATTTAATTCATGCGATCTTGAAGTACAAATATATTTGGATTCCAATTGATCAAATGTGTTTGGTTAATGAATTCTATTTGCCGCAATCTTCCTTATGTGAAATAAATTTTTGTCACATGACCAGTTCTTTGAGAATGACCGTGATGCCCAATACGAAGAGTTTGGTGTAAATTTCGAGTTATCATTTTCTTTGAAGTTGGATCCAGCTCATGGGTTAACTGCCCAGGCTAGGATTCATTTTGACTATTAGGATTTATGACATAAACTGACCCTATTCCCATCGAATTTAGTGACTAATAAACATACCATAACGTCTGTATTCCCCAAAGTGTTAGGCAGAGGTGTACTAATGTACACCCACAGATCGCCGGTATGTTTAGATCCATGTAATAGCGAACGTACGAGTATGGTTATTAATCGGGCAGAAATCTCAAACTCCGAGCGGCTTGAATTTCATAGAAAGCGACCTGAGAATTGAACCCAGAATCGCTACTGTAGTAGTACTGTAGTAGCGCTTAAGACCACTAGACTAATGAGGTAATTTATCACTAATAGATACTTATGACCGGTTAAGTAATCATTCATAAGCAGGAATGAGAAAAGCTCTAGTAAGGTAGGTAATAGTAGTTGTTTGGCAATAGTGTCAAACGATGACGCATTGTAATCCAATAATTATTTCGATGATCAAGACTAATAATGATTATGATGATGAAGAACCTTTAAGAAATTATGTAGTAACAAATACGTCATAATTGCTTTTAAGGTAATCAGAGTTTTTTAAAAGAAAGAAATTAAAATTAAATTAAGAAATTAAAATCTATTTAGTAGTTTTTGCCCCAGCCCGTAACAAACAGACAAGAATTTTAAAAACCACATTTTTGGGTTTGGATACCTTTATATACCCTAACCCACTTTTTTTACAATTTTATAATAGTAGAGAAGACTGAGTACGGATTCCTTTGATTAAAATCTTGGAAAATTATAAGCGTAATCGAAGTTACCTTATTCATTTTCATTTGACTTTGAATTATTCTGGTCGGTCTCTATTTCGTCGTGGTCTTTGCTTTTTCTCCCCTTGTCAGCCTGTAAGAACAAGGATACCTTTTTTTTTGTCCCGTGTGGAAATCCTCATGGATACCCGATGGTTATGTCGGACTCCTACCGACTAAAACCACACGGTGGCCATTTTCCGCACATTATGAGGAGAGGCTCCGGGATCTCCAAATGGAACACTACCATGAACACTCCTGTAAGAACAAGGATACCTACTATACTTTTCAAAGATTGTTCGGCTCATTTTGGTTAGTCAGCATCGTTAGACAACATTATCAGACATAGTTTGCAGACATAAATCAGTTTATTTATCGTGATTACAAGAGACGAAAATAGAAACATTGTTATCATTTCATTTACAGGAAACGACCTGATTGATCGCAGAGATTGAAATCAGATAACTTATAAAAATGGATTGTTTGTAACTTAATATAGGTATTGTGGTGACGTCAAGATTATTGTCGAAAATACGTGACGTGTGTTTTTGTAAAATACTAAAAATAATTTGCTACAAAATTAGGTCTTAACGTGGGTAAGTCGAATTAAAAACTAAGTAGGTACTCATGGACGGGTTATTTTGGTTAATGTCCAAAAATGTCGGAAATTGATGTGTTATGCCTATCACAATAAAACCGAAGGAAGTACGGCCCGGTCTCGGGTATCGATATAAGATAAAAATCATGATATCATTATTTTTTACTTAACAATATCGATGACACTAAAAGTTCATTGCGTCCTTGCTTGAAAGAATTGCAGGCCGACAGACAGACAGACAGATAGATTTTCTGTCACAATTATATTATTAGTAAAGGACCTACAGAATGTAAAGTTGCCAATGCATTAAAAGTCACTTTGTATATAGCTCTTTCTTCAATCATGTGAGTGACCTATGAATTTACTGGACATTGAAATAAAATTACTTTTTATGGATTTTATCGTATCAAATTAACTACAATATTAAATCCCGATGTTTTGGATCTTTTAAAACATCAATGGTATGCGGATTTAGCGTTATCAAAATTCAAATAACTTTGAAATGAAACTACTTTTTACGGATTTTATCGCGGTATAAGTATTGATATTATTTAATTCCCTACGTTTCGGTTCCTTTACAGCATCCATGGTCACGGGCAGACTGAGGTGTTGGACGTCTTAATGTTAAAATTACTAACAGCCACCTTACATCAGTATTCAATTAACGTTATTAAGTGTTCTTATGCAAAATATAGAAATCAGTAAGATTCTTTTTTGTTTAAACGTTGCTCCACTAGGTTTTCTCCTGTATCGTGATGCGTTTACAAAAACAAATTCTCACATACACAAACTCCTAGACCCGGAACAACTACCTGTAGATCATACAAATATTTGCTCCATGATCGAACCCACAACACATGTCACAGAAGCTGATCGCTCAGCCGCTACGTCAAATGTGTTAAATCAAGTCAAATGTTTACACAGAGTTTTTATATTAAAATTAACACACAGCTGAACCATTTGCGGATAACTTCAGACACGCACTGTTATTTTGGGGGTAAATACTGTACTGACAAATTGCTTACAATCCAACAATTAAAAAAGTATATTTAGAAACTTTTTTGCGCTCTGGTGTTGGGTAAAATGACCGTGCCAGTCAGTATAAAAAATAAAAAATGCAAGTAAGCTCAAATTAGTGTTCATATATGCAACATGTGACTCGAATAGTTATAAAAACAACATAATCATTCGTATAATGATGTTCACGATTGTTTAAGTTAGTTATTTTGGCCAATTAATGGTGGTTGGGAAAACCGCTGGGTAAGTTTACCGATGGGTGACGGTCTAACGTCCTTATTATTATTCTTCCCTATATTTCCTTATTTCTTCCCGTTGTCCTTGTTGTATAATGTATGTGATCTTATTTTGGTCGCGTTTAAATACTATTTTGCTTGACATCTATTATTACTCAGTTGACATTATTTAGATGTATCTTACATTTGACATTCAATTTATTCATTTATTATCTGTTTTAATTTGAATTTCTTATTTATGTAAATGTGAGTACCGTGTAGGCTACTTTTAAATTTATATTAACGTTTTCTGACAGCTTTGAGTATTTTACATGACCTACGCAAATGTCTTGCTGATCTGGTATCGTCGTGCGACAGGTCGTTGAGCTCCCTAAATAATGGTTGAGCTACACGATGCCTGATGTATGAGTGCCGTCAGCAGGTCAACTCAAAGCTGCTATGGCTCTTTCTTCAAAAGGCCTGTCCAGATTTTGCCCTACATCGTAACACTCGCATAATATCTAATAATATTATTATTACAATAATAATATATCTATAATATATCAACTATGTCTGGACTTGAGAACACTGACTCTGACTTGAGAACTGGACTTAAAAGAGACACTGATTCTCTGAGTTTGTATCGGTGTTTCTTCTCAGAGGTCGTCAGTTAGTAAATGCCGGCGCCATCTAGTTAAAAAAAATGTAGAACATTGACTTGTAAAAGTGTCTTTAAAAGATCTATTAAAGATCTATTAAAGTAATAAATATCATTTATCATTTAACTTTTTTAGATTTTTTCTGCTAGGTACTATAAATTTACTCTACAATTATATGGGAAAAGATCTTGTGAAATACCAAATTAATTGTATCTTATGTGATGGAATAACTGGCAGGGAAACTTTTAACGTGGGAGAGCCATGCTTCAGCACGAATGGGCCCGCTCGACCGGAGTGATACCACGGCCTCACAGAAAACTGTGAGTCAAACAACGCTTGCGTTGTGTTTCGCCGAGTGATGGAGGTTACCGGAGGCCCAAACCTTTTAAAAGCCGCGCAACACACGTGTGACTCCTCTGGATTTGCGGTCTATGGGCGGCGGTTATCGCTTACCATAGGTGATCCGTCTGCTCGTTTGCTCACCTATCCCATAAAAAAGGGAATCCTTATGGGCTATTATAACTTCCAAATATAAATGTACAAATTCTTTACATTTAATTGTATCCATTTGACATGTAATTGGATCCATTTGACATTTGATTTTATCAATTACTTGCTTCGGCCCGCGCTCACTTGAAGCTCTTAATCCAACAGTGATGATCTCTCCTATGTATGGGTCTCTATACATTAGAGAGGTCAAGCTGTATCTCAGGTCACGTTTAATTATTTGAGATAAGAAGTATAGCAGTTTTTAAGTTGGAGCTCATACTTTCTAACAGTGATAACAAAATTAAAATCTATTCAGTAGTTTTTGCCGTAAAAAACAAACAAACAGACAAGAATTTTAAAAATCTCATTTTTTGGTTCGGAGACGTTTATATACCCTAACCCACTTGTTTTTTTTTAAATATCTTCAATGTACAGACACAGCTTTTTTACAATTTTATAATAGTAGAGATTTGTTATTATTAATACAGCCATTATCAATATATCAATAGTTAAAACTTACTTAAAAACGTGGAGAACTAAAATGATATTTTAGAGACCATTTAACCACGACCCATGTTTAATTAATAAATAACTATGATAATGATTATGAGTTTGGCTGTTTTTTTTTATTGTAATCTTATTACCAAGCATTTCCGAAATCTCAAAATCCGACTGCGGGCAGGAGTCGAACCTGTTTCGACCTCCGGTTTGAACACTGGACGTTTTAGCTGTAAGCGCGATTGCTTACCCAGACAATAATATAGATAGGAGCGTCCTGGGTTCAGTTTACCTTTGAAATCGTCATTAGGGTTTGATGCCTGGTTCACGGAAATAGTCTGGCTCATTATTATGTGAGTTAAATAAAACATACCAGCGAACTGTGAGTGTAATCACGGTGTCTGCCAACCCTTTGGGAATACAAGCGTGAAGGTATGGCATATACCAGAATGTATGAGAGGGCTAGCTAATTCAATTGCATTAGTCTGTGCCTGTACTCCAGTTTACATTGAGTAATTACTCATGTAAACTGGAGTACTAAAATCTGTAGTTCTGCTTATTGTGTCAGATAAGCCTAATGGTTATATTGACTTATCACAAGTTTTGACAGGAATGGTTCGCATGAATCAGCTCACTGATAGACTGAACTAAAATGAAAATATCTCAATCCCAAGTGGTTCTGAATTGATGACTAAAAAGCTGCCGTCAGCGACTGTGTTCTAGATAGTTATCAAGCATAGCCCTAGCCTTTTTCTCAAATATGTTGAGGTTGGCTTTGGCTATTATTATTGTTATATATCGAGAGATACAACGATTTTATTGTTTTCTATAAAAAAAACGATTCGTCTGTCACCGGTTACCACCCATACTAAGAAATGCCTTCAGTATCATTCATTAATACCGGCTAGTTCGCCAATCACGAAATTTTCGGCCCACTCATGTGAACTCATGCAGCATCGTCTCCAATCATAATACCTCAATTCCGTAACATGTTTTATATTTTAGGCGAGGGTTGGGACAATCTTCATATGAATTTCGTTTTCACTTTTAAGTGTGATTGCAGATGTAGAATCCGGCAACGGGGCTCCTGAGGCTCAGGGCGAAGCTCCCGCGACCTCACCCGCAGCCACTCGGCGAATGAATGGTAAGCGCCAAGCATGGCATGAGGGGCTTACCACACGATGTGTCGTCCTTAAACGGGAATTTGAATTTGGAAGATTAGAACATTTTTTTTATTAGCATGTGGAACCCACTTTAAAAGGTAGCATGGGAAATCACTTTCATCCACATTGAAGCACCTCACTATTATTTGTATACACTTAAAATTTATATGAACAAGGCTTTTCATGTCATGTATGTCGCTTGCACGCCACTTATGTTTATATTATACATTCTTATTATGTCGTTATGTCATATGGTTAGAATTATTATTTTATTTGGGATATTTTGTGCTGCTGTTATTTTTTTTGGGTAGTGGTGTATTCTATGGTATTACTTTAAGTTTTTTTTATGTCAAGTGTGGCTCGAGTGTGTCACACTTGAAATTTTCTAGAGAATCTAGAATATGCGTAAACATTTATATTTATACGTAAAAAATGCTGAAACGTTTTGCTGAAGTACTTGTGAATATATTTAATTGGATATAGTTACTTAAATCAGAATGAAAGACTCAATTCTTGGATGTTTTTCTAAGAAACAATAGCTAGATTCCACCGCAGGTAAAGAATGATTTACATCAAAGGCATGCTAAGATCGCAAGCGCCCGCGCATTAAAACAATGATATCACTGGGAAAACGATGTATGCGACTAATGTTATTAAAATAATCATAATGACTTACATTACAATAATGAATCTTCTTAATGGCAACAATTCTGTCACAGAATCTTCGAGAAACAATATTTATTTTTCTCGCTGCTCACCCTATTTATAGTTAGCATTAATTTGATTTATATCGGCAATTATTATGTATTTTATATTGTGTAATGGAACTTTATTGCATCTTTCCATAACAAGCTTAAAGTAAGACATAAATAGGGAAAAGATTTATTGGGATTGATGTATAAATAACAGCCGTATTAATTAAACACATCTGTAAATACTTACTATGAGGTAAATGCACGTAAAGTCGTTGCACAGAGGACAACTAAACGCCAGAATTTTTTAAAGTCAAATGCAAATGTTATATGACTTTGTGGTTCTTGCGGTACATACATTTTGGGTGTTTATAAGCGTGACTCTGTTATTAATATTAGGTGTTTCTAGGAAACTCTCAGTAGCAGCTTGGGAGTTTTGGATTTGTGCGCAGTTGATGGCAATAGGCTATTAGATGGGACTAAACATACTGGTGTTACCTCTGCCTAACTCTCTGAGCAATACAGGCGTGATGGTACGTAATCATAACATCTATGGTCAGATTACCATCAGTAACAAAAGCAATTATTTCCTTCCGAACAACTTTCTACCAACAACCAACAATTAATCTCCAACAGTTTAACTGACGCAAATGTTCATCTTTTTCTTTTGACCATTTCTAAATTTTGCCAGATCTAATTCCATAGTGAACCTGGACAATCAAATTTTAACTTAAGCGTGCACAATTTAGATTGCATTTTTGATTGTTATGTTGTTGTTTATATTTGTACAGATGAGTGAATGGTCTATTGGCACGGGACTTAGAGAGTCCTATCTCCCTTTCGCCGATCTTTGAATTATTGTCTTTATAGCTCATTGCATAATAGGTTATATCATTAGAGATGGTACTCATCGACACGTAGAAAAGAGATAGTCCGAGACGTTACTATAGTTTTTTTTTTCAGAAAGTTATGTTATATGTATTATTATTTGACCTAGTTTTTGGCCACAGCTGTAATTGTACTGTAGATGTCTATTTTTTTTTATGAGAAAGCAGGCAAACGAGCGCACGGATCGCCTGATGGTAAGCGATCACCGCCGCCCAAGGACACCCGCAACACCAGAGGAGTCACAAGTGCGCTACCGGCCTTTTAATAGGCAGTACGCTCTTTTCTTGAAGGTTTGAAGGTCGTATTGGTCCGGAAATACTGCAGGCGACAGTTCATTCCACACATTTAAAAGTTAAGTGCGGTTAATAGTTCTATTGCAATACGGATATCAAATCATATAAATAAATGTAAGCACTAAAAAAGGCTAGTTCTTTCTAGTATCAGGATTTATTTGAATAGGTAATTTCTAAGATCTAAAACCCCTTTCATAACTTTAGAGCCAAGGTGTATAAAGGTATCTATGTAGCCAATCCATTAGGCCGCTACACGCCTTTATTTGTACAGTCAGTCAGTTCAGATAAATCGCACAGTTAAAACTGAAGGTGTGTCGCGGGCTTTATTGGATTAGATACTTTATTGTCCAGACTAACACTAACGTTTCAATTGAGAAGTTATGGAGGTTAGTGCATTTGGAACTAAAATTTGTCCTCGTCCCCGAAATGGTTATTTAGGCCTCTATTTTCATCCTCCAAACATCATCCATTAATGAACGAAATGGTCCAGCAGGTCACTGTTTATAAATAGCCAAAAGGAAGCGGTGGGTTCTATCTGAGTCAGCTCCTACTCCTACAATCTATCCAATTGCGTCCTTTATTGTTACAACATGCGAACTGAATTTAGTTTGACATATCCTTCTTATTGGCCACCCACGGTGTTCTTCTTTATTACATGGGTGATGTTTCCTGGGTCAGAATTTATTATTCTATTAGGACTGACAAAAATACTGACTAAAGTACATCGTGGGAGAGCCATGCTTTGGCACGAATGGCTCGACCGGAGTGATACTACGGCCTGACACACAGAAAGACACAGAAAACTAGCGTGAAACAATCTGTTACATTGTTTTTCGCCGAGTGAGTGAGGAGGCCCAAACCCATTTAAAAGCCCCGCAATGCACTTGCGAAGAAATCCTACCACCGAGCTATTTAAAAAATAGATTGATCTACTAACTCATGGAATGTTTGCATCTCTTATACAAAACAACCTATAATAATAGAATAGCGAATTATTAAAGTTGTGTTGTTATTTTTTCTCGCTCGACTCGCAGTGTCGAATTTAATTTCAATTGCATGCCAACATCATCTTATTTTAAGCGAACTGTATTATTCTTACGAGAATAAATGTCTTCAAATCGAAATATATGGTGGTAGAAACTCTGCTGCCGGTGGTGGTAGGAACTTTGCTTGACCTGGGAATCGACTCCAGAACCTCTTTAGCCCCAGTCGCGCTCACGGCCACTAGATTAATGAGGCACTCATCATTATTACGTCACCTGATTTTGGCAAGTCCGAATGTACCACACAATTCTAAAGGTTAACTATTGAACTCTCTAAACCCAGTAGTTTATTTAGAGAGCTATAATTATTTTAAACACGATTAGATATAGTGTCAAGCAAACCAGTGATGTCACTGAGGCGACACTGACGGTTGACGCTTCGTTAAATTTTACGTTTCCTTTACTTCGTTCTGCAAACAGATCTGATTACTGTTTGGAACGTTCATCAAAATTCCTGATCTGTGATTTGGAGTGTAGATATTTTCCACATTTATAAACTAAAACAACTGACATATAGTAGCTGTTTAGATACACATTTATTAGTTATAGACCGGCAATGCCACCTACCGGCGTCGCAAGTAAACTTTGCCTTACGAATCTGTGTCCAATATAGTGTTATTTTTGTTACTCTGTAATATGCATTAGCCCTTATACTTTTTGTGAAGAAACTCATCACGTCATTTTACTTTTGCTAACCTTTATCGAAACTGTAGCTTATATATCACATAATACACCCAACCAATACTGTCCCAATACACACTGCTGGACACGGATCTCCACTCAGAATGAGAGGTATTAGGCTATAGTCCACCACGATAATATAATGCGGGATGGCAGACTTCACATACCGTCAAGAAAACCTCTCAGGCATGCAGGTTTACTCACGATGTTTACCTTCACCGTTTATACGTAATGACTACTGAGGATTTCACAGTATTATCCAATAACACTAAGCTGTGTCTGGGAACCCAAGGCCTATAACATAGGTTGCGCTTAGGACCAGTAGTCTTATGCAGCAATTAAAAAAATCCATCAATTCAATTTATGTCTACTTGACAATCCATTATATTGCTCACAATATAAAATTATTCTTATCAATCAAAGACGACACCGCATCTCCATTTGATTGACAACGTAACGGTTGATTACTCGTAAAATTAATTGCTAGCGCCATTCTTAAATAGTACGCACAAAAAATATTACTACGCAAATGTCAGTTTGATATAGGTAATAGCAACACTTGAGGTGATGTATTGCAGGCCGTAAAAAATGGGCCAATGCCCCGACGCGCCTCAGAAAACTGCGCAGGAGTGACTCAGAGTATTATTGTAATTTGCGATCCTTTAATGTTTTGAATCTTTTTTTAAACTGAGATATCACTTAATGGGTCTACTAGTGGAGGTAAACATATAAATTGCGTCACCATACATGCCATCCATTTAATTGTAATGTATTTTTATCTTATACATATACATGTGTCCAGACATGGACTTGCGATATTCTAAATACTTATATAACAACCATTTTAATACACAAATACACTGTACACTTGGGCCTAATTCACTTCCTCGCTATGGGGCAGCTATTTTGTTGAAAACTCACTGTATGTAAGTACAAAAAAATCATGGGCTTATTCGGAGGGCAACAATACTGCCTACCGTCTACATTACAAAACATTACCGTCTACATTATCTTTTTTTACTACATCGAAAGATGTTGAGCTAAGCTACACTACAACATTAAATTTTACAACTGTGTCTCTGGCCCAAGTGTATAGTTTAATTGTGTATTAAAGTAAGTATTTGTGTAGTAAAGTCCTATGTCACCGGAAAATTATAAGCACAATTATCTTTTTTTGCATTTTTCATGCTAAGGTTATAAAGTTATTTTAGTGAAGGCACAATTATATCTGTATATAAAGCTCTTCAGATTATAAACCGACGATAAAATACCCTGTCCGATCCAAACGGAGCATAAAGGTTACCCAATCACACCACCAAATAAAATAAAAAGTTTAATCAAGAATTGCATTCGCTTACATTTATTTCTAGTGAAGTATTTTGGTCCAAATTTTAGAGTAGGAAACATTAACGGTATCGGAATCCGAATAGTAACACACTTTGAATAAATAGTGTTAATATTACAAAGATTTTTTTGTATGGCAAATTCGGTCCGCCATCGCCAGACTCTTAATACAAGATTAAAAATACACGTTCTTATTTTAAATAATGCGTGAAGTAGGTATATTATCTAACAGTAGTAGTAGTGTAATCTCGGGTAATCCAATATGATATGCAAATAGTACTTGTTGCTACCTAGCTCATCAAGGTATGTTATCAAAACTGACGATTATTTTAATAAGTATCTACGGATCAACCTGATAACAAAATTATATGGTGCGTCCTATATTTTTTATTATATAGTTATGTGTACATACATGGGTATTCTTTTCAAATGGCAAACACCTACCTAAGTTTTAACTTTAAAGTATTAATTAACACTAAAACATCTTAAGGCAGGTTTACACGCAGCAATGTTGCCGTTTAAATAGTAGACGATGCAAGTAATTTATTACAAGGCAAGAACCTCGTGTAAATGGGTCTTTAAACACCAAAATTCGACTCTAAAGCGTGTGCTCGACTTTAAACTTTACAGTCTCCTAGTAAGAAAAAACACCACCGTTTTTAGGTCCGTTGTCAGTATTGTCTATATAGTAATTTCTAGGTCATTTCTCATTTTGCGCGTGATAGCTATACTATCCTCATTATTTGTAACTTATTTTCTACACAATGACTGTCATCTGTTATTTATTTTTTTAGTCAAACCGTGATTGTCATTGAAAATTTTTCATCGTGAATAAGATACCTATTCAATATGTCAACAACATTGTATAAAAACATGATTATGTAGAATAACCGGTCGGTAATAAAATGGTCAGACGGTGATGTCTGTGTCTCCGGAAAAGAAAGTGGTTGTTATTTAGATCATAACAAAAAATATATAAAATATGTTAATGGTACGTAATAATATATTTATGTATATTAACGTGTCTGCGTTTTGGCTTCGATAAATTATTCGCAATTTTAGTCCCACACTATTTGAACTATGCACTATGTAAGAATCCAAATTTCAGCTACGTAATTCTTACTAGGTAATATTATGAAAATGAAAGTTTGTATGTTTATAAAAACATCTGAAGACATACATTTTTCCACACATATTTAGAGCGATTTAATTATAATTATTTTTATTTAACTGCCTCATTAGCCAAGTGGTCCTGAGCGCGACTGCTACGCTAGAGGTCCTGGGTTCGATTCCCAGGTCGAGCAAAGTGTTATTGGGTTTTTCTATGAAATTCCCAGTAGCAGCTCGGAGTTAGGAATTTGTGCCCGGTTAATGGCAATAGGCTCGCCCCCTATTACATGGGACCTAAACATACCGGCGAACTGTGGGTGTCATTAGTACATGTAGTCTCATTAAGTCTGTATTTAGATACTTGACGGGGTCATTTAGATATGGTTCCGTAAAACGTAAGGGCAAAATTTATAAAAAATAATTAGAACACAGAAGTACTCGTATCTAATAATCCAGGCCCTAAGATTATTTTTTTGGTAGGGGAAATGCGCCTTGTGCACTACAAGGCGCATTCCCCCTACCACCTCCCTCCACATAGTGTTGGGATCACGGTATCACATGATCCGCGATCCGCCTTTTATTATGACTTGCAAATTATCGATACGTTCAATGAATACTAGTTGCTATGTATGAATGAATGGAAATATATGCCAGATAGACTTTATAGGTACGATAATGAAGCTCAGAATCGCAAATATCTTGAATGTATAAATAGGTAAATTAATTTTAATGGAGTCTTTATTTATGTTCGAACTTTCTATTGTATAAAAGCGGCGTTGGGTTTTATGTTTTCATTCATGTTTGATGTCATTAGGACAAAAATGTTGTCTATGGCAAAAGTCGTCAGTATCTGGCAAAAGTCGACAGTATCTGGCAAAAGTCGACAGTCTCTGGCAAAAGTCGACAGTCTCTGGCAAAAGTACACAGTATCTGGCAAAAAGGCGAGTAATACACATTTTAATAAAGAGAAAGCTGGCATAAAGTAAATTGCTGTGTATTCTCCTACTTGATGGTAAGATACTATTGAAATTTTATTTGTAACAGTTGAGAGTATACTTTATCAAACATACTATTACGCCTGTATTCCCCGAAAGGTTAGGCAGAGGCGTACTAATTTGCACTAACAGTTTGCCGGTGTGTTTAGGAGGCATGTAAAAGGGGCAAGCCTATTGTCACTAATCAGATACAAACCCAATCTCGGAGATTGCTACTACTAAGAATTCTATAGAAAATCTCCATATAGATACTTCGCTCGTCCTGGGAATCGAACCTCTCCAGCGTACCAGTCACGCTTAGGATAGTCCTTTCAAGCGTGCCTGGAACGCTAAATGAAGCAGTCAACTTTATCAAACAAGAAAAGTCATAATAGGTTAATATAAAATAGTAACGCACTTAAATTTTACTTTGAAATCAGTTCATTATAAAGGAATACATTGATTACGAATTTAGGACTGCGTGGTGGCTGTTTTGGACTCCCAAATGGCCAAAACGCAATCTAAAATGAATACTAAGGCCCAGTTGCACCAACTTATTAAATGTGTTTAAATTGTATTTAAACACAAAATTTCTATGTAAAACCGTGTTTAAATACAATTTAAATATAACTTTGAAGTTGGTGCAAGTGAGCCTAAAAGTAGTATTGAGCGCAGGGTCTCACGTTTTTTGGTGTTTAGTTTTAATTCGAAGTCTGGTATGTAGAATTCAAACAAACGTGTTTTCTTTAGAAAAGTGTATCGTGGGACTGACAAATTCTTGTATCAAACGGGGACAACATGTCCCGTGACATAATTTTATTCGTCATATTATCTCATCTGTAGCCATAGTCTCGACGCGATATTCGAGTCGATAAAATTATTTCGTCGAGCCCATGTCAGCCCTAAAGGAAAATCTTAGCTATCTCTATAAATATCTTCATGTTTTCGGGGTAACCATTATTTTAGTGACTTCTGTCATCATTTTACAGGAAACCTATGTGTGCCATCTTGTGACCTTGTGATTCAAACATGTGTTGGAAAGTACAACAACCGTGCCAAGTAATCAGACAGGGCGATCGGTAGAAAGAAACAAACAAAACATTGTTTGTGCTGTTGTCAAATTAATTTTCACACAAAATTGAACTTAGAGCTCGTGATTTTTAGAAGCTGATACATTTAGCGAACCGTAAAATTATATTTGTTATGCTAAAAAAATGTCATGAGGTTTTATTTTGCTTGAAACTAATCTTGGAGTGCTTTGCGTTCTCAGAATACGTTTTTAAACGAGGGTACGCGAGACGGAGTATTGTTTTTTTCTGAACGTAGGTAATATTAAGTTCTTAGAACCGTATTTAATTGAAAATAACTGATAAGGAAAAAATTATCAGTAAGTCCATTTTGGATTGGGTTTCGTTTGAGATCGAGTTTACTGTAGTACCTAAGTTTATATTATTTTCCAATTCATTATGATTATTATGATGGAAGGTACATTATTATAATAATATGTTGATATCTTTAATAAACACAACAAAACATACTATCGCGCCTAAATTCCCCAAAGGGTTAGACAGAGGTGTACTTACTAAGTATACACCCTCAATTCGCCGGTATATTTAGGTCCATATATGTAATAGAAGGCGAGCCTATTGTATTTAAACGGGCATTATCTAAAAGTCGAGCTGCTACTGAGAATTTCATGGAAAAACCCCAATAAATTTGCTCGACCTGGGAATCGAACCCAGCACTTCTAGCGTAGCTTAAGACCACTCGACTAATGACGATGAATATTTAACTTGTTAATCCCTCGTGCTAAGCTAAATGCTTGTGTTACGAGTGGGTTCACGTTGGTGGTGCAATGGTTGGGTTTCAAACTAGCAACCACATGATCGCAAGTAAGACGCCCTAGCCATTAGGCTATTGCCGCTTGAAAAATATCTTCTATGTCCATCTATTGACGAGCAATAAAAAACTAGTAGCGTAATACGTGTATACAGGATGTTACTGTTCGCGTAATTTGTCATTGTTTTAGTTTTTAGAGGCTCTTTGTTCGGTCAGTATCGAACATTCGATCGTAATGCCACGGTAATGAGGGGGTCAATGGCTGTTATTTGCGTTCTCGAGATGTTTCATTGTTATATAAATCTTTATCATTAAAAAGTTGTATGTAGAAGGTTTACGATTTAACGCTGGATGGTAATCATAATAATAATTAATAATAAATGGAATATTTGTAAAAATCAAAACGCTCCTTTGCCAAAGCGCCTACTAACACAAATTATTTTGAAAAGCGGGCCCAAGTTTCATAAGAGGCGTTCGTCATCCCTGGTCGTTTAAAAAAAATATCCCCCTATCTTTGGAAAAGTGAATCACTCTATATTTTTGTATAGAGTAGCGATTCTCTGTATTAAATTTTCTCAACATTTGAGTGTAACAGGAATATACCTTCTGCTGTTTCTATACTGTGGCAATTTAATCTAAGTATTGCCTAGTCGTCCATTGTACGCTTCTTTCTAATTTATTTCGTGCTTGGTTAATCATAGGTTTCTTATTTAACACCCACATGGTAATTATAATGTTACGTTAAGATTGCTTTTCTATTTTTTAAATATAACATACTACCACGCCTGTACTACCCGAAGGGTTAGGCAGACGCGTACGAATGGAACCCATAGTTTGCCGGTATGGCTTGGTCCTATGTAATAGAGGACGATCCTATTGCCATGATGGGCACAAGTCTAAGCGCCACTTGCACCAACTTCTTAATTGTGTTTAAATTGTATTTAAGAATGCATGCACAAACTGCCTCATTAGCCAAGTAGTCCTGAGTGCGACTGCTACGCTAGAGGTCCTGGGTTCGATTCCCAGGTCGAGCAAAGTGTTATTGGGTTTTTCTATGAAATTCCCAGTAGCAGCTCGGAGTTAGGAATTTGTGCCCGGTTAATGGCAATAGCCTCGCCCCCTATTACATGGGACCTAAACATACCGGCGAACTGTGGGTGTACATAAGTACGCCTCTGCCTAACCCTTCGGGGAATACAGGCGTGATGGTATGTTATAAATTGTATTTAAACACAACATTTCTATGAAAAATCGTGTTTAAATACAACTTTAATACAATTATGAAGTTGGTGCAAGAGGCCCTTAAACTCCAAGCTGCTACAATTTAGCTATATTTTTGACAAAAAAAAAAACAAAATTCTATAACGAGGAAACTGATATGGTAATTCTTACAGTGGCAGCAACACCGTCTTTGGCTGCCAAACGAGCTTGAGTTTTAATAATAATTTACCGATTTTTTTTACCGTGGGAGAACCATGCATTCACGCTTCAGCACGAATGGGCCGGCTTGACCGGAGCGATACCACGGCCTCACAGAAAACCGGCGTGAAACAACACTTACGTTGTGTTTCGCCGAGTTAGTGAGGTAACCGGAGGCCCAAATCCTTTTAAAAGTCGGGCAACTCTCTTGCGACCCCTCAGGTGATCCGTTTGCTCGTTTGCCCCCCTATCCCATAAAAAATATGTTTACCTACTCTCATGAATATTTAATGTTTCTTATTTTACATTCTGATGTGATTATGATACTTATAAACTCCTTTCGGATCGGGCAGGGTTCTTTTTAACATAGTGTAACACATTATGTGTTTGTTAAATATTTTTTATTTTTTTTAGAGACTTTCGCTTTCTTTATGTAAGGTCAAAACACCAATTTTAAGTATGTGGGTATGCGAGCATTTCAAAGATTTAAGTATGTGGTAATATTCTATGCATTTTCTAGCGGATGTTATCACAGCTGAGTTCACATATGGTTACAGCTACGGTTAAATTCTTTTTGCTCAGAACGTTGCCCCACTGAGAAAATTCAATTAATTTTCACATAGGTAAAGAAACACCCATATCCGGAACATTTACCTAGTCTGTGCCACTAAGGTTTACTTACTAAAGAGAGGGAAGCCAATCTACATCTTAGATAGCGCCGTCCCGTTCTTACAACATAAAAATGAATTGTAGTAAGTGGTGCTAGTGGTATGGCGTGTAGAATAAAAATAATTATGTGGTCTGTTTAGGTATCGAAGCTGCAACTTGAACTGCAACAACCGAATTTTTCAGCCACTGCGCCAAACGTGCCTTTGCCAAATATTAAATGTAAAACGTTTTCCTGTATAAGTTCTCTGAAATCTAGGTACTCGCCGCATTGGCGCCATTCTCATTGCCCAATTTGTCTAAGCTTATATTTCTGTCAAATTGGTAATAATTTAAAATTAAACTCAATTTTAGCGAATATGGTAGATATTTGAAATGAAATTAGCAGTGACCTAATTAACTGTAAATGGTCGGTTAGATAGTAAATAGTAGGTTACCTATAATAGAGATAAAAACATTGCGCCACGCTAAGATCTGCGGGGTGCGTACTATTATACTTCGACTTAGAATTCTCTTTTTTGTTCCTTTTCTAATTTCTTCTAATAAAAACCAACCAAAACTAAAAAAACATATAATTAAACTTTTTTTTACTTTTGTAATTTTTGAAATTTTAACTTACTACTGAGAAACAAATTCTATTATTTTTAATAGTTTATATTGTGTTTTGAAGACTAGCTATTCAATGTACATAAAAAGTTTGTTCATGTAAGTACATTATTTATGTTCATTCAATTTCGTTCATTCTTTGACCACCTCACTATCTTTTTTTTGGTCAAAAACTCTTCAACTGTCAAGTTACTAAATACAATTAAAAGTCGAAGAATAGTTTCATTCTTGAGTCGAACCCGCAAACCCGTGACACAGTCACCATGCCTTTACCTCGGGAAAACACAAGACTATAAAATTCTCGAAGATGGGTTCTACAACTTGCAGTAGGCTAGCGCGTTGAACTATAGCCTAATTCCCATCAACCAGAGGGAAGGCCCGTGCTCAGTGTAAAAATAGACTTACTGATCAAATACGCGTATCATTCTTAAAGCATCCTGTCATATAAACAATTTATGGCATCTATTATGGTGGCGAATGGCGATTGACATGATAATAGCTCAATTTTCTCCGCCGTAGAACAAACTGGCAGGAAATAACGCGTTGTTATTCTGTTCGCGTGGCCACTGTTGTACTCGCTTGTACGTACAGATGCATGCGATAGACGCCGAATGTTTCGTTGTTAGCGTGTTTGGTGCAAGGTATTGGAGGCGGCGCGCGGCGGCAGCGATCGCTTTGACTGAAGCGAATTTTGAGTTATTAACTCTTACATATAATAAAATACCTACGAGTTAAATAGAATTGACTTTACCATTATTTAAAAAAAGGGTCCGCAAGTTTTTAGCAGATAAGGCATACTATAGCATATCTAACCGATTTCTTTAATGAAAGGTCTTTATTGTACCTAAGACTTAATGTGCATGACTTCATAGTACTGTTAGATATAAAAAAATGCTACCAAATTTTACATGTACCTTTGTATAGTTTTATTTTGTATATTTTGCATGTCTTCTGGCAAAATATAGCTGCCTGCGCTCGTATTTTCTTCTTTTCATGTCATCAAGTACTGTACTCATTATTTACAAAATAAATTATTTTATCTTATCATTCTTTTCATTTTCAAAATTGTGTCACTTCAGGGGCGTTTTATGATTATTTGTTTAGTTAACAAATACTTAACTAAAGCTAATACAGCACGCAGCTGTCTGATAGAATGTTAGTCTTTTAACATATTGGTGTACCTACAATCATTCTAAATATTTTTGACAATTGCCTATCTTCAGCGAAGATTTTTTTTTATTCTTCATATGCCTACGCCTAGTTCGCCGGACAGACATGTAGTGATGTATACCTACCTTATACTGGTATGTTTGTTAGGCCCCATGTAAGAGAGGTCGAGCCTATTGTCATTAACTGAGCTGCTGAGTACAAATCTGAACTCTGACCTGTTACTGAGAATTACTCTATACAGAATACGATAACAATTTAATCAACCTGGGAATCGTGCCCTATTCCTCACAGCCAGCAGTCACATTTGCAACTAGTAGACCAAAGACACAGATCTCCTTCCACTAGAACAATTAGAAAAACATTCCTCATGCAATTTAATTCAAATCGCCAATCGCTGGTAGCTTGTACCATCCACAACTTTGAAGGTCACGCGTTACCTTGTTCGACACACTACTCGCCACTGTCAACCGTGAAGGTTTAGGTTACCATCGCTACATAGCTACCAGTCCAAGCCGTCCCAGGATATCAATAGCTTGTTGACTAGATAGTTTCCTATAGCAGGAAGAATAAATAGTAGATACTAAACTAAATAGCCTAGCAAGAAGTCACTGGGTAACGGACAAAGTGGAGCCTAAGCGCTCAAATTTGAATTTGGAACGTTGAAGAACATTCGATAAGGCGAGAGTTCGAAGTAGAATTGTGCCTTTAAAAAATGTCAGTTTCGTTAATTTGATATGTAAATTCAAGGTGGTTTTTTTTTTTATAACTAGCTATTTCCTGTGGTTTCACTGGCGACGTAGTGACGTTATGTTTAACTTTACTCAGTGATAATGCAGTATTGTATTAGTAAAAGAATTCTGTCAATTTTTTTAAATCGTTGCTTTACTTTATTCATTACAAACAAAAATACAATTCTTTTTCTTTATTATATTAATGTAAGTAGACGTCGTAATACTTACATTTTCTACTGTATAGAAATGCATTTACAGCCACAAATGGCCCCAGAACTGGAGCAACTACCTGTAGGCCGTATAAAATAATTGTTCAATGGAACAGTTTTTCGGAAAAACCGATTGCTCAGTTACAATATACACCAATCATGCCGTCAATGTCAAGTACATTTAGTTATATGATTTTTATAGTGACCAATTTGAGTTATCTGCTCGCCGAGGCGCGCAGTTCATTGTCACGGCCAAGATTCTTCTGTGCGTTTATTTTACTGTTACCTATAATAAAACTGACTCAGTCTCGGAACCTACAAAAACATTAATTGAATGTTTAAAATACATTTTAACACAATGTACAAAAAAGTACCTACTGTATTTGTTCAGGAATTAGTAGTTATTAAAAGGCTCAAAAATTACGGAGCGTACAGCGCCATCTAGGTACCTAGGTATAATTTTTATAACACTGTTAAGTTAATCTATTTTCAGTTCACTAAAACCGAGTAAAATGCCGGCAAAAATGTGAGTTACGGTGGTTAATTTTCTGCGTGTTTGTCGATCTTAAAAATAACTTTATGTAATAAAAAGTCACTGTTTTTTGGACCACGAAAGTCGAACGCCATAAAAAATGCTGCGATACCGATGATGCAACAGTTTTATAGTCTATTGTTAATTTATAGATAAAAAGTTATTAGGGAAATCGGAGTTGCGAACAACGCGATACAAATGTTTTAAATGCCCGATTTAAATGTTACACGTTATTTGACGAAAATATAGCCTAATATGGTTTGCAGACCCATACATACATAATCAAACCATTATATGTCCTACTGCTGGACACGGGTCTCCTCTCACAATGAGAGGGATTAGGCTATAGTCCACCACGCTAGCCTAATGTGAATTGGCAAACTACTTCACACGCCGTCGAAAAAATCTCTCAGACGTGCAGGTTTCCTCACCATTTTAATCGCGTGATAATTAATTAACTATTTACTAACTGCCTCATTAGCCTAGTAGTCCTGAGTGCGACGCTACGCTAGAGGTCTTAGGTTCGATTCCCAGGTCGAGCAAAGTGTTATTGGGGCCTTCTATGAAATTCCCAGCAGCTCGGAGTTTGGAAGTTGTGCCCGGTTAATGGCAATAGGCTTGCCTCCTATTACATGGGACCTAAACATACCGGCAAATTGTGGGTGTACATTAAGTACGCCTCTGCCAAACCCTTCGGGGTACAGACACAGCTTCTTTACAATTTTATAATAGTAGAAAAGATACGTTGGTTAAGTCATAAGTGCGAATCGTGTCGGTCAATTTGTCAGGTTAGCGTCAACTGTCATTGTCACGGCCGGCCATATTATACCTAGGTTTGTTTGCTCTAGCAGTTACTACACTTAATACCCGTGACTGGGTAATTCGCACATTCACATAATGTCAGTCAATGCTAATCAGATTAGGTAACTGATCTGCTTATTGTACTTGATAAATATTTGAGTATTATTGAAATGAAACTACTTTTTACGGATTTTATCGCGGTATATTGATATTATTTAGTTCCCGACGTTTCGGATCCTTTACAGCATCTATGGTCACGGGCAGACTGAGTCTGCCCGTGACCGTGACAATATACCGCGATAAAATCCGTAAAAAGTAGTTTCATTTCAATGTCTAATATTCGCGTAAGTGTCAGAAATCAGTATTTGAGCATTAAGTAATTAGATCGAGTGTTGCCAATGTTGCGTTGCCTTATTTTTAATTAAACAAGATGGAAATTTATTTTCCTGTACTAGATACTTACACCAATGAGTAGGGACCGAATAATAATTATAATATGTGGATAACGTTTTGTGTTATTTATTTAAATATAAGTTATGTTATGGATCATAAGACTGCCTCATATGTCAAGTGGCCCCAAGGGTTTCTGAGGTCGTGGCTTCAATTCCCGGATCGAGGAAAGTGTTATTGGGTTTTTATATAAAATTCTCAGTAGCAGTTCGGAGTTTGGATTCGCCCCCTGTACTATTACATGGAACCTAAACATACCGGCGAATTATGGGTTACATTAGTACACCTGTGCCTAACGCTAAGAGAATACAGGCGCTTCTCAAAAGATGCGCTTACGCATTTAATATTTATTTATAGATACACACATGAAATAAGTTTCCCAATATTACCTATTTGATATTCACGTTTACGTACGACTATAAATATAATAAGTTATGCATCATAGTGATTCTGTACTAACACTAAATCACGTTATATTAACGCGTTACTAAAATTAACGTCACAAGACGTCTTAGGTACTAATTTATTTTAGCCCTAGGTACTCATTGTCATGGTTGCGCGTGCGCAATGTCACCGCGAGGATGTTATTTTCATCTGATACGTGATTTGATGTACTAAGCACTTGGCATTTGCGTTGTCATTAATCATTCAAACGCTGCCTTCCTCAATTTCCCTATAACATTGAAATATGTAGATAATTTTAACATAACAACATAACATACCATCACGCCTGTATTCCCCGAAGGGTTAGGCAGAGGTGTACTTAATGTAACACAGTTCGCCGGTATGTTTAGGTCCCATGTAATAGGGGGCGAGCCTATTGCCATTAACCGGGTACAAATTCCTAACTCCGAGCTGCAACTGGGAATTTCCTAGAAAAACCCAATAACACTTTGCTCGATCTGGTAATCGAACCCAGGACCCCTAGCGTAGTAGTCACGCTCAGAACCACTTGGCTAATGAGGCAGTTTTAGTGACTTAGTTTAGTGAGTTCATTTTACATGACAGGAAATCATTACATGTTTTAACTTTTGCGCGTAAGAGGCTAAGAGCCAGTTCCCCCTCGGTTGCTGCGACTCTGGCAATCTGTAGTCCGTAGGGACTCTTAAGGGTTGGCAACGCATCAGCAACTCCCCTGCAGGTGTCCATAGGTGACGTTGACTACTATCCACTAGGTGGCTCGTATGCCGAATAAGCCATAATTTTCTTAAACATCTTTCAGCTGAGAGGTAAATAATAGTAAGTGCAATCTGGGTTTCTAAATATGTTTTTTTTTTCCTCATTATTATCCTATAAATGTAGGTATAGAAGGCGACTAGGCAATTATTGAGCGACCAGTTATCGGAACAGCCTAAATCGACCTATTAACCAGCCAATTTTGGAAGAAATATTCATTATTATCGTGAAATTTTCCGTTAATAAGGAACTCCTTAGTTCTTTTTTGTAAAAATTTTTACTAGCAATATGGGTCGCACATTACTAGTATTCATGTTAACCCCTCGTGCTAAGCTAAATGCTTGTGTTACGAGTAGGCTCACGTCTGTAGTACAATGGGTGGGTTTGACAACCACATGATCGCAAGTCCGACGCCCTAGTCATTAGGCTACCGCCGCTTATAAGGCTGTAAAAGCACTAAGACGAGATATAGGGAAACAAATTCTCACGAGTTTGGGAATAAATAAAACCAACCGGACAATGCGAGTTGAACATATTCTGTGGTTACTCAGGTTTTACGTGTATTTTTAGACTCCAATTACTTTTATGATAAGATTATGTCTCTACGAAGAAAGTTTGCGAGATTCACTGAGATATACATTTATACAAAAACCTGCACACAAAGCATAAACAGTCAGCCAATACTAAAACTAACCATTAGACAAACTCGTTTCTTTATCTAAATACGGAGATATGCAAACTTATTCTTAGAGCCTATTTGCATATCAAGTTTCTAAGTTAAATACACTACATTATTTTTATTTCTCAAGGAACTAGGAACATAGTTTATCTGTAAACATATAGTTGTTCAGGAAGTTTTTGTTTGTTCTATTGTTGTTGTTTTCCCACGTAATAATAAGTGAATGATGTAGGTTTGAGGATTCCGGCGACTGGGACCACGATTAACTCGGACCGTGGTCCCAGTTTCTGGTTCCATTTAATAAATGAATACAAAAATATATTTATTTGAAAACAGGGCAGTCAAAAATATTACTTATATTTTTTTCAATTATAAAATTATATATCAAACCTGGACATCCTTCTACGTCCACACATCTTGTTATCGCAATATTGTACCAGTGAAGATTGTAACATAATTTATTTTAAACAGTTGTCCATGGAGTTTCTTGCCGGATTCTTCTCCATAGGATCAACCTTTTGGAACCGTGCAACTAGAATCATAACGTTTCATAAACGCTTGTAAAAGCTTATTTGAAATAAAAACATTTTTCATTTGACAAGAATTTTTCATTTGACTGTACTGTTTTTGGCTTGAACAATAGATTTTTATATTGATATAAGGGTATGCTCCCAGTAACCGGAAGAAATATTTAAAATTATATAGAAACAGCAAGTGGGACCATGGTCCGAGTTTTTCGTGGTCCCAGTCGCCGGAATCCTCGTAGGTTTATGGTGTTGCCTGAGAACGTGGGCGTGTTATCAGTCCATATAGTGATAAGGTTTACCCCAATCTGCTACCATAATCATTAGTGGAGCACTCAGATTGGTAGCACTTGACAACCATGTCAAGTTCGTGCTCCAAAAATGTTGTACCTATTTATTCATGTTTGAGACTAATGATGTTGTTGAATGAGTGATAAAGTAACTGTTATTTTTGGTATTAATGATTAGGTTCTTTTTACAGCGTTGCTTACATTAGGATTCGGTTTTATATCATGAATGCATTTAGAAACACTTACACGTTAAGCAGAGATGTAGGTAATAATGAACACCCATAGTTCGCCGGTATAATAGATCCCATGGAATATGACGCGAGCCTATTGCCATTAACCGGGCACAAACCCCAAACTCCTGGCCTGGATGAAACGCAGGGCATCTAGCAGTCGTCCTTAACTCCTTACGAACTCTGGACTAATGAGGCTGTGACAGATCTGTGGGGGGATAAAATTAAGGTACCTCTGCCTAACCCTTCGCGGAATACAGGCGTGATGGTATGGTATTCACACAAAAAAATTACGAATGATTTCAAATCGTGATATATTAATCTCCTAATACATCTAGCCATTCAAAAATATCTACGAATGTATGTATTTTAATAGTTTTTGTAATACTTAAGTACATCATTATTAATGCTCAAACTCTTATACGATACCTAAGTACTTGTGTTCCCACAACCTGTCAAGATCATTAACTTAATTCTTTATTAATCAACCTTAAGATTTAATAAAAAAAAATCGTGACGAAAAAAAAAGCACACCAAAGACTAAATCGGATGCCATTAGCCTAAAAAAATCTTAAGATTCCCTATTCGATAAACAATATATTAATTGCTTCACCCGAAAAAAAAAAGATTATACGCTCGTTTTAAATTGACATGAATATAACACGATCAAAGATATGATTTTTTTGTGCTTTAAATAATTATGTTATTGTGAAGCAAACAACGCTTGTAAAACTATAATTCATACTTTGTAAATAGCTAGTAACCTACAATTAAGCCTTCGAAAACATTAAAAAAAAACTGATAAAACCCGTAAATGTATTTTTGAATATCATGAAGGTGATTAGTATTTTCTAAAAAATAGGTACTTTATTTAAGGTTAACACACTCGATGGTATATCTCGTGAAATTCGAATTTAATTTAGATTTTACCAAATATGTAAGTAATTGCGAATTTGCGACATTTAATGAATATGTGTCCATGGAGTTACTTGCCGGATTCTTATCCATAGGATGAAACTTTTGGAACCGTGAAACTAGAATCATAATGTTTCATAAACGCTTTTAAAAGCTTATTTGAAATAAAAACATTTGAACTTGCACTTGAACCTTTGTATGACAGTCATAGCTACTATTCATACAATTTGCGAAAATCAAATAAAATTTCGAATTTATTGAGACATTGAGAAAAATTACATTTAAAAGTGTCTTTAATTTAGAAAAATTGCTTTAATTTAGGAAGAGTGGTTTTATTTTCACAAAAGTACATTTTTTTTATCTTCTATACTAATCTATACTAATATATAAAGCTGAAGAGTTTGTTTGTTTGTTTGTTTGCTTGAACGCGCTAATCTCAGGAACTACTGGACCGATTTGAAAAATCTTTCAGTGTTAGAAAGACCATTTATTGAGGAAGGCTATAGGCTATATATCATCACGCTACGCGAACGAAGTCACGGGCAGAAGCTAGTATACCTATAAAGCAGAAGAGTTTGATTGTTTGCTTGAATGCGCTAATCTCAGGAACTACTGGACCGATTTAAAAAATTATTTTATTTCAGTGTTAGATAGCCCATTTATTGCGGAAGGCTATAGGCTATATATCATCACGCTAAGACTAAGTAACTATTCCACGCGGACGAAGTCGCGGGCCGAAGCTAGTAAGTAATATTCATGAAGGTTAAAGGTATTTACGGAGAAACAAGCGGTCGAAGCATACCGTAATATACTTTTTGTTCCATGGTGTAATCTCATCGTCTGCATAAGACAAAGATGCATTATTAATTTTAAAATTGCTATGACGCGCTGTTTTGTAAAATGTATGTAGATTTATAATTTGTAATATTAGGTCTTTACCTATGAAATTGCCGTTTTGTATGAAAAAAATTAAACGATTTTTTTTCATGTATTTTTTATTTGTATTAATTGAAGTAATCAACCATGCAATCAATGCATCTTTGCCAACGCAGTGGCAGTTTATTGATGCCCTTCTTAAAGAAATCTGCTGGACGGGAGGCAACAAATTTTTCAAAGGCATTTGATGCCTCGGGCATTGAATTTTTTTCCCGCCAAGGAGTTATCCAAATTCTGGAAAAAGTAGTAGTCTGTAGGCGCAAGGTCTGGTGAGTAGGGCGGATGACGGAGAACTTCCAACCCCAGTTCTTGCAACTTGGAGACCGTCTGCTGTGCAGTATGAGGTCGCCCGTTATCGTGCAGGAGCAGTGGAGACGAGCGATTGACTAATGCTGGTTGGAGATGTGCCATGTTCTCCATCATTGTGTTCAGTTCTTCACAGTACACATCTGCAGTAATGCTCACCCCGTTTCGTAAGAAGCTGTGATGAATCACACCGGCGCTAGACCACCAAACAGTGACCTATACTTTTCTAGGGGTAATTTTTCGTTTAGGGTATTGTTTAGGTGCTGAACCAGGATCCAACCAACTTGCTGAGTGCTTGCGGTTATCAAGCAGAATCCATTTTTCATCGCAGGTAACAATGCGGTTAAAAATTCCTTCATTTGAGTGTCTGTTGAGCAGTGCAAGGCACGTTTCGACGCGTACATCGCGCTGGCGATCATTGAGTTCGTGGGGCACCCATTTGTCAAGATTTTTTACCTTGCCAATTTGACGCAAATGGACCAATATTGTTTTGACGCTAACGTCGAAAGCTGCTGCTAATTCAGCCGTCGATTGTGTATCATCAGCTTCCACAATCGCCTTTAATTCGTCATTGTCGACCAAAGTCTTCGAACGACCGCGAAGTTCATTTTTCAGGTCGAGATTCCCAGAACGGAAGCGAGCAAACCAATAACAGGTGGTGCGTTGGTTTGTAGTGTTAGCTCCGTAAACGTCGTTGATGTTGCGTGCCGCTTGTGCCGCGTTGCTGCCACGACGGTAGGTACTCATATTCCATAATTACTCGAAATTTTAACGTATCCATGATGACGAAAAAGATTGAAATGCGATGAAAATGTAACACTAATCAATAAACAAATGACTACTTTTAGAAAAGAATTCCATGTTTTTAAAATAAAATTAATTTGAAATTAGAATTCTTAGCCAAACAAAAATTATTTTGATTTGAAATGGCCAATACTGCAGAACGGCAATTTCATAGGTAAAGACCTATTATTATGCACTTATATAATTAGCCACAGCTTCCATTGAACTAAATCTACTTTATTATTCATCATGGAATATATCTTGTCCAGATTTTCCAAGCTTTTACTAAGAAACCCACCTGTAACATAGGAAATTACTTTTCTAAACTACTTTACGCGCTTGGTAAAGTTGCTTGGTGGCATAATATGGGGATTTTAAGCTCTATGGAAATTTTATTCAAAGCTGTCATTCAAAAAACATGGTAGGTACTTCTCAGTTTAGTATGTCACTTCCTTGTTTCCGGTGTAAAGGTAAATGATAATGCAGGTCAATTCACTATACAATCTTGGTCAAAAAACTATTAGAAGTGAGAACCATTTTGCATAACCGACTAGTTTAACTCTACTACGGTTTGCCGTGCGTAGCTCAGTCTATTTTCATATTTGTTCTAAATAATAAGTAAATAGCAGCCTTAGATACATACTATTACGCCGGTAATTCTCGAAGAGGCAGAGGCAGAGGCGTACTAATGTACACCTACAGTTCGCCAATATGTTTAGATGTAATAAGAGGAAAGCCTATTACCATAAACCAGGCACAAATCCCAAAGTCTGAGCTTCTACTGAGAATTTCATAGAAAACCCCAATAACACTTGGCTCGACCTGGATATCGAACCCAGGCCCTCTAGCGTAGCAGTCGCGCTCAAGACCACTAGACTAATGAGGCAGTTATAGATCATTCGAGAATTCGAAATATTAAGTACCTACATTGTTTTCACACATTGTCGGATTTTATATTTAAGAATGATTGGAATTTAAAGACGTGTTTACCCCAGTGATCTTCACAGAGGTCGTCAGACAGGAAACTCTGGCCCTGTCAACACGTATAATAATTATTTTTTTGAAAAACTCAATATTACACGAATTTAGTTTTGTGCTAAGATCTGGATGCACAACGCCGATAGATTATTCGTTTAGGAGTTACGGTGTTACGTACAGACAGATAAACAAACAAACTCATAGACCGCGGATGTCACAAATAGTACAAAGACGGACAAATGCATATGGACAAACTAGTCTCCACGACACAGGGAATCCTAGTGTGGAGGCTAGTGAACTTCCTTTGTAAATAATATTTTTAACAATAAATATTCAGAAGTTTTTGCTCCAACCCGTAACAGACAAACAGACAAGAAAATCTCATTTTTAGATTCGGATACGTTTTTGTACCCTAACCCACTTGTTTTTTTTTAATATCTTCTACTTATGTACAGACACAGCTGTTTTTTAAATTTTATGTTAGTAGTACTGCCTCAATAGCCAAGTGGTCCTGACCGTGACTGCTACGCTAGAGGTCCTGGGTTCGATTCCCAGGTCGAGCAGTGTTATTGGGTTTTTCTATGAAATTCCCAGTAGCAGCTCGGAGTTAGAATTTGTGCCCGGTTAATGGCAATAGGCTCGCCCCCTATTACATGGGACCTAAACATACCGGCGAACTGTGGGTGTACATTAGTACGCCTCTGCCTAACCCTTCGGGGAATACAGGCGTGATGGTATGTTATGTTTATGTTATGTTAGTAGTAGTCCAGGATCCACGGTCAATTTTTGCATTTGATTACTATCAATAATTTTCCGTGAGTAGCTTCATTTTGATGAGACCCCCAAAAATGTCCTGTACAAAACTCTCGATTGTGGTAGGTAATAGGCGTAGCAGGGATAAAATTATGTTGATCTGATGATTCTCAAAAATTGATAACTATCTGGTTTTTTTTTTGTTAAATCTGTTTTGTACAGGAAATTGATGGGCGTCTTATCAAAATAAAGCTACTCACGGAAAACTTGCTTGATAGTAATCAAGTGCAAAAATGGACCGTGGATCCTGGACTAGAGATATATACTTACAGATGGATATACGGATAGACTAGGATTATAATGCTTTTTTTATCTCAATCTTTAAAATTATCCGAATTTACGTTTTTACTGCGTCGGGTTATACCAGTCTTAGTAAAAACTTAGGTAATGTGGTGCCGGAAATATGACCTGCGAGGTAACGATCACTATCAAGCAACGGGAATTACGTTAACACAAACTGGTAATTAGAAATTGAATCTAGTAATTATGGTCGGATGGTGAGTATTAACTACTTCCATAGTATTTCCGTCTTAGATACTATTAGGGCTACCTTACTTAATAGTCAGTAGCTTGAAATGCCCCCAAAATAAATCGTAATCCAAACAATATTTTATCAAATTGTGTTATTATTCAAGATTTAGATACCATTAATGCCTCATTAGCCAAGTAGTCCTGAGTGCGACTGCTATTTGTATTCAAACACGATTTTTCATTGAAGTTTTGTCTTTAAATACAATTTAAACACATTTAAGAAGTTGGTGCAAGTGGCGCTTAGAACAGATCTGGCAAAAATAGCTACCATAACTTACCATATACCATCACGCATGTATTCCATGAAGGGTTAGGCTGAGGCTTATTAATGTACACCCACAGTTCGCCAGTATGTTAAGGGCTTTGTAATAGGGTGCGAGCCTATTGCCATTAACCGGGCACAAATTCCAAACTCCGAGCTTCTACTGGAAATTTCATAGAAAAACCCAATAACACTGCTCGACCTGGTAATCGAACGCAGGACCTCTAGCGTAGCAGTCGCGCCCTAGGCTTATGAGGCAATAGTTACCAAATCCTCATAATAGTGCGAGCTTTGCTCAGCCGCATTGTTCCGCAAAATTTATTTCTATTGCCGATGTCATGCTGCCTAAACATCAGATTACAAAGGCCAACAGTAATAAAATTACTCGTAAAACGAGTCATATTTTTATAACAACGTTAGAATAAATTTATAAGTAGTGTATATTAGTGGTATATCATAGTGTGTCAAGCAAACACTGTATGTTTTCATATAGCGTACCGGCTGCCACCACTTATCTACGGTACACATTGCAACTACTGAATTTTTATTGTAGACTGATAACGTTTCTATAAACATGGCATTTTATGTGCTATTCTTATAAAACTAGGTAATGTTCGGAATGCGTGCGTACAGTCGGGAACAAAAAAAAAGCTCTACACATCATTTTCCTAGCTTTGCTTAGCTAAACCTGTTAAGGCTGATCGTTGAGACTGAGAGATAAAACCTTTGCTTGTAAATCGGTATTGTAGCTAAAAGTAGTGGCAATCGTCAATTTTGGCCAAAATTGACGATCGACCCTACTTTTAGCTTCTTTAACGTTTATTAAGCAAAGTTTTTAATGCTCAGTTGTGAATATTGTATAGCTAATGGCGCAATTACTACAGCTAGGAATCTAGAATGTGTTATAGACCTACAAATTGCGAAAAACCAATTGAAATTTGAATTTGGCGGGCTGAGCGAAACGATCAGCCTTAAGACGTGGATAAGGATGTGGGTAACTCCTTGATAAATCCTATTATTTATAACTTAGTTATTAAGAAAAGTGTGTAACCGTTTGTATTCCCGAACAAATAAATTGAAGCGTCGGTAGCCTAATGGCTAGGGCGTCGGACTTGCGATCATGTGGTTGCCGGTTCGAACCCCACCCATTGCACTACCGACGTAAACCCACTCGTAACACAAGCATATAGCTTAGCACGAGGGGTTAACAAGAATACTAGTAATGTGCGATCCGCATTGCTAGTAAGCTTTTAAAAAAAAAAAAAATAAGTTGGGGTCGGCTTTCAGTCTGCCAGATGCAACTGAATATCATTATACTACACGATGCGACTGCCATCATGTCTCCACAAATCAATTTCTGCGCAATAAATTTTGTGGGAGAGCCATGCTTCGGCACGAATGGGCCGGCTCGACCGAATGGGCCGGCTCGAGTGATACCACGGCCTCACAGAAAACCGGCGTGAAGCAACGCTTGCGTTGTGTTTCGCCGAGTGAGTGAGGTTACCGGAGGTCCAAACCGTTTTAAAAGGCGGGCAACGCACGTGTGTCTCCTCTGGTGTTGCGGGTGTCCATGGGCGGCGGTTATCGCTGACCATCAGGTGATCCGTCTGCCTGTTTGCTCCCCTTACCCATAAAAAAAATTACATAGTCAGGCTTTTTGGGCTTTTGATGGACAACTGAGGGTGGTGGATTAGTGTGCTCTCTGAGGCACGGCATGTTTTCGGAACTAAGATTGACCGTGGAAATCATAGCTTAACCTTACATATCGATGATGTATCGTCGTTTTGTGTTTAGTTGACCACGAGCCTGAAAAAGTTCTATTGAAAATGAATTGGTTGATAATCTGTAGATATGAATGAGAGAATTATATTTTCTTGCGAGGAATTTTGTCGTCACATTATCACGTCTCCAGCCGTAGTTTCGACACGAGATAAGCGACGATAAAATTGGCATAGATCTAAACTTACACTTTTTTTTTAAAGATTAGGTACTAGCAATGTGGGTCGCACATTACTAGTATTCTTGTTAACCCCTCATGCTAAGCTAAATGCTTGTGTTACGAGTGGGTTCACGTCGGTAGTGCAATGGGTGAGTTTCGAACCGGCAACCACATGATCGCAAGTCCGACGCCCTAGCCATTAGGCTACCGCCGCTTCAATTAGGCTACCGCCGCTTCAGCCGCCGCCGCTATTTAAGGCTCATTGATAAACGAACAACTTAAGTGTTGTTCGTTTATCAATGAGCCTTATCATTAAATTATACTTAATTAGATCAATGGAAACGTCGTTTCTCTTTATTTTTATCCTTACAGTGTCCGCTCCTATTGTCTTTTTCCCTTACTTATGTTAAACTAGGTACGATCATGTTAGGTAGTTAAGCTAACTAGGACAGTAATAGCTCGGTTAGCCACAAATTCTTCAATGTAAATAATGTTAGACTATAAAGTCCTAGTAACAATATTTACTTAACTATGCAGATATTCACAGGATTATTATATGATTTTAATTCATTTCGTAACATAAGTAAATTCCCCCATGGATCTTATTTTTAGATCATTTTTCAAATATTTCCGTTATTTTGTTGTTTTTTTTTTAATTTTTCTATTCGATTTATAATGTCTCAATTCACAACTATCTAAATAATTAATTATTTAATATATTGTTAATTAGATCTAATGTTTTATCTATTTTATTATTACATGCAGCATTATTATAAAAAAAATAACTCATACCACAGATAATATAATACGCTCATACTAAGATATTTTGTTTATGCTCAAAGCTACTTTATAAGTTCTACTTACGTAGAGTACATTTTTATATTATTTTTATACACTAAAGTACTGTTCAGAATCTTTAATAATATTAATGCCTAATTTCAAGATTAATTCTGTTCACGAAATCCCCGTTCCAAAATCACGAAACCTATATTTTATTTTAAAACTATAGCCTACTAAAGTACTATAATTCCGCAACATTTTGTTTCCGTAATTATGACGTCAGACGCAAACGGGCAATTCTGAATTAATTTGCAAACATCTCAGATCACGATACGCAGAATAAAAAGTAAGGTGCACTCGCCAACCGGTGTCTGTACCTGTCATCCCCGAGCGAGATCTCGCCACACTCAAGTGTATGTAGCCACAACGAAAGGTAGTCTCATACGCACGCCTTACGAAACACGACACTTCTCTCCGAGCGTCTTCGGAATTTTTCAATTACAAATCAAATTACACTTTCACGGTGTTTTATTTAATTCAAATTTCGAAATAGTGCGGTCGGTGAAGTTATAATAGCGGGGACTGAACTCGAAAGTGCATATTTCAAACAAAAGTTATTTAAGACGGCAAAATGAAAACGGATTACGCGATGGATGAAATGCAGAAGAGTAAGTTATATTTTCTATTTTCAAAAATCATTTTTCTTATCAAGTTAGACACCTGCAGTCATTGCTGTTGTTACTTCGTTCGCTAGGATGCGCGTACGCATATAAATTTGATTACGTTAATTTTGTTACATATTTACTTTTTGTTTATTTACGAAAATAATTGTGGTCTAAACACAACAAATTAAAATATTAAGAGCAGATGAACACTTCGTTTAACTACTGATCTTAGCGTCACCGGCGCATACGCAACTCTCGTTTACGTATTTACTTAAATGTTTTAATATTTACAAATGTGGTGGTAATATAAATTTTATTTTTAATTCTATAACAATAAATATGTAATTTGAATTCATCGTACCCAACAATGAGTAATAAAATTAGAACTATATGTACGTCAGTGCGAATTTAAGATGAATACAAATGATATTAAGCACGAAGACTGTTTAATATTATTTTAGTTCCTTCTGATTATTGTTTATTAAAATATTATTTTATATTTAAAACAAAATATATAAAAATTATATCATTTAATGTAAAAATAATATTTTAAAAATTATCACGGATAGCAGTAGGTACATATTATTTACCCAGTAACCTTTACAAATAGTTATTACAATAATAAAATTCCGTATAACAGTCTCTCTACGTAATATTTTATATATAATTTTATAAGTTTTCCAACCTTTTTAGAAGAATATTAATAAATATAGATCCGTTTAATTTCGCCTTTATTAAACCTTGACAGAGACCCAGTGACACATTTGTTGCAAATTAAATATTCAGAATTAATAACCCTCATAATACCTATATAAACTCTTTATGCAGACCTATATGAGAAAAAAAAGTTATTACCATCGTTATCTTATCACGATGATTTTTTAATGAACCCGTATATTCATTTACTCGTTATAAACAGTTCAACCATCCTATAGATTTAACACCTGTTGAGAACAGGTTTAATTTTCATTTTTTGAGAAAAGTGGTTGACAGATACCTAAGCTTATGTGGATAAGCTTAGGTATCTGTCATCTGTCAGTGTCACGTTTAGAATTCGTGAAATGTTAGGTGAAATGTGATCGACAGTTTTAGTAGACTATCTTACGAGAATTGGGGGTGATCTTACATCAAAATATTACGGATTATCTATGCGTATCGAACTCCAGTTAAAATATTTGTTGAAAGAAGAATATCATACAACACAACGGATATTGTTGAGAACAGTGCCTATCCAGCAAATTGCGTTAAAAGTAGAAAAGGCATCAACATTATCATCCTATAATTCTTTTATTTTTTATTAAATTTTAACGCCAACAGTCTGACACAATAGAAATTACAGACTCATTAGCCTAGTGGTCCTGAGCGCGACTGCTATTTTAGAGGGCCTGGGTTCGATTCCCAGGTCGAGCAGTGTTATGGTTTTTCTATGAAATTCTCAGTACCATCACGCCTGTATTCCCCGAAGGGTTAGGCAGAGGCGAACTAATTTACACCCACAATTTGCCGGTATGTTTAGGTCCCATGTAATAGTCGTCTTTCGTACATGCGAAATAATTGCCTTTAAAACATATAAGTATACATAAAAATATGTAAGTGGTACCTACTTGCCTACAAAAATATAATGTTCGAATAAGTACCTAATCCATTTTTGAAACCGACGAGGTTAATGACATTTTGACTGTTTACCATTACGAAATAAAAGGAAGAATCTAAGAAGCTTCGAATAAAATTCTATGTAGGTATTTCTGTAACTATGATACATATACATACATAGCCATTTATAGTTTTTACCCTGAATAACTATTAATTATAAAGTAAAGGTAAGTAACTATATTTATTAGAAATCAACCCACGTACGAAAGAGTAATAAATTGTAAATTAAAAAAAAAATTATACGCAGAGATTAATCGACACTTGACATTGTTTGAATTTCTATGTAATTAAACATTTACACTGGGGCCCTAGTCTGCTATTTCAATTGACTCAGAATGACCGTCCAATGGCACTAAATGACATAAGAAATGACAGATTTCGTAGAGAAAACTGTCAAAAATCAACCATTATGAAGTCAATGAATCACAATTCTGACACAACTGAATAGTAGACTCGGCACCCAGTTGTTATTTTATTCTATCTCACTGTATATATAATGTTAGTCGGCTGTAGGGACAGTTTTGTTGATTGAAATATTTTTTCAATATTTAATAATTAAGCCCATTCATGAACATGTATTAAATCGCTCACGTTTGTTAATTCATTACATACATTGGGGATTCTGGTACATTTTTTGTATCGAATCATTTAAAACATTTATTCGAACACTCGGAATTAAACGTTCTCTTTTTTAAATTACAGCTTGAAAAAAATATGGCTTCCTTGATTAATTCCCAGTGCCGGTTTTAGTACTAACAGCGCCCTGGGCGAGATTTCTACGGCGCCCCCTAATTGCAATTCAAACCCATACGAAAAAAGGCGAAGGATAATAATGAAATAACCATTTATGAAAAGAAATAAACATTTATTAAAAAAACTAATAAAATTTTACTTTTCTAGCCTTTTTATCGGCGAACTCTTTTATTAAGTTATCAAAGTCGATGTTTTCAGCTATTTCATTTTCGATCGACAAAGTTGCCAAGTTTGTCAATCTACATTGTGATATCGTCGATCGCAGATAGGTTTTTATTAGCTTAAGCTTAGAAAAACTCCTCTCTCCACTAGCAACCGTTACGGGAATAGTTAATAATATTCGTAATGCTATCCAAACATTTGGATATAGTTCTTTTAAGTTGCGGTCTTTAATAAAATTTAAAACAAAAACAGGAGTAACCACTTTCTGATCAGGCAAAAACGATTTCAGACTTATGAGTTCATCGCACAACATACATCCATCTATATCTGATTTGGAATTTACATTTAATTTCAATTGAAGATCACTACAGAGTTTGATAAGGTCGTGTTTTTCTGGAATCTGTTTTAAATTGTACAAAAAAGACCAAGATTCCGAGTACTCACATAACTGTTCAAATCTTTCGTTGAGTGAAGTTAACGTCGTGTCCAAAAGACAGTTGAAAAATTCAACCTCAAATTTTTTTTCTGGAGAAGTTATAGGCTCATCTTGGGCAATTTCACCAGCTTGGCGCTTAACACGTCGAATTCTTGTTGTCGCTCTAAACACAGGTTCTATTTCTAACTCTTCAGCCAATTCCTTCGCAGTTAGAATGGCGCTTTTAAAGCCTGTATTTCTATATTCTTCCAAGAAATTGCAGCATTTTTTCAGCATGTCTGTGCATTTACCGAGATCCATGTCTGTTGATTGTAGAGATTTACTAACGACATTAATTTGAAAAAGTATGTCATACCAGACAACCAATGAAACTATGAAGCCGAAATCTTTTAGTTGTTCGGCTAGAGTAGTAGCCTCATGAGAGACTTGAACATCAGTTTGCTGAGTTTCGATAGCCAAAGTGATTAAAGCGTCATGGACGGCGCTAATTTGATAACGGACTGCTTTAACACTGCCTATTCTTGCTTCCCAACGCGTGTCACTGAGTTTTTTTATAGTGTACAATCCCAAGTGATCGGTCAGAATTTTCCATCGATGAACAGAAGCTGAAAACAACGTAAACAACCTCTGAAGTACTCCAAACAAAGTGACAGATTTTACAGATGACTTAGCGGCATCGCATAGTACGAGATTGTAGCTATGACAGCCACACGGCACATATACAGCTAAAGGATTTATGTCCAGAATTCTTCTTTGAACTCCAATATTTTTTCCTTTCATGTTTGCTCCGTTGTCATAGCCCTGACCTCTACAATCGTTCAATTCCAGTCCGTATTTATTTAAAATATCAATAATAACTTCAGTCAGCCTTTCACCAGTCGACTCATTAACAGGTATAAATTCTATGAAATGCTCTTTTACTGATATTTTATCGACATCTGATGATAAATCAACAAATCGTATTGTCAGTGAAAGCTGTTCTATATGACTAATGTCCGGAGTACAGTCAGCTATAATAGAATAATATTTCGATTTCTTTGCACGTGATATGATTTCTGACTTCACTTTTTCACCCATCAGCTCTATTAATTCATTTTGAATGTCTTTTCCGCAGTAGTGGTCAGAAACATCACCCTTTACAGCTAAACGCAAGTGCTCCTCCATAACTGGATCAAATTTGGCTAGTAGTTGTACTAAACCCAAGAACTTTCCATTATTTGGCGTATATAGTTTGTCGGAAGTACCTCTAAACGCCATATTGTTTTCAGCTAAATACAGTGTAATATGCATTAATCTAGACAAAATATTATTCCACCTTGTAGTTTCCTTTCTAATCAAATGTTGCTCTTGACAATCTATTGTTTTTCCCGTTTTTAATCTTAGTTCAGCCTCAATCCATGAGAGGTAAAACTTCTTATGAAAAGTGCTACTTTCATGAACTTTTAACATTTCTGATAAGTGTTTCCAGTCGTTATATCCTTCAGATGCTAAATTCGACGTTGAGCTGCTATCAAATAGCCGGCAACAAAAACAGTAAACTCGATTTTTAGAAACTGAGTATATTAACCAACGACGCTGAATTATTTCATTGTTTGCAAGTTTTTTTGTAAAATGAGAATTTGAGAAATGTCGCCCTGTATCATTTTTTGGATAATTATCAATGTGAGTTTGCACTGGGCCATTAGTTATTATATGATCAATAACTTTGCTATTTCGAGTGAGTGGCCAAGTGGCTGGATCCGATATATTTGGAGCAAGAGAACTAATGTCATCTAGAATTTGTATTTGTTGTACATCACCAATAGTGTCATCCTGAGCAGCATCTGTAATTGTAACACAACTTGTCTCCTCACTTCGGGAAACTTCGTCCACAATCTCTTCAACAGCTAACTGATCTGACTTGCCAGACAGAGACTCCACTACCGATGCATTCGCTTGTATTTCAGATGTAGATGCCACATTAAGGTCTTGATTTTTTGTTGTGATATATTTGCCTATATTCATAAACTTTTTTGTTTTTTCAAATTCCTTCTCTTTTTCTGCTTTTCGCTTTCTATATTTTGATCCAGATGGTTTTCTTTTGAAAGGATCAACGTGTTCAGACATTTTGTACTAATCAAATCTGCAACAAATTAAATCTGCGTAAGTCCGATCATTTCTATAAATTAATTAAATATAGCGCTATTGAGGGAGGACGACCAAAAACGCTTTATATTCAGTAGCCTTACCATGAGTTTGTAAAAACGTTCTCTTCTCGCTATCGAAAACTATCGCTTTGTCCCTGTCATTGTGGTGCACGTGAAAGAGACAAAGCTATAGTTTTCGATAGCGAGAACGTTTTTTCAAACTCATGGTAAGGCCACAGGAAAGCGTTAGCATACACGTGAACTACGATCGAAAAATCTAGGTAAGGTAATATTGTCATGGCAGCGGAATAATTGTGAAATGTTATATTTAAAAGCTTGTGTTACGTGATAGTGCTTAGATTTGTATGAAAAAAATCACGATCATCCACTCGTTCCCGAAAAAATGACTTCTATGTACAGTCAGATGCAAAAGTCGGTGGACACTTTTCACCTTTAACACAAAGGCTTACGAATGAACAGGCTTCATCCACTTTTACACTTGACCGTACCTCCTCGACATTCATTTATTATCTCCGTGTTAAAATTTCATCAACATTATATAGTCAGTTCTAGAGATATTTTATAATATACTAGCTGTTGCCCGCGCAGCTACGCTCGCGTGGTATCCCTATTTAAACCTATACTATAACCCTTTTTTGTCGCATCGCAATCGGTTAAAAAGTAGCCTATAGCAGTCTCATGAGTTCCAACTATACATATGTCAAATTTCATCACAATCGGTTTAGTGGTTTAGGCGTGAAGGGAAGACAAACGAACAAACAAACAAACACACTTTTCCATTTATAATATTAGTATGGATAATTTACTTTAAATAGATTACCCCACTCCAAACATAACAAACAAACAAATGTTACCTCTTTAGTATAATAAGTAAAGATAGTTAAAATAAAATTGTACTTACCTAATTAGTGAAATAATCCGTCATGAAGCAAATACCTACTTAAACACTATTTGAATTTCAACTTTTTGGATAAAACCTATGTCACTCTGTAGTCGGCGACAAAAAGTAAAAAACATGCACTTCGTAACTTAGCGTGGACCGCCTGATTACTGCGTCTGTTTGTTTTAAAATATGTAATTACGATAACTGTTTTTAAGTGCGTGCACCGATTGAATGAATAAGAATGAGCTGTGTTCCGCTCCATCAAAAATAACGTCAACTCTTCTGAACTAAAATGTTAAAAAGAGATAGATAATGTGTTTCTCTGTGGTCGGGGATTCCCAGTTTTAACGGATTGAGCACTGCGTTCCATTCTAGTGTTGCCAACACATCGTTTTTTTTTTTCACTTACAGAGATGGGAATATAAAGGGGCGCCGCTTCACGGCGCCCCTTAAAGTCCGGCGGCGCCCCTGGGCGGTCGCCCAACCGCGCCCTACCCTAACGCCGGTACTGTTAATTCCCATTATTTATGTTCTGTGTTTCTTTTTATTCCGTATAAATTGCATTTGATTCGCAAGATTAGAGGCCGTTTAGGAATTTCCTGTACATTAGCAACGCCCGTCTTTCGCTTAACCGCAAAATTACATCGAAACGTCAATCGATGTTGGTAATCGATCGTTGTATGTGGCATAATGTCGGGTTAGGTTAGTTCATTCGATTATGCCTATAATTGAACCTGTTTCTATAAATGAATTTATTTTTATTTTATGCTTCCAATTTTATAGGAAAAATATCATACAACATAGTACATTTTTACTGAGTAACATTTTTGTTAGTAACAATTTGAATAGTGCGACCTGCTTTGCGCGGTTCACTGTTCACTGCTGTAGCACTATTAAGGTATAAAGGATGGGTTACACAAGAGGGACGATATGGAGCAGCAATTGTAATTTATAGAGCTGTCCCACTATAAACGCACTGTTGCACACATGACCTGCACGCGCATTCTGTATGGTCTAGCCTTAAAACTTTACGATATAACTTTACAAAATGGCGACCTGTGTTTGAAAATTACACCGGGCTGTGTGGGATTCTTACCCACTCCTTAGGTGGCTGGGAGTTCCTTGGTCGAAGCCTAGTCTCTATTCTTCAGCTCTGATAGAAAATCGAATAAATACTCGCTCCAATTCCTTGGCTGGGACTTACATACTCCTTTCATGGTATCTACAGATTACCAAAAAGCTACGATCTCTCTGACTATATCGAGTTACGAGAATTATTTTGACGTTGACAGACGCAAAATAGTAAATTCATCAAAATCTTGATTTAATAATGAAAGCTGCAATATATTATTTAATTGAGACAAATATTGAGCTACATTTATACTTCCTAATGTTATAATCGGGATGGCTTCAGTGAGCAACTCAATAAAAGCCAAGTTTGCCAGCAGTAAAGGCGCAGTGACCTTGGCTACGGTTGATCAATGTAAGATGACCTTGACACTTGACTTAAAAGTTACCAGACCTCACACATTTTGATAGTCCTATTGTCAGGCTATAATGGTATTAGCTTAAACTGTAAGTGCAGGTGAAGACTTGACCCATATGCTATTATGTTCTGCGTGCCCAGCCACACGAAGTTCCGATTAATGACCGCTACAACGGGCGTAGCGAAATACTCCGTGTAACATTTCCAGAATCCAATTGTTATACGAATTATCATACATACATCACTCCTCCTCCTGTATTCCCCGAAGGGTTAGGCAGAGGCGTACTAATGTTCACAGTTCGTCAGTATGTTTAGGTCTCATGTAATAGGGGGCGAGTCTTGGCCATCAAACGGGAATAAATTCCAAAAAAAAAATTGTGCTCGTTTGCCCCCCTTCTCATAAAAAAAAACTCGACGGAACGTGCCTGCGAAGTCTGCCAATCTTCCCTAGGCCAGCGTAGACTGGTAACTTTATTTGTTACACTATACAAAATATCTGCCTAGGAACATTTGATATAAAAACAATTCAAACTATCTGGAGGAATTAAACAATGAGAGACTCGCTTCTCCGCCGTCGTGGTGACTATAGGTGCTACCTCCCTTTTAGCGATCAACTATAATAAAACTAAATCCTTGGTCTTGTGGGCGTTAACTCTTGGATTCTAATGGCAGATCGATCGTTACTAGCAATTCGGTTTTGGGTCCAGATATTGATGTATTTATATCTAAACACACCTGTGCCTAATCCTTTATTGCTACAGGCGTGAGTGTGTTAATTTTATGCAAAACTAAACAGCACTTTCCTTTCTTCCCAGGGACCTCCTCCATCATTGGTTTGGCAGACGTGACCGACAACAAGCTTCTCTGGAGACAGCTGATCGCAGAGCTCGCGGGTACCTTCCTGCTCACCTCCATCGGTGTGGCGTCGTGTATATCCATCGGGGCGTCCAATGCTCCACAGACCACCAGCATTGCGCTTTGCTTCGGTCTTCTCGTCGGCTCTATTGTACAGGTCAGTGCCCTTACTAAATTAAATAGGTACATTATCTATTAACTGTGTTGCTATTTAAAATAATATTGGCAAAATTTTATTTTTTATGCGTGGCAACATTGGTAGTAACGGTCTATCTCGTTGTTCTTCCACAACAACTTTACGTTACGTTACGGTACGATTTATCTTCGATAATTATATCGGAAAGTGCTATTTCTGTTTAATATCTTAATATAACGTAGCAGAAATAAATATAAAAAAATAGTTCGATCTAAGAAGATAACTTTCGAGAATGGATTAAATTGTCTGCCTTCTCTGTTAAAAACTGTCTTCCGCGTAAATTGTCATATTACCATGCTTTTAAAATAAAAAATGCAAATATACCTAATATTGTATTCATAATATTTAAGATAATTATGGAGATTAGCTACTCAAAAACATTTGAGTTGATCTAAATAAGCATGTTTTACGACTCAAATAGCGAAAGGTAATCAAATGTTGGATTACAAATTACTATACGTTACAGCATTCTCTGGTATCAGAAGTTTATATTTCCGGTTGAGAAGCGAGCGATAAATTTAAGTTGGAGTAAAAACTTCAAGCATAAGAAACTTTTTTAATTCTTTTAGATTTTTTACATATTTTTTTTGCTATGCTGCTCTGGACAGCCAATACGAAACGTCTAGATTTATTTCGTTGACATGTCAAGGACATAAATGAGACTGCTAGATCTATATTTAGTCTTAAACATACCGGTGAACAATGAATGTACATTAGTCCACCTTTCCTAACCCTTCGGGGAATAAAGGCGTGATGGTATGATGTCTATTAATTTAGCAATACTCACAAAAATATCAGGATACACTAGCAAGCGTTCTAGATTTCCTCAGAAGAGTGCAATTACTCTGCGTTTGGCTACGGCAATAAAAAAAAATCGAATGTTACGTACCGAAAATACCACTAAAAGAAATAAATCTAACTCTATGTTTGTGATGTTTCGCTTTCCCTGATATATTTCGCGGAAGGTTAAGCCCACTTTACACTATATAGGATTTTGTTAAATGCCTTCAGTAAATTGTAATAAACAAGGATGTGTTCTTTCAATGTATTTTTTTATCTTTACTAGCGGTTCCCCGCGGTTTCACAGGCATCTCAATTAAATGAAAGGTAACCTATGTCCTTTAACAAGGTCTAATCTATCTCTGTACTAAATACCTCATAATCAGTTCAGCGGTTTAGGCGTGAAAACGTGTAACAAACGACAAACAAAGTTACTTTTTCATTTATAACTAGCTTCTGCCCGCGGCTTCGCCCCCGTGGAATAAAAAGTATCGGGAACGGGATAAAAAGTATCCTATGTCCGTTTTCTGGTTCTAAGCTACCTCTCCACCAATTTTCAGCCAAATCGGTTCAGTCGTTCTTGAGTTATAAATGGAGTAACTAACACAACTTTCTTTTATATATATAGATTAGTAGGGATTGTGTGTTTTTTTATTCTTCACCTCATTTTGTCCAATACAGTACCTATTTGGTTCATTAGATCCTTACCACAAAGCGTATTGCGTTTCCTCCTAGCGTGTGGATAGAAAGACTTTTACTTCAGTTTTTCCGTGAACAGTGAAGCTCTGATTCTCATTCACTCAGCTTTACCAATCTGCATTTCATTTTGTTCCTTTATTATGTTGGTACAAGTCACCGCACAGCAAACTCCATGCATTGTATCGCAACGTAGCTTTTGTGATGTCTGACAGTCCACGTTGTAATACACCCGTGACATACATACTAAACTTATTATCTAGAAGCTAGAAGGTATACTGTTTAGGCCCCTCACACACTAGGCAGGCTCGCTGTGGTAGCCAGGTTACGGATGTCAGTCGAACATAATTATTATGCGCCCAAAACATGCTCAATATTCCGGCTGCACAGTCTAGCTACCGGAGCCTAGTTGTCTAGTGCACAGAGTCCTTAATGTAAAGACTACTAGGTTTCTCTTGCGGTAAAAGTTTGCGTAGATAGAATTCTTCTTGTACCCTCCTATTTTTTGGGTTGTGGAAAATCCTCATGGATCATTTGACACTTGGGGAGGTTCTTACCGACTAAAAACCGTAATTGCCTTGGCTTTCCCTTGCCCTGTAACTATGACCAAGCGATTTATGATATACGCAATATATATTTGGGTATTACCAAGGCTTTGAAGTTAACAATTATGGTACTATCACGCCTGTATTACCAGATGGGTTTTGCAGAGGTGTGATGAACCCAGGATCTCTGGTGAATAAGTCGAGATAATTATCTTAATAATACACAAACCATCGGTTATGACATTAGCTATGTCGTTTCTTAGTACCCATAACTGCTTTAAATCTCGCTGTTTCATGATCTAGATATCGAATACTTAAAACCTACTGCTAGATACAATAAAGAATTGTGGTAAATATCCATACTTACTAAACGCTCGCTAGATAACAATTTCTTCAAGCTCCTTGTCTTACAATGTCAACTTAAATAAAGTTGACACACTGAATTATATCGTAACCAGTAGCTATATAAAACTAACTCGCCTCAAGGCATCTAATCTGCTTGTATAAACATTGCGGAGAGATAATAAGCGATCTCAAACGATCTCACTTCACGATAACAATAGAACATTGCAATAACATAATGTAGCTTACAATAACATGAAATCTGACAATCCTCAGTAGGTACGTCCGGCCATTCCCACGCGGTCGCAGACCCGCAAGCGGTCGCGCGTAAAGTGTATCACACATTCAATATCGTTAAAAGGCCAATATGCTAAATAGACAAATACATTAACCTTGACATACGGAGTAGTTACCGATTAAGTAGCAGGTTTTTAGGTTCTTTCAATCCATACCTACTTACATTATCATCCAATTAAGTGCAAAATTGATTTTGATTTAATTTATAGAGCATCAAGTCATATGTTATTCTACTGTTCCTTACAAAAATTCGTACTGGTCTATCATTTGACATTAGAATGAAATTCTTATGACATTTACAAGTTTTTCTTTTCTTCTATTTTTCCCAGTAACAACAATAATAAAATTTTCTGAAAATTAAGCGTATAATATGTACTATTCATATCTCCATGACCTATTTGTCGATATTTTTTTACTGTCACCATATATAGATAGTTTAAACATATTGAACAAGAGTGTAATTGAGATGGCCAAGTGGTCACGAATACGGTATCTGTTCGTCACGCATTTATGTACCCTCAGGCATTTTGGGGACTAGTCAAATTGCTCACATAACGGTAACACGAAATGTGTGATTTTCTTTTTATTTTAATAGTTTAACCTCGAACTTTTGCTACGTACATATGTAACTTTATGTAATGTTTTATATAAATGAATGATAAAAATGTTCTGTATCACCGTCTCAATATCGATAGTGATTATAATATTGAACATGATGTATCGTCGGCCATGAAATAGTGAATACGTAGAGGTGGTCCAAGTAACATACTCGCAAGTGATATGCAAATTAAACTTGATCTATACTTTATTGATATTTGGTTTTCTTTAATAACAATAGTGTCGAAATAATAGGCGTGTATCTATGTTCTGTTTAATGTGTCTTCACTTGGATCAAGGTGAATAAAACGTTTATGGTTAAATGATAATTTGATAGGTATAATAATATTTAATTTACGAATTTTTGCAGTGAAAGGAAACATGATTAACAACGTAGAACGTTTGAAGTGTTTTGACGTAGCGAATTAAACTTAAAATGACATAAGTGAAACTTTCGAAATACATATATTTCTTTAATTTTACGATTGCTAATCTTACAAGGTCAAGTGATAGATGAAGGTGCATTAAATTATTCCGATCAATCGAACAAAAATGATAAATTAAGATATGTCATGCGACTCTTAGAGATGTTGATAACATTCAATTTGTTAATGATTAATTGTAACATGGTCCACTACACTTAAAGTTGTTGATATGTCGATATTATTGTGACCAATATTAACGATATAAGTAATAGTTGGGTTGTATTGGTTCAAGGCTAATGTAACTACTAGAACTTATTTCAGAGAAACCGGTGTAAGTCTGTAAATAGCATTTGCACTGCTTTGTCCGTTTGCGTTAGGTACTAATTTAATAAGCTTTGGTCTATAGAAAAACGTAAATATAGGCGCCGCCGGCAGCATGGTACAAGAGAGTGTAATCCCACCAGACGCACCCCCCTGTTAGGAAAAAGAAAATACATAGAATAAGCATTAGGTACTGTTCTTCATAATATACATGTATAATTATAGAATTATACTATTGAAATAAAACAACTTTACGGATTATATCGTGTTATATTAGTATCAAATATATATGTATTGTATTTGATACTAATATAACGCGATATAATCCGTAAAGTTGTTTTATTTCAATATGTCTGATATTCGCGTAAGCTTCAGAAATCAATATAATTATACTATTTAATAATATAGAATCTATATTCTATATTATTAAATAGTATAATGTGTAGATACAGATGCACCTCCCTAAAAGCGGTGCTCATAAACGTAAACGTAGTTCTTATAATAAAGTTAATGTAGTTTATAAAGTTAGTTAGTTAGTTTATAATGTTAGTGTTCATGTAGCCCATGTAGTTTTTATAAAATAAAGGTGCCCTGGAGCGCAAGTCTACTAATTATTAGATAAGTCGTCCAACGGTTGCAACTGACAGATTTTGAAGGCAAAACTGTCAAAAATCATCATTTTTTAAGTAATTGAAAAACGATGTTGACACAGTAAAATAGTAAGCTCCCTGGCTGACAGGATTATTTAAAAGATTAGAAACATCTATCTATCGGACGCTATTATGACCAATCGTTTTAATTCTACATGTTTACTAACTCTAACTCTTTTTACCTAACTACGAAACAGGAAGGAAGGTAATGAGTTACGGCAGCATATGATCGCGGCTATAAACTGGACACCACTGTTCCTAGACAAAGGAAAATTGTCTTGTTTCATATTTTTCAGTTATTTGTGTCGGGTTATAGTTTTTGAATTTTAGTTTTTTACACTATTGTATTAATTAACACTAAAACACGCATATACGAGGTTCCATATTTCCGTTTTAACACCTTTGTCACCAACTTATTTAAAACTGACAATTATGTTGTTTTATGATGTCATGACTGTATTCTAGAGAAATCCATATTCGATTCACTGCCTTTTAAGCCCTTAAACGTATAATAAAAGCGTTGTCATTCCGACATTTCTTTGTAATACCAATTTTTACAATTGCTTGCGACATGTTTAATGAAAAACAGCCAATTAACTTTTATAATAGTTCTAATTATAATGCATAGTATCTGAATTTATATGTTATCTTCTTCCTTTTAAGAAATTAAAAACTATTAATTAATAAAGACATACTAAGGTACCTACTTAATTTATAAACATAAGTATATAATTATTTTTAAAGAACTACCTCGTTAGTCTAGTCGTTCTGAGCACAACTGTTACGCTAGAGGTCCTGGGTTCGATTCCCAGGTCCATCAAAATGTTATTGAGGTTTTCTACGAAATTCTTAGTAGCAGGTCAGAGCTTGCCATTAACCGGGCACAAATTCCTAACTCCAAAGTTCAAAGTTCAAAGTTCAAATGTTTTTATTTCAAATAAGCTTTTACAAGCATTTATGAAACGTTATGCTTCTAGTTGCACGGTTCCAAAAGGTTGATCCTATGGAGAAGAATCCGGCAAGAAACTCCATGGACACTCTTTTAAAATAAATAAAGTTACAATCTTCACACAGGTACAATATTGCGATAGCAGTTTGTGTGAACATTGAAGGCTTATGTCTAAGTGGAAGAGGTCGATGTAAAAAAATAAAAAATAAACTATGTGGAAAACACACACATCGTCGAAGTATATAAAACTAGGTGTCCACTTAGACATGCTACAATGTACACACATTTACAAGTCCTGTTTATAAATAGTTGGGGACAACAATAAATAACTAAATGATGACACAACGAAATTTTTGTAAAAAAAGTATTCACGAATAACCTCAGGTTGCCAGGGAGGCCACATGTGCATTCGTATTAAAACACCACACATTCTTATCATCAACGTAGTCCTTGATTTTATAATAGGCTTTCTTAACAAGGACAGATTTGACGTAATTTTTAAATTTCTTACCAGTGAGATCGGTGACAGATTTTGGTAGTTTATTGTAAAAACGTACACAATTTCCCAGAAATGATTTATGTGTTTTAGATAGTCTAAATTTAGGTACCACTATTTTGTGTTTATTCCTGGTATTAATGTTGTGAAAGTCACTATTGATGCTGAATTTTTGCAGGTTTTTACGGACGTGCTCCGAGCTGCTACTGGGAATTTCTTAGAAAAACCCAATATTAACAATTTGCTCGACCTGGGAATCGAACCCAGGACCTCTAGCGTAGCAGTCGCGGTCAGGACCACTTGGCTATTGAGGCAGTGTTATGCAATTAATGCAATTTAAATAAAATACACTGCACTGACAAAACTTACAAAACTTACAATAATATTTACGTTACTTATTCATTAAATCTCTATAGTCCATTGACAAATTAAACTGGACTCAGATTCTAAAGCATGGAGTTGAAACATCGCTTTATATAAACAACTCGAGGTTTGTATCAAAGGAACTTAATTATAAATAAGGTTTAGGCCTACTTGAGTACAGTAAGTTGGCAGTCGTGTTTGCCAAACTGCATTGTATGAGATTGCCTTCACAATAAATGAAGTATTAACTAATATTTTAAATGCGAAAGTTTGTGAGGATGGATTGATGGATGGATGTATAGATGTTTGTTACTCTTTAACCCCAGAACACCTAAACGGATCTGGATAAAATTTTGCACAGAGATAGATTTTAGTCTGGAATAACAGGTATTTTAGTTATACCAGCTTAACACAAAACTCGTGGCTGTACTACAGTCATGTCAACAGCAACACTTTGACGACCTCTGTAGTTTAGTGGTTCGAGTACCGGACTGCAGACCATGAGGTCGTGGGTTCGATTCCCACAGGACACAAAAAATTATGTGATGAATATAAGTGTTTGTGTTCGTCTGGGTGTTTCTTATGTATTATAAGTATGTATTTACAAAAAAAAAAGTACCTATATAAGTATCTATTATTATCCATTGTCTAGTACCCATAGTACAAGCTCTGCTTAGTTTGGGACTAGATGGTGCTGTGTAAAAATGAATATTTATTTATTTATTTAACTACGTTATCGGCGCACACGCACGCAATAAGAATAGTGCAAGTAGGTTTCAGTTTTCCGTAACTCAAGCCTTCAGTTTTCCGTAACTCAAGCCACTGATGGATCAGGGGGCCATAGGTTCAGGTATTGTTATTATCATTTCGAGAAAAATTAACACATAGTAAAAACCACTGTTATCGTTTCAGTAGTCGATTCTGAACAATTTTACTTTCAGTTATTATGTTACAGGTTTTATATATTTACTATGTATATTTAGGTGTACGTATGTGTTTATGCATATGTACGTATGTGTCATATAAACTATAAAACCGTTGACAACTTCACACATGACCTTTGCAGCTACTTTGCTCCAATAGGTGCGCGAACTGGTTCAATCCACAGTTGATATTGCGCAATCCCTGACTTGCGCAACATCGTCATCTGTCAATCGGTCGCATGGATTTGCATGACAATGGAACAATGAAACTCATGCACATGGTTTCCATGTGTGAACTCGCACTAGGATATAGATCTGACTGAGAATTATACCAATTCGAATTCAATATTAAATTGTAAAGACAGGACAACGTCTGTCCAGTCAGCTAGTTGTTGTAATATACCTAAATAAACGATTTAACTTTAATAATATATTTATGAAGTATATGTATCTTGCAGGCAAATATGTTTATGATAGACTAGCGCCCCGTTTCACCCACGCTGCCCCGTTCCTAAGAGTTGTAGGGTTATGTTAAATAGCTTAAAACCTTCCTCTTGAATCACTATATCTATTAAAAAAACCGCATCAAAATCCATTGCGTAGTTTTAAAGATCTAAGCATACATAGGCATAGCATAACAGACAGACAGCGGGAAGCCATTATGTTTTATACTATGTAGTGATGAGATATTATTTTAATCTGTATGATTTTTTATATTTTTTATTGCCAGATGAAAACTTTCAGTGTTTTCTATTACCATTATAGGTCTATCCTACTAAATGTCGACAAATGGTGACTCTACACATTCAAGACGACTGTCACGAGATGTCGCGTTGTCGCTCCAACAATGTCACTGTCTCGGCAAGTTTATTGTAATCAATTGAATAGCATCTAGTTATAGCTGTGATATGTTGATACAATACAATGATTAATAGCAAGTACAGTTATATATTCAGAGACCTCGAATAAATTGCAGTCAATTTAATTTTGAGCATTGAAAAATTAGATGTACCTAGATACTTTTTTGATAAAATTTAAAGCGCTCAAGCTGTATATCTTATGTGGCTAGGGCTTCCAACTCCGTAGAATCAACTCGGGAGGGTTTTAATAATTCAGGAGGCAGTGATTGGATATTATGATAAAAAAGGCGGCAAATATGGCTCATGGCACGACGAGACGGAGTGATACTGACAATGACAGTGCAAAGAGGCGACGGTAGGCTAGCAAGCCTTTATGCGGGTTGCTTTTTATTTTGTCTATGACAAGCTGTCATTTACAGTGTTCTTTTATATCATCAATATCCTTTTTGTTATCACAAAGGATATTATTTTCAAAAGAACAATAAAGAAATACTTGGATTTCCTTCGTTTTTCAGACTATTTTGTACTTTTAAATATATCTGATGCTGACTACAAAGCTATCATAACTCACACTGGTCCCGCACAGGTGTTATAACTTTGTGTTGAATCAAAAGTTAAGACACATTAAACTTAGAACTACTTAACCAAACCAATAGCTATAAACGCGTTTACAGTAACAATTATTTACTGAACTTAGTCATCTTGCATAACGCGATCCTCACTCTGTTGTTACTCTTTGACATTTGCACTGTTGGGATAACACCGTCCTGGAAATCCATGCTGCCCAATTATTAACCGTATTGCTAGTGGAGTAACGAACATAGTTATCTTCATTGATGGAATAGCACTTGTGTAGTTTTGTCTATTGGCACGTGGGTGTCTGCATATTTGACACTTTACACATTGTTTATGTTTAACCTAAAAGGTTTTGTTTTATAGCTTTGTCTTTGCAATTAAGGGCTACGTTTAAAGGTAATTCTATATGATATATCTACATTGCAACGATTTAAGGCGGAATAATTGACAACTAGGGTAACCAGGTTAAAGAAAAATCCGGACAGACCCATAATTTGGGCGGACACGACATAAAATTCAGACATACCGGATAAACTACTTTTCAGGCTTCTTGGGTTCTGACTATCAAAAGGTAATTTTTGATACATGGAGGGGTTTCGATGTGCTAAAAATGGTCACCCATCAATATTTGGCTAAAATACTGATTAATTACGTATATATCAATGAGCTTGTTACCTATCCTTATTTTATGTGCAAGAGGTAAAATAGAATGTTTTTTCTAATTCTTAATAGGCTTTTGCTTGACCACCAGTTCACTCTTGTTCTGCGATCTACGATGCAGGGCGCTTTCCTAGAAGAAATCGATTCACTCGTGATTTAAACACCTATATTATATCTATCGCGGAACAGCCACTCGGGAAGCGCATTCCACATTTCAGCAGTACGCGTGATAAAAGTGGAAATAAAGCGCTTCGTTCGCGTTTTTTGAATGTCCACCATGAATCGATGTCGCCGTCGTGCTTTAAGCTTTAAGATACTTATATCATAACATGATTCACATTAGAAATTGCAACAAAATCTACACATCTGGGTTCTAAATATGAATAAATTTCTCAATATGGCTTTTAACCCCTCAGATGTACACAATGGTTAATTAAACATTTTAAACATCTTCCTAAATCCAATCCCAATTAACACCAAGATAAAATTATCTAAATTTGTTTCACAAGCAATAACCAATTAACGCCTCTTCCAATTAATTATTCTTTGCCATATTTTGTGAGTCTTGTGAGATGACTTATGTGTACCTACTTACATAATCCGGATTATTAGAGGACGAACATAATTTAAAACAATCAGTATGCGCGCGATATAATAATATGCTATGTTTACTAACAAGTTTTAGATTGTTTGAATATGGAATTGTTTATTTAATATATTGCAGACATATAGACAAACAATTGAGTGACGATCCGACCGATGATCAAGTTTGTAAACAAACTTATTGTTCCAGTATGTTTAGTGTTTATTTTGTTTTAGGAACAACACTGCTCAGTTGTTGCATTAATTGTGAGGAAGCCTGTTTATGTTGTTGTTTTTGTTTAATTGTTACAATCGAGAGAGCGGCCCATTATTCACAATGTTTATAAATGGAACATTGAACCCGAGTAACAACGGATAAGTAAAATCTAAAAAAGCCAAAGAGGCTTGCTAATCCAAATCGGTTCACTCTATCAAAAGTTATTAACATTGTAACCACTGAAAACGTTGAAATTAAAAAAATAAAATAACCATAGAAGTAAAGGTTCTAATTATTCTGCTAAAGCGACCAATATAACTTCCTTATTATTCTAGTGGCCCTAAACGCGACTGGTACTCTAGAGATCATAGATTCGATTCCTATATCGAACAAAGTGTTATTAGGACTATCAAATTCTCTGTAGCAGCCCGGATTTGAATCCGATTAATAGTAGTAGGCTCTTCACAATAATACATTGTTTAAGCGATCAAAAACACACGATCTCACACACTTGAAATCTTGATTTATATTAACCGAACGGTATTCTTAAATCTTTCTTTGCCAAATAAGGGTCGCGACAAAAAATAAATGAACTCAAGTTCGGGTTCGACATAACAGTCGCAGCCGGGGGGTTATTGTCGACCAGTTACTAACGGTACTGTGTTCTTACCCACGAAATAAATTTCAATCGTATTTTTTGCTAAACTTGAACTCTCAGAACCTCACGACACGAGTAGCTATGTGTGTTTTACAATAGGTCAAAACTTATACGCGAATGTAACTCTGTCTGTCTGTTTGTTTGTTTCATTTTCACATCTAAACCGCTGAAGCATTTTGAAGACATAGGCATCTTTATCCTAAAAAGTCTTTTGGGGCACGAGTGAAACCGTTTAAGATATTATTTGTGATATAAAACATTTTCTTTCAAAATAAAAACGGAATCTATTTACCATGCCTACATTTTTCTGGGGTAAAGATAACATCTTAAAAAGATTACAAATTAATTAAAATACTACTAAAGCATCCCTGTTCTAGGCGTATATTAACTAGCTAGACGAACTAAATACATAATCATTACAACATAGTATATTATTACATATACATTATTACATAACAACAATATTATGCAAATAAGACAATGAGACCATTAATATTGGCTAAGAACAGGAAATGGTATTTGACCACATTTGAAGCAAACAAACCGTTTGTTTTTACAACAATACTGTGACCTTTTGACAAAATAAATAATAACTCAAAGTAACAAATAATTATATTTGATACTCTATAGTTTTTTTTACAGTAAGTAATATGCGCATGCGGAACAAAAATACCATAGCGACAATTTTTGGTAACATTTTTTGTTTCATTAGCGTTTCTATTAATTTATAATTTTGTAGATTTATTTGGTTTAATAAAACTTAAAATAACAGCTGTATCAACTTTAAATTTAACTACTTATGTGAAAATACTGTATATTTCCTATGTGAGATTTCAAATTACTGACGACATACTGTTTTCTGACACTTACGCGAATATTAGACATTGAAATGTAACAATTTTTTACGGATTTTATCTTACTTTTTGGTATATTATGTAATTCCCGACGTTTCGGATCCTTTACAGCATCCATCGTCACGGGTACGACTGAGGTGTTGGACGTCTTCACGTTAAAATTGCTAACAGCTACCTTACATTTTTATTACTTCTTCTTCTTTCGGGAATCCTCCACAACTCGATCGCAACCCCTTTCTTAACTTGTTTACACAAAACTTTGTTTAAGTCTACCCCTTCCTCGTTTTCCTTCAATTTGACCTTCTAGTATAGTTCTGAAAAAGTCGTCGTGTCGTATCAAGTGACCAAACATCTTTCCTCTCTTATTCTCTATTTGTTACAACTGACGAGGCGAAATAAATAATTTAGAATATTAGGTATATTCTAAATTATTTATTTCGCCTCGTTGTCGTCATCATTAGGGGCCATCCATATATTTTACGTCGCATCTCACGGCGGGAGTAGAGAACTGTGACATTTGTGACAAGGGGCATGAGGGATCATCAGCTTTGTGACGTCACATATAAAAATCGAAAAATCAAACTTATAACAACGTCACGCTAGGGGGATTTGATTTTTATTTGTGATTAGCCCCTTATCCGGACTAATTTCATTGAGATTTTAATAAAATTGCATTGTTATCAAAATATCCAATAAATACCAGAACACTCGGAAAACATCGTACGTATTTCTTGTAGTACAACTTGTCTATGGATTATGCGGAACAAAACTTTTTTAATAGACCGACCTAATCATGATTGATGAGTGCAGCCTTGAGCAGGTCGCGAAATAACTCATAATCGCTGCTTTATAGTTTATACAAGCCATAGATAATCTCATATTATGGTCGTTATAGTGCAAAAAATAACTAGGTAATCTTAGCAATCGACAAAAACTCTACTGTTAAAAAAATATGCAAACATCACATGCAACATGCAACAGTCACAGAGATTAATAGTTATGATTCTTCAACTATTCTTCTATATGAGAATAACCAATATCAGTTTGTCTGACATGGGAATAGAACTCAGGACGTCACGCACAGCAACCGAACTCGCGAACAGTAATCTAAAGAGTTAGATCTAAGTAGGTAATGACCTTATTACTATTAATAATTTAATTATGTTTTTAACACGTACTGATAAAGAAACAAATTAATATTATGATCAAATTTATTATACATCAATTGACCTCGTTTATAACGGATTATTAAGAGCAAAGTCACCAATATTAATGTATATTATATATACATTACTATTCGATAAAAATCTAATAGTCATAAAAATTCATCTGCAAAGTGACAAACCCCAGACACCTTTCAATGTCAAGTAAGTAGTACTGATACGGATTTATCGTCTAAAAACGTAATATTATATCAATTAATTCATTTTTAAAAGTCCATTAGAAATGCATTTAAGACCTGTTTAGGTATTAGCAATATTTGCTACCGATGCTGTGGGTAACCATCCAGGCGATTTGCAGCCTTGATTTGCGAAACAACTTCCAATGGGGTGGGTGAAAATTAAGAATTTCGCTACCCTATAGTATGAATATTGGGACATTTAGGGCCATCAACATTGACCAGTCCATGTAACACGAGTGGGATTTCACATATTTTGCAATTTAACATCTAGTAAATAGTGAAAGCAAAACAGAAGTGCCAAAACTTTTAAACATTTAGATTTTTACAAGTGACGTCACAAAGCTGATAACCCCTGATACCCCTTGTCACACAATGTCACACTCCTCTACTCCCCTTGCCCCCGTGAGGTATTTTATGGATGGCCACTAGGCACAGTGGCCGCAAATTTCCCCTATATGCAATTACAAACTCAATGATTAACCATTCAACTTACCACAATTTATTATTATTAGCACAATTAATTACCATAGAAGTTTACCGATGTAATATGACAGTTACCATACTACCAAGTACCTTCGATTACTTACGAAATATCCGGTGGATTTATATTAAAAGGAGAGTTCAATGCTAAACTACGTTCAACGCATTGAAATGCGTCGTAAAAATGTCGCGTCTCTGATTGTTTTACAATGACACTACGAAATAAAATAAGTAAATGTAAATTATGTAAACGTCACCTGTCATTTTTTATGTCATTGCGTTGTTGAAATAATAAATCTCATTTAAAAGGTTCGTATCAATGAGTTTTTTTAGTATCTCTTTTCTAAAATACTGCATACTGCGAATTAAGCTGTCCACAGCAAGCACTTCTTTCTTACCTAATTTATGTAAAATATGGTCAGTTGTCGCAATGAGAATAATAGAAGCTTACTGTATTGTTTCGACATTTGAAAGTGTTAGTGGCAGCAGTTACAAGATATGTTCGCCTCTTCATAAAACTAATACACATTCTAATTCCCCCAACATATTTATGTTACCTACATTATAAATATTTATATTGTTTTCTGAACGTTTGATTGACAAAATTTTGCGAGATAGATAGTTTTTGTTTTTAATTTAAATGACAACAATATCACACAAAATCCTACTCATTAATAGAAAATTATTTTAATATTAATTAAAAATCTGTACTTTTTCTAAGTTCGTTGCGCATTAATCGTTCGCACGGCTATTATAGATCATTGATCGTGCGCACCCGTAGATCACGGCGACCTTGACTCTGATTGGCGTTAACCTGTTCGGAGTTGATCGGAACACTTCGTGACTGTTCGTAGGTCATGAGACTGTTGCTGATCATAATATTGCGACAAAAAATGTACTTTGACCAAATTAATGGCTTTAATTGCTATTCTTAATGTTTAGTTTGTCAATAAACAAATAAGTTTTGCTTTTAAAATAGTAAAAAATTACGAGCAGAAATACGTTTTTTTTTCGGAGAATAAAAATTACATTGAGTTTCGTTTAAAACATATTTACTCTGTACTGTCACCTTCATAAGTTCTAGAATATTTATTTTAATTTCAACACTTGTTCATATAGACTTTGAAGACTGAATAAATTAGTATAAAAATGAGTAAAATATATCGAATAATAAGAAGGTATTAATGAAAGGAATAAAATTCTCCTTATAAAGTCTTGTGACAGACTGCTTGGAGCCATTTGTCAGCTATTATGCAACCACTGTTCTGCCCTACGCCCATATTGAATTACGTTGCGTTTTAATTAAACATATCATTGAACTTTTAATTTGCATTCTGTTCATACATATATTTTAACCCGTCGATCAATCATGCGTTATTGTCAATAAATATTATTATACTAATATATTAGACATTTATAACGATAAAATCAACGGACATATTCATTACCTCTGAATTTATTTTGGAGTATACAATTACTTCATAAAATTACGGTTGTTAATATTTATTGACTTCTGACACACCATCATATATGTATTTCCCGAAGGGTTACATAGAGATATAGGTATTACTTAACCACTATACATTTGTATAATATGTTATATGACCCACAGAATAGAGAGCGAACCTATTGCCGTATATATAGGTACATACAAAACTTTACTCCGAACTGCTAGGTACTGAGAGTTTCACAGCGAATCCTCCTGTTCTATCTAGGATTTGAAATTGCAATATTATATTTTTTATTGAAAACCTTCGTTGTCTTAATTTTTTAATAGTGTATATCAGCTTCATTTACTTAGTGCGCTGAAAATACCCTTTACATCTCGAATCACTGATAGTCGACCGTGACATTTTCCTCAAAATTTCGCAAGACTCACTCGAAAACTTGTAAATATCAAAAACGCGAATTATTATTATTTGGCGCTCCGATTTCGTCACTTATCTTAATGATTGTACCTTTTGTACGTTAATTTGTGCGCCCTAAATCATGACGGCTGGTTCTGATGTTATAATTTACTTAATTTTCTTATTCATTCATAATATAAGAAAAAGTTCATTCATTATACATACGTCGAAGTGCTTTATACTGTTATTTTTCTTAATCATGAGGTCATGACACGTTTTACGTAAAGGTACTAGTCGTGTTCGTGTGCTTCTTATCAATTTAATAGCCATCATAGAATTTATATGCGGTATAAACTTTGTGCTTACTTAGATTAATAATGTTATCCTCGTTATTTTATAAAAAAATTACATAATATGTAGGACGACACGTGGGGCTCATGGCTAAGTATCTATTAACTACGCTGATTAATCAAACTGCAAGGTTATGCTGAGCTTCCCTCGGTCAGAGAAGTGCTGGTGAGCATAATACTATTAACGATTACCAAACGAATTCGTAAAACAACCGGGAATGACTGCTTAGATACGGAGGCATCTCTATGTGTCATAAATACGCTGTTCATGTTCTGAACTGCGAAGATAAGCTGCGAAGATCTACTCGAGATCAGTGTTTGAAAGGTTAACAATTTAACACTACAATCAAAACCTCTATGCACCTTGATAAGCTGTCTGTACCGGTTGTCATACGAACACTTGCTTGGTGGTAAGACCTCTTGAGGTCTAACTGGCTGGCGACCACCCTTACGTCGGAGTCTGTCGAAATGCACCTCGGTGTGTTTCGACTTTTGCACGTAAGAGACAGTTCTCCTCGGTTGCTGCGGTTCTGGTAGTCTGCCATGTGCCCATGGTGTCCATGAGTGACGATGACTACCTACTTACCATCAGTTGGCTTACCGTCAGATCGTTTGCAGATACCAATGATAATAGAAAAGCATGACAATCGTTAGTGGTAGTCAGAAGCCCAAAGAGTCTGATATCGGTCTGAAAGCCGACTAAACATAATTGGGATCGGACTAGAATTATTAAGTAAATATACCTACTTAATAATTCTATCTCGAAGCGTCGGTAGCCTAATGGCTAGGGCGTTCGACTTGCGATCATGTGGTTGCCGGTTCGCTACCCACCCATTGCACTAACTACGTGAACCCACTCGGAACACAAGCATTTAGCTTAGCACGAGGGGTTAACAATAATACTAGTAATGTGCGACCCACATTGCTAGTAAGCTTTATTAAAAACTTAAATAAAAATAAATTCTAAATAAGTAAAATAAAATAAAATGTACTATGTACGACCTTTGTTAAGGCTACAAAAAATAATGTAGTTACCTATGTTAGAAAAAACTTTAATTATATTCATAATGTACAGATAAGTACAACGTGTTTTACAACGCAAGTAGCCCAAGTTACGTGCGTTATAATAATAACTTATTTCTACAGAGATGACTTCCGCACGCTAGATGGCCGAGATCTGTGTTATTATTACCGTTTCGTACGGCTGCTCAATAAAAACATTGAATTATGCAAGTTTTTGTGCATTTCCTCATATCTAACACAGTTTTACGGGGGTTTGACGAAATGGATATTATGTAGTTTGTTACTAGGTATCTCTGGAGTAAATAATGATGAAAGGATGAATAAAATAACAGAATAATATTTACCTTTGTAACTATTCCACGTATTACTCACGATACTTTTAGCAGGTAATAAAAAAAATAAAGTCCTTCTCCTGTCGTAGATAGCATCAAATACATTAGGTACTTATTACAAAAACGAGTAAAAGTATGAGAATACTCGAACATTGAACCTGAGACCTCGCAGGCGACTGACCCGCAGTTTGCTATCAATCAACATATTTCACGCTTCACCTCTCCGAAGCGAATCATGTACGTTTATCTTTTGATGTCGGCGCATTGACGGAGTGTAGCAACCCTGACTTTCAGCTGATTTCTATTAGCAGCCATTTGTTGCCTTTTATGGCACATAAAAGAAAATTAACGATGTTTTAAAACTATCATTTAACATTTGACTTTGACTTTGAAAGCTTAATTGATTGTTTAAGAATTTGACCGCGACTGTACAATGAACACGATTATAGGTTAAATGGCAGATTTAAATTAAATGATTGATTAAATAAGACCAATGCGATATTAAAGATCAAAATATTTTTGATATAGGTACGGTACATCGTAAATTATGATTTGATTATTTTTCAACAAATTGATATGAGTATCATTTGGCATATTAAAATATTCTAATTATATGATTGGTTAGGATTCAAATTGATCGATCATATACCTACTGAAGCAGGTGAAGGTAAATGTACTTTCAACAAAAATAAAACATTAAACATACAAATTCAACCAATAGCCTTTTAAGCATATAATTTTGCACGACTTGCCTCGAAGTTGAGCACTTTCACCGGGATTCTAGGAATTTCTCAAGGGATTTAGAAATTTAAGATCATCGCGGGTAAAAAAATTAAAAAGGCTGTGCTATAAGCCGGCTCGTTACAATATCTTCGTATGTAGCATACAAATTTATAACCTTCACTTGTAAAAGGTCGCCGTGAGACACAAAACTTAAAGCTAAACTGGATTCGCTGCTCGGTGTAAACCTTCAAAAATAGACATACGGCCAGTCCCAATATCAAATCCGTCGATAGATTAGCTTACCACAGATCGGATTTTGACATTACTTGTATGGACCTTATGTCAAATCCTGTCGCTAGTAAGCAAATCTACCGACTGGTTTGTTATTAGGAGGAATGGCCGTTACTAGTGAATAAATGTATAGCTAAGATCCGATTATAACGTTATTACTTTGAAATCACTAAAAATGACTACAGCAAGTAGGTATTATTTTACGTTTTTACTGCCGATCCCAATAACAAATCCGTCGATAGATTTGCTTACTAGAGATAAGATTTTGATATTAATACTTGTCTGGATCTTATGTCAAAATCAGATTATAGATCTGATTTTGACATAAGATCCAGATTTTTATTGGGACTAGTCATAAATATCTACTTATAAAACATTGCTGCCTAAATGTTGAATTAAAAACAAAAGGAAAACAGGATTGTTGACTCGAGTTTGATTTATTAAAAAATATCAGTACTGCAAAATATTTGAAATCGACATAAATAGTTCTAAGTTAAGCTTTAATGACTCTGTGTAACCTGTACCTATGGGTATACGACCTAGATTTTATGTAGCTGCGTAAGTATTATAAATTACAAAAGAATCATTAAGAAACTAATGAATGATAAGTAAAAATAGAGAATGTAATTATGACTACGTCGAATTCCGCCTCATTAAAATACAAAAAGAGTTGCATTGATAAAAAAAAACGATTAAATAAACATTATCGATATCTCTATATAAATTATTTTCCCCTTATTTTCCCATAATGAGGTTAGTTGACTGATTACTTTTATGGTCCCATAAATAAGTTTATCAAAAACAAAAATAATGATAAAATCGGCAAAAAATAAGCAATCTTAGCATTATAATTGAACGCTAGATAGAGAGTGCACTCTAGCAAGTTGTGTGCGTCCGCCTTGAATATTCAATACAGACAATTGTTTTGTGGGAAAGGGACAGCGAATCCGCACTCCATCCTTACCAATTTTTTTTTCCTTTTAATTATGTTCTCTTTTCCCGCAAAATAATGAAAAAAATTACGACTACTTTTTCTCCGTGTCAATGATCCTCCAGTTATATTTTTTTAACAAATCCTGGCCACTACTAATCTTCTGTACTTAAATCCATTAGGTACCGTACACTAACTTACTATAAATAGAAACACTTATCACAAGATGCGGTGTAACGTTTCTATACATTAATTATTTATTCTATTTATATCCAAGATTGAGGTGAGAGCGGTTGACGTAACACGTAACAAGAAGGTAAGTAAGCGTGCACTTGACATAGTTGTGGACCAGTCGTATGGTCGGAACTCTTCCTATCCGTACCTTCACTGGAAAAGTGAGGACCCGCCTTTAGTAGATATTTTTGCATGCGTCGTCGTCATGATGCTGGCGCGTGGAAATATTTTGAATAAATACAAAAAGAGAATCCATGCTTAATTATTATTATTAACTAGCTTCTGCCCGCGGCTTCGCCCCCGTGGAATAAAAAGTATCGGGAACGGGATAAAAGTATCCTATGTCCGTCTCCTGGTTCTAAGCTACCTCTCCACCAATTTTCAGCCAAATCGGTTCAGCCGTTCTTGAGTTATAAATGGAGTAACTAACACGACTTTCTTTTATATATATAAGAGATAATACGTAAAGAGAAACCTTTTAACCATATTGCGCGCATGGAGGAGTATGAGATTGTAATAGTTAAAGTTTTATCATAGAGGAGAAGTGCAATGCTAGTATTTTTTTATAATAACTCTTAGAGAATATGTACATTAAAATTATTAAATTAACATTACACACACTACCATGCGTTTGACACACGTTTGACGCACTGACACACAACTTTTGTTTATGGTTAACGTATGAAGGTTGAAAGTATGAAGTATATTATGGTCGAATTTTGAGCACCGGGCGACCACTAGTATTATAAAATGCGATAGTTCCTCTGCTTGATTTTTGTTATGTTTTCGCGTACGAGTAGATATGTGGCGCTTAACTAATTTCGACGAAGAAGGACACAGGTACCTTTTTCTCAAAAGATCTTTGTATTGGTTTCCCTTTCGTTTTACAATGACCATCGTTTACATTATACTTTACAGAAAGAAAAAGGTTATACGTATTACTAGCCACAGGAAGATGCAGTTAGCCAACTTTCTAAGTCCAATCTAATGGCTGGCCGTTGAAGCAAGTGATGCGAGTGTAATTACAATCGAACAAGCCAGTGCTAGAAGAAAGTAGCTTGTATTTAAAAAAACGCATCTTTTTTTTGAAGCCAGTGAAAGTAAATGGTTAGTTTTGCGACACTTTCGCGAGATATAATCGATCAATTTTCGAATTGTATTCTACAAACTTTATTTTTTTGGTTCTAAAGTCGTTTCAGCGTGAACATTCGAATTTTAAACGGAATTTGAGCTTGCACACATCATTTTTATTATCTAGACCCAGATAAATGAAACTGATTCGATTATAATTCCTTAAACGACCTTCCCACTCTATAGAACATGTCCTGTATTGTTAGGGAAGCAAAGTACACTTGACATAAAACAAATGTGGATTAGACAAATATTTGTATCAGGAGGGGGCCGAACCGAAAACTACAGCGAACGTGCAGACAATACAATTACTGAAGTACATGTTTCTCAAGATAATCTAATAATTATTTTAATTCGTAGTATAATAACTGTACTCGCTTAGTATATAAAATTCAATTACTGTTTGCATAACTTATACTCATGTTTCATGATGTCAGACTTAACTGGTTAATCTATAGTGTTAAATATTTCTGCAACACAATTTGAATCAAGTCATGACCCCAATGTTATCTACCATCAGATTAAATCTACAATCCAGATGAATTAAATTTCTTAATCGACTAAAAACTAATAACGAGCCCCCTAATCGCCTTGTTATAGAGTCGACTCAGTGTCAGTTTAGTCACGACCGTTTTATCCCATGATATGTTTGTTCTGACGTGTATGTGAATCGATACAATCGATCATTAATCGGCTATCATGCGAGATGGATTGTCTATTGACAAACGACTGATATACAATAGTAATTGTAGTTAGTCTAACACAATATATAAGTAATTATGAGCTTTATAATATTAAGTATAAGGTCTTTCTTCAATTAATAATATTAAGTTGTATACCTACGCATGTCAAGTAGTCGAGTCGTAGAGGTGGCCTCAGGAGGAACTCAAGAGAATCGATTAACATGTAAATTAATATTTATCGATGCTATTGTCTTAGGTGTTGGTATGCATTGTATTTTTCACAATGAATGATAGCGTCCATCAATTTTCTTTTTGCTGTACATTTATTTAGCTGTTTATATTATGTGAAGGACGTTGTATAAAAGGTCATAAAAGCCTATTACCAAATTTGTTTCAGGTGTTAGTAAAATAATTTTAACTCTACCTGTTTTCATTTTCGTTGCACTTCAAAAATCACCGTTATTGCTACGGAATACGGGCCGTTCACAAGACAATCTGTACATCTTGATGTGTCGTCGTGTGTACCGCGTAAAGAGCAGGAAACGTGACGTGTGGCGGATATGTAAATTTTGTTAATTTGAATTTTATTGAATTATTACCATTTTAATTTACGAGTGAACTAGTTTTCGGGTTATAAATACATAACGAATAAACCGCACTCGCATGTTGATGATTTATTCAATTCGTCATCTTATTTCAGTCAATCGGTCAGTAAACCGTTTAGGAAAAATGTCACAAATAATATTTGTAAAATGTCGTGATTTTCAGTGTTTTTCTTTTAAAGAACCCATTATTTATGAGTTTGCAAAATGTCAATTATTACGTAACAGGTCGTTGACACTATATATCTGTGCTTGACAACATCCTTCAGATATTTTAAGATTCTTGCTTCAAACATGGTTGAAACCAATAATTATAATTGATGTTTAAATAAAAGAGTCGGATGCAAGTGCTAGCCAAGATCTCCTGATTAGGAAAAAAAAAGAGTAGTTTACCATAGATAACATTTATGTACATAAATTACCATCGTTATAATAATAAGAACCTGCTGATAGATTGAAAATAATGATTAAATTTATCCAATTCCTGCAATAAGTAGGTACCTACTTATGCATATTTCGAAAACGTATTTTGATAATGAAATATTTTTTTTATAAATAGGGATATTAATAATAACAAAACTCTTACATATTTTTTTTTAAAACAGGTTTTCTAGATAGGTATTGCAAATTTATTAATTATATAGGTTTACTGGAACATTAATTTGAAGTCACAAATTGTTAACACTGACTCCTAAGTCATAGGTTTCCCCTAGTTTAGGAGGCAGGGTTTTATGTATCTAAGCTACCGTAGTTAACTAGTAACCTAATCAATAAGTAGGTGCTTTGTAAAAGGTTATTTGCATCAATAAAGATTTTTTTTTAAAATTTTAATATTTAATTCTAAATCCTAGAATCGATGCATTATTAACGACTTTTACATGATCATGCGCAGATAATTAGGCATGTATTAAGAGTCGATCGTGTAGTGTATTCCATAAAATATCCATCTAAAATCTTAGTGTGTACATTTAAGATAAATCGCAGTTCAAAAGATTCACTTAGGAACGATAACGTGACATTGAATGAACGTTTGATCATGACTCGGTCTTACGTAATGAACGAAAAGACCTCTTATTAAAATTTGAATTTGGAATGATTTATTTTGTTCGAATGCGTAATTTGTATAAAGGTGTTAGCATGATCTAATTTTTTCCAGTCCCATGAGATATTTGACAAACATGCGTTCTTAGCAAAAACCCAAACTGCCCGACCTGGAAATCAAACAAAGAACTCATCTGGCAGTTGCGTTAATGACCACTATCTAGATTATAAAGAAAAATATACTGAGACATTAATAGGTAAGAGTTATTACACAAATCATTCCATAATATTTTCTTTGCGCTATAGAAAACCTGACGACCTTTACGACCCCAACTCTTTTAAATTATATTTTAATAGCTAGCGAGATAGTGAGGTGATCAAAGATCGCATCATAATCACTATTTAATTAGTCTTATAAATGTCTAAGTACGAGGAAATAATTACAAGAAAAGTGAAAACTTGATACTTGAACATTTTTATTACCTATTATTTGTGTTTAATATACACCTCATCTGATAGGTATATTATGTAGTGTAGGATGAATTTTAGGTCCAGAAAGAATATACACATTGAGCAGATAAATCTTTTTGTTTTTCAAATTTTTATTTCAAGTCACAACCAACAACGTTTTAAAAATCTCAAATCATCATCACATCATCTTTTTATATTTTTAAGAATAAGGGGGATTGTATGTAAATAATTACCATATTTTAGCAAATGTGAAATCTGTAATTTAAAAAATTAAATTATATGAATATTTAGTGGTTTAATCTTATTTACGATCTTGTTTCTTTAGTAGAACATATACAGTATAGTTTTAACTTTTACGTAAGCTAACGGACATAACGCGGAATTGTGTTCAGATTTCAAAAGTTACCTAACTGCGTTAGCCTCGGTCTCTGAATACTAAACACTGATACATGACAACTAGTTCGCTATGTGTTTTATATGTACACTATATACTCTGCTCTATATGTGTATATGTATGCTCTACATGGTTCCAACGCTACCCACTGACTCCACGTTAGAGATCACTTGTAAATTGCACCTAATTTCAACTTATTATAGAGGCTTTAGTCATAAGCGGTAGCGTTTTTATTTGCTTAGCTATTTCGTCACAGAATGTACAAAAAGATCTGTATTCTGTAAGTATGTTTTCGGCCCCGTGTAATTGGAGACGAGTCTATTATCTGGCACGAAACGAACATCACTGAGATTTTATAGGCAAACATATAGCACTGTTGGATCCGTAAATCGAAACCACCTCTCAGCAGCCACTAGATATTCCTTAGAGATATGACTATTGTGAATAAAGTTGCTGACATAATTATACACAATGCCTGGACTTGGAACAATCTAATGTTCCAATTTTGAAATTCAAACTAAGATATCGACAACGTTTAAAACGCTATTTTTAAACGCTGTGCTTCCATCGCTTGCACCACTCGCTGAAAGCTCGCAGGACTTAATCCCGCTAATTTATCAGCGCGGCGTGCGTGTGCGCACTTTAACTTGTTCGCGACTTAGTTACAAACAAGGCGACGACCACGCTGACAGATTTATTTGACGCCAGTTCAGTTACCTGATGTGCTCTTAATAATATGTAGGCTGGAACAAACAGAAAAGATACTTGATTTAAAACTTCAGACGTGATTTTAAAGCTAAAATGTGTATGATTCGAAAACCAAAGATTATTTATAATCTTGATTGTTGTTATGCTATTAAAAAAATATGGAAAAATGACAAACATTATTATGACCACACATACCATCACGTCTTTATTCTCTGAAGGGTTAGGCAGATGCGTACCTATGTTTGCCGGTATGTTTAGATAGCAGTCTCTTTCAAGACCACAAGGCTAATGAGCTATGGGAAAATTCATTCTACGTGTAAACTAGGTATAGAAATTTCCTTTTATCTCTTACTAGCTTCTGCCCGCGACTTCGTCCGCGTAGCGTGATGATATATAGCCTTTAGCCTTCCTCAATAAATGGGCTATCTAACACTGAAAGATTTTTTCAAATCGGTCCAGTAGTTCCTGAGATTAGCGCGTTCAAGCAAACAAACAAACAAACTCTTCAGCTTTATATATTAGTATAGATCAGTATAGATTCATTATAACCTAATTTTTTTTTTAAAAGCTTACTAGCAATGTGGATCGCACATTACTAGTATTCTTGTTAACCCCTCGTGCTAAGCTAAAATGCTTGTGTTACGAGTGGGTTTACGTCCGTAGTGCAATGGGTGGGTTTCGAACCGGCAACCACATGATTGCAAGTCCGGCGCCCTAGCCATTAGGCTACCGCCGCTTAATTATTTTTATTACAACATGTACAGGCGTATATATTGAGTTCCATCTGCATTTAATTCATAGTTCGGAGCTATTAATGAGCCAATGCCAAACTAATTAATTACATCAATTTTTCAGATTAGTGCAGTGTAGACATCCCTATAACTCATCATTAACATTTTTAATGGAATTTTATTAGGTATCTTAACTTCAACCATTCGATCGTTTTATCTGCCAATCCAAATTAATTATTATTGTTCGTAGCCTTATGTAAATAGGTGCTAAAATTCGAGAACATGTTAATTATCGATATTACTTGTTTCTGTAACTAATACGAGTAGGTAATTGAACTGGCGACAAGCCGGCTAGGAACTTGATACTTGCGCATGCCTAATTAACTGCATTATTTCAATCAATTAAAAGCTGCCTCATTAGCCAAGTGGTCCTGAGCGCGACTGCTACGCTAGAGGTCCTGGGTTCGATTCCCAGGTCGAGCAAAGTGTTATTGGGTTTTTCTATGAAATTCCCAGTAGTAGCTCGGAGTTTGCAATTTGTGCCCGGTTAATGGCAATAGGCTCGCCACCTATTACATGGGACCTAAACATACCGGCGAACTGTGGGTGTACATTTGTACGCCTCTGCCTAACCCTTCGGGGAATAAAGGCGTGATGGTATGTTTTATTTCAATCAATCGTATTTTAGGAAAAACTAGCTTCTGCCCGCGAATTCATCTGCGTGGACTTCAGAATTGGATCCGACCTGGATAAAAAGCCATGTATTATTCCATACTATAATCTATCTCTGTGCCAAATATTATCCAGATCCGTTCAGCCGTTCCGGTGTAAAAGAGTCAGAAACATCCATAGATCCTCACAAAAAATCACGTTTATAATATAAGTAGGAAGTAGGATATTAGTAGCATAGGATTATAATATTAAGCTGGATAGTTGCAAATTAAAATATATACACATTTTTAAAGATTTCAGGTACCTACATTTTAATCTAATTTCATAAATTTGTAAGATCGGTTAGGTTAAATATAAAAGTTCGAAAGAAAAAATAGCAGTTTATTTCTCCAATAAAGCGTATTGTGTTTTCTTAATAGTGTAATTTAATAGTATTTTATCATAACCTAAAGTTCAATAAGGGAATAAGGTAGTTAAATTGGATAAGATTATGAAAATATATGAAACGTATTTCAACATTATGATTGGATCGAACTCCATACCTTTAAAACGAATTTCATAACTTCCATTGCATAATCCCACCATCAACTATAATCTTAGTTCCCTAAACCCATCATACTAGGGAATTACAAGAAAAACAGGTAGGTATACAAACATACTCGGAATTTATTTGTAGGCTTGTTAGATACTTTTTATACGATTACCTACATTAAATTTACATTTGTTAGTCGTAAATTTATGAAGGAATGCAGCGCGGGCGCAGTGATACTGTAGAAATGCATTATGATAACGGACAAAGTCGTAAAATCATATATGTATAAATGGGTCTTACGTAATAGCCCATGAATATTTATGTAGTTAGATCGAACGTTAAGCTTCCAATTAAAGCGAGGGTTTAATTTATTTATCTAATAGAAAATAGACGCTGTGTTTATAAACTGACATGAAATGAAATCTCTACTATTATAAAATTGTAAAAAAACTGTCTGTACATTGAAGATATTTAAAAAAAAATCAAGTGGGTTAGGGACGTTAGGGTATATAAATGTCTCTGAACCCAAAAATGTGATATTTAAAATTATTGTCTGTTTGTCTGTTTGTTACGGGTTGGCGCAAAAATTACTGATTGATTCTAATTTTGTTATGACTGTTAGAAAGTATGTGCTCCTACTTAAAAACTGGTAGACTTCTTATCTCAAATAATTAAACGGAACCTGAGATACAGCTGGACCTCTCTAATGTATAGAGACCCATACAAAGACGAGATCATCACTGTTGGTTTTTGAGCTTCAAGTTATTTCTGTAAGTAGATCTTTAGAGACACTTTTACAAGTGAATGGTTTGTTTTTTTTTATAGCTAGATGGCTTCGCCATTTCCTAACTACCTAAAAGAAGAAACACCGAAACAAACTCAGAGAATCATGGTCTCTTTTAAAGTCCAGACATAAAATAATGCAAATAATGTGAATGGGACAATGCAGGGCAATGTCTGAAATGGCCTTTTGAGGAAAGAACCGTAGCAGCTTTGAGTAGACCTGTCCTAACTGACGGCAAGCATGCATCAGTCATCGTGTAGGTCAACCATAATTAAGGAGCTCAACTTAGCTATGGTATTTGTTTTAAATCATTCGATGCCATCTTCTCGCCTACAGTACAGACTCACTGGAAGAGGAATAGGTCTAGCATTGGAAAAATTTAAACTGATGGTTATGATAGAATGATTACTTATTTACATTTATATTTATTTAACAAAACTGTGTAGACACGCAACGTTGTTTGCGTGGATGTCAGGCAGAAATAGTATTAGTAGTATATCAGTGAACGATTTTTTAGGTTATATCTTACAAACAAACAGTTTAAATCTATATTTTAATAAATAATAAATAAATATTCTGGGACATTTTTACACAGCACCATCTAGTCCCAAACTAAGCAGAGCTTGTACTATGGGTACTAGACAATGGATATAATTATATACTTTTTTTTGTAATTACATACTTATAATACATAAGAAACACCCAGACGAACACAAACACTTATATTCATCACATAAATTTTTGTGTCCTGTGGGAATCAAACCCACGACCTCATGGTCAGCAGTCCGGTACTCGAACCACTAAACCACAGAGGTCGTCGATTTACGTTGCTAATTTCACAATCGGTTTAGAGAATTATATTCCTAAGTTGGCCAGCATGTTGATCCAGCCAGGTGGCTTGTAAAAAATTGGAAATATATAAATGAATTAATGCAGTAGCAAAATTTTAAGTAAATACAAAATATAGAGCAAAGTGAATGTTTAAAGTAAACCCATCATGCCCATATACGTCCTGCCTCAATCTGAACAAATTGGAGTCCTCGTTACGCTTGTCTAACTAACTAACTAAGTGACCTATGCGACCCATAGAGTTTACCTCTCGGACATCCATCCATCAAGCTCCGCTTTAGGACTTGTACGCGTTCATAATTCAAGGTGCTTACATAAATCCGCATTACGCATGCGTAAGAAGAGGTATGTGTGTAGGGAAAATTCAGTCAATGTCTTTATCTACTGAGATTGAATAATTTATCTTGGTATACGTTAAAACCTTAGATGCAAACGTCATGCATTTTTAGGGCTTTTCAGAATAAACCTCAAACGTATTATAATTTGACGACCTCTGTGGTTCAGTGGTTCGAATAGTAGTAGTAGTAGTAGTACAGAACACAAATATTTATGTGATTAATATAAGTGTTTGTGTTCGTCTGGGTGTTTCTTATCTTCTTACATATAATAAGAATGTAAGTGAGCCGTGTCTGTACATTGCTTATATTTACAAAAAAACTAATTTGGGGGACTCAGAATCGGTAACACAATCCATTTCTATTATTTTTGGAACTTTTGTCTGTCTGTTTGTCTGTCGGTTTGTCTGTCGGTTTGTCTGTCGGTTTGTGTGTATGTTTGACCGCGCATCAAATGATAACTACTGAAGAGATTTGGAGGAAGTGGGCAGGAATTCATAGCCTGTTTCTTGGATTAACATTTAGGCTATTTTTTATTCAAATCGGTTCTCTCTATCAAAAGTTATTAACATTTTAATTATTGAAAACGTTGACTTTTAAAAATAACCATTGAAGTCAATTTCTTTTTCAAGTATTTCTGTACTAGACTAGCACGGATCAAAAATTATAACAGAATCAAGTAATAAAATTAAAAAAATACATTTACGGAGACTAAATAACATAAAACAAGAAAATAAAGCAGATCAATCAGAAACTATTATTGTGACCAAGAATTTATTATTAGTACAGTAATTCTAACTCTACTTATACAGGGAATCACGGGACATACATAGGATTTATCCAGCGAGCACAAGCCGGTGTAAAAACTAAATATTTGAGTAGGTTAAAGAAGTAAACAAAAAATTACAACTTATGTTCTAGCGGACTAACACGACATCGATATTACCTCAATGAAATTTGATTCGATAACAGGTGTCATTTTGAGTTGACAATTTTGACAATATTATTGTTTTCTTCTTTAAAGCATCCAGCCATATAGTAACTCATTTTATAATGTGAAACCTCCATAGTGTAGATACAGTGCGCACACTTTATTTGAGAAACTAAAGAGTTTCCATCTAATCGAATAATTAAATACATAAATAAATATAATAATAAAAAAAATGCAACGTGCGTTAATCTTTACTGATGCCGAAACAGATATTTGAGATTTTAATGTATGTAGGTATGTCTATTTATATTTCCATGCTTCACGTCAATACAATGTGAACAAATTTTTGAAATTAAGTAATTTATAGATCAGAAATAAGGTATTCAGAAATCAATGGCGCTAAGTGTATTACAAATATGGAAAACCAAATTTTTCGATTTGGTTAGTTGAAACTTGGACAGGACAACGTCTGTCAGGTCAGCTAGTGTATAATAAGTATGTACTTACACAAAAAAGTATATAAGTATTATATCCATTGTCTAGTACCCATAGTACAGTTTTATTAGTTTGGGACTAGATGGTGCTGTGTAAAATGTCGAAGAAAGAATTTAATAATGATTTGTGACTTGTTTTGGACACTTTCGCGAATATTAAACATTGAAATGCAACTACTTTTTACGGATTTTATTGCGAATTAAATAATATCAATACTAGGCGATAAAATCCGATTTTGATGTTTAATTTAATTATTTTAGTATTAATTTTTTCTCCTTTCTATTTCCATGTCAGTTGAATGTTCTTGGGTTCGTTAACAATTGGCAACACAAATAAACAAAACATAGACAAAGTAGCAACTGGAAAATATACTAATATTTATAGTGTTATTCCCCATTCATAAATTATCATTCACAGATATTATCTGTACAGTAACGTATCTTCACTATTTGCAAACATCTCTAGACAAAGTAAATAGGTACCCAAATATTTGCGCAGTCATCGATGGTAAGCCTCATTGAACTTAGTATACAGTTAAGGAGGTGCAATGTACAAAGTAACTGTTAAAAATACCTTATCAAGTGGGTCAGTGGTCAGTATGCAGATGGCAAAGTGCATTTATTCGGTATTTCTGTGCTGCTTTTAGCGATTTATGTGTTTTTTTTTAGGCTTTTAGAATACGTAATTATTTTCGATACTTATCGATCACGTTTGCAGTTTATTTAATTTCCCTATGTAGGGTAATGATAGTGTACCGGGAGTTTAGTGAAAGATTAACGATTGATTAACATATTTTTCTTTTGTCTTGGGAGAAGGCATATTAGTATACTATTACTATGCACTGTAATGTATAAGATTAAGAAGGTTGTTGGTGATTGTACAGATGTGCACAGAATGATTTCATGTGACCTGGTTGCTGGATAAATCAGTAGGTAATCACAATCGACACGTGAGCTGGTAATGCGTTGGGTTTGGCTTGCTTTATGGGTTGCATAGTGCGTTGGTCCACTGTGTCGACATTCGTTAGTATTCCCACGACTTTAATTAACCAGTTTCAAATTTATAGTGTATTCCTTATTGCACACCAAAGTTCAGGTCAGAAAAATATTATACCAACGTTAAACGATGGAAATTTCTTATTAGGAATCAATAAAAAACTTGATAATATTTAACACGTTGCCTGTCCGTGCATTATATATAAGTAATGCATTTTTGGCTGCTACTGTGACGTCCGTGCTTTATTTATAATGCATGAGCCTATTCTTTTTGAATGGGGTTTTGTAGACTGGACGTGAGAGCTACGTCTTTAATATTTTGCAAGACGTTTGAGCGGTGAATTGGAACATAAAATAAATGTTTGTCCGAAAAAAAGAATTGGACGTCACGACAACCTTATCCAAAACAGCAATGGAGCATAACTAATCCTAATTTTTTTTAACCTTATTGATTTGCTGGTAGATGATGAATTGATGGATATTACTAACATGTCGAGTAATGACATTTAATTTACAGTGTTACACAACATTTAACATAGCTAAGATTAAAAGTATTTTTCTAGAAGCAATTAATTCCAATGTCTACTCCTTTAACGGAAGCCGTGAAGGATCATCGGTTTAAAACAATTTAGTGCAATAAACTGTTAAATAAATGTAGAGCAATTCATCGTAAAAGGCAATTGGTTGGCTCCATTTACTCTGACAGAAGGGAGCCGATTTGTCCAACGTAATTAAATTGATAAAGTAATCGAATGTACAAAAAATATCCGGCGTCTTGTGTCGGCTTGTTTGGAGAACGAGTATGTGTTATATATTATGCGAATGTTACCGTTAAGTTTGGTCCAAGTAAAACACTTTTACGATTAAAATTCCAAATAAATTCGAGTTATATTCAGAATCGTTTCCACATTTATTTTTAGTTTTTCAAAGTATAAGTTTTTTATGTAGAATTAGCATAAAAAAGCTAACAGTCTTTTATCCTTTCTCCTAAATAAGATCTATATTATTTCAAACAACAGCATTTTACAATTTCTGTCATATAATGTGCTTTAAATCGCCGCTAATAAAAAGAATTCGAATCGATTTCTTCTCGATCACACATCGATGTTTTTGATAGATTTTACTTGAATCGATTGCTAAAGGTTATATCTTGTTCCACAGCCATGTTAGGGATTGTAGGCGCCCTTGGTGGCGCAGTGACCGTGCGCACGCATGGTGCGCTCGCGCCGTGGTCAATGCACCGTGCGTGCGCGCCGCCCTAGCGTTAGACCACATGCCGAACGTGAGCGAATGTGCTCGAAGGGTGTGATACTGTTGCTATTTACTAACTAGGTCGATAACAGATAAATATGTTTTATGAGCGTGTTCCGTGTAAGTGATTTAAAGGCCTTAGGTTAAACTACTAAAGATCAGGTTCTGGTGTTATCCATATATGTATTTCGTAAGAATCCAAAATTGCACCCCAGCAACGCCGATTCAGTAACGCCGCCCTTAGAGGCTGTTGCTTAGTTTATAAGTTGCTTCTGGCTGGAGGCATTCGGTGCGTCGCCGTCCATACCTAAAAAAAAAAATACCAGCAATACATTTTAAATATTAATTCGTCGGCAGGCACATTATGGTTAGCACGCATTGTTTTATTATCTGTAATAGGAAATATTTTCGACAGGAAAGTCATGTTTTACCAGCTATAAAAATATAATTTTGACATATTATAAGTTATGGATATAGATTGTTTTTTAAAAGGCGACTTATTGTAAGTTGCACCACCAATAATTATAAATACGCTTTAAATCCATTAACGTCACATTAAAAAGAAATATTAATATAAATTATCTATTAAGATCAAGGAAAATGTAATAATGTTACATGTGTCCTAGGTGCGGTATCCGGACATAAATTATATCTTGAGCGATAGGCGAAATCTATATTTTTTATTTCATACTAACCTAATATGGTGGTCATTAATTGTAAATTGCAATCTCCGAAACAGAGTACTCATGTCAGTTGTAATTAATTAATGACTCATTCAACTTTTTAATTTCATTTTTTTTAAATATAGTTTTAAATACTTTTAGTTACAGGGAACAAGTTGCAATGGGTAATTATTTTCTCTTACTTTTTTGGCATCGGTTGATCTTAGTTATATTCTTAACAAATTGTAGCTATTTTCGTCACAGAATTAAAGTAATTATTACCTATTATATTAATACGTGAATAGAAAACTTTGTACCTCTTTTTAAGCATGTTGCGCGCATGGAGGAGTGTGAGATTGTACCTAGATAATAAAGTTTATATGAAGAAGAAGTGCAGAATGCTATTTTTTTATTAATGTTAAAAAAAAATTACATACACTATATACATTACACACACTAACATGCGTTTGACACACTGCTACTGAGATCTTTGCTAAATTTCTCTCCTACAACCTTAATTTTTTTTTTTAGTCTTTGGAGACTGTAAAACTTGTTGTTGTTTGGTTCTCTACAACATGGATCGAACCAGAGACCTAAGATAGAGCGCGCTTACCTAGAAGAAACCGATTCACTCGTGATTTAGTGACACCCAGATTATATGTATATATAGATCAGTTCAATGTAAATCATCAATTGCGTCCAATGTCCGTGCGTCACGCATCATCAGACACTTATAGATTATCCGTCACACATCAGACTCAGTTCCTAAGTGTGGCTAACTCAGTGACGAGCCGGGACCGTGACACAGCTCGCCGCTATTACCGCCAACATTGAACTTTGTTACACGTTGAGTAATCTTTTAATGCACACATGTCCACCGCGTCGTTTTAATTACGAAAGATATGCAAAAAGCTAAATTATTTAAAGCTTCTCTGGCCATTTATGGGACAAGCGCTATTAATGTAGTTTCTTGTCTTGTCTATACATAAATTAACGTAGAGTAAGGCATAGAGCCTTCGCAAAGCTTAAAAGCTTAAGATTCAAAGATTAAATAAGAATTTCAGTACTTGTATTTCACGAAATTCGTGTAGGATTGAAAAAAGGTAATGTAACCCGGAAAATATCTTATCCATATGTTTGCATTGTTAATTTATTCATTTCATGGTTTGAAACCATAAAAGTTTGCACAGAAGTCACAGTTGCATTCAGGAAATTCCTGTACTATTCGGAGAAAAGAGATCATTGCGAGTACACAAATATTCAATCCTCTTTCCCTATTAATTTATTTTATGTAACATTTTTATTTGTTTATTTAACGGTTCTGAAGCACAAAAATTTGTTCAGGAAATTGCAGTTGCAGTAAATAATTGCATTTCAGGAAATTGTGTAGGAAAAAGATAAAAAAAATTGTAAAAGAGGTTATGATACACACAACACTTCAGTTTTTTTGTATTTACTTTATTAAATAACAGACATTTAGGGCCACTTGCACCAACTTCAGAAATATCTTTAAATTGAATTTAAACACAAAATGACAATAGAAAATTGTATTTAAATACAATTTAAACATATTTAAGAGGTTGGTGCAAGTGGCCCTTATCAAAGTCACCGCAAAAATATCTTGTACATGTATTTGCACAGTTAATTTATTCATACCCATCTGTCTGTCTGTTCCCACCAGTTCTGCGGCGACACGACACTCATTAGAGGGATCGTTAGCAACTTGATTATCAGGAACCAGATCGACCATGCCAGATGCTTCTCAATTAATTAATTGCTATCAGGAAAAAGGTGTATTCGTAAATGTAATTAAGAGTATAGGATAGATGTAATTTTTGGATTGATATACGAGTAGGTATACAGATTAGGTGCAGTTTTTGGACTTAAGGCGTGGCTACTTATACGTGAGTTCATGGGTTTGATTCCCAGGTCGAGCAAAATGTTATTCAGTTTTCTATAAAACTATTAGTAGCAGGTCGGAATTTATGTTTTGACAATAGGTTCACCCTTAGTAACCCTATCATATAGACAAAATGTGGGTGTAGCTCAATAGACCCCTGCCTACCTCTTTGGAGAGTTACTGCGTTATGGTATGCTATGTTATTCACGTTTATTAAATTATTTACATTAAATATTTAATTTGTTACAGCGTCATTAACTACGTATGTCCGGAATAAATTATTACTTATAATATTTGGACAAGTGCCATTAATTTTATTGATATTACGTATTTTTTCATGTAGGTAAATAAATGTTTCAGAAATTGATGTCGCAGAGCGAGAAAAGCAATCATTTTAAATGTAGCAATAATTATCAGGTCCTGGTGTGAAGTGATGTGCATAATACCTAATTAATTAAGCACTTTAAAACTGCATAATTATAACAACAAAATCTTAATTAATCTTGTCTGTATGTTCGCGATTAACTCAAAAATGACTGAATGGTCTTTCATGCGATTTTTACTAATGGACGCCGAGTGTTATGAAACATCACGCTCAACTCTGAGGAACGAGACAACGCGGTTGAAAATGCGGACGAGTCGCTAGTAACATATATCTTATTACTCAATGCTAGGCCTAAGTAAATATCAAATTGGATAAAAAGGAAATATACCTTAGTTTGAACTCCTTAATTAACAAGTGATAATTTCTCACTTTTGACACATCGTCATTAGTGTAGTAGTCTCAAGCACGACTGCTACGCTATAGGTCTTATATTTGATTCCCAGGTCGAGCAAATTTTTCTATAAAATTCTCAGTAGCAGCAATGGCATTAGGCTCGCTCCCTATTACATGGGACCTAAAACATACCGGCAAACTGTGTGTGTACATTAGTACATCTCTGCTTAACCCTTCAGGGAATACAGGGCGTGATGGTATGTTATGTTATGTTAAGGATTTTAATACCGGACTGGAATCGTTACATTTAAGTCAGCAAAAGTTAGTAATAATAATATTAACAATTAAAATATCTCGACTTAGCCCACGAGGTGGTCGCCATGTGGGATGTGGACTCGGCCATCATTGTACCGATAGTCGTCACGGTCAATGGACTTATCGCCAAGAGCCTCGACCAACACCTCAGGAGGCTCGAGTTGGATGGCTGGGTTAAGGGCCTGATTCAGAAGGCAGTACTCCTTGATACGGCGCGTATTGTGAGGAGGTTCCTGTCTCTGGGGCCCTAACCACCGGTAGCTTGGACCCTGCTCCCCATGCCGGTGGACAACTATTTTTATATTTTTAAATGTTTTTATTTCTTTTGTTTTTTATAAAAATATTTAAAAATGTAAATGATATGATTTTAATGAAATAAATGGAATAACAATATTTATAATACTGTTTATAAATCGATCGGTTTACCTCCATAATTGGTTCTCGTTCAAGGTTTTTATGAATCAGAGCCGTAATTAAATGATTTTATTACTGAATTACAATATATTTCTCAAAGTCAAGGTCACTTTACCGCTAGATTAGCATAGTGAATGGACTCATTCCGAATTTGAATTACTCGTGTTTAATTGAATAAGTAAACATAATTGAATTAGTAGAGAGGGCTTTTAATTATGCTGAGCAATATAATATTGCGTCATAAGTCTAGTGGTCGTCGTGACTGCTACGCTAGTGGTCCTGGGTTCGATTCCCAGGTATAGCAGTGTTACTGGGTTTTCTTATAAAATTCTCAGTAACAATAACTCTGAGTTTGGATTTGTGCCCGGTTATAGGTTCACAACATTACATTGTCTCTTGGGTAGAATGTGGGTGTACATTATCAGTAACGCTCTTTCACTCAGCTCGCCTCCTATTGCATGGCACTAACTGAGCTGAGCCGAGCCTATTGCAATTAACAAAGCACAAATTCCAAGCTCCTAGCTGCTTAGAGTGAGTAACAATTTGCTCAATCTGGGAATTGAACCCAGGACCTCTAGCGTATCAGCCACGCCGACCACTAGACTGATAAGGCAAATATTATTTCATTTTTATACATACATAGGTTTTGTGTATAAAAATACACATTTTTTTTATACACAAATTATATTTTTTTTATAAAAATACACAAAATTTTATACTTTGTGTATAAAAATTTTGTGTATTTTTATTTTTAAATTTTTTTATTTATAAAAGTATAAACTAACACCTATCATGGAAATGATAGCTGTTAATAGGTACTTACAGCCCACCTTCAAGATACTTAACGGTTAAATTGATAGTTGTGTGCAATCATGACAGATTGCCCACTCATCCACTATGTCATACATTGTCTAATTGCCCATGCGCACCATAACTACCCATTGTCCTCAGTTAATCCATAACTTGCGTGGGTATGTTATACGCTGTTTCAATTTAAGTATATTCTAGAAGTTAGTTGTTTTCTCGGAATAACAGAAAAATATGAAGCAAGTACTTAATTAATAATACCTACGTATTCGTTATAGCTGGATGCGACAAGCCGAGGACAGGGTGAAATGGCGCACATTGGGGGAAGCCTATGTCCAGCAGTGGACTATTATAGGCTGATGATGATGATGATACGTGGCGAGTACGGATGGAAGAGTTGTTAGGGGCCAACCTCGGCGAATGTACCACACTTAGATTGCAGACGTATAGTGCGTATTCAAAAAAGATCTGGTTAAGAGCATCCTAAACAGACGAGTCTGGTAACCCGCATCAGGCTAGCGTTGTGGACTATAGTGCATATAGCAATAGGACAATATAATGGGTTGATTATATTATATGTTATGTTATGTATGTAATTAATACTACTTAATTATGTTTTAAAAACAAAAAATATATATTTCTAAATAAAACTGCCGATACACAGTATTAGTCTGTATTTTAAAGGACATACATACAGAATTCATGTTTCAATAAAATTCAAATCTAAATTGAAACTTAAAAAAACCACAAACCTTCATATAATATATGATTTATTTGAAAAAAATAAAGTTAATTGCACTAATTAATTTAAATTGCGAATCACCCTGACCTACTTAGCGAATGTTACACTATATGACATAATGTTTGTTAAAAATGTTAATTACTAATGGTATATTATATTATTAGTTCTGTTGACCTGTGACGTGATGGCGCTGATGATTCAGAGCATGCGCAGATCAGTGCGCGCGCATCTTGCTCACGAGTTTAGTATTAAATTGTTAGCCGCTTATTGGTTATCTCATAGATGATATTAATTGGCGTTGTATTATGGATCCTTACTAACAAGTATTTACAAGTATTAATTAACTATTGTCATAACACGCCTGTAATTCTAAGGGTAGGCAGAGATGTGATTTACGTCCAATGTTATAAAAGGTGAGTCCAAAAATATATAAAAGGGTTCACAAAGATATCATTTCATAAATAAATTTTAACATACCATCACGCCTGTATTCCCCGAAGGGTTAGGCAGAGGCGTACTAATGTACACCCACAGTTTGCCGGTATGATTTAGGTCTCATGTAATAGGGGGCGAGCCAATTGCCATTAACAGGGCACAATTTTCTAACTCCGAGCTGCTACTGGGAATTTCATAGAAAATCCCAATAACACTTTGCTCGACCTGGGAATCGAACCCAGGACCTCTGTCGCGCTCTGGCTAATGAGGCATAAATAACTTTTATCAAAAAATTAAAACGCCTTCAAAAACGATAAAAATATAATGTTATGTGCGAAACAGTTTCGCTTCGATTTCGTCGGATCTTTTATTTTCGCCGTCGAAACTGTTTCGCACATACCGCTCCACGCTACTGCCTTTTGATGACAAAGGGCCCTAACTATTCTGAGAATATTTGCGACTTTATAAATGTTAATTGGCCTTCCTAAAACATGGCAAACGTGACGTATCTACATCGGTACACGGAGCAACCGTTTAATGACAAAATAAAGACGCAATTATAAAACAATAAAGCCACTTTACTGTTCAGATGTTCACCGATAGAATAACTCTAACATCCAATTACAATTAAAGTTCGTTCGCGCGCGTAATGAAGATTTATAAAGACGATAGCCGCATCATATAGTCGGGTTTGTAGAAGTTTATAGAACCGTATTTCGTATCGTTCTCGTTTCCGTACCTGCAGGCCTAAGTTTAGAATCTATGATCGCTAACGCTATAGAAAACTATTAAAATGTATGGGAAGTACATACTTATAACGCTACTAGTTCCTGCCCGCGGCTTCGCTAACGTGAAGCTATATCAGGAGTAAAAATGGAAAACCAACATTGATGACCTCTTTTTTGTATAGGCATACAACATCAGGGAGGTCAAGCTGTATATCTGGATTCATTTAATTAATTGAGATAAGTTGTTCACCAGTTTTTAAGTTGGAGCATATACTTTCTAACAGTGATAATAAAATCTATTCAGTAGTTTTTGCTCCAACCCGTGACAAACAGACAAACAGGCAAGAATTTTAAAAATCACATTTTCGGATTCGGACACGTTTATATACCATAACCCACGTGTTTTTTTAAATATCTTCAATGTACAGACATAGGTTTTTTACAATTTTATAATAGTAGAGAAGTCACGTGGTCAGAACGTCGACTTCCCATACATTTAATAGTTTTCTATAGCGTTAGCGATCATAGATTCTAAACTTGGCTAGGCCTGCTGATCCGTTCCTAGTACGGTCATGATATAAAATGGTGTACTTAGTGGGCAGACAGACTCCATTCTTGCCCGATCAAGCCATTGATATTAGGCATGGAAATGATTGTTCCCTACTTTTAATTAATTTTCATTTGATGAAATTATGATCATTTTTCACAGCGATTTCACAATGCAAAATTTCGCAGCCTGCTTCTTTTCGTCCGCAATGAATTTTCATTAAAAATCATTTAACGCCACACTTTCTATTTTGCCACTTACAATGAAATCGTGACAAAATGCCAAAATGCGAATAGGTTATTAAAATGCGACTTTGACCAGGTTGTGCGGAAAAAATCGCAGCTGTGACTTATAAAAAACTAGCATCTGCCTGCGACTTCGCTCACTTGAAGCTCAAAAACTAACAGTGATGATGTCTTCTTTGTATGGGTCTCTATACATTATAGAGGTCAAGCTCAGGTTCCATTTAATTATTTAAGATAAAAAGTATACCAGTTTTTAAGTTTGAGCCCATACTTTCTAACAGTGATAAAAAAATTAAAATCTATTCAGTAGTTTTTGCACCAACCCATAACAAACAGACAAGAATTTTAAAAATCACATTTTTGGGTTAGGTGACGTATATATAGGTACCCTAACCCACTTGTTCTTTTTAAATATCTTCAATGTACTTACAATTTTACTCACAGCATTTTACAATTTTAAAAAATTAGATATTATTTCATATGATTTTTGTTATGCTATAATACCATAGGCTTTGCACACTGTACTGATGTACACACAGTAATTACAGATTTGCCCTTACTGTTAACATTTGTTCACAGTTTCAGTTATATCATCGATCGGCGCGTGAGTTGTAAGTAATATTAAGTAATATACCTGTCGTACGTCGTAATACATATTCATTAAAAGGGTTAGGCTTGATGTTAGATCATTTTGATATTAGATTTAATGAACAGGATTGAAATTATAAAGGTTAAAATCCTTTAAGAGGTAACACATAGGTTGTATCTCTTAAAGGTTATAAATAAGCATGTACATTATATGCTACACATTGATCAGAAACAGTGTTGGGCATTAATGGTTTGGAACCGAATTCCGAATACAAACTTAATACCAAAATAAATCGTAATTGATATCTACACAATTAATTCAAAATTTGTTTTGATTCGGATTACATACAATACTGTTAATCTAAGTTCCTGCTCTACCATTTCGTCCAAAATACTTAACTGGAATTAATGTAAGCAATTGCAATACTTGACAACTTAGCCAAGTTTGATACTTTTCCAGTCGTGTATTTCCAGTGAAATAGTAGTAAATGAAATGTAACAATAGGAACCTAGATTAACGGTATCTCAATCCGAATAATAACACAATTTAATAAAATAGGTACCTTGAAATGAAACTACTTTTTACGGATTTTATCGCGGTATCCGTAAAAAGTAGTTTCATTTCAATGTCTAATTTATTTATTTATTTGGATCTCTAACAAGAAATACATTACGCAAGTTGGATGCACCAAAAACAAAAATTTGTAGGTCAAATGCTTTCTCACTTAAAAGAGACCACAGCATGCAAAATTATTTCTTTACACATAACAAAATAAAATTAAAATTAAATAAAATTAATCAAAGGTAGAAGAAATTAAAAATACAAATTAAAGTTTTTTCACCTACAGTTTTTTTTTAATATTCGCGTAAGTGTGGGAAATTCAAGCTCCGCCCGGCCCTTAAACAAATTCATATAAATTTATTTTATTTATTTTTATAAAGTAAGCTAAATTTGATCTCTCTTGTCCTCAGGGTATCGGCCATGTGTCGGGCGGTCACATCAACCCCGCGGTGACCATGGGGTTGTTCGCGGCCGGGGATGTGAAGCTGCTGAAGGCAGTGTGCTACATCATCGTGCAGACCCTCGGCGCCATCGCTGGAGCTGCCTTCATCAGGGTATGTGGTTAACATAAATCAATCTAATGGCATTTTCCAAAACGCAATCTTTTTATGGGATAGGGTGCATATATAGTAAGTGATGACCGTCGTCGCCACCCATGGACACCCGCAACACCAGAGGAGTCACAAGCTCGTTGCCGGCCTTTTAAAAGGGTTACGGCCTTTTTTTTTTTTTTTTTGTGGCCCCGTGGAAAAATGCTTAATGCACGAACACCGCCGCGGGGGATGCGACGGTGAACAGTGTCGGACTCCTCGCCCTGAAAAGGGCGCCCTACCGACTAAAAAACCACGGGAGGTCTCGTAACACCACTGTAGCGCCGGAGTCACGGGAACAAAGATTCTTCCGCGACTCCGGCAGTGGCGGGTCGCCTGAGACGGCGACCACCTAACCTTAGGGGGAGGCGTGCTGCACGCCCTCCCCACAACTCACTCCCACTCCCGGAGTGGGACGCGGTTGCCAGCCGCGCCACTTACCCGGGCCATAGTGCCGGCGACACGGTCCCCCTGCGTGTCACCGGCGGCCCCTTCCTACTGGGCCGTTCTCTGATCGGGCGGCCGACGACCCACGTCGGCCGCCCGCAGGCCACAGCTCATGGAGGCCGGAGGTCAGTGAGCGCCCTCCGGCGCCCGGTGCGTCTCCTTCGGGACGGGAGAGGGGTTGAGATTTCTCTCTCCCTCTCCGCCGCCTCCTTGGCGAGCATGACGTGCTCGCAAAACGAGGCGGCGGCGTCCCACGCGTTCTCGCTCCGGACCATGGAGCGAACCAAGGTCGGAAGCGAGAGGTCACCACCGGTGGCCGCAACGAGGCCACGGCGTTGCTCTGCCCAAGCGGGGCAGGCGGTCAGCGTGTGCTGCGCCGTGTCCTCGGCGCAGCCCTCACAGTGGTGACAACCGGGCGTTGGCTCGCGACCGATGCGACACAGGTACCTGCCGAAGCATCCGTGTCCGGACAGCACCTGCGTCAGCCGGTAAGAGAGGGCGCCGTGGCGCCTCTCGAGCCAATCCTCCATGACGGGTCTTACCGCCGCTATAAGGGCGTGCCCCGCGCTGGGTTGCGCAAGTCGTTCCCTCCATTCCGCCACTAGGACCCGGCGGAGCGCGTTGCGCCGCTCCATAGTTTCGCGGGGCAACGGCAGGTCGCCCCGCTGCAGGTCCTCCACGCGCCGCCGATACAGCGACGCGAGGACCATTGCCTCCAGGTCCCAGGGCGCGGATCCGGCAAGGAGGCTCGCCGCCTCGAAGGAGATCGTGCGATAGCCCCTGACCACTCTGACGGCCATCGCCCGCTGCGGCCTCCGCAGCAGAGCGGCATTGCGGGCCGTCAGAGTGTACGCCCACACTGGCGCCCCGTAGAGCGCCATTGATCGCACGATCCCCGTATAGAGCCTCCGGCAGGAGGCACTGGGCCCCCCCAAGTTGGGCAGCAGCCGCGACAGAGCTGACGCGGCGCCCATCAGCTTGGGGCCCAGTCTCCGGAAATGGTGTCCGAAGTCCCATCGGCCGTCGAGCACGAGTCCGAGGTACTTCATCGTCGGCTCGACGCCGATGCGGACACCCCCCACCACTATGTGGGATCCCGGTGGTGGCGCCCTCCGCGGCCCGTGGAAAAACAGGGCCTCGGATTTGCAGAGCGCCACCTCCAACCCCAACTGCCGGATCCTACCAACGACCTGCGCAACCCCCGCTGTGGCCAGAACGGCCGCCTGCTGGTGCGTTCCCCCCCTCGCTGTGACTAGCGTGTCGTCGGCGTAGCAAGTCACGCCGACGCAGGGGGGGAGCGCACCACGCAACACCCAGTCGTACCCGATGTTCCACAGGAGCGGACCCAGGACCGAGCCCTGTGGAACACCGCACGACATCTCTCGCCGACCCCAACCTTCGCGACCCGGGTAGATGACGGATCGCTCCGTCAGATAAGCCCCGACAATGCGGCGGAGGTAGGTCGGCACTCGGTGATAGACGAGTGCCGCCCTGATGCAACTCCAAGGCAAGGTGTTGAAGGCGTTGGCGATGTCTAAAGACACCGCCAAAACAACCTCGCCCCGGGCAACAGCATCCTCCGCCTGGGCCCTTACGCGCATGATTGCGTCGATGGTGGAGCGCCCGCGACGGAAGCCAAACTGGCTTTCCGCCAGATCCGGCCCAACACACGTGAGGTGTGCGACGAGGCGGCCGGCAATGACTCTTTCGAAGAGTTTGCCCGCCTCGTCCAGCAACACGATGGGCCGGTATGCGGACGGACTGTCCGCAGGGCGCCCCTCCTTCCTCAGCAGGACCAGCTTCCCGGTCTTCCACCGGCTCGGAAACTGGCCGCGCTCGAGGCATGCGCTGAAGAGCCCCGCAAGTCGGGGCCCGAGAGCCTCTAAAGCCAGGACCCATGCACGGCCTGGAATGCCGTCGGGCCCTGGGGCGGTGTTTTTGGCTTGAAGCCGTTGCACCGCCACTCTCATATCTACCCGGGTCACTTCGGGCACGTCGTCGTCGTCGTCGTCGTCCGCGTCGGGCGCGGGAGACGGAGCCATTGGCGGGGGTGAGTGCTCACCCCGCGAGGGGAACAAAGCGCTCACCACGCCCTCCAGGAGACCAGGAGTGAGACTCTGGGACAGCGGGGGGGCCCACGGGCGAAGTTTGCCCCGTACCATACGGTATGGGCGCCCCCACGGATCGAGGTCCAGAGTCGCCACCATCTCCTCGTGGGCCAAATCTTTGGCCCGCGTGATCTCCTCGGAGAGGGCGAGCTTCGCAGCCACGTAACCCTCGTACAGCTCCGCCTCTACGGCTTCCGCATCTGGTGTGCGGATGCGCCTCCCGCGATGCCTGGTGTACTGGCGTCGCACCGCGATGCAGGCGCGCCTAAGGCGCTCGATGCCCTGCGACCACCAGTACACCCGACGTCTCGCGGCTCCGGGACGAGCCCGAGGCATGGCCGCATCACAGATGCGCGACAGGGTCCGTTGGAACCATTGAGCCTCCTCCTCGATGTCGGCGGGCCTGCCCGGTGCTGTCACCCAGGCCTGCACGATGGAGGCTTCCAACAAGGCGTCCCTGTCAAGCCGCTTCACAGCCCAACGCGGACCGACCCCAGCAGGGGCCGCTCGAACCGGGGGCGCGTCGGAGGTCTGGGCGGAGACGTCGAACCGGATATACCGGTGATCGGACAACGTCTCCACCTCCTCGACGACACGCCAGTTCCGAACTCGGCGCGCTAGTGCGGGGCTGGCGAACGATATATCGACGATCGATCCGCCCCGCTGGCGCACGCACGTGAGGACGGAACCTCGGTTGAGGACCAGTAGGCCCATTGAAAGGGCCCACTCCTCCAGCTCCTCGCCCTTGGCGTCCGTGACCGGGGAACCCCAGGCCGCCGACTTGGCGTTGAAGTCCCCGAGGGCCAAAATGGGGCGAGGGTGGCTGCGACCGACGACTGTGCCCAGTTCTGCAAGGAACACCTCCATGTCGGCGAGAGATTTGTTGGGGGAGAAATACACCCCCAACACCACCACCCCATCCAACTCCGCCGCAACGTATCCCCGTCCCCTGGTGATATTTCCGAGGAACGGGGACCCGGCGGCGGAACTAGAAATAATGATGGCCACCGAGCCATCAATGTCCGCGACCCAATCGTCCCTGGACGGGACGAAGTATGGCTCGGCAACCACTGCGACGTTTATCAACCACTGCGCCATGCTCTGGAGAAGGAGATCCTGAGCTCTGGCGCAGTGGTTGAGATTCGCTTGGAGGAGGCTAAGGTTTTGGTCCATCACTGGGTGTCCATCCTTGCCTCCTCTTGTGCCTGGCTTGGCACAACAGCGGCCGCTGTTGACTTTGCGGCCGCTGCGTTGGCGGTCAGTCCGTCCTTGCGCCGCGCGGGTGGGACGCAGGCTTTGCTGCCCACGGGATGATTGGCCGGCTTGCCAGCCGCCGCGCACACACGGCAGTGTGGCGCGGCGTCACAGAAGCCGGCCGTGTGCCCAGTCCGGCCGCAGCGGAAGCAGCAGCCGCTGCAGTCCACTTCGGAGGTGCACCGCACACCAACGTGACCGCTGATGTGGCAACGGTAGCACCTCCTGGGCCGGGCCTTGAGCAGCTTGACCCGCACAATACTCCACCCCACCACCAACGTTTTGCCGTCCAGCACTCGGCGGACCGCATCGACGGGACAACTGACGACGGCTGTGCCCGAACCGTCGAAGGTGCGGCGCACCGGTCCCGTCTTGACCTGGTCCGCCGTGCAGTTGCCGGCCTTGGCAACTGCGACCCTGATGTCCTCGGCGGTCACTGTGTCGTCCAGGTCCAAGAGGCGCAGATCCGCGCTTTTGGTTGGCCTGGACACCTTGACCGCCTCGGACTCGAGTGCCGCCCTCAGCTTTTCGGCGAGGGCGTCAGCCTTTGGGCCACTGGTGCTGGCAGCGCCGGGGATCTCCAACATGCGGGCTCCGGTTGCTGTCGTCTTGACCCGGATACCCGCAATGCCCAGGTCGCCAAGGCTGATATCAGCCCTGGCTTTGGCCAAGATCCCCAGGTAGGTGGCGCCCCGCTCTGTTGCCTCGGGCTGTAGCGTGAGTACTACAGCCGAGGAGCGAGGGGCGCGGAGCCTGGCCGCCCTCCTTTTTTCCGCTTCTTTGGCCTCCTTGGCCTTTTTGGAGGCCTTTTTATTCTGTTTTTGGGCCTGCTTCTTGGCGCCCACAGTTTCCCAACCGTCCTGGTTGGGAGTTTGGGGCGCCTGGCCCTGGGTCACCTGAACCCTCTGTCCCTCCTCCTGTCCCTCCTCCTGGGTAGCAGCTGCTGCGGCAGCACTCGCTTTGCCCCTGCGGCCTCTCCTCCCACGCCCCTTTCCCTTTGGTTGGGATGTGGCAATGTGGGAGGCCGCGGCAAGGGTTACGGCCTCGGGTATCCTCTCTCACTCGGCGAAACAAAACGTAAGCGTTGTTTCACGCCGGTTTCCCACGGTAAACTTCAAATCCATACAGAGACGTAAGTAGTCTTTTCCTGATCGTAACGCAACCGGTCCAATTTAGAACTTAATCATGGGTATAGAGACCCAGTAGGTACAGCCGTTTAAGACGAGTTCAGTGTCAAACAGACGTACTTACAGAAAAATTGGATATGTTGGTACATATATAAAAATAATCAATCGTCCAATTATTATTTATAATTAATTGCTCTATTTAATTGAATGTTTGAGAAGCAAAAAGTCCGCATTTGAAATTATCTTTATTTTTAATTGTAATGAGATAATTAGTTTCGTATCATGACCATCTGAATCAGAAGCGCGTGTAATTATTAAATTTGATGTTAATAAAATATATGTAAATGCTACGTGTACCGTTTCGCGATCATTAGCATTGAAAATTGTCTGATGTCTGTCAATCTGTTATTTAAGTATCGCATAGATGAGAAATTATATTATTACATACATATAATTATTATTGCCTATTATAATTATGGACATAATCAGAAAGATAGATCCAAACCATCTTAGGACTACTTTACATATAATTTCCTGGTGTTTCACTCATGGGCACAGCTTTTGATATTCGGAAAAAATACAATCCCAATGGGTATCAACTATTTTTAATCGGCTTTAAATGTAACATGAAAAAAATAAGGAAAAACATTGTTAGGAATGTATTTTCAAATTTTTAGATTAATTATAGCGATACGTAGACTAACATTACACGTACAGTCATAAACAAAAGCCAAATAAGGTACATAAACAAACTTGTACCCACGTAAACAAATAATTTCTCGTAATTATGTACCTACATATAGAGACGCAGTGATATCGACATTCTAATCGCCTTATGTGTACGCTCGGCAAAAAAAGTGTCTCGCTCACCGTGACACTGATGATGTTAGAATAAAGAAGCAAGTGGAGCGACCTTCAGTGAGCTCGTGGAACTAATTGAACACAGCTATAAAGCTTTTGGGATATGAGTACTTGAAAAGGTCACGTGTTTGATATATATGGCGATTAGTGATTCAAGTTAGCTTTGGATTTACTCTGTGACATTGGCACTATTTTTTTTTACGCTCCACACTAGGATTTTCTTATATGTAGCGTTTGCAATTTTCACTCAACATTGAATAAATATAAAAAACTTCCTTTAAGTTATAGGAATATTTTTGTTCCATGCAGGAATCGAACATAAAACCCGCAGCACAAAGAAACCTTATTAAGAAAAGATGGTTGCGAGACTTAAGCGAACAAAATTTAGATCCAAGTCAGTAGGTATTATTTATTGCGGGAACGTAAAATATAATCGGTACACAAACTAATTTAAATTGGCTATTAGAGATATCGAGAGATGCAAGCCTGCAGCAACTTTTAAAAGGTGTAACATAATAAAACTAGGGTTCAAAAAACGAAGGCTATCTTTCATTATCTGACAGGAAGATTTTGCAACGATGACGCATAATTACCACTCATAAACGCTTCTTACAAAAGAATTTCGTTACAGCCTGTCTATATCTTCGATATCCGAAGTCAGCCAATATTTCTAATGTCAGTCATGAAGCGATTATAAACACGCAAAGTTCAGCATGTAAGTGCTAAGTAAAATGCGCGTTTAGCGCGTTGCTAATTAGATGCGAGTAATTTATAACGTTCATGTGATGCGGCCTTCCTGCGACATTTCGCTGCACTAACGAGTAAGAACGATGATCAAGTATGAACTAGACACGATTTTGAATTAGTATGTTTGACGTTTGTTTACTTGGAGAATACCATTTGACATTTCAACGCGTCAGATCGGAACATTTTTAATTAAGTACCTGAATTGGCCTTCAGTTTGTTGTTAATTGCAACTGTCAGATTTTTCGTAAGTCTATGGCAATAGAGTTTGTTAAGTATTTTTGGTGTTCTATATATGTATATATATTCTATACATTAAATTGAAGTCTGGTAAATCATTTTTTTGGCTTGAATGATTATATATAGGAATTTGTTCAAATCACTGTTGTTCTCGCCTGTACTTCTTATTGACGGCGTTAAAAATGAATTAGATTTTTCGAATATTAAGTACACCATGCTTAGCTGCATCTTCTATCTTAAATTAGTTATTTATCAATTTTAACTAATAATTTATCACGCTCCGTTAAAATTTATTACCGATTAAAAAATACTTACAGAACATATTTTTCGTCGCCATCTTGATTTTAATTACGTTCATTTTTCAAAAACCGTAGATGACAGAAAATGCAGTAACCATAAATTTGAATGTCGGGAGAGTTGAATGCCGTCATTAAGCGTTAATCGGCAATTAAGTTAGTTAATTAATACTTATGTGTGTTGCAGTTGGCCATCCCGGAGGACAGAGTGGGCGGCTTCGGAATGACTCTGCCTGGAAACGGAGTGACTGACGGACAGGTGAGATATAAATATTACCTCATTGATTTAAACAGTAATCTATAATACAATGTATTACCTACATAATATGTATAGTTAGTAGCAGTTCAACGGTTTGATTGAGAAGAACAAGATCGATTATTCTATTAGACAAAAAAAATACAGAATTCTAATTCCCCCTGAAAAATTTTTGCTCTAAAAGAATTAAAATTTTATGTTTTATGGTACTTAAATTATCTTCGAAAATACGCTATTAGTTCTCATATTAATTAACTCGTGAATTTGGTGGTATCTGTTTTCTCTCTGTTACACACAATATTTCTTTGGATAAATAAATTACCTGACCTGACTAAGTGATTGATTAAATTACCTGTATTACCTGAAGGTCCACAGTTCTGTTGTATATTGAGGTAGTGGGGGTGAGCCTAATTTCAGTAACGGGACATTTCAAACTCGTGAATTGCTACTGAGAATTTGATCGAAATACCCATTAACACTTTGGCTCGACCTGAGAATCGCAACTCAGGGCCTCGCATAGCAGACGCATTAATAACCTCTAGACTATTCCTGCAGTTACCAAACAACTGTAATTTATTTGACCTATATTAGTTACAGTCGAGTACGAGTAAGTCTCAGTCTAGAAATCAGTTTTTCCAAATAGGTATAGAATCCAACAACAACACATTAGACTTAGACACAACATTAGACTTAGATTTCATTTGTACTTGTATTTTTTGAAGCAATTAATTATTATTTCCTTTTTTTTAATGCTTACTAGCAATTTCTATCGCACATTAGGTACTAGTATTCTTGTTAACCCCTTGTGCTAAGCTAAACTGCTTGTGTTACGAGCGGGTTCACGTCGGTAGTGCAATGGGTGGGTTTCGAACCGGCAACCACATGATCACAAGTCCGACCCCCCAGCTATTAGGCTACCGCCGCGCCTACTTATATGTAAACAAAATATGTTTGTCGTAGGGTGTGCTGATCGAGGCTTTGATCACGTTCGTGCTGGTGTTGGTCGTGCATGGGGTGTGCGACGCGCGCCGCAACGACCTTAAGGGCTCCGCTCCTCTCGCCATCGGCCTCAGCATCACCGCCTGCCATGCAGCTTGCGTGAGTACACTGATATCAAACACATATCCTTCATCATCATCATTCTAAGCTTCTATACACCGACTGTATAAGCCTCTTTCCTTTCTTTATTGAATAATTCAGCCAATTATCAGACGAGTCACCTGGTGGTACAGTCACGAGCAAAAATATAATTATATAAACCTACTAAAATTCGTAAATGTTTTTTTCGTGAAATTACGATTGTTAACTTTGAGATAATACCAATATAATTAAAGTATTGGTTCGAAAATACTGTGTTCATAACACCATAAAATTTCAATCAATAATTTAAGATAAAACCGCTTTTAAATTTTTCCAAGTGTATTCATATCTGTGCTCGTGACTGTATATAATCATCGCCACCCATGGAGTGGCTGATGTGATACCGAGGTTTAGGGGTCCAACGGAGCTTCAATTGCCCACAAAAACGTCATACCAAAATAAATAGTAATCCAAACAATATTTTATTAAATTGTATTATTATTCGGATTGAGATATCGTTTAATCCAGGATCCTACCGATCCATTTCGTCAACTACTAGGTACTTCACTGGACATAAACGCCCGGAAATCGTTTCAAACTTGCTAAAGTTATCAAGAATTGCATTCGGTTATATTTATGTCCAGTGATATATTTTCGGACGAAATTGTAGAGCAGGAACCTAGATTAACGGTATCGGAATCGGAATAATAATACATTTGATTAAATTGTGTTTGAATTACGATTTATTTTTGTATTACGTTTGCATGGAAAATCGACTGTTATGGCTCCCTGAGGACTACAACCTGCCAAAGATGCAGCAACCGAGTAGGAATTGGTTTTCACGCGCTAAAGTCGAAACACATACCAAGGTGATTTAACGAGAGACTCCGACGTAAGAGTGGTTTTATTTACGCAGTCATTCCTGTAGCCCAAGCACGTACAACTTTCAGAAACGTATTCGTATCGTAATCGAGAATAATTTGTATGAGAAAGGGGTTAATGAACGTAGATGAAGCGAAAGTGGTGTGCCAGGATCGTAGCAAGTGAAAATCTATCTAATCTCTGCCTACCCCAATGGGAGACAGGCGTGAAAATATGTATGAGATTTGTAGCAGAAATAATCTCGATACGTTTACGATACGAATTCGATAGTGCAGTAGTACTTCTTTCTTAGGCTACCGTGCGGGCATGAGGTTTCAAGATGGCAACGCGCGAGTCATACCACTGGTGTTCTTGACGTCTATATTCTACAGTTGCGTTATAGCTTATCATCTTATTACAATAACATAATACTAATTAATTCATTTCCTTGAGTATAAAATGAAGCTAATCTAGGCAAATCTGTTATGCAAATGTCACAGTAAATTAAATTAAAATATTAATTACACCTTTCACCGGTCACGTGGATATTGACACAGTTGTTGTAATCATGTCATCATGTCAACAGATTCCATTCACCGGCTCCAGCATGAACCCGGCCCGTTCCTTCGGACCTGCCCTCGTGATGGGCATCTGGACTTCACAATGGGTGAGTTCAAACACATTTAACCTTTTTAAACAAAAACTGCCTAGCGGTCCTAAGCGCGACTGCTACGCTGGAGGTAGTGGGTTCGATTTCCAGCACGAGTAGTATTATTGAGGTTTTCTATGAAATTCTCATTAGCAGCTCGGAATTTGTATTTATTCCCGGTTAATGGTAATAGGCTCACCACCTATTACGTGGGACATAAAACTTATTAGGCGTACTAATGTATAGTACGCCTCTGCCTAACCCTTCGGGGAATACAGGCGTGTTGTTATGTATGTTACCTATGTTTATTTTTTTTATTAATCCAGTACTATCTATTGTTATCAATATGTAAGAAATCTCTCTGCTTAGTGTCGGATATATCATATATCATTCATAGGTCAGATTATTATCAATAAGATGTTTAAAAAATACTTATGTACATAAGTACATAATATAACTGCAATCGTTTATTATTAGGTAATTGGCTTGACTTCCTTTACTTTATCCGCAAGGAAAGCTCGTAATGGCGCTGTCACGATGTGTTAGTATCACGTGAGTGAGCCTTAATGCATTCGATTTAGAAATCGCATTAGCGGACGTTCACCCGACCACCAACACAAGATGTGTCGGACTTGTTCACTGTCTCTATAGTTCGTATTATATTAATATATAGTGGATGGATATTAAGGGGTGGAATCAAAATTTCAAAATAATCCAATCCATAATAATATAAAAAGAGTATTTGTTTGTCGCGTTGTCGTGTGACAACACCTAGTACGCTGAACAAATTTTATTGAATTTCGGTGTAGTAACAGATTGTACCTCAGAGACGAACATAAGCCATCTTTAACCTCGGACGTAATATTTTTTGAATTACTGTGTCAAGATATTATGAGTTTCCCTTCATAGCATTTCCTACAAATTTCAGTGAAAATTTACTCTAGAAACAAAGAGAACTGCCTCATTAGCCAAGTGGTCCTCAGCGCAACTGCTACGCGAGAGGTCCAGGGTCCAGGTCGAGGAGTTTTTCTATGAAATTCCCAGTAGCAGCTCGGAGTTATGAATTTATGCCCGGTTAATGGCAACAGGCCCTAATGGCCTCGCCCCCTATTACATGGGACCCAAACATACAGGCTAACTGTGGGTGTACATTAGTACACCTCTGCCTAACCCTTCGGGGAATACAGGCGTGAGAGTATGTCTATGTGAAACAAAGACAATACAATCTTAGATACATCATCACAAAAATAATTCACAGAGAGTAATTATGTACTAGTTACAATAAATGCGAGTGTATGTGTGTACTATCTATCTATAGTTAATTATTGAGCACACTTTCGCCGGCGCGGGCGCCGACCACAAGACCTATCCAACGGGTTTCCACCTTCATTGCAAACTTGTGTTACTTTCTGATCACATGTGAACTCCGACACGTGAGTCATAGCTCAGCTCTTGATATTTTGCTGTCATTAGACAACAGTTCTTAATTAAGTTATAATAAGGTTAGGAAACCTTTTGTAAGTGATAAGTAAGAGTTAGTAGAAACTTTCTTAAATAATATGATAAATTATTTTTAACCCATTGACTGCCCGATTCGGATAACTACTATGTCCGAAAAAAATATTGTCCGGTAAGTTACAACTGTAACGAATTTTCTCGGGGAATATATGAATTATGTTTCAAATTTTAGAGAATTATTTTTTTTGAAAAAATAGAATAAACGAATTCTAATCTATATATTTTTGCGGCAAAGTAACGCTGTTATGTGATTGATCAAATGTTCACTATAGAAATGTATAATGTGACAGATGACTTTCGCATAAGGCATTGACTACACTGACAGCTTTCAATTATTAATGCGATGAAGGATCAATGCTATTATATGTATACGTACTATATGTATTAATCTGAGTAGCCTGTTAGTTGTAACGCAGTAGAATTACAATAGAATCGTAGTAGAATTACAATTGAGCTTCTTACTGTTAAGGCTGATCGTTTCGTTCAGCCCGCCAAATTCAAATTACAATTGGAAACGATCAGCCTTAACTGTAAGTTAGGTATATAATATTAACGTACCCACAATAAAATAATACTGTTTCATTAGCCAAGTGGTCCTGAGCGCGACTGCTACGCTAGAGGTCCTGGGTTCGATTCCCAGGTCGAGCAAAGTGTTATTGGGTTTTTCTATGAAATTCCCAGTAGCACCTCGGAGTTAGGAATTTGTGCCCGGTTAATGGCAATAGGCTCGCCCCCTATTACATGGGACCTAAACATACCGGCGAACTGTGGGTGTACATGAGTACCTACGCTTCTGCGCTGTAACCCTTCGGGGAATACAGGCGTGATGGTATGTTATGTACCTATGTTATGTTATTTCATTCTCATATTTTCTATTTGACTTTATCTGCTCGGCTATTCAGAACTTCTTACTATTTTTTTAAATCGGAACTGTATTATTATTATTAAGAGCTGAGAAACACTTTCGAAGCGGATGATACATGCGATACAAAGTCGTACATAAATTATAGCCATGTTTTAGTGTAGCTTTGATTCCATAACTAAAGTAAATGGTAGATGCTATAATCCCATTACTCAACGAGCGACGGGAAGTGAAGGTCCATCTCACTCATGAGTAAGTTATAACCATCATGTGCTCATGTCGAACTCCCAATTAGTAACACATAACGCCTATTACAACATTTAATTCTTTCACATAAACGAGTCTATCCATCTTCAGAGGTTAGCATAGCTCATAAATCTAATAAGATACAATCTAAGGTTTATTATATTAGTAGTATTTTAAAGGATTAACAGAGGGGATAGAGAGCTGCTGGTTATTAGTTAAATAACTAACAAAACTAGTTAACTAGACTGCCTCATAAGCCCAGTGGTCCTCTTATGCCTCTGTCGGTCTGTCTGTTTGCGATAAACTAAAAATCTACTGAACACATTTCATGTCGTTTTCACCAATATATAGAGTGATTTATGAGAGAGGTTTCAAGCTATAAAACATCGGGCTACGATCCTTAGAAACGAGACAACGCGGGTAAAACCTCTAGTACCTATAATAATATGTTAAAGGTCCGATGGGGCTTCAATTGCCCACAAAAATCGAATACCAAAATAAATAGCAATTCAAACAATATTTTAACAAATTCTGTACTATTTCACTGTAGATAAACAAATCTTTCAAAATTTGGTAAAGTTATCAAGAAATTGCATCGGCTTACATTTATTTTCGCGGAAGTATTTTGGACGAAATGGTAAAGCAGGAACCTAGGCTAGATTAACGGTATCGGAATCCGTATTAATAACACACTTTGAATAAATTGTGTTTGAATTATGATTTATTTTGGTATTACGTATGTATGGGAAATTCGGAAAAAATAATCATGCCTAGAAGCTATTGCGCAGAATAAAATGTTTGTTACATAAACTACTACTACACACATTGCGTTTTCTCAATGATCTTTTTAAACTAGAATACAAATGCCATGCCATCATATATTTCTCAAGCAAGCCCTTCCGTTATTTATGTAATACCAATTAACCGTTTCACGCCTTGGTTACAATTGACGCTAACTCGCGTGCCAATGACTTTGAAACTCGTAATGAAGTAACTAGGAAGACTTGTGATGAAGTATTATTGAACTACTTATTACAGCATTGCTAATCTATGAACAGTTCTACACTAATATTACAAGAGGAAAGATTTGTATTTTTGTAAGTTGTGTTTTGTACGCTGAGCGATGGCCGTTTTTGCGTGGGTGTGACGCATGTTTTCCAAAGATTTATTTTATATTATTTTTGTTTTTCCGTGCGTCATGTCGACGTAAATAAAAAGTATTTCTTTCTTTCTTTCTAAGTTTGTAACGAATAAACTCAACTCAACTCGATCATGTGGTTCGTGAAACCCACCCATTGCACTACTGACGTGAACTTACTCGTAACAAAAGCACTTAGCTTAGCACGAGGGGTTAACAAGATTAGGTTCTACCTAGAAATGTGCGACCTACATAGCTATTAATCTTAAACTTAACTAGCGGACCGTTTTAAAAAATTCTTTCACTATTAGAGTTCTCTACTAAGTATCCCTGTGTAATCTATACTAATATATAAAGCTGAAGAGTTTGTTTGTTTGTTTATTTGTTTGTTTGTTTGTTTGCTTGAACGCGCTAATCTCAGGAACTACTGGTCCGATTTGAAAAATTCTTTCAGTGTTAGATAGCCCATTTATTGAGGAAGGCTATAGGCTATATATCATCACGCTACGCGGACAAAGTCGCGGGCAGAAGCTAGTAGGCTATATATATTGTTAATCGAATTAAATATAATGTCACTTTAGGTCGGGAGTTAAACCGCGGGAAACAGCTAGTTTAAAATAAATGATAAAGGAACTGCTTTCTATGTTCTATTCCGTCTGTTCGTTGCGTTTCCACGCCTTATTTTTTATATAGAGATAGATTGTAACCTGGAGAAGCACATGGGCTACTTTTTGTCTCTAAATATATTTTGTTAGGTGAGTAAAACCGCGAGTAATAGCTAGTAGGTTAAATTATTATTTAAATCATTCTGTCTGTATCATACTTAAGTACGTCACATTCGTATGCCATAACATAAGCTAAAACAATAAAGAATGAATGAAACAAAAACAGGTGCAATGTTTCTGAATGAAAAGGTTCACAATAAGCCTCATTAGTCTAGTGGTAAAAGGGGTCTCGGGTTAGATTCCCAGGTCAAGCAGCGTTAGCAGCTCGGAGTTTGGATTTGTGGCTGGTTAATGGCATTAGGCTAGAACCCTATATATGGGACCTAAACATGCCAGGCGAACTGTGGGTGTACATTAGTATACCTTTGCGATTCCTTCGGGGAATACAGGAGGCTTGATGATATGTTATGTTATGTTGCCAATGTCCGCTCTATAACCCTTTTAAATCATTTTGTTATCTACATTACCAAATTATTCTAGCTAATAACTACCATTTTCTTGTGCAGATTTACTGGGTGGGCCCCATCGTCGGAGGAGTGATCGCCGGTCTGGTCTACAAGTTCATCTTCCGCATCGGCAAGGCTGGCGAGAGCGGCTCCTACGACTTCTAGACGACTGGGCGACGACCCTGTGCCTTTCTAACCTTGCCTCGCGCATACTCAACTGGAATCGTCTTTCCAAATTAGGCTATAATCGGTCAAAAATATCGTGACATGTTATTTGCACCTATTTATTTGTAATAACCAAATATGTGATTAATTTACCATACGAACTTTATACTCTTTGAGATGGGTTTCTTAATAAATCAAGTGTAGTATGTGCGAGGCGATAGTATTAGCTTATTGATATGAATAGTTCTGATATTGGACCAAATTGTTATGGGACATTGTCAATGGGCTTATACTTGTTATAAATATGTTATTAGTACCTATCTCATTATGTCATTATACTCTACGAGAAATCCAAAGGTTCAGAAATATAGTTATCGTTCTACGAGAAAAATGAAAATATCGATTCGAAACCGTTTTGTCGGAGTAAGATATAAATTTAAGTTATAGTTATATTAAAAAGGTATTAAGTTTATTTATATTATGTTAATAAAGTATGTTTAAGTGGATGTTCAATAAAATATGTCCATACTCGAGTGCCTGTGCCAGTTATGTGATTAATTATAATATTGTGAGTTAACTTTAGTGGGTATTCACATCGAAACTTCTCACACGAAATGAATATTTTAAAATAAATATCATAAATATTGAAGCTCGTTTTAATTTATTGCATAATGAACTTCCCAGTGTACTGTGTACTGTCAATAAATTATTTAAATGCGTTTTTCTTTATACATTATAAGGTGACCACTACTAAATTCGTTTTGGGTTTATTTCGAATTCCTTATTTTTGTTGCTTAGTTTGTATATAATTCTAAAAAAAAGGCGGGGGAAGTCTATGAATAAAATAAGAAAATTAATTAAAATGCATAAGCCACCGTTATCAGACGATGAATATTCTTTTCACCTCACAAGCTCGGAAAGATTCTGTTTGTCATTCGAAATCTGCGTGGAAAAGTGCATTTTGTCCGGTAGCGTGGAAAGAGTTTTTAAAATTCGATCTTTTCTATTCAATAATTTTCTATACCACTGAAAATGCATAAATATTTTTTTTTTCCTCCCAGTCAGGAGATCTTGGCTAGCACTTTGGTGCATCCGCCAGCGTCTTCCCTCTAATCAAAAGGCTGTATGGTTCAAACCTTTGCCTGCCTTTTGGCGAATTATAATAACAACAACAAAATCTCTATATTCAATTCACGTATCATCAATAATTTTAGATTGTTTTTTGATAAAATAAGAATAAGAATAAATTTATTTAAAAAAGTAAGTGATACAAATCGTAAGACATCTTATAATATGAGTGAGTCCGCTACTGGACTCACTCATAATATAGTGCAAGCGGTACCTACATAATGCCGAATTGAGTTTCTGCCGGATAAATACAAGCTTGCTGTTTTTCTTGCACCTAGCATTTTCCTCGCTGTAGTGAGGTGAAAAGTTGTGTGTTTCGCTCGGCAGCAAAGTTATTCTGCGTCTTGTACCATAGAAACTCTCGCAACGCTAGTCATTTCAATATAAGTACTCGCGCCAAAAAACAACTTTGCAGTCTTGCATAACAAATAACTATTGTGAATTTGTGATGTGATGATATTACTTAGTTCGTAGTTCAAAATAATATCACGTAACGTATGAAATGAACTACAGTGCTAATAGTGTCGTTAATTACGCAATGATAGTAGTGTGGAATTAGAATATTATTTGTGAAATGGCCGGTGTCACATACTCTTGTCCTGCTGGAGGTATGCTGCTGTGATCCGCATTTGCATCTGTATTGCTGCGATATTGGTAAGTACCTACCTACCAATTTTTTGTTTATAGTAGAACCTATTTCTGGAGATTCAGTCACCCTCGTCGGGCTATGGGAAGTTAGCTTCCTAGCTTATTATTAGACGGGTAGACGTTATGATTTATTTATACAACAGATGGGATAGTCCTTTACACAGTAGCGGAATAGCACGCAGGTTGTTTAGTAGCTAAAATATATTATTCTTGTGCAACTGGACTTTAGGTGATTCAATGAGATAACTGCTCTTTTCTACTGATAGTAGGTACCTAATAAACATACATTATCTAGCCGCCTTAGTGGAAAGTTCGCCTCTCCCAGCACAGCCTTCAGACTTAAGATTAAGGTTACCTATTGAAGATGAAGTATATATAAGTAGGTTAGGTACGTTAGTAATTAGGTAATTTAAGTAATTATTCTTAGGTAATATAGTTACCTACTTATTAAATATTTTGAGGGTAAACTTAACCAACAATATTTTACGTTCAATTCCGAGAGTGAGCAAGGCGTGAAGATTAAACCATGTATTTACTTTTATAATTAAGTATTCGACCTACATATTATGCATAACGCATTTAACCGACTGACAACACGCAAATTAACCTTTACATGCTAAATATCACAGGTGTATTAAATTAAGTCAAAGCTCGCTGGGCTAACTGTTGCTTTTAACACCTCATTTACAATCGTAATAGCTGCAGGCGCTTGTGTACAACGAGAACAAACCATTTAACACACAAAGAGCAAGCTAATTAAATGTTATTAAGGTGTCAGAAACGTATTGCGGGTTTAATGAATTTACATTATTGATGGTAGTGCAGCCGAACTGCCTCATTAGCCAAGTGTTCCTGAGCGCGACTGCTACGCTAGAGGTCCTGAGTTCGATTCCCAGGTCGAGCAGTGTTATTGGGTTTTTCTATGAAATTCCCAGTAGCAGCTCGGAGTTATGAACTCGCCCCCTATTACATGGGACTTAAACATACTGGCGAACTGTGGTTGTACATTAGTACGCCTCTGCCTATCTCTTCGGGGAACACAGGCGTGATGGTATGTTATGTGTGGCCGAAAAAGCAGTGATAGTTTAATGATATGACCATTATACCTAAATGGAAAAATTCGACTTGCAGGCAGGATTCGAACCTGCGTCTTCTGGTTAAATAGGTACCTACACCAGACGTTATGACGCCCGTAAGTAGATTCCTTCACTGAGATAACTTATATCTTAGCATAAAAAAATACAAAAAAGGTAGCATCGTACGACATCGAACTGCAAAAAAAGTCATATCGGCTGAGGAGCAAAGTAACTTGCTTTTCAATAGTTGTCACTGATGTCACGACGTACATTCAGAATGTGAAGGCAAATTTCGACATGTCGGGTGGGACTCCCGGTGGCTTAGTAGTCAATGCGTCTGGTGTCTCTAACCAGAAGACGCAGGTTCGAATCCTGTCCGCAAGCCGAATTTTATAATCTCAGCATGAAAAATGCAGAAAAATCTATATCTATACTAATACTAGCTTCTGCCCGCGGCCTCGTGGAATTCGGTCTGTCATCATATCCCACGGGAACGGGATAAAAAATATCCTATGTCCGTCTCCTGATTCTAAGCTACCTCTTCACCAATTTTCAGCCAAATCGGTTCAGCCGTTCTTGAGTTATAAATGGAGTAACTAACACGACTTTCTTTTATATATATAAAGATATAAAGCTGAAGAGTTTGTTTGTTTACTTGAACGCGCTAATCTCAGGAACTACTGGTTCGATTTGAAAAATTCTTTCAGTGTTAGATAGCTCATTTATCGAGGAAGGCTATAGGCTACATATCATCACGCTAAGACCAATAGGAGCGGAGCATCAATGAAGAATGTTTCAAAATCGGGGTTTTTTCCTTTTGAGAGCTTACGATGCATGCGCTGCGTAAACGATTAAAGTTTCGCAAAAATCATATATGACAGAATTGTTCCTCTTTAAAAGTTCTAAAAAAAAGTCCGCGACAGCATATGTCTATCTTTTAAGGTTGACTCACTATAACCTTTTTATGCTAACTTTGTTCTAAAATTCGTTTTTTTTCCTTTTGAGAGCTTCCGATGCGTGCGCTGCGTAAACGGTTAAAGTTTCGCAAAAATCATATATGACAGAATTGTTCCTCTTTAAAAGTTCTAAAAAAAAGTCCGCGACAGCATATGTCTATCTTTTAAGGTTGGCTCACTATAACCTTTTTTATGCTAACTTTGTTCTAAAATACCAAATGCATTATTTGCGTAGGTGTTTTTATAAACATGATATTATTAATCCTTATCCAAATAAATACGTTATTCATCAGCCTTTAGAGCGTTTGTTTTGTATCCGTGCGGACCGAGCTTGGGTCCGCTCGGACCCAACAAACGCTCTAAAGGACATATCCTCATTCAGCGTTCTTTTATTATTCCTGTTCCCGTGACATATTTTACTAAAGTTCCGCTCGGATACTCAATACTCAATTATCAACTAACAAGCGTTAGTTGATAATTGAGTATTCAAGCAAACTTGGCAGGTGGCACTTGACAGGTGCCACCTGCCAAGTTTGCTTGAACGCGATAATCTCAGGAACTATTGGTCCGATTAGAAAAAATCTTTCGGTGTTAGATAGTCCATTTATTGAGGAAGGCTATAGGCTATCATCCCGCTAAGACTAAGTAACTTTCACGCGGACGAAGTGGCGGGCGGAAGCTAGTACAAAAATATAACAACACATACCACACACAGATACGCCTGTATTCCCCGAAGGGTTAGGCAGAGGCGTACTAATGTACACCCACAATACGCCGGTATGTTTAGGTCCCATGTAATAGGGAACGAGCCTATTGCCATTAACCGAGCACAAATTCCTAACTCCGAGCTGCTACTGGGAATTTCATAGAAAAACCCTTTGCTCGACCTGAGAATCGAACCCAGGACATCTAGCGTAGCAGTCGCGCTCAGGACCACTTGGCTAATGAGGCAGTTGAAAGATTATTTCATTGACATAAATAGGGAATTCTATTAGATTAGCGTTTTACCACTTGTCTAGAAGATCTGATGTGTTTAGATCCCGAGGTACCTATATTAATACAACGGTCAAGCCAACAGAGGTCAATATTCCCATGACAAATGAAAAATTTGTTCGCAGTGCCAATACGAGGTAGCTAATACAATAAAAAGTGCGTGTTAACCTGTACAAAACAACGGGTATTGAACCCACTTGTTCGCGGATATTGGAATTCCCTCTGTGCATTTCAATATTGCGGTACCTACCTACCTACTGGCGAAAGCCTAAAGTACATTTTATTTTATGTGAGAAAGAATTTTATATAATCCAAATACCAAGTTGACACAAAAAATAACAGCAAAGTTAACTTGGCTTTTGTAGCAAATTATTAAATTAAATTCAATTGAATAAAAAAAATGTAGCTAATAATTGGATACTTACCTAAATTACACCTAGGTCATATCCATTCCTCAGCATTCACTAGGCAATATCTATACTAATATATAAAGCTGAAGAGTTTGTTTGTTTGTTTGTTTACTTGAACGCGCTAATCTCAGGAACTACTGGTCCGATTTGAAAAAATCTTTCAATGTTCGATAGCCCATTTATTGAGGAAGGCTATAGGCTATATATCCGCACGCTACGCGGACAAAATCGCGGGCAGAAGCTAGTACTAATATAATAATATAAAGCTGAAGAGTTTGTTTGTTTGCTAGAACGCGCTAATCTCAGGAACTACTGGTCCGATTTGAAAAATTCTTTCAGTGTTAGATAGCCCATTTATTGAGGAAGGCTATAGGCTATGATATGATATATGATCACGCTAAGACCAAGTAACTATTCCACGCGGACGTCGCTGGCAGAAGCTAGTCATAGATAAAGAATAAGAGCGCTCGCGCACTTGTGATTTTTAGTTGGGCGATAGTTTGATCGTTCAGGGTTTCACTATGGAGTTATATGGCAGTGCGCGCATTTGACGATTAGAATTCGACATGAAATTATACACGACTACTACAGCGACTAAACTATCGGTATACTAAAAATCACAAGTGCGCGTTAGCCCTAAGTACTAAAGTAGGCAATACATAAATAGCGTAGGTACCTACCTACTATTAGGAGATCAAGCTATGGTTTCAGCAGTCAGCAGTTTGGCTTATGTCAAGTAAAAATCCTACTTTCTATTATCACTTCCTTAAAGTTCGGAATCCACAACTGATAACCACTATCCAGGATATTATTATCTCGACTTACCTAATATCCGTTCTAGGATAAGACCGTGTTTTATTGACATCCGTTTGACAAGTCTTCGTTAGGTTTCGTAAGTGTCGTGACTGTGGATCACTAATCATGCGCGTGAGTGATCCGGCGCAGTTAAAAATGTGGCGCGGGGTCAAGGGTGGGTCGGCGATGAGCATTGTCATGTCGTGAGGCAGGTGGGTAGGTACTGCACTAACCCACATACTTGAGAACTCGTGCATGTGATATAGAAAGCTTGGTTTAGTAACTCAATGTCAAATGTCCTTAGATTCATCTATTGATTATCTGGATTAGATATATCAATTGTTACATGCTCGCGCATCAGATTGTTTACAGTGTGCAACAGTTAAGCTTTTGTTATTTAACTTTGTAGGTATTTGTTTAAAAGTCATCCAAGTTTAAGGTCAGATTCCAATTTCTCCGTTTAGCACAATCGTTGACACAACTCGCTTTAAAAAAAATACTAGTTTCCTATGAAATTCTCAGTAGCAGCTCGTAGTTTGAAATTTGTGCCCGGTTATTGGCAATAGGCTCAACCCCTATTACATGAGACCAAAACATACCGGCGAACTGTCGGTGTACAGTCGGTGTGCCTCTGCCTAACCCTTCGGGGAATGCGAGCGTGATATGTTTTACTAGTGTGGCTTTTATAAATCCTCGCTTAGAACCAGCTTAAATTAGACAGATCATCATCATCATCATCATCAGCCTATAATAGTCCACTGCTGGACGTAGGCCTCCCCCAATGTGCCCTGTCCTCGGCCTGTCGCATCCAGCTACTGCCGGCAGCCTTTCGCAAATCATCACTCCATCTTGCCGGAGGGCGTCCTACGCTACGTTTTCCGAGTCGCGGTCTCCACTCAAGAACACGTCTACCCCAGCGGTTGTCGGTTCTTCTACAGATATGGCCAGCCCACTGCCACTTCAGCTTGCTAATTCGGTGCGCTATGTCGACGACTTTGGTTCTCTGTCGGATAACCTCGTTGCGGATTTTATCCTTCAGAGAAACTCCGAGCATAGCACGCTCCATAGCACGCTGAGCGACTTTAAAATGGTGGACTAGCCGTACTGTGAGTGTCCACGTCTCAGCACCGTAGGTCATCACGGGTAGGACGCACTGGTTGAAAACTTTCGTTTTCAAACTTTGCGGTATGGGTGATGAGAAGACTTGACGTAGTTTTCTAAATGCTGCCCAGCCCAGTTGGATCCTCCTCTTGGCCTCCTTCTCAAAGTTGTTTTTACCCATCTGCAAGATCTGCCCGAGGTAAGTATATTCTGAAACAACTTCAAGAAGATGACCATTCACAGCAATAGGTCTCAGATCAATGTGGTCATTTAACATGACTTTGGTTTTATCCAAATTCATGCTGAGACCTACGCCTTGCGAGGCTGATGCTAAGCTGTCCAGCATTTGTTGAAGCTCCTCTAGCGACTCTGCCATTAGGACTATGTCGTCTGCGAATCGTAGGTGCGAGATGTAATCGCCGTTTATGTTTATGCCCTTACCTTTCCAGTCCAGCGTCTTAAACAAGTCTTCCAATGCGCTCGTGAACAGTTTCGGGGATATGACGTCCCCCTGTCTCACGCCTCTGCGCAATTGGATGGGTTTAGACTGTTGGTCCTGTACTTGGACATTCATAAAGGCCGATTCGTAGAGAGATCTCAGCACCTCGATGTAGCGATAGTCCACTTGGCACCGCTGTAAGGATTCCAAAACAGCCCAGGTTTCCACTGAGTCAAAGGCTTTCTCATAGTCCACAAAAACCAGGCACAGGGGCCGATTATACTCCTCGGACTTCTGTATAATCTGCCTCACTGTGTGAATGTGGTCTATGGTGCGAAACCCGGCTTGTTCCGGTGGCTGAAACTCGTCAAGTCTCCTAGCGAGACGATTCGTGATGACCTTAGAGAACAGCTTATAGACGTGGCTTAGAAGGGAAATGGGTCTGTAATTTTTAAGAAGAGTTTTGTCTCCCTTCTTAAAAAACAGAACCACCACACTCTCATGCCACGCCTTTGGAGTTCTCCCGCAGTGAATAATGGAATTGAATAGTTTTTGCAGCTCCCGGACAACAGGGGCTCCTCCTACCTTCAGGAGCTCTGAAGTAATTCCATCTTCACCGGGGGCTTTTCCATTTTTAAGCTGTCTTAAAGCCAACACGATCTCGTCGTGGCTGATATCCGGCAGTTCGTCGGTGTAGTGTAAATTAGACAGATGAACTGTTTTAAATCTATAATTAAATAAAAATATAATTCTGAACTGAAATACAGCTGAAAATAGTTCTTAAAATCTTAATTTATGGTTTTTGAGTTTGGTACGCTCAAAGGCAAAAATCTTTCTTTACCATGACTTTATGTATCAAAGAGTTTTCGCAACCTTTGCTAGGCTTTTAGGGTAAACGAAATAAAAACAAGTAAGTGAAGCGGAAACTATTTTAATGCAATAAAACCAAATACAGCAGTTACATTTAAAGCACCAAACGTGAGTACATAATTTATACGGAATAATTTAACAACCTACAAGCATATATTATATATTTCACATTAAATATCGCGTGATAATTACTGTTGAACGTCGAGCCGACAGTGAAGGGATGTTCGCATCGCCCGCGAGTGACATGGCCTTGCATATTGAACTATTTCATATGCCATCTCACGACACAACGTAATCTACGAATTAATCTTTAGACAAAGCGTGGATGACATCGTTTATGTGTGTAATACATTTTGTAATAACGATTTGATATGAATTTTGATAGAGATATGATTCAGATAGCCATGCACCCGTTGTAGCTAAGGCAGTGCGGCGGTGCGAAATTCCATTCTCAGGGTTGTTCGTCTATAAGTGCTTGGAGGAACGCGTCGGGTTCCGGGATGTCTTCTAGGAAGCCGGCGGCGTCACAGAACTCTGCGAAGGAGGCGCAGGGCAGGAGCTCATCTGTTAGGGTCGTCACTATGCGTTCGGCCGCCTTCCCGTTCGCCTCGTCGTTGTGACGTATGTATTCGGCTAGTTTTATCGGCCATTGGTCGACTGTCGTTGCGCTTACATTCTGTGGAGATAAATGGTTGATTAGGAATTATGGTTCAGTTGGGGTTTACTTATTCACTTTATAAAATAACACCTAACCTATCCCCAAATAAAAAAATATTGATATCAGGGGAGATAGGGCTTCATAGATCACCTGTGGTAGGAAGACTGCCATATTCAAAATTTAGCTTTATAGTATTGTATTTGCCTGACTACCACAGATATATGTGTTGTTACCTATAATGTGCCGAGATAGATAGCCTAGTAATATGACCATTGGACTGCCAAGCAAAGGTCTCGAGTGTGTCGCGAACTTTGACTTTTCTTTTCTTCATTCATAGTAAATCATCACGCGTGAAAAACGGTGAAGGAAAACATCGTGAGGAAACCTGCCATGTCTGAGAGATTTTCTCGACGGCGTGTAAAGTCTGCCAACCCGCATTATGCAAACGTGGTGGACTATAAGCCTAATCGCTCTCATTCTGAGTGGAGACCCGTGCCCAGCAGTGGGACAGTATATGGGTTGATTATATATTAGTGAGCGGTTAATAACTTGAACATAATCAAAGGGACGGCTAGTGCATCGTAGTACGTATTCAAACGTGATTTGACGTAGTCACACGTAATTAAAAAAAAATTTTCAAAGCCATTTGTTTCTTCTTTGTTCAAGGTCTTTTTGTGATTTTTTCATGCTATAATTTAATACTTAGAAACTAAAGATACTTAATATGTATGGAGCATCGTACGACATAGAACTAACCGTAAGGTAAGTCATGTCGGTTGAGAGGCAAAGTAGCTTTTCAATAGACGTTACTGACGACGTTTCTTTTAAGACGTAAGTTCAGAATGTGAAGGCAACCCTTCGACATGGCAGGTGAGACTCGCGGTGGCTCAGTGGTCATAGCAACTGGTGTATCTAACCAGAAGACGCAGTAAGGGAAAAATTCGACTCGCATGTTGGATTCACACAGGCGAGTCGATTTTTTCCTTTACTAAATTTACTTTGTTCATGATGTTTGCTACGTTCGTTACCTTGAACATGACGGTGTAGAGCTGGTCTATGATGGCCACGAAGAGTGCGTAAGGCTTGTAGTCGGGCCAGGCCTTGAGGGCGCGCTGGTCCTGAGGCAGCGCGCGCACGGCGGGCCCGGCCGGCACTGCGGCGCGCACGTGCCCTATCACCAGCAGGCGCTTCAACATGTCCAGTTTCAGGGAGCGCCATCTAGTTGGGAGTGATAGTTTTATATTTCAGCCCACGGCTCTACTTAGATTGATATTGATTTTCCCACAACCCTTTACATTGATATTGATTTTCCCATAAACCTTTACATTGATATTTATTTTCCCATTACCCTTTGTTAGCGATGCCTGTGTTATAGGAAATTTTCGAAAAGTAGCTTGAGCCTGACCATACAATAGCTACTAGCACTCTCCTTGAACGTGAAACCCGATAAAATCTTATGCACTTGTGAGAATATGTATTGTATATAACCCTTGATTATTGTTTTATGTATCAAGGGTTATATACATTACATATTCTCACACACTCATGTATCATGTACATCAGTCTCATGTATACACACATAGGTAAACCTGGTTTACGGCTATATTTTGACGTATATCCGTAACGCCAATATGTAAATGTTAGTCTAGTGGTTTCTAGTGCGACCGCTACGCTAGAGGTCTTGGGTTCGATTCCCAGGTCGGGCAAAGTGTTATTGGGTTTTTCTATGAAATTCTCAGTAGCAGCTCAGAGTTTGGAATTTGTGCCCGGTTAATGGCAATAGGCTCGCCCCCTATTACATGGGACCTAAACATACCGGCGAACTGTGGTTGTACCTTAGTACACCTCTGCCTAACCCTTCGGGGAATACAGGCGTGATGGTATGTTATGTTATGTTATTTCAATTAAGATATGATATTTTTTTTAAACAGTTTGTTAAAAAAAATATTACATTTGGTAAATCGCAACAGAATGAGCCGTTATGTGAAGTCTATTAATTACATGAGGACTGATACATTACTATCGTCATACGCCTCGGAGTGTGCTTGATAGGATCGACTCATAATGGTTAACATTTTTATCGGGTTCACTATTTTTTAAACACATTTAAACAATTTTGAAAATTCATCGCAATAGCATCGCTTGTGTAACTGGAATTGGTTCAAAAACGTTTTTGTCGTCACCAGATAGCGAGTTAGGCATAAATAATGTACTTACAAAAGTTAAATGAGTCTGTACTTACTTGGCATGAGGGTATAACATGAGCATGAGGGTGATGAAGTATAAAGGTCCTTCAGCGTCGTGCGCGGATTCCAGCAGGCGCGCAGGTGCCCAGGCCAGCGCCGCCTCCAGAGCCGACACCTCGCGTGTTGCCACACGACTCCTGGAGGAAATAGTCAGCGTTTATATAAAGTTCCTTCCCGTGACATTTTCTTAAATATACATAGTGTTTTGTGAGACAAGGCGACATTTCAAGGCATGCTGCACTCGACACAGACGTCGCCGAAGACTGACACAGTTGTTGCTGTAGACTGACACAGGCGTTGCTGTAGACCGGCACAGGTGATACTGAAGAGGGATACAAACGTCACTGAAGAGGGATACAGACGTCATTGAGAAGGGCACAGGGGACACAGTCGTCGCAGAAGCCTGACATTATATGGTCACATAAGCCTGACACAGGCGTCATAGAAGACTGACACAGGCGTTACAGAAGACAAGCCTCAGTGAAATCTTACAAAGGCATCACTGTCTGTATATCGATATCACTGACGCTATGACGTGAATTACGATAGAATGACGACATTTCCAGGCATGTTGCACCTGGAGACAGACGTCGCTGAAGACTGACACAGACGTTGCTGTAGGCCGACGTAGGCGTCACTGAAGAGGGACACAGATGTCACTACAGAAGGACAAAGGCGTCACAGAAGACTAGCATAGGTGTCACAGGACAGGTGTTACCAAAAGCTCAAGATCTTATGGAGAAGAATCCGGCAAGAAACTCCATAGTCCGTCACTGAAGACTGAAGCCTTACTGAAGTTCTCACACAGGCATCATTGGAGACTATATACCGATATTACTGATGTGAATGCGTGAATATATCGAGATTCTAATTCGCGAATACAATCGCAGCAGCAATACCAGCTTCAGCACCGATATCTGTAGGATTTATGTAAGTGGTAAGTGATGACGTCATCATGGAAGCTAGACGGCATCAAGATGTATGAAAGGCACTCACGTGTTGATGACGTATAGCGCCATATGTATGAGCGCTGGCACCAGCTGCATGTTGGAGAGCGGGCCGCCGCCGCCGGTGTCGTCGTGGAAGGTGCGGCCGCGGGCGAAGCGCAGCAACAACAGCTTCAGGTCGTGCAGGGTACACGTGTGGCCGATGTCGCGGTGGCCCGTACACTCCTGTTCAAACAAACACGAGAAGATAAGACCGGAACTCTGTCGCCATCAGTGTTTATAGTATCTACCTTCTAATCCGACTGCTTCAAGCTGAAGCTGACTGTTTGAAGCAATAAGCTTGAAGATGGCAATTCTAGTATGTTTCAAAAACGAATCGTCAAATTATTTGACCTCGCAATTTATAAGGATTCCCTACGAATAATACTATGGATACTGATGGCTTTCATGCCATTATTCGAAAAAAGGTCGCGTCGTTGATGAGGAGGGTGCGAGGGAGACAACAGTATCCTGAAAGTGGTAGCTGAGGACCTAACGCACCTGTGCTGAGGCACTTCGTCCGGGTGATGATCAAGTAAAAATTGTTATAATGTTACTAACACTAGTTAATAAGTTTCTTGTCCTGTACCTACTAACAAAATATGGATCTGTGTTGTCCAAATAAATAAATTGATTATTATTATTACACTGTCATTTTTTATTTTGATGTATAGCCGTCCGAAAACGATTTGGGGCAATGTGATACCACTCCCCCATTAAATCGAATAATCATATTTTTTATATTGTAGTGCGAAAAATCCTAATAGATTATCCGCCGCCAATGTTAGACCAATACCCACTAAAACCACATGGTCTTTCCTTGCCCTATAGTTAGGGTCATGGAAATCAAATGCACCGTGACCCCGAAAGATCTTTATACCAATTTACTCTGAAGGTATGTCTAAATAACCTACCTGCAAGTAAGTAGTATGCCTGGCCAGACAGCTTGCAAATGCAGACTCTGGTACATGTGGACCCCACAGCGGCAGCAAACCGTTGCAGCGAGTCGATGCGTTTTGCAGCGCCGCGCTTTCCCATTCATCTCTATAACAATAATAAAACTATATAATTTGTAACTAGTCTTTATGCATAGTCTTATGTTGAGTAGCCTCCATCTAGGTTTTTAATAGCTGTTAGGAATTCTGAAATAACATAGACGCTACTGTGTTAATTCAATCCTATTAGTGTGCAATGAATTTACACTACGATCGAAATGACTGCGTGTCTGAAATTACCCGCAAGTGTTTTTGCAGTAATCAATTTTAATACAAAAACTCAGTGTAAAGACAATTGGACGACCCCAATTGTCTTCTGTTTTGGATTTGTGAGTCCTAAGTAATTTGGAATTTTTTCGAGGATAATTAAATGTGTAGAATTTAACTGCCTCATTAACCAAGTGGTCCTGAGCACGACTGCTACGCTAGAGGTCCTGGGTTCAATTCCCAGGTCGAGCAATGTGTTATTGGGTCTTTCTATGAAATTCCCAGTAGCAGCTCGGAGTTAGGAATTTGTGCCTGAAGGAATTAATGGCAATAGGCTCGCCCCCTATTACATGGGACCTAAACATACCGGCGAACTGTGGGTGTACATTAGTACACCTCTGCTTAACCCTTCGGGGAATTACATATGTGATGGTATGTTAGAATTAAAGTAGACTTTGATCTTTGCGGAAATTAAACCCGCGACCACTGCGTCAGATACATTAAAACTGTACTCTGTATTGCACTGCTTACCAATAATGGGACAATGAGTTAAAGGCTGTATTCGTCCCTGCATCTAATAGAGGTTGGTTGTCTTACCTGGCACGTGCTAATCTGACGGCAGCCATGTGGCACTCGACGTGCACGATATTATAGTGCGACACCGTGGTGTATCCGAGCGTCTTGCGCGCACGCACCTCGAACTCCTCCACAGGACATCGCTTGGTGAACGTATAGATACCCAGCACCTATTACAAAAAAATAGGCAAGTTTAAAAATAACGATTATTTGTTTTTGCACGTATTTGAAAAAGAAACAATGTATACCTAATATGAAAATTACACATTTATGAAGTAAGATGGAGATTTAAGATTTTTTACAAATAAATAATTGATTTGATATCATTGACATTATAGGTCCTTCAATACTAAAGCCTCTTTGAACCTGAAATATTTTTGTCAGATTAACCTATATTTATGTGGAGAAATAAAAGCACGGAACTGAATAAATACTTGTTTAATTCTGCTTATTTATTTATTTTATAGTTCAACCGTCGTATCGCGAACACACTATCCACACGTTCCTTCCGCCATAATTATCCTTTTTCTCACTTTACTCACTGTCTCGCTCACACATTTACTCTGTCCTTTCAATTGCATTTCCGTTCACTGCCTCACTCCCACTATTTTGTAGGCTAGCTTTGTCAAGTTCCTGTCGTGTTTGAGCAATGTGGAGACTTATACTTCTGAGTGGTAATTAATTTGGTAATAATTAGGCCATTACCTTGGTGGGCTGGTACTTGTATCCCTCGCGGCAGATGCAGCAGACGGCGCCGTTCTCCTCGGCGAGGTCGGCCACCTGCTGCGTGAGGCTGCACTGCGCGGTGACCTGGCCGCGCTCGTTGCTGCGCATGCCCAGCGCGCCCAGCTGCCGCTCGCGCACCGCCATCGCTAGTCGTTTCTTTTCCTGAAGTACAGATTACACGTTTAGCGACATCTATTGCACTACATACTAAACTTGACCAACAAATCCTGAACCGTACAAGTAACATTTACAGCCCAAGTTGCAGCCCGTCAACCATTGCTCGCCAGGCAAAACATCTGCCTGATCAGAGAATTCTCCCTTTGGATGCATCCCTCCACACATAGTAAAGATCCTTTGACAGTAAGGCTTTTTGCATATTTTTTTTCAAAGCTTTTTGCAAGTATGGTGGGGACGATCTCATTGACGCATTATTTTCTGTATACGCTTGATTTTCCAGAATATCCCGTAGTTTTTTGTTTTAAAATGGATAAGCCCAGGTCTATCTACCCCAATGAGTAATAATTTGTACAGTCAGCCAGCACATCAAGTTTTTTCCCAATGGTTAAGAGCTTTATTGTTCAGAAATTCAATTGAAAATGTATTGAAGAAATTTGATAGTTTTCGATGCCATGATGTGCTGGCGACCGTACAACAAATTCGACGTGAGTAATTCCGGCACTTATACACTAAAAAAAAAGTTTTTAAAAAGTACTCCAAATAATGAAAAATTATCAACTAACCTGTCTAGTGAAGTCCCTAACTTGCTGCACTTTAGCGGCGCACTGCGGCTGAGAGCGCAATGCTTCTAGAAGGTTCTCCGCCAGCGAGCCGACGTGTTCTCCCGACGAAACCTGCTCGAGTCTGTGCACGATGGGTATCACTTTCTCGCAGACCAACATCTAGGAAAAATATTTTTTTAGTGTCAATCTTATCCTACTAATATTATAAACGTGAAAGTTTGTGAGGATGTATGGAAATATCCATACATCACGCATCCATACGTTATGCTTTCCCGCCAGAACCTCTCTACCGGATATGGATAAAATTTGGCACAGAGATAGGTCTGGAATAACAAATAGGCTACTTTTTATCCAGATGGGACCCAATTTAAATTTAGTTTTTAGTTTATAAGGCCATAAAAATGAAGTTGTGTCCAAGTCAGTCTGTCAGTTTTAGGGCAAACATTACTCGGTAAATAATATGCGTACCTGTGTGGGTTCGTGATCAGCGGCGAGGCCGGTGAGGAAGCGCAGGATGTACTTGAGTGCCGGGCGACTGATGAACTCCTTAAGCTCGTCAGAGTCCGTGCACACTAGTGTCGGCTTCACGCACGGCGCATGTTTCTGTTGAAACAAAGACAATGCAGACATTTGAAGAGTTACAGTTGGCGCAAAATAACTTGAACCAAAATGGCGGATGCCGTCGTTTTTTAGTACATTTTGCACGCAAATGCACTGCGCAAACTTTTCCATTAGTTTTGGGTCAAGTTATTTTGCGCGAACTATACATATAAGTGTAGGGGGCTAAACAATTAAAATTTCAATAAATTAATCAATTGATTAAAAATGATTGCAATTAAATTAAATGCCACTCTAATTAATTCATTTGCAATTGATTCAAAACTTACCCAACAGTGACAATTAATCAATAATAGTACAATCAAATATTTAAATAAGTAACTGGGCAGGCCAGATATGGGCTGTAGAGCCTTGTGATCTAATGATGCAGTCAAGCTATTCGAGAGAGCATTTCAGAAGTAAAAGTCCCGAATATTAGCAGTAAGGTGCATTGGACCTTAAAAGGAAACATACATGTGGACGGAGGTGGGATGGGGCCGTGATACCATAAAAGAGGGATATCTAACCAAAGGGGATATTCTCAAACCAGCCCATGGCTCCGTCGTGCTCCAACTACTACCAAGAAGTTCATAGAAAATCTCGAATCCAGCGTAGAAGTCTCGCTTGAACTAATGACACAACTACTATTTATAATAATTCCTTACATATTTGATGATTAAATAAAATTACTCACCACAATATACTCGAGGGCATCCCGCACAACGCCAAGCGATATGAGGTAGTCTTTCAGCGTTCCTCCAATAGAGTTCCGCTCGATATTGGCGCAGAATACACAGAACAGTTCCATGCGGAACTCCTCCTCGGTCCACTGCTCTGAGTCCAGCCGGTCAAAGTCCAGCACTGGCTTGAAGTGGTCAACTAACATGGCCATCTTCAGGTCATTACCGTATACCAACGCAGCTAGCACTCGGGTCAAGTGGCCGAGAGCGACTGAATTGTTTCGGATTCCTGTAGGAAGACGAAGACATAATGAAGTCAATTTTTTTTAGGAAAATTTTCGACCTATATACAGACAGGATTCGGACCTTCCGCGGACGAAAGCTACAGCGCTCCCGTAGCCCCGGCACCAAAGTGGTGACGCAAATCGCTGAGGTTGGTTTAGTCGGTAGATCGCTCTTTTCAGAGCGGATACCGACACACCCCACCGCTCTCACCAGAGTGGTTGATAGAGCATAAAGCATTTCCAACCAACAGGATTCGGACCTGCGGTGGTACATCGGATTCTCTAAACTAGCCTACTAATATCACTGCACATGATGTGCAAACTTCGAATCCTGGTTGAGGTCAAAACTCTTACTTGCTGCTTGATGTTATGAAATAGAAAGATTTCACTGTGTTCCAGCGTTTTATATAACGATATTTAAATCACTGCTTACCTGGGCATTCGGTGCAATTCAGTAGAGCTTGAACATACTCCGGCCCACCGAATGTGAGCGAGAATTGTAAGAATGACTCGAGGCTTTCACTCGCGGCAACAGACAGAATACGCTCCATGATCTAAAAATTAAATTATTGTTTAAATATGGAGCGATTAACACGAGTTTGTGAACTGAGGAATTAATGGCGCCACCTCGTACTTGATCAATGTAATAATATTATTGGCTGAATGATATTTGCTGTCGTATGAAGTTTTATGGAATAGAGGGGCACACAAGTAGACAGATCACCTGATGGTAAGCGATTACTGTCGCCCATGGAGACACTTGAAACGCTAGAGAAGTCACAAGTGCGTTGCCAGTCTTTAAAGTAAACACTTTACTTCTACTACTTTACTTCGGTATGCTCACTCGCTTGGTGAAATAACGTGTTCATATTTTTTGCGTTCGGGTTTTTTGATTAAATCTATACAAATAAACTGGAGTGTTTGTTTGTAATATTAAAATAACTTCTTTACTAAGTGCATTTAGATGTATACACGGTACATAAATACTAAAACTTTTTTTTAAATTTTGTCTGTCTGTCTGTCTGTTGTGAAATGGCTGGACTTGATTTTGACGCGACTTTCACTGGCAGATAGCTGATGTAATACTTTTTTTTTTAAATACCACTTGGACGCAGTCACGGGTTTGCTATTAAGTAATAATATGTGAATAGTGTGTGTGAGTGTAGTTGTAGCAGCGTACCTCGAGCAGCTGGTAGAGCAGTTGCGCGCGCGGCATGTCCTTCTCGTCGATGGCGGCGAGGTGCAGCGCGTGCAGCAGCACGGGCAGCGCGCGCGTGGCGGCGCGCGTCAGCACGCGCACGCAGCGCCGCACGCGCGTGCACAGCGCCACCAGCCGCAGCAGCGTCGACACCAGCGCGCGCGCCGCGCCCACGCGCCCGATCGCCGCCAGCCGCTGCAGCATCACCTCGATGCCGCCTGCACAACCAACACACACACTTCTAAAGCAATGACGACATGTGGTGCTATTGACCGCATGTCGTCATTGCTTAAAACATCTATTAAAATCGCCTTTGGAACACTAATTCGCTTCGCAGGGAAACAGAAATAAACATAAGTAAGAACGAACATTGTGAGATAGGGAGCCGAAGCAGACGGATGGTAAGCGATTACCGCCGCCCATGGTCACCCGCAACACCAGAGAAATCTCAATGCGTTGCCTGCCTTTTAAAAGGGTTTGGGCCGCCAATGTTTTCACTCTTGCCTGTTTTCTGTGAGGCTTTATATCACTCCGACTCCGGTCGATCCAGCCCATTCGGGCTGAAGCATGACTCTTGCACAGCATACGATGTTATGGCTCAACTTTCACAATTTGCAGCGTCAATGTACAAAAGGCATAAAGGCCACACGCGCCTATTCTTCGTCCTATAAAATTATTGATCAACAAAACTTTGTAACTGATCAATGTCTACAGAACATTTCATTGTAAATATATTTTTTTAATATGTACCTACATCTTTACACCACAATAAACAGTTTATACACAGAATTCACCTGGACTTACTTGTTTCAGACTTTTGTAAAACTATTGAACTTATATCTACACTCACCACAATCGGCGAGAACGTTGGCCATACGATACAGCTGTTCGTCATCAACAGCTTCGGCGTTCGCTTGTGTCAGTCGCTCAACAAACTCTTCAGTAGCATCTCCAAGTAAGCCTCGCATGCGGTACACTACGCGCATGGCGTCAACGCCTTCGCCCGATGTGCACCATACCTAAGAAAAAAGAAGCAAATCGTTTGAAGAAAAAAACATACCATCACGCCTGTATTCCCCGAAGGGTTAAGCAGAGGCGTACTAATGTACACCCACAGTTCGCCGGTATGTTTAGGTCCCATGTAATAGGGGACGAGCCTATTGCCATTAACCGGGCACACATTCCTAATTCCGAGCTGCTACTGGGAATTTCATCGAAAACCCAATAACACTTTGCTCGACCTGGGAATCGAACCCAGGACCTCTAGCGTAGCAGTCGCACTCAGGACCACTTAGCTAATGAGGCAGTTAGGTTAGGCAAATCGTTTGGACTTCCCGAAATTCCTTACTACGCGGGAACCGGTAGTAGACTGATGTGACTGTATGTCATCTAAGAGTCATCATGTTAGGTTTTAAATACAAAATGACTAATGAATAATGGTCAATTATGTTGTTTTTTGTTTGTAAATATGTTGTTATAATTTGTCTTTTTTCCCTCTTTGTCGATTGTATAATGCCTTATGTGAATTGTGTTCCTTGCTCTTTTGCAATCATTGTGCCCAATATCGATATATTTACATCAGAGCATCTTTTTATGCAAGTCCGAGATCGTGGTGAATCAATACGGGGTCCAATATACAATTTACAATAGACTATCCGCGCTATTTAAATAAATAGGTACTCACCTTCTTGTAAACGTCCTTGACAGGTAGATCTAGCGACATGATCTTGTTGCACACAAGTAATTCCATGCCGTTGTCGTCCTCCAGCAGAGCGACGAGCTCGCAGTCTGTACATATCTTGTTTTTCACGTCTCGCATCAGAGGACCCATGCCCGGCTCCAAAGACGAGTAAGGGTTGCCTAACATGCGACCCTATAACAAAATTAAAGGTAAATAATATACAGTGTGTCCGGACATGGACGAGCGATATTCTAAATACTTATATAACAACCATTTTAATACACAAATACACTGTACACTTGGGCCTAATTCACTTCCCCGCTATGTGGCAGCTATTTTTCTGTATGTACAAAAATATCATATCTCTCAAAGTTTTGGTCTTATTGAGTTAAAAATAGGATTATTCAGAGGGCAACAATACTGTCTACCGTCTACATTACAAAACATTACCGTCTACATTATCTTTTTTACTAGATCGAAAGATGTTGAGCTAAGCTACACTACAACATTAAATTTACAACTGTGTCTGTGGCTCAAGTGTATAGTTTATTTGTGTATTAAAGTAGGTTTTATTTAAGTATTTAGAATATCGCTAGTCCATGACCGAACACACTGTATAAAAGGCAGCTTGATTTTATCTGTTATGTGTGTTAACTTGACACTTTTAAAGTACAATAAAGAGATGCGCCTGAGATAATAATTATCATTTTATCTCTCTTGAGCTATAGTAGTAAGACCAGTAACACTGCTTGATCTGGGAATCGTTACTTTGTATTTAAGTCTTAAATACTAAAGTGTCAACATAACTTTGCACGCAGTTATCAGGACTTCATGAAAATATAAATTTTGCCCCAACCAGCCCCTATTTACGTGTACTAAGTCCACCGGAGAACTCTCCGGTAAATATAGATCCAAGAACCGAAGACCTTCATTTAACCAAAACAAACCGCAAACGAAAACAAAAACCCTTCAGAACTATTTGTTGCTAGCTCATATGGACAAGTGGCGGTTTTTCGTTAATGTGCTTACTTGCAAGAAGTCCTCTTGTTGCGGATCTTTCTCCAGTGTAAGGAAGAACTCGCCAACGTCGTTTTCCTCTGGGTAGATGATGGAGCAGAGACGTTCGAAGATGAACACAGGCGTGCGGTAGTCGTGTAGCGGATACTTTTGAACTGTCTCGATACAAACCGCCATGAACTCAGCTGTTTCTGCTTCCGTACCTGAAAAATTCATATTCAATTAAAATGTCACCTTTATTACCTTGTGCTAAAGTATCTTTTTGCCTCAATGTTATGTAATTTTTGTTATTTATATTGTATACTTTTTTCAACCATCCAGACAAGTCGGTGAGGCTCAGTATCGAGCGGATCCCACACAACGCTGTTATTGAACAAGATTAACCTTGCGACACATTGGCTTGATGATTTCGACAGGCTCTTTCTAACTTAGTATGAAGCTCTGGTTTTTTAACGTGACTGAGTTGGAGAGAACTCCGCCCCTTACACAAAAGAGTTAGAACAAATAAGTTTTTTTTACAACCAAAAGACTGTCTATGGAGACCGTAGTTTGGATACAACTACGGTCTCCATAGACAGTCGTTTACATTAAAACTACTCACACAAACTAGGATACTTTCGTTTTTTGATTTGTTTCAGAACATAATGTGCTTTCTTAACCCATTAAGCCCTTTAATATAAACACAATGCAAAATCTTTTCAAAAAAGTCTTGGTTTCCGAGAGTTAAGTCCCATACCTATTATAGCGACATCTACCGCGCTACATAGAAAAACTTCGACGGATTAAACCTGAATCGCGCTAGTGAAGTTTGCAACGCAACTTGAATATATACAACCGTCCATCATGTTGATGTTGCGTTGGGCCGCGGCCCGCCAGGAAAAACACTCGCCTGTTCGGAGGATCCTCTTTGGTGGGAGGGGCAACACCTTTGACTATCTATCTATAAGGACCCGCCTCTCATGATCATTCCCCTCTGTCAAGGTAGTGGATTAAAAAATCTAACGCGTTTATCAAAACTGTTTCCGAAATCGATTTTTCATTAACAGAATCGTTTCCGCTCAGTAAGGTCATCATAAATGCTCCGTGTAAATACCGATATACGTGCAGTTAATGTATGCAAAAAAATATCTAATATCTTATTTAGATAAAGATGGAGTTATTTTCCGTATGTAAGTATTAAAGTTCATTTATTTCTATTTAAATCACATAATACAATTTATTAATAAAGATCGAGGACGTTACCGATTCAATAATCGAGTATAAAATAATCGTTTAGTTCAAGCATGCACTCCCCACGAGACTACCCGCACTCCCCACGAGACTATCTGCACTCCCCACGAGACTAGCAAATTTTTTTTACTAACAATATGAGCCTTCTGCTAATAAACGTAAGATTTAAATTTGAAATATCCATCAAAATGTCATTTTTTGATTTTCAATTATATATCATCCAATAGGATGTCACCATTTATGATTTCCAATTATAGGTCTTAATGCAGAATTACCGTTTTTTGGCAATTATAGGCCTTATATATATTATGACATAATGCATAAAACTCGAATTTTAAAAAGTGTAGCGAGACTATGTCCCTCTTTTGTTTTGTCATTTTAATTAATGATGTGATAGTGTTTGTTTACGATTTCGAATCGATATCGATATTATTTTCGTGTTCAATGTAAGACCAAATTATAATAATTGCTAAAGATCACTAAAGATGTATATCATGAATTTATGATATCACTATATTTTTATAAAATTTAATAAAATAACTTTTTGGAAATGACGTAACTAAGATTATTGATTATTTTTGATATCCAGTGCTATTAGATATTTTATTTGTTACTTTTCAGATCTACAAAAGACCTTCATTTAAAATGAAGTAGGTGTGATTGATAAATAATAGCGTAAGCCGTTGCAGATAAATGTGTTGACAAAAGAATTTATAAATTAACATATTTAAATCGTATTTTAAAAATAATTGAAAATGATTTCTAAGATACGGTACGGTTTGAAGGTCTGGGGTTTCTTTTACCGCTTAGGTGGAAAACCAGCACATGGCCCGCCTGATGGTAAGTGGTTACCGTAGCCTATTATATGAACGCTTGCAACATCTGGGGTATCACTCGCCCGTTGCCGACCCTGTAAAAATCTTTTCACACCCGCTAGACAACCCACAACACCGGGACCCCCCACTGCCAACATAACGCTTCCTCGCGGAGCTCTGGCGATCTTGCTCACCGTTAGGAACACAACATAGTACAGTGCTATGTTATTTGGCTACTATTTTCTGCAAAGTGTAGGTATTTCCCCAGTTGGGCAGCTCCAATTGTAAGTAGAGTTATTCAATTCCACTATGCCCTGCCTCTCGGGGTGTTTCTTCAAACACATTATTTTCTTTTTTCGATATCCGGCTTAAAGAAATAACGAGAGTACGGAACACGACATACCATCACCTCTTTATTCCCCGAAGGGTAAGACAGATGCGTACTTAGGGGGCGAACCTATTGCCATTAATCGGGCATCAACCCTTAATTTTATAGAAAAACTCCAATAACACATTGCTCGACCGGGGAATCGAACCCAGGACCTCTAGCGTAGCGCTTCTGTTCATATTAACGCGCGACATAATGAACAAAATCGTATTTACTCCTACTTATATCTCGTGGGAAACAAAACGCTCTGTCTAGTTACTAGTATTCTGTTATCTGTGGTCTAGTGTCATTCCTAATATATCAGCCTGGCAAAGAATAGAAAAAATCTAAATCAAAGAATCAACCTAATTGGTATCAAAGTATTTGTAACAAAACGTCCCCAATATCCGCTCTATCTATACTAATATTATAAAGAGGAAAGATTTGTATGTATCAATGTATGTAACAAATAAAATCAAAAACTGCTAGGCCGATTTCGAAAATTCTTTCACCATTTGAATGCTACATTATTCAAGATTAACATAGGCTATAGAATATGTATTACGAAAAGTTAGCGATTTCTCTCACCCGTGCGTTTATTTTCCAATTACATAGTATGTACCTATTTATCTATACCTAAATAGTTTCTTTGTTTTGTATTTCATTAGCATGCAATGAGAGCATTGCATTGAAAATAATTATGACGCAAGATATTAAAAAGGTGTGTATGGATGATTTTAATTTTGCAAATAAATAATTACATATAAAAATAATTTGTAATCGTTGTTACGTTTTTATCCATTCTTCCTAAAATAATCTATCGATATAAAATATCGACATAGTAGCTTCCTAATTATTTTTATTGTATTATACGTTCGTATTGTCGTCAATTCTTGTATGTTGACGTATTTGACCTCTATGTGTGCGTAAATTGTGTTAGTGGTGAAGATTTTAATATGTGTGAGTTCGTAGCGATACAAAATGATTTTGAGTATGTGTGCAGCAATGTCTATGTAGTGTTTCCTCCCCCCGCACCAAAAGTGACAGACTTTTTTGTTCACAGAATTAAGCGCGTCACTTGTCCAGGGATAGATAGTCAAAGGGCAACACACCTCGTCCCTCCACACTATTATAGACCATGCAAAATCTATTATCTTAGTTTTCGAGGGCCATTACGGGGGTTGCTGAATTAATGATAGTATTTTGGAAATAGACGTTAGTTGGAATAGATGTTGTGGTGAGTATACCGGTGGTCATCTCCTCCAGCAGCTCGAGCAGCTTCTCCTGCGTGTCGTCGGTGAGGCGCGTGCGCTGCACGACGAGGCGGCGCAGCGACAGGTAGCCGCCCAGCACGGCGCCCACCAGCCGCCCCTTGTACGTGCGCCGCGCGCCGCCCTCCTCCAGGAACATCGCCAGCAGCTCCGTCAGACGCTTCAGTGCGTAACCTGAACAATATACATACCATCATATCATAATCAACCCATATAGTGGAACAGTGGGACAGCCCACTGCTGGGCACGGGCGAGACTTCTCAGAATTTATTAGGCTATAGTCCACCACGCTAGCGTAATACGGGTTGGCAAACTTCAGATGCCGTCGAAAAAATCTCAGGCGTGCAGGTTTCCTCACCATGTTTTCGTTAACCGTTGTAAGCGAGTGATAATTAATTATTAATATGCACATGATTACGAAAAGTCAGAGGTGCGTGCCTTGGGTGCGAACTCGAGACCTACCACACCCCAAGGCTATCACTGCTATATACATACCATTTACTAAAATAAATAAGTAAATAAATTGTTAAGTACCCCAAACAATTATTTTAATTCTATTTTGTGCAACGCCTTAGTAACTTAACAGACAGAAATGTGTTTTGGGAAGTTTGTTACGCCGCTTTTTCTTCCCAGCGAAAATACTAGGAGGCGGTGAAGGCTTTCTATAATGTAAAAATGACGTTCAAAAAGTACTACCCAATAGTTTATATCGAATTCGTTAAAATAACTCCTTATCTTATATGGGGCTGAGGCAACAAGGCCTCAGTGCACTTCGACCCAATGGGATCTTTTGTGCTTATTTCTGCCTCGTTAGTCTAGCGATCCTAACCACTGCTATGCAGGTCGAGTAAAGTATGAAGTATGCAACTCAGATAACAGCTACATTATAATATAGCATCAGGGCCACGAGTGAAGTGGTTTATCTAATCCTCCAGTTTCCTACCTTGTGCAAGGTCAGATGTTAGCGTGGTCTCTTCTAGACGGTGCAGCTGCTCGATCTCCTTGGTCATCAGATCGGCTATTTGTTGCAGAACTCCGCGCAATGCCAAGAACTGTTTCCATGGGGCTTCGGATGCCAGAGCTATGGGTAAAAGAAATCCTTAGAAATTGTTCTGTACGTATCTAATATCGTACGAATCAAGTGAGGAAAATAAAAGTTAGTGACAAAGAATTAATAGACCGGACATTGAACATTTCTACACGACAATTTTGGTTCCATATTGATTTATGATCTCTCTTTGCGCGAAGCGACTTAGTGATTTGTTTTCAATTGGAAAAAAGTTCTGGATTACGATTTCGTTATTGATGTCCCATATTTAGCTAGTAGTATTTAAATGTCTGTGTTTAGATGACGTGATGTATGATTTTTATTTCAGTGGCATAAGGTTCAAATTGAATTATAAATGATATTTATTTCTGTAAATAGATCTTAAAAAGACACTTTCACAAGTCGTTTTACATATTTTTTTTTACTAGATGGCGCCGGCATTTCCTATCTGACGACCTCTGAGAAGAAACACCGAAACAAACTCAGAGAATCATGGTCTCTTTTAAAGTCCAGACAGTAGTAGTAGTATTATAGGATATGTGTTTTACGATGTAGGGCAAAATCTGAACAGGCCTTTTGAAGAAAGAGCCATAGCAGTCTTGAGTTGACCATTTTTTTTTTTTGTGCGTGTGGAAAATCCTCATGGACTTCCGCCGCCCGGGGAGGCGGCGGGGCGTGTCGGACTCCACCCAGAGTGGGTGACCTACCGACTAAAAACCACACGGTGTTCCTTCCTGCACGTTTTCGTGGGGGGCTGCGGGAAACAGAAAATTCGTTCGCGGCCCCCGACTGGTGCCGGCCTGCCGCAGCGCTGCTGAAGTCTTGAGTTGACCTGTCCTAACTGACGGCACGCATATACCACCTTGCAATTGATGCACCCTTCTCTGTGGAACGAACGAACTATATAATGTGTCAACTCACTTTGGTAAAGCTGTAAGAATTGCTCGCTTGCTTCTCCAGCGGTACCGACTTCAGGCAAGAAGCTGGTAAGGAGAATCAACACCTATTGGAAGAAAATAAGCACTGCATTACAAATATCAAATTCCCAATTCCGTCATTTACATAAGTGCACAAGTAAGAGACACAAGCTCTGGGCCCCAATTCTACTATTTTATTTGTGAGAATCATCTATCAGTGCCTTCAGAATTGTTGATTTTTGACGGATTACAGACAGTCCTTATGTCATAATCATTGGAACACCAATTGATAGTAATAATAATAGATAGTATATAGACTTCGGCCCCTGGACAGCCATTTGTAGGATAAGCCTATCAAATAGGACTATAGAATAATTCATATTTCTTTTAGCTTTCCAACAGCTTCAAACGCTGTTTTGACCAATGGCCCGTGAATGTCCTAACAGGGTTCTGTAAATTCCATCTTATGGTAGGAATTATTATAAAGCCAAGTTAACATGCATTCCTCAAGATTACTTCAATTCGAGTCATTTTCTTGAAATAGAAATGTTTATTTGCTAGAAACATGGTAGGATGAACTACAGTATCAAAGGTACATACTGTTTCGCCTATTATGGGCATGCAACAGTAAAAATTGACATAAATTTCCATTAAATAGATGTCTAGGTAGCTTAGCTACTAGCCCAAACATGTCTTCGTAGATGGCTGCCGAACATGTTGAATTAAAAACAATCGTCTGATAGATACGTAATTATATACTCACAGCTTTAGTCCTTTCGTAGGAGTCACACAAGGACTTGACCATCTGGCAGGCGGTGTCTCGAGCGATGCGCGAGCTGGGGTCGAACATGACGGGCCGCAGCCAGCCGCCGTCCTCCAGCGACAGCGGCCGCATGCCGTGAGACAGCATAGTCTGGGTAAAACAATCATTTAGGACGCTAGCTGATAACGCGAAAATGCGCGGCAATATCCTCGACGGCAGTGGAAGCATTCATTAGTTTAGTAACTTCTTTTTTAACCCGAAGGTTACGGCATTATTGACGGTCTCTGTGGTTTAGTGGTTCGAGTACCATGAGGTCGTGGGTTCGATTCCCACAGGACACAAATATTTATGTGAAGCATATAAGTGTTTGTGTTCGTCTGGATGTTTCTTTGTATTATAAGTATATATGTACAAAAAAAAGTATATAAGTACTAGCTTCCGCCCGCGACTTCGTCCGCGTGGAATAGTTATCTTAGCGTGGTACGCGCGGTACTTGATCATTATTTTGCTGCGATGTTATTTTAAAACTGCGATATCTCCTAAGTTATTCATGAAATCCAATGATGTAAAGGGCACTTTTGTTTTAAATTAAATACTTGTGATGAATAACGTATTTATTTGGATAAGGATTAATATCATGTTTATAAAAACACCTTCGCAAATAATGCATTTGGAATTTTAGAACAAAGTTAGCATAAAAAAGGTTTTAGTGAGCCAACCATAAAAGATAGACATATGCTGTCGCGGACTTTTTTTAGAACTTTTAAAGAGGAACAATTCTGTCATATATGATTTTTGCGAAACTTTAACCGTTTACGCAGCGATTGCATCGGAAGCTCTCAAAAGGAAAAAATACCCCGATTTTGAAACATTTTTCATTGGTGCACAGCTCCTATTGGTCTTAGCGTGATGATATATAGCCAATAGCCTTCCTCAATAAATGGGCTATCTAGCACTGAAAGAATTTTTCAATTCGGACCAGTAGTTCCTGAGATTAGCGCGTTCAAGTAAACAAACAAACAAACAAACAAACAAACTCTTCAGCTTTATATATTAGTATAGATTATATCCATTGTCTAGTACCCATATTACAAGCTTTGCTCAGTTTGGGACTAGATGGTGGTGTGTAAAATGTTGCAGAATATTTATTTATTATGTCCACCATATGTACCATCAATGTGCATTGAAGATTAAATAAATAAATCACATAGGGTTCAGAATAGATCTGTCAGAATTTATGATAAATCAGAAATTCAAAGCTTCTTGCCATAAATATTTTTTTTATTTCTAAAGATGATGGTTTATCACATAATTTTATTTGGTTCTTAGAATTCGAACGAGCGCACAGAGGTGAGATACGATACGGATAATCGAGTGAATTTTGGTGAATTCAAGAATCTTGTAGTTTATGAATGAAGTAAGCTAATGACGTAAACATAACTTGACTGTTTGGTATGTGAAGAGAAGTGTAAGATTTGCATCATTCAAAAAAATACTTTGCATTTATCAAAATCTTTACAAACTTCTTATTACTAAGTTTCCTAAATATGTTTTATATCAGGAATTAGCTGATTATAAGAAATGTTCACAAATTATAATATGAAATCCAGTATTCAGGTAAGCCAGATACTGGATAAATGCCAGATATTAGTTTCCTCTCTAGTTTAATTCATCTAAAATCTTTGGCAATAATCATAATGATTAATGAGAAGTAGCAAAGACTATTTGAACGTAGGTGATTTACATACCCTCTCGCGCCATTTAGCTAGGTATTTGGTAGCGAGGTGCAGATCGCGCAGCTGGTGCGCGGGCGCAGGCGGGCGCAGGTCGCGCGCGCTCGTGAGGCGGCGCCACTGCGCGTGCGGCACGTTGCCGGCCAGCCACGCCGCCAGGTCCACCACCACGTTGCCCGTTGACGATGCTGCTGCTGTACCGCTCGCAGATGTCGTGCTCGGCGTGGTCTCCTAGGTTAAAAGAACAAAGGTTACTTTATACGCATTACCCACTCTTTACCATTATGTCAAATATCTCTTCCCGTGAAAGAAAGATACTGTGAAATACCGTTTTTATATATTTTTTTTATATCCGATCAACACACATTTTTTTTTCACTTAATGCTTTACTGTTGGAATTTTGAATTAGTAATTTTATACAGTAACCTTTTTAACTAAATAGACGAATTCCAAATAATTCACTCACAGCAATTTATTTTACATTCGTAATTACATTCGTAATAGACGTGAACCCACTCGTAACACAAGCATTTTAGCTTAGCACGAGGGGTTAACAAGAATACTAGTAATGTGTGACCCACATTGCTAGTAAGCTTTTTAAAAAAAAAAAAAAAAATTAATTAAAATTTCCTTAGTATAAAAAATGCACTTGCACACCTTACAATATTCTGAACAACTAAACAATAACAAACTAAATGATTCATTCTGTTCCAGCTTTTTTTAAAGTAAGCTTAAGAATTTTATTAATTTCAAAAATATGAATTAACTAGGTTTTACCTGCGTTTTCGCTCACCTGAAGCTATAGTAGGATTAGAAATGGATTACGAAAATTATTTAATAAAAACCAAAAGTGATGATCTCTTCTTCGTATGGGCCTCTAAACATGAGACAGGTCAAAAGTCAATTAATTGAGATAAGAAATTCACCAGTTTTTAAGCTGGAGCATATACTTTCTAACAGCGATAGTAACATTAAAATCTACTCAGTAGTTTTTGCTCCAACCCGTAACAAACAGACAAACGACGACGTTCGACGACCTCTGTCGTTTAGTGGTTCGAGTACCGGACTGCTGACCATGAGGTCGTGGGTTCGATTCCCACAGAAGACAAACATTTATGTGATGAATATAAGTGTTTGAGTTTGTCTGGGTGTTTCTTATGTATTATAAGTATGTATTTACAAAAAAAAAGTATATAAGTAGTATTATATTAAGTATATAAGTATTATATCCATTGTCTAGTACCCATAGTACAAGCTCTGCTTAGTTTGGCACTAGATGGTGCTGTGTAAAAAAAATGTCCCAGAATATTTATATTTATTAAAAAAAAACAGTCACGAATTTTCGGATTTTTTGAGACGTTTATATACCATAACACACGTGTTTTTTTAAATATCTTCAATGTACAGACAGCTTTTTTACAATTTTATAATAGTAGAGATACCTTAGCGGTATCCTTGGGTTGTTCGGTGTCTGCGACGGCAGTGGGGGCTGGCGGCGCGACGGGCGCCATCAGCTGCTGCATGTAGCGCAGGCACGGCAGCGCCACCTGCTGCAGCGCGAACTGGTGCGCTGTGTGACAGTTCAAGACTACTCCTCATATAGATGCTGCTAAACTTTCTCACTTTACGACAAATTCGTCATCATAATTTTTTTATGGGATAGGGATAAGCGATTACTGCCGCCCATGGACACCCGCAACACCAGAGACGTTGCCCGCCTTTAAAAAGGGTTTAGGCCTCCGGTATCTTCACTCCTTCAGTGAAATTCAACGTAAGTATTGTTTCACGCCGGTTTTCTGTGAGGCCGTGCCATCACTCCGGTCGAGCCGACCTATTCATAGGCTTTTCAGTATTTTTCTATTCATGGGATAGTCATTCGGGGCATGACTCTCCCACGGTAAACCCAATCTACCCAATTATAGTAGTGTACCACTGACAACTCCCTCCACTCACACCACTGACTCCGTGAGGAGACCCATGTCCATTCGACTACGGGTCTCTTCACAGAGCCAGGCTATAAACAACAACACTGATTTGGATATAAACCACAGACTTGGCATTCAACTAGACCAGAACTTTGGATAAACTATCATACAGATCTAATTCTTACGGAAACAAGTAAAAATCTATGATGGCTATATTCTATGCTAAAGTAACTACTCAGTGTCCAGGGATAATACTAATGAGTATGATAAAATTATGATATTTCTAATAAAATACTTACAGTTGGGCGATGATGAGTTGATGCCTGGAATAGTAGCTAGAGCGTCAGCCGTTAGAATGGTGTTGGCTGCCGGCATTATGCCGGCCACTTCCGTCAGTTGAGGACAACACCTAATTAGAAAAATATATTGAGAAAAATAAAGAATAACCTATACACTTTTTTAATCTCTGTTAGGCAAAGGTTTGCTCAAATTCAGTCCATAAACACATACTTACCTTTTTCGATATTACAGGCATATACGCCTGATGACGTCATAAAACCTACAGCAGGCTTTATGACGTCATAAAGGCGTATAGGATAGGCATGACCGACCTAGCCAGTCTAGTAACTAGACTGGCTAGGTCGGTCATGGTTGTTTTTTTACAGAATATTTGTAATGCAATAACTAAAACACTTACCACACCCACAATTTCACAATACATCGAAGTCTCGCTTCCCAACATTCGACTGAATCTTGGACTTTAACCAGCGAGCCCAAGAGCAGCACCAATGGTCGTACCTAAAACAAACGCATATCTTAATTATACAACCAACTTCAATCAATACGAAAATTTTAAAATGAGTCTTATTTGTATTGTCATATGATCCAATTTGTTTATAGATTGCTTCATTAGTGTAGTGGTGCCAAGCGTGTCTGCTACACTAGAGGTCCTGGGTTCCATTCCCAGGTCGAATAAGATGTTATTGGGATTTTAATAACCCGTTTAATGGCAATACGCTCGGCATAACGGCAGTAGCTACATGGGGCCTAAACATAGCGGCGAACTGAGGTTGTACATAAGTACACTTCTACCTAACCCTTCGGAGAATGCAGGCGTGATGGTATGATATTTATAGACTTACGGAGTTATTATGGTCTTGTGAAGCGGCGTGGCCCATAAGTGAGAGCGTGATGCGCTGTGACAGCAAGTTGCACAGTTGTTCGGTGGCCGGCAGATTGTCGCGAGTCACCAAGCATATCAACGCTCGTACTTCCTCTTGACACTAAACAATGAACACGAAATATTGTGATGATAAACTAATTTAATCTTGATTTATTATTGCTTGCTTTCAAACACACAAGATTACCCCCGAACCGAACCCGGTATCAAAAAGGAAATGGGAGGGGGGTTCGAAGAAATGTGACATTGTGTGACATGGGGTATCATCAGTTTTGTGAAGGCACTTGTAATAACTACATTTTAAAAGAAATATGGAACTGCTGTTTTGCTTTGAGTATTTCTAGATGTAAAATTGTAAAATATGTGACGTCACACTAGTGGGGAAGGGTTTATCACAAATGTGACAAGTCTTACGTCTTAAGGAGGTATCAAAAAACAAAGATTGTCATAAATACCTGTGGAGTACCACGGTGCAAGTTATGCTGCACAAGTTCCTGTACGAGTCCGAAGCGGCACAGGCGAGTGCGGTGCTCGGCTTGCGAAGCCAGCGCGCGCAGCAGGGTCAGGCAATGCTCGGCACAAGCCAGTGCGCAGCCGTAACAACCACCGCCTGATTCTTCACGTAACCATTATGAATTAATAAAGGTAGATTTTGAAGCAAGCGTTAGTAGCATTGCGACAGACTGGCAGATTAATATAACGCCCGCTGTGTTGCGGCTATCGAAGTCGTTCATTTATGTAGTACATTAATCTGCCGCTCTGTCGGGGCGTCAATGACGCTACTGTTACTTGAAAGTGTAGCTTTTTAAAGACTAAATAATAAGTAGTAGTATTAGTTAAGTTTTAAGTGCAAAATACACGTTCATCTGCTTCAGACTTGAAAGGACACTTCTACCTTCATTTTAAGGTCTAAAAGTTATTGGAATATACTTCCTTATTCTGAACAAATCGTATTCAAGGTTCGCATATACTAAAAATAATGTTGTATACTGTATAGAATTGATTTTAATGGATTTATATAATATTATGAATGATATTCACCTTTGGTAACATCGCCATCATAGTTCTGCAGCAATCCAGCGTACACCGGCAATGTATCGCCTTTTGTTAGTTCGCTCTGAGATCTGTCGAACGCTACCAGTTCTTTCCTACAAAACAAAATATTTAAATTATTAGTGACTGTACCTAAAGTCGCTGTTTCAGTAATGGCCCGTACCTAAATCATTGCAATTTGAGCCTTATTGACAATATTATAAAAGACTATATGTACAGTAACCATCGGTTTGGGTAGTGCTACTAGACTCGATAGTCGTGGTCGTACGTGCAACAGCCGAGCTTCAGGTTCTGGTTTCGATTCCCAGATCGTGTAGTGATAAAGAGCTTTGCTATGAAATTCCCAGTGGCAGCTCAGCTCACAAGCGTGATGGTAGTAATTGCACTATAATTTATTATGCACTTGTATCTGATAATTACTGATATATTATAAAGTATTTACTAACCTGCAGGCGAGGACCTTCTGTATGATCTTGGAGAGGTCTTCGAAGTGTCCCTTGCTGTCGACGCAGTACTTGTGCGCAAGAGTTTGTATGACGCGGTTGATCTGCGCGCCGCTGAACGAAGTGTTGCTAGCGTTGCTGTTCTCATCGCCTGCACGACCTTCGAGACGGTGCTCGCTTATCTTGTGCAGTAGAGACTGCAGAAAAAGATAATGCAATTTTGAATTAATTTTAACGATAAGACTGATAAATAATCAAAGAATAGACTGAGACACCGCAGATTAAGTTCTCTGTCTTCATGTAATACACATGGGTACATATCATCAAGCTAGCTTCGCGTATAAGATGACCCCAGATTGTAGAGGCTTTTGTTTCATATATCTTGATAATCTAAATAAGTTATGTAGCATTCATCAAAAATAATGAAAAAAAACTCAACAATTTCAACTTATTATATTGGCTTTTATTTGTCATGCATTTGTTAGTCTTTTTTTTTCTCCATAATAAAAATAATGATAAAATTGTATTGAAATATAACTGTGTATACATTTTGTAGTATCCAAGAAAGGGAAAATAATTTCGATGTCATGCATACTTGTGATTTGTGTAATTACTTTTAAGATATACATTGTTAATTATTATAACCGTATTATGGCTTTGTGTGATTATGCAGTTGGTGTGCTTATTGTTAAATAAATAAATAAATAAATAAATAAATAATATATGCAAATGACATGGGCATGTACTAGTATAATACACTCACTCCTTTCTCCCACAGGGGTAGGCAGAAACAATAGAACGGCACTAAATATAATAAATTATTATTATTAGGAGTATAATGTTACCTCCAGTACAGGCTTGTTAGCTGTCAGCTGCCTATAAACACGGTCCGCCTTGTCCAACAATGCTCCTATAGTCTGCACCATCTTCTTGCGCTCTTCATCATTCTCAATAGTGTCGACGGCACAGCACGGCCGCGCAGTTAGCGTGTAGTCGAACTTAGCATACTTGCAGAAGCCACAAGCGTGGCACAGGAAGGGATCCTTCTCGTCGTAATTGATAGCACTGGGAGACGAGATAATTCAACATATATATTATTTACTATTTACAAGTCTTATACGAAAAATCGATTCCCAGATCGAGCAATGGTGGGTTTCGGATATTTTGTGGTTTATGGTCATAGGATCCCCCTCTACGAGTATTATATTCGACCTAAACATACCGGCGAACTGTTACCAGTTTCACAACCTTTTTTAAGTAATTGTATATTATTAATTTACATACCGACATTTGTGGCATTGGAAGACGTTCTCCCCGCAGTTAGCGCACACGCCAGGATTGGCGGGGACAGATTGAGAACAACGGGGACATTGCAGAGATTCACCTACGTCATAAAAAAATAAAGATTACTTACAAATTAAAGGAAACAAATTAATTTATTTCATTGGATTTTTAGACTAGATTGCGGTGGTTCCTCTCGATCTTATTTCTTTTGCTCGCCTCTTTCAGTTTTCTATCGATTCAATAAGAAGAAGCCGAGTTAATGTAATTTTTATTCTGCAAAAATATTAACTTGAATCCAATACCAAATATACTAAACCTTTATTAGAACATAACATACCCGTAGCCTGTTGGTTTTCATAGAAGTCAGCATACTCCATCATAAGGTTGCAAGCGACGATCGGCAGAGGGAAGTCGACGCGCACTTCCGATTGACCCGACTGAAGCTGGACGCGTTTCGCTTTATGCCACATGCCTACATAAATGAACAATTAAATACAGTGTGGCATTTTTTATACAATAGTTTATCATAATATAAAGAAATATGAGGGTTCATGGGATGTAAATGAGTATGGTAAGCTGGCCTCTTCAAATCTATTCATAGGTTCATAAATAAGTAGCTATTGGTTACCAGCTTAACATAGTGCTGTATGCTGTCACAGTAACCAACTATCCACCAAGAAACCTCATGTCCCCTTGAAAAGCGAATAGCAACCTAATTACGTTCAAATAAAGTACAAATTCTTAATCACCTGGTCTGTTTTTCAGTTCTTGAACAGCTTGCACAGTTCTATTGTTATAGTAGAAGTTGATGGTGCGCACCATCTTGCTCCTCTTGATGTCGCTGATGCGCAGGTTGATGCGGCTGATCATGTGACTATTGACCAACTTGACGATTTGAGTGGTCGTTGTGAACTTCGAGTCGATCTGCGTACGGTAGTGTGTTTAGCTCTTATTTAGATGGGTTAATGTTTATAATCGTATGCTAAGTATTTGATTTGATAAATAAAATAATGTAACCCTTTTCTTTATATAATTTATGTGATTTCAATGGTAGATAAAAGCCTCCCAATCTCTTGGATTCGTAGATTCATACAACCGCCAAACGACTATAGTTCAAGTAATTTAGCAATAAATAATTATTTAATAATAAAATAATTAATTGCCATAAACGTCGATCTCACGTGCACATTGAGTACAAGAGTACTCCTTGAAACTTACACATGCAATTCAAACCTACCTTGATAGTCGGCAGTTTGATGGTTGCCATGGCAACTTCAGGGTTGTTGCACACGAGACATGGCTCAGACTCGAGGTAGTAACCGTCGAGTTCAACGTAAGAGCCGAGCGCCGCGTACAATGCCGCGTTGCCGTGAGATGATAGTAGCTGGTTCTGATTGCGGAGCAGCTCTACTGCACTGCCCACATATTTCTGTGTCGGAGAAAAAAATAACAAATATGAGCTTTCGCATTCAAATAACAGGTTTAGTGAGAAATGTAATTGAATTCAATGTGTATTCTGAAAAAATAATTTAATTTGACTAAAATAGTTCCAAGATAAGATAAGTGTCGATTGAGAGGGAACACTTTGTCCCTTCCCCGCAAATCGAGTTGCAGTGATCAGTGAGTTGTGACGTCACCGTTCTCTATAGTAGGTTCTCGGTTCAGCATAAAATTAAAATGCTTATAACTTTCTTTATTTTTGATCTGCATAGTTGAAATGCTTATAACTTTCTTTATTTTTGATCTGCATAGTTGACAAAAGGACAAGCCAGATGACGTAACCATTTTAAAATAATATGTATAAAGGAATACCTCAGTATCGATGTTCGGCGTCTTGAGGGTGAAGTAACCGAGTAGATCCACAAACTGCGCGGCCTTACGTCCGTATTGCGGTAGAGCGGGCCAGATGCCCCACAGCAGAGACACCAGCATTGACTGGTCGGTCGGAGATGAGTTGCTGTACAAGGCAAAGTATTTATGGTAATGTAGAATTGTTTAAAAATAAATACATATTTGTCCACATAAGTTAACTCTCCCAGAGCTCTTGTGGCCTATGCCATTTTAAAATAATTTAGTTTAATTTTTTATTTATAGTTTCATATAAAGTTAGAGGAATAAAAGACTGCAGACTATAGACCCGAAGGCCCACTTTGTTATTTAAGTAAGGCTCAAAGTTAAGAAGGAAACAGACTAATGTGTAGTTAAGAATGCATACTTGTAAATAGCCCTATAACTTTCCTCATGAATTTTTCGGTCCATTAGTGAAAATTGTATGAAAAGGCGATCAATATTTGAGTTTATCGCGTTCATACAGACAGTCAGACATGGCGCGGGACTTTGTTTTATAACATATAGTGATTTTGCCACGGTAGTTTGCGAAATAATGGATAAACAACTCACTTGTAAATAGCAAGAAGCAGAGCGTGCGCTTGCCAACGCACGGCCGTCGAGTTGGTTTCCAACAGGAACGCCTTCACAAACATTTTCAACTCATCTTGTGATACCTGCAAAGCAAAATTAATTGAATACTTATTTAAAAAATATATGTATGTCGCCTATCAATGTTATACGACTATACGTGTATAAGATATCCAAATTTAAAATCAGCAATAGTAGAAGTTGACCCTTATTACTAGGAATATAAGGACGGAAAAAAAACAGCACACACAAAATTCGCAATACCTGTTTCAAGATCTGTTGGACGAGTGGGCCAACTCTCTGTTCCTGGAACTTAGAGCCGTCAGAGGCGAAGGCGTCACTTTCGGCACTGCGTTCACGATCAGGCCAGTCGGCAGATTTCTCCTAAAAAAAGACTATGTAATGCAGATGAAAATTAAAAAAAAAAAGTTATTACAGATTTAGTTGATTATACTTGTATGATGTACTAAAATAGATACAGTAGTCACACTTTCGTGTACTCAATTCCAGTTTATAACCTTGCTACTTTACTTTAGTTTTGTTATGATACAAGATTAATTGATTATTTCACAGGTATTTTTGGTGATTATCACAATTCAAGGTTCTATCAAATTACAGCTTCTTAGTTTTATAAAGCTGAAATTTTGTGTACAATACAAGCTGAAAGACGATGTCCAGAGCCAAGTCTGCTATCAAAATCATATTTCAATGAATGCAGCATTTTTGATTTTTCAAAATTAGTCTTATATGAGATTTGATTAACAAAAAGTAGAGTTTTTAGCCACGAGATTGTTCGAGGTGAATCACAAATGAGTCAGCAATACACGGCTACTCGTGCCGTTGGCCACTATAAGCTGACCTCGCACTGTATTGGATTTTCAGAAACTATGTCTGAAACGTTATGCAGTCATGTGTGGGTGAATCGTATTGTAATCCATCAAAAGTATCGGCCAACTTGGGCACCCCTTATGAACAGTAGGACAGTAAAGGTGTATGACCTTGTTGTCAGCGCGCGGCTGGTGGTGTGGCGGCGCGCACAGCGCGGCCTGCAGCAGCTGCAGCACGGTGGGCGCCACGTGCGGGTGCACGCGCCTCGCCACGCTCACGAGCCAGCCCAGCGCCTCGCGCCGCTCTGTGGCGCACGTGTGTTGCCAGTTGCCCGTCCGCGCGCTCACTATCTCCGCACACGCCTACGAATAAACAATGTTGTACAGTTGGCGCAAAATAACTTGAACCAAAATGGTGGATTAGTCGATTTTTAGTACATTTTGCACGCAATCGCCTCATTAGCCAAGTGGTCCTGAGCGCGACTGCTACGCTAGAGGTCCTAGATTCGATTCCCAGGTCGAGCAAAGTGTTATTGGGTTTTTCTATGAAATTCCCAGTAGCAGCTCGGAGTTAGGAATTTGTGCCCGGTTTATGGCAAGTGGCTCGCCCCCTATTACATGGGATCTAAACATACCAGCGAATTGTAGGTGTACATTGATATTATTCTCTAAGTTATAGCAATTGAAAAAAACATCTACAGGAAGCCTTCAAGAGCATGTCCTACGGAGATACAGAGAAATTGTTAATTGTTGTAAAGTAGGCATTTATTTGTGTGTAATTTTTACTAAATTTTTAGTTTATTATTCCATTTATTCCTTTAAAATCATATAATTTACATTTTTAAATATTTTTATAAAAAACAAGGGAAATTAAAAACATTTAAAAATATAAAAATAGTTGTCCACCGGCATGGGGAGCAGGGTCCAAGCTACCGGTGGTTAGGGCCCCAGAGACAGGAACCTCCTCACAATACGCGCCGTATCAAGGAGTACTGCCTTCTGAATCAGGCCCTTAACCCAGCCATCCAACTCGAGCCTCCTGAGGTGTTGGTCGAGGCTCTTGGCGATAAGTCCATTGACCGTGACGACTATCGGTACAATGATGGCCGAGTCCACATCCCACATGGCGACCACCTCGTGGGCTAAGTCGAGATATTTTAATTGTTTCTCTTTCTCAGCCTTCACGAGGTTCTCGTCATGCGGGACGGTGACATCGATAATCATTGTGCGGCGCGCTGATCGATCTATTACCACTATATCAGGCTTATTGGCAACAATAGTCCTGTCAGTGATAACAGATCGATCCCAGTACATCGTGACATGGTCATTCTCAAGAACTGGGTCGGGCGCATACCTGTAATACGGTACCTCAGAATCCACAAGGCCGTATTTTAAAGCAAGTTGCTGGTGGATAATCCTGGCCACTTGGTTATGCCTGTGCAAATACTCACCGTTAGCCAGACGAGAACACCCAGAAGTAATATGCCTGATAGACTCACCGGGACAATGGCATGCCCGACATATGTCGATCGTCCCGTCTTTCATGATATACTTCCGGTAGTTGTTCGTCAGCATAACTTCATCCATAATTGCACAGACCGCACCCTCGGTTTCCCCGAAGAGGTCACCAAAGCGTAGCCAGGCCAAGGACGCTAAGAAATCTACGTCGGGCCCATGAAGGGCACGGAAAAAGCGTCCGTGAAGCTCCTTGCTCTGCCATACTTCCTTGCGGTCGTTGGTACTAAGCACCACAGGTTTGCGCCAGTTCTCTTTAGCCAGAGATAGCGGGGTGAGTCCCTTGTCCACTGCGACCACATCTCGGTGCATACCCACGTCAGCCTTGAGAAAATATTCTCTGAGACTGCACACCTCGCGGTTGTGGAGGGTCTTAGCATTTAAAAAACCTCGACCCCCGCACTTCCGCGGGATGTACAGCCTCATGACAGACGACCGTGGGTGATGCATCCGGTTTGCGGTCAACAGCGACCGGACTCTCCTATCCAAGGCGTCCAACTCCGTCTGGGTCCACTTGAGTATGCCAAAGGAGTACATCAGGACCGGCATGACCCAACCGTTAAAGGCGCGCACCTTGTTGCCGCCCGACAAAGAACTATTAAGTACCTTTTTCAGGCGGCCGAAGAAGCGCTCCTGCAACGCTTGTTTCATGTCAGCCCCGTTAATGCCTAACCCCTCTGACATTTCCAGGTATTTGTAGGTATCAGTTGCGGAGAGTGATCTCAAGTTTATAGAATCTGAGAGTTGTAGTTCCTCAGATTCCACAATCCCGCCCCGCCTTACATGCATGACCGCACATTTATCTACACCAAACTCCATCCTAATGGAATTACTAAAAGTTTCAGTTGCCTTTAGTAACTCCATCAGTCGCAATTTGGTGGAGGCAAACAGTTTTAAATCATCCATGTAAAGCAGGTGGGATATTACCTGACCCCCTCTCCGCAACGTATAGCCCAGCCCTGTACCCTCCAGCAGGGTGCTGAGGGGGTTCAGGGCTAAACAAAACCACAGTGGACTCAGACTGTCGCCCTGGAATATTCCCCGCTTAATCTCAATGGGTTCGTCGTTCCCTTGAATTTGCCTACATCCTGGATAGCGAAGAACAGTTCTCCACTGCCCCATACATGACATCAGGAAGGTGCGTAAAGTTGTATCTATTTTATACAACTCCAGCACCCTCATGAGCCATGTATGCGGCACCGAGTCGTAGGCCTTCTTATAATCTATCCAACATGTTGACAGATCCTTTCGGGATCGACGGACCTGTTGGCTTATGGCCATGTCGATGAGGAGAAGCTCCTTGGTGCCGCGGGACCCATTCCTACATCCATTTTGAGAGGCTGACATAATAGAATTTTTTTCTATGTGATAATAAATTTTTGCTCTCAAAATGGACGTAAGAAGTTTATAGACCGTCGGTAAACATGTGATCGGTCTATAATTTTTGGGTTCCGCGGCATCACCTGATTTATGGAGCAGGTGGGTGATTCCCGTTGTAAGGAACTGTGGTAGCGATCCAGACTAAGGCCGACTGGAATTGCGATGCCAAGCGTGCGTGTGAGTTTTGTAGCCATTTAAGCCAGAAATTGTGCAGTCCGTCCGGCCCCGGTGATTTCCAGTTCGGTACCGAACGGGCTGCACTGGCTACATCTGAGGCAGTGATTACAACTGCCTCCATCTCCGGTATGGCTCCACACACGCGCTCAACATCGCGCGTCCATTCAGCCTCAGTGTGGCAGACGGGCACCGACCAGATGTTGCGCCAGAATGTACTAGTGGCATCATCATCTGGGCGGCTTCCATCAACCACAGTTTGGTCAGGTCGCTCCCAAGCTCTATACACCCACCTTTGATCGCTCTGGAACATGCGATTCTGGGTATACCGCTCAACCCGTCGCCTATACCTTCGTATACGGCTCGCCCATGCACAGACCTTCTGCTTCAGGAAGTCAATGCGCTCCGCGACACGGGGCATATATTCTTGAGGCCTGATTCCAGTCCCCGAGAATGCCCGCCTCACAAAGCGCATCACTCTAGGTCGAGTATTGCCCTCCCTAAAGCAGTATAGTTTGCCGATGAGCACCCTGGTCCCCTCGATACGCTGCTCGATCCTGCGCTGCCAGGCCGGTACGGCGGATTTTTGTCGTGTAGAATTGTCACATTTTGGAAATGTGACATTAGCTACACGACACGCCGCAACAGCCGCGCAGTACATTATCGAGTGAGTATCGAAGAGATCTTCGCTGCTTTCAAAGTAACTACCAGGCAGCGAGTCCAGGGCACACACCAACGCCCTATTCCTTCTGTGCATAGGCAAGCGAGGTAGACGAGGCCTAAGTTCGGGGGGAGCAGTTCTAAAGTCCCGAATCGCATCCTCCAGTGCGCTCCTCAATCGGTCGTTGCACTGGCTACTTACCGTAACAACCCCATCGTCTCCCTCCCTATCGTTGACATTTGACCGCGGTTGTATAATATCGCGTGCTAGCGGATGTACCGCGGTCTGTGCAGGGACAGGGATAGGGACGGTACGGTTGTTTAGTACCTCTGAGCGTAGCCTATCAAGTGCGGCGTCGTCCAATCTGTGATTCCGTTGGATAACCCGCACCTGATCCGACAGTCGTTGGGCCGAGACGCTGATGGCTGGTTCAAGTTCCTGGAACAGAGACAGCATCCTATCGCGGTACGCAGTGAGGTTAGTTCCCCCCTCTGTAGCCCTGTAATATGCGCGCATGACGTTCTCATTAATTTTTAGAGTCCATTTCATGCGCTGCACACAACCACCGGCAGCGGGGACCCGGCTAGGGGCCGGTTGGCCCCTGGATCCCATGCCGTTCGGTGGCCGGCCTCTTCCCGGCCGACGTACAGGTGGTGGCGACGTCGGTGGGGAGAAATACTCGTCGCTTGAGCTCGACGCGGCTGCAGCTGCCGGTGTCACTGGTGGTCCGAGTTCCGGCGGCGGCGAGGCGGAGCTGAGCGACGAGTCCGGGGGTGGTGGGCGTGCGATTTGTCTACTTTTGGCTCTCGACAACATTTTTTTTCACAATATTTTTCAGTTATGTTGTGGCATTCTGACAGTGAAATGTCACTGTTATATTTTATTAGTTTTTCCTCTTTTTCTTCATGGTTTCTGTTATTTAGGTTTCTGATATTAATTCGGTAGGTTAGTTATTGAAAAGAAAAAGGTATAATATATGGATAAAATTGATTTTGTACGGTAAATTAAAATAAATATTTGGAGAGAATTTTTTTGTTGTTGACGTTTCGAGTGTTGCCAGTAGTATTAGTTTATTATTGTTATACTTACTTAATTTTGTATATTTATGATAGTGTGATTATTTTAGTCCTTAAATGTACCTATTTATATTTCTCGCCTGAAACACAGGATTACCTAGTTCAGGCACATAATGTAAATAATAAGAAGACCTAAGTAACATTTTATAACTAATTTAGTCAGTAGTAGTACTTATTCAGATTTGAATAAATGATTTGATTTGATTAATACGCCTCTGCCTAACCCTTCGGGGAAAACAGGCGTGATCGATCATATGTTATTATACATACATACATACACTCACGCCATTCTCCCACAGGGGTAGGCAGAAACTATAGACTGCCACTTGCTACGATTCTTGCATGCCTCTTTTGCTTCTGCGACATTCATACATCTTCTCATACATACGCGCCGGTTGCGAGTACTACGCACCTGACCTTTTTGAAGGACTTCGCCAATAAGATCGGTGTAGGTCCTTCTAGGTCGACCTCTTCTGACGTTGCCGCTGATATGCGCCTTATAAATTCCTTTCGTTAATCGTCTTTCATTCATTCTCTCAACATGTCCAAACCATCTCAGCATATTCCTTTCAATTCGTGTCACTACATCATCTTTCAGTCCGCAACGTTGTCTTATCACACTATTCCTCAATCTATCATTCCGAGTTACACCACACATACTTCGCAAGGAACGCATTTCCACAGCATTTATTCTACTTTCATGCCTCTTCTGCCACACCCAACATTCACTTCCATACATAAGTGTAGGTACCAGCACACCATTGTGGATAGCCAACCGTGCCTTTTTCGACACTGACTGATTAGCCACAACCGCATGCATAGCACCATTCACTTTATTTCCCGCATTCACTCTCCTTTCCACATCTGCATCAATCTTTCCATCCCTGGTAAACACACTTCCCAAATAAACAAACTCATTCACCTGCTCCACCCTCTTTCCCTCTATCTTTACATCACACATACATACATCTTTCTCTCTCTCAAAAACCATCACTTTCGTTTTACTGACATTTATTTTCATACCCTTCAGCTTATATGCTTCATTCATTAAAGTCACCATGTCTTGCAACTCTTCCGCTGACGATGCAAGCAGAACCTGATCATCAGCATAGAGAAGGCATTTGACAGGTAACTCACCCATTCTTAACCCACAATCACTCTCTTTTAAGTCTGCCAAACAACTGTCCATATATAGATTGAACAGCCACGGTGACGCGACACAGCCCTGTCTGACACCTCTGGAGATGCCAAACCAGCCTGAATACGCCCCATTTAGCCTAACACCGGTACTAGAATCCCAGTAAAGGGATTTCAGTACAACCATATGTTATTATTGTTATTATTAAATAAATAAATCTTTATTTTTTTCTCTTCCACAAAGGTTCTTATACATAAATTCTTAAATCTTTTCACACCAGTCCTTTGTGGGAGACTGGTATCCGCACTAGGAAACCCTGTCACGCAGATTACCAGGCCCCCCCACGAACGTAGCATGACTTACAATTATTATTATTTTTCACATAGGTGTCTACATAATTAAAACATTGAAACAAAAGAAAAAAAAATACTAAACTAAGATAAAAATTAATAAAACAAAAAAAGATACATTTCCGGTATTATAAAAAAGAAAACAAAGAGGAATAAAAAAAAAAAATTGTGTTTGTCTGTGTGAGTGAGGGTGTATGAGGTTGTGTGGGGATGTGTGAGTGAGAGGGAGTGTGAAGTGTGTAAGATGTGAGTGTATGTGGGTGTGCCTGCGCTTATATGGCTATAGTTAAAAGGTTTTCAGTTGCATCGTATTCTAGACTTAATAGATACGTGGTTAAAACTTGCTCACATTTTGCCTTAATCAATGGATAAATATTAAGTCTAGCATTAAGTTTATTATATAAATAGGAACTAAGAAAGCAGAAGCTGCGGTGGGATTGTGCACTTTTGCAGAGCTTAGTTGAGGACACTTTTGATTTGATACGTTTATGTGCGTATAGGGATGGGTTATACTGAAGAAGAGAATGCTTCCGCAAAACGGTTATCATGACGAAAAGTTGACGAACAGACAGAACTCTACATTTCTGGTACAAATCAGTAGTGGGGTGGAAGAAGGATAGCGAGTGGGCTACCTTCAGTATTACTCTTTGAGCTCGTTCAACTTTGATCATGTGAGTCTTAGCGGCACCTCCCCATACCGTGATGCAATAGGACAACAGCGATTGACAAAGAGCATAATAAACAGTTTTTATCACTTTTAAATCCGCAACATGGCGAAGATTTTTAAATATAAATATAAGCTTCCTTAAACGTTTCGAGAGTAGGTCTATATGTGGCTTAAAACTCAGATTACTGTCTATTATAACACCAAGGTATCTAATAGAGTCCACTTTTTCGAGTTTAGGACATGTACACGTGTTTGATGAAATATTGTAGCAAGAGTGGGCGGTTATGCTCAGAGCGGAATTTGACATGAAGCGGGTATTAGTTAATGCAAATGTTATATACTTTGTTTTGCTAGTATTTAATGTGAGTTGGTTATTATATAACCAGCTCCTGACCACAGAGAACCCTGTTTGAGCATGGCTATAGGCCTCTTCCCATGTATCTCCATGGAAGAGTAGAACGGTATCATCATCAGCAAATATTAAGGTAAGTACGGTACCTTGAGATGGTCCATGAGCTGCACGAGCTTGTCGTAGGCGGGGTCGGTGGCGAGCAGCGCGCGCGCCGCCGTGAGGTGCGTGTCCAGCGCGTGCACGTCGCGCAGCTGCCGGTAGCGCTCGCGCGTGCCGCACAGCAGCAGCAGCAGCTTGCGCACTTGCTTCCTGAACACAACATACTATCTTATCTTGTGTGGGGCCCACGCAGCAACACCCAATGGGATCTTTTGTGCTTCCCCTAGATACCTAATCCTCGTTCTCTCTAACACTTTCGAAAACGTATTCGTATCGAAATCAAAAATAATTTGTATGAGTAGGAGGTTTATAAACGTAGTTTATTTTTTATGAGATAGGGGGGCAAACGAGCTGACGAATCACCGGTAAGCGATAACCGCCGCCCATGGACAACCACAATAACAGAGGAGTCACAAGTGTGTTTTCCCGCCTTTTCAAAGGGATTGGGCCTCCGGTAACCTCACTCACTCGGCGAAACACATCGCAAGCGTTGCTTCTCGCCGGTTTTCTGTGAGGCCGTGGTTCTACTATCAGTCCGGTCGAGTCGGCCCATTCGTGCCGAAGCATGGCACGACCTAATGGGATCATTTATGCTTCCCCTAGATACTTAATCCCCATCATTGAAACCAGTCAATGACGATCTCGACACGGTAAAATAGCAGACTTGGGGCCCTGTACTAATGCAGACCTGAGCGGACGACGTGTGTGGCCTCTCAAACCAAAGGGAGGATCTTCCGATGCAGGAAGGTGTTTGGACCAAACGGTTGACGTCGGGGCTTTCGTATAATTACATACATACACTCACGCCTTTCTTCCACCGGGATAGGCAGAAACTATAGACCACCACTTGCAACGATTCTGAAGAGGGAACTCTAGTGGGCCTTTCTCCATACAAACGTATACCGCTGTTTTCTTCGTGGCTCTAGAGCAATGATTTTTTCCCAAAAAATCTAGGGCGTGCCCCTATTAATTCCTTTTTTCAAAAAGATAATTACTAAAAGAATTATAACAATCCAAAAACTCGAAAAAAAAGGCCCGTTTTTACTTCTCTAAATTTTGATATAAAAATTTTTGGATCGGTCCAGTTTTGATCGAGAAAACAGCGGAATACGAAACGATGTTTAGTCAAGATTGTATTTGACTAAACATTGTAGTCATTTTGTAGGTAAAATCAGCCTGAGCTGCAATTGTCCCTTTCCCACTTTACGGGTGGAGGTTGGAGTAACGACGACGGCAATAGTTTCTTCAAATACCTATTTATCAAATTCCTCGCGACTAGACTTCCCTCTTAATAAATCTCCCTACCAGATAATGTCTGGCATATCAGCAGGCGCGTGCGCTGCATATGATGCAAAAAGCACTGCATACCCTAGCAGTCACGGATAATTTCGCTGATCAAAGAGTATACAATAAGTACCTAAAGTATAATTAATAAATCCGTAAATCGTGGAATTACTAGAAAACTCCTAAACGCTCCAAAATAGCAACGAATCGCCAGTACACCTAATAATCTCACAAGTCACAACGCGCTTTACTGATAGGCGCTTTACACAAATTAATGTACCTAATGTCAACTACTGCGGCTGGCAGCGGCAGGAAACGGCGAATAAAAAACGTTCGCATGTAGTGATAGTTCGATTAGATTTTTGTGTCTGTGAACTGCACACATACATGAATTGCACGGGCGGAACGTGACCAACTCCAGCCGCATGGCCCGCGGTATTTGTTCCGACTAGGCTCGCGAGTCGTCGGGAGACACTCGTAAATAAATCGGAAGTCTTCGTCTTCTTAATGTGGCCAAGTATTATTGATGGATTTCCTACCTAATCACGTAGAGAAAATGATGCATTTTTGTTTAAAAAGGTTTTATTTGTTCAAATATTAGAAATTATTTTTTCTTCTTATGACTCCATATTGTTTTTTTCATGTGACGAGCGGTGTTTACTATTTTGTGTATGCGAGTAATTGTTATGGTTTTCTTGCAAGTTTTTTCATTTTGAAACGTAATTGTAGTGTAAATATCGTTGTATAATTGTTTGTTTCTATAATAACTGTAGTTCTTGCATTTACGAGTCTATTCGTTGGTTTTTAAAATGTTATTTGATTGTGATGTTTGTGTTGACAATGTGTGTTTATTAAAAATTAAAAATAGTAAGTTTTCTCAACTAAAATTTAGTGAAAGAACCCAAATTGTGTCTAAAGGTAGGTGTGTACCCAAGTTACAACAATTAAACCAACAAAAAGGAAATGTAGGTACTTACCTAACTCGTAAGTTTCATATAAAAGTTATGAAACCTATGCCTGGCTGTGTGGTTGTGTACAGACACGTAAATTATTTTGTTTCCCTTGCATTTTGTTTAGTAATTACCATACAGTGTGGACGGATTCGGGATATTCAGATTTAAATAATTTCTATTCCGCGGCAAAGAAGCATGACAACTCAGAAAAACATCTGAAGGCTTGCTTAAAATTAAATACTTTTGGTAGATCTCGAATTGAGACAAGTATTAACAGCCAGTTTCGATTAGATATTGAAAGGCATAATGCTAAAGTAGATCGCAATAGAAACATTTTTCAAAGGCTGATCGATGTTGTTCTCATATAATTTGTTTCTTTTTATAAGGTATCGTTAGCATTCCCCCCGGGGAGCGTAGTTTCATTCAGTTGACTAGCATTCTGACCGGAATTTCGATCTTTCGCTATGACGTCACGTGGTGTGGATATTCGAAAAATCAATAAAAAAAAACTGCCTTACCTAAGATCAGACCCAGTGCACGCCACTGCATATCAGTGATTCATAGTATAGTTACCTGAGCGGTGTCTGTTGGTTCATCATGTATTCGCAGAGCAACGTGCGCCAGCGCTGGTCGAAGTGCGCCGGGTCGCAGTGCTTGTGGATCTGACAGGGAAGCCGCAGCGCCATCTCCATCAACAGTTGAGGGTAGTTGTCGAAAACGTCCAATGCATGACCTGATAGAGAAACAATTGCAAATTCTCGTCATCTAGAATTTCAGTCTGGAGAACCATTTACACGATGGAAATTCCTTGCTCTTATTAATATTCTATGTACAACGAAGTTAAGGCGGACTTAATGCCATGTTATTTTGCTACCAGTTCTTGTGTACACAATAATTAAAAAAACAACTTGCATCGTCGCAACACTGTTTAGTTTAGGCGGTACAATTTTTACCAAGTTGCAAGTGCATTCGAGTAAATTGCTATTTAATTGCACGATAGATATTAATAGGTACTCACTTTTCACGTATTCTTTGACGAAGAATGGTTGCATATCCGGCAAAGGCTGCGGTGGTTGAGGTTTTAGCAATGTCTGACCAGTAGTTGTAGCTCCAGAACCTATACCAACAATGTTAAACTGTCATATTAAACTGAACATTTCTTTAACAGCTTACTAGCAATTTGGCTCGCCCATTACTAGTATTCTTGTTGACTCCTCGAGCTAAGCTAAATGCTTGTGTTACGAGTGGGTTAACGTCGGCAGTGCAATGGGTGGGTTTCGAACCCAGGGCCGGATCTACCATATGGCTTTTTGGGCTTCAGCCCAGGGCCCCATGGATTACATGGATATTATTATATAAATAATCGAGTAATTAGGTGGGCCCCTAAGTAGTATTAGCCCAGGGCCCCCTAAACTCACGGTCCGGCCCTGTTCGAACCGGCAACCACATGATCGCAAGTCCGACACCCTTTATCACTAGTTTACTGGTACTTTATTAGCGTAATATAAGATAACATACTATCACGCCTATATTCCCCGAAGGGTTAGGCAGAGGCGTACTAGTGTACACCCAAAGTTTGCCGGTTTGTTTAGGTCCCATGTAATAGGGGGCGAACAAATTCCAAACTTCGAGCTGCTACTGGGAATTTCATAGAAAAACCCAATAACACTTCGCTCGACCTGGGAATCGAACGCAGGACCTCTAGCGTAGCAGTCGCGTTATATCAGTATATATTTAGTAAGTATGTATAGTATAGTGACCGGAGGTCTTCTCCTTCCAGTAGGGCAGCAGCGCGGACAGCACGCGGAAGCAGTGCGCAGGCGCGCCGGCGCGCACGAGCGCGGCCGCCGCCAGCCGCGACACGTGCGCTGCGCACGCGCCGCCCGTCACCTCCGCGCGCGGCACGGGCCCGCCCGTCGCTGATGTCTTCCACCGGGCCATTAACACACCTAGTAAAGGGACCCAACAACAAATTAATGTAAGCGGATATGTATCCAATCGCATGTCCGCCGAAACTATCAAAACCAAAATCACAAAAAGAAATCAGCCGAAACATTAAAAAAAAATACAACGTTATCACTGTCGCTGTGAAGACATGTGTTAAGAACATGTCCATAATAAACGAATAATCGCTTTACATAAATAAGCGATCCCGGCATTTGAGATCTTGTCTCAAAACGAAGAAGAAGAATCTCACAATGCAAACAGGAAAATAAAGGAAATTAAGTGAATGTAATTCATTCAGGGAATCTACTTTAGTATATTTACTTTATTTATACTTGTAAAAAAAGGTTTTCCTGGGCAAGCACGCTTCACAATAATATCAGAAAACATGTGTAGATGCCAATTAAATGTAACTTGTCTATAGGCCCTAAATTTTGAATTTACATCAGGAATTCATACTCACTGAGCAGTCTCATGATGACTAATTGCAGCTCCCTCCTGTTAGTCCTCTCGTGTATTGGTGGCGGAGTTTCGTCCCCATGCATATCCAACTCAGACACCAAGAGTTCCAGACGCATAATAGCCAGCTGTAACTCGCGCCTGTCTGTACGTTCTTCGGGATTCTCTTCGCTCTGAATGTCCAGCTCTGAGACCAGTAGTTCAAGTAATCGATCCAGGACTGTGCGGTCGCCTTCCACGCTCGAGTCAAGATCGCCAGCCAGCATGAGGACCACCTATTATTGGAGATGAATATGATGTTCAACATGTATAAGCGGAACGGACAACTATTTCCTTGACATGCAGAAATGCAGAATTTTAAATCACTTTATATATATTTATTTTGGCATCAAATAATCATACATGGTTGTACTTTGTAGGGTTGATCTTGTCAAAGTTACAAGAAATAGGTAAGTACTTATAATATGGAGAATTATCGTTAGTCTTTATAAACTACATTTATGCTTTTTTTTAAGTCAACACACAACATCAGCTTTATATATTTCTACTGTAACTTCGAAAGTCAACATAACATCTAGTGAGCTATGTAGCTTGATTCGTATAAAATGTTTCACTGAGTAATTCACAAAGATTTGTTTGTAATCGATTCTATTCTATATCAAGTGAATTTTAATTAAAATAACATACCTGCACAAAGGGAATAGCCCTGACTCCAGGTAGGTATCTCAGTGAAGGCAGTGCGTCTAGTGCGGCAGATAATAGAGACAGTCGCAACGCGTGTAACTTGCGCGTCTCGCTCTCCGCCTCCATAGTACGGGATGTGGAGGCCACTGGCTGGTTGGATGATGTCGAGGGACCAGCTAACGATAAAATAAATTAAAATTTTATTTACTAAACTTTTTAATAGACATTTTGTTAAATACGTAATACGATATGTTTAGAAAAGGCAATAGAGTTAAATTATAAACATAAGACATGCAGGCCAGTATTGCAAACAATTGACAAACGCAAGCCAATACAATATACAATGGAGCTTAAAAGTATTTGTTGGAAAATACCAATCCAAACCTTCAATATAAAGTGCAACCAAAGCAAAAAAGCAATTTTAGACGTTAATAATGCAATGTAACAAAACCAAGATAAAATAAAGTTATGAATATAATACTGAGAAAAAACCTCTGGTGCATTAACGCCACATCGTTACACTTACGTTATGTTAATTGGTTACTTTAACTTATAAGCGACGTCGTAGTTTTTTTTTTAAAGATTACTAGCAATGTGGGTCGCACATTACTAGTATTCCTGTTAACCCCTCGTGCTAAGCTAAATGCTTGTGTTACGAGTGGGTTCACGTCGGTAGTGCAATGGGTGAGTTTCGAACCGGCAACCACATGATCGAAAGTCCGACGCCCTAGCCATTAGGCTACCGCCGCTTCAAAAGTTACCACAAGGATTCCAGAATACTAGTTAAACAATCTAATATCAACATTAGTTTACTAGCCTGCAATAGCAACAGGCGCAGCGATGATATTGGAGGCGGGCATCGTCCCCGCGGACGGAGCCGACACCATTTCTCCTAAAACATTCCATGTCGTTGTAACGCACATACATTTATCTATTTGTACCATTTGATGGCCGTCTGTCTAATCAAGCCCCAAGCGTTCCATGATAATGTATAAGCACAGTTTTCCATGCAGGACAATGTAGACTGGCACAAAAGCACCCACTGTCGCATTATATTTGGTAAAATTCTATTTATTTAAATAATTTCTTCATTTTTCATGCTAAGATTATAAAGTTATTTTAGTGAACGAAAATTCGACTCGCAGGCAGGATTCGAACCTGCGTCTTCTGGCTAGGTACGCCAGACGCTATGACCTCTAAGCCACCGTTGAGAGGCAAAGTAACTTGCCTTTCAATAGAAGTTACTGACGTCACCTTTAAGACGTAAGTTCAGAATGTGAAGGCAAATTTCGACATGGCAGGTAGGACTCACGGTGGATTAGAGGTCATAGCGTCTGGCGTACCTAGCCAGAAGACGCAAGTTCGAATCCTGCCTGCGAGTCGAATTTTCCTTCACTAAAATAATTTCTTCTGCGACTTTCTTTTATTACTTGCCGGCCCGGCGGAGCCTGTATTACCCGTACAAAAGTATTACATACTAAAATGAATATTGATAAACAGGCGAAATATATAACAATATTTCAACCGATTTATGCTCTCGCCTTGCATCGTAATTGGGCGTGCGCTCCGCCAGACTCATATGAGTATAATAAGCCTGCCATGATGCATAAACTGTGCAGGCTCCCAATACCTTTCCTTATGTCTACATAAACTTACGCGTATATTCCTCGTTCATGTATCTTACCGTATGCGCTGCTTCGTCCAGAAACTCCTCCGATGCTATCGGCGCCGGAGCCCCCAGATTCGGATCCAGCAGAGCCAGGGGGCTCGGCCGGTGATGTCCGTAATGTACTGCCGTCGGTTGCAGCAGTGCTACCCTCGTCGTCAGAACTAAAGGTACGATTTTCTTAAAAAATATCTTGGAGAATATTGGGCTAAATGGTGAGTTTTGGGAAAAGTCAGTCCTAAAGAGGACTCCCGCAGTCTGACGTTGATAAAGCAAAGTAACTATTGATACATACGTAATGTTTTAGAAGACAGTTTTACACCGATAACAATAAACAAATACGGCTGTAAAATTCGATTCAATCCAATTATGACATAATCCGAATTATAACAATATTAATAATCGATTTCTTTCTCTACAACATAATCTCTTCAGATCACTTACCCTGGTGGTGAGGCCGTAGCATCGCTGAAACCGGGCGCTGGTGGCGGTGGCGCAGAGGGCGCTGGCGGCGCACGACGCGGTTGTTCTTGTAATGACAATGCGATGGCCAGCTCTACCATCGTCTCGTCGTCCGCGTCTGACGGGATGTCTAGTAATGCTTCCAAAGCTATGTATGATGGCAAAAATATTAGGAATAAATGTTGGGTCTAACAGATCAATTTTAATCGATCAATCAAATTCACAACCACCGCTAGAATTCTATTCTCAAAGATTAGTCAAATATTGATTTGTTTTTTTTTATGTTAAATTTTCAATCTTATATATACTTGAGAATATATTTGAGTGCCTGAAAAACCGGGTAAAGGCCTCAACTAAATGACGTCGTAACTATATTTAGATAGAATCACATCTCACCTCCATCAGGTGCCATTAGCACCATAGGCTCCAGCGAATCGTCAACATCCATGACCTGGTTCTCTTGATGTTCATCGCGGTTGGCACTCAGGTCTGACTCAGACACTACGGCTTCCGTGATAGAACTGGTCGGTTGTGCTGTGGTTACTGATGACCCTGCACCTATTCATAATATGATTAAAAACAATTTTGGAAAATCAAACATCAATCAATCCATTTACTGTTACACTGCTTACTCTTAAAAGGAGTATAAAATGTCAAAAAATATTTTTAATTGTTCGTTTATTTTGAGCGAATTGCAGTTCAGAGTCTATTTTGTCCCTTTCATGTATCGGTTAATTAACTTTACGATCGCTTGACGGTTCATGCGAGTTCGATATTGTAAAGAAATAAGGAAGCTATATTTTTCTGCGGGGAATCGAGTCAGGAGCAGTTATAAAGGTTGGTGATACTTATACCAAGTATGAAACGAATTATAAATGTATAAATCATTGTTAAAAAAAATCTACATAGGCTATTTATTCTGTTTACCTGTTCCAGGAGTATTTGGTGGTGAGGGTATGTATACGCGGCGCCTCTTCACTCTGGGCCGGAGCACTCTCATCAGTGCCGCCTTGGCTCCAAAGCTTATGCTTTGGTCTTCAGCCAAAAGGAGGGACAGGTAGATTTGATTCCCAAATTCAATCTGTTGATATGAGTAGAATTTATGTAATTATTTAGGATTTCTTAGGAGTCATTAAGCTCATCAAAGGCACCATATGTCGGCTGCCTATCACTCATAGCTACTGAAGGAAGTTATACTCATAAATACTTCTCGATTGCCTTCTGATATCGTCGGAACGTTAAAATGTAGCTATCTATATATGTATGCAAAAATCCCTTATATAGTGGTTGATCAATTTGTGTAAAAAACTTGGACACAATAAGTTTTTACTCATATTTTTATTTATTTTATTTTATTTTAGTAACAAACATAGATAGAAGAATGAATTTCTTATATACGTCTTTATATCTTCCTGCTGCTAGTATGACAACAGTAAATATTTGTATAACTTACGCAGTCGGGTTCGGCATGCAACTGGAACGCATGCACAGTGTCTGCTAGTGCATGCATCGTGTGCTCCGGATGTCGCAGCCCATACGACAGGATGCCGGGCGGCTGAGCCGTAGACGAACGACAAGCAGCCAGGCGCCAAAGAACGCTCGTCAACAACGCGCATAAGTGCGGCTCTTTCTCCTTCTCGTCTTGGTTTTCCCCCTTCCACAGGACTGACCAATCTCCTGTTAGAATGATGAAAAGATTTTTCATAGATTCCGTCAGCGAAAGCACTTTTTTACGCGCTATAAGTAATTATCACAGTGACTAATTGGCGTAATGTTAATCTCACAAATCTATATAATTAAAAATTGATTGCTTTTTTGTTATTTTATGACTTGGTAACATAGACCTTTAGATGAAGTCTTTTTGTACCACAGAACACACTTTTTTGTACTGCAGACTGGCAGTCAGGCTACACTATGTACTATACATTTCCAGTATAAGTTGACCACACATTGTATCATCATCATCAGCCCCTCGCTTTAGCTACACACTAAAATTAAGAATTATTACCGTTCGGAGGCCTCTGTGGTGTGGGAGCGCTGTACTTGACTAGATGGTGTGGTCTGGCGACGGCAACGCCACGCGCTAACAGCACTAGTCTGAAGTACGCTTCGGGGTCGATGTTGTGCGGGTCGGCTGTATCGCGGAGCTCCCGCAGTGATGTGCACACGTATTTGAGGATGGCTTGATCCTGCAGATACAATATGGCAGAATAATCAGTTCAATAAGGAAAGCTTAATATAATTTAATACTGCCTTGATCGCAAGTTTGATTACAGAGCTCTTGATTACAGGGTTCAATTCCAAAAATAGCATAATGTCTGTATTTTTTTTGCGATTTTCTCAGTACCATGATAATTTTGATTTCTGCCCAGTTATCGGCAACAGTATCGATCGGCCTCGCATTACATAAATGTAGGAGTAAATTGATGCCTAATCCTCCAGGGATACAGGCAAGTTCGTAAAAACTGAACAATCTTAGTTGTGGACTCGCTCTGCAATGCGCACACGCACTTCTGAAATGTCTGTTTTTACCTTATACTGATGGTAGTGCGTGTGATGCAGCGCGCGTAATAAGCACTGTGCGCGTGCGTGCAGGTGCGGCGGCGCGGGCGCGCACAGCAGGCGGCGCGCCGGCTCGGCAGCCGCTTGCGCCCCGGCAGCTGATGCACCTGCGCCTAACTCCAGTGCCTCTAGTGCTGCACAAGCGAGGCGCTCCAGCGGACTCGGCTTCCATGCACCACCAGCGCCCTCACCCTCCTATTCACAAATACAAATATTGTATTGTTGCCGGCTCACGTATCATTGTATACTTGCATGCGCGCGCCGGTAAGAAGTGCTTCGATACTAAAATGTTATTTCAGCTCTAACGTGTAACAAAATGAGCTCTATTTATTTGACGTTACGTTTGAAAGTAAAATAACAAAAAGACGCGTATACAATTTTTATAGGAAATTTTGCTCTAACATTATCATTCGCTATGACTTGATGTGACATGATGACATTATATCGCGAAGATATTTCAGTTTCATGGCTATTATTTTCTTTTTAATATGTATGTAGGAAAAAAAGTTGCCCTCACTTTAAGATTGAATTTTAGTTACTCTGTCACCAATTCATTGGTACATTTTTAATCCCAAAAAGACTTACCGTAGCGACCTTGCTAGACGATGGACAAGCAGATGGATCCTCGTTATCTTCAGGCCATCCAAACTGTTCCTTATTTTTGCCATATACCTAAAATGTAAAATGATTTTAAATATTCAGAAGTTAAATCGTTTGTCGTGTGGTAAGGATGGCTGTATGGAAATAAAATAGTGCCAAATGTTGGAAGGATAGAGGGAAATTAAAGAAAATGTAGATGCATTGCGTAAGGATGATTATATTGTTATGGAAGTGAATGTTAGAGATGTCAAAATTTAAAAAGCTCTGAAAAATAAGGTGGCAGCGACGATTGACTGCTAATAAATTGGGCAACCACGGCAAGAGGACGATGATCTAAGCATACAATTAAATTTGGAACACTTCAAACTTACTTTTACAGAATCAACCATGGTGACTCCATCAGGGTCTTGTGACGGTCCAAAGTTGATGGCCAGTTTCTTATCAGACTGTAAAGACTCCTCGCGGGTCAACGGAATGTCGAACCAACGGTTGCGTACCACTATCGTTTGAATAGTTCTGCCGTACACCTAGTAAACAAAGTGAGCCTTTAGGAACTGTAAAAATGGTACGAATTGTTAAGCAATTTCCCATCAGGTCAACAGTTTGCAGCAGACTGCATATCATTGGGGTTACAATTTTTAATAACACATGGTCGTAAGCTTTTTTTGCTACGCTAGAGGTCCTAGGTTCGATTCCAGGGTCTGGTATACGATTATTAGATCTTTCCATGAAATTGTAATAGGTTCGGTCCCTATAACGTGGGACCTAAACGTACAGCGGACTGCGAGTGCACATTAGTAAGTTTCTGCCTAACCTTTCAGGGAGTACAGGTTTAATGTAACAGCCAATTTATACTCACTTCGACGAATGACGGCGTTCTGGCGACGTCCTGACTACCAAGAAGCACACGAATCCCGCAAATAACCATGTTAGGATCGGAGTTTATAATCTCCAAGGAGAATCCACTCATCTTTGTTGACACCACGTACAAACCTAATAAGATTATTAAGACCGTTAACTTGTAAAACCTCTTTGAACCAGCACAGGCATCATTAGGAATAGTGGAATAGTAGTACTTATCATGGTAGAATAATAAGCTTACGCCAGGTATTCTCTATCCGTGACAGGTAGGTTGATTGGTTGAAATAACTCCCTAATTCGTTGAATTTTGTCGTGACATTTGTGACGTCACCGAGAGTATATGAAATGAGAATACCTAGAATAAGCTTATTATTCTATCATATTATACGTTACTATATAATAAACAGACACAAATTCATAATATGACCCGTGTCAATTTACAATAAAAGTGAACTTTAAAAAGACCTTTAAAAGATGCATTTGCAACACGGCGCCGGCGTTTCCAAACTGACGTTCTTTATGAAATAACGTACTCAGACATACTCAGAGAATGACGGACTCAAGTCCACACACAATAGTATGAAATATGTGCATTTTAAAGGAAATGTAATATTAATGTAAATAGCTGGAACTTTTAGGCCCACTTGCACCAACTTCTTAAATGTGTTTAAATTGTATTTAAACACGAAATTTCTATGAAAAATTGTGTTTAAATTCAATTTAAACATATTTAAAAAGTTGGTGCAAGTGGGCCTTAGACATTTTTGTTAAATTTAATTATTGTTTTATTTACTTACCGGTAGTATTGAGTCGATGTTTGATCTGCGCCGTGTTGTAAACTTGCAGGAGATCATTCCCACCAAACTCAATATCGTTCATAGCAACGCAGTGCTCGAAGAAATCTATGGGGAACTGAGGTGCCCCATTCGCGTTGGACTTTGTTATCACCTGTTATAGATATTTTGAATGTAATTTCTTAATGTTGTGGTAACTAGATTACTCAACGCCCCCATCATCTGACCGTTTACACGTATAACGGTGTCGTTAGCTGATAGGCAAAGTATCGAAAAATATGGTATTGTCCGATTAAAAAAAGTCCTGATTGAGGAACATTCACGAATGAACTTATACACTAGTGCTGCTGACCTGTTCCAGCCTGTTATCGCCAGGGACAAGGAGAAATATTCGGAGTTTATGGTCAAATTAACCAAAAGGTATCAAAAGAAGTACTTTTATTAGGAAGTTAATAGTTGATTCATATTCAAGATACCCAATAGTCTTCATTTAATAGATACTCTTTATATCAGTGTGTATGCTAACTGTTGTTTTCTAGAAAACAGTCTACACAAATACATACCTGCTGAGCTTTTCCCTTGGCATGGTGTGTTAAGAGCCTGGGCCTCCTTCTCGGCGCATGCGTCGGTTGTATAGCAGGCGATAGCCAGTAACCGGTGTGCTCGCTACTAGCGGCATACATGCGCAGACTACCGTCTTCACAGAGCAAGATTAGAGTGCTCTTTTGCTCTCCCCCGCCGCCGCACCAATGGCGGACCGCTACCATGTCTGTTATCTTCGCTTTAGCGGGCACCACCTAACAAATTTAATAACGAAAAACATGCTAATTTGTATTTCGGTATTCGGAACGCTAAAGTCGACGTAGTAATGGGTATCAGACAATGTCCGACAGTGTATAAGATATCTAAAACACTGGTAGTTGGAGTTACGTTTCTAGTTTCCAGACTAAAAACTTAAAAGTTGTATATTTGGAGAATAATATGATAACGAGAAAAAATTGGATATGTATTTAACTCACCTTTATCTCTTGGACGAATATGTTAGAAGGCGTCAACATAAGGACGACTGGGTTGTTAGAGGCTTGCATAACAGCAGTGACAAGGCCAGGATGTCCGGGCACTTCAGCCCATTGACACAAAGATTGTACGCCTCCTTGCTTGCCGCCGCCTCGGCCGCCACCTTCCTTCTGCGTCGAGCTTGTCGATAAGGTGATCATTGCTGTGCCTGTTGAAAATAATAACCCTGTTGGATTCGGTACGTATCATCCTCGGTTGTCCTGTCCGCGGGTAGCTTGAACCTATTACTGATACCGATGGGCTACTGTTATTTGTATTTTCTATATTTTAAGGGATAAAGTATTTATATACATACTTTTGCATACTATTTAGAATAGTAGCAAAAGTAAAGGTGGAATATAAAAACATCTAAAACCTCAGATAAATTTGTAATTTCTGACAGAAATTACAAATGAACAAGTCCTAGTCTAAATTCTCTATTACTACGAAAAACAGCACTAACCTTTGAGGCTCTCTTCAACTGTGTTAAGCGGCGCAAGGAAACTCTTTCCTTGAGCATACGAAAAGAATAACATTTTGAGTGTATGCGAGTAGTATATGGAGACACCGCCGCCTCCCACCAACCCCGCAACATCCTACGAAGAAAAAAAACAACCATGAAGATCGGCAATCAAGTGCTTGAATTGACAGAAATGTATGACAACACTGAGCCAATTGATTTCTGTAACTACGGAATTTTGCATCTCTACAGGACGATGTATGTTCTGAGGACAACGGGCAACACATGATTTTGCAAGGATTTTATTAAAATAAACAAATGAGGAAATTCCTTGTTTATGATTTTAGAAACAGCAATGTCACATGCACTTCTAATATCAGCTTCCTCAGAACAAATCTTGTAAAATTTGCCCTGTTAGAGGATTAAGCCCGCAACCACTATGTGAATCATACATTGAAATCTCATATAAAACATAAACAATGTAATGTAATAGGTATACACTTATATGGTTGCACATGTCAATTTATAACCCTATGTCCTCTGAGCAGCGACTGAAAGAAGTAGGAAAAATATAGTATTGCTGTGATAAGCGTAATTTTTCTTGTAGCAAAAAAGGTATCTTTATTGTTTCCTTATTCTATCTGCCTCATAACCATATTTATTCATAGAACAGTCCCTGCCTCTGATTCGGGAACACTTTCTGTACTGCTAGTATTTTATTTTATACACACAGTCATGCTGGTGGGCAAATGGTTGGTATAATTAGGCATGCACATGGAATGTCAGCACAGGAGGAACTCCAACTTAAGTACGCGTCATCGAGACCGTAGATAAGTTTATACATCACAATCTCGACCACGTCGTCTCATGCAGATAACCCACTAGTCAGGGCTGAGGCTAGATTGCAGCACTGGTATACTTGATCCAGTAAATTATTTAGATAGCAATATCAGCTGAGCAGACTGCAGCCTGACCAACTTAGATTATCTTCCTAACAACAAACACTAACATTTTCGTCTCCCATAAACAAAGACCAGAATAGGTAAAATGTATTTACCTAAAAAAAATCATTTTAATTTCTGGAGTAAAAATGTGATGATTATTATTGGTATTATCCACTCTATCTTACTTTGAAGTTTATGTAAATACACTTCAACTATTAATTCTGATCTCTGCTTATAATCAAGAAATAATCATCAATCGGTGACCCGATATGAGGATATATTATTATTTGATTCGAAGACTACATTGAAAACCGGTTACCGCAACTTGCCTGTATCTCCGGGTGCTCAACCTGAAGGATGTTGGTGATGTAGAAGCCGCTGTGTGTTTCCTCCAGCTTCTTGCTTATCGGCTTCCAGTAGATGTGGCCGGACGGGCTCATGCATAGCGTGTGCATAATACCAGCCTGGTTCACAAAAGTTATATCGCAAACTTAAATAAACATTTGAACTTACCTGTATCTCCGGATGGAGCACCTCAAGCGTATTGGTGACGTAGAAAGTGCCCAGAGTGGCACGAGACTCTTCGCTCATTGGTTGCCAGTAAATATGGCCGGCGGAGCTCATGCACAACATGTGCATAACGCCGTCCTGGTTCACGAACGTAACGTCACGGACCTGACAAGAGTAAAGTTATTTCAGTATTCAGGTAGCAATTTAGCCGTTGGTGTGTTACGCATAGGGTCCTTTTTTACATTTCTCTGATAGAAACAATGAAACATTTAAACTTTATGACGGTTACCTTGCCGCTGGGTACAAGGAAGTGATGCATTGGGTTATTTAGATCCTTGCTTAAGTCGTAGATCTTGACGAAGTCGGACGTGACTAGAGCGAGCTGCGTCTGAGAGCCAGGCAACCATATTGCCTTGATGACGTAGTTGTTGCCTTCCAAACCGGTGGTCAGAACTAGGTGATCGGCCACGGCACCTAAAAGAATTCTTGATATAAGGCGCCTATTCATATTCAACATTTGAATTTATAATACATTGAAAGCATAATAAAGCCTGCAGAATATAATGGTGGTTACTGACTTAGATACTAATCAAGGGACTTGTTACACATAAAATTGGTTAGTTTGTTGTTGAATGTGCTGTGAATTATTTATTATAAGCGGAATACCACTCGCATTATCTTTACTTTTACCTTTTACCACAAACTTTAAAATTCGACAGTATACTGTTAAACTGGCAACTATTTAGAACACATTTTACAAATTCCTACGTATTGGTAATTACGCAATCAATGTGAAAACATCCTTAATTTTTTTCCCAATACAAAGAACATTGAATGTCACAAGCAAATGATTTTGATACACAAGTGACTATCAAAAGCGAATCATATAACCTACCGCTACTATTGAAGGTCAGGACATGGCACTCCTTCAGCCCGCACACAGCGAGTAGATCTTCGTTCCAAGGGTTACCGCTCAGACTGAGGACCATGAACGGTATGGGAGCAGATGATAGACGTGTCAATGTCAACTTATGTTTTGAGGAGTCGGCTTGTTTCAGCAGCGCAGACAGCTGGAGAACGGTGATTTTTCCTAGAGGACAAAAGAGTGACATAGAGATAGAGAATATGGAAATGAATAAAGACGTTAACAATCTTATTGTTCGAAATTGTTTGGAAACAAGTGTTTTATTTTTTTATTACTTAATTACCAATTATAGATTCATTATTTCTCAGGCATGCAGCAAGTAACGTGACGAATAGTTTTTATTGTGACAGAGGAAGCATTTTTTCATTAAAACGATTAACTAATCCTGTATGATTCTCTATCCTACTACAGTATTTTATTTACTTTATATACTAAATTAATTGATCTACTTGTACTGTCCCTATACACGTTTCGCAAGAAGTACTTAGGTACTAGGTATATAAAATCTCATTGTTTCTCATTTTAAGTGTTTTTTTTATTAGGAAACAAATGTCTTCGGAATTCCGGCTAGAATAAACACTGTTTACAAAGATATAAAATTATAAAGTACCTTTCTCATGTGAAACTGCAAGGTGCTGACGTCGTCCTTGCGGCGAGGCAAGGCAGCACATGGCAACGCGGCGCAGCTTGTGCGCGGACATCAGCTGACGGATGGTCTGGCCCGTCTCACCCGTGTACGACATGCGTACGTTTTCGAATGCCCCCTCCTGGGAACCTGTGGAGTGTATTCCATATGAGTAAGTGATTAAGACGAGTTCCAATCTAGAAGTCAAAAATCGAATGTTATTAACTTTCGCCAAGACTTGGGGGACATACCAAAAACCCGAACGAAATGCTTTTAGTCAACTTTTATCAAGCATACTGCTAAAATGTAGAATGCGCTTCCGAGTAGATCTTTCCCGATAGATATTATCGGGTACCTTCTATGCAAGAGCGCTACATCGTAGATCGCAGTGTCACTTAACATCAGGTGAACTTGCGGTCAAGCTTAAATATAATTCACCGTAGCAATTCATATATGATTCGCGCAGTCAAATCATTCAACCAAATTATTAAAAATGAAAACTCTTCAGTTGATCTGTTTACGAGCAGTTTAACATCTATCAATACCATTCTTTCTAAAGGTTATATTGTTTCCGATACGCAGTGAGTATACTTTTAAGCAGGCACATTTATTACTTAATTTGATTAAGTTCAAACCATTACAACAGTCTTTTTTCTAATTGTGGAGGCTTGTAAATGGCTTTTCGTCGAACATTCCACTATTATCTCTGTGTTGTTAGCTGTAAGCCACCCAAATAAAATAAAAATAAAATAATTAAAAAAAAAATTTTTTTTCGAATTACAAAAGCAAGTGAAATAATATGAACACAAATTGTTGATGCATTTCACGGGTGCGCGTGACACCATCGAATTTCGAATAGTAGTAGCTAAATAAATTTAGTTAGCAAGCGCATACGCAGTACTTACCGAGTGTGGGTAGCATGAGGTTATCGGTGTGAGTGAACTTCTTCTCTCCGAGGTGCAGCTGTGCCAGTGCCCTCTGCGCTCGTCCATGCGCGCCAGTAGGTGCGGCACGCTCACATGCCGCTCGTACTGGGCCCGCTAACGCTTCTAGTAAACGCCGCACTCGCTCCATGCAGGTGCCCCAGCCGTTATATGATGATAGGTATTGGCGACAGCCTACAACCAAACAATATCTTTAGTATTGAAAGAAAAAATTCTCAAGGTTTTGACACCACCTATCGGAAAATGAATCTCCACAGATGTCAGCACCTCCAAATTCTCCCACGATAGCCAATCAAAAGGTGTTATATTGACATTAGCAATTATGTCAAATGTCTGCCAGCCAATGGGATTGCATAGGCCAAGTCTGAGGTGGTTCTATTAGTTCCTCAGTTACCTATCCTATTGGTAAAGGTAGCTGGGAGTCTTTGAATGAGGCTTAATTATAACCAGTCCTTATGAAAACTGTTCAGAGGTGGACCTCTTTTGAACGATATGATGATGATACTTACATTGAATTTATAAAGAAATTATTGTCAAATGATTTTTGTCAGATGTTTACGACCCCTTAGGTTTAGTGGTTCGAGTACCGGACTGCTGACCATAAAGTCGTGGTTTCGATTCTCACAGGACACAAATATTTATGTGATGAATATAAGTGTTTGTGTTCGTCTGGGTGTTTCTTATGTATAAGTATGTATTTACAAAAAAAAAAAGTATGTAAGTATTATATCCATTGTCTAGTACCCATAGTACAACCTCTGCTTAGTTTGAGACTAGATGGTGCTGTGTAAAACGTCGCAGAATATTTATTATTATTATTTATTATTACAGATACTATAATTTATATATTTTTCAGACGTATCGATGATATAAATTTATGTATGAGCATACCTTGTTCTGTAGTTTCTGCCTATCTTTATGGGCGTGTGTGTATGTATGTAAGTACCTTGTATGTTAGCAGCGAGCACAGGTCGCCGCGGCGGCGCCAGTAGGGCGGGCGGCGCGGGGCTGGAGGGCCGCCGCCGCAGGGAGGGCGCGGGCGCGGTTTCTTCTGCGCCGCCGCCACGAGCTCCGCCCAAAGTCACCGAGCGCTTCACTAACGCTTGGCAACTGCACAAACAAACAAACAAAATGAATAATCAATTGTGGTTTGGGGATCCTTGTGGAAGTCGATCAGGGAGGCCTTTGTTCAGCAGTATATCTCTTATGACTTCTATGATGATGACAGACAGAATTTCTACGGAGCATTTTTTTTTTCAACGAGTATTTAACATGAGCTTGACTTCTTCTAGAAGGATTGGCCTAAAATAGCGTTGAGCCGTGACATATGGAAAGAGAGAAGGGAGGCTTTTGTCTTGCAGTGGGACGACAACGGCTGAATAATCTCTACTATTATAAAATTGTAAAAAAGCTATGTTTGTTACGGGTTGGAGCAAAAACTACTGAATAGATTTTAATTTTGTAATCACTGTTAGAAAGTATATGCTCCAACTTAAGAACTGGTGAACTTCTTATCACAATAATTAATTAATCGGATCCTGAGATACAGCTTGACTTCTCTGATGTAAAGAGGCCGATACAAAGAATTATATATTTATTAAATTATTTTTGTAATCCATTTCTAATGGCAGATGGCATCGCCACGTCCTCTGATTGCTCAGAGATCTGTGAATTCTTTGCATCTTATTTTTCCTCAGTGTATAGCCCTGCTAAAGATGGATGCGACACAAGTTTTTTAAATAACTTCCATAATAATAGCTTATGTTTATCGAATCATAGTATTAGTCACGAAGCTCTCTACAAGAAACTGAAAAATCTTGATTGCAATAAGGGTGCGGGGCCGGACGGACTACCACCTATCTTTATTTATGAGTGTGCAACTGAATTAGTTATTCCGCTATCAATTATTTTCAATAAATCTTTGAGTTCTGGTGTTTTTCCCTCAAAATGGAAGCTGGCAAAAGTCGTACCCATCCATAAATCAAACAATGAGGACTTAATTTCAAATTACAGACCCATATCAATCCTATCTACACTCGCAAAAATTTTTGAATCTCTGATCTGCCCATTAACTCAAAACCACCTGAAACTGTACTTAAGTGACGAGCAACATGGCTTTGTAAAATCCAGATCCACAAGTAGTAACCTTATATTATTTACCGAATTATTAACGAGAGCAATCGATTCAGGTTATCAAGCTGATGTCATTTATACTGACTTCAGTAAGGCTTTCGATAAAGTCTCACTTAAAGTACTGATTCACAAACTACAAACGTACGGTATCACTGGATCGTTGCTTTCGTGGCTGAGCTTCTACCTGGCGAAAAGGTCCTTCTTTGTCGTGATCAATGGGTTCCCATCAATTACGCGAGATATCTCTTCTGGTGTGCCGCAAGGATCCCACTTGGGCCCGGTATTATTTAATTTTTTTATTAATGACATGCAAAACTGTTTCCAACACTAAAATATTTTCATGTATGCTGACGACCTAAAATTCGTCAAAGTTATTAAATCTAAAGCTGACGCCTCCAACTTACAGACAGATCTAGACAGGCTCATACAGTGGTGTGAACTCAATGCTATGCATCTTAATTCGAGCAAATGTTACCATGTCAAATTCACGAGAAAACACAACTTCATAGAACACGATTATTATATCAATAAAGATAAAATTTGTGAATTGGACATAATAAAGGACCTAGGCATCACATTTGACAGGAAATTAACCTTTATCCCACATGTAGACAAAGTAGAAAAAAGTCCGCTAAAATGCTTGGATTTGTTATAAGAAATTCTAGACAATTTAAGTGTTTTAACACCAAAATTATGCTGTATAACAGCTTGATTCGAAGTCCAGTGGAATACTGCAGCATGGTCTGGCGGCCACACTATGCTACGCACACATTGCGCCTAGAGCATGTTCAAAAGCGTTTTCTATTGCACTTGGCGTTTTCTAGCGGAATATCTAAAAAAATTCGTTCTTACAACGGTCGACTGAGACACTTTAAAATGATATCGCTGGAGAGGCGCCGTCGCCTTATCGACGCAATGTTTGTGTGCAAAGTGATGACCCACAAAATTGACTGCCCACAGATACTGAGCCTTTTTAACTTCCGTGCCCCTCAAGAATTCCTCGCAGGGCAATAACGCCACTCTGCCCGCCACAGAGCAGAACGGTTCTGGGTGCCAACTCTCCTGTGGCGATGTTATGTAGGGTTGTGAACAGTTGTGGTGACCAAATTGATCTGCACTTTGACTCTTTACACAAGCTGAAAGCCAACTTCCATAAGTATCTCAACTCAGATTAGCCATAACAAACGATTTCGCATGTATTTAATGTTAATTTAATCAAGCATTTAATGTTAATACTTAGTATTTTAGGTTAATTTGTAATATTAACTATACATCTTATAACTGTACATCTTCATCTTTGTGATCCATGCTCAACGTTGATTGATCATTGATCCATATTTACTTCTGTTTTGAGCTTTCGAGGTGTTTATGTTTATGAGCGTAAATTATATAAATTAGTATAGCATATTAATGTACGACTTAAATTAATGTATTTTCTTTAATATTGCATGCAGAGTTTACCTTTAAGTGATTGCTACACTGTCATATGCTTTCTAACATGCTACCTTTGTCACAACACTAGTGTAAGCAATTGTTGGTGAACCAATTTAAATAAATAAATAAAATAAAACGAATCCTCCTAAAGCTTCAGGTGAGCGAAGCCGCGGGCAAATGCTAGTAATAATATAGTATTTAACAAGAGGGGATAAGAAATGTAATATATTTATTAATTTTTATTTATTCCGAATGTTGACGCTATAAAAAGACCGGCCGAATGTACTGGGAGATTTATGGTCTTTGATTGGCTAATATATTCACTGTAGAAACCCACAATTCAAATATTCATAAAACATACCACGCATTTTAAACAAGAATTGTACGAAGTAGTTTTAACTGATTCAAATTCAAATTAAGAAAAAAACCGACTGCCAAACAAGATGGAATCAAGATCAAGAGAGAGAGAAGTCGGACTTTGACTATCTATTTATAAGGACCCGCCTCTCATGATCATTCCCCTCTGTCAAGGTAGTGGATTAAAAAATCTAACGCGTTTATCAAAACTGTTTCCGAAATCGATTTTTCATTAACAGAATCGTTTCCGCTCAGTAAGGTCATCATAAATGCTCCGTGTAAATACCGATATACGTGCAGTTAATGTATGCAAAAAAATATCTAATATCTTATTTAGATAAAGATGGAGTTATTTTCCGTATGTAAGTATTAAAGTTCATTTATTTCTATTTAAATCACATAATACAATTTATTAATAAAGATCGAGGACGTTACCGATTCAATAATCGAGTATAAAATAATCGTTTAGTTCAAGCATGCACTCCCCACGAGACTACCCGCACTCCCCACGAGACTATCCGCACTCCCCACGAGACTAGCAAATTTTTTTTACTAACAATATCAGCCTTCTGCTAATACGCGTAAGATTTAAATTTGAAATATCCATCAAAATGTCATTTTTTGATTTCAATTATATATCATCCAATAGGATGTCACCATTTCTGATTTCCAATTATAGGTCTTAATGCAGAATTACCGGATTTTGGCAATTATAGGCCTTATATATATTATGACATAATGCATAAAACTCGAATTTTAAAAAGTGTAGCGAGACTATGTCCCTCTTTTGTTTTGTCATTTTAATTAATGATGTGATAGTGTTTGTTTACGATTTCGAATCGATATCGATATTATTTTCGTGTTCAATGTAAGACCAAATTATAATAATTGCTAAAGATCACTAAAGATGAATATCATGAATTTATGATATCACTATATTTTAATAAAATAACATTTTTGGAAATGACGTAACTAAGATTATTGATTATTTTTGATATCCAGTATTAGATATTTTATTTGTTACTTTTTCAGATCTACAAAAGACCTTCATTTAAAATGATATAGGTGTGATTGATAAATAATAGCTTAAGCCGTTGCGGATAAATTTGTTGACAAAAGAATTTATAAATTAACATATTTAAATCGTATTTCAAAAATCATTGAAAATTATTTCTAAGATACGGTATGGTTAGAAGGTCTGGGGTTTCTTTTACCGCTTAAGTAGAAAACCAGCACATGTCCCGCCTGATGGTAAGTGTATATATGTATAGTGTTAATGTACCGTATGTCCCTATTATATGAACGCTTGCAACACCTGGAGTATCACTCGCCCGTTGCCGAACCTGTAAAAATCTTTTCACACCCGGTAGACAACCCACAACACCCCCACTGCCAACATAACGCTTCCTCGCGGAGCTCTGGCGATCTTGCTCACCGTTAGGAACACAACATAGTACAGTCACAGATAATAGAATACTAGTAGGTAGTACAGTGCTATGTTATTTGGCTACTATTTTCTGCAAAGTTTAGGTGTTTCCCCAGTTGGGCAGCTCCAATTGTAAGTGAGTTATTCAATTCCACTATGCCCTGCCTCTCGAGGTGTTTCTTCAAACACATTATTTTCTTTTTCGATATCCGGCTCAAAGAAATAACGAGAGTACGGAACACGAAATACCATCACGTCTTTATTCCCCGAAGGGTTAGACAGATGCGTACTTAGGGGGCGAGCCTATTGCCATTAATCGGGCATCAACCCTTAATTTTATAGAAAAACTCCAATAACACATTGCTCGACCGGGGAATCGAACCCAGGACCTCTAGCGTAGCGCTTCTGTTCATATTAACGCGCGACATAATGAACAAAATCGTATTTACTCCTACTTATATCTCGTGGTAAACAAAATGCTCTGTCTAGCAGTGGCGTGCACTGGGTCTGATCTTAGGTAAGGCAGTTTTTTTTATTGATTTTTCGAATATCCACACCGCGTGACGTCATAGCGAAAAATTGAAATTCCGGTCAGAATGCTAGTCAACTGAATGAAACTATGCTCCGCGGGGGGAATGCTAGCGATACCTTATAAAAAGAAACAAATTATATGAGAACTCACCAGCCACCAGTAGGTTTTCAGTTTCAAAATTTTCATGGTTCAGAATACATACTAAGATTACGTTCCTTTTATATTAATATTTATTATGTTTTATATTAGTAATTAATTTTTAATAAACACACATTGTCAACACAAACATCACAATCAAATAACATTTTAAAAACTAACGAATAGACTCGTAAATGCAAGAACTACAATTATTATAGAAACAAACAAATAAACAACGATATTAACACTACAAAAACTTGCAAGAAAACCATAACAATTACTCGCGTACACAAAATAGTAAAAACACCGCTCGTCACATGAAAAAAACAATATGGAGTCATAAGAAGGAAAAAATATTTCTAATATTTGAACAAATGAAACCTTTTTAAACAAAAATGCGTCATTTTTTCTACGTAATAAGGTCGGAAATCCATCAAAACAAATACCCGGGCCATGCGGCTGGAGTTGGTCACGTTCCGCCCGTGCAATTCATGTATGTGTGCAGTTCACAGACACAAAAATCTAATCGAACTATCACTACATGCGAACGTTTTTTATTCGCCATTTCCTGCCGTTGGCAGCCGCAGTAGTTGACATTAGGTACATTAATTTGTGTAAAGCGCCTATCAGTAAAGCGCGTTGTGACTTGAGATTATTAGGTGTACTTGCGATTCGTTGCTATTTTGGAGCGTTTAGGAGTTTTCTAGTAATTCCACGATTTACGGATTTATTAATTATACTGTAGGTACTTATTGTATACTCTTTTGATCAGCGAAATTATCCGTGACTGCTAGGGTATGCAGTGCTTTTTGCATCATATGCAGCGCACGCGCCTGCTGTCTAGTGTTATTCCTAATATATCAGCCTGGCAAAGAAAAGAAAAAATCAAAATGAAAGAATCAAACTAATTGGTATCAAAGTATTTGTAACATAACGTCCCCAATATCCGCTCTATCTATACTAATATTATAAAGAGGAAAGATTTGTATGTATCAATGTATGTAACAAATAAACTCAAAAACTACTAGGCCGATTTCGAAAATTCTTTCACCATTTGAATACTACATTATTCAAGATTAACATAGGCTATAGAATATGTATTTCGAAAAGTTTGCGATTTCTCTCACCCGTGCGTTTATTTTCCAATTACATAGTATGTTACACCTATTTATCTATACCTAAACAGTTCCTTTGTTTTGTATTTCATTAGCATGCAATGAGAGCATTGCATTGAAAATAATTATGACGCAAGATATTAAAAAGGTGTGTATGGATGATTTTAATTTTGCAAATAAATAATTACATATAAAAATAATTTGTAATGTTGTTACATTTTTCTCCATTCTTCCTAAAATAATCTATCGATATAAAATATCGACATAGTAGCTTCCTAATTATTTTTATTGTATTATACGTTCGTATTGTCGTCAATTCTTGTATGTTGACGTATTTGACCTCTATGTGTGCGTAAATTGTGTTAGTGGTGAAGAATTTAATATGTGTGAGTTCGTGGCGATACAAAATGATTTTGAGTATGTGTGCAGCAATGTCTATGTAGTGTTTCCTCCCCCCGCACCAAAAGTGACAGACTTTTTTGTTCATAGAATTAAGCGCGTCACTTGTCCAGGGATAGATAGTCAAAGAAGTCGGAGGAGTTTTAAAGATAAATTTAAGGCGATGTTTATACCAGTGAACAACTATATTATCTACATAAATGTTGCAGAATTTATATTCAATCTACTCGATAACATAACATACCATCACGCCTGTATTCCCCGAAGGGTTAGGCAGAGGCGTACTAATGTACACCCACAGTTTGCCGGTATATTTAGGTCCCATGTAATAGGGGGCGAGCCTATTACCATTAACCGGGCACAAATTCCAAACTCCGAGCTGCTACTGGGAATTTCATAGAAAAAACCAATAACACTTTGCTCGACCTGGGAATCGAATCCAGGACCTCTAGCGTAGCAGTCGCGCTCACGACCACTTAGCTAATGAGGCAGTCTACTCGATAATTTATTAATTTCCTTGTACCTTGAATCGGGCTTGGCACCGCAGTCGCAGAAGAAGTTCCCGAACTTGGCGTAGGAGACGTCGTGTCCGCGGTGGCAGACCCTCGCGCAGACGGTGCACACCCCGACCCCGTCCACCATCTTGCACGTGTGGCAGTGGTACCAGTGCTGGTTCATGAACTCCCGTTGCGTCACCGTGAACGTACACAGCTTGTACTGCAGCATCGCGTCTTCATCCTATCACAAAGTCATAATAACATCAGATAATAAACCTACCTTGGATGATATAAAGGCTGTGGATAATATAAAGGATGTGAAAGTTTGTGAGGATGGATGGATGGATAGATGGATGGATGGATGTTTACTCTTTCACGCCAGAACGGCTGAACGGATCTGGATGAAATTTGGCACAGAGATAAATTATAGTCTGGAATAACACATGGGCTACTTTTTATCAGAAGTCCACGCAGACGAAGTCGCGGGCAGAAGCTAGTATCCCATAAAAAAGGATCCCAAACGAATTAAAATAATACCAATAGAACGGAATTAAGTAGGCAACTGAGGAACTTAGCTATCCTATTGGCTGACAGCTCTTTGACATACAAATGTCTCGCAAAAATATTAAATATCCTATAATAATTAATATCAAAGTTATTATTTATCATCAATCAACAAATATATTCCAAACACAAGGTGGCTTCATTCCTTGTACGCTGTGGAGGTGTGGTAATACATATTTCACAGATAGTAATTTAGGAATACAAGGCTTACAGAATCATCGGCACTCGTGTCGTCATCGTCTTGCTGCTCATCTGTGTAGTCGAGATCAAATCCGAGGTCCGACGGTGATTCCCATGTTGGACTTACTGAGCGCCACGCTACAATAAAAGAAAGCATGGTTACAGTAGTGGAAAATGTGGGATTCGAACATTAATATTAATGTTCTGCATATAGGAATCAACTTCATTAGTCCATCAGTTTAGTCTTATGCGCTGCCTACTGGCTAGATCCATAACATGGAGTGGGAATGATACTCAATTGTCATTAGAATTACTCGCCTGTTTAGGACTGAACTGCAAAAACCTAAATCTGACAAGTTTCGGCCTCAAACAGCCTTCAATCACGAACATAACACGTAACGAGTAACGTGAACATGACTCGTAAATTAATGGAATTTGAACCTTATTTCAGTGTCGCTAAAAGTCACATAAATGTTAAAACGGTATGATATACTCACTATGCGGCTGCGTAGTGTTGATGCCGTGCAGAGCGTCGGCGAGGTAGGACAGCAGCACGCAAGCGGACTCTATCTGTGGCGCTAGCGAGCCGTCCACTTGACCCTCTTCCAGTTTGTCCAGCACTTCTTGGCTGCTTAGATTATCCACACTAAGATAACAGAAACGTGATCATTAAATTCGAAGATTTCGTTGATTTTTACAATGCTGGGTTATGTGCATATTGATTTTATATGTACTATAAGTCCATAAACCATTGCAATAATAGGTGTATTACACTAAAAATATAAAAGAAAAACATTGACAACGGTAGCTTATTTATTTAAATACCAACCACCCTCAGAAATTTCAATTAACATAATGAATTATTATTAGCGAACAGTGACCAGTATATCTTAGAACATTGACAAAAAACTCCGAAAAATACGTCAAGATATAGTAGCTACTGTGAGCTAAAGATTCATTAACATTAATTTAACGTCTCCGACACGTTGCTGTAGTAATACACATACATACATACCTGACGAACTTAGTATAGTATGGCAAAGATTATTCTGAGCAAAACATATTGAGACATGGTAGCTTACCAAGCGGAGAGCCAGCTGACTGCGGCCGGGAAGAGTTGTCGATGATCGCCACCAGCGTGTGCGTCTGCCAGACGGCACATCTCGCGCAGAAGCAAAGGCGAGCATGCATTTTCTCCGCACACACCGATAAGTGTGGTCAACATACGCTCGCTTACTTCATCACCACTGTTGACAAGATTAATCATTATTATACCTATCAAAATCACAAGCGTGTAATACTATCCAATGCCACCCAGTAGTAAATAAAAAAAATACATTATCTTTAAAAGATCTAGAGAAATAATTTTAATTCATCTTTAATTATGTAGGTATATCTTTATTTACAGCAGATTTGCTATTATATGATAACATAAAATAACAGAAATAATTTCTTAGATAAGGGCATAGGACCGTTTCAAAAACAAATGCCATACCAGCATCAGTCTATACAACGCGTAACTGATAAGCGCAAGACCCAAACACGTCAATTCTAATAACGAAAACCTTGTCATTTTGAGACACGTAAGCATATTTTTTAAAAAGGAATTTGTTATACCAGCTAAACGCGGAACTCGTGGCCAGACTACATTCGTGCTCGAAACGACTACGATATCGGCGCGCACACGCACACAATATTTTTTTTAACAAATAGGTTCCAGTTTTCCATACCTCGACTCACTGCTAGTGTCTGCTAGATCAGGGGTCTATAGATTCAAGTACAGTAATTATTTTTTCAGGAAAAATTAACACATTAAAGACCACTGTAATCGATTCAGTAGTCGATTCTGAACAAACTACTTTTAGGTCTCGCGCTTGTTCTACTATAGGTTGTATAAAATCCTAGACACGTTATATCTTCATAAAGATAAGCTCTTTTCACTTACCAATGCAGCACCACATGCTTGCACAGTGCAGATAAAAGAGCCGCGTTGTCATTGGCGGCATCCGCGAGAGGCGCAGGCGCAGCGTCCGTGGTGGCCACGGCAGTAGTTCCCGCGCCGCTGTCTTTACTTCCATCTGACCAGCTACAGCTTTCTGTCGCGTTAACCGTAAACCAATCAAGTAACCTTAGTATCGATTCATTTCACTTATAAAATTGGTATATTTTAAGTCAAATATCTCTATAACTCTCTCTATAGACAACCTCAGTCTGTGGTTTAGTGTTTCGAGTACCGGACTGCTGACCATGAGGTCGTGGGTTCGATTCCCACAGGACACAAAAAATTATGTGATGAATATAAGTGTTTGTGTTCGTCTGGGTGTTTATAAGTATGTATTTAAAAATCCATTGTTTAGTACCCATAGTACCAGCTCTGCTTAGTTTGGTACTAGATGGTGCAGTGTAAAAATTTTCCAGAATATATTTATTTATTTATAGCTAAGTGGTCCTGAGCGCGACTGCTACGCTAGAGGTCCTGGGTTCGATTCCCAGGTCGAGCAAAAGTGTTATTCGGTTTTTCTATGAAATTCCCAGTAGCAGCTCGGAGTTAGGAATTTGTGCCCGGTTAATAGCAATAGGCTCGCCCCCTATTACATGGGACCGAAACATACCTTTAATCAAGAATTTACAATGTGTTGAAGAAGCTTTGTCGTAAATATTACCTGAGTTAGCAGATTGCTGTGCCGTATCTGACTGTGCTCTAGGAGCTGGCGATCTGTAAGAAAAATAATCATAACCCTCACTGAATTTAATAACATAACACATTGATACATAACTACAGAAACTAAATACATAGATGGATAGATAAATCTATGCAATCACTTCGCAGTATCTGGGAACACTTCTATTATTATGTTGTCTTCAGGATTGGGTTACCTGTTAGTTCTATCTGTGTACCAAATTTTCTTCCAAATGCGTATAGTATTTTTTGCGTGACTAACAAAGATCTAAACATACAAACTTTCACATCTATATATATATAAAAGAAAGTCGTGTTAGTTACTCCATTTATAACTCAAGAACGGCTGAACCGATTTGGCTGAAAATTGGTGGAGAGGTAGCTTAGAACCAGGAGATAGGATACTTTTCATCCCGTTCCCGTGGGATGTGATGACAGACCAAATTCCACGGGGGCGAAGCCGCGGGCAGAAGCTAGTGTATAATATTAATACGAAGCAGGGTTAACTCACGGTGCATCAAATACAGGCAGGTCCGAGTCGTTCCTCTGTGCGTTGGAGTCGTTAAGTTGTGCAGCATCGCTTTCGCTACGAAACACGCTGCGCAACGCGTTGCGTAACGCGAGCGATGCAGGGTTGCCGCCCGCTTCTGGGGCTGAAGATGTCGGCGTCGGTAGCTCGGTTTCAGTTGGAGTTCCGTTCGCAGTACCCGCTGCGCCATTAGCAGATGACGCTGCACCAAAAAATATTTGATTAGTCTTTTAAGTATGCAGAACATCCTCGAGCGAACTGTGGGTGTTAAAATTGCCTGAATTAATTAATCGTCGCCCATCTCCCCCGTCGGACTTATACCGACTAAAAACCTTACCTCCCTTCCTATAGTATATAAACCACAACGACTATCGGAGTGCAGTCTAGCACAATCCTTATACTTCATCAAAATACAAGATTCACTCAATTACACACAATATAACATAACATACCATCACGCCTGTATTCCCCGAAGGGTTAGGCAGAGGTGTACTTAGGTACACCTACAGTTCGCCGGTATGTTTAGGTCCCATGTAATAGGGGGCGAGCCTATTGCCACTAACCGGGCACAAATTCCAAACTCCGAGCTGCTACTGAGAATTTCATAGAAAAACCCAATAACACTTTGCTCGACCTGGGAATCGAACCCAGGACCTCTAGCGTAGAAGTCGCACTTGTGACCACTAGACTAACGAGGCAGTTAGGTACACACAATGTCATAAAAAAAAATATAAAAAGAAAACTAACTGGGTGCGCCAAGGCAGATGTGAGCCAATAATGTAGAAAGCTTCTGCTGGTCAGCAACTCCAACAAACTTGCACACAGATATGCAGAGGTTACAATTCAGCTCGTTCTCACAACCCGTGAATATTTTGATGAATAGCCTGTGAATATTAACAAATTTAAACAGGCTACTTCAAGGGAATTTGGAAATGGATCTTAAGGGCCTATAAATATTAAGATACTTTTGTAAAACAAACATAAAATCAGCAGATTTAGCCTTTTCAATATTGTCATTAAATAGAAAAGCTCTAGATCCAGAATTGTCTAAACGACTTCACACAATAAAACAATATTGTCGCAGTAAACAGGAAAAACTTACTTTATAACTCTTTCTGCGTAAGGGTTCCTGGCGTTGGGTGCCGACAGTAATATCTTGCCGAGACAGTATCCCGAGTTGTCAGCAAACACTTTCTCATAAGCTAGTCTGCCTGCGGGCCGTTCTAGAATCTTCTCCCAGTACTTTACCTAAACAAGAATTAAGGTGCATAAAGATACAAACCACAAAATCGGCAAACACGTCATGACATAGTGACGACATAATTTTGTCGTCAAACTATCTCGTCTCTTCAAGTTCAAGTTCAAATGTTTTTATTTAGCTCTAGCTACTTTCTCTGCACTAATACGTCACGACAAAATTCTTTCCATCCATATGTCAGTCTAACAATTCATTATCTAGATCACAAACATCCTTTCATACATTTCATTGGACTCACCATATGCCTCAAAGTTTTCTCTGTAGACGGTTGCAGGTGTTCAACAAGCACGTCGTATGTCGTCTTAATTATATGTTCGTGTATCAGTTGTTCGGCTTTCTGCACTTGTGGCACTAATGTATTCAGAGTCGCTGCTAAAGGTTCCGCCATGAATTCTAGTCTGCCATCGGTCTGTAAGTAACGCGTCATTGGAATTATGTATTTCTATCAAAATAACGGTAATACAGATTATTCAAAAATGTTCCAACAATACATATCCGCGCAGTCCTTGCAGAAGACATTCAGGGTCGTAAATATTTCACAGTGTATGATTATTTTCCTAAAAACTTTTGACATAATTATTTGCACAATATTTTTATGATGAGACGAGACACCATTTACTTCATTTGTAAATTTAAGCGCAGTGTTCATCTAGGGAAGATCATCTTAAGGTGTACTTAAGCTCGTATGAAATGAAGGGGTTCACCACTAAGAAAATCCTGCAGTTCATAGTAGCTGCAGGATGCGATGGTGAACTCTAATTTAAACAGTGGATCACAATAGACTAACTGGTCGCAGTGATACTATAACCATACTCCTTTTTTGACATACGATTGTTTATAATATTTATTATTTTCTTCTTTTTTCCTATTGCTCCTACGCGCGGCTGGTTGGCAAGGCTAAACTCAAAAGGCTGTAGTTAATATTCCAAAATTGTGTTTATTTGTTTAACTTACCAACGCCGGTATAACTAGATCAAGGGTCTTCTTCATAAGCTCGGGATTATCAGCGAGCTTGCTGGCGCCGATTTCCAAAAGCTTCGCGGCGGAGTACGCCAGCATCATCAGCGATGAGCTGAGCGAGTACTTCGGGGTTGCAGTGATTAGTTCACAGTGAGATGATACCAGGTGTAGTACTGCACTCTCGGAAGGTATTATGTGGGTTGAGTAGATGGCCTGTACAGAAGATTTTAATATTTCATCGAGGTTCCATCAAAAGGAAAACCATCATAAAGTTCCACACACCCAAACCGGAAACCCAAACGGAGTCAAAAATTTATTTTATTTTAGGATCAAGTAAGAAGCGCTGTTCAAATATCGGTTTAGCGCAAGATCTACACATTTAACAATATTAGCGGTTGAACGTTTTTAACCTTATTTTTCGCTAAGTTTTGTTGATATATATTATATTATCCATATCTCATCGCCATTCATTATCGTTGCAGGGTCCTGCCAATCTTACCAAGTTGATGCAGGCGAGTGGTGGCGGGGAAGACAGTCGTTCCAGCGCAGAGGCCGCGTTGGGGAGCATGTGAGCTCGCAACCAAGCACCCAGCGCGGGCGGCGGGGTGCTGCCGACCGCATTGCCGACTGGGCCGGATGTTCCGCATACTTGCAGGCGAGCCTTGCTTACGGCCGCCTCAGAAGCGTTGTTAGGACTCTCCATTAGGCTTTCGAGCTCAAGGCCCGCGCTGAGACTAAATAGGACAGAATCTTGAGGATATAAACGATATAACCACTAAACACTAGTAAAAGATGCAGGAATTTTGAAGATGGACGTGATCGATGTGAAGTAGTGTCTACAAGGGAGATTTCAACCATATAATATATTCATTGGACCACACAAGTTCACAATCTATACAAGATTAGTACCTCAGCTCACTTATAGCGGAGATCTCAAATACAGTTGAGATGAGAAAGACACAGAAGAGAACTGAACATTCACAGTCTAATGGGTTGAAATATTTTTTAAGAATTATGGGCGAAATTACTGAAGTCCAAGAGAAACACTTTTCTATAATACAACACACTACTTAAAAAAAGGAAAGATTCATCAACTTACCGACAACAATCCAGCACCGTTTCAAGTAAGTCCAACAAGTCTGGCATAAACTGATGAGCTTCGGATGGCGTAGCAGAATCTGCTAGGCACACCTTGAACCTAACCAGCGCTGAATCACAAGATATCACGTCCAGAAGCGACGGTAAGCCATTCACTGGAAAATAAATAATTTGTGTAATTGAGTTGAACTACCAATGTAGTGGTTCTGGGTTCCATTGACAGGTGGAGCAGTGTTACTGGGTTTTTCTATTAAATTCTCAGTAGCAGCTTTGAGTTTAGAATTTGTGAACGGTTAATGGCAATTAATAGACTCGCCACCTATTACATAGGACCTAAACATACCGGCGAACTGTGGATGTACCTTAGTACACCTCTGCCTAACCGTGGAATGCGGACACAAATCCAAACTCCAATTTTCATAGAACAACCCAATAACACTTTACTGGACCTGGGAATCAAACGTTGGACCTCTAGCGTAACAGTCGCGTTTAGGACAATCAGGCTGAAGCTTGTTTCATATCTTAAGAAAAAGAAGTATACGAAAGTGTGCATAAGTATGCTCTTACCCATAACATTTTGTTTCAAATGTTTGATTGTTTCAGACGCGAGCCATGCCGTATACTTGATGTTATCACACGATGCGCTTACGCCAGCGAGAAGATTCTCTGCATACTGTAAAGGTATAATAATTTTAACATGCTGGGAACTCTTGCCCGATTTCTCTTATAGAAACGAACTTTTGAATGTATATTTCCTTCTGTGCAAGAATCAAATCCATATACAGGTGACTGTGTTAATTCCTTAAAGTGATGTAATAATAGCGAAAGCAGAAAAGTTTGAGATGATTCATTGTCGATTAAAATCACATTCCGCAAAGATTTAGACCAAGTAATATTATTGTCAACATCATTAAAAAATATATTTTATGAAACAAGTGCCGACATCATACTATCTCTATCACACAGTACAATACTATGCGAGGGAGAATTATTATGAGATAGGCATTATAATTTTTTGCATAAAATCCTCTTTATTGGGAACTAGCTGTTACCCGCGACTTCGTCCGTGTGGTATTTAAAAAAAGTAGCCTAAGTTACTCCTTGTTACATCAGCTTGCTACCAGCTTGTTACCCGTAAAAGTCCCGTCAAAATCGGTTTCAGAGATTAGCCGGAACAAATAAACAGACACAAAATTTTTTAAAATTTTGTTTTACCGTGTATACATCAAAATGCACTTAAAGTTAGTATTTTAATATTATAAACAGATACTCCAATTTTATTTATTTGTATAGATTGTTATTGGAATAAGTCATACAAGTGCTAGACCAAGCTAGTTGATGTGTTAACGATAATTTTATTATACCTGTGTATACATTCCTTGCTTGACCAGCGCATCCTTCAGCCACGGATTGAAGACTTTTTTATTGTCAGCTCGCGGAGCCCATATGACCGCGTGGAGCGGAAGTGGGGAAGGAAGGTCTGCAGTCGTGCCCGCTTGTAACTTGTCCATGTGTGGGGTAGCGGGCGGCATACTTATTACTAGCCTACAGATAAAAGAAATAAATGGAATAGGTGTTTTTCTCCAAAGGCAAACATTCCTTAGTTAATCTTGATTTATGCACGCTATTGGTAGATCAAAAAGTTTTTTCATTTGTACTTGAGCTGTCTTTCGTTAAAGGAAGCTTGACGTTGTACTAAAGCCTTACTCCAATATTATCTTATTGTTCTTAACAAATTTTTGCATCAGAACCCAAGGGGGTTCTGAGCTTAAGTTGCAGAATGCTTAGTTTCTATATTTATTGTAATATCCTGTAGCTTCTCAAGGGTGAATATCAGACCTCTTTACTTTTTCTCTCCATTAATAATTACTAAAGACTTACCTCCAAGCAGTTTGGAAGCAGTAATGCGCAGCGGCTAGTGCCGCGGGCGAGCCGTGGTACTGAGAGTTGTCGCACACGCACGCGGAGTTGAGCAGCGCTAGTAGTGCATCCAGTAATAGTGGATACTTCAGTTTGTGCGGCGTGCCCAACACGAAGTTACACGCCAGACCATCGAATTTTGGATTTTCCTAGTAAATAAATAAGATGTTTTTTTTTTCTAAATGCTGTAGTAGGAAATCTAACGCATTTCGAAAACGGAAACAGCAGGCCGATAGTAGTCGGTAGAATCGGTTGTATGTGATTAGTGTGTAATTTAAAATGAACATTGAACAGGAACACTATCGATAAGTCTCTTCTACACCACTAATTCGAATATCGATTTAATGAATTAGAACAAACATATAACTAGTCCTAATACCGGCTAACTTCTTTACTACTTCTCGCATATTCTTACCTGGTTATTGATATCTGCATTAGTCAGTGCGTAGAACTTGGGCCTCATTGAGGTCTCATCCTGTGACAGGCGCCGGTAAGCCTGCTCGATGTTGGGCACCTCGCAATAGATACGCGATTTCGGCTGCCCATTTGTCATAGTCTTATTGCCGTTGGTGTTAGCCTCGGTCGAAGGTTGGGCCAAGCCCGGCGCTATAACCAGGTTCCATTCGATCTAAAGTAAGAAAGAAATTTGGATATTTTTTATAGAGAAATACTTTACGTGATAGTTATAAATTGACCCGAGCTTTTATTTGTTTTTGTTGGAGGAGGAGATCGTAGCAACAGATTTAGTGAGTTTTATTGATACTGGCATTAATCTAGTCTGGTAGATTATTTTGTACTACATACTGAACAGGAGTTGGTGGTCTTTCAGTAACCAATCACAACAATGTCAAGGCCCCAAAATATATTATTGATGATTAACAAGGAAACTCACCTGCTGTAGAAGCGTCTGAGGTGCATCATAAAGGTGCCTCATCAGATACTCTAGGAGGAGCATCAGTCTAGTCGTCAACATAAGCTGATGTGGTGCCAAGTTCATGGCGCGCTTTCTGTCGCTTATTGCAAGGGTTTCCACCACCTAAAATAACATTTATCTTGGTAATAGTTACTACTAACACAAGTTTACAATATAATAACGATTGAAACATAGGGAGGTATTTTACTCTTTTAACAAGGCTCTTTTAACAATATACTCAGATTTTGTACGTTAAGAAAATACAAACCCCTTAAGAGCAGTATACACTAGAGTCAAAATAACTGTGCGCGTCTAATTGGCAGTTCCGAACGGCCTTGCTGATCAAATCACTAAATAAGTGTTTTTATTCAAAATTATCGAAATTTGTACGGAAAATATTCTCATTAATGCGAAAAATTTACGACCACAACTGTAATATGCACGGACATTTTATCGTAAAATTTACTTTTGCCATACCACTTGCGTATAACTTCATAGGATATACGCACAGTTATTTTAGCCGTATGTATATAATAGGAAATACGATATACTGTAATAATGTTTATATGTAATAATAAAACTTACCTTTATGATCGCATTAGATGTCATGAGTAGTACAGATTTCTTTTGCATGAGCGTCAATGAATGGAACAGATATACCAATAGCTGAGCATGCTCAACATTCAAGTCTGAAACAAACAATATGACTTGTAAAACCTGATGATTTTTAAAAGTGGATTGTTAATGTTAAATGAAATGGATCGCATACCTATATTAGCAAAGCCTGCAGATAACCGGATAGCAAAAATTGGAAAAAGCAAAGTTAATTCAACAAATAAATTTCGATAAAAATTGAAGTCGATAGTTTAATCGATACGATACAAACATATGTACCTAACTAATCGAATCAAGACTCGGAGCGCTGATAGAGGTGGCTCGGAGCGACTGAATTTCTGCAGTTTGTAATATAAAAATATTTCAATGAATATCAAGAGTAAACTATAATTTTTATTATGTAATCGATATAAATAAATTGCCGCATGGCAAATAAAAGATCATCACTAAGCTTGAGGACGGCTCGAAAAATTTATTGTTACGTTCATTACTGTTTAGACAAGATTTATATAAAATTGTTATTTTTTAAATAGATTTATTAGAAATGTGGATGGGAATGTTTACGCAAGCGAAGATGCGCACGGGTTGCTTGTTATTTTAATGTATTTAAATAGTAAGGGATTCATGGCTTAGTCTGAACTCAAACACAGATGCAGTATGGAGTGAAATGGGAATTTATATGATACAGATTTGTTATGCATAATACTTAGTATTTGTGTGTTTGGCCCCAGCGTTGTATAAGAACTCACCTTCATAATCATGGTCTTGTGAGGGCTGCGCCTGCAACGCACACTCTTGCAGCGTGTTGACAATCTTGTGCCACATAGCTAGGATGCTGTTCTCGCGTTCAGCGGCTTGCTTACTTAGAACCATGCCACCTACAAGCTTCACTACGCGAGGTCCAACCTGATAGATATTTTACCAATGTTTACTACATTAATAGAAAGTAAAAAAGCCAGACAACAGTGTATTCATTGTTGTTTTGTTCTCATTAAATTACATATGATTTGCTTTTGGAATCATTATATGGAATGCGAATTCAACTAAATTATAAAATACCGTCATTCTCAATAAGTTTGGTTATTCACAAAAAATATTGAATATGGTATCCGATATGGGCTAGGCAAAAAGGCTTCCACATGTCAAAGTCAAATATTTTATTTCAAACAGATACTTTTCGATAGCACAGGCCATAGATAATTTGGTGGATGTCATAATGAATGTTTACAGAGTCAATTTAGTCCCTTCAAGATATTTTTCTTTTCCTTTAGAGGTTCGGCAATCATAAAAAGTAATTGGCAAAGTGTTTCATCATTACCAATTATGGCCAAAAATGGCAACTATAGTTAAGAAACTATTGTCGCCATTTTATCACTGGACACCTGAAAAGTTTTTATTAGTTATTTACTTACCTGCAGTGGGGTCATATTGGTTCTCTCTGAGCCTGCCGATATAAGTTGTTGCTGTAACGCAGGTTGTAGCGACGCGAACGCAGGCGCTCCACTCAGGTTATGTAGGTATCTCACGAGCGCGGAACTGAATGATGCGTACAAGGCTCCGAGGCGGGCGCCGAAGCATGTTGAAATTGTACCTGCGACAGTTGAAACGTGCTAGGTATCAAGCAATTTTCAGATCTTAGTTTATAAAATGTAGATTTATTTCTCAGCAGCTGATGTTAAGCGATGATAATGTTAACGATGGAGCATGCTTGCCTATAACTATTTTACTGACTTGTGAATTCGAAAAACAACAAAAGATTCGCAATTCAGCAACTTATTTGATAAACAAAGAATCTTTAATACGTCATTAATACGTTATCATTATATATGTTATATACGTTACACACTGCAATACAATAGCCAATCTTTTTACATTGGTTGAATTAGAAAAGGACGATTTATAATTATGTTTCACTACGTATTATTACTCTTGTAATAAAATTGCGTTGCCTACAGTACGACACATGCGCCTGAGGGGAATTGGAAAGGGTAGCGGGCGGAGTAACATTCCACGCGTACTAGTAGTATGTAAGAAAAATAAGGAGGGGCACATACCGGTGTCGGTTCGCGCCGTCTCGCGGTCCAAGTCCTTAGCGAGCGCGGCCAGTAGAGCCTGGTGCGCGTCGTGTAGCTGAAGGGAGTGTTGTCCTAAACGCTCCGAGCCCTCGCTGATGATCTCCTCGGTAAGTAACGTGAACACTTCTGTCGCCAGAGTGATGTACTGGAACAGATTGAGGATGTTAAAACAGAAAAGTCAGGACTAGTCATTATAAAAACAAAATATTTGCAGAGTTCCTATCCGGTGGCTCATCTAATCGTTATTTTTTCTTGATTTATGCTTGACCGCCAGTTCGCCTGATCTACGATGACGATTTTCTGACATTTTATCTTACCTAAAATCTTATCTCACAAATCAATTAAAGTCGTCTCCCCACTCAGGCAGTTAGGTTGTTCATAGTTTATAAGTATAATGTATTTGGTACCAGTAAATGTATAATTATACTATCCTTTGCCCGTGGCTTCGCTCACCCGAAGCTATAGTAGGATTAGAAATGGAATACAAAAAATAATTTAATAAAAACCAACAGTGATGATCTCTTCTTTGTATGGGCCTCTATACATCAGAGGGATCAAGCTATATCTCAGGATCCGATTAATTAATTGTGATAAAAAGTTCACCAGTTTTTAAGTTGGAGCATATACTTTCTAATTAAAATCTATTCAGTAGTTTTTGCTCCAACCCGTAACAAACATAGCTTTTTACAATTTTATGATAGTAGAGATAAGAGATATATAAAGTGACGACCTTCATTCACCAACACCTAACTCATAACCCCACAAATTTAACGCGGATTAAGTCGCGGCTAACAGCTTGTAAAATATAACTTACCGAGTAAGGCTCGGCCTTGTCGGGCACAATGGCCTGGTGCGGTCGTTGCGGCGCGTCCGTGTTGTCGTTGTTGTCGGCGTTGCCCGACGCGCGCACGAGCCCGCTGTTGTCGGTGGCGTCGGGGGCCACTAGTGTCGACTCGAACCACAGACCAAAAAGTGGCTCGCTGTCTTCTGGACAGAAAAATACGTGTATACTGATTTCTGACAATTATACGATTTCAATTCAATTTCTGATAAATACGCGAATATTAGATAATCATTAACAAAAATGTAAGGTAGCTGTGAGTAATTTTAACATTAAGACATCCAACACCTCAGTCTACCCGTGACCATGGATGCTGTAAAGGATCCGAAACGTCGGGAACTAAATAATATCAATATACCGCGATAAAATCCGTCAAAAGTAGTTTCATTTGAAAATACGTGTATATTTGGCAAACAAAAAAAAATTAGATTATCTATGAATTTCTAAAAGAGCATAAACAATAAAACATCTATAATGTCAAAGTATCATAATCCATAGTAATATTACAACTGCCTGTTACCTTTTCACGCCTAAACCGATGACCATATTTCCGGCTATTTATTCGAGTTATTTTATGAAATTATCAGTTACAGCTTGTGTTTAGTTGCCGCCTCGCCCCCTATTACATGAGACCTTAACATACTGACGAACTGTGGATTACATTAGTACACCTCTGCCTAACTCTTCAGGGATTACAGGCGTGATGGCATATTAAATGTTATATTTTTTTATTAGTGGTGTCAAATTACGAGCGCACGGGCACTTCGTAACCGGACCTAGGCGAGCAACAAACATTCCAATGTAGTAATTCATCCTATTTTGATGTACGGAAAATCCTCATGGATCTTTTGTAAGTCAGGAAAGCGGCAAGGTAAGTCAGCAGGCGCCCAAGTCTGCTATTTCATTTTCAAGAACTGACAGATTTCTTAGACAAAACTGTCAAAAATCAACAATTCTGAAGCCATTAAGTGACGATTTTGACACGACAAATTAGAAGACTTGGGGCCCTGGTTTTTACCTATAGGTTTCGTGACATTCGCCATTACTGGTGATTCAATGCTCAACTTACCGTCGTCGGTCTCAGAGTCCTCGGAGCACAGTATCATGTCCTGGAAGTAGACGGTGGAGTCGGAGCGGTCGGGGTCGGCGTCCTGGTGCTGCTTCTGTACCACCGCTCGCTTCAAATTAGTCGCTTTGCGGTAACACACTACGCCTAACGCCACCAGAAGCTGGTAACAAATTGTAGAATAACTTATAGCACCAGTAATAAAAAAAACAATAACACTGTACAGACACGCACAGTCTGAAGTTAGCAGTTGCAAATGGCCATGCAGGTATTATTAAATGACCTGAACATTTACGTCCCCTATAATTGTCTTTACACCAAGTTCTTATATAAAATTATACCACTCCATTACCACTTGGGGATAACTTCAGACATGCACATATATTTAGACCATACTGAACTAAAGAAATTCAATGATCACACAAATGAGTAAGGATGTCTTATTATATTAAAATCTTTAGAGCCATTCAAGTTATCACTGGCGACTATATTTTGTGACTCAGGAGTAGACAGTGACTTCTCCCGAGTCACGAAGAGTAAAGTGACTTTGATTTCCAGATTTCTTAATTTCCTTTCATTTCTCTCTCTTTCTCTCATCTCAAACATTACGTATTATAGTAGTACAGCAAATAAGATAGTACAAAATTAGTAATTGTCTTATAAAACCATTGTTTAATTTTTATTTTTGTAAAGTTTACCTGATGTAATGGGGCAGCGGATGCCAGTCTAAGTTCACGTTGATGTGCGGTGTGTTGCGCTAAGATATGAAGCGGCGCAGGAGTTGTCACCACTGCGTCACCGCAACTAAGTGCTTCTAGACGGGCATCGGATAGTAATGCACCCACCCAGGCTAGACAACGCCCTCCTAAGGCTACCCATACCACGCCAAGACCTTGTTGCCTAAAGAATAGAGTTTATTATTGCATATAGAAAATCTAAGAAAAATAAAACAAATCTTTTAAAAAGACACATTAACTAACCTAGCTGAGTATGAACAATCGGCTAGATTTTTTGCTAGGTGACTTGCTGGATTAATCAATGACACTACCATTTGTCAGCATTGAACATATAATAAATCCTGGCCAAAAAAAATCTTTCCCATTTAAAAAAAACGATATAACCCTATGAATATAATAAGAATAATCCAATAATTTTAGTAATGTGACTTGACGGCTTATTTATTCGCGAAAAAAATAGTCTCCTAGAATCTGTGATGCTACCTCTCGTTACCACTGCTAGAAGACATGTTCTATGGAGTACTGGATTACACAGCAATTCTCAAAGGAGTTAATTTCAGAAAAAAGATTTTTTTTTTTTTTTTTAATAGTTACCTGAAAATCTTTTTTCTGAAATTAAAACAAAATACACTTACATTTTAGTGAGATTGTAGGGCCTGGACGGTGTTTTTGCGGGGCTCTTGCCGGGTGTTGTGGAGGGACAGGGCGCTCCAGCCAATGCATGGTGCAGGCCGCAGAGCAGCACCCAACCGCCGATCATCAAGTGGTTTTGATATACCTAGACATGAATAAAATAAGGTAAGGTGTAGGTAAGAGCTGCTGTTTTGTATTATAGTTATTTTTTCACCTATATTAGGATGTGTTTTTAAAATAACTTACATAACCACCAGCGCGCGTGGAATGCTTGAATGTTTCGCCAACGGTGTTGTACAGGCTAAGTGCACTTTCAACTAGAGTTGCAGTCTGCTGCTCATATTCTTCATCTTTCGGGTGTAAAGATGCCTATTTCAGAGACAAAAATATGCGATAAGTACACCAAAACACTAACATGGACAGGACCTTATCACGACCAATGATCTATTCCAGCCAACCTTAGGATAGACTTGACAGAAAATTCATTAAACTATATTATGCCAATTAAAATTACAACAGAACATAAATCTGGAAGTGGAACAAGAGCATAAAAATATACTTTCAATTGGAAGACCAATATCTTGAATTTTATAGCTATAGAATTATGAACCTTATAGGAGGGTTGCAGAGGGTACATACTAATAAATTTTAATCCTTACAGTTAAATTTTCAGCAAAAGGAGGAGGTAAGGTTTTTTGAATACTACAATTTACTTATTAAGTATCTAGTTATTATTTTCCTTTCTGTATTAAGGAATCCATTGCAAATAAAATTATTTTCTTTGTATGTTTAAAAATATGTCATAGCTTATCACAGCATCTAAAAGTATTAAATCCGTGCATATAATCCAATTAAAAACTGTAAGTAAAAAAACAAGTCTGTATAAACTATTATTACCTGTGCAGTGGCGCATAGCAATGCGGCTATGCTGACGTCACTGAGCGTCATTATACGTTCGGACGTAAACGGCTCGAGACACGGCAGAGACAAAGCTAGGCGGCAAACGTGCACCTCATTCACGAGAAAGTGAAGACTGGAACAACGAAAATAATGGGTTATAGCCACTTAAGACTTGTGTGGGTATTTAACATACTATAACAGTTGTTTTTTATCGAAAGGTTAAACAAATCCCAACTCCAAGTGGTCTGTCTAAACTGCTTGGTACTTACAACTTCGTAACGAAAAAAAAACAATAAGATTAGTCGATCTGGAACTGAAACCCAAGTAATGAACAAAGCTTGAATATGCCTGTTTGATCTTGATATAACATTTAGTTTTAAATTACGACAATTAACATGTAAACGGATCTAGTTATTTGATATGTTAAAAGGTCTTCGGCTTTTAACAAGTGCCAGTACTATAAATGTATCCTATTGTCCTACTTGATATTAAAAGTTACACGTTTGTTACTCAATCACGTCATAACGGCTGAACAGATTTGGATAAAATATGGCACACTGATACTTTATAAACTGAAATGACACATAGGATACTTTATGTCTAGGATAGACTCAATTCTGAAGTCAAGACGATGTTGTGAGGAGCTATAACTCAATAAATAATATTTAATGGCAGAAATACGTACAGTGAGGCATCAGAGTTGAACTGTGGCGCGAAGGCAGATTCCTTGGCTGCTTGCCAGCGATTTAGGTATCGCTGCAGACACGGCAGGGACGAACACACCTTCAGCACCACGGAGCCGGCTCTAAGCTCCATTAGCAACGATGAGCATGTTGATGCCACCCACTTCTGTCACAGGATAAAAAACTATTAGATACTACAGATTTTTCATTGGTTGATAGTTTAATCAGTCTTTTAATTACAATGAATATTGGGCTGCACACATTCAAACTAAAATTGACTGAATCTTGAATTCGAGGGTCTCAACTAAACTTGTATGACCTTTTTAATATATGTATACTTAATTGCTGCAGTGCATTTTATATTACGGCACAATCAAATTTGAGAGACAAGAATAGGTGAAAATTTAGATTAAAGAAAACAAAAAAGATTGTTTACAATTTAAGAACTTTTTATTGAAATGAACTGTAAGTAAGACGAACAATAAAGTCGATAAAAAATCAACTTACCTTCATATCAATGGATGATTGTTGTGAAGCATTCCCATCCTTAGCACTCTCCAAACTATCCTTACTTCCGGGCGACAGGACAGCAGTGGCCGGCGGGGCTTGAGATGACGTCATTGACGACACTGGGTTCCGAAGCGGCGTCGTTAATTGTTCCAGCAGCGCATCGGAGCGCCGCTGAGCATTTGAAGGCGGCTGCTTCTCAGTGGGTGTGGTTTGAGAAGCTAGTGACGTAATCGAGCTTGGTATGACTGATGATTTTGTAGTTTGAGTTTCTGGGACAAAATTGTATAATAAATGCTGTGTATGCACTTAGAATCAACCAAGATCTTTGATCTAACAAAGAAAGAAAAATAATAATATCCAAGAATGCTAATAAAAACAAAAATCGAAGAACTAGTAAAATGTAATAGTATATATTATGAAGCCAGTTAACGGTTCATTAGACTAAGCTGGTGATGATTCTTAAGAGCTATAGAAATGTGCACAATCCAATTCAGTAACTAATATTACTTTTTTTTAGTTCTTGTAATAATTTAGCTGTAGTAAGTTAATGCAAGTCTGTATAATATTTAAATACATACCAGGCACACTAACATGTGCAGGTAATTTTGCATTCTTCAGTAGTGAAGTCAAGATGACTAGGTCAGATTGTGGGTATCCCCCTCCGTCGATTCCACATAGTCCCACAATAGGTAACAGCAGCTAGGGGGAAATCCAAATATTGTTTTATTATACAAATCTTTAGTGATAGTTTAGTTTTTTTTTCAAACTGTAATGCATGCAAGGTCAATTTAACATTTAGCCGAAATAATGTCTTATGATCGACGTTATGATCAATGATACCTTCCAACTTTGGTGTATTGGAAATGTAAATCTATTGCCGCATGTATGAAAGACCACTTCAGAATGACTTGATTTTTCTTGTGTCCATAATTTGTCAGTTTTTCTTTCTCGAAAAAAGAAAGTTATTAAAATCCACTGGGGAGATGGCGAAAATGTATAGGGCAACCAACTGCCACTACAGAAAAAATAAAAATAAAATAAAATGAAAGAACAACTTCTCACAAACCTGCTTCACAGAGACATTGGGTGCAGCAGTAGTATTGTTGGTGTCATCACAGCTCAATCCTGCTTCGGAGAGCTTCTTCAGTATTTGTCGCAGAATAACTCTGAATGCATCTCTTGCAGTGCTTAGTTGGTCATTTGGTACTAAAACATTGTGTTAGATAGATTATGTGACTTTTATAGGAATTTTTAACACCAGGTCTTGTGAATTCTTTGGGGGACAACTTTGTATGGCGGTGGCATGCACTCGACTCTTCAAAATCATGTGCATATTAAGTTAGTTAATTATCAGATCACTTAAATGGTGAAAAAATACATACTCAGGAAACCTGCATGCCTGAGATATTTTCTCGACTCGATGGCATATGAAGTCTGCTAACCTTTTTTTTCTGTGCGTGTGGAAATCCTCATGGACATCCGCCGCCCGGGGAAGGCGGCGGGGTGTGTCGGACTCCACCTAGAGTGGGTGACCTACCGACTAAAACCACACGGGTGTTTCGCCTCACCACTTTTTGCCGGGGTTATGGGAGCGAGATTTCACTCATCCGCGACCCCAGCAGTGGCAGACCGCCATTGCGGTCTTCAGCTCTATTATTTGACCTGCCAATCCACATGAGTGGGGCGCGGCAACACCTACCGCGCCGCCATCTCGGGCCTTGTGTAATGGGCGGACGGACTTCCCCAGGCCCGCCACCCGTGGCCAACCTGCATTATAAGTCTGCTAACCTGCATTAACTTAGCCATGGACTGTAGCATAATCCCTCTTATTCTTAGAGGAGACCCATGCCCAGCAGTGGGACAGTAAAATAGGTTGATTGCTTTATATGTATATAAAAACTATCCACATAATGTACTTTATTGTGTAATAACATACCATCACGCCTTTATTCCCCGAAGGGTTAGGCAGAGGCGTACAAATGTACACCCACAGTTCGCCGGTATGTTTAGGTCCCATGTAATAGGTGGCGAGCCTATTGCCATTAACCGGGCACAAATTCCAAACTCCGAGCTGCTACTGGGAATTTTTTATTGTGTAATGGAACAGGAAATGCTACAATGTTTGACCTTCTTGTTTAGAGGAGCTCTTCCAAGCAAACTTTTCTAGTATTTTTGACTAACATAATATAGACTCAAAGACTATGGCTATGATGAATAACAATGTTAGTAGGTACTATAAGATTATAATGACAGGTTTGTATACAATATACATACTATAGTATTGTCCATTGTTGCAAAATATTGTGAAATTCTTTGAATTTGGTAAACCTAGCAAACCAATTTAATGAATGAGAGCTGTTTTTAGAAGTGAATGCATTGTAATAAAAAATATAAATAAAGCTTTCTCAAAACACTAATATTTATTTTTTTTAAATCTTAATTTTCATTAAAAAGAATCGTCCTTTAGAAGTATGTTTATGAAATACTTTCCTCTCCCTGTATACACCCTTTAGTAATTGCTAAACTGAATCCTTGTGACTCATTAATAGTGAGTGAGTGACAAACAGTCTAGCCCACCTTATTGTACTATTCATTTTATTCTCTTCTAATTTTACCAACTTAAAATATTGCTAGTTCGCATATTTGTGTTATGGTATATTAGAAATACTTACAATTATTAGCATTCATGCTAATAAAGTGTGCAGAGAGGCACGCAAAGCATGTGTAGAACAAGTCGTAGATGTCTTCATGGTTCTGGAACTCACTTTCACTGCAGGCAAGAAAACTTATGCATTCAGAACAAATGTATTGGGCTATATGAAATGGCATGGTTTATAGGGATTTTTTAACATAAGTCCTTCGATACACTAGGGCGTCTATGACCGACGCCCCCTTATTCGCAATGATCTATCATGACTTCACGAGGGTAGCAGTATAATATACATAAATGAAATAATTTGTTTTTGAAAGAGGGTAATTGGTAAAAGAAATATTGGTTGTTCCCACTACAAGCACGGATTACACATCTTATGATGATCAAATAAATTTAATTGATTCAATGATCTAGTTTGAAAATAAAACAGAAGATAAGTTTATAAATAAAAAGGTAACAAACCAATGAATAATCAGGTGAGCTATCAAAATAACTATAAAAAACAGTTATGAGCCACATATTGAACAAACCTTTTGATGATGGCTTGGATAATTTCGACGGCATCATTTTTGTCGAAGAATGGGCCGTAAAGTGCCGTTAATATTGGTTTAACAGTTGTAGACCACTCAATATTTCCTCCAGATGCGGCCATTTTCGGGAAGAAAATGACGATTGTGCATTCGATTTGTATGACAAATATTTTGTCCAAATGTCAGTTTCGTTTCGTCTTTCAATGCGAATGAGAATGACTCAAACTCAAACAGCGAAATGTCATTGTCAAATGAAAGAAGTTCCCAGGAGGAAATTAAATTTTATGGATTACTAAATTGTCTATGATGCACGGGACAGGGAAAATGAAAAGTAAATTATAAAAATATTTTAAGAGACGGTATATTTTTATGCACGTAACATAACATAATCAACCCATTTGAACCTTTGACTATCTATCTATAAGGACCCGCCTCTCATGATCCTTCCCCTCTGTCAAGGTAGTGGATTAAAAAATCTAACGCGTTTATCAAAACTGTTTCCGAAATCGATTTTTCATTAACAGAATCGTTTCCGCTCAGTAAGGTCATCATAAATGCTCCGTGTAAATACCGATAGACGTGCAGTTAATGTATGCAAAAACATATCTAATATCTTATTTAGATAAAGATGGAATTATTTTCCGTATGTAAGTATTAAAGTTCATTTATTTCTATTTAAATCACATAATACAATTTATTAATAATGATCGAGGACGTTACCGATTCAATAATCGAGTATAAAATAATCGTTTAGTTCAAGCATGCACTCCCCACGAGACTATCCGCACTCCCCACGAGACTAGCAAATTTTTTTTACTAACAATTTCAGCCTTCTTCTAATAAACGTAAGATTTAAATTTGAAATATCCATCAAAATGTCATTTTTTGATTTTCAATTATATATCATCCAATAGGATGTCACCATTTATGATTTCCAATTATAGGTCTTAATGCAGAATTACCTTTTTTTGGCAATTATAGGCCTTATATATATTATGACATAATGCATAAAACTCGATTTTTAAAAGTGTAGCGAGACTATGTCCCTCTTTTGTTTTGTCATTTTAATTAATGCTGTGATAGTGATTGTTTACGATTTCGAATCGATATCGATATTAGTTTCGTGTTCAATGTAAGACCAAATTATAATAATTGCTAAAGATCACTAAAGATGAATATCATGAATTTATGATATGATATAAAATTTAATAAAATAACATTTGGAAATGACGTAACTAAGATTATTGATTATTTTTGATATCCAGTGCTATTAGATATTTTATTTGTTACTTTTTCAGATCTACAAAAGACCTTCATTTAAAATGAAGTAGGTGTGATTGATAAATAATAGCTTAAGCCGTTGCGGATAAATGTGTTGACAAAAGAAAAATAAATTAACATATTTATATCGTATTTCAAAAATCATTGATAATGATTTCTAAGGTACGGTATGGTTAGAAGGTCTGGGGTTTCTTTTACCGCTTAGGTGGAAAACCAGCACATGGCCCGCCTGATGGTAAGTGGTTACTGTACCCTATTATATGAACGCTTGCAACACCTGGGGTATCACTCGCCCGTTGCCGAACCTGTAAAAATCTTTTCACACCCGGTAGACAACCCACAACACCGGTACCCCACTGCCAACATAACGCTTCCTCGCGGAGCTTTGGCGATCTTGCTCACCGTTAGGAACACAACATAGTACAGTGCTATGTTATTTGGCTACTATTTTCTGCAAAGTGTAGGTATTTCCCCAGTTGGGCAGCTCCAATTTCAAGTGGAGTTATTCAATTCAACTATGCCCTGCCTCTTGCGGGGTGTTTCTTCAAACACATTATTTTCTTTTTTCGATATCCGGGCCAAAGAAATAACGAGAGTACGGAACACGACATACCATCACGTCTTTATTTCCCGAAGGGTTAGACAGATGCGTACTTAGGGGGCGAGCCTATTGCCATTAATCGGGCATAAACCCTTAATTTTATAGAAAAACTCCAATAACACATTGCTCGACCGGGGAATCGAACCCAGGACCTCCAGCGTAGCAGTCGCTTCTTATCATATTAACGCGCGACATAATGAACAAAATCGTATTTACTCCTACTTATATCTCGTGGGAAACAAAACGCTCTGTCTAGTGTTATTTCTAATATATCACCCTGGCAAAGAAAAGAAAAAATCAAAATCAAAGAATCAAACTAATTGGTATCAAAGTATTTGTAACATAACGTCCCCAATATCCGCTCTATCTATACTAATATTATAAAGAGGCAAGATTTGTATGTATCAATGTATGTAACAAATAAACTCAAAAACTACTAGGCCGATTTCGAAAATTCTTTCACCATTTGAATGCTACATTATTCAAGATTAACATAGGCTATAGAATATGTATTTCGAAAAGTTAGCGATTTCTCTTACCCGTGCGTTTATTTTCCAATTACATAGTATGTACCTATTTATCTATACCTAAATAGTTTCTTTGTTTTGTATTTCATTAGCATGCAATGAGAGCATTGCATTGAAAATAATTATGACGCAAGATATTAAAAAGGTGTGTATGGATGATTTTAATTTTGCAAATAAATAATTACATATAAAAATAATTTGTAATCGTTGTTACGTTTTTATCCATTCTTCCTAAAATAATCTATCGATATAAAATATCGACATAGTAGCTTCCTAATTATTTTTATTGTATTATACGTTCGTATTGTCGTCAATTCTTGTATGTTGACGTATTTGACCTCTATGTGTGCGTAAATTGTGTTAGTGGTGAAGATTTTAATATGTGTGAGTTCGTAGCGATACAAAATGATTTTGAGTATGTGTGCAGCAATGTCTTTGTAGTGTTTCCTCCCCCCGCACCAAAAGTGACAGACTTTTTTGTTCATAGAATTAAGCGCGTCACTTGTCCAGGGATAGATAGTCAAAGATTTGAACCCATTATATTATAGCCCCAGCAGCAGGGCTAGCATGGGCTGGGGATAAACATTTTATCCACCGGTTATCTCCACTGACAAGGGACAAAATTATTTTATCCACCTGCCAAAGCACGGCAACTGGGGGAAAGAGAATTATATCCCTTTTTGACATTAGACGTGGATATTCATCCCCCGCCTATAGCATGGGGACTAGTGGAAGAGAAAAATTAAAGTTATTTTGACATAACAAAGGGACAAATTTATCCTCTTCTTTAGAAGGTGGGTTTAAGTTTCTCTCCAAAGTAAACTTTGTAAAATAATATTTTTTTTTAAAATGTCTCGTGCTTACTGGAGCTTAGTGTTGTCGTCGGAAAGGGAGAAAATCGAGCCAAAACTGCACCGGCGTTCGATTCGCGATTCGAACAATCCATTTGAATTACCCGACACAGAATTCCGCCGGCTATTTCGTATGCACAAGGATTGTGTCCATTATTTGTGCCAGGAACTAAACGAGGCTTTGAAACCATCAAACACAGCAGATGGACTACCAGTGCACATCAAAGTAAGAACCCGTAATCGTATCGTATATTTACCATAAGTAGGTAGCAGCTATTGCACCTTCATAGTTTCTACATTTATACTCACCTACTTACTTGTATTTTAGGTACTCACAACCATAAGAATACTGGTTTTCTTATAATGGCAACAATTTCGGGGATAAGCGTTTCCCCTGTTTTATCCACCGTGGATAGTTTATCCACCCATGTCGCCATGCTCGGAGGGTGGACAAAACTGAGAGAGGGAAATAGCATTTTGTCCTCTCCCCGTGGATTAAATGTCTCCGGCCATGCTAGCCCCGCAGTGGGACTTATAATGGGTGAGAGGTGAAAGGGATTAATTAGGCTATAGTATAGAAGGTGGCTGGCAGCGGATGGATGCGAGCTGCCCAAGACCGGGATGGTTGGCGCTCTTTGGGGGAGGCCTACGTTCAGCAGTGGACGGCAATAGGCTGATATGATGATAGTCCACCACGCTAGCATAATGCGGGTTGGCAGACTTCACATACTTTGATTATAATCAAAGGGCAGGAAATGTCAGCATGTCTGTGTGATGCATACACTAATATTAATATTAACATTTTCTTTCTTTTGATTTAGGTTTTTTTTAAAGTAACCCTACAGTTTACTTTTTGTAGTCTCCTCATATTATTGACACCAGTGCCTAATTTTTCAGTGGATGAAGGCGTCATGGTAATAAATTAGGTATAGGAAATGTCGGATAATTTTCGGATACTAGTGCCACCCTAGTTTCACAAATGGCTTGCAATTGGCACAAAAATCTGTCAAACTTGTGTCACTCACTCATTTCTGTCATGTCAATAAGTCATGTAATTATTTCTGATTCTGTCTGACTGGTCTGACTCTGAGCTCTGACTGGGTTGTCAATATTTCACTGTTGGTTGTTTCTGTTTGTCAAACAAGAATTGATAATATCCAAAGGAAAGTTATCGTTTTTGTATTGATAAATATAACTTATTGCACACAATATGTCTGAAAAACTATCACATAGTAAAAAGCGAAAAATTTCTGAAGAAACTGGCACGGAATTATCCGGTAACTATTATAACCTATATTTATAAGTTTACCAAAAACAATTTGATTTGATTTGTGAATAATTACGATTTTAAAATTTTTTCAGAACCTTTATCAAAAACGATACATATACAGTGTCCGTATTTGGATACAATCAACAGACATGTCCTTGATTTTGATTTTGAAAAGCTATGTTCAGTTTCTCTGACCAGAATCAATGTTTACGCTTGTCTCGTCTGCGGCAAGTATTTTCAGGTACTTACCTAAGTTATATTAGTTTTGAATATATTTGTCTTTTTAATTACTTAATTAGAAAAGTAGGATTCTAGTCAGTGTCTCTGATTGGGGTAGGCTATAGATTTCCTCTTGCTATGATCAGAGTGTTTGTAATAAACTAATCTGAGACCCATATACTTACTCTGTTTCTATTGAAAACAGTAATCCAGGCAACACTAAAACAAGGCCTTTATAATTGGTTGCTACTTCGTCGTTTCCCATGAGGAAGTAGCGACCAATGAAAAACTGCACTTTTTGCAGTCTTTTTTAATTAGTCCAACTACCATTATCTCACTTTTGGTAGTGCACCGCCAGGTGTGTACTAGAGGCCAGGGTCTTCTGCCTTGTGACTCCCATGTGATAAGGGGTTGCCAGGTTGCAAAACCTAATAGCTGAACAGACCAGCCAGTTTGTCCGGACATTTGGGTAGAAAGGCTAGGACCTACATTATTGAGGATTTTGTGTCGCCTGCGCTCGGCCACGCTCGGCGCTCGCTAGTTTGCGAAATTTTGGTTTGAAGAATTTATTTTGGCCACGAAATCATAAAGTCTACCTATGTCTGGCAATGCTACACGTGAGGGCTATTGCTGTAGCATTCAAGTTTCCATGTTACAGTTTGGTGTTTATCTTTAAGAAATTAAATCTCTCTGATTGTATTTATTTTTCTGTGATCCTTTCAAGTACATATTTCTTTTACAGGGAAGAGGCACTAACACTCATGCCTACACTCATTCAGTGGCTGATGGTCATCATGTGTTCTTAAATCTCCATACTCTAAAATTTTATTGCTTGCCTGATAACTATGAAGTCATTGGTAAGTTTTTGGATGATCTCTATAAATTAACACTACAAAGGTAGGTTAATACGCTTTATTTTAAATTACACATTTGATTATCAAATTATGTACTTACCAATAGCAGTTTATCTTGGTAGGTAGCCATAAGAATGACATGATAAAAACTGCCACATTAGTCTAGTGGTCCCAAGCACAAAGGTTGCAATAGAGGTCCTGGGTTTGATTCCTAAGTTCCTAAGAGCAAAGTGTTATTGGATTCTTTTCTTAGATTCTCATTAGCAGCTTGGTGTTACGTATTTGGTCCCAGGTAAAGGCTGACAACATAACAGTGAACCAATTTTTTTTTGTTAATTTGGATATATGTCATTAAATTTGACATAATTTACTTATTTTGTAGATTCATCACTGAATGATATCAAGTATGTCCTCAATCCAATCTTCACTCCGGAGCAGATCACACAGCTGGACTATAACACCAAGATGTCCAGGGCTATTGACAGTACAATGTACATGCCTGGCATTGTGGGTCTCAACAATATCAAGGCCAATGATTATTGCAATGTTATTCTGCAGGTCAGTTATAAATATGTTTTTTTTTCTGGTGTATTCTGAAATTATATCTAGAAAGTTGGTTTTATAAATTTACATCGATAATGATTACATTGTAAAGTAATTTATTAGTATAACTGCTGCTTTGATCAGGTTACTTAGTATCAAGTCCTGGGTTAGATATCCAAGTTGTGCAAAGTGTTTCTATGAAATTTTATGGACACAAATCCAGTCTCTGAACTGCTGCAAATCCCAGGAAACTCCTCTGTCATTCCCTTTGGGAATATAGTTGTTATGGTATGGGGTACAAACATTCTTCACTATTGTAATCTATAAACACAATACTACCTCCCATTAAAGCTATGGCAGATATTTTTATAGCACCTTATATAACATACCATCACGCCTATATTCGCCGAAGGCTTAGGCAAGGGCTTAGGGCATACTAATTTACACCCATAGTTCATGTATAGGTCCCAAGTATTAAAGGGCGAGCCTATTGCCATTAATTGGGAACAAATTCCAATCTCTGAGCTGCTGCTGGGAATTTCATAGAAAAACTCAATAACACTGCTTGACCTGGGAATCAATCCCAGGACCTCTAGCGTAGCAGCCGTGTTCAGGACCACGAGGCTAATGAGGCATTTCTATAATACATTTTAGTGCCTATCTCAAGTGCGTCCTCTCCGCAACTACTTCTTGAGGGAAGAAAATTATGCTGACGTGAAAAGACCGCCTGGGGACTCCTCGTTTCTCCTGGTGCAGCGTTTTGGCGAACTCCTCCGGAAGCTATGGAACCCGCGCGCGTTTAAAGCTCACGTGTCGCCTCACGAGATGTTGCAAGCTGTCGTGTTGTGGTCTAAAAAGAGGTTCCAGTTTATCAAACAAAGTAAGATTTGATAATTTTTGTTGCATCTCCAAGACGCAAACAGAAGAATGAGTGTACAGACTCACAGAGATGGTTGGCATAAAAAAAGAAGGTTTAAAACCAGCAGTAGGATAGTATAAGCTGTGAATGGTGATGAGAACTTATTGGTTGATATGAAAGGGAGCTGTTAAAGTTATTAGCAGATATTACAAATCCTATTAACATTATAAATGCAAAAGTTTGTAAGGATGGATGGAGGTTTGTTACTCTTTCACCCCAGAACGGCTGAACGGATCTGGATAAAGTTTGGCACAGAGATAGATTATAGTCTGGAATAAAACATGGGCTACTTTTTATCTAGGTCAGACCCAATTAATTTGTTCTTTGCTACATGTGCCACCATCTCGTAATTGCTGATTACAAATAGCTTGAAAATGTGAATTATTTATCATGTTTAATTAGTTTGTATTGATTGCAGGTGATCCCATAGATTTTATGTCATGGTTTCTAAACTCCCTACACATGGCACTTAATGGAACTAAGAAACCAAACAGTTCCATAATTTACAAATCATTTCTCGGTCACATGAGGATATACACCAGGTAAATTACAAATTGTTGATTTTTATTTATCTCCAAATTGCAATACAAAATCTTATCAGATTCAAAACATAAACTGAAAAAATAAATGATACCCATCCTTAGTGATGCAGCAAGCGCTGCTTTACATCAATCGTTATTCTAGCTCCTAAGTTAGACAGAACATTGTGTAGTTAGCAGTTCCATCCTTAGAATTAGCAGGACAGGACTACATTGGGAGCTCTACAAAACTGGTCAGCATTGACCCCTTGAAAATGTTCATGGATGTTTTTGAGGTTGAATGTTGGAACTTTTTTAGTAGTAATATTCAGTTAGATAACATACCATCACATCTGTATTCCCCAAAGGCAGAGGTGTACTACTAATGTACCCCACCGGGACCTTATTTAGGTCCTATGTAATAGGGATGAGCTTATAGCTATTAACAAGGCAAAAATCCTAATTCCAAACTACTACTGAGAATTTATAAAAATAACCTCAATAAACTGCTACTCTGCAACTCAAGTGTTGCGTCATTAGGCCAATATGGCATTTCAAATATCAGTTACGAATATACCGTTTTGCTCTACCAATTGCTGCTTACCAGAAAGCTGCCACCAGCTGATGCAGACGACGCTGCTAAGGTCGACCTGACCAGTGAAGAGTACAGTGAAATGATAACGGAATCGCCTTTCCTGTACCTGACGTGTGACCTTCCCCCTACGCCGCTGTTCACGGACGAGTTTAGAGAAAATATTATACCACAGGTGAATATAGTAATGATATATGATATAATGTGATGTATAATATTATTGAAATCCCCGACTACTTACATGATAACACATTCGCTTACCTACAAGGAAATCGAAGTTTTAACCAACATTTGATAACATTGATTAATGATTGTTGAGACTTGCTTAAAGTTAAGTTACGCTATCTCTGTTTCAGGTCAACTTATACCAATTACTTTCAAAATTCAATGGTCAATCATCAAAAGAGTACAAAACATATAAAGAGAACTTCTTGAAAAGATTTGAGATCACCCAGTTGCCACCTTACTTGATATTGTATATCAAGAGGTTTACGAAAAACACGTTCTTTGTAGAGAAGAATCCTACAGTTGTCAACTTCCCTGTCAAGTAAGTAAGTAGATATTGATTTTCTTATCGATGTGAATCGATAAGAAAATCAATGAGACAGTCAGACTTCTTGTTCTCGTTACGGCACGCTCGCCATCGTAATTGTTTTTTTATTACCATTGTATAAAAATTGTAGCACATGGCTTCATGTAGTATCTACTTATTCCAATCAGAATAAGGCGGGAATGTAAGTAACCAATATTCTAGCCTTTTTCCAACGGTTGGTTGGAATTCAATCCAACCAGGATGCGGCTGAATACCAGTACTTACCCAGTAACCCAATTTCTGGGAAATACCAATATCCTAGGGAGAAACTATATAGTTTACCGGCACTCACTAATAGATAGTCATGTTTTTGTTAAGTATGTTAAATGATGTAAATTATTATTCCTCGAAAGATATTGCTTTCAACCCAAGTCGGTTTCTAAGATTAAATATTGAAATATTTTCAGAAATGTTGACTTCGGCGACATTTTGACGCCAGAGGTAAAGGCGAAACACAACGGCAAGACGATCTACGAGTTAGTAGGCAACATAGTTCACGACGGTACCCCTGAGAAGGGGACATACAGAGCGCACGTCCTACATAAACCTACGCAACAATGGTGAGCATTTTACAAAAATATACCTATTGATGCGTATTATAATTTGCACTAGGTAGGCTCTCATTGCGGCGCGACATCACTTATCTCTCGACAAGGATACGAGGCGAGACCTGGCCTTTTGAAGGGGACTGAGCTTATGTTGGACCACAGCCTGTGACGGTCGTCACAAAGCCTATTACCGTGGCTTTAAGGCAAGAGAAGGCAAGTACGGTTTTTAGTCGGTACGAGTCCGACATACCCCGCCGCCCCCTAGGTGGCGGACGATCCATGAGGATTTTCCGTACTCAGAAAAAAAAGGAAGGCAGTTATCGGGCAGAAGTTTGTTAAATAGAAGATTGCGTGGATTATATAAGCTTATTTTAAATCTGTTATTTATTTATTGTTTCAGGTATGAGATGCAAGACCTTCATGTCACCAGTATATTGCCTCAAATGATCACACTCACAGAAGCATACATTCAGATATATGAACTAAAGCAGGATTGAGTTTAGTCAATAAAAGTAATTATAAGTATACACTTGTGTATGTTTATTTATTGAATATACAAATTCTTGATACTTTAGAATCCCCATTTAACAAACTGGCCTTGGAATGACCTTTACACTTAAAAACAATATTAATTATGCGTTTGCATCATATTTCATAAATATGCGGCGAAAATATATATTATAAAATTCACATCTACTATTTGACACAGTTTGAGAAATGAATTCATTCATTTCATAGAAAATAGTTCAAGTTGTTTTTATACAATATTTAATATTAGATTATGAAATTACCTATACATAAATAGCCAATTTACTATTACAAGGAAATAAATTCCACTTGAGTTAAAATTAACTGAACACAGCACTGAACTATTTTCTATTCAAAATTAATTTTGCTAATGGCTCTCTCCTTTTTTGCCTGCCACCCGTTTGAACTCTCCCATATTGGTGGTGGAAATGGGTGAACCATAGAAGGCCAAGTGGTCAATTTGAGTGACTTCATCGCCAGCTTGGTTGTCTTTTATGAACAGTTGAATGTTTTGTACACTCTGGAATTTCACAAACTTCAGCGGGACTGGGTTGCCTTCAAGGTCACTAGGTGACAAACTGGAATAGAATAAAAATAAATATTTAACACACACACACACACACCATCACGCCTGTATTCCCCGACGGGTTAGGCAGAGGCGTACTAATTTACACCCACAATTCGCCGGTATGTTTAGGTCCCATGTAATAAGGGGCGAGCCTATTGCCATTAACCGAGCACAAATTCCTAACTCTGAGCTGCTACTAGGAATTTCATAGAAAAACCCAATAACACTTTGCTCGACCTGGGAATCGAACCCAGGACCTCTAGCGTAGCAGTCGCACTCAGGACCACTTGGCTAATGAGGCAGTTGTTACATTTGGGGATTGCACAAATATAACCACAGAAACCGCAGAAGCGATCGGCGCCCGATTGACCACTGCACTGATCAAGTTGTCTACATAATTTCGCATATTGAAATTCCTTGACGGTTTTTATTCAAAAATCAGAAGGAAGACCTACATTACTTTTTTTAACTTTAAGTACATAGTATGAATACTTACTCAAGATCCTGCACTGACATGTTTCCAGCTGCCTGATCAAAGTCAAGTGTCCGTGGCTGGTTGATGAATATTTTCACAGTCTTGGGCCCCTTGTCACTTGGTCCTTTGATTTTTAAGGAGTGTAGCTTCACCAACTAAAATAACAGTAATCTGTTAATTCAAAATCTGTTGGCTTGAGAAAGGTGACTAATTAAACATTTCTATAGCCTATATTTGCAACTTACAAAGAAATGTCATTGGTTGATTGGTAAGTTTATTGTATTTTTTTTTGTGAATAGCTTTGGCTTCATTATGTAGGTACAATCTTCAACCAGTCACTCAATATTGTAACTTTGGAAAAAAAGTTCATAATAATTTGTAAATATCACACAAATTCATAATAATTTGTGTGATACCGAATCAGTCATATTAAAAGCTAGTAGTAGTAGTAGTTCTATTTACCTGGTTGAAACTAATATTGATGATGAGTTGCTCATCACAGTCACTAGCCAGATACCCTCCTCCACTGGTCAGGCAGTGTGCCATAGGATGGTTGTCAGCCTCATTCAGACATTCACACTCACTCTTGGTAATAAATGTTGCCAAGTCCATCTGTAAAAAATGGCAACACATGAATTAATACTATCTACAGTTTGTACAACCAAGACCAGCGGACTACAGACTCATACCCCCAGGCCTCATTATAAAGCTCATGGAAGAGCTGTTTGTAGAACTGGGAGGGGATGAGGAATAGATTATCTAGGGGAAGCACAAAAGATCCCATTGGGTCGAAGTGCACTGAGGCCTTGCTGCCTCGGCTTTACACAAGATAAGATAAGATTGTACAACCAAAAAAACACAATGTGGGATATTTGGGCATTTACAAAATAAGACTAGGTGTGAAGAATAGCATAACTAGATTTTGCCAGTGACTTCATCCACATAGATATTAGAATGAATAGCATACTACCTTCTGGTCTTACCTGGGTAAAAAGTAGCCATTGACCCATTGTGTTCCAGACTATAATCTATCTCTGAGCCAAATTTTATCCAGATCCATTCAGCTGTTCTGGCGTGAAAGAGTAACATTGTGTAGAATTATTACAATTATGTAATTTGTATACTTACATGTCCAGCAACAGTATTATCATCATCTCCAGCTTCATCAGTACCATAATATTGTCTAACTTTTGTTTCTAATGTGCCTGGATCAGCACCCTGTAGCTGGTCAATTCGTGTCTGCAACCAATAAGACACAATGCATACCAAAATTATGTTACCTAGACTTAGCTTCCAGCGGTTTTGTGAGTCATTTTAATGCTTGTTCACTGTTCACTATCATGCATGACTACTGAGTATTATGAAGTTTATAATCAGCAGTATGATTCAGAGGCCACGTACCCGGTTCCTATAGAAAATGAACGTTGGCATCGCACTTATGCCCTGCGCGCTGGCTGTCTCCGCGCATCTTCCGACGTCAACCTTCAGAAACACAGCCCGAGGGAACTTTGCTGGCAGCTGCTCGAAGAAAGGCGCAATACGTTGGCATGGTGGACACCTACACAACTTAATCAATTATTTACTCGAACGATGACTTGAATATTTGAACACAATCAGGTTATACTCACCATGTTGCTGTGAAGTCCACCACTACTAGTTTAGTGCCAGCACTGGCCATTTCTGTTTGGAAGTGAGCGTCGCTCTCAATAACAGTAGCTAAACCCATATTTTTCCTTTAAATTGTTTTAAATTTCTAGCAAGAGTTTTCAATGACAACAGTCGGGAATGATACTTCAAAATGGTTGTTTGACAGTTGTCAGTTTTAGTGTTGCCAATTGTGAAATTGTGAATGGACACATAATTAAGGTTGCGTTCCAAACACTAAAATTCTATTCAAAATCAAAATCTTAGGCAAGTTGAGACTTTGAGAGGCAAGTGACAAAATAAATAAAATATTACAACGATAATATTATTGTTGGATATTTTTTTCGTATGAATATTTTATTGCCACAATGTTAAAATGTTGGTATGTATGTAATATGTATATTTTTTTAAGCTTTGCCCTACGATTTTCTCCTGTATCGTGGTTGCATTTACAAGAAACACAAATAGGGTATTTTACACCATGTAAGAAAAAATATAAAAATGCATGTTTATGATAGATTTTTAAAAAAGTAAACGATAATCGTTAGTATTTATTTATACAAATGTAATGTAAATTTTATAATTCAATTTCAAAAATAGTCTTTTTTAATCTGTTTTAAAACGCCATCCGCCATATTGGATTCCGACGTGATGTCACTCCGATAGTAACTTGACGTTATTTGGTCTTTTGCAGTTGTATTGTTTACTAACGAAGTGACGTCACGACCCGAAGTAGCATGGCGGCTAGCGTTTCCTCGCGAAAATTCAAAATAGATTTTAAGGCATTTTTCGGTTTTATAAATCTGAAATAAAATTTCTACTGGTTCATTACGATCTAAGGATTAATTTAAAACAGTTTTCAAAAAAAGGTGTAATACCCTATTCCCACATATACGAATACCCAGACCAGGAACCTGTAGATCATACAAATATTTGCACCAAGTGGGGATCGAACACACAACACGTATCGCAGAAGACGATCGCTCAGCCGCTACGCCAAACTTGTCGTCAATTATTATATTTTTTCATGATAAACTTATATAACAAATAATTTATGTGTTTGGATTCCTTAATAAGTACCTATAAATATTTGCTTACACCATAACATCAGACAATTAGCGATAAGACTGCTTACTAAAAACAGATAATTGTATTATAAATCTGTCTGTTATTCTTTTACTTGCGTAAAACAACAAAAATTCATTCATTCTTTTCCACCTAATCATTATTTATGGCGGGATTGGGTGTGAATCATTGCGAGAACTTGAAAGGTAGACACCCGGGGCGTAGCTTATTCACAGCTTATCCCCGCAATAATTTACGAGAGCCTTCTCTACGTCGCCACCATACATTTTAATAATAGAGTTTGATTATTTTTGAAGCGCTGGAAGCTACTTTCCTCCTTATTTTATTCGTATTTAGGTAAGAGCTATAATAAAAGTAGCATACCATCACGCCTGTAATCCCTGAAGGGCTATAGGCAAAAGTGTACTAATGTACACCCACTGTTCACCGGTATTTTTGGGTCCCATGTAAAATACTTATTTTTTTTATTTATGTACATACTTAAATGTCATTATAATTATTTTCATCTACTCTGCAATTGCTACTTGATAAGTATCGGTTTTACATGCAATCACCCCAGTGCGCAGTGCTTCACCGCGCAAGTTAAATGAAGAATCTTTACTTACTTTAATTTTTTCTCTTAGTAACTAGGTACCTACTGAGTGAAAAAACTATTCATTCCGTTTACATGTAGCGCGTGGAGAACAAAATAGGCTTTAGGAAACAACACTAATGTTTTATTTAATTTTATATAAAAGAGAGAGGCAATAGAGCAAGCCGTTCACCTGACGGTAAGCGATCACCGCCGCCCATTGACACTCACAACACCGTAGCGGTTGCAAGTGCGTTTCCGGCCGAAAAGAATATGCTCGCAGAAGCGAGCCGCTCGCTTCTTGAAGGTTGCCATGCGAACCCGATCGAAAATACGTCCGCTCTGTGATCCTTCAAATATGTAGTAAGTACCTAATATTGGGATGCCGTGATACCTACCTAATTGTTAAATAATTATAAGTATGTATTTACAAAAAAAAGTATATAAGTATTATATCCATTGTCTAGTACCCATAGTACAAGCTCTGCTTAGTTTGGGACTAGATGGTGCTGTGTAAAAATGTCCCAGAATATTATATTATTATTATTAATTGCTGTTCATATGAGGGTGTTAAGTAAATCAGTTGTAATATTTTTTAACACACTTCTTCACACATAATTTATGGATGCCTAATGGCTAGGGCGTCGGACTTGCGTTCGTGTGGTTGCCGGTTCGTAACCCACCCATAATATTGCACTACCGACGTGAACCCATTCGTAACACAAGCGATATTAGTTTATCACGAGGGGTCATCAAGAATATTATACTAGTTATGTGCGACCCATATTAACGGTAAGCTTATTTAAAGAAAAAAAATGTTTTAAATATATTTACAGTAGGTCCTACCTATTGATGCTATTATTTAAGTATCTTATATGAACTTATTTACAATACTTACCTAGCTATTAAGATGTCAACATATCATTAAATAATCAAGCTTGTATCCCCGAAGGGTTAGGCAGACATGTTCTAATGTACAATCGCAGTCCGCCAGTATGATTAGGTCCTGAGACTCGAGAGCATATTGTCTAATTTGCCATTACCATACCGAGCACCGATCCAAACTCCGCACTGCTTACACTTTTTTCTACCTGGAGAATTTAACCCAGGACCTCTAGTATAACAGTCACGCTAAGGAGCACTAGACCAATGACTATTTAATAAATATGAACATGATAAGATTCAATTTTATTCAAATTATTAACTGCTTCATTAGCCAAGTGGTCCTGAGCGCGACTGCTACGCTAGAGGTCCTGGGTTCGATTCCCAGGTCGAGCAAAGTGCTATTGGGTTTTTCTATGAAATTCCCAGTAGCAGCTTTGGAATTAGTAATTTATGAGTTAGGAATTTGTGCCCGGTTAATGGCAATAGGCTCGCCCCCTATTACATGGGACCTAAACATAACGGCGAACTGTGGGTGTACATTAGTACGCCTCTGCCTAATCCTTCGGGGAATACAGGCATGATGGTATGTTTATAAGTAAAAACAAATTAGCTTTTTAAACCAAGTTTGTGTGGGCACAATTCAAAGAAAATAAGTGGTCGTCCGTCTTTATTTTCTCATCCTTATCACTAGATAAAAACAATAGCGCTAAAGGAAAAGCGGTCAGTTTTCATTCGAATTCAGACGTTGAAACGTCTTCGCAGTTATTTTAAGAAAAACGCGCGATGCACGTGTCTATCGATGTGTTTAAATCAATTAAGTTGCTTCGCCCGTGTATTATTATTACATTATTCCTTTTCTTTATCACTATTATAACTTCTATGGAAAATATAGATAAACACAAAGAGATAGTCGCAGATTTGCCAAAGGCCAGAGATTTAGAAAAATATTTAACTGCGCTGGAGAAAATAGTAGATTTTTGTATAAGGCATAAAATTTATGTGAACTTGAACATGGAGTTTGGATTGTTTTTGATAAATGGTAAGGTATCTATAATAATTGAATTGACATCGCATTATTTGTCGAGCTGACGAACAAAACGGCATGACTATTTTTTTCTCAAACAACTTTTGTGACGAAACCTGCATGCCTGAGAGATTATCTCGACAGCATGTGAAATCTGCCAACTCACATTCAGCCAAAACGGGGTAGATTATAGCCTAACCCTCATGCCTCCAACTTTAATAAGTCAATCAAAATTGAAAAAGTTAATTAATGTTCGCGGTTGTTGTTTATTATTTTTGTGTTGTTTATTTTTATTATTACTTTCATTATATTGCTGTAAAATTAAAAAGGTATTTTAAAAATTTACAATTACGTAATACGTGAGCATTATTTTATGAGGCCATGGATTCTCCTGGCCAAATCAATGATTTTATTTATATTTTTTCGACTTCGTTGTCTCCAAAATTGTTAAGGTAGGTACTTATTTTTACATTACATTAAGTAAAAAAACTAGCAAAAGTGGACGTTTACGATGCGATTTAATTTGGCTTGATAATAAATTATTTTATTTTAAAACAGCTTAATACATATTAAAACTTTAGATATTCTAACGTTTCGCATACATTGCGTTATTTGGCGGTTATTTTACCATTAAAAATGAGAAAACGGAAAAAGTTAAAAGAAAACTTGAGAAAATTATGTGCATGTTCGCTTTACGTTGCGGATCTAATCGATTAGTTCATGATAGAAGACAATTGAATCTGTCTTTTTTTATCTTATGTCGATTAATTTTGTACATTTTTCTACATGTACCTAAGTAGGTATCGTACAAAATAGGTAGGTCAAGCAAATAGGTAAACCCATATCCTAGTTAGTCGGGCGGGTCTATAGGCTGCGGTCACCGCTTACCATCAGGCGAACCGTATTTGTCGAAGCGTGTTTGTCATCGTAATGCATTAAAAAAAAAGTTACATGAAGTATCATATTTGCAGTGAATATGAAGCATATGTTACACGAGAAACATCAAAGCCTACCAAACAAAGTTCGTTTCCGTATGGAACAAGTGTTGTTGAAGAACGATGTGTTAGAAGACTTTTTCCACTACATGGTCCAGAAGTCTAGTAACATTAAGTCATATGAGCAGGACATCAAAAGTAAGGCATTTTTTTAGCAGAATTAGATATATACCTATACAGATATATATATTGTAACCCATCTTCTTACAAATTTTCGTAGATAAAATCTAGCTAGTTACATACAAAAGCGAAATACCCGCGTAATGTAATCTCATAAAAGGCATAAAAACTTATTTGACAGATATTTTCTCTATCACGTCTCGGTAAGCTAAAACATTGCGGATAATATTCACGGATTTGGGAAATACGAGATCAATGAGAGTAATACCTATATTACCTACTTGGGGCCCAGCGATTAGATTGTATTTTCTATTATTTTTATCCTATTATTACCCATGAAATTGGCGATTTTAATTACTACAATTCATACTTTACTAACACTAATGAGAATAACTGCCATATTAGTCTAGTGGTCGTTAGCGCGAGAGGTCCTGGGTTCGACTCCCAGGACAAGCAGTGTTCTTCTATGATTTTTCGTAGTCATGAAAAAACATCGCGCCTGCCTGAAAGATTTTCGACGGCATGTGAAGTCTGCCAACCCGCATTAGGCTGGCGTGGTAGACTATAGCCTAACAAACTCTTTTCTTTCTTATTAAAGATCCGTGCACAGCAGTGGTTGGGACAGAATACCTAATGGGTTGATTATGTAATTATGATGACAGTTATACAGAGCCACATATACTGACTAATTATTTATTTCAGTATCCAAATTGTTTTATAACGAGAGCTTATGGCCAAGTAGTTTATATAAATTTAATACGGATTTACTGGCACACACGAAGGTCTACACTGCGGAAGAGTTAGAAAAGATATATGGAAAATGGGAGACTTATGAAAGCAATGTTTACGACTTCGATAGATACAGACCTTCGCCTAATGAATCTGGTAAAGAAATGCTGCTATTAAGGTTTTTGCTATTATATTATTTCAGGCGTCGGCCGACCCATTGGTTTAGGAATCACAAACGTACGCTTTGAGCGTTGAAATGTTGGGTTTGATTCAAAGTGTGTAAAGTTTGGGTATTGTAAGTGAACGGATAATGCTGTACGTCAATGTGGCCCGAGAGAAAACACTTAAAAATTGAATTTGGATCGCCAAGCCTTATACTGTATAATTTTATTGTACCTACCTATATTGTATGTCGTCTTTATTCAATATTTATCTCTTGTTGTCGATTTTAGATGGATGCATAGCATTTTTGGTGAACAATCCTCCTACTTTAAATATAAGAGCACCGGAAATCTGTCGCACCCCAGACCATTGTAAAGAGGGGGTGAGCAGTGGCAGTGAGTTTGGATATGGTCTCTCACACAGGTACCTACACTTATCATGTATCTTAAGCATTTATCATACCAAATTAGTGAAAGTAATAGGCACTGTATAACTCGCCGATTTTTTTGCCTTACAACACGTAGCTACATAGATTACCTATTATCTAGGTGATGGTGGGAGGGCGGTATGAGTATGAAAGCCGGCTTTTAATAATTCTGTTGGTGTTGCCAACAGTCTTTCTTGGAAGAAAAGTTTTATGGGAGAATCAGCCAAGCATTTATATAATTCTGCTGTTTTAGGGTCCTGTTTATAGTTATCGCCCACTTTGCTCGTGGATGCAGCGTATTCTCCGCAAAAGAGGATAAGTATAAGGTCGACAAATATTGTATGCGGTCCTTCAATGAAGCTCAGTACATTGTCTCGAACAACTTGCGAATACCAGATCTCGTGTTGGAGCAGAGTAAGTGAATGTTTTTTTTAAAATATTAAAATACTTTCGTAAATGGAAATGGAGGAAGGAGCTCACTATTATATTATATGCTTTCATTGAATAGTAACTAAGCGGTTTAACAAGTAATACTTGTTGTTTTGGTTGTTTGTACTTCTATTGCTCTAATAAAGTCCCCCCATATCAGATTTTCTTCAATATCTTTATTGTACAGATATCGACTGGTTACAATTTTTTTTTTAAATCTTACTAGCAATGCGGATCGCACATTACTAATGCTTGTGTTACGAGTGGGTTCACGTCGGTAGTGCAATGGGTGGGCTTCGAACCGGCAACCACATGATCACAAGTCCAACGGCCTAGCCATTAGGCTACCGACGCTTCAAATTTTATTATAAGTATCCATGAGTGTTCTAACAGTATTTTTCAAACTAACGTCACTTTTTAATCACCGAAATATAAACCATTGTTTTTAAATCGCCGAAATATAAACCATTTGTTCGGGTCTCCAAAATCAAGAAACATTTTCAGTACCAGTGTCTCATTTAGGGGAAATGTTTCAGTGGCGCTGTGCGGTTTATTCGGTCACGCCCAGTTTTACCGTAGCTCCTGGATTGCCAGAATCTTGGAGATGCAAACCTCAGAAGGTTGCTTCACGGATGGCCCAATTGGGTTAATCAACGAATACATGAAAGAGGGACAGAATGACGAGTGGAATATCGCGTCGCAAGGTATGATGGGTGGGCGTTGTAACGGACATATGACAGCCGTGGCAGCAGCCACGTTCGCTGCAACTCTCAGATATATCATGGAGACTTATTATTGAATCTGTTGACAAGGGTTGGCAAAATTTTTTCGATCAATAGTTTTAAAAATATTGAAAATAAAAGATTTTATTGTCACACAACAACACCGCATACAATCTATACACAAAACTAAAATTGATTTTATGGAAACGGTGAAGAGATTGTTTGTTATTAGTAAAACTAAAAATCTATTCAACTGAAAAATATACATTTATATTATCTACGCAAAAATACTAAATTTTATAGATACTAAGTATATTCTGTATATTTTTTTCATATAATGGGTGGTAGTGCTACTCACGAGACTCGACCACACATTTTTTTTTCTTTGCACTAAATAGAAAGAAAGAAAGAAGAAAGATCATTTTATTTTCGCCCATAACGACGCACAAGTTCTTTTTTTTTAGCCAAAGGCCAATGTGTCAGTTAGACACTACAAAAATAACATAACAAAAATAAATGTTTATGGGTCGATCCCGAATTTAACATACAGTATATTGTTGTTGTTGTAATGTATAGGTGTAATATTATATTCTTATCATTAAATTAAATTTAGAATATAAAATGCTTGCTTCAAAATTGTATCTTTTCATCAATGCATCGAATTCGAATAAATCTTTGTAGGTATTTATACAACGATTTATTCGAATTCGATGCTTTTGATATCTTCTTTATCAAATTGTTTTTCCTACTACTATCTATACTAATATATAAAACTGAAGAGTTTGTTTGTTTGTTTGCTTGAACGCGCTAACCTCAGGTCCGATTTGAAAAATTATTTCAGTGTTAGATATCCATTTATTGAGGAAGGCTATAGGCTATATATCATCACGCTACGCGGACGAAGTCGCGGGCAGAAGCTAGTATTAAAATCCTAATAATTACTAAGATCCTAATAATTTCTTGCCGGATTCTTCTATATAGGATCAACTTCTTGGAACCGTGCAACTAGACTCAAACGCTTGTAAAAGTTTATTTGACGTTAACCATTTGCACTAGAACTTGATAGACAGGCTCGCTACAGCACAGCGGTTAAAGGTACGTACTGTGGCAATAGGGAACGTCATAATAGTGGCGGTAAGACCCGTCATGGAGGAGTGGCTGGAGAGACGGATTACTTTTATTCCTTCCGGAAGAAATTCTCGAAATTTTAGTGCACACCATATATAGAAGAACTGAAGAGTAATACAACTACTTGTAGATCATACAAATATTTGCTCCGTGTTGGGATCGAACCCACAACACGTGTCGCAGAAGCCGATCGCTCAGCCGCTACGCCAAACATGTCGTCAATTTTAATTTCTTTACCTAGCTTGTGATGTTTTGTTTTCGAACGATTCATACGAATGATGAGTGTAGGGGCAAATAGATTCCCGAGTGGAGACCACGCACCGAAAAAAGTAAGTTTCCTGCCTTGCTTTTCCAATACGATGGGCAGTGGGAGAGCCATGCTTCGGCACGAATGGGCCGGCTCGACCGGAGTGATACCACGGCCTCACAGAAAAGCGGCGTGAAACAACGCCTGCGTTGTGTTTCGCCGAGTGAATGAGGTTACCGGAGGCCCAAACCCTTTTAAAAGGCGGGCAACGCACTTGTGACTCCCTTGGTGTTGCGGGTGTCCATGGGCGGCGGTTATCGCTTACCTTCAGGTGATCCGTCTGCTCGTTTGCTCCCCTATCCTATAAAAAAAAATAAGTGCAAGCAGATCGACACGGATAGTAGGTAATTTTATTTTTATACAATGTAATGATAGTGATGGCTCACCACTATCACTGTCATCGCTGAGCCTTCATGATCAAACTATTCTTTGAAACCCATGATCACCTACTTCAATTAATCTGGTATTGACACGAATACAGGTCCTCCTTCCTTATCGTTAAGGCCTTGTCTTGAAAGTGACAAGTGTGGTCGACCTCGTTTCATGCTCGCTATGCCGCCAATGTCGACCGGACGTTGACTACCATGAACAGAACCACTTCCGGTTGCAGGAAGTGTACAGCGAACGCATAAACCATGAGCACTTTAATTCAATTTGAATAGGAGAACTGCCTCATTAGTGGTCCTGAGCGCGACTGCTACGCTAGAGGTCCTGGTTCGATTCCTAGGTCGAGCAAAGTGTTATTGGGTTTTTCTATGAAATTCCCAGTAGCAGCTTTGGAATTAGTAATTTAGGAGTTTGGAATTTGTGCCCGGTTAATGGCAATAGGCTCGCCCCCTATTACATGAGACCTAAACATACCGGCCAACTGTGGGTGTATATTAGTACGCCTCTGCCTAACCCTTCGGGGAATACAGGCGTGATGGTATGATGGTATAGGAGAACATTCGAGGATGTAAATATTTTATTTTAGACGTGCTCAATTGATTGAGCGTGGAAGACACGATATGCCTGTCATGGATTTGTTTCATGTATGACGGTTGACACGAGAGTAAAAGTGATACCACGGCCTCACGGACAACCGGCGTGAAACAACGCTTACGTTGTGTTTCGCCGAGTGAGTGAGGATACCGGAGGCCCAAACTCATTTAAAAGGCCGGCAACGCACTTGTGACTCCTCAGGTGTTGCGGGTGTCCATTGGCGGCGTTAATCGCTTACCATCAGGCGATACGACAGCTCGTTGGCCCCCCAATCCCTTAAAAATGTTAAATATTAAAACAGTAAAATATTGTTATACATAGGTAACATACTATCACGCCTGTATTCCCCGAAGGGTTAGGTAGAGGCGTACTAATGTACACCCACAGTTCCCCGGTATGTTTAGGTCCTATGTAATAGGGGGCGAGCCTATTGCCATTAACCGGGCTCAAATTCATAACTCGGAGCCGCTACTGGGAATTTCATAGAAAAACCCAATAACACTTTGCTCGACCTGGGAATCGAACCCAGGACCTCTAGCGTAGCAGTCGCGCTCAGGACCACATGGCTGAAGAGGCAGCAGAAATATTGTTATTTTTAACAGAAATGTGTGTTGTGTTCAACTTCTGATGACACTGTAGGCTAGGCATGTCATTCTGATTTATGATACATAATTACTTTGGTTTTGAGTTATCTGGTCAGGCCCTGTAGACAAAGTTACAATTTGAATTTCCATTATATAAACGAATAGAAAGAAAATGTATGGAGATAACATTTGTGCACGCTTGATTTGTTGAAAGTTTAGCGTTACTGCCACTTGTCCAGTATACCTATTGATGACATTTCATTTAGCATTTATGTTAGTTAACAGCAATAATGACAGTAGAACTGTGATTAAGGTCTTTTAATATATTTTAATTATGAAATTAATTACCATAAAGTAACGGAAAGGACAACGGAAATGTGATATTACTTATCGAATTAAGTCATCCGGTTACTCAAGAAAACTAGAAGGTACCTCTACAATACAATGTGTAACCTTCACGAGAAGTCCTCCACGAGTGTTACATAGATAATCAATTAGTTTATATAATTTATAATTATTTGCTACGTCTCGCTATTGCGTCTGCGTGGGGTCAAATTGGGTCCCAATTAGATAAAAATTATCATATGTATTAGTCCAGGTTATATACTATCAGTGTGCCAAATTTCATCCTAATCCGTTTCGTTGTTTCTGAGTAAGTGGGTAATACCTGCACATCAAAACATACAAACTCACATTCACATTTACGATTTAAGGTGATGGTCCACTTGTCCTGCCCAGTCTATAGATGGGTGACCATTCTAAACATACCGAAATATGCCTAGGACTTAAAATCGTTGGATATGGTTGTCATATAACCACCTAAGAAAATAAGTAAGAAGCACGAAAAAGCCTGCGTACTTAGCAGTTTTCTTTACAATATTTATATTGCCCGTAAATTAGGTTGTAGATATCTGAGGGCAGTTGCTTTGTTTATAATAAATATACTGCGGTATTTAGGAAGAAGGAAGCAGACCCCAAACAGACGGGAGAAGTATTTATTTATTTATTTTACTTTAATTAAAACGGCCGCTGGCCAATTACATTAATTAAAGACATAGCATTCACACACTGATCTCACAATACTCCAAGCATACTGACAAAAATGTCTTCCATTCATCCGCAAACACATCACATTCAGGCTTGGCCTCCAGGAGAGCGTTAAGCGCAGACAGCGTGCGAGGAACAAGAGACTGTGCTCGTGTGACAGTTCGGCACGCGGGCACGGCGAACAATCTGTGTCTCCTGTTACGGGTATAGTTTAAGGGGGAAAACAGTTGAGACAATTCACTGTGCAGTTCCAAGGCATCAAACTTCCCACGAAGGATCTTGCACGCAGTTATTATTTGGTCGTGTTTCCTTCTAACTTCTAACGAATTATATCCCAGACAACCTAATAAGAACTTTGTAAGAACAAGTATGGGGAGAGCTATAGCCAAAGGTGATTTTTTTCGTAGGCGAGCAGACGAGCTACCTGATGGTAAGTGGTCATGGAGGCTTGCAACATTAGAGGAGTTGCTGATGTGTTGCCGAGGCGCCTCTTCGGACTGCAGACTGCTAGAGCTGCAGCAACCGAGGGAGTCTCCGGCGTAAGGGTGGATGCCAGCCAGTCAGACTCCAAAAGTTCCTGCCACCGAGCAAGTCAGATATTATGTCTATCTGACTATAAACTATCTATATATTACGGAACTGTATCTAATCCATAGAAAATGCATGTCTTATATTCTAACTAGCAACATACGACTTGGCTTCAATATCCTAAAAGAAAACGCTGGTGGTAAACTGGTAACACTGGTAGACTGATAAGTATTAGGTACTTAATCTAAATGTTTGACTCTTCAAACTCTTACTAAATGATTGACATTAAAAAAAAGATATAAAACCGTTGCGGGATGATTAGGGAGACATTCGAAATTCGAATTCTATTTTAACATGTACATCGCATGCTTCTGTTTGATCGAAATTCGATAGGGTACTTGTAATAATAGTGCGATCAGCACCTGTATCACGATCCTGATTTAACTAATTTGTATGTGTGAACGGCTCACACCGTTTATTTCTTTTGTTTTTTTAAATATCCAAATGCTTTATTTTTTTACGTTGGTACCTATTCTGTAAATAAACTTAAAATTGTCGATTGTACTAACACGTGTAACTTATTAAAATTCGAACTTAATGTTTTAAACTATGCTTGCCCTAGATCAGTGTCTACTAATCATGGCAGCTATTTCGGACAAATAAATTGATTAGTTGACATCCCTAAAATGATGCATTCTAAATTCAAATTCTTTATAAACTGCAAACATCTTAAGTGTCAACTGTAACTTAAATAATATTTAAATTTTGGAATACTGCCTTCAAATACGACCTAATTTATTTATCGAATTGAAATTCGGGCCGAGTTCCCTGGGGACCACGCCTCATTGTGAACGCGTAACGGTAACATGTACCCACTCGCATTCTAATATTCTATTTTAAATGAAGAGTGACCCTTAGCTACCATTTTCGGTAAGGTTGAAAGGAATGACATTTCGATATGTAGGTTTATGGAAATTGAAGTTCTTATGATGTCATGCGCATATAAGATTTGATTGGAATGCAAATTGATGTCATGCATTCCAAGATTAGTTAGACAATGTATTCGTTTATGACATCTGATACATACCATCTCGCCTGTATTCAACGAAATGTTATATAGAGGTGTATCTACTAATGTACACCCTCAGTTCCAGTTTTCAGCATCCAGGTGGCGAGCTTTTAACCGGGCACAAAATAAACTCCGAACTGTTACTAAGAATTTCAGAGCTAATCCTAATAATACTTTGCTGGACCTTGGAATAAAACCGAGAACATCTAGCGTAACAGTGGCTCTCTGGACCAAAGCCATATATGTATTTGGAAATGTAGATAAAAAGTGAAATAGAAACATAAACAAAACAGTATAAGAAATAACAAAAACTAGCACCGCGCCGCTGCCCACCCACTACGCGGTTATCTCTTCAGATTTGTTTCCCTACTAAAGACCTTATTCGTGCTATAAAAACAGTATCGTATCGGTCCAGCTATTCTCAAAGTGATATGCTTACCAACGATAAAGATATGCACTAAGGGCCGCTTGCACCATCTTCTTAAATATGTTTAAATTATATTTAAACACAAATTTACAATGAAAAATTGTGTTTAAAATAGTGATGGGCGGAGGATAAATACTCGGAAGATAATAACTCTAGTATTTATCCGAAATGGATAAATACTCGTTTTACCTCATTTTTATCGGATATTTACTCAAAATGATGGATATTTATTTTTTTCCGCTACGGATGGTTATTTAAAATAAATTTATTGTCTATTATTGGTATTTTGGCCTCAAAACACTAAATTATTACATTATTTAATTCTGATGTGAAAACGAAGCAACGTGCTTTTCACCGCAACCTAATCCTGGCGACTGTCATAGAGAGTGCACGTGTGTATTCGTTGTTTATTTTATAACGAGCAAAAAATGTGTTGTCAATATAGTATTTTTTTAATGATTCCAGTACCTAATGCACAAATGTATAATTATATCTAACCTTGACAGTGATTGACAAAAATATTCATAATTAAGTAAAATAATTATTATTATGGCTTTTGTTATTGTTAATGTGATTAATAAAGTACGGTACAAATCTATATTAATTCAAATTTTCATATTAAATCCTTTTGTTTGTAAAATGTCAAAATTTACATTATATAATGTAACGAAAAATTTAGATAGTATTTATCCACTGTTTTGGATAAATACTCAAGTAAAAACGGATATTTATGAGTATTTATCCATTTTGAGTATTTATCCGGATAAATTCCCAACACTAGTTTAAAATATTTTTTAAGTATTTTTTAATTGCTGCCTCATTAGCCAAGTGGTCCTGAGTAGGCTTGTTCTTGCTCGGACTATGAACGGAGCGCTCCGTACTAGTACAATCGTTCAAATGTACTAGTTCGGTCTTCTAGTACTATTAGTACAGTACAGTCCTATTAGTACAGTATCTCACTGAAGGAAAAGTGAACAAAATTAATCACTGGGAGCATAGACATAAAGTTCAAAATAGCTTTGTTCTTGCTAGTGAGCGACGGTTAATAGTACAGTCGTTCAAATGTACTAGTCGAGATCAAATGAGCGGTGAGCGACGGAGCGCTCCGTCGCTCACCGCTCAGTTCGTAGTTCGTACAGAACTAGAGAGCCAGAGACTACGACGAACGACGAAGTACTAAAGGAATGATGTACTAGAAAGGAAAAGGAATAGTTCGTACTAGTCTGTGTTGGGAATCAATTCCTAATAGTACATAGTACATGTACTACACAAGCCTAGTCCTGAGCGTGACTGCTACGCTAGAGGTCCTGGGTTCGATTCCCAGGTCGAGCAAAATGTTATTGGGTTTTTCTATGAAATTCCCAGTAGCAGCTCGGACTCGTCCCCTATTACATGGGACCTAAACATACCGGCGAATTGTGGGTGTACATTAGTACGCCTCTGCCTAACCCTTCGGGGAATACAGGCGTGATGGTATGTTATGTTATGTTATTTTTTAATTATTATTTTTTAAGCCTCCTATTTTCTACGTCAATGTTAATTTATTCATGATACAAGATCCTACTTGTTATTTATAACGGACTTAACTAAGACTAAGCTTGACATTATTTAATTTAAAAGCATCATTTCTGTTTGCTATCTCAAAGTTCAAGGCTACTGTGTCGAATAATAAATTGAGATATCATTCGGATTTATCAAGACTTGATGGGAATTCTGAGAAACAAAATGATACGTAGGTAGATTAAAAGTAAAAACTTTGAGGCTTAGCTGGTCTAGATTTTGTATTTTTCCTTCCCTTATTGTTTTGTTTATGTTTCTATTTAACTCTTTATCTACATTTCCAAATATAGTAAAATATACATTTTTTTATGGGATAGGGGAGCAGAACCAGCAAACGATCACCTGATGGTAAGCAATAACCGCCGCCAATGGACACCCGCAACACCACAAGTGCGTTGCCCGCCCTTTAAAAGGGTCCGGTAACCTCATTCGCTCGTCGAAACACAACGCAAGCGTTGCTTCACGCCGGTTTTCTGTGAGGCCGTGGTATCACTCCGGTCCAGCCGGCCCATTCGTGCCGAAGCATGGCTCTCCCACGTGAAGTCACATACATACAATCACGCCTTTTCCTCACAGGGGTAGGCAGAAACTAACTATACAACGCCATCGCCATTCGCTATGAAAGACTACAATATAATATAGGAGATGTTGTACTCTCTGCTTGACAAGTAAAACAATATTTGTATCATAACTGTATTCTAAATTTAAATATGGCTCATGCAGAAAGGGGATTTTCTGATACTGGGAACATTAAATATAAAATCCGAATCAAACTCAACAGGTAAACGCAATACTATAAAAATTATACTTTCGCAAATATTTATGAAAATTTCGTAAATTCAAAGATGTAAATTTATTTCAGTGAAGTCTTCGAAATTTTCAGCATATTAGGCAGGCCATTGTTCCAAAAATTAAAAACAAATGTAGTAACCGCGACTCCTGCAATAATTGCAGCTACGAATTTGAATTAGCTACGTCAGTTGCGTGCTAAACAAAAGTTACGTGTCGCGTCACTAATACTGGTACTAAGATATTTCGGTATTTCAAACTATAACAACACTAAATTATTTCTGAAGTCAACCGGAACACACCTCATGTAGGTATCTATTACGAGAGAATCTTCAAAACAATGCTCTTTTGTTTTTGAGATCTAGTCACTACAAATTAAAGTACGTTATATAAAATCGATATAACGCTCCCTCACTTTTTTAATAAATAATAATATTTAATTTAATTTAAATAATAAAATTTAATAATTTAATAATAAATACTTATAAATAATTATTAGTTATAATGCCTACAAACTTATAATTTGTCATAGAGGTAGTGTAGTGTAGAAATCCAAGGGGATTTCTACACTACACCTTTTTTTGAAACTCCCAGTGATTTTGTAAAACTTGTGAAAACTCCCAGATCGACGATCCGATCCGATCCCAGAAAACGATCAATGCGAGCAGCAACGCTAAGCAATTTAATGTTTATAATTTTAATATGATTTTTGCAAGAATATCTAACAAAAAATATGATCGACGTCACCTCACGATGACAATAAGCTGCTGTATTTAAGCGCATTATCGAATTATCGTGACAAGATTTTTAGGTTTGATACGAACTTCGACGAATTTTGTATGAGATAATGGGACAAAACCCGTGACACACAGTTTGTGATCGAGTACATTTTCGAACGTAAATTAAATCATCATAATGACTAATATACCTAATTCCTTAGTGAAAGGAATATTTAAACTGTCAAACCATAAGAACCGATCAGATTCAAATGATTCCTTATGAGTCCGGCGGACTAATTTCCCATAAAAACATAATACCAAAATAAATCGTAACCCAAAACAATAATGTTATGTTGTGTCCAAATACAATTTAATCTTCGGATTCCAATATCTTTAGGTTTCTGCTCTTCAATTTCGTTCAAAAACTTCACTCGAAAAAAATTTAAGGGAATGAAATTCTCGATAATTTTACCTAGTTTGGAGCATTTAATTTTGAACGATTCCGGAAGTTTATTTCCAGTGGAGTAGTAATAGACGAAAGTGTACGGTAGGAACCTAGATTAACGGTATCTCAACACGAATAATAACAGAATTTGATATAATATTGTTATTAATTCTTTAATTGACTATGTTAAACATGCTGACCTTAGCACGCGTTCTCTACGACATCGCTAAATGTCAACGATTTCCCATGGTGCATGTGTACCGTTATAATCGGATGCTGTAATTGGTAAACGCATCTGACTTCCTTATTCGTTGCTCACTATTTGTATAAATATAATATACTAGCTTTTGCCCGCGGCTTCGCCCTCTTGAGGCTATATGAATATTAGAAATTGATTCCAAAAATAATTTAATCAAAAACCAACAGTGATGATCTCTTCTTGCCTTGAGCTGTATCTTAGGATTCGTTTAATTAATTGAGATACGAAGTTCACCAGTTGTAACATTGATAACAAAATAATTGAACCGGGCATAAATTCCAAACTACGAGCTACTGGGAATTTCATAGAAAAACCCAATAACACAGCTTGACCTGGGAATCGAACATGAAACGTCTAGCGTAGCAGTCGCGGTCAGGACCACTAGGCCAATGAGGCAGTTCTGAATTAATTAGTTTATGATATACCACTGGGTATAAGATATGTAATAGTGACCTCTTATAATTGAGACGAATCTAACGACACCTCTCAAGCTAAATCCATCAAGCCGTTTAGGCTACAGAGCATGCCAAAGAAATATGTACATACATACACTCCAAAAACATAGGTAACAGTCCTTCGACGCAGTCGAGTCAAGACTAACAGCCTGAATAAATAACCGTGATAAACGATCTACGAAAACTGATCAGCGTTTATAATTAACATAAGTTAACCCTAATGTCCATTTGTAATTTTTTTATGGCAAGTTAAATGTCAATATCAATGTTACTCGAAGGTTACTGGGATTCAAAATGTAGTCGTAATAGGTACTAAAGAATAATATTATTATAAGTTGATTGGAGGATGTCAATTTATAAAAATACCCATTATTTTTTATTAAATTAAACTTTGTATACCTAAACTCGTATGCACAAATCAGAAAGAGGGGAAATTTGACAGTTTGTTGACACCTAGTTATGTACTTTGATGATGTATGTGATAGTTTATTATTTATTCTTTATAATGACATTAAATATCGACTTCTTCCCACTTAGACATTAGCTTTCAATGTACAAGCTGATATTGCAATATTTTACCAGTGAGGATTGTAACATTATTTATTCCAAAAGACTGCCCATTGAGTTTCTTGCCGGCTTCTTCTCCGTAGGATCAACCTTTTGGAACCGTGCAACTAGAAGCATAACGTTTCATAAACGCTTGTAAAAGCTTATTTGAAATAAAAGCATTTGAACTTGAACTAACTTGATGCGATGGAGACGTACGTTATAAAATCCATAAAGTAGTTTTATTTACATCTAATTTTACGGATACAATCAGTATATCCACATCAATATTGATGGTTTCCGATCAATTAGACTAACATGAATCAGTATCGTGACATTTATTTTGCCTTTCAATGAATCGATTTCCGCTTAGTGAGTAATTAAATCGCCAATGCATAGTCATAGTGGAAATTGCATTATCAGAATAATAAGATATCAATAAATACGTTTTTTTCATGCTTCAAAAAATCTCAATAAAATAACTACTGACTACTCGGGACCCATTACTGGGAATTTTAGAGACGGTCACGATTTTGAATGGGTCCCGACGGCAAGATCATGAAAACATTTAAATGGTGTAGTTATTCAATATTACTTTACATAGGTCTGGACTACTAGACTTGTTTTTGTCTTTTTAGTTTTTTTTAAAGTGTTTTTATGCAGTCGGGTTTTTTAGTTATTTTAATTACGTAACTTGTTTCCGGATTTTTAGTGCAAAACTACGAAAAATCTGCAGACGCTTAATTTAAAACTAAGGTGTGTTATTTCCTTGTGCAAGATTTATACAATACTGTTACGGAATGCTCAAAATATATTTTTCAGCCCACGCATTAAAGCGCATAAAATCCGCCATTTTGTTTTTTTTTAATTTCATGTACCCAGTGACACCCGTGCCATCAAGACAAATCTAATGAGGTATCATTCATCTAAATCGGTTGCACCGTTGAATAGTTACGAGCGGACATAGGAACGGACATACATACATACATACATACATACATACACGTCAAACACATAACCCTCCTCCTTCGGCAGTCGGGTAAAAAGCTCATAGATAGTCTGTCCACTTAAAATTCTGAAAATGTCGGGTTGATACCGGATGGCACGATGACATTAGGGTAGTGGCTGAGCGTTGGGCTGATGATTGTGAGATTGTGGGTTCGATTTCCGGATTTCGTACGGTTTAAAGTGTGGTATAACTTACAGGCACGTACACATATCGTACTTCTCAGTTTCGATATGTGTAAGTAAGAATTTGCTTTGTGATCCACGACACAGGAGAGATCTCTTAGAGAGGGAAAGGACTGTTAAGGTCTCAATAAAAAAAATAAGTCGAACATAATCATCCCAATTGTATCTACCTGCTTTATCACCTCTATCAATCATCGCGCTTTCTAAAACGAATTTCGGATCTTTCAGTGACATGGTGCAAGATTATCAGTACTAAAATGATGTCATTATAATCCTAAAAGTATTGTAAATCGTCAATTTTGGCCGTTGTCATAGTTTTAGGCAAGTTTTTGGCTTGATAAGGATTTTTAAACAAAGGTTTTAATTCTTAGTTGTGGATGATATACAGGTAGATTGAATCTCAAATGTGTTGTAGACCTAAAAATTTCGAAAAACTGATTTGAATTCTGCGAGCTCAGGTGAACGATCCGCCTTAACATAATAAGATACAGTAATTAGTGGTTAATGTCATTGAATTTAATGAGCTATGAGAAATCTGTGTCATCATTCTGATCTGAATATTATGTAGATTAATGTACAGCCTTTTTAGGATCAATGTGGTTGACATGGTCATTAATAAAAAAAATGATATTATATACCGCATCATCCTCCAAGCCTTTTCCCAATATGTTGCAGTCAGCTTTCAGTCTAATGCGGCTGAAAGCGATCCGTAAGACCTCCGTATCCCAATTTCTGGTATTAAGAATATAGAGCAAAGTTTTTATGAAATAAGTAAGACAAGATTGGAATATTGTAGATTAAAATTGTAAAACTATAGAATTCAAATGTAAATAAACGTAAACCTGTGTTGTCTGATCCCCGACCCACGAGGCCATTATAGCAATAGGAAATAAAGAATAAATAGAGTAGAGTAACTTATGGGAGTCCCACCCATAAAAAGAAAGAAAGACGATGAGTGCCAGAAAGACTATAGTATGAAGAATGAAAGTACGGGAGGCATATAAGCGAGAACTAGTATGAAAGAGAACCAGCAAGAACAGGCTCCGATAATGTTGGAGGTAGGAGTAAAAAAAACCCAATTTCTGGGCAATACCGATATTCGGAGGATAGACTGGTTTTCAGGCTTTTTTGAGGTTCTGACTACCACTAACAATTGTCAAAGATGTTCGTATGACAACCGGGACCGACGGCTTTACGTCGTGGTAGTCGTTATTATATACCTATGGTACATATATAAGGTAAAAAAAAGTTGTATGTAAATGATAAATAATATTTCAATAATGACCTTGTTTAGAGTATAATGATAATGGATTGGTTATTAATGTGTTAATACGTATCGACTTTCTGTCGTTTAAGTACTTTTATACAGGGGTAAATTAGGTCAATCCTTAATGAGGATTGACGCAAATGCCGACATCCGAATTTCAAATTGCTAAAACTAGTATAACTTAATTATTTTACGTTACGTAATTTTCAAAATTAATTAAGTAAGTAATTGCTTTCTTATGTAATATTATTACGTTTTTTTATATAATTTGAAACACATTTTTGTGTGAATTTTAGTAGGCTATTTAAACTGAATAAAATTTTTATATAAAATACATAGGGTAGATACCTAATACGGATTCTACAAAAAAGTACCACAATTCAAGTTCTATTAACCTGCTCATCACGTATAATAAACGTGCCGATCATTATGAAAATAGTAATCATTTATTGGTATCTATAAGCTATTATCGTAAATCTTTCACCCTCACTATTTAGAGGAATAATAATCCAACGTTTGTGTTAGGGTTCCCATTTGATAATATTCCCATTAAAAAAAACACCTTTAAATATGACATTGTCATGCCATACTATTTTGAATATTTTTACGGACACTTTTATTTAAATAAATAGGTAATATCCGATGGAGACGAGGGGTTTATTATTGTTGATATAACTCTGGGGCTATCCTGAATGCCTATTTCGTTAATCCTTATGAAGCCTATCTAATCTGCATACTATACAATATTAATACCTAATTTTTGCTACGATAATTATGCATGGTTATTATTATTTACTTCTCTTGATTACATACTTATGGCATCGGAAGGCATTCCAAATTCAATTGTTGTAAATTAAAAACACGGTTGGTAGCCCTGGAGAGCTCACGCATGCGTCTTGCTGCTACTCAATATTCACTTCATGCGCAGGAGCGTTGACATCGGCGTGACACAGATTTCTTTGCGATGTCTAGACATTACTTTGAAGTATTTAGTAACCGTATTCTATTAAAATAACTGTAATGGATTTTCTGTATTGATTTTTCTTAATATTTTTATACCGGTACATAAAATTTTCATTTGTAATATAATAACACATTAACTTATTGCAAAGGATTTTTAATATAATTTTCATCACCAAATGAAAAACAGTTATAAATATGTGGGAAGTTAATTATAGTCAAATGGTGCAAAGCCCGACTGCTACGCTAGAGGTTATGGGTTCGATTACCAGGTTGACCAAAGTGATATTGGGATTTTCTGTGAAAATTCTCAGCAACACTGAGAGCTTAGGTTTGTGCCCAGTTAATGGCAATAGGGTCACCCCTCATTACATGCGATCTAAATCTAAATATACCTGCGACCTGTGGGCGTATATTGGTACATCTCTACCTAACCCTTCGGCGAATGCAGGCGTGATGTTATGTATGAATGAATGTTTTTATTGATTATGTCAATAAAAACGTAGCAGACGAGCCACCTGATGGTAAGTAATCGCCGCCCGTGGACACCTGCAACCAACTGAGTTGTTGATGCGTTACCGCGAGCCGAACTGCGGATTGCCGACTGCCGAAGCCACTGCAACCGAGGAGAACTGGCTTTCAGGCTCAAAACACACCAGGGTGCTTAACAACATATTCCGACGTGAGATTAGTCAGACTCCAAGAGGTCCTACCACCGCGCAAATCAGATATTTTCTATGCCGAGATGCCTATCTGGATGGCAGTGAGGAACTTTATTCAACCCGTCCCCACACGGGGATAATTTATAAGAAAACCAGCTTCCGCCCGCGAATTCGTCCGCGTGGAATAGTTATTTAGTTTTAGCGTGATGATATATAGCCTATAGCCTGCCTCAATAAATGGGCTATCTAACAATGAAATATTTTTTCAAATCGGACCAGTAGTTCCTGAGATTAGCGCGTTCAAGCAAACAAAAAATCTCTTCAGCTTTATATATTAGTATAGATATAGATTTCTATATAGACAGCGTGTCTGTTATGCGTATAGAATGTGCTAAGTGCTTATGAATCTTTTACTGCACACTACGCAATATTTCATTTGTATTAACAAACGGTACGTTCAAATTTAACTTATGCAACCACTGACTGCGACTATTAAAGTCTATTGTCAAAACATACCGGCAAACTTGACTGATACTCTTGACTTGGGTACGTCTACTACTTCATTGGAAATAAAACGACCAGAAAATAGTTCCAAACTTGGCAAAGCTATCAAGAATTACAATCCCTTTCATTTATTTCTAGTGAAATATTTTGGACGAAATGGTAGAGCAGGAGCCTGGAGTAATAATATCGGAATCCGAATGATAACACACTTTGATTGAATTGTGGTAGAATTAGGAAATATTGCGGTATTACGTTTGTATGGGAAGTCCGCCCTCCTCTGGCCAACCTCTTACCTGCAAGGATGCAGAAGGATTTTTTTATGGGATAGTGCAGGGGCAAACGAGCAGACGGATCACCTGATGGTAAGCGATAACCGCCGCCCATGGACAACCGCAACACCCGAGGAGTCACGAGTGCATTGCCCACCTTTTAAAAAGGTTTGGGCCTCCGGTAACCTCACTCACTCAGCGAAACACCACGCAAGCGTTGTTTCACGCCGGTTTTCTGTGAGGCCGTGGTATCACTCCGGTTGAGCCGGCACATTCGTGCCGAAGCATTGCTCTCCCACGTTTTATCTACTGTCAGCGTATACGTAACATCATAAAATTACGTAACAGCTAACACCTACCGAGATACTAGCGAGTGATGACTAACAGAATCCTTGAGTATCGGATGCAACTCCTGCATACATTATACGTTACATTCGCATTATCTGCGATGTTGCGCAGACGCAGACGCCGCCATTGTTGTAGAACAATGCCGCGGACACCCACCGACACTTTCTGTCAGCACACACGTGTGCAAGGGCATTGATTACTATTATTATTTCATTTAATTAGACATCAACCGTAAAGTTTACTATTCAGTTGAAATTGATTGCAACACTGTATCATTCGTGTTACAATAATTATGAATGATCGTGAGACATCTTTTTTCTTTTATATAATAGGTATCAGCTGTTGCCCGAGGCTTTACACGCGTCCCAAAATAACGCAAATCCTTTTTGTAACCAAAGGTATACTACGCGCTGGACTTATGGACCTTCGAGAAGAACAAATGAAGGCTCTGTACCAAAACTCATCAAATTTTTTTCAGTGATGTAGGCGCGAAAGCGTATGTAACAGTATAATAATATTAACAATTAGTATCAGCTGTTACACGGAGTTTCATTTGCATCCCAAAAAGGACTATTTACTATTTTTTGGTGATACTTATAATGAAGCTTACCTCCCTCCTCAAGACGCAATTTATATCCTTGCCGCATATAAAATCTGTTTAGCGCTTTAGGCGCAGAAACGAGATAGACAGTTACTATCGCATTTAATAATATTAGCGTGAATTCTGGTCAACAAAAACGGAGAGTATTTAACTTAATATAAAGACCTCATCTTTTTCGTTGTTCTCCTCATAATTTGATTAACTTCTAAGATAGCAAACAAGCATACGGCATCCACTGCCAGATAGTATGATAGTCCGAAATATATCGGAATTATGCTGAAAAGTAAGGATAAAATCTAAAGGATATCCGCAATCCTTCATGAATAAAAATAAGGATCTTGACCTGACCTTCAATGTGATATTTGTTTTGATAATAAAAACAAACCTGACTAAGTGATTTGTGACTCAGTACCTATACCAAAATGTTTTAAAGGTGTCAACAAAAAATAATTGTATCTGTGGGTACTTAGTGAGATTTGAAAAGAATTTCGTGGAATAAATGAGATCGTATTTTTTTCATTGATTATGTCGGTAAACTTTCTTCATTGATTATGTCGGTCTTTCTTTCTTTCAAAACAGATGACCTACCTGATACGATGACGATGAATACTGAACCATGGACACCTGCAACACCAGAGGAATTGTTGAACCGGACTGCAGATTGTCCAAGCCGCAGAAATTGATGGGATGCTGGCTCGTACAGGAGAAAATTTAAACACCCCAAGATACTTAAGGGCAGACTCAGCCGTAAGGGTGGTCGACAGTCAGACAAACCCCTAGAGCAAATTAGATATTTTCTAGCATTTTACGAGATGAGGAATTGTATTCTGATTCGTCTCCATACGGAGTTTATTTTTTCAATTATGAATACTGTTTAGCGCACATAAAGCGTAGTACATAAGCGGCGGTAGCCTAATGGCTAGGGCGTCGGACTTGCGATCATGTGGTTGCCGGTTCCAAACCCACCCAGAGCACTACCGACGTGAACCCATTCGTCACACAAGCATTTAGCTTAGCACAAGGGGTTAACAAGAATACTAGTAATGTGTGACTCACATTGCTAGTAAGCTTTTTGACATTTTGAAACATTTGCTTACTTACAGGGTTTTCATTAAAGTCCTACCAAGTTGATACCCATCTTCAGAGTTTTCATTAAAATCCTAGTTGATACCCAACTATATAATATTAAATATTTATTCTTTAGTCATTCCATATACTAGCTAATTATCCATGTAGCTATAGGTTCTATATCGTTATTACTTAAACTACCTTTTGCCCCCGACTTCACCCGCGTAGTTATTTGAATTCTAGCCTATGTATTATTCTTGTAGCTATATTATTGTGAAGTTTCATTAAAATCCATACAGTCATTTTTGTTTGAAATAATAACAAACATGCATACATCCTCACAAACTTTCATGTTTATAATATAAGTAGGGTAATTAAACTTAATGTTTATCCTGCATGGAAGTAAATACCTACTAAATAGCGACTAAACCTTCTATAAAAATAAATAAAATTGGAGTGCCTAATTGTAATATTAACTATAATAACTGCTTTTTACTAAGTGCATTTAGATGTATACACGGTACATATACCAAAACATTTTTTTTACAATTTTTGGCTGTCAGTCTGTCTGTTTGTTCAGGTTAATCTCTGAAATGGCTGGACCGAGTTTGACGAGATTTTCACTGGCAGATAGCTGATGTAACAAGGAGTAACTTAGGCAACATTTTTTTTAATTACCACGCGGACGTAGTCGCTGGTAACAGTTAGTGCTAATTAAAATTAGAAAAAATATTGAGTGTGATAGGTTATATGCGTTACTAAGGGTTTTTTTTTGTTATTTTGAGTACCAAAGCAGAGAGAGATTTGTGCCTGGCTAAAAGCCATATGTTAATTCCTTTATTTTTGTTCATAATTGACATAGAAAAGTACTGACTGAATGTATGGATGTAATCCGCACACCTTTGCCTAACCTCGCAAGGAATACAAGCCTGATTATATGTGAATTAAAGAACACACCAAAAGACCAAAAGTTTAACGACTTAGATAGACTTATATAGATATTCCTGAACCATTCCCATAAATAACCCAATATAGAATGTCTATTATAATGCATACTCCTTGCACGTTTCGTCTCGTATCGGTATGCGCAGTATGGCAACACTTCAAAATTAATCTGCGCAATGTTGGCGGCCTTGACGCCATGACGTCATCAGGAAGCTGCCTGACCAGTGTGCCTATCACGAACTGGGACAAGAATCTTAGTGCATGCCTTCATGTATTTTTTATTGGTTTAAGCTGACGAGCCACCTGGTGAGGTTCAGATGAGGATTACAGTATGTGTGACGGTAATTAGATGGGATTAATTGATGTTATGACATATGTGGTTCATTGCTGACAATAAGCTGCGTATGCGCACCCTTGACATTGTAAAGAATTTTGAAAGGCTATTCGTACTGGAAAAATCTTAAACTTGGAGGTTTTTTTCTTTTCAACGCTAACCAAAAAAAAAACAATGACGTAAACAGAAGACGCACTCATCCAACTCATTTAAATCACGCACATACGCACACATACACACACGCACGCACACACACACACACACACACACACACTTAAAGTACCTATTTATAAGTCTTAGCATTAAGGAAACAATGGGTCCAGGTGAAAAACAGCGCCAAGTACCTTGACGTACTTGACAATAGCTGAACCTGGATGCCTATTTGGTCGGGCCGGAAAACGACATGGACCCACTACTTATATATACCCGCTATAATTGATATAATGTTTGTTCTCCTTTGCCTTGGCCAAATAAATATATTTCTTTCTTTCTTAACAGAAGCTGTGCAAATGTAGGTAGCAATATAGCTAGTTCTAACTAGTCAAATTCAGGAACATTTGGATTGGAATATTTTTACTTAGCATAGAAAATGCAAAACGTTACAAAAAAGTCAAATTCAGGTAGGTACGTCTATCTAAAAGAACAAAAGTCCGGACTTAATAACTTCAATCACTGCTGTCAGTGAATGAAGATGAAGTCAGTAAGTGAGGGTGTCGTGTGTTATCTGTATAACACACAGCCTATGTAAACCGTTGGTCGTAGAACCTTAAAATGAGGAGGGTGGATTGGTCTTGAGGCGTTGGAATTAACCGGTTCAATCGTTAAATCGCTATTAAGTTCTCACTCTCAGTAGTTAAATTAATTTTCAGCAAGAATCTGACTGGACATGAGTCTCTTCTTAGATTTTTTTTACCACAGAGATGGCAAACAAGCATACGCTCGCCTGATGGTAAGCGGTTATCGTAGCCTATGAACGTCTGCAGCACCAGACATGCCACTCGCGCGTTGTCATATACAGGAATGAAAAAAAAAGTATGCAAGGAATATTCCATCACGCTGATACCCATTTAAAAAAAGTATGCAAGGAATATTCCATCACGCTGATACCCATTTAAAAAAAAGTATGCAAGGAATATTCCATCACGCTGACACCCATTTTGCAATACTATATTTATTTATACGACAAATATACTAGGTATTATTCAGAAATAAAAATGTCAAGAGATATTTATAGACATTTCACATTACTTGTTTTTGAAAGAATAATTACGTCTTTCTAGAATTCATAAACCCTAGTAATTCTTGAACATATTGTACCTACTTATCTGAAAAAGTCAAGTTTGAGTCGATTGACGACCTCTGTGGTTTTTTGGTTCGAGTACCGAACTGCTGACCATGAGGTCGTGGGTTCGATTCCCACAGAACACAAAAATTTATGTGATGAATATAAGTGTTTGTGTTCGTCTGGGTGTTTCTTATGTATTATAAGTATGTATTTACAAAAAAAAAGTATATAAGTATTATATCCATTGTCTAGTACCCATAGTACAAGCTCTGCTTAGTTTGGGACTAGATGGTGCTGTGAAAAAAAAAATGTCCCAGAATATTTATTTAAGTATTTATTCAAATCACGTATATCCTAAATTTGTGATAGATCGAGCGTTTTACAATGACATTAAAATGTCTTAATGTTGAAGAACAATTGCAGTGTTTGTTAACTCTCTGCGGAAGACGGTTAATTACAGCACCAGAAACTCCATTACAAATGTCATGCCAAACCTAAATACCACGAAACAGAATCATCTTTCTGTTGGCAACTTGAAGATTATTGCCATAGAATAAAAATATGAAGAGTGCTAAATTAAAAATATTATCTATTAAGTGTGCCATTTTCTAATTTCAAACAATTCGCGTTGCAAAGTATAATCAACTTTTTTTAATGTGTATGTAATCAGAATTGAAAACCAGATACATAAATGTTTTAATAATATCTATTATATGCCATAGACATATTATGTGTTATCATAAAGAAAGAAGTTCAGCTACCACTAATTTTTATACCCTGACTACGAATACATACATACATACATATTTTCACGCCTGTCTCCCATTGGGGTAGGCAGATACTATAGATTTCCACTTGCTACGATCCTGGCATTCCACTTTCGCTTCATCTATGTTCATTAACCTCCTCATGCATGAACGTCGGTTTAGGGTGCTCTTAACCTGTCCTTTTTTAAGAACGGCCGCAACTTGGTTGTCGTACGTTCGTTGACTACGAATGTTCTACTATAAATATGTATTATTTGCATAAAATCTTTTTGGTAGGTGGTCAAAATACTGGCCACTACGCTTTCAGTTTATGAATGATAAAAAGAAAATAAAACAAATGAGCGTCGATTAAATTCTGTGATAATAATATTTCGAGTGTAAAATTTTTAGATATTATTTACGTCCGTTATAGATGCCGAGAATATTGAATTAGGTAGTTCCCAAATATTAAGCGGGTAAGAAAAAAAATTACGCGCGTCAACACTAGATTTGACATTTTATTTTGTAGCTTTCTTTCGGCAAAATGTTTTCGGAAGAGTCACTTATAAATCTCGTGTGACAAATCTCAAAACAACGTGTCGAGTCTGCCTGCTGAGGTGACATTAATCTTCGATGCTCCCCTCCGCAAGTGACGCAACACAAAGACACAGGCACGCGTTGCGTAAAAGCCTTTTTAGCATGCCATCTGCGAAGCTTTCTCGCCAAACATCGGATACGAAGAAGCACCCGAGTGCTTTTGTTATGCTTCACGTAGCCAAAGAACAAAATGCTCCATGGAGGGCGTGAAATCGACACAAAATCTTTGTCAAAGTATTGTAATTGAAATATTTCGGGGAACGAATCGCGAGTGAACGACGTAACCTAGCTGATACCGTTGCGGCTTCTGGTTCAGTTTTTGAAAATAGAATCACTCTTTTTCTTAAGCCAATAAGGTTATTAGCGGTCATGGTACAGATCTAGCTCATTTTAAAACACGAACGCCTAGAGACAAACAATAGTGTTTATATTTTTTTCAAATCTTCATAACGAGTGGTCATAAATATCCTGAATACTTTTTGTTATTAATAGAGTCAGAAGTACTTATTAGTCATGCGTATGGAATGTATTAGCTTCATTAGATTGATTATAAACGCACCCATTTAATATAAGTCAAGGTTCATTTATGTAATCAGGTCAGCATGGCTTGAGGCAAGTGTGAATTGCTTGCTTATTTCAAGAGCTGCTCTCAAACCTTCCGAATTTAAATAGAAAAATGATTTAAGACTTATTTTCCGATTAATAACATACCATCACGCCTGTATTCCCCGAAGGGTTAGGCAGAGGTGTACTTATGTACACTCACAGTTCGCCGGTATGTTTAGGTCCCATGTAATAGGGGGTGAGCCTATTGCCATTAACCGGGCACAAATTCCTAACTCCGAGCTGCTACTGGGAATTTCATAGAAAAACCCAATAACACTTTGCTCGACCTGGGAATCGAACCCAAGACCTCTAGCATAGCAGTCTCGCTCAGGACCACTTGGCTAATGAGGCAGTTTGTTTTTTTCCGATTAATATTTGGTTTAAATGGTTTTAATTATGCAGTGTTTATGAAATTAGTATGATAGGTATTTTAACATGTAAATTACCTATGATTGCGATTTTATTGAGTGTTTTAATTTGCGATAAGTGAGGATTTGTTTCAATAAGTATTGTCTACATATGAACTCAGTATTTTTACTGTTAAACAAAAGTATTGTTAGCCAAAAATACGTCATAACGCTAACTTCACAATAATGACTTATTCAACGACTGTCTATCATCTTTATCTATGGCCATTAGTTTAGACTTCAAACCGCAAGACATGAACGGTAAAATACGGTACATACGTATCAGTGATCGCCGCCTGAGCATGCTCTAACATTGCATGTATTATGTAAAAGATATGTTGAGTTACGAGGACGCACGAGCTCACGTTTGAGTTCAGTCAAACGGTCGGCGACCTTTACAATTTCGCGACCATAAAGTATTCTTTAAAATAGACGACTTTTTATTCTATGACCAAAAATTGCATGATATTTTAATGTTATTCATTCTGTAATAAAAAAAATAACAGCTTTAAATAGTTTTTTACGAGAACATTAATGACCAGTTGTTATTTTTATCTTGTAATTTGAACAATACAGACGCATCGTACACGGAAATGGTAATTTTATGATACTTATGAGAACCAGATTACTTTGTGATGATACCATAACCGCTTCTGTGTTAAGTCGCTTGGTTCAAAGCCGAATTTTTCCTTATGTTAAATTGTATATTCAGTGTATTTTTTTCTGGACAAGAAATATTTAATACGGCTTCTTTTTTGTGGAAACAGGTGGAAATTAACCGTCAATCCACTGAATGACGGAGACATCAGCCTGTAGGGCCTGTAAAAGGGAAATTGAGAGTATGGAACAAATGTGTACTTGTGATGCAATGGCTAGAAAGCGAATGTGTCTCTTGGGGCATGGTTATCCAAGACTAGTGGACTACAGACTCATATCCCCAGGCCTCATTATAAAGCTCACGGAAGAGCTGATTGAAGGACTGGGACAGGACTCATCCTGTCCCAGTTCCCTTCCCCTAGATACCTATTCCTCAGAATAGGTATCTAGGGGAAGCAGAAATCGTCTCGTCCACGTGTCGTGGACGATAATAAAAAAAGTAACTTTCGTCTCCAATACTTTCGTCGAGTTTCCGTGGGTGAGATACTATCGTTTTTCGATGCCACACGGAATACTAATGCTAATCTGTAGGTATGGGCTCCCAATACAATGGCCCAACGCGTTGCATAACCAAACCTATCTTGTAACAACTGGTGGGAATTCTAAACGAGTCTCTGAATATTCAATATGTAGGAAAATCACCAAAACGGCCAACCTTTTGATAAATTGATTGGTTTTCTTAATTTTATTAATTCGTGATTTCATCGGAAAACGCAGGCTGAACGGAATCTGTTAGAGGGAATAGGACGGTGTTACCATCAAACATGAAGTAGCTAAAGTCTTCTTCTATTTGGCATCAATTTCTTCATTTTCCATCGAAGTATTTTGGTTCTGTAGGATCCAAATCATCATCCACTCTATATCTTATTGCACTTCTAAGTATGGGTCTTCTCTCAGAATGGAAGGGAGTAGGCTACTCCCTACTACTAGTCCACCACGCGGGTATAATGAGGTTTGGCAAACTTCACCACGCCCGCGCCATCTATAAATTCTCTGGTATGGAAGTAGTTTCTTCTCAGATTTCTTCTTAATTTAGATACTAGAACTTATATTAGGCAAGGACCTTATGAAACTACCGCTACAGAAGGCCTTCACCTTCCCTTGTCCTATAGTTGAGGCCATGGAACTTGTGATCACATTCGCTACGACTCCAACCTTCAAAACATTAGATGACACGTTAAGCGGCTGAGCGATCGGCTTTTGCGTAACGTGCTGTGGGTTCTAACCGCACACGGAGCTAATATTTGTATGGTTGATAATTGTTTAGGGTCTGGGCGTTTGTGTATGTAAAAAATTGTGTTTGTAAAAGTACCCACGATACAGAGAAAATCCTAATGTGGGAAGGTTTTTTTAAAAAACGAAGAAAACTTTAATAAATTTTTACGTCAGCTTCTACACAGTTATGTCCGTAAGAACTGCTTGGCCACAAGTTTATACACGCGAACAATATGTTATATAACAAAATTCAAGTTGTTTTATCATAAAAGTCACTGGGTGACTTAAAATATATTCAAAGTATGTGGTCCGACAGGCTGACACACCGGCGGCGAACGATTACTGGCACCTGTGAACATCTGCAACATCCAAATAGCAGGATTTATGCAATGGATCATCACAATTGCGACATACGTGCACAGAACACCTTCGTTATTTCAGTCAAACTCAATATTTATAAGTAATTTCATTGATTTATGACACAGTTGAAATGTCTGGCGGTATTAGCATAAAGTTGTAATTATAAAACTTTCGTTTTGTTTATAGGTAGGTAGATGACGTCGCCTTTATTGCTGTCTTATAACTAGTTATTCCCCTTAATAGTGCATTTCTCTTAGCCTGTTCTATTAACTTGACAGACTTAAATTTGCTCATTTTAGGGACTTCATTTCGGTCCCTCGTAATTGATTTTCCTCAGGAAGTGTTTTCCATAACCGAATGGTAATTTCGTGGAATCAAAAGTTTCCATGGATTGTAAATCTAATGAAATGTTTTTACTTTAATTAGTTCATCATCAACCGTATCTGTACTTCAGTTAAATACTTTAGTTAATATAAAAGTTTTAATAGCATATCTATCTAAAAATAAGAACTAGTTAAATTTATAATTAGAATAAATTATAATAGGACTGATATCTTCGACAATGAATCTATATACAATCGGACGGAACATAGCGATTGCACCTTTCTCGTCTCGGGTTGAGTGACATTTCGCACAGTCGAGAATCAACGGCGCGATCCAAAACGCATTGAGAATATTCACGAGTTCTTTATTCAAATCTCAGACGAGAAAGTGATTTATCAACTAATGTCGATGCATTTTACGTGAAATAATGTGACATATCCTGTTTTTTATTTATCTTCGAATAGGCTTTTGTTTCATCACCGGTTATGTAACGTCTGAGGAATTGTTATGTGCTTGCAAATTTCTTTTTTATTAAAATATGCAGCAGGTAGTGTTGTTCGGTATCCGGTTTTGTTTATTTTTATATTCCGCTAGTAATCACAGGAAACAACTCCTTGGTCTCAGCTAAAGAACATACTAAGAACATTACGTGGCCAATATCGTCATAATGAATGAATGTCAAATGGGTATTACCGACGTTTACGAGTTACTTGATCAAAAGCAGTGAATAACATTCGTGAGTCAGAATTAACAATTTAGTGTACGAATTACACCTATACGGCGTCCTTTGGAATGTTTTGCCATAGTATTTGCCAACAGCCTTCTGGATAGATTCCAAGCTGACACAAGATTGATAGCCGGTTTAACGTAAACCGAGTCGAAACCACGAGCGCACGATTATTTTACTTATTGTTGCTATTTAATTCAAATTCAAAGGATGAACCTGGAATTTAAATGGAATATTTATACATTATGTGGAACGCAAAGCAAGTTGAAGTAATAATTATCATGGTAAATAAGAATTAGAGGAATTAATTACTTAATAAATAATTATTATTAATGGGAGCAGGGTTAGTCTACCATTGGATCAGACCATTGGACTGCCAAGTAGGTATTGAGTTCGAATCCAAGGCCAATCCAACCACTGACTTCGAAATCATGTGTGTAGATAATTTAATAACACTCGCTTAAAATGATGAACTGCCTCACTAGCCAAGTGGTCCTGAGCGCGACTGCTATGCTAGGGGTCTTGGGTTCGATTCCCAGGTCGAGCAAAGTGTTATTGGGTTTTTCTATGAAATTCCCAGTAGCAGCTCGGAGTTAGGAATTTGTGCCCGATTAATGGCAATAGGCTCGCCCCCTATTACATGGGACCTAAACATACCGGCGAACTGTGGGTGTACATTAGTACGCCTCTGCCTAACCCTTCGGGGAATACAGGCGTGATGGTATGTTATGTTAAAATGATGAAGGAAAATATCGAGATCTCTTTATAAAAATAAATAAATAAATAAATATCGAAATATCTTGTTTAACCCCTCGTGCTAAGCTAAAATGCTTGTGTTACAAGTGGGTTTACGTCGGTAGTGCAATGGGTGGGTTTCGAACCGGCAACCATATGATTGCAAGCGCCCTAGCCATTAGGCTACCGCCGCTACAAATAGATGTTCGTATGTCAATGGGATGACACTGACGTGCTCTCCGACGCACGGGTCTCGATGTGTTAAGAATGGTCACCCGTCCACACACTGACTGCAGCGAGCGTAGCTTAACCTTGGAGATCAGTTGATCAGCTAGTTATTGTTTAGCCACGAGCCCTCAATACTTCCTTTAACGTATGTGACTAAAAGATTTTGTGGAATTCCCACGGGCTCGGGAAAAATAAGACTAGTCTTATCTTATCTTCGGTAGTCCTCGGCAATTTTTTAATAACACTGATAGGTAATCAAACCGCAAACAGGAGTTAATTAGCAAAACGTGGGAGAGCCATGCTTCGGCATGAATGGGCCGGCTCGACCGGAGTGATACCACGGCCTCACAGAAAACCGGCGTGAAACAACGCTTGCGTTGTGTTTCGCCGAGTGAGTTGAGGTTACCGGAAGCCCAAACCCTTTTAAAGGCGGGCAGCGCACTTGCGACTCCTCTGGTGTTGCGGGTGTCCATGGGCGGCGGTTATCACTTACCATCAGGTGAACCGTTTGCTCGTTTTCCCCTCTATCCCATAAAAAATAAAGTAAATACCTTATTAAATTTTAGCGTATCATAACATTATTTCATGCTATACGAAGCGTACAATGTTTGCATTAAATTGCACTAGATTTAGTTCTAAGAATTTCATTAGAAAGTGTTTTGTGTGAGCGATATTAGCCGTGTTTAGTTAATTACGCTAATGTGATTATCATTGCGTGTTTCACAATTACGGCTACGGATTTATAAAGTAGACTAAAATATATTATGTAGCACAAAGACAAATAGACAGTTAAGAAAATACCAAATCTTAATTTTTCTATATTTTTTTTAATTCAATACAAACAGATCTGGATGTTTAACATCTATATCCTAAATGTTTTGAATCTTAAACTGTAGGTACTAGGTAGAGTTTGTTTCTCGGGTTTATTTAATGTGTATGTATAGTTCTTTGGCACGCTATGCAGCTTAATCAGCATGAAAGATTTTCGCTTGAAAGGCGTGGTTATAAATTGTGAGAGTGAGAGTGACACGGTATATAAAAAACTTTTAAGACTCCGACTTCATGACATTGGTCATGTTGTTTCCAGCTTTTTTAGCAGTCGGGTGTTTTGATTTTTTATATCTATCTATACATCTATATACATATACAAATAAATAAAATTGGAGTGTCTGTTTGTAATATTAAAATAACCACTTTTTATTAAGTGCATTTGGATGTATACACGGTACATATACCAAAACATTTTTGTTTTCAATTTTTGTCTGTGTCTGTCTGTTTGTTCCGGCTAATCTCTGAATAACACTTTGCTCGACCTGGGAATCGAACACAGGACCTCTAGCGTAGCAGAACTCGGAGAGGCCTCTCTCTAAATAAGTCCAGAGAATTAAAAAATCCTATAACATATTTACAAAACAAATGTTATCAATACAAAAATATGTAGTTACCAGGTACCGTTATAGAAGTGTCAAGTGCAACCCGATTGTGAGTCAACAAGCACACCGCTTCCGTTACACTAGTCTGATATAACTATGACATTTTGCCCAATGGGAGGCTAATGTAGGACGCACATTGTGTGGCTAACACGGCCACACTCTGTAAGGATACCGCACACTATTTGACACATATTACCGCTAGTGATTGTGTGTGACACTTTTATATTGGGTTTAGGAGTTTTACTGGTCACAGCTGTATATTCTTTGTAAAAAAAACAAACACCCTCTCACCCTAAACGCATATACAGACTCCGTTCCGTCGTGGGTAATAAATACAGCAATGAGATGTTCTTCTTTTTTAGTCTAAATATAGACTTTTAAATATACTTACCCTTGTTGATAGTTTTATGTGGTCTACGCAAATTTTACTCTAATCTTGTATCGTCGTTTGACGGGTTTGGCTCCCTAAATTATGGTCGAGCTACAAACTCCTGATGCAGGCGTGCCGTGAGGTTCACAAAGCCTGCTATGACTCTTCCTTGAAAAGCCCTTTTTGGACATTGTCTTGCATTGTACATAACTCACATATTTGCTACTTAATACTTTGCCTGGACTTTGAAAGACACCATTATTCTAGTAGTTTTTTCAGCGTTTGTTCCCAGAGGTCGTCAGTTAGAAAATGCTGGTGACATCTAGTTAAAAAAAATATATACAGACCTGTAAAAGTATACCTCAAAGAAAATGAGAAATAAACATCATTTATTCTGAGAACGGCACGCCAATGTAATCTTTAAAATCATGGTAAGTACAATTAATATCCAGGTTTGGAAGCAGATTCACAGGAAAATGTTTGGATTCCCTTTTGATGATCATAACATACTAAGTGCATGATTTTCATGCATTGCAATTTGTAGGATCTTTGTTGATTTTTGATAAATTATTTACAGGTAATCGTCATTAGCAATTCGTAAGATAATTTTAAAGTTGGCAAAAGAAATAAAAAAGTCTTATCTATACTTTAATATATAAAGCTGAAGAGTTTGTTTGTTTGCTTAAAAGCGCTAATCTCAGGAACTACTGGTCGGATTTGAAAAAATCTTTCAGTGTTAGATAGCCCATTTATTGAGGAAGGCTATAGGCTATATATCATAACGCTACATGGACGAAGTCGCGGGCAGAAGCTAGTGACAAATATCTTGGTAAGCTCGAGTTATCTTTTAAGCAATTATACTATGTTACCGTAAACCGTATTGTAAAAAACAAGCATATTTCTACTGAAACAAATGTCACAATGAACTGAAACACGTACAGGCTATTCATTATAAGTTCTAACGGCACCGCTCTACGTAAATCGGGTGACATTATTGTCGGCCATATTTTTAATATGTAAAGCAATTTATGGGACCTTGGACGGTACATAAATATTCAGAGACGTTCCGAATTTCACAAAGGTCTGACAGTGAATTGATTCAGTGCGTGTTACCAGACACCGTTAGCTAATCGAAAATATTCGTATGGCATTTAATGAGTTGCGCATACGCTGACGAACTTTGGAAGTTTGTTAATTATAATTAACATTTAATAAAACAACTCTGCAAGATTTTATTAGGTTCATTGAATGATATAAACTTCAACTTAAAGGAGCTAGAACTGTTTAATAACCTAACTAGGTGTCTTCTGAAATGACTCTATAAAGAAGTATATACGTCTAACTTTGTCAGTTGAGACGCATTTTCAGGAGTAGACGGATTCACCATCAAAGCCTTTGAAACTGTTCGTGTTGGCTTCCAGTAAAACTAGATGCTATTATATATTTACATAAAGCTGAATTGAATTTTTGGACAATACCGATATCCTAACGATAGACCACTGCTACTGCATAATGCATAATCGGAACAAGATTGTTAATTCAGAATGATGTTGTAATTATGTATTTCTTGCCGGTTTCTCTCTACTTACATTTATTTTTTAATGTGCAGAATGTTAATAATATAATTATGTTATTTTGTTAGACATTGTTTATTATTCAGTTGACATTTCAAATGTATTGGACACTTAAAATTAAGTTGACACTGCGACATTTTTTAAATTTTAAAATATTATACACAGCTTTAATGTACTTTTTTTAAATTACTTAGTTGTCATAAATGTAAATGTGAGTACTGTGTAGGCTATTTTAAAAAACACATAAAATTAATAATAAGGTTTTTCTGACGGTCTTGAGTATTCATATGGCCTCCGCAAATGTCCTGCTGATCTGGTATTGTCGTGCAACGGGTCGTTGAGCTCCTTAAATAATGGTTGAGCTACACGATGACTGATGTATGCGTGCCGTCAATGGGCGGCGGTAATCGCTTACCATCAGGTGATGGATCTGCTCGTTTGCCGACCTATGCCATAAAAAAACACGGTGGCTCGTCTGCTCAATAGGCACGGAGTGCTCTCAATGTGCAAATATTGATTATCTATCTATAGAACTGCCTCATTAGCCAAGTGGTCCTAAGCGCGACTGCTACGCTAGAGGTCCTGGGTTCGAATCCCAGGTCGAGCAAAGTGTTATTGGGTTTTTCTATGAAATTCCCAGTAGCAGCTCGGAGTTAGGAATTTGTGCCCGGTTAATGGCAATAGGCTCGCCCCCTATTACATGGGACCTAAACATACCGGCGAACTGTGGGTGTACATTAGTACGCCTCTGCCTAACCTTTCGGGGAATACAGGCGTGATGGTATGTTATGTTATCTATAGATTGACCACAACAAGCGTATCTTAACCTTGATCGGTGTACTTACTATATATATATATATATAAATATTATTGCCCAAGGTTTCTTTTCTGGACAATGCAAAGTAAAACTTGCTAATCTCTGTGTAATTATGTAGTGGACGGGGCTAGAGGTTGCAACCTCTCACTCATTATGTAGTGTTGAATGTTGATCTAACAATTATGTAAATATGAGTTTCCTTGTGTTTTAAGTAATTACTTACCTACTGGTTTCTGACACTTACGCGAATATTGTATATCTATATGTATAAAAGTAGTCTTGCTTGATAAGTCAAGTTCTTTGCTACAAAAGCTGTAGATCTGTGGCCGTCCTATATCTATCGTTATATATCGTCATACATATAAAAGAAAGTCGTGTTAGTTACACCATTTATAACTCAATAACGGCTGAACTGATTCGGCTGAAAATTGGTGGAGAGGTAGCTTAGAACCAGGAAACGGACATAGGATACTTTTTATCCCGTTCCCGATACTTTTTATTCCACGGGGGCGAAGCCGCGGGCAGAAGCTAGTTTCACATAAATGGTGGTCAATTGAAATAAGTACCTACTCATAAAAAGTCTTAGTTGTCAGTTGCAAATTTGCAATGCTCTGTGAATCGATTGTTAAGTAGCGTTTGCCAATGAAATGCATTAAACGACCATGATTGTTGCAAGTTACATAGTCTTTGTATTATTTCAATGTATGTGAACATAAGTTTCTATATAAGATGACATTGCAAATTTTAAATACATTTAAGAGGTTATAGTGACGAGTAGTGCTTTATTTTATTTCAAAATCAATGTATTGATTTTGAAAATGATGCAGACTTACATAATACCGGCACCCAAGATTAATCAGCTTGTTTTATTTGGTAAACTGCCTCAATAGCCAAGTGGTCCGGACCGCGACTGCTACGCTAGAGGTCCTGGGTTCGATTCCCAGGTCGAGCAAAGTGTTATTGGGTTTTTCTATGAAATTCCCAGTAGCAGCTCGGAGTTAGGAATTTGTGCCCGGTTAATGGCAATAGGCTCGCCCCCTATTACATGGGACCTAAACATACCGGCGAACTGTGGGTGTACATTAGTACGCCTCTGCCTATCCCTTCGGGGAATACAGGCGTGATGGTATGTTATGTTTTATTTGGTTGATCGTGTTATTTAGGAGGTTTTTTTTTCACAGACTGAGTTACTAATGTCATAGAATCCACGGTAGTTGAATCTAATAATTAAACTCGTATGTAAGACAGCTTATCAGTTTTGCTATATTCCGACGTATGTATGTATAGCCAGAGCTCAAGAACCCTGTTGAAGTAGCCAAGTTTGAAGTTATTGTCGACTTAAATGCGTTTGATCTGCGGTAAAGAAAAACATCCATCTTCCATCCATGTTTTTTTTTTTTGTAAATGTGAGTACCATGTAGACATTCCATCTAGCTTAAAAAAAACCATTGACTTGTAAAAGTGTCTCTAAAGATCTTCTTACAGAAATAAATATCAATTCATCATTTCTATCAAGCAAGATAAGTATTAAACGCATTTAAGTCAACAATAACTTCGAAGGCTGCGATCATACATACATTGAAAACTGTTAGCGAAGAATCAGTTTCTGTAGCCCTTTCATAATTTATATAAGTTATATTAATTGAAAGTACTTTTAATTGTTTCACGCATGATACATCACTCAAGAAAGATGCTGATGTTATATTATAATCGACCTACGCTTACGTAATAGTGAAAGTTTGTCACGAACTGCAGAAGCATCGAAGATACTGTTCACGCAGGGCGTCATCCGGCTTATTGGTCTAGTAGAACTTTGGTTCGATTCCCAAGTGTCATTGGGTTTTTCTATGATGAAATTGCAGCCGGAGTTTTGTAAATGGTTAATAACAATAGGACCTCGGAATCAGCCCTTATTAGACCTAAACATACCGACGATCTGTGGGAGTGCATTAATACATCTTTGTGTGATGTTCATGAGAATAATATATGCGATGCGAAACTGCCTCATTAGCCAAGTGGTCCTGAGCGCGACTGCTACTCTAGAGGTCCTGGGTTCGATTCCCAGGTCGAGCAAAGTGTTGTTGGTATTGTTTTTCTATGAAATTCCCAGTAGCAGCTCGGAGTTAAGAATTTGTGCCCGGTTAATGGCAATAGGCTCGCCCCCTATTACATGTACCGGCGAACTGTGGGTGTACATTAGTACGCCTCTGCCTAACCCTTCGGAGAATACAGGCGTGATAGTATGTTTATGTTATGTTATGCGATGCGTATATCATTTGGGATGAATAGGGCACACATAATTTGTTTAATCCAGTCCCAATCATCAATCAAGAATCGCTGATACTGATTCCTTATAACACTCTAGTTATTTAATTTCGTGAAAAAAAACCGATCACAGCCTGACCGAGTACTTCGGAATGATCGCTGACGAAGCCTGTTTGAGGAGAATTTGAGGGACACTTCCTTGGTTCCGACTGATGACCCAGATAATTGAGATATCAATGTAATGTATAGATTTTGTTTTTTGTACAGGTATAACAGGGTGACCCCAAGTTCATCACATGACATTCACTCGTTATGTTAATCAAGATACACTGTTCAAGGCAGACTAGTGTTCGGGCTGACACCCGATATATTGAGGCACGGTTCAAAACCAGTAGGGACTTAATTTTAAGTTTAATTTGGTAAACCAAATGAAGAACCGGTTTGTTACCTACTAGCTGAGACTGGTGGCTTCTTTTGCATGAATCTTAATACAATACTATACATACACCCATTCCTTTTTTCAGCGATAGGAAGAAACTAAGCATACTTCTTTTGCTTTGTCCATGTTCATAAATCTTAATACTTAAGCCCTGTTTGCAAGTAAGTACTAAGTATGGAGAACCCTCATTTATTAGTCTTTGGTATAGTAACTACGGTTGAAATAAGAGGACTTTTGGCTAAGTATTAACCAAGCTAACCAACTGATCTGCAAGGTAAAGCTGCACTCGCTGTGGGCAGTGGCTGGATTGGTGACCATTTTTAACACATTGAGCTCCCTCCGTGCCTCGAGGAGAACGTACACCGTCGGTCCCGGTTATCATACGAACATCTATAACAACTGTTAGTACTCAGAACCCCAAAAAAGCCTGACGACCAGTCTATCCCCTGAATATCGGTATTGTCCAGAAATTGGGTTGGCGTGTAAAATAATGTTATTCAGCTGCATCTGTTTAGACTGGAAGATGAATTTTTTGGGAAGAGACTAGGAGGATGAAGTTATTACGTTTGAAAAAACCATGCGTGTACCGCAAGTAGTTTTACAGACTTAGTTAATACTTGCAGTATAGACACATGTAATTGTAAATGTTTCACATACCTGATTGTCTTTACTGGTTACAATAGTTATGCACAAAAATGCATAGATAAGTGATTTATCATGCGCGACCGTTCGAACTGCTAACTTCGAACGTTTACCCGTAGGTCGACCGTACTATACCCATCAGCATCGTCATCATAATAGGCAAAGGATCTCCACTGCTGCACAAAAGATAGATTCTATAGATTTTCCGTGACGAGACGAATCGGCCGGCTCGACCGGAGTGATACCACGGCCTCACAGAAAACCGGAGTGAAAGAATAACGAGTGAATCAGTTTCTTGTAGCCTCGTTAGTCTAGTGGTTTCAAGTGCGACCGCTACGCTAGAGGTCTTGGGTTCGATTCCCAGGTCGAGCAAAGTGTTATTGGGTTTTTCTATGAAATTCTCAGTAGCAGCTCGGAGTTTGGAATTTGTGCCCGGTAAATGGCAATAGGCTTGCCCCCTATTACATGGGACCTAAATATACCGGCGAACTGTGGGTGTACCTAAGTACACCTCTGCCTAACCCTTCAGGGAATACAGGCGTGATGGTATGTTATGTTATCTTTCTTTTCTTTATTTTTATAAAAAGCTTACTGGCATTGGGGACGCACATTACTAGTATTCTTGTTAACCCCTCGTGCTAAGCTAAATGCTTATGTATACAAGCGCGCTCCATCATAGATCGCAGGTGAACATCAGGCGGACTAGCGGTCAATTGTAAAGCCTATCAGGAAATATAAGAAAAATACAACACTTTCGGAGTGAGTGAGGACACCAGAGGCACAAAGGCCGGCAATGCACTTGTGACTCCTTTGGTGTTGCGGGTGGCCATGAGTGGCGGTAATCGCTTACCATCAGGCGATACGTCTGCTCGTTTGCCCCCTATCACATAAAAAAAACCCAAGGACCGGTACCTATGCGCTGTAGACATACAACGACTCCCAGCCCAGGTCATCCACCCATCTGGTAGGATAAAATACTTAAGATTATAAAGTTATTTTAGTGAAGAAAAAATTTGACTGCGGGCAGAATTCGAACCTGCGATATACTTGCCGCCAAATAGTCTATGATGGCAAGTTAGTAGTAGGAGTCTAACTTAGATGAAGGATAGTAAGCTTTAGCAATAAGTTATTGTTATTCCTATCGCTTTTCAACTACCTATTGCAAATGCTATTCTATTCCATCATTACTTTGTTGTGTGACATCGTTTAAGCTCAAGGATTTGCTTACGTAACCGTTAATATTGGTCACACTTGTTCGGAAGCATTGATTCGTATGTCTTCCCACGTCATTTATTGGATGAGATGCAATACTCACAGTGGCCGAGACACCGTCCCTGGGTGCCAAATATAATAATGCCTATGATGGCTTTAATACATTTTATTAATTTCCCATACAAACATAATAGCAAGAAAAAATCGTAATTCAAACACAATTTAATAATAATTATGTCATTAGTCGGATTCGGATAGCGTTAATCTAGGTTCCTACTCTGTTTCGACTACTACTACTTCACTGGAAATAAACAACCGGAAAACTGGTCAAAATTATATTCACTAACAATGCATTACCACCCAGACGAACACAAACACTTATGTGATGAATATAAGTGTTTGTGTTCGTCTGGGTGTTTCTTATGTATTATAAGTATGTATTTACAAAAAAAAAAGTATATAAGTATTATATCCATTGTCTAGTAGCCATAGTACAAGCTCTGCTTAGTTTGGGACTAGATGGTGCTGTGTAAAAAATGTCCCAGAATATTTATTTATTTATGTATTTATTACGTGGGGGCTGCATTTAGTTCTACTTCATAGCATTTCTATACTACATTTTTATAAAAAATCAGACCAGAAATGGGAATGGCAGCTCCAAAGGATTTTCTTGTAGGTCAGTGAATATGTGTAGGTAGTCATTTAGTCGTGGGTTTCGAAAAAGTTATTTACCTAATCCTTTTACAATTATAAATTCGGCGTGGGGTTCTTCAAAATTGTCAATTTTGGATTTTATAGTTTAGTTATACCTACCTATGACTTACTTTTTTATTTATACTTATGTGTGGGTCATTCTTATGTATTATAAGTATGTATTTACAAAAAAAATATATATAAGTATTATATCCATTGTCTAGTACCCATAGTACAAGCTCTGCTTGCTTAGTTTGGGACTAGATGGTGCTGTGTAAAATGTCCCAGAATACTTATTTATTTATTATATTTACTTATGATATCTACTGGCTGAAAGTCTTAATTTCATAATAGTATCTAATATTTATTTAAGACAACATTAATTTGAAATGGTATAAATGAAACGACTTGAACAAACACAATTTTATTTATTTTTATAATACTAAAATGACTAGACATAATAAGATTTGGTTCAAATGCAACTCGTTGAAAATTTTATTTTTTTTATTTTAAAATTCTTATTGCATTTAATTCTCTAACAGTAAGTATCGATACTTGCCCACTGGATGCGACTTCGCAATAAAAAAAAAATCAACATTGACATTTTATTTTTAATTATTTTAATTATTTAATTGCATGTAATTGTAATGACTTATTTGTAATTTTGTATTATCTAAATGTTTGATTATTATGAATGTAATGAAATGTGATTTTTGTATGGGCCTAGATGCCCGAATTAAACAATTTTATTATTATTATTAAGAATAGTTATAAATTATCATATTTTAAAAATGCATTCAAGTTTGCCTTGATACATACAGGACTGATTCTAATGGTCATACTGATCAACTTTCCTTAGGAAACCCATTGAAAAAAGATTACTTTTCTTACATCCCTTATTTGGTTGATCCACTTTTGTACCGCGAGATGTGCTTATTATTCACTAATAGGTAATGGGTCTCCTCTCAAAAGTTGTTGAGTACAACGGTCAAAATTACCTCTATAATGGGTGCAAGTGACTAAAACAGCACTCTGTAGTATCTCAATCCATATTTACATATTTTTTATCCAATTTTTTACGTCGAGAGCTATGCTTCGGCACGAATGGGCCGGCTCGACCGAAGTGATACCACGGCCTCACAGACAACCGGCGTGAAAAAACGCTAGCGTTGTGTTTCGCCGAGTGAGTGAGGTTACCGGAGGCCCAAACCCTTTTAAAGGCGGGCAACGCACTTGTGACTCCTCTGGTGTTACGGGTGTCCATGGCGGCGGTTATCGTATCAGGTGATCCGTCTGCTCGTTTGCTCACCTATCCCATAAAAAAAAACTGTGAATGGTTAGCATAAGAGTCTGGCGGAACTGAATTGCCCATTAAAAAGTAATACCACAATAAGCATAAACATACCATCACGCCTGTATTCCCCGAAGGGTTAGGCAGAGGCGTACTTAATGTACACCCACAGTTCGCCGGTATGTTTAGGTCCCATGTAATTGGGGGCGAGCCTATTGCCATTAACCGGGCACAAATTTCTAACTCCGAGCTGCTACTGGGAATTTCATAGAAAAACCCAATAACACTTTGCTCGACCTGGGAATCGAACTCAGGACCTCTAGCGTAGCAGTCGCGCTCAGGACCACTTGGCTAATGATGCAGTCAATAACCACAATAAATCGTTATTAAAACATAATTTATTCAAATTGAGTTATTATTCGGATTCGGATAACGTTAATCTAATCGTAGGTTCCTACCCAACCATTTTCTGTACTACTACTTCATTGAAAATAGAAGAACGGAAAATACTATTTGATACTTCATAAAGTTATCAAAAACTAGCTTCTACCCGCGACTTCGTCCGCGTAGCGTGATGATATATAGCCTATAGCCTTCCTCAATAAATGGGCTATCTAACACTGAAATAATTTTTCAAATCGGACCAGTAGTTCCCGAGGTTAGCGCGTTCAAGCAAACAAACAAACTCTTCAGCTTTATATATTAGTAATATAGATTACATTTACTTAAAATTATTACCCGTGCAATATTTTGGAAGAAATGGTTGAATAGAAACCTAGATTAATGCAATGCGAATAACAACAAAATTTGATTTAATCCTATTTGAATTACGATTTATTTTGGTATTACGTTTGTATGGGAAATTCGGACAGCCGGAGTCTTAACTTTGAATTTGAATTGTTATCTAAGAACTTGGCCTAAATTAAGATGATGTAAGATCACGTAATCAAATATTTGTTTACTAATTTCCCCGAAGCTTATCGATACAAGCAGCACATTTATTTATTTATAACATAACATAACATACCATCACGCCTGTATTCCCCGAAGGGTTAGGCAGAGGCGTACTAATGTACACCCACAGTTCGCCGGTATGTTTAGGTCCCATGTGATTGGGGGCGAGCCTATTGCCATTAACCGGGCACAAATTGCTAACTCCAAGCTGCTACTGGGAATTTCATAGAAAAACCCAATAACACTTTGCTCGACCTGGGAATCGAACCGAGGACCTGTAGCGTAGCAGTCGCGCTCAGGACCACTTGGCTAATAAGGCAGGTTAAGTATTTATTTATTTCTTTCATATTGATTTCTATAAGATGTGGGTGCGTTGGCTGCCACTATACGATCATATTATTTTGAATTACACACTTTGCCTGCGGCTTCACTTGACGAACTTGAGTATTGAATAATACATTTTATGACTTATTTCCTTGGACTTCATTCAATACTAGTTGTTGTTACGTAAAAGCTTCTGTGTTATGACCAATGAACTACGTGAACAAAAATAATCTGAAAATTATAATTTATATTTTTTATACAATATTAGCGTGGTCAATATCGATAGTCAAGTAATTATTTATTTACTTTACCATCACCCCTGTATTCTTCGAAGGGTTAGGCAGAGGTGTACATACATAACTGAGAACTGTGGGTATATATTATACACCCACAGTACTCAGTTATGTTTAAGTCCCGCATAATTTGCTGCGACCGAGAATTTCATGTATAAACACAATAACACTTTTCTCAACCTGCATAGCGTAGCAGTCGTGCTTAGGACATAGGCTAAAATTTAAAATTTGCCAATGCTCATGATTGTGAGCCTTCATTTCATATTGTCGACTTCGGTCAAACTTGGACATCCTTCAACGTCCAAACATCTTGTTATCGCAATATTGTACCAGTGTGTTTGCTGGGGAGTTTGTTGCGCCGCTTTTTCTTCCCAGCGAAAACACTAGGAAGCGGTGAAGGGCGGGCGTTTTGGGTTCTGTCTATAATGTAAAAATGACTTTCAAAAAGTACTACCTAGTAGTCTATATTGAATAAATGATTTTGACTTTGACTTTGAAGATTGTAACAAAATTTATTTTTAAAGTTAGTGTAAGAGTTAAGTTAAACAAGCAAAATTTCTTGATGGCTATCAGATTAGAAGTACGTTGAGTGCAGTTGATATTAAAAAGTTTAAATGTATCAGAACCGGATGATAACAACAACTTTAGATTAAAGCTTTAGATTTAAAAGTAAAGTCTTTTTCAAGGGAGCAAAAATTAGCAATAAAAATATAATTACAACAGAAAAACACCGAAATTCAGTAAAATATTAAAAAGATTTTATATAATATGATATTTACAAAAAATAAATGCTATGAAAACCAATTTAGACCTTATCTAATAATCTCTCTTGCTTGGAACCAGTAAAGAAGCGCGAATCATCAGTATTATAAATCATATCATCAATAACTGCCTCATTAGCCTAGTGGTCGCAAGGACGACTGCTATGTCCTGGATTCGATTCTCAGGCCGGGCAAGGTTTTTCTATGAAATTCCCAGTAGCAGTTCGGAGTTTGGAATTTTGCCCGGTTAATGGCTATAGGCTCGCCCCCTATTGAATGGGACCTATTGGCGAACTGTGGGTGTATATTAGTACTCATCTGCCTAACCCTTCGGGAATACAGGCGTGGTGGTGTGTAAGTATCATCAATAATTTATGAAGCTCATAAATTTAAATAATATTTTCAAATCTTTATCCTATTTTTATTTAAATCCAGGGTTAATTATTATTTGGCATTTTTGAATAAATAAGTATCTTTAAATAATGGCAATAAGTACCCACTTTAAAATAAATATATTTGAATATAAAATTATTATATTTTTGATATTATCACAAGACAAAAAATTTACTCAGAGAAACATTAAAATTATGTTCTATGTTCACTACTACCCAACCCTTAATATATTAAATATTAATTATCAAATTACACACCGCACATAACACTAGATTTAAATTATTAAATAACGCCACCTTTATCTACCTAACTAGTAACCCTACCTGCTGAACTTAGACGTCAAACCCTTTCTAAAGCCTTTCACATAAATATGACAGTTCCCATTCTTGTATTCATCCCGATTATTTATCACCATAACATTATATGAAATATAATGTGATGGTGATAAAGAATAATATTATTCAAACTTATATTGTAAATGCGAGAGTAACTCTGTTACATCTTCAAGCCTAAACCGCTGATCCGATTTTGATGAGATAGATTATACTTTGGAGGAGAACATTACTCTACCTTATGTCTCCAAAAATCTCAAATAAAACGAACCTGCCGGAGACTACTTGTTTCAATAATTTACTTAGTTGATTCATGATTTGAAACACACTGCAAAATTCTAATCTTTGAACTTGTTGAAATAATCCAAAATTTTTGGATATACTAGTTCCGGCGCGGTTACTCCCCAGATGTGGTTATGATGACTCCAGTATGTTCTAGGCACTATGTAATTTTCCAACAAATTAGGTAGCTTCGATGCTAAAATCTCAACATCTTTTAGTTGAGATAATTCATCACTTTCAGCACTTATTAATACAATTGGTGAAGATATCTGTGAAATGTTGTATTGTGGAGGTTTAGGAGTACCATAACGATTAATATTGCCTTTTGTGCCTTCATCGTAACGTTGAAAGTTCCCGCTCGAAACAAGCTGCGCGAAATGTGCCAAGTTTTTAGCAGATGAACCACTAAATAGATGACCTATTGCAACGGGTATATCTTTAAGTGGTATGGTGCCTGGCTTATACCCAGTCGTTAAAGTGAATCCTAAATCACAAATATTAGGAGATATGGCACATAAAAACTCAAGTATGAAATGTATTATATGATCTCTAGCAAATAATTCAACCAAACCTGCACTGTCCAGAAAGGATTTAATTGCCGCGCTATATTGAGCAGCTGCAACGAATACAGGATGCCTAGAGTTCTTCATCCATGCTACAGGGCCTAGTAAAATGGCCACTTTAATTTTATCATTATATTCCGGCTTCGTAGAACCCATGACTAAGTAGTTTGTGGTACCTTGAGAATGTCCTACGTAGAATAACTTGGAATTTCCAGTCATTTGAAGAACATAATCGATTACAGCTGGTACATCGAAGTTGCCATGTTCGTCGAACGTGAAGTTCCAGTATTCTGGATGTTTATCAGGATCAAGTCTCACGTGTCGTCGTGAGTAGTTATTGCCTCTGGTGTTGGCCGCCCACACGTCATAACAGTTACTGGCTAGGATATAGCCCAGTCCAATCCTAGCTCCGGATAGTATCCACATGTCAGCAGTATCGAATATTCCATGCATCAACAACACTGGGTAACGTTGAACTTTTTCACTGCACTTTGGTAATATTCTGAACACAGTTAAAATGTATCCGTCTTCGGTGGTCACTGTATGTATTTCTGTAGGATATTCATACTTGGTGGTGAGTTCTGTGAAGTTCAAGTATATGTCCTCGTTGAACCCCAAGGCCTTCTTCAGCGGTCGTTTTTGAGGTATGGAATACGATACGAGTTTATTCGGGCGAATCGCGGAAGTTGATGTATCGATGAGAAGCATATACTGTGTCAGTATCAAAAAAATTGGCGCACATATAAATACATTTTGTTCCATCTTTTATTGTTATGTCACGGAATGGTTAGCAACGTATGTTTTCATTGTAAACCAGTATCCAGTTTTATAACATTCGATTGACCTTACAGGAAGGTCTCGAAGATAACTACAGAGGCGTATAAAAAACTACCTTTATAGATATGAGATAACTGATGTTTTTACAATGATAGATTATAATACAATGATATAGGCTCACGCTTCTAATGGTTAAATTACTCGGACGTTATTTCCTACTCCCAAGTCTGTCTATCGCCTTTTTTGTGAATACTATTTTAAATGTAGCATCACGCCTATTTTCTCCGAAGGGTTATGTAAAGGTGTAATAATGTACACCAACAGTTCGCTGGTATGCTTAGGTTCACTGTAATAGAGGGCGGTCTGCTGAGAATCATTAAAGAAAAACCCAATTTGCTCGAGTTGGAAATCGAACCCAAAACCTCTAGCATAGTAGTAACGCTTAGGACCACTAGAATAATGAGTTATTTAAAAAGGTTTTTACAACAGTTACATATAATATTCATATCTTACAAAACTTCCTTTCGAACTGACCTTGAAATTAATATAACAAGATCTTTGCAGGAAATCATAAGTATTGCCATAAATATTTTTTTTTTATATTTTTCCGTTTTGCATTCTTGCGTGGTAGTGATCAATGAATGTTATGTTACGTATCTATAATAAAAAGACAAAAACAAGTCTAGTAGTCCAGACCTATGCAAAGTAATATTGAATAAATGTTTTCATGATCGATAAATACATAAAATAATAAATTATAACGTAGAATAAAGTCAATCTTGCTGTCGGGACCCATTCAAAATCGTGGCCGTCTCTAAAATTCCCAGTAATGGGTCCCGACTGCAAGATTGACTTTGCAACAAGATTGAAATATGCTCAAAACCTATTTTTCAGTCCACGCATTAAAGCGCATAAAATTCGCCATTTTGTTTTTTTTTTAAATTTCATGTACCCAGTGACACTCGTGCCATCAAGACAAATCTAATGAGGTACCATTTATCTAAATCGGTTGCACCGTTGAATAGTTACGAGCGGACATAGGAACGGACATACATACATACATGCATACATACATACATACATACACGTCAAACACATAACCCTCCTCCTTCGGCAGTCGGGTAAAAAGTAAACTAACTACAAAGCACTTTGGATCATTTTGAACCAAAATAGACACAATCTAATGTATTATATGAGAAAACCTTGGAAGTTTTCTCTATCAAATGAAAATTGCGCATAATCGTATTGTAAACAAGAAAGTTATACACGAACATCAGGTACACAATAAAAATATATATAGAAAAAATGAGAACAGCCTCTTTTCGATGGATTCAAAATCGGAAAAATGCAAAATTTTTAATGCTTTTACTGAACCAGGCTCTTGTTAGGTAGGTAGTGTTCACGGTCAAGCATATAAAGTAATTACTGTACATATGCGACTAGGTACTATAATTCCCCGAATCAAGTCGATTCTTTTTTTTATCGTTGGAACACGTACACTGGGATTTCTCCATGTATCGTGGATGCATTTACAACCACAAATTCTCACACATACAAACAGCCAGACCCTACAACTACTTGTAGATCATACAAATATTTGCTCCGTGTTGGGATCGAACCCACAACACGTGTCGCAGAAGCCGATCGCTCAGCCGCTACGCCAAACATGTCGTCAATTTTCATTTCTTTACCTAGCTTGTGATGTTTTGTTTACGAACGATTCATACGAATGATGAGTGTAGGGGCAAATAGGTTCCCGAGTAGAGACCACGCACCGAAAAAAGCATGTTTCCTGCCTTGCTTTTCCAATACGATGGACAGTGGGAGAGCCATGCTTCGGCACGAATGGGCCGGATCGACGGCCTCACAGAAAACCGGCGTGAAACAAAGCTTGCGTTGTGTTTCGCGGAGTGAATGAGGTTACCTGAGGCCCAAACCCTTTCTAAAGGCGGGCAACGCACTTGTGACTCCTCTGGTGTTGCAGGTGTCCATGGGCGGCGGTTATCGCTTACCATCAGGTGATCCGTCTGCTCGTTTGCTCCCCTATCCTATAAAAAAAATCAGACGACCTGGTAAAGATAGCTGGGTATCATTGGTTGCAGGCGGCATATAACCGGTCCTGTTCGCAGTTAGGGGAGGTTTTGTGTTCCTCAGTGGATCTCTGGCTGATATAATTCAAATCCCGTATCTATAAAGCAGATTTTACTGTTCCAAAATTACAAAATTAACTCGTTTGCAACAAAAGTGGCTGGTTCCAGCGAAATTTTTGTCACATTTTGTCTTTGATTCTACAACATTATGTTTAGTATATATAATGCGAAACAATTCAATTTATAATTTATATAGTTTGTTCAGAATAAGTATCATAATTTTTACATCATGTTATATTTTGTCCCAAAAATATTTTAAAGGGGTTACAAGTGGGACATCGATTGAACTAAGTACCTTTCCGCAATCATATGCGCACAACACAAGTCAGGGCAGATCATAGTCGCACTAGGTGCGGGCGCACAGCGGGGCGGGGGTAATAAGTCGGGCTTTCCTCATCCAGTCAGGAGGATAAGGAGGCTCAGCAGGATAATCCTGTATAATATCGGCTATTTTTAGTGCATTGTGGCGTCACGACTATACTTCGCTCTCCATCTAAAGATTTTAACTTCCTAATTTTTCTTCCGATTTTTAACGTTTTTTTTTTGATATTTTGCTCTATTTAAAGTACACATTTTTATGAGGCTATACAATATTCCGCCAGCTACTAGCTTATTTAAAATTTCAAGAAGTAAAATACTAACTTACTTACCTGCCTTGTATTATATAATTTCAACCTTGTCACATTATGTAATACAAAGTTCCAGCTAAGGCCACGGATGTAAACTCTACTAACATATGCATACCTACTATAGGCACAGAAATGTAGCTATTTAAATGCATAGATTAATTACAATGTAATTACATGCTATTCAAGTGAAGATTTCTATTCAAAATAATTATTATAATTATACAAAACATATTGATGACCGTGATGTAGCCTTCATATTACACGTGTATAATATAGTCATCAGCCCATACCCTGTTCGTCCTCTCAGAATGAGAGAGGTAAGGGTGCGATTCCACTGATAAGGAGTTGGGTGGAGAGTAGTGGACTGTGAATTGGCCAATCATAGTGCTCGAATGTAAAGAGTTGCCACTTTTACTGCTCTTCTCTGCTCCACACTGCCCAGCTCAGCCCACGTCAGGAAACGCACCCTTAAGCTAACTAATGGCTTAATATGGGTTGGTAGACTTCACACGCTATCAAGAAATTTCTCAGGCATGCGTGTTTCCTAAATAATTAATGAATACGCACATGACTTTGAAAAGTAATGTGACGAGTTTCAAACTTGAGTCAGACTTGGGTATCCAATCAAATGATCATATCACTAATGGCTACATCCGCTTCTTTTGAAATTACACAGCTAAGTGATTTTAATTAATTTGCAGTAAATACTTCCGCGGAGAGAAGATATTTTTAGAATGACTTTTTTATACACCCATCAATCAATTATTTACAGTTTTTCGATTCACCTTTTGTTGACTAATGAACGTTCAATAGTCCTTGCCAATCACATCTGGGTGCACGGCAGTGCCCCCGCCAAGTCGAGCGCAAAGCAAACACTGCCGTACCATCCTTTACTGGAACTATTTCGCCGCATTTTAAGGCCCCTATTTGAGAACCTCTGGATAAGACCAGAACGCAGAAATTTTCGTCATCCAGTAAGCTATAATCACATACTTAAAATCCAAAATTTCAAGTCTGTAGGTCATTTAGTTCCGAAGTTAAGCGAAAGCAAAGTTTCGCATTTATGACACTCACTCACTCATGATCATCAAAATAGAACTAGTACTTCCCATAAACTCAGAGAGCTGAAATTTGGTACAGAATGTTTTTGATGGGATCTTATTTTACGAGAAAACTAAGTACTAACTGAACGATTCGTCGGCATACTTTAAGGGCCCATGATATATGGGGCGAGCCTATTGCCATTAACCGGGCATAAATCCAAACTGCGAGCTGCTACTTAGAATTTTATAGAAATACCACTTTTCTCGACCTGGGAATCGAACTCACGATATGTAGCGTGACAGTCGCACTTATAACCGCTGGCCTTATAAGGCAGTGTAATAATTAATAGCCTTAGGAATTTTTCGTCAATTTCGGCAATTTTTCGTCAGCGAGCTCAGAATTAGTGGTCCATCTTCCATAAAAAGTAACCTGTGTGTGACTACTGGGAATTTCATATGTAGAAAAAACCATTCACTTTGCTCGAATTGCCCGGGAATCGAACATTTAGCGTACTAGGCAGTCGGTTTTTTTTAAGCGGTCATTACATATAGCCCTAAGTGACACTTATATGTTGATACAGCTTGAGCCATGACTTAAGACCCGGCCTATTACGCGTACATATAACGTAATATTGAGTTAAAATTTGCAATCGTGGTGACGCATCTGTGTATTGAGTAATTTGTTTCCCTCAGGCGATACTTTCAACTTGGCACGCAGATTTGGTTATATGGCTATCCATTTAGCCCATATTTAGCCAAATCATAGTGATATTAATTTAGGAAGTTGGTTCTAGCGTGATTTACCCAACAAAAATATTTGTGTGAAAATGGGAGCCAAGTTTAATGTTATGGTTAGGTATGATTGTCGACTACGCTGACAAAAGAATTGAGATCTAAATTCAAGTTCTGTAGAGAATCCTGCTCAAAAATTAACTTGGCTAGTGTTTGCACACGGCTGCTGTGTCGCAAGTTGTTTTTCTTTTAACTTGAACCTGCTTTCTTTTTTGTATTTTCCATGATAATATTATAAAGTTATTTTTGTGAAGAAAAGTGAAGTAGGTATGTCCCATGTATTTTGTGATTAATTCAGATGCACTGTATCAAACTCTTGTAATTCCGCACTGAAAAACAGTCTAGTTATATAAATATTGTGTAATTCCGGCATTTCATACATTTTGTTTTAAATAACATTATAGTTTTTCTTGTTTTAAATTTAGTTTTAACCTTATTATATTTAATTTTCAAGTGTTGTATTGTAAATTTTATTTGATTCTGTAAATAGAACTTTTAAGCACACATATAAGTCAATGTTTTATGTTATTTTCAGCTTTTACTAACAGACGATCTCTTAGAATAAACACAGGATGAGCCCAGAGAATCATGGTAGATGGATAATGTATATTGACTGTATCTGACATAACATACCATCACGCCTGTATTCCCCGAAGGGTTAGGCAGAGGCGTACTAATGTACACCCACAGCTCGCCGGTATGTTTAGGTCCCACGTAATAGGGGGCGAGCCTATTGCCATTAACCGGGCACAAATTCCTAACTCCGAGCTGCTACTGGGAATTTCATAGAAAAACCCAATAACACTTTGCTCGACCTGGGAATCGAACCCAGGACCTCTAGCGTAGCAGTCGCGGTCCAGACCACTTGGCTATTGAGGCAGTTTGACTGTATCTGAAATAAATAATAATACTTTCTTTGTTTGGTTTGGAAAGAGGGTGGGGTTACTGACCTTAATCTTGACTGGGAAATACCTTTTATTATTTATTTCAAGTCAACCACCCAATAAAACCATCATACCTAAAAAAAAATTCCAACAATACTTACAATCAGTAATCATGAACTTGCAATATTGACATAATATTTTGCCGAGGAGTTCTTCAATAAAATGATCTGTTATGCAAATACAATTGGCAGTTCACAATGCCCCAATAATTCACCCAAATAAAATATCAGCAGTCATAACAAGATATTCTTTCAATTGAAAGGTTTTAAAGTAAATGTAAAGCAATAAAATGATTCACATAAATTAAATTTAACCGTCTCATTGCCTGACTCAAGCGCGACTGCTACGTTAGAGGTCATTGGTTCGATTCCCAGGTCGAGCATAGTGTTATTGGGTTTCTCTATGAAATTCTCAGTAGCAGCTCGGAGTTTGAGATTTGTGCCCGGCAATAGGCTCTATTACATGGGACCTAAAAACATACCGGCAATCTACGAAGTACATTGAATACGCCTCTGCGTAACCCTTCGGGGAATACAGGTGTGATGGTATGTTGTAAACAAATATAACCCTTATCCCTTCACATCCAAAATCCGGATGTAACACCAAAACTTGCGGGTCAGTAACCGGTTAAGTACACCAACCGACGACCTTTTGATGCGCGCGCGCATCTTCAAATGCCAGTCGATTGAGTAATTACAACCGTCGTGTTAGAGGAACATTGATGTAATAGTTTACGTATTACTTTTGTGTACACAACTATGATAGCATTTTTAGTGTGCATTGATGGATTAGTCAAGTTTTGTTCATTTTATTTTATAGTAGACAAGCAATGGATGTTGCAGTCAGCTGTTTATAGAAATGTATGAAGTAGGATTATTACGCACTTGGTTCTATTTGAGTTGCTTTGGAATATTTACAATTGAATGAGAAATTATTATTTACTTATTCCGATTTGAGAGGCTTTAAACAAGCCACATATTATGTATGGAATTATGTTAGTAGTGTTATTAACATACACAACATGACTTATTGAAAATGAAGTTTAATAATGTTTTGTCAATATCCAAAAAAAAAAACTGAAAGAAGAGATCCTAAAATCGGGAAAAGTCACCTGTTTCACATTTATATGTTTGTTTTATGGCATAGGGGGGACAAACGAGCAGATGGATCACCTAACGGTAAGTGATTACCACTGCCCATGAACACCCGAAACACCAGAGGAATCGCAAATGCGTTGCCCGCCTTTTAAATGTCTTTGGGCCTCCGGTATCCTCACTCACTCGGCGAAATACAACGTTAGTGTTGTTTCACGCCGGTTTTCGTTTTTTAAACATTTCTGTGAGGCCGTGGTATCATTCCGGACGTGCCGCCGGCCCGTTCGTGCCGAAGCATGGCTCTCCTACGTCGAAAATGTTCACAAAACTCGACAAAATATAAAGTAGAACAGCTGATTTTTTCAGCGGTTTGCTGGCAACAACATAATAAGAGTACAACGACCTGTTTGTCAGTTCATGATAAAACAATATCGGATTATACTAGAAATAATTTCTTCTTTTTTCAGGGATTGAAGGTTTTTTTGAACAATTTGAAATACAAATCATGTTAGCCGCGCCGACCTTGCTACGTGTCTCATATTAATTTATTATATTTAGTACAAGTAATAAACCAAAAATATTTGGGTAAATTACGTAAATTACTCTTTACGTAATTCGTAATATTTAGACATTTCTCAATATCTCATTTAATTTGTGGTCAAGGTTAGACAAATGAGGTGATTATTAATGATTGAAACATTTCTATATTAAGTAATTAAAATTATTCTGAGTAATGATAAAAATAAACCTCGAATCTCACAGGATATTATGTCATGTTAGTGTGACGAGTATAGTGTATTACAATTCAATTAAAATATATAAAAAAATTAATGTTCCCGCATACATATAGGATTTCCTTCATTTTATCCTTTAATGTGGGACCGTTTTCAAACACTAATTCTCACATATACAAAACAACTATATCTTTAACAATTACTTTCAAACTTCAAAAAAAAAAATCGTTTAGGTGTCGGACCTGTGGCTCAGTTGTTGTTGTTAATATAATTCGCCAAAAGGCAGGCAAAGGTTTGAACCATACAGCCTTGTCTTATTTTATTTTCTCTTTCCCAAACCCAATAAAACGGTAAAAACTTTATTGAGGCCTCGATGGAGTTTAGGAGTGAACCCAAAAAGTCACGATTTTCAATTTTATATTATTTGCCTACACTCTCACACGTTCACGAACACTTAATGGTTAATTATCCACCATAATTACACATTAAACTTCGGAGAAATTCAAGTTTTGAAAAATAATATTAAATCGACACTGTGCACTTTTCATTTTCCCGCCTAAACCCTGTGGCTCAGAAGCTGACTGCTAAGTGCACAGATAATAGAATATCTACTCTAAGTGAACCGCCATTCTTACCTAATCGTAATAAATAGTTTTAGATATTCGTTTATAAACGAAAAATAAAGAAAGCTAAGCATGAATTGTCGAAAAAGTTAGTTGTAGTTGTAAAAACAAAAAGACGTAGTCAAAAGAGATCAAATGATTGTAAATTATATTTAAATTATAACCATTATGTATTTGATTATACTAACTCAACAGAAATGTCATCCCATCCTTTGAATTATCTTGATTTCATAGAAATTGAAAGAAGCACTTTCAGTTTTTCCCGAATTTTCCAATTTTCAGGGCAACTCTTCATTCCCTAAAAACGATCGTTCTCAAGTGATGCCAAGCTTTACGACAGTATAGGATGGAAGAGTGGTCGCCAGCCAGTCAGAACCAAAGAGGTCTTACTACCGAGGAAGTCAGATATTCTCTCACTTCTTACGAGATGCTTATCTGAAAGGCAGAGAGGAACAATATTCTAACACATTCCCACACGAAGCCTGCAAAATCCATAGTAATATTAGGTTTATTTTAGTTTTGAAATTACAACATAGTATTTATATAGGTACTTATAACATACCATCACGCTTGTATTCCCCGAAGGGTTAGGCAGAGGCGTACTATAGGTACTTATGGGAATTAATGGCCCAAAATAACTACATCAATTTATCACCTCTAAATAAATTCATAGATATTTAGAACCTACAGTAATTTCTTGGTAATTTTCTACTGAACACAAGTTACAAGAACCTACGTTCCATACAATGAAATCCTCTTGCAAGTAACTGAATGATGGATGCTACTACAATATGACGGTACATAAGTAAATTTTATACCCCGAAAAAAATATTGCCTTTGAAAAGTTATAATTCATTCTAACAATATGCCGTTGTACTATACGATACGGAGAAGGAAGTGCGCGTGCGTCGCGACTGCACAATTTCGTGCGCGCGCAGCCTTTATGAATATCAAGCGTCGTGTACCGTTTTATTTCAACTTATTGGGATCGTCGTGAGTTATTGCCATGGACTGTAGATTCCCAAGAATAAGGCAACGCATGCCAAAGTTTGAAGGATGATTTGAATGATTTGATTTATTTTGGCTTCATTTAAATATTTCATATAATACCCATGTGTATTTTTTATAATTTGATGTAAAAAGATTGTTAGAAGTTGGAAGGAGCTGACCTCAATGAACGTACCACAACCAAATTGCGGCCGTTCTCAAAAAAGGTCAGGCTAAGACCACCCTTAACCGACGATCATAATGAACGTAGATGAAGCCAAAGTAGTGTGCCAGAATCTTAGCAAGTGGAAAGCTATAGTCTCATGCCTACCCCAATGGGAGACAGACGTGAAAATATGTATGTATACATGTAAAAAAATACTAGAACAGGAATTTTACATGATGAGATACTGAAAAGCCTGATTTAAGGTAGAGATGTATCTCTATTACGAAAAATATAATATAGGTATCTTGGAATCCGAAAAATTTTGCGTAACATAATCTATTGTGTTTTTTTGGTATTGAGTCAAGCTATCACGTATGTCGCACTACTTGACACGCCATCATAACTTCTAGACTTATTATAAGTCTATCCCCAGTTTCCCAATTTACTATAGTCATTCCATTATATTAAAATGTAATTTCAGCTTTACAAAACAGCTGAGGTAAAACAATTTCTTTGTTAGTTCATTGAGATGGAAAACTCACTGTATTGTTAAATTGTTTCACGAAATGCCTTTTGTTTATCATCACAGGCTGAATACTATAATTTTAGAGGTGATTGTAAGTTTAGGCGGTTATTTCGTCGTCACCCGGCGCTACCTTCCGCATACTGCACATAGCTGCGCCGGCGCAATGAAGCAAACATCGCGGTGACAACGACAAAGATTATGCAGTTAGTCATGTTTTGTAATACTGAATAGATAGAATGATTCATTAAAATATTAGTGAAATTGTCATGATAATTTTATTCTTAGTATTCATAATTAAGAACCTTAATGGTACCTAATTGTTTTCCAAAGAATTTGAAATACTCGATTAACTAATTGAGTACAATTGAGTGCAAACCTACATTTGCACAATAGCTAAATTACGGTGGGCGATTGAATGCTATGTTTATGATAAAAATCATTAGGAACCCTTTGTCAGGAGTTCAGAAAGTTTTCTATGATATGTGAGTTCTGTGTGGCTTGGTCTGGCAACATTTTATTCAAGGATCGACCTATTCACATATTTTACAAAAAAAATCGAATTCGTCTAGCCCCTAGGGCTGGCTAGGCTAGCAGTATCACGTTATCATCAAATTATATTTCTCTCTCTATCTCAAATTCATCATCATCTTCCTGCCCTTGTCCTAATTTATTTGGGGTTGGCGTAGCATAGCCTTCTTTTCTTTTCTTCTTCATCCTTGTAAGCCGTCACACCATCATTCACTCCCTTCTCCATTATATCGGCCTTAACATAATCCATCATCTCTCAAATTACCTAAATATTAAATATTAGGTGATATAAGCAATTAAGCATGTTTGTAGAATTATATTTCTACGCCGTAATAGCATAACGTGATATGTATCCTTTGTGTTATTGAACTTTATGTCATTGTCTAGTATGAGTAAAGTCATATTTTCGACATAAACTTTTAATTTTATTGTTCTAGTATTATTCTTTTTAAATAAAAATAAAAATGTTATCATAGTACCTACATATACCTACTGCCACATCTACACTTACATAATCGTTGCGATCTTGCCGTAAAACCAGCAGGCCTTCGGGCCGGGCGCGGACGGTCGTCGACTCGTGGGCTTGCATCCTTGTCCCAAATATACACACGTTATCATAATAATATATTAGAAATTATATGCCGGAATTGGAGATAATACTCGAAGGACTTCTCCATTACATGAACTCATATAGTTCAGACACTAGGGTTAGATCTAATATTGTCTCCGAATCTATAGGTATAATATTTTGTGTGTGCATGGTTTGATTAGTTTATAACCCGGTAGCTGCCGCTGCGTTTACGCAGGTGAATCTGCGCACGCGCCGCTAGTTGTATCATAAAATTCAGAGAGATTCGTAAGCGTACCTAAACTTGCGCTTTTAAAAGACAAATTACTGATTAAATTGCATTAGAGATAGAACTTTTACGTATGGTTTGATTGTCAAAATCTTATCTCTAGTAAGAAAATCTATCAACGGAACTATTATTGTGACCGGCCGACGACAGCCAACGATAATAATATGTCAAATTTCAATAGATACCTTCTGAAAACCGTAAACCTTAATCTATGAATCCTTTCATTAGAAGCTTAGACACCGACGGAAGTCAATAGCTTTGTAGTGAATTGTAAATACATAATATATGATGTCGAACTGTACGTGTGCATTTATAAATCCTTGCTTTGTTTGTTTTTACCATCTCCATCATCCCCATGGGATACTCATTGAAGGATAATGCGAAGGGTTATTTCGATCTCTTACCTACCGAATAAACACACTGTTTTGGATGCTGATTGAAGATATGGGTCATACCATCATGAACATTGATGTCCCTGAATCGATGCGAGAGCAAACATTTCTTTATGATCAGCCTTTTCTTAACTAATTATTTAGAGGTCATGATGCTGTGACTGGATATCAGAATTTCTATACGAAGCTATTTCTGTCAGACCACCGTAACTCAATGTCTGAGAAACACTGAAATCTAAGGAATAATCTAGTGATCCTGCTTTCAGACTGTTGCTATCGGTTATCATAGCTGTTAATATCATAAAAGTCATACCATTTAGCCTGTATTCCCCGAAGGGTTAGGCAGAGGCGTACTATTGTACACCCACAGTTCGCCGGTCTGTTTCAAGTTCGAGCTTATTGCCATTTAATCGGGAACAAATTCCTAACTCCGAGCTGCTACGGGGAATTCCATAGAAAAACCCAATAACATTTTGCTCGACCTGGGAATCGATCCTAAGACCTCTAGCGTAGCAGTCGCGCTCAGGATAAAAGGATGAATATTATTTTGCACAGGCATCGCTATTTTTCTAGTAGTATCTAAGTAATTCAAAACTTTCCAGATATTCGAAATTGTGCAACCCATCTTATTTTGTATGTACCAATATGTTTAACATTTGACTTATAATGATATACTCGTAGAATCCTTGTGTAATAGTGCGATTACTATAATTATATTCATATTATTTCAATTTGTTATAATATCAAACACATATGTTTCATCTTTATGAAACCTTTTAACTTTTTCTTGAAACGAAAGCTATAATTTGAAATTTCTGGGATGGGTCCTATGCCGAAAAATAGCCAAATATGTATGTTAACATAATTTAAACAAATCCATCCATGCACGATTACATACATAAAATGATAAAAATAATATAATTTTTTCGTCACGATTTCTCATCTATCTACCAAAAAAATATCTATAATTCACATAAACTAACTGCCTCATTAGCTTAGTGGTCCTGAACGCGACTGCTACGCTAGAGGTCGCCCCCTATTACATGGGACCTAAACATACCGGCGAACTGTGGATGTACATTAGAACGCATCTGCCTAACCCTTCGGGGAAAACAGGCGTGATGGTATGATATTTCACATAAACAATATTCAGGTCAAGCCAAGGTCAAGTTGAGGTGTACCGTTCTAAATTAATCATTTCCTATTGAGAAGAACCAGGAAGAAACTTCTTGGTTACACGGAGCAATTCAATTTAAATCAGAACAAAAGACTGCACTGCTACAACAGATCTAAGAACTAAGAATGCTACTGAATTAAATAAGCATGAATCAAGCATTTTATAGTAACACAGATCAGTGAGAGATTTTGAGAATCGCCTTATGACCTAACCTTCGTTATCATCCGAGTGTAAAACTATTGTTTAACTATGAGAATTATTAACTCAGCTTATGACTTCATATTAGTAATTTTATAAACGTACTTTTATGATCTATGAGCATTTCCTTTTAAGAATGCAGTGTTTATCTCAAGGTTCGATTGTGAGCCGATCCATATCGCGATTCATCATGGTTAATACTTTCGCACATTGGGGGAGGCCTATGTCCAGCAGTGGACTGTTATAGGCTGATGATGATGATGAATACTATCGCTGTCTATCGGCATGTGGACTGTGAGATTAATTCTAACAGAAGATTGCCTGTATTTGTTCGTTATAATAATATAGTTGATGCCTGCGATAACAAAAAATTTACTTGCTATAACTTGACTTATAAGTGGAAACACTAGAACTAGATTTTAAGTTAAACTTCCAGCAATATATCTGCCAAAATCGACGCTATGACCACTAAGCCACCGCGAGTCCCAAACAAAAATATATAGTCAGACAGATAATAAAAATTCTAAAGAAGCCTAAACATACTGTACTTGTAAAGACTGATCATATAATTTTTTTAATATGTTAGATGAACACACATGAGTCAGTTACAATTTTTACTCACGATGGAACGGAGAAGGGGTTTGCATTTAGGGTGAGATACTGTTTCTTTAGTATGATTGAAGATGAGATGTTTACGATTTTGAAATAAAAGGATAATAGATATTATAAAGGAAATAAGATATTATAAATTGACTAATATAATATTGTGAATTACTTAGGTATCAATGAAATATTTTATAAACCTTGCACTGACATTTACAAATTTAAAAAAGTAGTTTAATGGGGTTCAAACAGTAGATATTACTTTAAATGTAATCTTCAAAATAAATCCAGCTTGAGAGTTAGTCAAGCCAAAGTAATAAACCAAATTAATGCAACATTAATAAAGATGATTTTGCTAATTTTGACGTGTTGATCAAGAAGTGTATTTACCAAATAGATTTAGCAATATGGTTACAGAAATATGTAATCGTGTCCTAACTCCTAATACACTTAAAATATAAAAATAATAAACTCACTAGCGGTGATTACCCAACAAACTTGATGATGTGTACAAAGTTACATTGTAGTTTTTAAAACTAAACTAATATTGATTACACATTCATAATATCGACAGGGAATGATTAATTATCTCATTTATCTATACAGTTACTATTACGGATTACAAGTATGAAAACGTGAAAAGCCACAGGCTAGGCAGTGCAATCGACAGAATGAATTTTCTCAACACCATGATTGTAGTGAGTGATGATGGTGTACGAATGACAGTGGCGCGGGGGTGCGCGCGCACCCCGCGGGGAGGCGACAGGCGCGCGCGGGGACCGCGCGGGCGCCGGCGTCGCTTTTCACCGTCGCTGCGCCGCGTACGCCTTCCCGATATAAAAACCTCAACCGCCCATTCACCCGCTCGCAGTGTGTGCTTGAACGTTACAGTGTCCACTTCTCTCGTGCAAGGACTTACAGTTTAATCATGAATTCACGGTGTTTAATAGTGCTAGCAGCCGCCCTCGGCGTGGGTACGTAACATTTGAAATATTTAGGGTGCGCCGCGAGTCCGCGACCTGATCGACACCTGTGTCCAGTGACATCGGAACTATCTAGAAGTGTGGCTCACTTACTCTCACGTATCGATAAAAATGTAATTGACGTAGCAACGCGAAAGCAGTGCTAGTGTTATCGATACAGTTTCCACACTTAGCGTTGCAACTGCGCGCGCGCAACAAGTGTTGAGAACAGATAGATTGCGGCCAGCGATGTGGTGTAACGACAATGACTTGGTCCAGTGACACACGGACAGATCACAATGCTTCTGGCTATTTATATTAAAAATATAAAGTGTCTATGTGTACTGCAACTGTACTGTAGCTTCCCAGAAAGTATCAGGATATGCCATCATGCAACGAACTAGCAATATGGCATTCCAACATCTCTATAGAACAATAGCGCCAGTAATACATTGATGTAATTAATCACATAATGCTATAGGTACAACTGGTGTGAACTAGGTCTTATTGCGTTGTCACTCAACCCCATTTCTATTGACACTATTCTTTTTTGCCTCATGTCAATGACCTCTTAACGTCACTGTACTGAAAGCTCTAGAAATTAAGTATTAACCGGAGTTAGTATTTCATTTTAAGCAAGAAAACATGTAGGTATATATCGGAATTGCAGTGTGAAAGCGGTTATACGAGTTTTCTTAATCATTGTTTATGATATCAAATCGTTTGCGTGTCTGTTTAACGTATATTGATATTATAGATATATATTTAAAAGCTTTGATGGTGAGCTTTCACTGAAACGAATGCATAAAATAAAATATGCACATCAAAAGATTACATAATCATGCAAAGAAATGCTGTGACCTTAGAAAAATGTTGTAAGCGAACAGTATATTTATTCTATACATAGATATGTTATGCAATTTAAATTGACTGATTAGCATTTTTCGCAACGAACGCACCCACCGAAGTCAGGCTATGACATAGATAAAGTATTTGTGGTACATAAACCACTGATGGAATGAGATCAGTGGTCCCACGTGCGGATACTATGTAAATATTATAGAAAGTTAGCACTTAAGTAAACTTTAAGTTTACATAATCAAAGGTTCGTTTGTGGAAATAATGAGTGACATTTTTTTCTATGAAAAATGATCTTGGCTTTCCATAAGTATAAAAAGTTGTAACTGACTATGAAAATCTATATAGCAGGGAAATACCAATGTCTCACTCACTGAATCAATCACGAAATCCTAAAAATCTATATGGCTTGGAAACTTGAAATTCAGCAGATTGGTTCCCTAATTTTCCTTCTCAGAAAGAATTTCGGTAAATTCCCACGGGATTGGGAATAACTGAACACATACTAGTTAAGTATATTTCTGCAGCAGACTGAAGATTATGACGTCTGGCGCGACTAAGATAAAAAACTTTGAACAACAATATTCGAAGGCTCTTGCCCTTCAATGAGTCAGCTATTATTTCTTCTTCTGCATAAAAAGAGGTTTACATATAATATTATTCTTATTTTATCCTTTAGTTCACTTAGAACCTTTGACTATCAAAGATTGTCAAAGCTTAGAACTCACAAAACAACATTATTAATATTCTAATAAAAAAAAAGAGACTTCTTTCTATTCCATCGTAGTCTCAGCTTTCATATCGATATACTATCGATATGAATTACAGCTATTTATGAATTAAAATATTCTGCCAATTACCAGTCACTAGCACATCAGAACATCCTCCACATTATGGACTTCCTTGTAAACTTCTACAGCACCTACTTCCGTTGACCAAATGGAGGTAGTTGAGTGTAATGACAATATTATTTTAGAAATGAATACCTACCTAAAGAATAATCATAGTATTTCGCAATCGTCGAGACAACACAATTTTTCTGAAGAGGTTGAAATTTTACCCAATATTTACCATTATAAATAATGCTGCTGTCTAAAAAATATCATAAATTCATAATCAAATAGTCCTGTCCTATATTCTTTATAGTTTATATTCATGATATTAAAGATCCTGCCTTCAGTTTAAAGTTTACTTCTGAATATTTTACAATGTAAACAATTTGATCGAAGGTCCTTGACTTTTGCTTGCCTTCCAACCTTTAACTTTAGTTAATGTAACTAAGACGTGTCCTTTCACATTCTCGTAAAAAGACATAGATTTATCCGATCAAATACATACATGTACACCATCATGCTTGTATTCCCCGAAAGGTTAGGCAAAGGTTTACTACTGTTCATTGACATAATTACGTCAGTATGTTTAAACCCATGGAATAGGGCATACAAATCCAAACTCCGAGCAGCTTCTGAGAATTTTATAAAAAACCCAATAACTTTTTGCCTGGGAATCGAACTTAGCAGTCGCGCTAAAGGAACAGTAGACCATAGACCAATGAGGGAGTCCTATTTAATATTATTAGAAAAATCGTTCTAGAACTTATACAGAAGCATAGGTTTTTCATGGGCTTGGTCCAACTTGCTCCAAGACTAGTTTAAGTGATATCATTAATATAAAACTCGTGTTCAACGGCAGGATGTTAAGTTTTCACTCAGAGGTTAGTTATGGGCAGCATGTGGAATTTACCATTGTTAGGATTTCTAACACGTACCCAGTTCTCACGGACAACGCGATCAATTGCGCAAACGCCGATATTTTCTGATACTTTTTCTCTAATAGAACAATCTTGAATCAACGAGTGCTTGTCTTCTACATGCATACACTCATGCCTTTCTCCCAGAGGGGTAGGCAGAATAGACCGCCATTGCTACGGTTCTTGAATCCTTCTTTTAGTTCATACATCTTGTCATTTATACCTAACGGTTGCGAGTACTACGCACTGACCTATTTGAAGGACCTCACCAATAAGACGTATGTCCTTCTAGGGCAACTCCTACTAATATTTGCTTATTTTTTTTGAGGACCAATAGTTTTATCTATAAAAAGTATAACTCTGAGATGTGATTGTTATTGTTTTCAATTTATGTAGTCCACGGTTAAATTAATCCAACGTATTAATGGCCGAGTTACCTTAACTTACTAAACGTAACTTTAACTGTGTGTAGCCACGCTATAAAATATTCTCAATGTTATTATAGCAAGCGTGAAGGTATTTGTATATCGCGTCTCTTGGTGCGTGCGCGAATTTCACGAGAGTAATAAAAACACGGAGAAAATGTATCAGTTGCTTGAGTGCGCAGGCGACTATGCGTTATTATGATATCTGTTGGTATAGCTTTTGTCCGCGGCTTCAGCTGTAGAGAGATCAAGTGTTGACTATGAATGATTATAGTTATCCTGGCCAGAGGTCTCCTATAGTCATTTATTACATATTACATATACTAAAGACCGACTTATTAGTGTTCCTCGTCCTAAGTGCGACTGCTACGGCAGAGGTCCTGGGTTCTATTCCCAGGTCGAGTAAAAGTGTTATTAGGTATTTTTTTTATAAAAATCTCAGCAGCGTTTGAATTGGTGCCCGTTTAATGACAATAAGCTCGCCACGATTTACATGCGACCTAAGCAAATCGGCGAACTGTGGGTGACTACTTATACCTTTGGAGAATACATGCGTGATAGTATGTTATGTATCAAGAGACCAAACAGAAGGTAGTTAGAGCCAAGCTCTTCAACTAAAGCAAAACACACTATGTGACTAAAAATAGAACAGACGATGCGAAAGTAAGCATACCTACAAACAAATGAGCAGAAAGATAAAAATAAACAGACTAGAGTAGACAGCAAATTACTTCGGTTTATTACCTTCAACAATTCATATCTTAAGCTTAGATTTATCAAAGAGACGCCGCTAGCGAAGCTTAATATAATGAGCAGTCGCGATAATAACAACTTTTCCTTCAAAATCTTTACTTTGGATCACCTTGGCTATTTCAAAACACAATCTTAATAATATATTTTCGCGAAATTACTTAAAAAATATGACATTGTAACGTTAGATGTTTTGCAAAATTATATTTTTATAACATCTTTACTGACGAAAATAAAACAAACTTCACAATTAAATTTTTGTTAAAGAAGATAATTACTATTAACTACAGTTTTTATTACTAATAGTTAAATAACGCATTACTGTATAAAAAAAATTGACCGTCAATTTCAGCGTGCATTGCGTGTTTAGTAAAATATGCACATTATAGATAATTGGATAATTAGATTACTCTCTCTGATACAATGCAATAATTATTGGAGTAATCTATTGCGTTATGAGTTAATATTATATTAATGAATGTCTTCGAAAATTATAAGCTATTTAATTGGAATTACTGTTTAATGTGATGTCATTAGGAGAAATAATGCTTTTTATGCTAAGTGTACACTTACACACACAAGTACACGTACGTAACAACACACGTTAACTTAGGATCGGTACTTTTTCGGTAGTAGATATAGCTCTGCTTTCGTAGACTAAGATACCAAAGGAATTCAACCGTAAAACAAGGTTTGCTTTAGGCGTTTCCTCATAATATTTGTTTAGTTGATATTAGAATCTACCTCAGGCAAGATAATTTGGTTATACCACGGAATAGAGTCAAATTTAATCAAGAGGTCGTTTGACAGGAAGTTCTCGAAATAATTAACGATATTGCACCTAAACAATGCACCGGAAACTGTGCTCTAAGTCGAAAAACACCGTCGACAATGATATCTCACGGTTGAACGTGTAATTGAACAATGCTTTGCATCCTGTGTTCCCATCCTTACACAATGACTAGCGATACTTATAAAATCTGTTAAGTTCCTTCACTTTATTAAGACGATTCTTAGGGCCACTTGCACCAACTTCTTAAATGTGTTTAAATTGTATTTAAACACAATTTTCTATTGTCATTTTGTGTTTAAATTCAATTTAAACATATTTCAGAAGTTGGTGCAAGTGGCCCTTAGACAGAAATATTATAAGATAACCTACAAAGACGCCTAATGTACACTCACAGTTCGCCGGTATGTTTCGGTCCCATGTAATAAGGAGCGAGCCTATTGCCATTAACCGGGCACAAATCCCAAACTACAAGCTGTTACTGTGAATTTCATAGAAAAACTTAATGACACTGCTCGACCTCTACCGTAGCGTTTGCGCTCAGGACCAGGCTAGGCTAGGCTAATGAGCAGAAATATTATAACAGATTGATCAATATTGTAAATTATTTATGATTGAGTTAGGATAGACAACTGAAACATATATATAAATAATAATCAACAACTTTACTCTCTAAGCGTAAGCATAAGCTCTAACTTAAAGCATAAGCTCTAAGCTACGAAAAAATCATAAATTTCAATGAGTACCTAGCTTGAGGTTGAGCAAATTGCCAATTTTTGAAGTTGGCATAGTTTTTGACTTGATAAGGATTTAAGCACGGGGCTTTACTTCTCAGTTGTGAATATTGTATAATTAAAAATGTCGCGATTATGTTACATTATTTAAAAGTAAATAAATTAAATCGATGGCTTAGGTAAACGATTAGCCTTAAGTACTACAATCACTAGAACCTTAGTACGACGATCAATATACCTCACTCAATCAGATTCCTACACTACAGAGTACCAGTCAGTGATTGTCTGTCCTTCAAGCGGCGATATAAATAACCTCTCCGTGGCCCTACGCATTGTTTTCTTTTTTCCTTCCACCACATCATGCCTTGTTGTCGTGACCATTTTTGACCAAACAGACCTCGGATAGGAAAAAGGTTTAATTTAAAACCTGCTTGACAGTTATTGAGATTACATTCTGATATCCGATATTTATTTTGACTTCCTAATTTTAGTGTTAAATTGGTAGTTAATTAAAGAAGTTTATTATGGTCACTTAGATTAATCCCAGTTACGAATCATTTTCAATCTTAAGATACTTAACTCATGACCTATTATACTTTTGCGTCTTTTCTTGTAGAAGGCCTATTAGCTACATTAGTATCAAAATGCTTCATCATGCGTAGTGTATTTTCATTTACCTTTGGATATAAATTTCTTATTTTGTGTGACTTGAGGATCTATATTTCAGTAAGCGATATGACCTGATCATCAGTCTTTAATCAGTTTGTAGTATTCATAATTTTGCAAGTGACAATAAAATTTAGCTTTAATAATTCTACCCGTTAAATACGCAAGAGTCAAATGGAAATTGAATTAGTGGTTACGTAACGATTGCGCGACGACACCTGCGCCCGCGCATACTCAGCCTCTAAGTATGATGTGAATTTGTATTGCTCATTATATAGTATTAGCGTATTAGTCTGTGGTAGCTAATGTTAACGCATTGTAATATTTTCATTAAATAAATAATATTTAATTAGATAAATAATTCGGACCACATTTTTATTAATAAAAATATATCATTACAACCAACAATTAAAATGTATTCTCTCTATTATTTTTATGATAATGCTCGCATTAAAATGCTTCTATTACAGCCATTATGCTCACAGTCGGTTTACGAACTTTCACCGACCGACAATGGCCGTTATCTAATGTATTACGTCAGATTAGACCACTCATGTGTCAGTAAGAGGCCACTAATCATTTATTTTTAAAACATTAACAAGAGCGTGATCTCTTTTAAAAGTGGAACGCATTGTGCGTACAGGTTGATGCCCTGATTGTTTTGTCCATGTGAAGCATTTCAATAGGTTACTGGCTGATTTACTACATTAGATGACTATCGATGATTCTAAATTCGAACACTGAATACGTTGATATTTTTTTAACGAAATACTACATGCTTTATTCGATGTTCGTTAATCGCGATTACATAATTATAAAGCGAGAATTTTAAGAAAAATAAACTTTTTTCGAAATAAGTGCTGTTAATTGATAACCAAATTAGTTTTTCTACATCCCATATTGAAATGAGGCATTTAATAACATGCAAATAGAAGTGAGCTAATTTATGTGATACATTCAACGGCTCACATGATAAAGGTCAGGCGTGAGCGAGATTACTCAACAACCGGCGCGGGCGCATCTTAACGAAATCGAAAGTTCCGCCCATAGCTCGTCGGTAGGTCAATTTTTGAGGCTTTCACTGTGTTACTTAATGTCTGACGACCTTTGTCATAATACCGTATAATGTATTTATGTAATACACGCATGCGATTATTGTACAATACAATGGCGTTTCTTGTTCTAGTGTACTTATACATTGTTTGCAACACAATGCATCGTTCATGAATACCGTAAAAATTAACTGAGCGAAATCTGCTTGATTAATTCTAATTGTGGGTTTGACAAGTTCATCAGACAAGCATTTAATGAAATTCCAGAGTGAATAGTTAGCGTCAAATGTATATTCTGAGTAAATTCCTTCCATGGGATTTTCTCCTCGCATAACTAAGAAGGCTACATAGTTTTCCAGCTGAAACGATGCTGCCAGTCTTGTTTCAACAAGCAAACCAATGTAATGTTGCAGAACTAACAGTCATGTTACGTAATACGTTATGACAAGGCAGCATCGCGCAGATCAATAATTATGTCATGCCCATGCGCAGCCGAGGGCTCCGATGTCGCCTGGGCATTGCGCAATCTACCCAGTTCAGTGCACACGTGGCCTGGTATACTGTTGGCACGAATACCTCATTAATATAAAAACGAATTATGTACCTAATTCAAATTAGGAAAAGTTGACAAGTGTCACTTTTGAATTTAGAATTTGTGACGCTTGCATTTTGTTGTCTTTACAGACACACAAAACAAATGCCTGTCGACTATTTAGGACCTACGAAATTTTATCTTGCCCTCACTGTGTGAAATCCACTTAGTTCCAACACAATAAATAGATTAATGTTTGACATGTGTAATCAGGACCTCGTTTCTTCGTTGTGCATTCAGTCTACAAACTTAATGAGCGATTAAAGACCCAGTCATCTGCCAATTACGAGATGTAATTGGCGTAAAGCAAGCATAACGCGACCTGAAGAGCGGTGATCCGAATTTTCAATTATAACGAAATCGCTCTACATTTGTGCCACATTGCTTATTAGTCTGGCCTCCGAGGAATGTAAGGCATGCGCGACTGTGGTTCACCTCGATACCAACGTTTGATTTTAATAAGAAAAGTTGTTTGCACAACACTTATGTAGATGAGTATAACCTACAGCTTTTTAGTGGAAACGATTCAACTCAAGGTTACAGTGTTGTTACTACAAAAAAAACCCGCTCCAACCGAGCGATGGACAATGACTACTTTTACAAATAATACCGTTGCCAATCGATATAAATTGTAACTTTGGTAACATTCGATGCTTATCGATAACAACTAGATTGCATCTGGTCGATAATAAGGAACTCTATTGCGGTCAGTTTTTGTTAATACTAGAGCTGAACTACTAAAAATCAATGTGTTCTTGGTTCTTATCGATCACTTAAAACAATTAGTATGTATTATCATAACCTAAAAATTGAATACCTGAAAGTGGAAATGGAAGAAGTTTCTAGAAATAATCTCAATATATTCTTAGTTTATAGTCTGTAAATTCTTGTAAGTGAATTTATAATATATAGCCACTTATCACTGGAGACTCGAGAGAGTTAAGTGTTACAAAACTGCACGGATGAGAGCTTTCTTCTTGCAAATGTTAACCGGTACAGGTGACACAGATGTTGTGACATAACGTGACATAACTCCCACACGGGGAAGTGATGTCCGCGCGTACGCAAACAAGGTGTCAACGACGTAAACATGAATTACGTATACACATCACACATTTACAACTACCGTCTATAATCTCTGAAAGCTTAGGAAGTATTCAGCATTCGTTTGGATTTGCACTTCTCTATGAGATGTGAGATTTACTATCCCACTGGACAATAAATAAACTAAAATACTTACATCCACAGTGCGCTGTTTTAAGCATCATGTTATTTGAGATGTCTTTTTTCATCAATCATGTTAGGCTTCTACTGGAAATTTAATAACAGAAAAATAATTAGCACCGTCGGTATAGAAATCGAATGCTAGCGGCCACACGACCAATGCACCACCTGGTCTAAGCTTTTTTAACTCAAATTCACATTGCTTGTAGAACATTAAACAATTAGATTTCATATACCAAGCAATGCTAAATAATATTTCTGTGAGCCAAAAATGAACTCAACGTTTGTGCAATTGTAATAGCCATGTTAGCTAACTGTGATTACCCAAAGCAGGATTACTTAATGACGTATCAACTCACAAAGAACAAGTGCTAAACAGTTCTGGTAGGCTTTAGTATGGAGTACGTTTGCGCAGGCGTTGTCCCATTAAAGCCAGTTGCGTTCCTCAGAGAAAAAGCGGCCCTGTACGAGACCGGTGTGTTTCGAAACGGCACTATAGTCGCTTGGCAAAATCCTTGTGGTTTATTCTGATTCGATTTAAATTCAAACAGTGTGACAACATGTGTTATTACCTCATCGCTGTAAGTAATATTGGCGGATTGTCAAAGGGTTACGCGTATTTAGTTTAGAAATAAAGACCAAGGTTATATGTCATTAAATATTCGAAACTAGTTTGCCGATAACAGTCACGTTATACTTCTAAAGCTCTGTAATGTCTATACCTCAATTAAGTCTGTTTTCGGAACATCCTTAACCTTAAATTCTCTTTACAGCCGTCGGACAGGAGAGTTTCAAATGCCCCGACGACTTCGGCTTCTACCCCCACCACATCTCCTGCGACAAATACTGGAAGTGCGACAATGGAGCCGCTGAACTGAAGACCTGCGGCAACGGTCTTGCCTTCGACGCTACTGACTCCAAATACCTGACTGAGAACTGCGACTACCTCCACAACGTCGAATGCGGCGAGAGGACACAGCTTGGTAAGACATAAAACCTCTTTTTCTTCAATTTGACTTTAACCAGAACATTTGCAAGATATTCGAGGGAATATAACAAATTGATCTAGACAATATGAAAATGATATAACAAAATAGAGAACAAAAAAAGTGATCTGATGTTACTTGTCACGATTTTTCACTATGATTGATTTTGTTAATAATTTTTGACGTAAAAATAATGTCAAGCAGTCTTGGTAACAGAAGAGGATGCTCGGGGTAAAATTTACATAATCATAAATTCATAAACATTCATAATAAGAATAATAATTTTATTCAGAATAATCGCAACCAGGATGTCGTTGATAAAGGTCACTAGGCCAATTGGTACCATAGAGACATACATATGTATACATTATTTTACAAATCATCTGATGTTCAAATATCTTTTTTATGCAAATATACCTATATAAATACCACATGACGCCCGCTTACCTTGAACTAGAGTCACTCCGTTGATTTAATTTTATTGCTGCGAATTCGAGTAGGTATTTTTTGCCCAAATCTTTGACGGACTTTTTATGGAAATGAGGATTGAAAGCTTTTTGCTAGTCGATGATTGATAGCCAATTATCCTCAAAACGGAATGACATTTCGAAGAACCGTGAATGATTTGGCTGTGCAGCGTTTTTATCTTTGCAAGCTTTACAACTTGTGTCTAAACAAAAGAGTTCTTGTTCTGGAACTAAATTTAGAATCTGCATTTCAAGTTGCTATATTTTGTTTCTTGATTTTCAATTGTGTGTTTTGTTCTACAGAGCCTCCGATTTCAACTCCTCACTGCCAGCGATTGTACGGTATCTTCCCTGATGAAGGCAAATGCGACGTGTTCTGGAACTGCTGGAATGGCGAGGCCTCCCGCTACCAGTGCAGCCCCGGACTCGCGTATGACAGGGAATCCCGCGTGTGCATGTGGGCTGACCAAGTCCCCGAATGCAGGAATGAGGGTACGTAAGATTAGAATACTGGATACAGATTCTTAATCTATACTGCACCTTTATTGATTTGCGGTTAAACTGCCGTCAATATGCGGTTTAAGCAAGTGACAGTCAGTAACCGCAGATCTTCAATCCTTAAACATGTAATTCAAGCTCAAGAGTTGTTTACGATGATATTGCAGAGTTAAATTGTATCAGTATTGGTACAATAACTAGTAAAACTGACTACTACATCTCGGGCACATAATAACCTTGTGCACATACTATTCCAATGAACTTACTTCAACTTAAGCACTGCTGTCGCTGTTGAATTTCGGTTTCGCCTTCCGCACCCTCGCTCACGTAACCTTGTTTGGTGTTTCCCAGAAGTAGCGAACGGTTTCTCTTGCCCCGCTCCCGGTGAGGTGTCGAACGCTGGCTCCTTCAGCCGTCACGCCCACCCCGAGGACTGCCGCAAATACTACATCTGTATGGAGGGAGTTGCCCGCGAGTACGGATGCCCCATCGGAACCGTGTTCAAGATCGGTGATGCTGACGGCACCGGAAACTGCGAAGACCCTGAAGACGTTCCCGGATGGTGAGTTACCTTTCTATTATCGTGTACATAATGTATACACACCACACTTATAGGACATGCGCATTTCAACATCGATAAAGTTGAAGTTTTTATGACTCATGTTTAATGGAACTGTTGATATAAATACACGATCGAATGCGGATGTTCTATATACACCGTTCAAGTAAAGCAATTACGACAGGCAACTTGAACACACTATAGGACTCTTCTACTCACTGGTTGAATACTGGTTCTGTGGTGTTACCAGCGTCTTGTGTGGTACATTAACATCTAGTACCTAGCTAATATTGGACACCAAGAAACTATCATCTTCACGACCATGGAATTAACAAAAAAAAAATGAATAATTTTCTCAACATTAAAATGGCGTTATGATATTCTTGGTGTCCCAAAACCCTAAGACCCAGTAACCACTTCCACTCAACCAATGTCGTCCTTGTGACTAACATTTCTTCTTGCACAACAATAATTAAACATAATGCCAACACAGATCGTTTGCACTCGCGTTGCCTTAGCTTTATCACACACGAGTCGATCAGCATTGTACAGATGTCGTTGTGTAGGTAGACATAGGTGGATATGTAGTGAAGCTCGCCCACCTGAATAGCTGGCCACAACTATGCGGTCCGGAGCCTTGCACGCTTGCGACATTTAGGACACTTCGAAATTAACATGACTTAGAGCAAAATAGTGCGCTCACAGACGTGACATGCGCAGACGACCGTGGTCAATGCCGACCGGTACATAACGGAGTGTGTATGGTAATGACCGTTGTTTCATACAGACATATCGTATCGACCGTAACTGGCCGAGTACGACACAAAGGTTGAATTATCAATGCCTTTCATAAAAAGAGGAAATGTTCAAAAGAATGCCGGTGAATGGCGCAGACATGCAATTATGAAATAGTTATGAAGTTTTTCTCAACTGTTAGCGCTCGAACACAGGTACTTATCATTTATGAAAGTATCTAGTATACGCCAAACAAGTTATCTATCTACTGTGCAGTTATAAAAATCTGTTATATCTTCGCAACGAGCTGTTTAAAACAATGAGAGAACTTTCAAAATGTTTATATCCGGTTCATGGTCTGTATGCATGGAACAATTGCAAGCAGATCGATAATGAGATGCGACTACTCCGGTCACGATGTAAAGATATTAACATAAGGTCACAGAACCAGTTGTTTTCGAAAAGTTTTTGCAAGATCTCCGGGCCACATAATTGACTGCAAAGAAATATAAACGCTAGATAACGTTAGTTGGAAAAGCGAGCGAATATCATTCGTGCTGCCGTTTCAAGGCGGTTCACTCTAACTCTGACTGCGAACATTACATTACACAATTACTCGCAGCCAGTTACTCGTGTAGTAAAAGTTGCTAGAAATTGAGATAGCCATTTATGTTTTATACACTCGTCGCTGATAGGTAGTAAGTTATAGAATTAAGGCTAGCTAGTAGAGGAGGCCGGTAGTAAGGTGCGCGTACATTTTACAGCGAGGACTACTATGGTGATCTGGATCTGAAGACGATCCGCAAGAGCGAGCTGCTCGCCGGCTTCCAGCAAGACGGCAAAGCCCGCCCCACCCAGCCCAAGCAGCTCAAACCCCGCCCCCAAAAGGAGAACTAAATACAATATCCCACCCCTTAACCTTTTAATACTCACATAGTTAACTATAAATCAACCTCTTCGCGCACTACGAGCAAACCACATAATCTGGCAATTCTGGCTGAATACAGATAAATACATTAGCTTTGTAAAAAAATAAAAACGTTGCTCATGGTGTGTGGAGACTGTGTTCCAGGTTCAAAATATTCAAATATTTAGTGAGTGAGCTACAGTTGACATGTATCAATTCTAGTTGCCAAATACTTCTCGTTGTAGCTTCTTCGAACAGTTTCATTGAGGCACGTTAGAAAATTAGTAAAAACCATACAGCGATAGATATATTTATTATTTTATATCTTAGTATTTATAGTGTCCTTTCAGCATTCATATATCAAAATCAGATAGCCTGTATAAAGTTTTGCACCATAAACAACGATGGTTGTTTTGCATTTATGACAACGTAGTTCTGTTAAAATCCATGAGGGCAAAGTTATATCATTGTATTCGTATAAATACCATGACCTTGTAAATATATAATTGTACTGAATTATCTCGCTGCGACTGAGTGTTGTTGTTTGATAGAAACTGTAATACCTAAGTTTTATTTTTAGTGATAAAATAAACAAAAATTTATAAAAATTAACTATTGTTGTATTAATTTCCTGTGTATAGTGATGCACCATTGCACCGTTTTCCTAACATTTTCCACCTCACTGTTTTCTATTTCATTAATGCAACCACTGTCTAATAACATTAATATTTTCTTGGTTCTTTTAGTAACTATCTTCTGTCTAATATTTTATATTACTGACTGTAACAGCCAAGCGCCACCTTCCTTGGGATTCCAGGTAACGTTAATTCTTCATTAACGTTCAAAAATACATTTGTAAGATGTACAATTCTGTAAGTAACTTTTTTCGTACCAAATTTTACACAACTATAATAAGCATACGTTTTCAGATTGCACAGCAATATCTTAACTACCACTGAATATCATCTATCTAGTACTTTGTTTAATTACGGCTTATTTGTGTAGAAAGTATGCATATTTACTAGCCTTATATTGTACATAGCGTATGGAGAGTATCGAATAGCGTTTCAGTGATTTTCCGTTAAAGCCGTAAGGCCATTGGCACATGATGACGAAATCAAAATCAAAGTAAAAAAAATGCTTTATTTCAATTAGGTCACTAAAATATGTACTTATGAAAAGTCAAAACTGGTTTCACGGTTCCAAAAATTGTATCTCATGGAGAAGAGCCGGCAGGAAACTCCATAGATACTTCATTAAACAAATAATGATTACAATATTAAGGCCCACTTGCACCAACTTCTTAAATGTGTTTAAATTGTATTTAAACACGAAATTTCTACGAAAATTTGTGTTTAAATCCAATTTAAACATATTTAAAAAGTTGGTGCAAGTGGGCCTAAGCCTTACAACCTTTGTTTTAACTAATCGCCGAGAATTATGCAGTTTCATGTGTGAGATTTATTCGGTATATAATAACAAGGATTGCCGAATCTCACCGTTTCATGTGTCAATGGCCTTAGAAAGTGATACAATGCAGACTGTGCTAAAGATAGATAATATTCTTGTAATAATTACTTAGGTTTCGTAAGAGGGACACAGAAGACCATATATAAGGATGGATATTAACAATCATTTATTCATCCGAAAAATATTTATGAATATCATCTAAGTATTGTAACGGAATGTTTGTATACAAGTCTTCAAATTAGATGTGCTTCTAAAATATCTTCCCATGGTACCTGTAAAGGAACTACATAATGATGAAAGAACCAATTCAGTGTTTGCTACATAGCATTGGAAAGTTCCTTTAGGTGTAGTGAACGCTCAAATGAAGGTTGAAATTCCTTCTGGTACGTACAGGAAAGATAATTTATAGTTGATTCATTTCATCGTAACATTACAGCGAGGATTACTACGGTGACGTCGACCTCAAAGCGTTGAAGAAGTTGGGATTCTGAATGTCAAGGAGCGGCTCCAAGGGCAGACTGAAGCTAAACCCGTTCAACTTGATATAACTTACGATCAGCCTCTTCAGAAACATAATAATATGCTATTGTTACGTGCCTATGCGCTGTAAGTGTGACGTCATGTCGACTGCCAACCATCCAACATGATGATTGACAATCGACTAATTATTGTCTGATTAGGTTTATGTGTGGAGATGTGATGGCCTGTATGAGTGTTTCGAGTGAATCATAAAGGTTTTGTCTGTCTGAAGAGGCGCTCGATCTCTAAGCCATGGACTTCGAAAGTGAATTGAACCTACAATATTCTCGTCTTTGTGTCTACAACAAATATAACGTTGCCAAATTTTTGGAAATCTTCAAAATCCTTGACATGGTACCAACACAGTGTGCTGGTGCCGTGTTGAAATATATGTTGTTCTTAGTCATAAAACTTGTGTAAGTTAAGTTTAGCGAACTTATATTTTAATATTTTTGTAAATAAATAATATTTTTTATAAAACAGCATTTTATTTGGTTTCAAATAAGGATATTCTGGCATAGATATTTTTTTTACATTCTAAATCAGGCAAGGACAAAAACAAACGATTCATTAGATAGAGTTTATTTAGTAAATCATTTCAATAAATTAAAATGCAATTTGTTGTTAAAGTAGCTATTGAACTTATATAAAGACAGTTATATTGAACTAGGCGGACACCTGTAGGCAATCAAGATTTACGACCAATTAATTTCTGAATTCGATTGCATAATGGTTTTTGGTGAAACAAAATTTTTGCAGCCAGTTCCATATTTATTCGATTTATTTTACTTCATTCTACAAGTAAACAAATGTTAAACTTAAAGTAGGTTTTTTATATTAGTTGCAATAGAAATATGACCGTTTATAAACATGTTATGAATTCTTTTCATTACTTGAGTACTTTCATAATGTCTAGAATGGTAATACCTACTAATGGTTTGCCAAAAGGAGATAAATATTGTCATTTAAGATGTGTATGGAAATGACTTCCATTTTTTTATACCTATGTGATCCCTAGGTAGAGAAAAATGACAATCAAATCCTATCAATTCAATTTTAAAATTAGAACTGTGGCAACTGTCAGCATCAATCGCATTACCCCAAAGTACCACCATGCATCTTTATATGTACGTTCGCTTTTCTTCTAGTATAAAAAAAACTAGTCAGGTGACGTAACCTATATTCGTTGATAGTTTAAGCATGTTCTACATGATATGATTTGATCGGCGATTTGGAATTGGCCAGATTGAGTTTATACAGCCAGCCGATAAAAAAATATTGCCAACTACTCTTTACATGCAACAATTCGATAGAGACCTTACCTTACTTTACTTTTATTCATTTGTCTTTCAAGAACTGAGAGCTTTGGGTATGTCAGTGGCTTGATAATTATGATGATTAATTTCTGAAGGATGTCTCAATGTTTTATATAATAATATATAGTTGCAGAGGCCGCCACAACACTATTGCGGTCCTATTGCACATTAACTCATTTAAATCTATCGTATTATAAAAAAATGTATTCGCCAGTAGAGGTAGCAAAAGCCTTAGTACCTACTACAGTAACTTTAAACATCAACTTTGGCGATGTTCCCGAGCTGCAGCTGACGTATGGCATCCTGACGAGATATGGCTATGTGGGAGGAGGTCCAACCTGAAAATAGAAAGAATTAGGTCGAGTATGCATCAGATCAAATAATGTACATAAAAAAAAAGTATAAGCTGACTTCGGATTGCATAGGCTTTCCATTTACTTAGGGGTCATATTATACTGGAAATTATGGCATCATATGTGGCCTCCATAAATCATATTGTAATTTGTCAAATATATTGTAATTTGAAATATTGTAAATTTATATATTGTAATCATATTGTAATTTGTCACTTTACTGAACACGTGCTAGATCCACTTCAATATTTAATGCCTTCCTCATCCAATCAAATGAAAAGAAATAAGAAATCTAAAAAATATGTAACTAGACTAATTTGTTACTTAATTGAAACAAAATTATGATAACGTAATATCATCTATTATGACAATTATAATATATACCTATAATATAATTAGCCGTTGTGTAATTCCAGTTATGAATTTTTTTAAGAATTGCTTAAGCATTGGTTGAGCATTTCTTAATTACATATTGAAGCCATTCGCCTAATTAGTGGTCATTGGTAACTGAAAGCTTATTGAACAAATAATAGAGCTAGCAACGTAATTGATAGATGAATTCAAGAATTTTATAGAAATTTATACAACAAAAGAGAGGTTATATTACATAACATACTATCACGGCTGTACACCCCAAAGGAATAAGCAGAGACGTACTAATGTACTCCCACGGTTCGTGAGAATGTTTAGGTCCCTTATAATAGGGGACGTGCCTATTGCCATTAACCGAGCACAAATCCCATACTCCGAGCTGTTACTGAGAATTTCATAGAAAAACCTAACAACACCAATCCATCGAATCCAACCCAGGACCTCTAGTGTAGCAGTAGCGTTCAGAACCACTAGGTGAATAAGGCAGTCGGTGACGGTAATGACGGTTATATTCTATAGTCATTTATGAACCTCGAATTTTTACCCATTTTGGATTGGTTCTTGCATGCACCACCAGCCATGAGCCATCTTTCACACGAGGAACACGTAGAAAAAGATAAATATGTAAACTTACTTTGGGTATTAACTAGAGAGTTTTGTGTAAACTCAGTCTTGATTTCGCCAGGTTTCAAAATAGGAAGTGTAGACTCTATGGCAGGTGACGCTGGCTGCGCAAACGCACCTATAGGTGCTATAGATGCCGAAGGAGGCACAGGTATCGATGGATAAATGGGAGCTGATGGGGCAATAGTGGATAATGAAGGAGCGGTTGTGGGGGCCGCTGGCTCAGCGGAAGTTGACTGAGTTGCAAAGACCTCTGTGTTGATAGCAGTTGAGGTGCAGTCCACGCGAGTTGGGTAATCGCAGACACCCAGTTGCTGAAATCAGAATAAAGCTTGTATTATTTTTTTTCGTATAATTGAGGTGAGAGCACTATGAATTCATGAAATCATATTATTTTATTAATTAATTTAATTATATTATTGTTTAATCTGCATTTTGAAACCGCTTCTACAATAAAGTCTAAGAATAAACGCTAAACAGATCTACAGGTAGTTGTTCCAACTCCGGGCTTTTGTGTGCACCCACGATACAGGAGAAAATCCTAGTGCATCTTAGGGGCAACGTTTTTTTTTTATACTTATATTATAAAAAGATAAGATTTGTAATATTGTCTACATACAGCAATTTTTTAGTTTATTCGTTACAAATCGCATAAACTCAAAAATTGCTAGAACGGTTTCAAAAATTGTAGAATGCTACAATATCTCGTAACATAGGCTATATTGTTAGTCGCGGTAAACATAACGTCACTTTAGGTCGCGAGTGAAACCGCGGCAAACAGCCAGTTTTAATTAAAAACAAAATGAAGCAATGACTCAGTTTTTTTGTTTTGTATCTTTCCACGCCTAAACCGCTGAACAGATTTTTCAAGGACCACCGCTGAAGCAAGTTTTCAAGGAGTTAGATTCTGTTCTGAGGAAGGCCCTACTTATGTCTCTGACTTATGTTATACCGCGGCCAATTCACATTAGTTTATAATTATACGATCGAGTTGGTACGATTGGCGCAGAGGGTTAGCAGTTATTAACTTCGGCAGTTCACACTTCTTAAAGACGACACGTTTGGCGTAGCGGCTGAGCGATCGGCTTCTGCGACACGTGTTGCGGATTCCATCCCCACAGGAAGCAAATATTTGTATGATCAGCAGTTTGTTTTTCCGCGTATGTGTATGTGAGAATTAGTTTTTGCTAACGCAATCACGATACAGAAGAAAAATAATAGACGATACAAGAATCTTAGAGTAGGGGCAACGTTTTATATATCTATACTCTATATCTATTTTGACGGACTACATAATATGTTAAGCTATTTCCGATCTGCGTGCTATATATTATGATAATATATTTATGATACACACCCACGTTATACGAAAAACTGTTCAAAAAGGAAAAAAACATATTATACAATCTAAAAATATACCTAATAACTAGTTTGGGTATAAAAAAATAATCTATGAACACTAAATAAGCAGCATATCATGAAAACTTGCTACGGAACTGCGTAGGTATTCAATAAAAATACTATAAAAACTGCGTTATAGGAACCTACTCCACGCATCGCAATAAGGATCTCCATATTGAAACAGTTGCACTGGAACTACAACATGAGTCAGTTATCTCCTTGTTTATGCTTGATAAGCAAAATGAGAATATTTTTATGGGTACAAAGGCAGGCCTAACTAGTGGTCAGTTCAATCATATGCTTTCAGTTGAAAGCTTATGATTGAACGAATAACAGAGCTAGCAACCTAATTGATAGAATAATTCGAGAGACTTCTACAACAAACAGACCTCAAAGTTATATTACATAACATACCATCACGCCTGTATTCCCCGAAGCGTGAGGCAGAGGCGTACTTATGTACCACCGACAGTTTGCGGTTCGCGGTATGTCTAGCCCAGTTAGGGCCAAACGCCGAATCCCTGCTATTTTACCATCAGTTAAAATAGCAGGGATTCGGCGTTTGGCCCTAACTGGGCGTCTAAACTGCGTCCGCATCCCGAAAAGTATCCTCTGCTGATGCAGAGGATACGCAAAAAAAAGGTCCCATGTAATAGAGTGAGAGCCTATTGCCAATAACCGAGCACATCGAGACATCTCCGTGCCTCGTAAAGCACGTAAACACATACATTCGTCTGTATATATTTTAAGTATATCCACACATAACTTTGTAGTTCTAAATCCTGATAGAAGTCTAGCTGAATATTTTTAAATGTGATTTTACGCATATCACATTTGTATAACCATTCCAAGTATTGTTCGTAATGGTAATACGATTATGATTGGCGTCTTGAAGAATATACAATAAAATGTTTGACGTAAGTTTTCTTTACAAAATAGTGTGAAATCCTGGCAAGCAATCCTAACGGTAAATATTTCACATTGTTAGTCATTGTTGAACGTAACAGGTTACTGGCACACATACTTATTTGGAGCTCTAGTAACCTCGAAACGTATTATGAGTGTGAAATAATGTAGGTAATAAGCGTAATTTATATTCAGAACGACTCACAATGCCAGTTACTGATGTTATTTAATTAACTGAAACAATTAACAGCTACCAAAAATCATTTTATTGAACGAGAATTTTAAAAATATGGACCTACAAATAATAATTGACTTTTTTGGAAAATGATATTAATTTATTTCTGCAATCAAAACAATACAAGTTTCAGCTTTTTTAACAATAGATGGCGCTGGCATTTCCTAACTGATGATCTTGGAGAAGAAACTCCGAAACAAACTAAGAGGATCATGGTCTGTTTTAAAGTCCAGACATCAGAAGTATTATTATATAAGTGTTACAATGTAAGGATATGTCCGTAATGGCCTTTTGAAGAAAGGTTCATACTAGGTACTAAGTAAAGCCCATCCCGCATATAAAAAACATGCATTATCGTGCTTGCTTGCAAGCATGTGTCATCGTGTCGGGCGTTCAACGACCCGGTAAAAGAAACCCGACTTCAAGCATTTTCTGATATATCTTCAGAGCTAATGGTCAGATACCAAAAATAACGTTTTCTGGTGTATTTTCAGAACTAACAATAAAGAAAAACAAGTCAAAATCAGTTCACACTCAGCAACATACATAATAAAAAATAATAAAGTCAGTATACAATATAAAATCGACCATTTTAACATACCATCACGCCTGTATTCCCCGAAGGGTTAGGCAGAGGCGTACTAATGTAACCTACAGTTCGCCGGTATGTTTAGGTCCCATGTAATAGGGGGCGAGCCTATTGCCATTAACCGGGCACAAATTCCTAACTCCGAGCTGCTACTGGGAATTTCATGGAAAGACCCAATAACACTTTGCTCGACCTGGGAATCGAACCCAAGACCTCTAGCGTAGCAGTCGCGCTCAGGACCACTTGGCTAATGAGGCAGTTTAAATCGACCATTTTTAACAGGAAAATCTTCAATAAATATAACAGGATGGTTAATTACATTCTTGAAAAAAGCTTATTACAGAACTCATCGCAAATACGATATGGGTTCAATTATTTTATCAATTTGAATGTTATGCGGAAGGTAGGTATGCAACGGCATGCAGTATGGCCTGCTTGTTGAAAGGTCAGCAAAATAAATAGTACCGGTTCATTTCATAATGAATTTCGACCAAATTAATTTTATGCCTGCAGCACTAAGAAGGTTGGTTAAAGAAGAATCATAATATGATTCAAATTAGAATATAATCTTCTGCTAGGGGTTTTATATTAGAGTTGATTCCAGAGGAATAGAGTATAGCTGAATGATGTTTAATTAAATGAAAAACTAGCGACCCGTGCACATCTTCGCTTGCGTTAGATCTCCGAACATTTGCGATAGATAAAAAAACCAAATAAATCCTAAAAGTCCTGACAATAACGAACACAAAAAAATATAAACATATCATTATTCCTGTATTCCCAGAAGGGTTAGGCGGAGGTGTACTAAGGTACACCCACAATTCGCCGGTATGTTTACGTTTAGGCCTCATATAATAGGGGCGAACCTATTGCCCTTAAACTAGGTACAAATGCCAAACTCCAAGCTGCTGAAATTTTCATAGAAAAACCCAATAACACTTAGCTCGACCAGGACCTCTAGGTCGCTAGAGGAAAAAAGAGTTAATATACTTATTGCCTCTTAAGTCTAGTGAGACTTAAGAGGCAATAAGTATATTAACTCTTTTTTCCGTTATCTAGCCCATTGCTAAACGAGGAATTTTAACCCTCCTGCTATGCGGAAGGTATGCGCCTTAAGCCATGCACCACATATGGTAATACCTGGTTGTATGACAAGTCGGCAGGACATTGGAACTTCACAGGCTGTCTCCCGACACATACGAAGAACTCTTTGCAGTTAAACGCATTCCGAAACGCCTCGAAGTCTTTTCTGCACTGTGGCTGCGTTGGCGGTTGTTCTCCTAATAACAGTATTAAATATTGATTTTTATTGCTGATGACAAACAATCATAAGGGCCACCTCATGGTATGCGATAACACTATAGTATCACTGGCGCGTTGTCATCTTAAGACCTCAGTATGTAGTTAAGTCTCAAATTCCCATTATTTTTCTTTTTTATGGGATACGGAGGCAAACGCCGCCGACGGACACTCGCAAAATCAGAGGAGTCGCAAGTGCGTTGCCAGCCTTTTAAAAGAGTTTGATCCTCCAGTATCCTTACACAATCAGAAAAACACAACGTAAGCCTGCGTTGTTCCTCTCCGGTTTTTTTATGAGGCCACGGTATCACTCCGGTCGAATTATTCATCAATCCGGAATACAATATTGTTACTACAGTATTGTTAGTAAATATAAATGGCGCAACGGTGGACGTTGTGCCACGTGTCGTGGGTTCGATTCCAACACGAAGTAAATATTTGTGGTTTCCACGAATTCCTATCACTGTTAATATGCCTACCATTACATTATGATTTCGCTCGTTTCGCAAAATTAACTCTTCATACATACCATCGCGCTTGTATTCCCTGAAGGGCTAGACAGAGGTATACTAATGTACACCCACAGTTCACCGGTATAATTTAGTCTTATGTAATAGAGGGCGAGTTTATTGCCATTAACCAAACTCCGTGTTGCTAATGAGAATTTGATAGAGAAATCACTAAAACTTTGCTCGACCTACGAATCGAACATCGGACAACAATTTCAATGTAAGATTTGACTGTTACGTTAGAGCGTAACAGAAATTTATCCAGAAAGGACAGATATGTAGATAATATATTTTCTCCTTTCACTTAATCAGGGTTCAAACTTAGCATTTTAAAAACATTCCGGGGTTATAAGCATTTAGAGTTTACTGGGTCAGAGGCACATTCGTATAATTTCGTAACTTTGTCGACTCTAACACGGATTTTATATAACCCGCCTGACATTTCCACCTTTTACGACATCTTCAAGTGATAGTTATAAAATTTACATATTCTGTTAGTACCAAGAGGAACTGGTTAGGTTTTTATTGTTATTTCTTGTAGCTTACAGAAAGGCTTCGTCCTTTTATTAGATAACTAGCTTCTGCCCGCGACTTCGTCCGCGTAGTGTGATGACATATAGCCTATAGCTTCCTCAATAAATGGGCTATCTAACACTGAAAGTATTGTTCAAATCGGACCAGTAGTTCCTGAGATTAGCGCGTTCAAGCAAACAAACAAACAAACTCTTCAGCTTTATATATTAGTATAGATTGCGTCAGTGTGATATGCTGCTATGATAGCCTAGTGAGTTTTGAATAGTAATTTCGAATCCAAGGCACATCTCTGTTTTTTCCCTTATCATGTGCGAATAAATAATCTATTATCTATGCTAAATATATAAAACTTATAAAAGTTTGTTTGTTTGTTGAATGCGTTAACCTCAGGAACTACTGGTCCGATTTGAAAAATTATTTCAGTGTTAGATAGCCCATTTATTGAGAAAAGCTGGCTATATACAAAAATATTAGTAATTTTTTTGCAATACAGATATTAAGTTATATCCAATGGTTCCTGTCGGTGAATAAGAAATTGCAAATAAATTAAAATAAATAAATAAATTATCAAAATTAACAATTATCGTAGTTATAGAAATGAATATACTTATTAAATTTATTAAATTCTAGCAACATATTAATTAAATTAACAATAAATATTTAATCAAAGCAAAAAAAATAAATATTGAAATAATTCTAACAGTTAAAAAAAAGGAGTGTAATAATTTAGCAAAATAATTTTTTTTCTTCGTTTTTTTGCATGCAAACGAGAAATTACTAATTATAACTATTTATTGTACATATATTCTTTTTTAATTGAAAAAAGAATGTTACTGTACCAAGCATGGAATAAAAGGATTTTTTATTTTATTTATAGGCTATATATCTTCACGCTAAGACCAAGTAACTATTCCACGCGGACGAAGTCGCGGGCAGAAGCTATTAATTATATAATGTCCTACTGTTGATTATCAACATAGCCATGTTTTTTTAATTATTATTCGAGCGTGCCGAGAAAGAAAGAAGAGAAGTGCTATTCTATTCTCTCTTTTTCGAATACATTTGCGTCATTTTTCCCTGATGGGAAGCACAGACAGGATCTTAGATGTAGAATTTAAGTAAATTGACGACATGTTTAGCGTAGCACCTGAGAGATTGGCTACTGCGACACGTGTTGTGGGTTCAACCCCACAACACGTGTCGGAGGGTCTGATATAATATATAATACTAGCTTCTGCCCGCGGCTTCGCCCCCGTGGAATAAAAAGTATTGGGAACGGGATTCAAAGTATCCTATGTCCGTTTCCTGGTTCTAAGCTACCTCTCCACCAATTTTCAGCCAAATCAGTTTAGCCGTTCTTGAGTTATAAATGGATTAACTAACACGACTTTATATATATAGATAGTCTGATACGTTTGACACAGCACCATCTAGTCCCAAACTAAGCAGAGCTTGTACTATGAGCACTAGACAATGGTTAAATAATACTTGTATAGTTTTTTTTTTGTAATAAACATATATATAATACATATAAGAAACACCTGATCATACCTAAACAATATAAAAAATATATCTGAAAAAACTGATCGTTTGTGTATGTGAGAATGTTTAATTGCAACGGACCTACGATACAGGAGAAAATCCTAGTGCGGGGCAACGATAAAAAAATGGGCAAATGAGACTGATCAACTGAGGTTTCTAAATGACAACGCGCGAGTCGTATTGTTGTTTGGTGGTATAAAAAATGGTACTTACTCAGTTTCCTACTCTCACAGTTCACATTATCAGAATAATCGCAGTACCCTTGGCTCGAGAACAATAGGCCAGTGGGACATTCCTGCTCCACCGCCCACCCATCCCAGCAGTTCAAGTAATTATTACACAGCTGTGGTGAAGGCACCTGACCTCTCTTCCCTTCGCAGAGGGGGTTTGGTTCAATGAGGGGATCTCTGGTGAGCGTGAACATGAGATTGTGATGATAACCTGGATCCTTTCGTATTTGTTCAACCACTCTGTTTGAAACTGGGATCGTGAGGGAGAATGAGTTGCTGAAGTCCTGTTGAAAAGCGATGTTGAATAAAAGTATTTTAAGACATGATCAATGGTTATTTTTTTAAATTTTGCCTATTTAGGTACGAGTACCACAATATTAAATGAATACATGAAAAGGTTTTATTTTTTTTCGTTGCGAAAATAAAGAATATTTTTTTGTTTCTCTCTTCTTTCTAATAGTCTTGATATCATTTTTACTTATAATAAAATTGTAACGGACCGATATCTGTACATTAAAGATATTGAAGAAAAACGAATATGAGGGGACTATATGTTTGTTTCTCAGAGGATTTACTTGTTTGTTCGAAAGTAGACAACAGAAAATCTATTATTTACCGAGTAGTGACAAACATGATCTTGATTTCATTGACCTCAATCATAGTTAAAGTCGGTAAGAGTCTGAGGTACCCTACCTGCGGCCTCACCTTGCGGCAGAAGACGCATAAGGTTTTCCGTACCCCTAATAAAAGGACCTTCTTCTAATTTAAGAGTTTAAAATTTTAAAATTATTGGAGTTTTTACGTGCGAGGAAGCCTAAAACGTTTATTTCGCGTATGATTCTTATTTTATGAATTTATTAATGAAAAACAATCTGTTACCTGGTCGGGTGAAGAGCTTACCTTTATGAAACCGAGAAACGGGTTCAAATAACTTCCATAGTAAGGCAGATGACCAGCGTTCAGTCTTAGATTTTGCAGGAATGGATTGTTTGGGTACGGGCTGGAGTATGTCTTCACTAGATTCCCATCTTCATCGTAGACTAAAACAATTATATACATAGGTATATCATCACGCCTGTATTCATCCAAATAGATATAAGGCAGAATTGGAAAATTTGTTCAGGTATCTTTATATATTTTTATTACATTTTTCATGCGAATGTTTTAAAGTTATTTTAGTGCAGGAAAAAATCGATGTGCGGGTAAGATTCGAACCCGCGTCTTCAGGTTAGATAACTTTATAATTAGATTAGGAAGTATTGCACGTAATAGTAGACGAGCCTATTGGCGTTGCCGTGTACAAATTCAAACTCCAAGCTGTTAGGAAGACTTAATACACTTCGCTTAACCTGGAAATCAAACTAGAGACATTTAACTTACAACACTCCTTAGCAGGTGCGCTAAGGAGCAATAGAAAATAGTGGCAAGTAAAAAAGTGGATTAATTCAGGCTAAAATACTAGATAAATTCAGGCCGACATTTGTGTACCTATTTTACGAACAGCCTGTACACTGTACAATAATAGTTCAGCTTATACTGTGTATATATTCAATTAAAGTAATATTTATTTTGCAGTGGTAATCTATTTAAGGGCTAGTTCTGGGAATGAAATTGATAATAAGCATTACAATCTTTGATGTAATGAAACCTGTTTTAAACGAAGGTTAATCTATACTTCTATAAAAGCTGAAGAGTTTGTTTGTTTAAAATGCTTTCAGTGTTACATTTCCCATTTATTGAGGAAGGCTATAGGCTATATATCATCACGCTAAGATTAGGTAACTATTCCACGCGGACGAAGTCGCGAGCGGAAGCTAGTTAAATATAAACGTGCCCACGTGGCCTAGTAATTAATAATGTTTAATTTTTTTAAACTATTCAACTTGAAAATAGATGTTTTTTTATTATAATCAACTCATGCGCTATACAAATATCATCACTAAGTATAACTTTGCCTAACCCTTCAGCGATAAGTCTGATAGTCTATTATGTTTAAGTTGATAAAAGAAAATAAACTATTATGTTTTATTTAGTCACCCGTTATGTCCAAACAACGTTGACAAATATTGACAATATCGAACAAGGAGTACACACAAAGGCATCGGCCAACTTCGTAGCAACTTGATACTTGGCTGTCACTCCCGCTGACGTATGAATAGCCCTTAACGCTTGGCGGGAAAAATAAAGGACTGCAAGATGTATAGCTCGTCTCAGCGTTGTGAACACGGCGATAAATACCGGGCGATGTTGCACGCACTAATAAATAAAGGCTAGGTGCTCTATCCGTCATTTAAGTACTTGATATTTTATTGCTATAAATAAAATAGTTGAGGTTTTCTCGGATTAATGACCTTATGCTACCGGTCCTTGTGGAAGTCTTACCATCACGCCTGTATTCCCCGAAGGGTTAGGCAGAGGTGTACTAAGGTACACCCACAGTTCGCCGGTATGTTTAGGTCCCATGTAATAGGGGGCGAGCCTATTGCCATTAACCGGGCACAAATTCCAAACTCCGAGCTGCTACTGGGAATTTCATAGACAAACCCAATAACACTTTGCCGTCGGTCAAAGTGTTATAATGTATAATATATAAGTGTTATAAGTGTGGGAATCGATTCCAAGACCTCTAGCGTAGCGGTCGCACTTGAAACCAGTAGACTAATGAGGCAGTTCAGTTGTGGAAGTCTTAGGGGGGGATAAGATCAGCAGTGGACTTCTTATGATGATAATGATGAATGACATATTTAAAAAAAAACCTTTCCAAAAAGGTGGGATTCGAACCTAACTCCTGAATAAAAACAATGGATTTTACTAAGCCTGCCTAAAATGTTTCTTCGTTTCTAAAATTAAATAAAATTTATTAAATTGAAAAATATCAAGCATGCGTTATTGTCAAATTAAATACAATCCAACTAGTATTTATCATATAGTAAGCAGTTTGATAATGTATTATAAATAGGGTATAATAAAGGTTAGATTTGCAACGGTTTAAAAAAAGGCCTTCATTATCGACAGTAATGTTTTGGTCCTTTATTTTAAATGCGATATAAACATTTAATTTATTCTAACCTTAAGGAATACATTGAGCATAATTAACATTTTCTTTGATATTTTGAAACAATGTCGTAATATTTCTATGTAACCAAATATAGCAAAAGGTTAGCCTGCGAGGTCATTGACCGATCCAACCGACAGTACAATATTATAAGATATCCTCGTCGTCATGTCAGCTGTAATTGAAAGATGAAAGGATACGAGTAGCGACTTGGCATCCATTCTATTATGCTCTATCAGTATCTATTCAAAGATATTGTAATACTCAACGAAATAGGAATTTAATAGATAGATATATTGACGAATACATAATTACTGATGGCTGGTAGAAATAGAAATAAAAAGATGACAACAGAAAATGATAAAATACGCAATAACTATTTACAGAGTTAGATTTCAGAGTATACAATGTCTAACTGAATAATCTAAAGACCTCAACCAATTCAATCGGAATTTATAGAGTCATACATACATACATACATATTTTCACGCCTGTCTCCCATTGGGGTAGGCAGAGACTTCCACTTGCTACGATCCTGGCACACTACTTTCGCTTCATCTACGTTCATTAACCTCCTCATGCATGATTGTCCTAACTGATTGATCCAACCTAACCTGGCCTTTTTTATATTGAGTCATAATTATAATAACGAAACCCTATGTAAAGTTATTTTGAGACATATTATGATTATTTTTTAAGAAATTGATTATTCAGCTAAAGGCAAAACTGGTGGCTGTACTACAGTCGTACCCATAGCGACTTTGATATCGGCGCACACACGCAAAAAATAACAATCTGTGCAGTTTTTTGTGGCTATCACTGATGGATCAGGCGGCCATAGTTTCAAGTATTGTAATTATCTTTTCGGGAAAAATTGACTCGTACTAAAAACCACAGTATAATCAATTCAGTTGTCGATTCTGAACAAACTACTTCTTCTTGCGCTTATACTGTTACAGGTTGTATATTAGATGAATTCTACATTTTAATTGCTTTAAACATTAAAAAGCCTGTTTATAACACTTTGATAACCGTGATAGCCTAGTGATATGACCATTGGACTGCCAAGTCAAAGGTCTCGAGTTCAAATCCAAGGCACGCACCTCTGACTTTTCGAAGTTATGCGCGTATTAATAGTTAATTATATGCTATAACACTTTGATGACTTGGTTTCTCCACAACACTAGATATCTTTATGAACACTCTTTACCACACACACACACTCATGACATGATTCACCTATTTTACAGACTCACTGCTGAGCCGGGTCTCCTCTCATGCTGAGAGGAGACCCGGCTCAGCAGTGAGTCACTAGATAGAACACTAGATATCTTTATGAACACTCTTTACCACACACACACTCATGACATGATTCACCTATTTTACAGACTCACTGCTGAGCCGGGTCTCCTCTCAGCATGAGAGGACACCCGGCTCAGCAGTGAGTCACTAGATAGAACACTAGATATCTTTATGAACACTCTTTACCACACACACACTCATGACATGATTCACCTATTTTACAGACTCACTGCTGAGCCGGGTCTCCTCTCATGCTGAGAGGAGACCCGGCTCAGCAGTGAGTCACTAGATAGAACACTAGATATCTTTATGAACACTCTTTACCACACACACACTCATGACATGATTCACCTATTTTACAGACTCACTGCTGAGCCGGGTCTCCTCTCATGCTGAGAGGAGACCCGGCTCAGCAGTGAGTCACTAGATAGAACACTAGATATCTTTATGAACACTCTTTACCACACACACACTCATGACATGATTCACCTATTTTACAGACTCACTGCTGAGCCGGGTCTCCTCTCATGCTGAGAGGAGACCCGGCTCAGCAGTGAGTCACTAGATAGAACACTAGATATCTTTATGAACACTCTTTACCACACACACACTCATGACATGATTCACCTATTTTACAGACTCACTGCTGAGCCGGGTCTCCTCTCATGCTGAGAGGAGACCCGGCTCAGCAGTGAGTCACTAGATAGAACACTAGATATCTTTATGAACACTCTTTACCACACACACACTCATGACATGATTCACCTATTTCACAGACTCACTGCTGAGCCGGGTCTCCTCTCAGCATGAGAGGGATTAGGTTATAGTCCACCACGCTAGCCTAATGCGGGTTGGGACACGATATTTTCCTTCACCGTTTAAGCGCGTGATAACATAACATACCATCACGCCTGTATTTCCCGAAGGGTTAGGCAGAGGCGTACTAATGTACACCCACAGTTCGCCGGTATGTTTAGGTCCCATGTAATAGGGGGCGAGCCTATTGCCATTAACCGGGCACAAATTCCTAACTCCAAGGGAATTTCATAGAAAAATCCAATAACTATATAAACTTTGCTCGACCTGGGAATCGAACCCAGGACCTCTAGCGTAGCAGTCGCGGTCAGGACCACTTGGCTATTGACGCAGTTAAGTTGTTGTTAAGCGCGTGATAATTATCTATTAATACGCACATGACTTCGTAAAGTCAGAAGTGCATGCCTTGGATTCGAACTTGAGATCGTTGACTTAGCAGTCTGTCATTGTGTATACACACATTCTCATTTAAATTCTTAATGATCCTTACACTTTAAAGCAGTCCAGTCAAATTGCAAGGATAAGCTGCACTTGTCACTGCCAGTTTACAGATGGGTGGCAATTATTAACTGTCTCAATAAGTTTAACCTTGCAAGTCGATCGATCCGCGCTTTATTACCAGTTATGAGTACACAAATAAAAACACCAAGATATTCGCTCGCTTCACTATACGTAATTCCCATTTACGGTTTTTTAATACCTACATCAGTTTCTCAAGAATCTCAATATAAAGATGTTAATAGGTAATTGTGGTGAAAATATTTTTTTAAATGTCAAGTGCAATTAAGGAAGGCGGACGTCATCCAAAGAAAAGTCAGTTATACTCATACATATTTTGTGCCTAAAAAATTGTTTGATATGACATAGGCTCGGATCTTTGACTAGTCAAAGGCTGGGGTGATTAACAAAAGAAAAGGTTAAGATTCAGAGACGGTTTGAAGTTACTTACTTATGTTCCATATGTCAAATTTGTCATTCGAAAGGACGAAGACTGAATTGAACTATTTTAATTTTTAGTTATCCTATCGAGGGTCAATAAACAGACCCAATAGAAAAAAACCAACCTTGTTTCTAAAATGTAACCAGCCCTAAAAACCTTTTGCTTTTAACTCAAATTAACTTAATATTATTCAGTGGTGTCCAAAACTGACAAATTTCTTTCATTGATTTTCAATTTAATCTCTAAATTATAGAGTTTATTATCTATTGGGGGAATTTGAAACTTTGCAGTAAGTTGATGTGCCTGTACCTACTTCTACTAGATAGACTTACTAAATAAGTCCACATATCACTGCTAATCTACTAAAGACTAGAGTAGACTAGAATGTAAGTTTGACTGATATTCCAAAACCCAATAATAGCTAATTAGTACTCACATAACAATCTCTTCTGACGACCATTGCTCACGGCGGCATCCGCGTCGCCCTTTGCGCACGCAACGAAAATAAATACAGCGAGAGTTACAATTTTCATCTCGATCCTTGTAGGCAGTGAACGGACAGGACAATGTCAGGGCTAAAAGCAAAACCTAGCTTATATACCGTCGGAGAACGAAAACAAGTACTCAAGTATACGTGGGATCTAGTTTTAGCCAGGATACTAAAGGAAAGCCTAAAAGGGTGCGCGCGTTCCATAATACGCGAAGTTTTTATCGCCGTATGGTATTAAATTGAGTCATCGGTTTTAATAAGCTCTATTTTTGCTTGTTTATTGGTGGTTAAGATGTGGAAGTACCCAAAGGATTTTGCGGGAATTTTACGTTCTTATTTTGTTAATATAAACATTTCAGTTGCACCAAAGCTTTTACGAAATGAGCATTTAAAAAAAAATCGTTTGAAACACACACGGGCATAAGATCTCAATATGACAGCATGGAGATACTTCTGATCATGGAGATGTTGCTGGCGTCTATAGGCTGCGGTTGCTGCTCATCATCAGGCGGCCCGTATGCTTGTTCTTCATTTTAATCAAGTCCCCGTCACGTCTATCTGTTAGTTTGTTCGCGATAAACTCAAAAACTACTGGACGGATTTTAATGCGCTTTCACTAATGGACGGAGTGATTCATGAGGAAGGTTTTAAGCCATATAGCATTACGCTACGGCTCTTAGGAATGTGGCAACTCGGATGAAACTGCAGGAGGGTCGCTAGTTTTACATTTCAAAAAAAAATACTAGGTATATTCTTAAGCAAAATAAAAACACATTACTAATTTCTACTGCATAATATCAACGTCAACAAACCACAATGCGCACACATAACTCATATTTCCTGCGCGATTCCCGTCTAAGCTATCCCGGTTGCACTATTAAATCATAGCGTAGATCTGATAGAACATTCCCGAAGCGCACATTAATCAAACCTGTCCTGTTCATCTCCATTTTGAAGCTTTATTGCATGTCAATATAATGTGGATATAAATTACCAATATATCTTGTTAGCTTGATGAGATATGTTATCAATTTCTTGTTACGATATAATCCGTGACTGATACTTAATTTGACGTTGGTTTTATAACAATCTCTTGCCCGTATTTATCTTGTTCTGTACTGAAATGTGGATGTTTTTTTTTAATTTCAATAGCCTCCAAAAACATGCTGGGCAGGAGAGTAGATCCTTGCATAGATATAATGTGAGATATTTGGCAAGATGGTGTTACCAGCGCAGAAAAATGAGCAGTAAAGTTCTGCTAACGAGTCTTTTTATGAGATACTAAATGACGTACAGTGATCGCATCGTAATATCGGTGTAAAAGGGGTTAGGTTAGGTTAGAAAAACATTTTTGTTTATTAAAGTGTGATATGGTCCACGCTCGCCGCTCTTTCCTCCCGCTGCAGCTGCCCAAGTTAAGTGCTGCCTTCTACCGGTCGGGCCTCGCCTCGAAGCCTTCGCCGAACCCACCCTGAGCTTAACTCACCCTACTATTGCCTTAATGTACTTTAAATTTTAACCCTAGTGTCAATAAATTTGTATATTTTGTGTTCCGAGTGTAATTTATCTCCACTAAATAGTTCCCGGTCGGCCACGTTACTAAAACGTGTCCACCACGTTACAAAAGATCGAATTTCCCACCCTCGAAATGAATTCCTGGCTATGGCCTTTCATAGTTGTCGGGATAATCCATATAAAAATAAAATAGATCATTTAGCGACCATTGTAATGAACCCTACTGCGTAGGATTCTCACATGCTTTTATTGTACTTACTTAGTTTACTTAATTACGAGGGAACACGCGCCAACGCCTTCCACTAACTGCTACATTAATTAGGTAGAGGAATTCTGTTAATAAGAACAACATTATAATTGTCAATTAAATTGTAATTTTTCATTCTCATTTTTTTTTTGTAAACAAGGATTCGGTTTACGGTCCCTTAGAGTTGTAAAAACAGCAAGTTTCTAAGTCAAAGCAAAAAAAAAGGTTATCTAGGAACTTAAGTAATGTTAATAATATTGGTGCATGTAGCAACCATCCTCGGTACTTGTCAGTTTATTTTTCATTGTAGGATTCCTAGATAAGAGCACTCTATATAAGAAAAGAATACCTGATACTCTGTAATCTCGGCATTCAACGATTTAACAGACAAAGTGCTTTTTACTGTCGAACATGCAGTTAATGCATTGAATCTGCTCATTGCCCCGCAGCATCGGGCATTATTATTTATTTCTCACGAGAAATAGCTCCAGAAATAATCACATAGGAGTTCCGTCGTTAGGACCTATCTTTGAGTGCAGTAACCATGTCATGGTAAACTTAAATATGGCTATCATAATTGGTTTTTTTCAGGGCATGCTTTCCATAAAAGGTATTGTCTTTGGAACTAAATGAACATGTAAAAATTCAACTCCGTATAGAAAAAAGTGGTTCTAATTAAGCTTGCAAGATTCAATCTAAACAAACAAATTTTGCAAACTAGTGAAAAGCTTGTGAAAATAAACTACTAATCCCCACACTACGATTTCCCCTGTGTCGTGGGTGCATTTACAAACACAAATTCTCACACACACAAACGCTCAGTCCCAAAAAAACTACATGTGGATCATACAAATATTTTCTCCGTGTGGGGACCGAACCCACAACGCTTGTCACAGAAGCCGATCGCTCAGCCGCTAAAACAAATGAGTCGTTGTAGGAGCGTAGCGCTACTGTATCATTGAATACAGCTGGTTATGATTTTTTATTCTTATCTATACTTACTAATATATAAAGCTGAAGAGTTTGTTTGTTTGCTTGAACGCGCTAATCTCAGGAACTACTGGTCCGATTTGAAAAATTCTTTCAGTGTTAGATAGCCCATTTATTGAGGAAGGCTATAGGCTATATATCATCACGCTATGCGGAAGAAGTCGCGGGCAGCAGCTAGTATTATTATATAAAATAATGAACTTGAAATAAGTAGGTATTTGCTAATTTCCATGTTGGTACCTATATATTCAGATTTATTTTATTCAGATATTTTTGAGTGAATCGATAATTGTGGGATGGTTTTATTTAATTTTAAAATGTAACTCCAGTAACATCGGTAAATATCTATGATTAGATGAATCACTTACCTACATTAAAATTAATAGCTAACCGTAAAATCTTAATTATCTGCAACTACAACATTCGAAATGACACTTTATTTTCACAAAACTAAAGCCATTTTTTCTCTAAATAATTTAAGACAATATCATAAAATCTGTGATAGTGAAACTAATACTTCAGAGGAGATCACTTTCTACTGCGCGTGCGCCGATGAAAGCGATATTAGCATGATGCGCACGAAATGAACAATAATTATGTTACACTTACGCTCATTATATGCGTAAATAGGTAGAGAGTGGACTATTAGGTGTAACGATATGTAAAAGACGTAAATACCGATAGAATCTTCAGATAATAAAACATAGAATGTGGACCGCCTCTTATAATTTAACATCAGCTCGTTAATGCGTTTCAAGTTTCAAGAACCTTATTTAAAAAATAAACCTTTACGTACAAATCAAGTTCAAGTTCAAATGTTTTTATTTCAAATAAGCTTTTACAAGCGTTTATGAAACGTTATGATTCTAGATGCACGGTTCCGAAAGGTCGATCCTATGGAGAAAAATCCGGCAAGAAACTCCATGGACACTCTTTTAAAATAAATAAATTACAAACTTCACTGGTACAATATTGCGATAACAAGATGTGAGGACGTTGAAGGATGTCCAAGTTTGACCGAGGTCGACTATATTAAACGAAGATTCACGTTATTTGAAATGAAACATAACATACCATCACGCCTGTATTCCCCGTAGAGTTAGGGAGAGGCTTACTAATATACATTTTGTCTGATACTTTTGTAGGAAAAGTTACAGTAATATAACAATTGGCTCAAATTGCAAATTGAACCTAAGCAGTAGTTGGCAAATTGAATACTAATGATATGTTTTAATATTATATGTTTTTTGGTACCTATTAATTTTAATAAAGAGTGGCCCAGGTCAGAGTTTAGCCCGATGAAAGCTTTAAACTGGAACTGACTTTAAATTGGAACACGCCAATAGGTATCCGATATTCGTATCGATATTCGATAGGAATAAAAATTCCTAACGAAGTTTTATGGAACAAGTGAAGGAAAGGGTGGGGTTCGAGTCGTATCAAGAGGTAAAACGGAAAGCAGAAGATAGAGAACAGTGAGGTTTGCTCCACCGATAAGAGCTGAGCTGTTAAATTAAAGAGAAGATGTATCTTTTCTGGATATGGAGTCAATCTATTTATTTAAAACATAATAGACCTTTATTATTGATATGGTCACTATACGATGTTGTTAGGTTAGCTAATTACGTAATAACTTAAGATAGCCTTCTATCTTTACCCTTAAGTAGGGACTGAATAAATTGACCGAACTGAGTTGCGAGATTTGTTTTTTTTACAAGTTATGTTTTTATTGGCATTTTCTTTTCACATTTCAGTTCAGTCTTTCGTCGGCTTAATTATTCACTTGTAAAAAAGTTTTAATAATACTTACATTCTGTTTGCTCAGTTAACCAATAGAGGGCACGACTAAATCAGACGATAGAAAGTACCGACACAATATAGATGGCTTTATCGGACGATAGATGGCGTCAGCGGTAACTATTGTTGTTAGATTAGTTTAAGGCTGATCGTTCACCTGAGCCCGCCAAATTCAAATTTCAAATTTTGGCCAAAATTGACGGTTATACCTACTTTTAGCTTCTTTAACGTTTATTATGCAATTTTTTTAATGCTCAGGTATAGCTAATGCCGCAATTACTACAGCTAGGAATCTAAAATGTGTTATAGACCCACAAATTTCGAAAAACCAATTGAAGTTTGAATTTGGCGGGCTGAGCGAAAATTATAGTAGACAATATGAAAGATTTGTTATTTCCATCGGTTTCATTGGCATCCTTCTCCTATTTACTATTCATTTTGTAAAGGTAATTTTTATCCTTTTTTTAAATTAAAACATTGTCCCACACTGATTTGATCCTGTATCGTGGAAGCGTTTACAAACACAAATTCTCACATACTCAACCCCCAGACCCGGAACAACTACCTGTAGATCATACAGATACTTTCTCCGTGTGGAGATCGAACCCACAACACGTGGCGCAGACTTCCTTTTTCAGTTTGTTCGTGGTTCTTTTCCAAATTTTATCGAAATCTGTTCAGAGCTCTTTGTATGCTGTGACATACAAACAGACTGATGACTCTAATATCTGTAGGCTATACACATACATGTACCGGGTGAGAACATAACCCGCGACCCGTAACGTTGAAGGTCAATCTTCATAGCATGGGAACAAGTCATAGATGCCAATAGTCATAGTATTCAAGGGAAACATTAAACAGTAACTGCCTTATTAGTTTAGTGGTTGTTAGTGCGACTGGCACTTTAAGGTCTATAGTTCGATTCCAAATGAGCTATGGAGTTTTCTCAAATACTAAGTAGATAGGTAGCAGCTCAATGATTTGTGCCTGCTTAATAGTAGTTAAAAAATGGCTAAAGGCTTGCCCCCTTTGTATTTTATTGAGCAGTGACTTTTTTATAGAAAATTAGCCTATTTCTTACTTTTCTCTTTAGCGTAGTACGCGCGTGAGACTACTAGACAAACAAGGCAGTTTATTTTATAATCCCTGAGCTATAAATATCCAATTAATCAGGTAAATCAGCACCAAGCGTCCTCTCCATACAATAAATCTCTTTAAATACCTACAGGTAATAACATGTTTATTGAGTGTTCGAACAATGAACACAATAATTGATATGCCAATATCTTCGGAGTCTTCGGACATGTCCGGGGCAGTTAATAGCTGTGTTGTAAAAATAATACACGAAGTACTTCATTCGATTGTTTTCAACCAAACTGAGAAAAGGTGAAGGTAAAATAACAACATTGCCATCTTATTCGCTTAATTTACTATCTATTTTGTATTTAGGTGAATGACTGGAGAAGTGGCCGTGCGTCCTCGGCTTCAGGGCTGCTACCCTCAATTTAAGATCATGACATACTTCGTACTTTACAAACAGTCGGTATCTATATATACAATTTTGTTCGATGTTTTAATGTGTGTATAACTCAGGGTTATTTTGTGCAGTTTTTTACTTATTGAAGGCCTTGGGTACTTTTAGATAATGGAACCCCTATAACAATGATATTAGCCTACTTTCAAATAGGCCCTGGGCACTTAATGCGAAAACAAACAAAATTATTGGGAAATAGGGGGCCCGCTTGGATCGTGGGGCCCTGGGCACTTGCCCGGAGTGCCCAGGGGTAATGCGGGGCCTGCCTTTGGAGGCAAGGCTTCACCTTCAGAAGGGGTCTAGCAAACGCTGTCATAGTCGTGGTGATTGTTGTGAATCCTATGGCCGTGATATAAAATAGTACACTGTATTTCGCCGAGTGAGTGAGGATATCGCGGGCCCAAACTCTTTTAAAAGGCCGGCAACGCGCTTGAGACTCTCCTGGTGTTGCGAGTGTCTATAGACGGTGGTAATTATCTATACTAATTTAAAACCTATATCTATATTATATATATTATACTAATATATAAAGCTGAAGAGTTTGTTTGTTGGTTTACTTGAAAATTATTTCAGTGTTAGATAGCCCATTTATTGAGGAAGGCTATAGACTACATATCATCACGCTACGCGGACGAAGTCGCGTGCAGAAGCTAGTCAGAGATAAGTCTACTCGTTTGGTCTCTTATCATATAAAAAAAACTACGGTGTTGGCTGATGAATATTCGAACATTATTTAACAAATCATTCATCTTATCTCTCTTTATTTATAGGTAGACATGTGCTTGACGGCAGTTTTGTAGTTTTAGTCTTAATTATCATAATTGTAGTTTTATATATATGCATTGTTAACTTTAGGATGAATTTATGAAGTTCTAATATTTTTCAAATATTTACCCTGGCTTATAATTTGCTTTGCCTATACTTATACAAATATCCTCAGAATCCAACTTTTTATGGTGATTGTACTTTTTTTCCTGCATGCGTGTCTCCCCACACGCGACGTTCTCTCGTAGATGTCGGTATAAATAAAAAGGGTGTTCATACATTGTAAAGTCAGTCAAACATGTGCATTACATAGATAGCTTTTTAAGATTTCGTTTCAATTAAGGTTATAAGAGTAGGTACTTTATTGGTGATAGGAAACTTATTTAACTAATTTATGCCTTTTCGCCTGATGTTAAGCGATACTGCTACATTACATTATGAGTATACATTATTCCTAATAACTAAGCCTGCTTTGGTAAACTCCTGTAAAATAAATGGACACAAAATATTAAATAAATTTATATTATTAGAAGATATTATTGGAAGAATCTTTATATATACATAAATGTTAGGAGACCTAATAGTATTGTTCGGAATATAAAACAAATTGAATTCTAACTATATTATAATTACTTGAAAATCTTCATTCCCGACACAAATGGAGCAAAACACATCGCTAATTGCGTCAGTCATGGCCATTAATTGTTAGAATACCACTTTCTAGATTTTCGCAACGCATTCCATTCAATATGCAATCATTTGCACAACAAACATTAATTACTAATTACCTATTTATTTTTATAAACATTGTTTTTAAACCGGATAAGTGCATTTCGGCATTAGTGAATTTTCTTGCAGACCACGTAGAACAATAACAGGATCCGAAGAGTTTACGAAGACAGAGATGGATGTATGGAATATGTTGGGGAGTGAGGGAGACAGAGAATTAGAGTAACCTTTCGCCGAGTTGTTACGCAGCTAAGAATGGATGACAAAATGTGAATAAGTCAGTGCGGCTTAGAGTGCGGTGCGGGCGTCAGTCAGACATCAATATAGTCACTTATAAGTGACATTTAAGTTAAATTAGTGATAGGAGAGTGTTATCACAAGATGGCGTCCCGATCGTGCGTGGGAGTCATTTTGCTGGGCTGTTTAATTGGTAAGTATTTTATAGTAAAAATAAATGAATAAATAAATAAAATTAAAGAGCAATCATTAAGTATTACAACTTATTTCAATTATACCTAAGTATAACAATGAAATGAATGTGTAAGTTGTAATAATTAATTCAACTCATGTACTTTCATTACGATATACGACCTATTTCGATAACCTTTAACAAATACAAATCATTATTCAGTGGAGCAGTAAGTATTACAATATGTCAGGGTACCAGTTAGCCTTGACGCCTAGAATTACAATTCCTGTCTAATTTGAATGCTAAACTTCAATCAATAAATAATAGCGATGATAAAATGAATATTATCTATTATTTTTTAATTTTATTATTACCTCATTCTAATTATAAATAAATTTCTAATTATAAATAACAATTAAAATCTTACAAATGCCTATATAATTTATATTGTTCCTGCTTTATTGAAACGACAGTCATCGTTCACATCTCCGAAGAAGAGACATCAACGCGCGAGCACCTTTTCAAAAGAGAAAGTATTACTTTTCTGAAGTAGGTAATATTTGTCAATGTTTCACTTATTTTAAGTGTTTTGCATAACTGAAGACTAACATAATGCCCGTAAGTTAATTACCTCATATTCATAAAGACTTGTTCGTTTCACATTCTTTATGGTTATGAAGTAATTATTTTTTAAATAATTTTTGAAATGATGGTTTTGATTCTTTGTCTTTTCGTGTATATCTGACGGTTTATCCGTTAAACTATTGAGTTATATTCCCTTTTAACATGGCATTACAACATCGAGAGCCTAGTTGGGGGAGAGAAGAGGAGGGGGTTCACAGGAATACCTACTAGTAAAAGGGGAGCATTAAAAGAGGTTTCAATGGTGGCTCTTGTACTCTTGTAATTTTAGACACTTGACTGAAGCAAATAGGGTTTATTTTTGGTTACATTACCATTGTGAATAGAGATAGGTACTGTAAGGCTTTCTCCGGGATATTTTATGGAAAATACACGATCAGACCCATAACAAGGAAACAGCAAAAAACCAATTGACGAATTATTTACAATTTTTAGTCCTTCACTCTCTCTACAGCGCTTAGATACAATCGTGTAATGGTCGTGGCTGTTGATATCATGAATTCTAAAGCTATGATTATAGGGCAAGGGAACCCAGGTGTGGTTTATAGTCGACGGTATATAGGTTATAGCGGAGGGTTATATTTGGATGGACAGAATCCGCAGTACACACTTTGAATTGATAATTGGAGAAAAGCAGCGACTTTTCAAGAAGTAAACTGATGAGACATAACATAACATATTATCACGCCTATATTCCCTTAAAGGAATACTTTAAATTAGTACGCTTCTAATTGAAGCGTACTAATTTACACCCACTGTACTAACCGGACCAAAATCTCCGAAACTCCGAGCTGCTACTGAGAATTTCGTAGAAAAACCCTCGTCTTGAGAACCGAACCCAGAATGTCTTGCGTAGCAGTCGCGCTCACAAAAACTAAGCATGTGAAGTAATTTTAAAGTGTGTGGAGCTGGTAAATAGTTCAACCAAACGGTTACTTGAAGATTATCCAAGTTCAACTAACAGTAGTTAAACGATCGATTCTGAGTAAACTAACGGAGAAATGGCGTAGTTATTCAAGGCACGCAGCGCCACGGAATCCCATTAACTTCAAACGAGTACACCTTGGATACACAACGTACTATGTATGCACGGAATTTATAATAAAGACGATGACATATTAATAACGATTGAATGACTTTAACTGGGACAAAGGTGACTCCATTTTTCGTATAGTTTTTGTCAATTTAAACGAGCATTTTATAGGAACTGCCTCAATTTGTGCCCGGTTAATGGCAATAGGCTCACCCCCTATTACCTTAACACACCGGCGAACTGTGGGTGTACATTAGTACGCCTCTGCCTAACCCTTCGGGGAATACAGGCGTGATGGTATGTTATGTCATGTTATTTTATGGGAAACTTCAGAATACGCTTTTACGCTCAAGACCAAAACAAATTATAAATATGTAAATAGTATTGCGTTAATTTATATCGTTGGTATACCAATAGATAAATAAATAAGCTGTATTGTTTTTGTAAATTTTCGATACTTGTTTAGTGTATTAAAATACCATCACGCCTGTATTCCCCGAAGGATTAGGCAGAAGTGTACTAAGGTACACCCACAGTTCGCCGGTATGTTTAGGTCCCATGTAATAGGGGGCGAGCCTATTGCCATTATTATTTTATGTATTAAAATACTTTTATAAATACGCTTAGATTAGCGTACAATGAAGTGTATTGATTGAAACGTTAATGTACCACTAACAATATTCGAATGCAGCGGCTTTCGCATAAAACTGCGCGTGTTAGGTAACAGAGAAATCAGTTCTTGCTTCACAGTTTTGGGTATCTGTTCAAATATTGGCTATTGCAAAAATACGTTGTCATACCTTCACGCCTATACTCCTCAAAGGGTAGGCGTAGGAAGAAGCGTACTATAATTTACACCCTTAGTTCGCCGGTATGTTAAGTTTCCATGTAATAGGGGGCCGGCCTATTGGCATTACCCAGGTACGAAGCCCAAACTCCGAGGCTGCTACTGAAAGTTTCATTGAAAAGCCTGATTGGGCTTTTCAATGAAACTTTCAGTAGCAGTAACTTTCACTGCTCGATCTCGGAATCGAATCTTTGCAGGTTTAGACCTACAGTCAGCACGACCTGCCAAGGGATATTTTGGTGACAAACGCTAATATAACTAAATGTTATTATATTATAACTAGCATCCACGGTTTCACTCGCGGTGAAGTGATGTTAAACTTTCACCTTACCGAGGGGTAAGGTGAACCCCGTAGTCCCCGCGCCCCCTTTTAATGTGATAATCCAAATACCCTGAAATGTCTTATGACATTTGCGGTGAGAAAACTGTCAAACGCGTGAAAGTTAACTAATAATCGTTATTTACTGAATTTTTTCAATTTTCTGCGCACTTTTCTTATTTTTTTTTCCTCAAAACCTTCTACACAGTAATAAAAAACCAAAAGTCGCTCTCAAGTTATGGCGTTACCAAGTGATACAGGGATATTTATAAATAATAGATTGAAATTACAAATAAAAAGTCGTCACAAAATCAAAAAGAAACCAAAGATTACACCCATCGGCCTTAATAACATTATATTTCATAGTCATTTGAAAAAAAATGAATACTTTCGCTTAGTAAAGTGATTTATATAAATTCAAGGTTGAAACTAAATTGGTATTTAATAATTTTAATTAACCATTCCTGTTAGGTATTATTTAGCATTGTGAATATTAAAATATTTTAATCCAAGGATGACTGTTTCGTTAATAATGAACCAATTATGTAATTATGAAATTTAAAAGATTGCGTTTTAAATAAATAAACAAAAAACTCCTAGATATTACACAGATACCATCATATCATCACGTCTATATTCCCCGAAGGGTTAGGCAGACGTGTACTAATATACACCCACAGTTCGCTCGCCGATATATTCAGGTACCATATAATAGATGGCGATCCTGTTACCATTAAACGGACACAAATCCAACTCCAAGGCGCTATTGAGAACTTCATGGAAAAACACATTAACACTTTAATCTTACATGTCAAACAAGAGAGACACAAACCTCAAAATTTCATAACTGTCTTGAGAAGTGAGATAGTTTCAAGTCCTTAATAAATGCTATTTCTAGCATTTCCTGAAATAACAATCGATGTTACATATATTTATTCACGCTTTTCTGACCTTGATTTCAAGGTTTATTTTTATCTGAAAACAGTACGATGACATTCTGTGAGTCATAGGAAATTAATCTTTATTGTCAGAAGGAATACGGACCTTATCCTCTTTTTTATGATTATCTGTATACATTGAAAATCATTCAGGTACTAAAATGAAACTGCCCGCATTTATATGGACTGTCAGTTTAAAACCTTAATTATAGTTACAAACACGAAATGTTGTAGTTCCAAACCTTGTATTTACAAAAATAGCATGTACCTAATTATATCTGTGTCTAGATTTTTAGTAGGTATACGTTTGGTTTTATCATTTAGAAAGTACCTACATTGCATTGCAATCTATTCTATCTTTACAGCGTTTAATTACAGCATTGAACTTAAGGAAGTGGCCGCGCTCAATGTGAACTACTTTTATTGACAACTTGCGTATGCGCAGGAAATGTGGCGCTCGTGTCATTGGGTTTAACAGATGTGTATAAAAAATTATAGGTTTTAATCTAATGTGTCGTGCTATAAATAGTAGGGGTTATAATTGCAATATTAAAAATAATAAACACCATCACGCCTTTATTAATTGTATTAGGTCCCATGTAATAGTGGGCGAGCCTATTGCATTTATCCGGGCAATAATACAAGCTCTGAGCTGCAACTTATTGAGAATTTTATAGAAAATCCCAATAACCTTTTGCTCGACCTGGGAATCTAACCCAAGACCTTTAACGTAGCAGTTGCACTGAATTTTCTAGACTTTGTGAAAGGTACAATGCTAAGTAATATGAATGTAACAATAAAGCTAACTTATAACATTACTTATGCGAATTGCTATTATGCATAAAATGTACCTATAACACAATGCGAAGCCCATAGTATTTGATTCAATTCCCAGGTCAAGCGAAGCGTTATGATAATGTTTATACGAATTTCTCGACAGCAGCAAAGTTTTAAACATACATACACTCACGCCTTTCTCCCACAGGGGTAGGCATAAACTATAGACTGCCACTTGCTACGATTCTTGCATACTTCTTTTGCTTCTGCCACATTCATACATCTTCTCATACATACGCGCCGGTTGCGAGTAGGTACTACGCACCTTTTTGAAGGACTTCGCCAATGAGAAAGTTTTATCAGCCGGGTTAACGGCAATAACTTCGTCTACAAATTATGAGAAACTTAAAAAATTAAATCAGGTAGTATGAGTACACACGTCTGCTGATATAAAAAGTTACATAACATACCATCACGCCTGTATTCCCCGAAGGGTTAGGCAGAGGCGTACTAATGAACACCCACAGTTCGCCGGTATGTTTAGGTCCCATGTAATAAATAGGGGGCGAACCTATTGCCATTAACCGGGCACAAATTCCTAACTCCAAGCTCCCACTGGGATTTTCATAGAAATACCCAATAACACTTTGCTCGACCTGGGAATCGAACCCAGGACCTCTAGCGTAGCAGTAGCGCACAGGACCACTTGGCTAAGGAGGCAGTTAACGTAAAAAGTTTCTAAGTTATATTGATTATTCCATTTCTTCTTCCAGTGTTGGTGTCCGCAGCAGTACCCAAACAAAAAGGAAGGAAGCCGGCTTATCTACCCACAAGGACCACAACAGATAACGAGAAGAGAGCCGAAGAAGAAGCAGAGATCACCAATGAATGCCCTGAAGATGGTTTCTTCGCTGATGCCGAGCAATGCGACAAATACTATGAGTGCAGGTAAATATATTTTTACTGGCTATCCCGCGGCTTCACCAACTCTACCCTGTTCGTATGAGTCATAGCGTGATGTTTATCATCATCATCAGCCTATAACAGTCCACTGCCGGACATAGGCCTGCTCCAATGTGCGTATTCTCACGATGTCCTCGGCGTGCCGCCATGCTTAAAAGCTTCCTTAAGAATCACTCCTTACAGTAGTGAAAACGGTATGAAAATTTAACATACCATCACGCCTGTATTCTCCGAAGGGTTTGGTAGTGGCGTACTAATGTACACCCACAGTTCGCCAGTATGTTTAGGTCCCATGTAATAGGGGTTGAGCCTATTGCCATTATCCGGGCACAAATACCAAACTCCGAGCTGCTAGTGAGAATTTCATTGGGTTTTTCTATGAAATTCTCAACAGCAGCTCGGAGTTTTTTGTGCCTGGTTAATGTCAATTAACTCTCCCCCTATTACGTGCGACCTAAACGTACTGACTAACTGTGGGTTTATTAGTACAACTCTGCTTATCCTTTCGGGGAATTAAGGCGGGTATGTTATGTTACGGGACAGTATCTAATGATTCACTTAAACATTAATGTCCATATTCCACACTATACCTCACAAAGCTTATATAAAAAGGTAAAAGCCACACTTTACGAGTATACAAACAGTTCGCAATATACTTTGAAATTGAAAGCTACCAGAATAAAAATATTGCGAGCTTGTTACTACATCACGACGGACAAATAAAACACACCATTTTAGTTAATTTATTACAAACCCAAAACGTACGTGAGGTTCCATTATCCTCCATAGTTCGCCGACCTTGTTTGATTTTGAGAATTTTAAATACAGGACTGACAGAATATTTTCTTAAAAAGTTTCTTGATCGGAGGAAGGATATTGACATGGAGTTTTGTGTACACTTGTAATATATGTACACACGACTATATTTGTCTTTTAAGCCAACCGTATTTCGTCACAACAGCGGTGATTTTTGTTTCAACTGTATAACTTGTTGTGTGTACATAATCCGATGTACATAAAGTAAAACCTCCTTTTGTGAAGGTACATTTGACTCTTATGACTGGCAGATTTGTGCCTGATTTATAAACAGACTTGCTGTGCTGAGTCAGTGGATGGAACATATTATTGTTAAGCTTGCAATTAAAATGATTTGTTGTACCACAAGAATATGCATAACTTTAAAAAAAAACTAAAAAATAAAATCTTTATCCTATTTTTTTTTTTAAAAAAAAAAGCTTACTAGCAATGTGGGTCACACATTACTAGTATTCTTGTTAACCCCTCGTGCTAAGCTAAAATGCTTGTGTTACGAGTGGGTTCACGTCGGTAGTGCAATGGGTGGGGTTCGAACCGGCAACCACATGATCGCAAGTCCGACGCCCTAGCCATTAGGCTACCGCCGCTATTTTCTTTTTTTTACGGATTGAGCCGCTAAAGAGCTGACGAGCCGCCTGATGGTGAGTAGTGATCACCAGAGGAGTTCTTGATGTGTTGTCTACCGACTAGACTCCGATGTAAGGGTGGTCGCCAGCCAGTCAGACTCCAAGAAGGCCAACCACTGGGCAAAACGGAAATCCAAATTATTTTCCTGTGTACACGATTAGTCTTCTCAATTGGAACTACTATAACCGATGCTTGGCGGCTCACCTGTGTGTCAAGCTTTCCAGGACAAAACGTATGGCTAAATGTGAACCCACTGGTTCATATGTCGCCGTCGGCTTTTATTATATTATTTTTGCCTGGCAACCCTAGGCCCGACTGCTTGTTTGCACAAGACGATAAGACGATGATTGTAAGGATTCGTCGCAATAATTTCAGGGGCGGGTCGACCATCGAGAAGTTGTGTCCCGACGGCATGGTGTTCAATGACTACAGCCTGCAGGAGGAGAAGTGTGACCTGCCCTTCAACCTAGACTGCTCCGCTAGACCCAAGCTCCGTAAGTTCATTTACTATCACAGTTCACATTTGCACTTAGGTTACACAAAGGTACATTTCGGGTGACATTAACTGTGATTGGCTAGATTTTTGGTTACTGAAAAAATCTTATTCTGATTGGGAGGGCCCCATATATAATATAATAATACCTATATAGTTTTACCCTGTAAACTTTGAAGTATTATATCATAGAGTTATGAAGGAAGATAAAGAAGAAATATATTAATAAATATCAGAGGAGCTTTTGTTTTGGGCGCTCCGACCGGACAACTAACGTTCTTATTTCATAATAGCTACCCTTTCGTTTCGCAATATTACTATGGCGACTCGTGTTTGTACAAACTCCCTAGGAATTTCGCCAAAATTCAAATAATAAATACCTATTATTCCTACCATATATATAAACTATGTTATATATATATAATAATTATGTTACTAATAGTATATTACAAATAGAGTTCGTAAACATTATTTCACTAAGTTTGTGTTGATTATGAATGGAGTCAGTAGCTAGTAGCTAAGTGCGACTGGTCTTTTATTGTGTTTGTTTAGCGGGTACTGAAATTTAAATTCTTTAGTATTTGTGATAACTATTGAGTATTATGAAACCTAAAGTTCTGTAAAAACACAGCCAGCAAAAAATATATGTATAGATATTCTAACTAACTGGGATTATTACAAGTATTGAATAATTTAGTAGTGGCTATTTCCGACGAATTAGAGACAGCTGCACGGTTAAGACACGTGTTTGCGTTAAGTGAATCAATAGGTTTGTCAGTTGTTGGCTATTGAAAAATAGTTTACATTTAAATTTCAATATGACATTTTTTTTGGTGAATATTTTACAATATTCTCTTTGTTAATTACGTAATATCAAGCGACGCTTAGAATAGTGTAATTTTTAATGAAGGCACTTTTGCTCCGTAAATAAAGAAGTAATTAAAAATTGTAGGGAGCAAAATTAATATATCCAAAGCTGCCTTTTATCTTTGGGAAAAATGTGCTCTATTTATGACAGTTAAAGTGGCAGCCCTAATTGAAGCCACAGAGTGGCTAGTTAGTGACATCATTAGAATACAGATTCAATATAAATGCCGTAGGTCAACGAAGCTGGAACAACTTTCACATCTCAAGGGAAGGGTGGCCTTGGCGGGCCGCCACGGAATTAAATACTTAAGATCTTTATTTATATTAGCGCTATGACGAGTTTAAGAACCAATGATTTATAAGTATTTTATCATTCATTTCAAAATAACCTCAAAGTTGCAAACATATAGACAAATTTCGACCTGGCGAGTCGGACTGGGAGAAGACGCAGGTTCGAATCCTGCCCGCAGTTGAAGTTTACCTTCGCTAAAATAATTTTACATTAAAATGTCTAAACCATCTTAAAAAAAAAACAAAAAAAAAACAGACACTGTAGAAACAGTTTTGGTAAGGAATGGAGTCATTATGAACCTGTGTTTACAGTAACTCCTATTCTAAAATTTTTGGAAATACCAAAAAAAGTATTAGATGTGGACAAGACTAATATACCGCACCTCTTCTTCTGGCGTCAGACGATGTATAAGGATTTCTACACTATACAAAAGGCTAGACTAGTTAGTCCCATGTTCCTAAGTGCGCCTGTTTGTATAAGTGTTATTGGGATTTTCTATGAAATTCTCTTTCACAAGAACTATAACTAGAAAAATTCTTAGCAGAGAATTTCAATTAAAAACTATTTCTTTATTGTTCAAAAACTGCTTTCCAAATTCAAGGTAAGGGCAAATTTAATCGCATTTTTACAAAAAGAGGTATTTGCATTGCATTAGACTCCTTCGTCACGTACTTTTTGAGATGGCTGTACGTGCGGCGCTAGCAACACTAAATGTAGTCGCCATTTTACATTTTTTCTAAATAAAATTCAACTTCCGTATGTTTGCGGCCGCAAAACTCAAGAAGTAGTCAACGGATTCATTTGAAACTTTTACAAAACATTGTGTTTCTGTCTACGAGACACGAGTTCATAATTGTGTGTGTGTTTTTTTAAGATTACTAGCAATATGGGTCGCACATTACTAGTATTCTTGTTAACCCGTCGTGCTAAGCAAAATTATTTTATACCTATCCCTTTTATGTTGTAGTTCCCAGAGAAACGGGTTTAATCATTAATATCAGGTCGAGCCACAGCGAAGTGTGGGTTTAGCTAAAGAAGCATTTTATATCACGCATCTTTCTTTCAACCAAACTCTGACCTGTTACTTGCTTATTTATACCACAGAATATTAAACAGAATAGTATTGACGTGCTAAACGTAACAAAGCTTACATTCTCCGAATGGTAAGACAGAGGCTTACTGCCGTACAACCACAATTCACCTGTATGTTTAGTAGTTAATCCCTTGTAGTTTAATCCCTTGTGCGAGCCGATTGCCATTATTCGGGTACAAGTTCATTTTCTTTTCTAAAAAAACAAAACACGTTGCCCCACACTAAGACTTTCTCGTATATCGTGGGTATTTTTACAAACACATATTCTCAGATACAAATGCCCAGACCCGGAGCATCAGCTATCTGTAGGTCATACATTGCTCAGCTCATCATAATTAAACGTGTCAACAAAATCTTATTTTCCCGACCCATTGAATCGAACTGAGGACCTCAAGCTCGCTTACGACCGCTAGATAAATAAGGCAGTCTTATCTTTAGGTATATATCAAGAATATAGAAATATTCATTCATTAAAGTCTCTTTCTCCACTCCCAGAAACGCCAATTCCCGCGCTGCACTGCCCTCGCCAGAACGGCTACTTCTCTCACGAGGACCCGAAGGAGTGCGGCAAGTTCTACTACTGCGTGGACGGCAAGTTCAACATGATCACCTGTCCTGATGGCCTGGTATACAATGACAAGACTGGTATCTGTACCTGGGCTGATGAGGCCAAGAAGAAGGGATGCGGTGCTGCTGGTGAGTAGGTACTCTTTGTACCTGGCCTATTCAGTATAAATTAGGTCAATTTTAAAGGTAAGTTCCGCTGCTAAGTTAGTCTGGGGTGGTACATTCATCTATACTTCAAATCTTCAAACTACAAATCCAGTATGGACTGACCTCACATTTTTTAGCTTTCAGTACAATAAGAAGTTAGCATATACTGGAAATCTATATAGCTTTATGTATTCGTACTCTGTCGCTAATCCTTAATGTGCTAACATTATTGTCTCCTGGTTTGAAGGGCAATGTAACCAGTGAAAATACTGAGCATAATTATAAGACTTAACAACCGAGGTCTCAAGATGACAACGCGCTAGAGATAATACTAGTGTTGCTGGCGTCTATAGGCTGCGGTCTATAAGCTGTCCATATGCTAGTTCATTTCAATTCAACGGGTACCATCACGCTAGCCTATCGTTTTGACACACGCTGGGAAGATAATCACTCATGCAAATTATCTCCCGATGTTTTCTTTCGTCATTTAAGCGAGTCATAATGAATACACATCTTTTTGTATTTTGTAAGTATTTTCCATGCTAAAATTATAAAGTTATTTGAGTGAATGGAAAAATCGACTTGTAGGCAGGATTCGAACCTGTGTCTTCACCCTTCTGGTGAGTGGTAAGGTGGCATCGTTCGACATTGAACTAACTGCAAAGTAAGTCATGTCGGTTGAGAGGCAAAGTACTTTGCTTTTCAATAGATGTTACTGGCGTCACATTTAAGACGTAAACTCAGAATGTGAAGCCAAATTTTGATATGGCAGATGGGACTCACGGTGGCTTAGAGGTCAAAGCGTCTGGTGTACCTAGAAGTGTGTCAAGGTGTAATCAAAAGACGCAGGTTCGAATCATGCCCGCAAGTTGAATTTTATCTTCACTAAAATAATTAATACACACTTTATTCCGAAAGTCAGAGACGAGTCTCTGACACTGAGTCTCACTGCTATGACTTAAAAGTCAAATGGTTATTCAACTCTTTTCTGCAGACGTGTTCGCCTTCGACTGCCCCGCTGTGAATGAAACCTTCGGTCTGACGCACCCTCGTTATGCTGACCCTGAGGACTGCCAGTTCTTCTACGTGTGCATCAACGGCAATACACCGCGTCGTTCCGGCTGCAAGCTGGGCCAGGCCTTCGATGATGTCCACAAGAAGTGCGAATGGGCAAGGAAGGTGCCTGAATGGTGAGTACCTAACTTTCGAAGTTAAAAAAAAATAGAAAAATTAAAGAAATTAGCAGCCCTGAGGACTGCTAATTTTTCTACGTGTGCATTATTTGGCTACTTGACTGTTTTTTGGTGACCTTATGAAAATGTTTACCATGAATAGAGCCCATAAACAAAAACAACATTCGAATCGTTTAAAAAATGCAGAAGTTATAAACATTTTGATATTATGCTAGATAGAGAACGTACTATAGAGAATTTGACGTCACACACTGCGCTAACACACACACAACCATTACACTTCCACTCGTTTTGCGGGAAAGGGATAAAGCATCTTCAATCCCCACCAAAACCTTTGCTTATATCTTGGAAGTTTATTAGCCGATTTAAATTATTTTTCGAGGGTGCGAATTGATTTTAATTGCACCATTTACTATATATTGTTATTTTAAATAAATAAAATACCAATCAAGTATTCAATCACAACATAGGTAGGCAAGGCTTTAACTGCAAAGTGGTGATGATTTCCACATTAAGTGTAAGTAAATAAAGTAAGACCTCTCGGTCGGTCAGAGATAGCAACAGTATCATTGTAGTGGCCTTATACATATGTATGTGTAGGGAGACCACCATGGTGTGTGAGATGTCACAAACATCATTACATCACACATACCCAAGAACTCCTATTGAAAGAACCTTAGATATTTTGGAAATTATTTATTTGTGTAACTGCCTCATTAGCCTAGTGGTCCTTAGCGCGACTGCTACACTTGAGGTCCTGGGTTTGATTCCCAGGTCGAGCAAAGTGTTATTGGGTTTTTCTATGAAATTCCCCGTAACAGCTCGGAGTTTGGAATTTGTGCCCGGTTAATGGCAATAGGCTCGCCACCTATTACATCGGTGGCCTAAAAATACCGGCGAACTGTAGGTGTATATTGGTAAGTCTCTGCCTAACCCTTCGGGAAAAAACAGGCGTGATGGTATGGTAGATATTTTGGAATCCAGTTATTATTAAACTGATATTATGACACAACATTTTTTTCCAGCGCCGACTGGTACAAAGGTCAGTTGACTGACGCCGAGCTGGAAGCGCTAGAAAACCCCCCGGCCCCCAAGGCCAAGCCTGCAGGCAGCTCGTCCTCCCGCCGCAAGCCACACAGGCCCCCAAAGGGCAAGGCGGTCGAGGTCGACGAAGAATAGTGCATTTATTGTAATTTAGGGTAATAAAACATATTGTAAGAATAAATTTAGTTTCATTTTTTTGTAATATTTCCATTTCTGAGCAGACTAGTTTTTCAACCAGGAGGTTGCTAGGTACCAGACCAGATCTCTGGTATATTTATTGTATACTAATATTAGTTCTGTGCTGAATAGGTAAAGGCATCCCAGAAAGCAAACATCAGTTTAATTAATTAAATATATTTCTCTTCTCGCATAACTTTCTATTTACATTTCCACTATTTCAGCAGTAATATTTACAGAAAAAATCTATTTATGAAAAATACATACATTTGACACTTCTATTGATAATCAATACATATGTCTATGGTAACTAATATCACTCACAAATCAACTGTATTTGGTAAATTATTCGTCATTGTGTTAAGAAAGTGGTAGAGTTGACACGGAGTTAGGTATTAGGAATAAATAGGACTCGGTGGAAATATATTCCAATTATTCAGTGAAATTAAATTAATATAAAAATATCATAAAACGAAAACATTTGGTTAAAAATTACAGAATGCTTAGAAAAACCTCCCATTGCAAATGGTACGTCAAATCAGAAAACTTTCATTAGGTGGTAGTATAAAATCAATTTGGCAGTGAAAGTACTATGTAATACAGTGAACTATGTGGTCTGTAACACCTGATTAAATCAAAATAAACTACTATGTGGCCACATTCCTCACAACCAATTGTAACAACGCACGCAAATTTTATTTATACCTGCTATCTTCTATCAATTTGTTTTCGTCTTATGATATTAAGTTTTGCAAGTTCAATCACGCGTGTCCGCAGTGAGGGACGAGTTCAGGGTCTTCGCAGGTCAAGCTCTGGTCATCAAACACTTTGTCTTCACCGCAGCTGATGAGGCGGGGTGACCCTTCTACGCAGGTGATAAGTCTGTGGCAGTCTCCGGGCACGGGGAAGCGGGGGAAGGGCCAGAACTTCGCCGCTTGAGAGTTGGATGGCACTTTGGTTGGGCATTTGAAACCGACGACAGCTGTAACACAAATATTATTGGTTTATACTAAAAATATTTTTAAAAGAAACTATTACTCTCTATTAAGGTAAATTCCACAGACATCAAGTCAAATATGGAAACTCCTGAATTCATTAAAGAACGGTAACCCTCCAGAGGTTAGCAGCGAATATTTTTATTGTCTCTGCTAATAATTTTTAGGTAGGTAATAGCGCCCTCACTTTCAAAATATTTTATCAAAACAGATAGCGTGTTGACCATACATAAAACACCTTCACTAGAGAAATACATTGCTTACAGCAGATGTCTGTCTCATAAGTGAAATTGAAAGTTAGCAGCCGGCTTAAAAAATGGATGGCTTAGTTATCTTACTTATTTATAGTTAAAAATCATTTAACAAACGCGGTATCGCTGCTTATGAGTTACGAGATAAAACTGGAGAATAATGTATCCCTTATTAATTGCCTAAATGAAAAACTGGAAAGGCTTTCTATTGACAAACCTACATCCGACAGTATTTCTTTGCAGTCAGCGTCAGCTAGCAGTGCTACGCCTACCAATGACACTCCTCTCTCAACCCAAACAGACTGTTCCCAGGGAAAGCCCAAGCAAAGGAAAAAGAAAAAGGGCAAGCAACAGCAACCAACTGCCAAACCAGCCCAACATACTCACTCTGAATATGAGACCCCTGACCTTAGTAAATATAATGAGACCGATCAACCCAGCACGGCTACAGTTGCTAAGGAGGATCCCAACACTGAATCGTTTATGGATCCAGAGGCTGGGCATTGGACTGAGGTCAGGCGTAGTCGTCGACCGTCGTCAGCATCTTTAAGCGGAACTGCGGGTTCTACCGTGACATCTTTAAAAGCTGTTGAACCTCGTAAGTACCTACATCTATGGAATATGGAATCGGGTATTGATGAGATTCGAAACTACCTCCAGCAACTGTCTCCAGAGGATAAATGTACGGTTGAAATGCTGACGACAAAGGGGTACTATAAGTCTTACAAAATCGGTGTCCCGGTCGATAGTTACGGCACCTATTACTCAGCAGACGTGTGGCCTATTAATGCAAGAATAAGACCCTGGATTAATTATAGAAGAACCGCTCATCCTTTGAAATCTAATAACTCCGTTAATTTTCTGAATCAGCAGCCCTTTCGTAACCCATAAAACTTCATACTTGCATTGCTTTTACCAGAACGTTAGAGGTATTAAAACTAAACTATGTACTTGGCGAAACAATTTACATCTGTTGGAACACAACCTTATCGCAGTGACCGAGACATTTCTTGATGACTCCATTGAAGACTCGGAACTAATATCTGGAGACTGGAACATTCTACGTCGCGATAGAGGTACACCATGCGGCGGAGTCCTACTAGCTGCACGGTCACCAATATTATTACGACGACGTCGGGAGTTCGAGACTGACTGTGGTGAACATCTATGGGCAAGTTTCACGTGGTGTGCTCGTTCTTTCTACGTGTGTGTGGTATATATTAAACCAAGCGCTAAGGACGCTGACTACATGAAATGGTTCTGCAAAGTAGAGAGTTTTGTGTCAAACTTAAAAGGAACAGTAATCATTTTGGGAGACCTAAATTTAAATAGTGCCTCATCATCTATTGTTAATTATTATTGTTATTTTATATCTTTTTGTAATCTGAAAGAGAAGAATGGTGTGATCAATTCGAGTGGAGGCGTGTTAGATGTAGTACTGATCCAGGAGAGCATTGACATATTGGATACGGCCGTGGCCCCTACAGATGGAATTGTTAAACCTGACAGTTATCATCCTCCCTTAGATATTGACATACAAATCAAAACTGTACACGAGTCTAACACGATTGAGCCAAGTAACATTGATAACTCTAGAGATTGGAACTTTAATAAGTGTGACCATGACATGCTATCGGATTTAATAGCTAAAGTATCATGGGATAAGGTGTTACAGGCCGATGAGGTATATTTGACTACAAAGTCCTTTTATGAGTTTATTCTATTTTCGACACTTGTATACCAAAAAAACGTCGTAAAAAGACCACCACTAGGCGTTTTCCTGTATGGTTATCTGCAGAGATTATCCGCGATGTAAGACTAAAGTTCAAACTACATGCTAGCTGGAAGCGCTCTAAATGTGACTCGATTCGTAAATCGTTTTCAGACCTTAGGGCTAGTCTTAAGACCCGCATTGCATCTGCCTATACATCACATACCAGATCGATTGAAAATAGTTTACGAGAGAATCCACGTGCATTCTGGCAATATATTTCAAGTCTCCGCTCAAGGGGTGGGTTTGAGCCGAGTATAACTTACAAAGGAGATAAATTCACGGGTGTTCAAGCGGCTGAAAGTTTTGCTAATTTCTTCGTTAGCACGTTTCTTCCAGATAAGCCCTTACTTGATACCCAAAAGGTTGCAATTTGTGATAATTATATGAATAGCAACTATATCAATATATTTAATTTTACTCCTCAAGATATCTTGTCAGGAATTAATAAATTAAAGCCTAGTAGCTCCGTCGGCCCCGATAGTATTCCTCCTGTATTCTTAAAGACATATAAAAAATACGTAAGCCTCCCTCTTTATCACATTTTTAATCTCTCCCTAAAAACAGGCTTTTATCCCGCGCAATGGATAATTTCTAGGGTTACTCCCATACCTAAGGAGCTTAATGGAACATTAGTAGAACAATATCGTCCCATTGCAATAATTTCATCTCCCGCTAAAGTTTTTGAAAATATACTTTATAAGTATATTTATTTGCAGGTTGATAAGTACTTATGCAATGAACAACATGGTTTTAGGGCAAAAAGGTCGGTTAATACAAATCTTCTGACCCTCGTGGACTATATCTCCAAACGCTTGGACCACGGTGGTCAGGTAGATGTTCTTTACTTTGACTTCCAGAAGGCCTTTGATAGGGTCAACAATGACATATTGCTGGAGAAACTATGCTCAATCGGTGTCTCACCGGGTCTTCTTCGGCTGCTCGCTGATTATCTGCGGGATCGCCAGCAGTTTGTCAGGCTAGGTATTTATGACTCTCGGCCATACCACACGCGTTCCGGAGTTAGCCAAGGATCAATTCTTGGACCCTTGCTCTTTCTAATAATGGTCAATGACTTGCCAGCCGTTCTTCACAAAGCGAAAAGTCTCCTCTATGCGGACGACTTGAAGCTGTTCTCAGAAATAAACTCCGAGGTCGACTGTTTAGCACTCCAGCGTGATATCGACGCCGTATTTGACTGGAGTGTTAAAAACAAAATGGAATTTAATTCCTCCAAATGCTATGTTATGGGTTTTGGCCGAGGTCGAAGTCCTTTCTCCTTTAATTACAAAATTGATAACAGAATTATTACTAGAACAGATTGTATGAAAGATCTTGGTGTCACTTTCGACCAAAAGCTAACATTTCATAGTCATATTGTCGATGTTACGAAGGACTCTTTTAAGCGACTTGGTTTCATACTACGAAATGTGAAGGACTTCGATAGCATCGATCCTATTAAAACTATTTTTAGTGCCCTTGTACGCAGTAAACTGGAGTCCAGTGCATGTGTTTGGAACCCATTTCAGAAAAAGTATACTTTAATGCTAGAAAAGGTTCAAAAAGCCTACCTGAGATACTTGTATAAGCGTATTTATGGATATTATCCGTTTATGTACCCTACAAAGTTCTTATTAGGTTGTCTGGGATATAATTCGTTAGAAGTTAGAAGGAAACACGACCAAATAATAACTGCGTGCAAGATCTTTCGTGGGAAGTTTGATGCCTTGGAACTGCACAGTGAATTGTCTCAACTGTTTTCCCCCTTAAACTATACCCGTAACAGGAGACACAGATTGTTCGCCGTGCCCGCGTGCCGAACTGTCACACGAGCACAGTCTCTTGTTCCTCGCACGCTGTCTGCGCTTAACGCTCTCCTGGAGGCCAAGCCTGAATGTGATGTGTTTGCGGATGAATGGAAGACATTTTTGTCAGTATGCTTGGAGTATTGTGAGAGCAGTGTGTGAATGCTATGTCTTTAATTAATGTAATTGGCTAGCGGCCGTTTTAATTAAAGTAAAATAAATAAATAAATAAATAAATAAATAATATAAATTAAAATTACTTCAGAATTATGAACATTACGAACCAATTAAATAAGCGAATAAGTAACACAGTAATTTAGGTTTTGGTGCCAAATAATAAAACTGTAGGTACCTTCTGGGTTGCAGAAGGGTTGGAGAAGATCAGGCCAATTGCATCCGTGGGTGCGTTCGTCGTAAACTAGGCCGGGCGTGCAGGGCTCCTGCTGGGGAATGCCGTATGCGCACTTGATGTAGCTGGTGGAGCACTCGGCGCTGTCAGGGTAGATGCCGAACTGGAACTCGCAGCCGGGACTCGATAGGGGTGTCACTGGAATTTAGCAAAAACGAGCTTTAATTATTTAGCAATTGAGCTTTAATTCTTTCTTTAATAGGTGACCTGTCTCAAAACTAGTAGAATTCTGTAATTTTGGAGGTCAGTTCTTTAATAAAGATTAAACTAAGACATTATTCACAATGCACCTGGATTGAAAGTTATTTGTGTCATCATCGTTTCACACAATAATACTAGTCAAGAATATTGATTTCGAAAATTGACTTCGAGTATCGTAGCATATGGAAATCTATAGTCGACCTCGGTCAAACTTGGACATCCTTCAACGTCCTCACATCTTGTTATCGCTATATTGTACCAGTGAAGTTTGTAATTTATTTTAAGTGTCCATGGAGTTTTCCGGATTCTTCTCCATAGGATCAACCTTTTGGAACCGTGCAACTAGAATCATAACGTTCCATAAACGCTTGTAAAAGCTTATTTGAAATAAAAACAACTTGAAAACTTGAAAAAAATATAGTCTCTGCCTACCCCAATGGGAGACAGGCGTGACAATAATGTATGTGTATGTAACTCACAATCTGCTTTCCTGTTGCCACAGTCGACAGCCCAGTGGTAGTTGCAGTGGTTGTGCACGGCGCCTTTACCGTCGAACAGAAGGCCATTCTCACAGGTCTCCACTGTCAGGGAGCCGTTGGTGCAGAGGAAGAACTGGTCGCAGAGCTCAGGGTGCGCGTACGCCTGGAAATTGACGAAAACTGTGTTAATTTGTATTTAACTTGACAAAGTTGGTCTAATCCAGGGCTTCCCAAACTTATTTCAACTGTGACGCCATTTTTTTGGACAAAAATAGTACCTGTGATTAGTAATTTTAATAAATATACAAACAATTAATAAAAAAAAAACATTTGTTTATTGCCGTTTCAATCGTTTGAAGCAGAATTTTAGCACGCTGGCATAATGCATTCTAGCACGACGTGTAGCTACGTGACAATGAATCATAATTACACACGCCCCACATTACTATTATCATCTACAACCCGAATCTTTCCACTGTTGAGAATAGGTCTCCCTTTGCTTACGTTACATTTTGTGAGTTGTGACTATATCAGCTATGAGTACATATTAAGGAAGATAGTGCATTACCTGGACTCCATACTGCTCAGGGCACGCAGGCGCATGCTCCAGCAGGATGCCTGCACTGGCTGTAACAAAATATAAATAAAAATAATTAGTTAATTTTTCTTCTACATTCAAAGCATAGAACACATAGTTTAAAAAAGGAACATTCAAATTTTTCTAGAAGGATAATGCTTTGTTTTAGCCCTACCCACGATAGATGGCGCCGCATTAAGAGAACTAGGTACCAATAATTTGAAAATTTGTTACTTATATCTATTAAATTGTATATGGTAAGGACAATAATCACGAATGCGAAACATTTACGACCTTAACTGTCTTTACACTGAGATTTTATATTAAAAACCTTACCAGACGTGCATGTTATTTCGGGGGTAGTACCTACTTTAATAATTTATAAAAATATTCGTTTTGTTAAAAACATTTGTTGAAGTACCTCCTAACTTATTAAGGTCCGTGATAATATTACCAACACCCACTAACCAATCAAAACCGAGTCAACGATCAAGGGTTGGCAAGCGATAATTCGAGGTTGCACTTTCGATGTAATAACATGCGTGTGTAACGTGCATTGAAGCGTGTCGTGTTGCAACCCTAGCTATGTGAGGTCGCCGACAATTGTTCGTAAATGAAACAGTTGAACCATTACTTGAAGCCAGTACTTAAACTAATGGTTTCACACTCCACCAGAATGATTAATTAGGCGAATGAAATCTGGTTTTAATGAGCAAAGGTTACGTAGCCTTTGTCTAGTAATTTAAATATTAAAAAATAAGAAAGTCTTCTTAAGATAGTGCTGTTTAAAATTCAAATGTGGCCATTGTTAAGCAAAGAAAATGCACAAAACGAAACGTAGAATACCTTTTTAAAATTGGAACAATTTCATTTGGTTGATTAGAGGATGCCATGGTAACCGGACTGGTCATTCCTTTTTTAAAAATCCTGTCGCGACGTGGGGGACGCTTGTTTGTGTAATTCACAAAGTTTGGCATTTAGTTTTGTTCTAAAACTAAATGCCAAACTTTGTGAATTGTAAGTGATTAAGAAAGTGTGAATGCTGTGAATTGTCATAATCCTAGTGATCTCTAGTCTCCAACCTCGAACTGGTACCTAAGTGGTTTTAGTTTTTCCTATCAACAAGCTTCATCAGCTCGGAGTTAGTTTTGTGTCCAGGTAATGGCAATAAACTCACCCCTATTACAAGGAACCTAAGATATACCGGCGAATTCCTACAAATGCAAACTTTATGGTAGGTATGTTATGAGAAAGTTTGGGAACAAACCGCACCAATGTAAATGACTTCAATATGTTAACCAATACTGTCAAGATTTTTGCAATTCGCGGCCAAAAAAGTGATATTTTGTTTGTTTTTCAGTATTCCACTGAGTGTAGAGTACAATTTAAAATATTCAACACAATATTCGTATGAAATTAAGCACGCTAATTAGCTACAATAATCTCATTTACTAACAACTGATTTCCAAACATGAATTTGCGCAAGCTTCGTGTGCGCAATAATTTTGACTCTTACTCTTCGACGAGATAATTTATTCCTACCCTGTTAAGTTCGATGACCCCTTTTTTTGGATTTATATCAAAATGAGAATTTTGTCCTGTAAACTCGCTAGCACATCACGTCACCAGAAACTGTCAAATTTCCCCAATGGATAATAAAGTCTATTATTTGGAGATTAAATTGAAAATCGATTGAAGAAATTTGACAGTTTTGAATACCATGATGACTTGTGCTGGCGACCGTGTATAAGTACTAATATTATAAATCTGAAAGTAAATCTGTCGGTTTTATTTGTTAGGTTTTCACGCCTAAATCAATAAGCCAATATTGACGAATTTTAGCATAAAGATACATTACTGAAACTCCTTTGGGGTCCGGGTGAAACGCGAGCAATAGTTTGTTTCCTATAATTTATTTAAATACTAGTTACAATCCTCTCCTTCCGATAGTACAGGTTATACTCGTGAAAGGTTAATCATTGCTCCGCGACCCTACCACTTTCCCCATACAAATGTTAACTACCAATATAAATGAATCTTTCACTTAATATCGATACAGTTCCTATTTGTACTTCCGATCAGGAAATGAACAAAATCATACAATTATAATGTTCATGTTGTTGGTGTGGGGAAATAATGATCAAGGCTGGAATTAAACAAACGCGAATACATTTTAAATTGAGAACAGTCACGATAATTTATTTTGTTTTATTTTGAATAATTATTCTGTTTCTTATTATTATTATTCTAGTAATTAAGAATATTTAAGGAATTTATAAAGCAAGGTCAGCGGCATCGTCGGAAGAGGTCGTCCTTGGACACAGGTACGCTGATATTATTGGCGAAGTCCTTCAAAAAGGTGCGTAGTACTCGCAACCGGCGCGTATGAATGAGAAGATATATGAATGTGGCAGAAGCAAAAGAAGTATGCAAAAATAGTAGCAAGTGGCGGTTTATAGTTTCTGCCTACCCCTGTGAGAGAAGAGCGTGAGTGTATGTATGTTTTATAACTTAAACATAAATGGCATGAAGCCATTTATGTTTAAGTTCGATAATCCTAATGCTATCAACCGGACTAACATAAAAACTCCGAGCTCCTACTATGATTTTTATAGAAATACTCAATAACATTGTGATCATAAGGACGATTTTTTTTCTTTTCTTTATAACACTGCTCGATCTGGTTATCGAACCCAGGCCTGTGTAGGATGGTTTAAATTCAAAATTGGATTGGCGCCTCAATTAGGCTCTACGATTTTTTTTTTCAGGGCAGGACAATGTCTGTCGAATCCACAGGTATCATATAAACAGTATTTAAATAACAGAATACACAAATAAATTGATGCACGTTTGTTCTATACAACTACAACCTAAACGTAACAGCGATTGCGTTTATCTCGCTCCAGATGAATAGAGTCGTGAGTGAGGCAACGTCACTACAGATGTCGGCCACCGAAGCAATAACCTCGGCCACTTTTACTTTTACGACGCTATGCGAATGAACTGTAGTGGAACATCTTCTTTCAATTGTCTTAAGTATTTTTTTTGAGTATTGTACACATTTTTGAAGGTGTATTCTTGAGGCATAAATTAAAACACAATGAATTATACAACTATATGGTGCATCAGCGACCTGCGCCGGCTTCGAATGACCACTGTGATCATACAGTTTCTCAGCTATTCATATAGCCATCTCGCAAAGAGGCAAAAATATATCTGATTAGCTCGGTGGTACATCTTGTTTGAGGTCTAATTGGCTGGCGAATACCTTTATATGGGAGTCTGTTGTACAGTAGTTTGGTGTGTGTTTCGACTATTGCGTGTGAGAGCCCGTTCCCACTCGGTTGCATGTTCTTGCAGTCCATAGTTTTGTCAGTTCCTCACAAATAAGGAACTGACAAAATGCGCTCTTAAGGCTCGGTACATACATCGATGTTGAAGTTCTGAGTTCGTTTTCTAGGTTTAGCAAAGCGTGGATTTACTATTATTTGATAATGAGTATAGAATTTGGATTTGATAGGCCTGACCCCTTTTACATGGGACCTAAAACATACCATTAAGGTTAATTCAGAGGATTCATAATACCGCGAGAATAAATAAACTCAATGTTGCCTGCAGTGTGAAATATATTAACAACACAAAACTCAAAAATATTTTCAACGTGTGCAACTGTTAATTAAAAATACTAATTATACTAAACGTTATATAAAAGAACTTAGCCACTGGTATACTTTCCGTGACCTTGCGATACATTGCAAATGGTATTACTGACTGACAATGTGTGTTGGGCCTCTAAAATGATACAGCAAATATTTTTTAAGTACCTACATACTTATTTCCAATAAAATATCAATTCAATTTTGAAGAAAATTTGAATTAAAATCATAATTTAGATGGAATTTATAGTCATAATGGTTAGTAGTAGATTTAATTGTATGTTGTCGGTTATAATTAGCAACGGTAAAGAATCGCCACTGAAAAGAGTTTATTCATTATTACATCTTAAATTGTTTACACATAAACGTTTTAAAGTTACATAAGTTTGTATTTAATCTATTTATTTTATCACATCAATTAAGTTCTATTTATTACTTATGACGATTAGATCTACTTTAAAAGCTTTGTACTACTTTATTATAAATAAAAACGTTAAAAAAAAGTATTAACGTTCTACATAAGATATTTCGTCTGTATTTTCATGTTATAGAGATCCCGTGTGCAGCTTTACTTTTAAATTTAAAGTTAAATTTAAAGTAAGTAAATTTTTAGTTTATTACTTACCAAATAAAAGAGAAAATGGCAATAAAACCTCTAAAGTCTATGCCTATTTGCAATAATAAATAATGTTTGGGCATAAATTTGTTTTCTAATGAACATGTGACGATAATTTTTTTATCTTAAAAAGGAAGTGGATGCGTTTTGTATAAAGTTAACTAGGTCCGGTCCTTAGCTATCTTTACTGAAAACAGACACAAAGGTTTTTCTCTTATATTCTCACACAATAACATAACGAAATAGACACGCCGATATCCAGATACAGACAGATTAAAGAATCATCAGTATTACTTCTATTTCTCATTTCTAGTTTACACCATTAGTCTCCGTTCCGCTCATCAGAAATTATTCACTAACATTCTAATGCATCCGAGCAATATTGCTTGCAAAGATATGAATAATTCATGCTCTGGTTCGATGTAATCTCAGTCGCAATGTCGCAAGAATATCGTGACGGCAAAACAAACGCGTCTTGAATTTATGATATTATTGATTGATTTATTTATCTGATTTATTTCGATAACTGAGTCATTGGTCTAGTGGTTCCAAGCGCAGCTGTTAAGTATGAGGCCCTCGGCTTGATTCCCTAGTCAAGCAAAGTATTAGTAGGTTTTCTAACTAGGAATTTTTCAGTAGCAGCTTGAAGCTTGGATTTATGACCGTTTAAGTTAAAATCTAATGTCAATAAATCGTATGTTGGAAAATTTCTATACAAGACGTAGTTAGGGCCGATATTAAGCTCTCCCAAGAAGTGGTTAGTGCTGCAATAAATAGTAAACATAATTTGTGCATTTAACCGTAACCACTGTTGCGACAAAAATATGTACAAAATGTATGCGCAGGACCAGTTTTTGACTGTGACTTCGATACCTTAGTGTTGAGAAATCTATGTTTGTCTATGTTTTATGGAATATCGGGAGCAGATGTATCACCTGATGGTAAGCGATTACCGCCGCCCATGGACAGCCGCAACACCAGAGGGGGCACGTGTGCGTTGTCCACCTTTTAAAAGGGTAAAAACAACACTTACGTTGTGTAAGTCTTGTCAATCAACAAATCAATCCGGTCGAGCCGGCCCATTCATGCCGAAGCATGGCTCTGCCACGATGAGAACTTTTGTTTTATTTATTTATTGCTTTCTAAATCCCCAATAAATTATGTACTTAATTTGTGTTATGTTTAGTAGACTGGAAGTCTACCACAACAGTTGTGAAAGCATTAGAAGGATTTTGAGTTAATTCGGATTAAATAAAAAAAAGAAATGCTCTTGGCTTTGGTCCATCTTTGTGTCAAGTTTAATCAAAATTAGTTCAATATTCGAGACGAGAAGAATCAATCACACAGAGAAAAAACAAATTTAATTTGCACCATATTCTTACTCAAATCTGTAACATAAAATGTGTGTGCAACATTTTAGCGGCCCATGTGGCTAAAAGGCGAAAGTAGTTGCGAGCGGCTAGCCTTGGTGCGCAAGCGCAAAGTCGCCGCCAACGTTAACTGCTACAGATTAGATCGGTACATATGCTACATTAAACAACGGCTTAGCAGACAGTTTGACGTAACTAATTGAGATTATTTAGCGGTAACGTTGAGGTATTTTTATATAGGCAGGATGATATCATGTTGATATGTCGCAGAATACTAGCACAAATTGAATGTATAGAGGTTGAATTGCACAGACACGGAAATATTTGGCAGTGATTAAAAATAACATAATATAGGTACACGTGAATAATATATTATATCTGTTGTGCTAAAATAATAATCATATATTCACCCAAGGGTTAGATAGAGGTGTACTGTACAAACATAGTTCATCGTTATATTTAAGTTACGTATAATAGACAGCAGTAGGTAATAGATTACTGAGATTTTCATAGAAAAATCCAATAGCACATAGATATGGGAATCGAACCCAGGACCTCTAGACTAATGTGTTCCATTTGCTAGTCTATTGCGAACGTACCAGGTATATCCGAACTCCGAACTGTTGCCGAGAATTTCACAGAAAAATTTTGCTCGACACAGGAATTGAACCCCCAGGACTTATAAGGCAGTAATACAATATGATTAATAAAAATGTAATATAAATAGTTTACAGTCATGCATGATATCTATATTAAGCAGGCCGCGGTTATAATCGAGTTTCAAAAAGATTGTAATGCACGACCTTGTTATAATACAATTCTATTTGGGAGTACCTATGCAAACAACTTCAAAGATAACCTCAAGCGAGTACTAGAAGTGTCTTACAGAAAGAAATCGCCATTAATGTGCATTTTGCTTTTTTAAATGGCAATTTAGGCGGCGGTAGCCTAATGGCTAGGGCTTAGGGATCATGTAGTTGCCGGTTTAAAACCCACCCATTGCACTACCAGCGTGAACCCACTCGTAACACAAGCATTTAGCTTAGCTTATCACGAGAGGTTAACAAGAATACTAGTAATGTGCGATCCAAATTACTAGTAACTCTTATTTTTTTAAGTTTCATATTTCATTTGACCTAAACATATCCAGTGAACTGTGGGTGTAATTTAATACCCCTTTGCCAACCCCTTTGGAAAATACAGGCGTGTTGACAAGTTACGTTATTTACTCTTTACTGGGATTGTTTTTATAATGCCCATATAAGTAGGACCTGGGACTAAGCTAGACTATCTAAGTGTTATTGGGATTTCCATAGAAAAACCCAATAACACTTAGCTCGATCCACCACACCACTTAACCCAGGACCTCTAGCGTAGCAGTCACAGACTAACAAAGCAGTCTAGGTTATAAAATATCTAACTAATTTGTAATCATGATGTTTCTGAGTGTTATTTTCCTATTTGTTACGTGTACCTACCCAAGTACTAATACCTACCTACCCAAGTATTAATATGAATAAATGAACTTATAATTATGAATTATAATTTAGACTAGTGATAGAACTACCCATAAATCCATGGCCAATATGTTGCAATTTCGATATGAATTCAAAGCTATTACGATTGAATTTACATAAGGTGCAATTATATGAATATTAACACTGTAATGTTATGGACTTAATTATGATAAACTAATGATATTATGATAATAGTCAATGTTATGTTCATGAGCTATGTATTAGTTGTATATGTCTTATAAGCGGTTTGTGATAAAAAATATTATTATTGAAGAAGTGTGTATTTATTACACAATATTTTTTTTTATAATAGGGGCAAACGCAAACGAGCAGATGAATCGCCTGATGGTAAGCGATTATTGCTGCCCATGGACACCTGTAACGCTCATGGACACCCGAGAAGTCTCACGTGGGTTAACCGCCTTTTAAATGGGTTTGGGCCTCCGGTATCCTCACTCACTCGGTGAAACACAACGTAAGCGTTGTTTTCTGTGAGATCATGGGATCACTCGAGCCGGCCTATCTGTGCCGAAGCATGGCTATCCCAAGGTTAATTCATAAAGAACTAAATAAAATGGGACTCACTAAGGACTTAAAAAAAGTAAAAGCTAAGTTGGTAAAACCTTTGAAGTCCGGTTCCCAAAATCAAAAGATTATTTAGTATGTCTGTATGTGTCTATGTATACAAATACACATATTCAAACATAAAATGTTGAAATCATCACCCTTCTTTTTGCGTAGTTGGGTAAAAAAACATCGTTAATAATCAGCAAAGATATCACGTAACAAAAACACAGAAATTCCCCTTCTTTCAAGACGGCTAAAATGCCACAAATTATCGCTTACTAAACTCGGCTACAGTTTAGGTAGGCTATCTATAAACGAATCCATATTCCCTTCTACAAGCAAAAGTATTACGTTCAACTTTATGATTACAACAGCAGTAACTATGATACTGTGGGAAACTACTTATTTGCTGTTAACTAACAGTTACCTGTGGTTCATTGTTAGCTACATAGATTTAGCAATCGTTAACCGATAACTACCTTTAACTACAGACTTTACCTGATATAAATTAAATTATATACTATTGTCTATTGTAAGACTCTTTTGGAACTAATCAAAACGATTATACACTGGACTTATTCGGAATGGTACGCAGTTTTATAGTTATACTATCTTCTGCCCGTGGCTTCGCTCACTTGAAGCTCAAAATCCAACTGTGATGATCTCTTCTTTGTATGGGTCTCTATACATTAGAGAAGTCAAGCTGTATCTCAGGTTCCGTTTAATTATTTGAGATAAGAGGTATACCAGTTTTTAAGTTGGAGCACATACTTTCTAACAGTGATAACAAAATTAAAATCTATTCTGTGGTTTTTGCGCCAACCCGTAACAAACAGACAAACAGACAAGAATTTAAAAAATCATATTTTTGGATTCGGAGACCTTTATATACCCTAACCCACTTGTTTTTTTTTTAAATATCTTCAATGTACAGACACAGCTTTTTTACAATTTTATAATACATAGTAGATATATTAAAATCATAATCAAACCATTATACTTAATAGTCCCACTTCTGAGTACGGGTCTCCTCTCAGAATGAGAAGGATCAGGCTATAGTCCACCACGCTGGCCTAATGCGTTAGCAGACTTCAGACGCACTCGAGATTTCGCTCTCAATGCAGGCTTCCTCACGATGTTTTCTTTCATATTACTCGTATTACACACTGACTTTGAAAAGTCAGAGGTGTGTGTCTTGTTTTGAAGTCGAGATGTTTGACTTAGCAGTCAAATCACTAGGCTATCACTTTTTTTTGCTTATTTTCTACTTCATTACACCCAGACAAACGCACACCTTCTCCCATAGAACGTAGGGAATCTATCCATGAATACCCTTATCCATTTTGAAAACCTAGTATCGTAAAGGAGATCTCAACAGGCATTCATAGAATTACCATGGTAGTTTATGAATGATTTAGGCAAAAAGGCAAGCTTACGTACTAATTTGTATAGGTAGATATTAGTACATTTCTGTTATGATAAACTATGTTATACCAGTTTCTCACACTTATATTAGACATTGAGATAAAACTACTTTTTAAGTAGTTAGTAGTTTAGTTATATGTCTATGTCATGTTGGCTATGTCATGTTATGTTTGCTGATACAAAAGAATATATGATTCTGCTTAAAAACGTGGTATTTAACACACTAAACAGAATATGTCAAACGTTTCCTCTGGTTGCGCAACATAAGATGGCAAAGCCGGTTTCTCCCAGCCTTCCGCGGTTTTGCAATCTCATTATCGCATAAATAGGAAATCTACATCTTATCAGGCATTCTGAGTATCACGACTCGGTATAAACAAATGGTACAGGTTTTAATTTTCAATGTCTAGACTAGAAAGCGACTTTCATCTCGGTCGTAGATTTTGATGTATGAAATAGGTACCTAGATATTCAAATTTCGGTTTCATTAATTTTTATTGTAGAAGTTTCTTATTGATTTAAATCTAGATTTTATGATACTGTAACCAGTTTCTAGAAATTTTATTATACTACCCGTAAAATGCCATAAAAGCTGCCATTCATACAGAGTTGTTATAATATATATATTAATATTCAAAAATATTTTTTGAATGCCATGTTTCGTGCTATAAAAATAATAAATATCGTAAAAAAAATTCAAACAGCTTTAGGAGTTTCCGCAAGACATTTCCCGTATAAGCGTGCGCTGCGCTCAGAAAGGACAAATATTACAACGAAGAAATTTCCAGACGTGACCATTCATGGCTGCTCGTTTAGCAAAAGTTCATCGATTTCCTCAACAACTTTGTAACGTTAAATAGGTACCCATTAACATTTTATGTACAGACGGCAAAATATTAAGGTAAACATGCAAAGGACGACATCTGTGTCTCGAAATAGATTGTGTTATAAATATACAAACTTTTGCCCACAGCGGCATTCTTATGTCAAAGAACTTTTGACATAAAAGTTAGCCTATGACCATCCTTATGATGCAATCTATCTATCTATGAGACCATGCATCCCACTCCAAGGTACGCTTGTACCAAACATGTGTATGTATCGCTTATTATGGCCATTATCAGAAGACCTGACTGGCGTATCAACTCACAGCTGAAACCGCTGGGTCTAGAATGGAAATGGAATTTCACACAAATTTTCCTTTGGTGAAAGGATTTTAAAAAAATCCATCACTTAGGTAAGGGGGTAAAATAGACAAGGGAAATACGATCCTTAGGATCGGTGTAACGAGGGTGAAGCCGCGGGCGGTTTACTAGTTATTTAAATATATTTTGACGATGGTAAGTGGTAACCAGTAGTTGGTGAGGTTGGTATTTTATAGTTAAACGACTTTTAACTACATTCGAAAAGGATAACTACCTTCAAAAAGTATACCTAACGGAAACTCGAAGAAGCCGTTGAAGAAACTAGGTTTCGATAATTAGAACCAACAGGCAATTAAACTATTAGAGTTAAATGAGGCATCAAAAATGTAATGATCGCTCAATTTATCAAAAATGAAAACGCGAGTTGTTTTACGTTATGTTTTATTTTCATTTATTTAGCAATTTAAAAAAGTATTCATTTTTTTATCTTTTTTGGAAACAAAAACTTGTTATTTTTATTACACATTATCTTGTAAATTATAGGTTAGGCTAATTTAAACTTATCTGATATTAAGAATGTACCTATTCATCACTTTGCGATGTTATAATCTCGAGTTATTTTTAACGCTTTGTTACTATTATATCATCCTTTATAACAAAATGTGCTAACCATTGAATTTAAACTATCATAAGTCATTAATTATATAATATAGATCAGAAACTCACTGTGAATGTAAGAGTTTACAGTATATATCTTACTGTTATCTCCCACTAACCCGCATCAATCAATACACTCATGAATGGTACGCGCAAACTGACGCGTAACAAAAGAAAGCTCATTTCATTTCATTCTCGTGCGTACGCGCAACGTAACAGATGTTAATTTATAGGCGATGAGATGAGCGAATGAACTGTTACGTAAACGTCGCGCCAATCTGAAGTGTTACGAGCGAAATTGATTCGCAAGGTTTTATTGGTCACTAGTATCTGATGTGGATTCTAAAATATTTTTTTATGTTCAATCGGCTTACGCTTGACCGTTATCATTATACCTGTATTCCCCGAAGGGTACTAATGTCTTTATGAACACAGTTCACCGGAATGTTTAGGTCTCACGTAATAGGTATTTGAGCCAGCTGCTACTGAAAATTTCATAGTAGTAGTAGCGTAGTCGTCGCGCTTGGGACTACTAGACTAATGAGGTAGTCATTAATGTTGCAAACATTATTCTTCACTAGTAAACTAATGGAGAATAATGATTTTAGAAGAAAGGCATCTTGTTCACTTTCTGTGTTACTGGTATTAGGCCACTTGTACAGGTATTTTCCTCGTCGAAATCTACAGAGGATTCGCCCTGTGTAGCCACGGTGGAAGTTTATTCACTACTACTAAACGCGTGTGTACAAACGACTTTACGGATTAGATTCCGAAGAAAATATACTCGAATATCTTTACTTAGTTGCTGTTAATATGGCATGATTAAATCCACGAAATATTTGATATATTACTTTAATCTACATTTTTAAGCGTTACAAAAACGTGTAATCAGGTTACATATAAAAATTTAAGCAGTTTAAATCAAAACACAGCCAACAGAAACATTATTTGGAAACAATAACAAACACAAAAACAATTGTTTTACGTGTAATTATGAAACTGTTTAACTAGACATAAACATTGAATACAACGCAACACCAAATACTATGACCGCGTAATTGTTAATTAGGCACTTAAAAGCGGTTGACGCAAGGCTAACTTGGCTCACGTATCGGTTACTGTACTGTTATGTACAGATAAATCTGTCCATACTGATATTATTAATTTAATGTCAAAGTAACTCAGTCTGAGTGTTTTCTCGCCTAAGCCGCTGAAAGAATTTTGGTCAATTTTGGTCTAAAGATAGATTGGACATTGGGGATGTACATAGGATCTATTTTTTCAAAAAATCTTATGAAGTATTTGAGCCAAAATATTAACTAAACGACTATTGCTATTTTGTCAATCAAAATCAAGCTCCTCTTTCAGTCCTCTATTAAGAATACCTTTCTTTTTTAAATATTGAAGACTTCTATGGTTTAGTGGTTCGAGTACCGGACTGCTGACCATGAGGTCATGGGTTCGATTCCCACAGGACACAAAAATGTATGTGATGAATATAAATGTTTGTGTTCGTCTGGGTGTTTCTTATGTATTATAAGTATGTATTTACAAAAAAAAAGTATATAAGTATTATATCCTTTGTCTAGTACCCATAGTACAAGCTCTGCTTAGTTTGGGACTAGATGGTGCTGTGTAAAAAATGTCCCAGAATATTTATTTATTTATTACCCCAGACTAGGATTTTCTCCTGTATTGTGCATGCGTTTACAAATACAAATTTTCACATACTTTACTCCCAGACCCGGAAAACTATTTCTAGATCATACAAATATTTGCTCCGTGTGGGGATCAAACCCATAACACGTGTCGCATAAGCCGATTGCTCAGCCGCTATGCCTACCGTGTCAATAGTAACGACATTGTGTTACTTGTTAAATTTATTTTATCCTTGATGCTTGACTGGGTAGAACTCGTGACCTTGGTAGAACTTATATTGAATTAGTTGCTAATAATAATTCATTGTTATGGTGTAATGAAGGTTTAGGAAGTACGGAAATAAATAAAGTATTGTGCGACAGTCCCCAGTTAAATAGCAATACGTTTTTAATTGTCTCTGCAACTATGTGAATATAAATTACGTAGTCATAATCGTTTACTTAAGAATGGATTTCTTTGTTCTTTCCAAATAATTCTTAATTGGCCTTCTAAAAATAATAAAGTTCTACATATTAATATATTAAACACATTAAAATACCGCCAGAAACAAACTGTTTACGTCATATTTATTCTGGTCCTTGCAAAAAAACATTCAAAATTCAAATCACGTTCAATTTCAAAGACTCAAATTGTAAATAATAAATAAAATACTGCATTCCAAACGTATTTTACATATAAAATAAATATGTAGCTTAGTGCACCTCAGTCAAACCCTTCCAGGAATACAGGCATGATGGTATGTTAAAATAAATTCACGAGGAAAATCAGGTGTTTATAAATGATGAAATCAAACAATGGAAGGTGTAAGTAGCGCGTTGAACTCTTTTGTACGAGCGACGCCTGTTATACAATTTTACGCCCGACAGTTACAGATTATAATCGCGATTATTAAACTTTATCTCACGATTAACATTGTAATTTCCCTTTCAATGTTCACTGGAGTATCTTATACAACTTATGCTGTTTATGTACATATGTATATGTATATAAACAGTATACATTTTATGTATTTTTATTGTTGTTAAAGATAGGCTTGCCTAGATCAAAGCCGAGGTCAAATATTACATAATTCTAAGAAAAATGTGGAACATTTCATACTTTAAATATTATATAAACTTTTATATTCTGTTTAAAATACCGTTTATCACATAATAGTAGGCACATTTTAACAATCTATATATGGCTGTCAAGGAGATTTGACAAAAAGCTAAAATAGCCACAATTTTAGCACCCAGAAGCAGTTGCTTCTGACTGACCGATGACCGATAACTTTGTCATAACATCATCACACATCAGATAGACATATCAATAGCCATTAACATTTCCCAACGATATAAATCACTGGCATATGGCCAGCTGGTCCAAATAATTCATACCTAATATATATATTTTTAAATGTCGTTTCGAAGCAGGTTGTTGCCTTGAGTTTCGTATGTACGGTCTCGATTCCGGCTCCCTTTCCAAACGGTTGGGCAACCGACTGCAGGAAACAGCTCTGTTTAATACAATTATACGTTAACTAAGTATTAATTGATATTTGGTTTCGTGTGTTAATTGAATTTGTTCTTAGATATTTTTGTGATAACTGGTTAATTATTTTTATCCACTTCTCGGGCTCTCCGCAAGGTGGCCAGCATACTGACTAAAACCACCACCACTACCACCTTCCGCATAGTGGTGAGATCACTAGAATCGCTCTCGCATGATCTGCAATCCCACCGTGGACGTTCAATATGTGACCCTCCCCGAGAGACAAGTTCAATGGGCGACGGATGACCCCCAAAACCGCGTCTCAAAATCTCAGGCGTGCAGGTTTCCTCACGATGTTTTCATTTACCGTTGAAGCACGTGATAAATAACTATTAATACCCACATAGCTTCTAAAAGTAAAGTGCGTGCCTTGGATTTGAACTCGAGACCGTTGACTTAGCAGTCCAATAGTCATATCACAGGCTATCACTGCTCTTTATATAATTATTTATTTTTCTATATCTCAGTTAAAAATGATAGCTAGGTATTCGTGTCAGGAATTCAAACAAAAACTCACAAGAATACTAACATAACTTGTCGCGGCAAGTACTTGCGTAACACTGCAGTTAAGTGCTAGGTAAAACAACCTTTATGTACCAGTTTAATCAGTACCGTCGTAGACTTTTAAGTATGTATAATTGTATATAGCTTGAATTGGTCCCAGTTATAGCAAGCTGCTTGGTATATATATATTTAAATATCAAATAGTAATAATAATGTTGTAACAGTAATGTTAATAATGGTCTTATAATAAGTTTAACATAACATTACATACAATCACGCCTGTATTCCCCGAAGGGTTAGGCAGAGGCGTACTAATGTACACCCACAGTTCGCCGGTATGTTTAGGTCCCATATAATAGTGGTAGAGTAAACTAACCTAACTCCGAGCTGCTACTGGGAATTTCATAGAAAAACCAAATAACACTGCTCGACCTGGGAATCGAACCCAGGACCAGGCTTAGCAGTCGCGCTCCTGCCATTGACCGTTTAGCTAATGAGGCTTAACTGACCATTTAGCTAATGAGGCAGTTAAGTATAATAAGTTTAAGGTACACGTAATGTACGAGTTAGTACTCGTAATATGAAGGTTATTAGTACAAAGACTTAACTCATCATCCTCCGAGCCTTTTCCCATAACTATGTTAGGTTCGGCTTCCAGTATAACCAGATGCGGCTGAATATCAGTATTTTACACGAAGCTACTGCTATCAGACATCTGCACCCCAATTTCTAGGCAATACCGATATTCGGATGATAGACTGGTTGTCAGGCTTTTTTGGGCTTTTGATCTGACTACCACTAACAATTGTCATAGATGTTCGTATGACAACTGGGACCGACGGCTTTACGTGCTCTCCGAGACACGGAGGAGTCTCGATGAGTTAAAAAATGGTCACCCATATACATACTCACTGCGTCGAGCGCAGCTTAACCTTGCAGATCAGTTGATCATCTTAATTATTATTTAGCCACGAGCCCCTCCTATTACTCCAAAAAGTTAATTAATAAACTAAATTATATGAACCACAGTTTGCCGGTATGTTTAAATCCCAGGTAATAAGGGATGTTCGCTCTTATTGACATTCTACAAAAACACCAGAAAAATTTGAAAATTGAACAGGACTTCAAAAACAACTATTCGCTGTATGATGTAGAAGTACCAAGAAAGCTGGTTGCATCGCCACTTATGGTATTAAAGTCTAATTCCAAGTTCCAAGTCTGAAATGCGTACTTAGGATTCGAACTTAAGATTCAGCCGTCTAACAATACCCTATCACTGTTTCATAATCATAATGGCGAATTAACATTTAAGATGTTACACCTTAGCTGTTTATCTTGTGTTACATCTGTGGATTACATTTGTTACGGTGACAAACGAGTAGGACGGGTTTACTATAATCAGACTATTCATTCGTGAAAAGCTAATCGCTGGATCCAAATACGATCTGGTTATATATTATACAGGTTTCTCGTATACATTAATATATAAATGTATATACACACACAATTGTCTCATTTTGCTTCGTTTTCTTTAAAAATTTTGGTAGTTTTCTTCATTCAATTTTTTAAATACCGGCTACTTATTAAAGTTTATTTTGTATAAGAGTAGTCACTTTAGCAGGTATATTATGATTAGGTATAATAAGAATATTAAAATTTCAGGTATTGTGCAAATCCTACTTACAAGCATGTAATGAAACACATGTGGAGGTCAAGTTATTGAAAGCCCTAATTAATTAACCCTCCATCCTTCAAGAGATAAATAATCAACGGTTCATCACAACAAGGTTAGTCACATTACTAATATCATATCACATCAAAGAAATCATTACGATATCATTAGTAAGAGTTAATTGGGTCACTAATTATAATTTTAACTACGAACTTATTACGATTGAACTAAACTTTTCTAGGAAAAGGATTATTGATTTATTGTTTATTTGGAACTCTACTCCCAAATTAGATGATGACTTTGGTGTATCACTTAAAACTAGTTCCTCCTTATTAACAAAAATAAAATTAGCTAGTTGAATTGCAAAATTTGTCCATAAAACCTGTATAGGTATACAGCTATATTGTCCGCTGTTTCACTCGTTCCAAATGTCTTTATCTAATATAAAAGTAGCCTAAATTTTTTCTCGGGATACCTAACAATCTACCCCTTTGACAACTTTTGGCATCTGTTGTGGCTTAACCGTCAAAAGGTAACAAAATTACTTTTTAAATGTATATAATAAATATCCGTTGAGTTTATATTCTTTGTAATGAGGAGATGAGGTTAATAAAATTTTCAAATTGTCGAAACTATACCTTACTATAAGTACTAGTTTCCATGAAGTGTTAGTAATATAAACTAATGTAAAAATTCTTACCGTAGGCCACGCAGGCGAGCAAAACCGCGAACTGTGCACTATTCCTCATGTTTGATTGTTTGTTTGTTTGTGTGTAGTCGTAGTCGCGACGTGTGCGCGTCGTACTCGGCCCGGTAGCACTGGCGGCGCGCGCGCAGGCTAACCGCCGGCCGACCACGGTTTGGTGGTGGTATCTATAGTGTTGATATGATTTTCTTTAAAAATTTTTTGTCGTCGGAAAATCTTCTTGGAAATCTGTCATTTGAGAGTTTTAAGTCGGACTAAAAACCGCACTTTGCCTACCTTTGCCTTATAGCAACGGTATTATTGGTATGCGCAAAGGCACGTGGGAAATATTCAATGTACATACCACAGATAATACAATACTAGTGTACATACCAACAGTAATAAAACCTAATGGGTTGATTGATTTTGAGATTTGAGCTTAAAAACAGGTAGTTAATTTCATCAATAAATAAAAATAAATCTCTCTTTAAAAGGACTGAAACTGCCCGTTTTAATATTTTCTTCTGGAAAATATAATTCAAAAAGTAGCACAAAAATCCATATAAAATGATTTATTAGAAAATATAATTTTACTTTTTAAGGAGGGTGCACTACACTCCTTTGAGCCTTTGAGCATTATTACGAAAACAAAACTTATCGCGCTGCTGAAAATCAGCATTGTGAAATAATTTGACTGCGACCTAAAGCTTTTCTAAGCCTCATAAGCCGCTTTTTACACCTATTTTATATTACATTAATTTTATTTATGTAGGCATGTGTTGCAATATCTAAATCTCTTTGTGCTGAAATAAAGCATTTTATTCCTTTCTCTATAATAACAAAATACATCTTTAGCAAACAAGACTATGAATACGACCTCCCGCCAGTATCGGTATCAAGTTGGCTCTTACGAAAACGGCCATATACCTCACGCGGCATGCTTTGAGTGACAATACATGGACACCGAACACCTGGATGTGATAGCAATTAATCGAAATTAAACTTTAATCTGTTATGTAAAGTCAAAGAGAAACTTGCTATCGCTATGTCACTGACAGGAATATCTATCAACGTATGTAATTAAGACGACAGCAAACAGATTAATTGTCTTTTTTAATTTTATTTTGTTGTCACCGCATTGATACGGATTTTGTAACACTATAATATTTATTGTAATTTTTTAGTCATTACACAATTCTTATTTGCCGTGTTGATCTAGTGGCTGTACGTGAGATCCTATGATTGATTCTCAGTTCTCAGATTAGTCTCGGAAAAGTGTTTTTTATTTTTAATGATTTAGTTAATATGTCAGGTGCGTAGTACTCGCAACCGGCGCGTATGTATGAGAAGATGTATGAATGTCGCAGAAGCAAAAGAGGCATGCAAGAATCGTAGCAAGTGGCAGTCTATAGTTCCTGCCTACCCCTGTGGGAGAAGGGCGTGAGTGTATGTATGTATGTTATGTAGTTAATATATTTCTCATAAATGAAAATACATCAGAAACATTAAATATGTTAATTAAAAGATTCCAGCGAACTGCCTGCCAATGTCTCAGTTCTCGGTATTTTAAATTATCTTTGCCTATGGTTTGATAATTCTTCCCCTCCTCCGTACCACCTTGTTGTTAAAATTATTCATATATACGATTACAGACTTTTTAGGGAAGTTGAGTACATTTTAAAATTAGAAGCTATCAGCAATGCTATTTAAGCTATGGCCGATCAGACAAGTAACACGAAACCAAACATAAAAACAAAGATTGCAACAGATATAACCTTAAGTTATTAAACTTTACTCTGTTATTTAATCACTCAACTGGTTATTATTCGCCAGTAAATAACGAAATGATATAAAACAGTAGTAAAACCACTTTATTATTTTTATTGTTGCATTTGATATGGACGACCAAATACGAACAGGCTTTTGTGCTCAATGAATAATTTTGACCTTTGGAATGTAATAAAAATGATTTATCGTTTTATTAAGCTTTGTCGAGGTCTATTTTCAGATTATATCGCGGGCAGTTGAATAGATACAAATGTTATAATTGTGGACGATAAAAACGAATGTAGGATAAAAATGACGACATTAATTATGTGTCTTTTTGTTAAAAAAATAAGGTACAAAATAGAATAAGCCAATCCTTCCGCTTGCATTTAAGATGCAACACGAAATTCAAGTAAATACCCTTCAATCTCTCTCTCTTTGGCTCTCTTATACTTAACTGTAAAACTTCTGATTATTATCAAACCATTATATGTTTATTAGGAATTCTCTTAGAATGAAAAAAAATTTTTTAGGCATGCTGGTTCCATCATGATGTTTTCCTGAGCTTGATATGAAACTATTAATCCCTACACACTTCAAGCTCGAGACATTTGACTCGGCACTCCAATGGTCATTCACCAGGCTCTGTCCATCATACTTACCATCACACCGTATTCCTGAAGGGTTAGGCAGAGGCGTGCTTATGCACACCCACAGTGCACCGGTATGTTTAGATCCCATGTAATAGGGGCCAAGCCATTAACCGGGCACAAATTCCAAAATTCGAGCTGCTACTGGGAATTTCATAGAAAAACCCAATAAAATTTCTCGACCTAGGAATTGAACCTAGGACCTCTAGCGTAGCAGTCGCGCTCAGGACCACTAGGCAATGAGTTTAGGTAATGAAATAAAGAAATATGAGAAAAAAGGATCCCAGATAGACAAGCGACTGTCGCACACGTAAACATAATAGTAATGCTGATAGTCATTCCATCTCACGAAGTCCTGTATGATGACCATTATGTAATTGAAATAAAGTTCAAATTTCAATAATTTAACGGCCTTCGTGACATGGAATATCTATAACTATATGGTCCTTAAGTGAGAAAATTAATAGTCCTCTAATTTAGGACTACTTTTCAAAATATACAGGTAGGTATTGCGCCAGGCCGTTTATTTCTAGGCCTAAACGAGCTGCCGGAAATGTAACTGGCAATAAATTTTATACAGAACTGTTCTCGTTTCGAAAATGTTCTAAATTAATACGCTCACTATTTCGCAATACTTGCAGACAAAGTAAGCTAACAATAACGTCTATTAAGGATTAAATAGCATAAAATATATTACATTATACCTATTATAGTTTCAACTATGAAATATTAAATTAATGTGAATCGCACAAATTGGGTATAAATATAAAAAATCTATTATTCTCATCAATAAACTATAAATCAAGTTTAAGTCTTATAATACAGGTTTACTATGTAAGAATTAGGGGCTTGTTACCTCACTCACAAGGCTTAAAAAAATAATTTATAAGAAATACTTTGTCATTACATTGGTAGGTACAGTCACGAGCACAGATATGTATACACTTCGCAAATTTCAAAAGCGATTTTATGATGTTATGAACATAGTATTTTCGAACCAATGCTTTAATGATATTGTTATTATCTGAGAGTTTGCAATCGTCATTTCATAAGAAAACGCTTTCAAATTTTAGTAAGTGTCTACATATTGATGCTCGTGACTGTACGTAGATAGATAGATAGATAGAATATTCTTTATTGTATACCATATTGTTACATTTTTACATGTACGTACATCATGAGTGAATCGGTATTCTTCAAGCAAGCGCGCTAAATCGTAGATCGCAGTATCGCTTAACATCAATTGAACTGGCTGTCAAGCGTAGGCCTCAAGCATTTTTGTATCCTTACGCCTGTATTATCCAAATGCTTAGACAGAGGTGTAGTACGCTGAACATCCACACTTCGCCGATACGTTTAGGTCCCAGTGAGCCTACCAAATCCGAACTCTGAGCTGACAAAGTTCTGATCGCTAGACAAAAAGTTGACGGTAGCTGTTATCAGCCGGTCCACTAGTTATGTTGTAAAGACCGTCGAGGTGAACGTGAGTTAGGAAATAAGTAGAGAAGGTAATTTAAAGAAGTGGAGAAGTGAAGAACCTTAGAAGTTTTTAAAAAATACTCAACAAACTGTCGCTTTCTTCAACGGCGGTGCAATACTACCCAATTATTTATTCAAAGAGAGCCTTGCGGTACGGAACATATTAAAGTAACAAGATGTGTTTTCCTAAAAAGAAACTTAATTGGAACATATTTGTCAAATATATTTTCCTTTGTTTTATAAAAAACCTTAACTGCCTCATCTCATTAGCCTAGTGGTTCTGAGCGTGACTGCTACGCTAGAGGTCCTAGATTTGATTCCCAGGTCGAGCAATATGTTATTGGGTTTTAATATGAAATTCCCAGTCGCAGCTCGGAGTTTGGGATTTGTGCATACACCCGCTTTCATGGGACCTAAACATACCGGCAAACTATGGGTGTACTCTAGTACAACTCTAACCCTTCGGGATATTCCGCGAAGGGTTAGACAGAGTGCGAGGGCGTGATGGTTTTTATAGAAAAAAGTTTTAGGTACTCCTTTACTATCATTATTCAAGATACCTTTAAATGTCAGCAAGTGAGAATAAAACAAAATATCACAATTATTTTTATTGCTACCAAAATACACCAGTAAAATATCAGTGTACCTACCTCGATAAACCTCTACCTTACGCTTCTCGAAATATCTACAGGCGTGTTATGTTAACACACATCATTTTAATAGCTATCCAATAAAATAACAATATCATGTTCTAAGTACGCACCCACACTTTCTCTATCATGATATTAGCACAAGATATAACTGTATTACATAATATTTGAATAGAAGGCAAAAAAATCGCAAGTTGTGTTTATTCAAAGAGCTGACAAGAATATATTTGTAATGCGTTAAGTCACATGCTATTACCGTTTGACTGACGACGTCTTTATCTATATATACTAATATATAAAACTGAAGAGTTTGTTTGTTTGTTTACTTGAACGCGATAATCTCAGTATTTACTGGTCCGATTTGAAAAATTCTTTCAGTGTTAGATAGCCCATTTATTGAGGAAGGCTATAGGCTATATATCATCACGCTACGCGGACGAAGTCGCGGGCAGAAGCTAGTAATATTATAATAAGCTTTGTTTAGAAAATCAATCGTTTTGTAGGTACTGACATTACACGAAAGGCTTGGAGCTTTGACTTTGGATATGTAGTCAAAGGCTCGGAGTGACCTACATTTGTAATATATATCTTTCTGTGCGTATTTTTACCCTTACACTTATGCTGCTAAACCGATTTTCACGTTCTATTTTGTATAGGTTTGGATTTACTATTGGTCCCGGTAAGAGGCACAGCAATCAGGTATCAAGTTTTTTTTATTTATTTTCAGGAAAGAACTGCTGGGCTTGCTAGTACTTACCTATCTATACAAATAAATAAAATTGGAGTGTCTGTTTGTAATATTGAAATAACCGCGTTTTACTAAGTGCATTTGGATGTACCTATACGGTATTTGTCTGTTTGTTCTGGCTAATCTATATACTTACTAATATATAACGCTGAAGAGTTTGTTTGTTTGTTTGCTTGAACGCGTTAATCTCAGGAACCACTGGTACGATGTGAAAAAATCTTTCAGTGTTAGATAGCCTATTTATTGAGGAAGGCTATAATAGGCTATATATCATCACGCTACGCGGACGAAGTCGCGGGCAGAAGCTAGTTGGAAATATGGCTAAGTTTGTAAGTAAAAACTACTTGCTCATCTTAAGATACTCGTAGTGCCATTTGTTCATTCTGAGCTTGAACTAACGAGAGATCGTGTACAACGTCATAACGTTTATTAAAACCCGACAAGACACTGCAAACTGGCATCCTTCACCGTTATTATTGACAAGGGTGGATAAGTTTGTGGTGTTTTTAGTAACTGCCTCATTAGCCAAGTGGTCCTGAGCGCGACTGCTAAGCTGGAGGTCCTAGGTTCGATTCCCAGGTCGAGCAAAGTGTTAGTGGGTTTTTCTATGAAAATGCTCAGTAGCAGCTCGGAGTTAGGAATTTGTGCCCCATTGGCAATATTGCCCAATGGCAATAGGTTCGCCCCCTATTACATGGGACCTAAGCATACCGGCGAACTGTGGGTGTGCATTAGTACGCCTCTGCCTAACCCTTCGGGGAATACAGGCGTGATGGTATGTTATGTGTGTTTTTAGTAGCTATGAGACCGACATACCCCAGCAGCACCTGGTTTATATATTTAAATAAAAAAACTACTATATAAAAGAGCCTTGCTCGGGCAGCAGGCATCCCCTAAATTTCCTCCCAATAAAAGAAAGTCTTCAAAAATGTGAGTGGATATTTGTGAAAAGTATAATAATACTTTTCACAAATATCCACTCTCCCTTTCTTATATCGATGTATCAGCGCAAGTGACTGCGATTGCGTTTGCGCAACCGATACAATTATTATCTATAATTGGCAACAACCTACAGTAACTTGCTTGAGGAGAATTAGTACGCGACCTTGTTTTAGCGTGTAATGTCTTTGAAGTAGAAAGTTCGTGGAAGAGTGTCATCTTTCATCTGCCTTCATAATTTGCGTGGATAAAACAATTAAAAAAAAAACGTTTATTTCACCAATATTTGCACAACATAACATCGTTAAAATATGGCCTAGCTAAGTGATAAACGGTAAAAAGACCCTGACTTCTAAACTAGGTAATAACCTGTATCTTAGAAGTCAGTGCACCTTCAAATTTAGGCTACTTAAAGCCTCGTTCTTTACGCCAAGATAGGACACGGTGACATGCAAAAATATATATAAAAAGTAAATAAAACTGGCTGCGTAACGTCAGGGACTAGACCAGCACCTTTGTTGATGAGATTCTCACTTATTTATCTCATAACCTATTAGCACATCATATCGTAAACTATAGCCACATCTCGGACACCCCATAGGAGAGTAGGATGTCATTTTGTTATGCTGCTGCGCTTATTTTGTATATTATATAGTTATTTACATACATATATAGTACATACACTAACACCTTTCTCCCACAGGGAGTGCATGCATAAACTATAGACCGACACTTGCTACGATACTTGCATAATTCTTTTGCTTCTGCCACATTCATACAACATCTTCTCATATAGTTATTTTAGTTTCATAGATGACCGCTAAGCAGGTTGTCTCTATAACAAAACTGTATCGTATCGTTCAGTAAACTTCTGACAGTAACTAGATATTTAGAAAAAAACTAAGATAATATGCTACTTTGTTCAGCTTACTAAGCAAGAGGGCGCTGATTGCTCCCTTTTTACGGAAAGGCTTACAAAATCAACCCATTATAATGTCCCACTGCTGGGCACGGGTCTCCTCTTAAACCCAATAACACTTTGCTCGACCTGGGAATCGAACTCAGGAACTCATCCGTAACATTCTGCACTTCTTAAAAAAAATGCATTCTGCACTTCTCCTTCATAATTATAAACTTTAACTATTTACAATCTCACACTCTTCCATGCGCGAAAGGGGTACCAAATTTTCTCTTCACTTATTAATATAATAATTAAACTCGCAGTGACTTATTCATATTTATTAATACATAACTAATAATATCTTAATAATTATGACACTCCTCACGCCTTCTTAGGTTTGCTCTTCTCGAAAGTCTGGCCTTCATAATAGTTTTCACTGAAAAAGTGACACAAAACATTAGTTACAACGACATCAATTCAAATAAAATAAATTACGGGACCAGCACTTAGTTAAAATAACCAAATCTGTTTAGTTATTTCGGAGATATGAGGTGACATAAGTACAGTCACATACCTAAGCACCATAGGTACGATACTAATAGACTTTACTATTAGAGTTTTAAAAAAAATAGTCGTTTATATTTTATTCTATAACACTACTACGACTACTACTACTGCCAGTATTTTTAGATCCCATATAATAGGGGGCGAGCCTATTGCCATCAACCAGGCACAACTCCCAAACTCCGAGCTACCTACATCTGAGAATTGACCACTAGGGTAATGAGGCAATTATTTTATTCTTTACAAGGAGCAATTTAATAATTGCTTGATTAATGTAGGTATTTAGTCCAAGCAATAATAAGAGGTGTGCCGTTTTAACTGTTTTGGACAGTGAAAGTAATTTTATTGCTTCAGTTTTATTGCATCATATAAATGGACCTTAAGGCTCCGGCTTGAAGGTTGAATTGTCTACAAAACGTAATACACAAATTAATCGAAATCCAAACAATATTTTATCAAATTCAGTTATTATTCATATTGAGATACCGTTTAATCTTGGTTCTTACCGTTCCATTTCGTCTACTACGTCTTCACTGGGAATAAATCACTGGAGAAGCGATCGATCGGAAAAGTTATCTAGAATTGAATTCGCTTACATTTATTTCCAGTGAAGAATTTTGAACGAAATGGTAGACCAGGTACCTAAATTAATGGTATCGGAATCTAGATAATAACACATTTTGATTAAATTGTGTTTGAATTACAATTCATTTTGTCAATACCAAAATAAATTGTAATTGTAAATGCGGTTCGAAGGACTCTTAAGGAATGCTACTAAGTGTCTTACCATCCTTGCACTTTCTCGGCATCGTCACACATGAACGTGTCCTCGTTGTAGACCTTGCCGAGTGGGCAAAGACCCTTCTGTGGCTGAACTCCGTTGCGGCAGATGTAGAATTTCTGACAGTCCTCGGGGTGGGGGTAGGTGGGGTGGGGGAGGGCGCGGCCGTTGGGTCCCATCACTTCTCCCTCAGGGCACGAGAAGCCGTCGTCGAGTAAGTCTGGAATATTAAATTTATTTATTCATTACACACACCATATTTACAGGATAACCCTAATACAATAGTGGTTGAAAATGTAATAATATCAGGAATAGTAGTAAGAACTAATGTGTAAAAGTGTAGGTACTAATGTACACCCGTAGTTCGCAGGTCGCTTAGGTCCCATGTAAAAGTGGGCGAGCCTGTTGCCGGGTACAAACTGTGGGCCGTACATACATTAGTACGCCTCTGCCAAACCCTTCGGGCAATAGAGGCATGTCGGTATGTATCATCTATATATATAAAAGAAAGTCGTGTTAGTTACACGATTTATAACTCAAGAACGGCTGAACCGATTTCGCTGAAAATTGGTGGAGAGGTAGCTTAGAATCAGGAGACGGACATAGGATACTTTTCGTGATACTTTTTATTCCACGGGGGCGAAGCCGCGGGCAGTAGCTTTAAATATAAGTCCATATATTATGTAATGTAACTTGCCCTTGGTGATATGATCACATTGCCTGTTGACGGCCTCCTTCCAGTCGCAGTTGGAGCTCTCCTCATCGAAGTACAGGCCGGGAGGGCACGGCATCTCATTGGGGGTACCGTCCGAGCAGTAGTAGAACTTGTCACAAGCCTGGAAATGTATATAAAGTTGTCGTTGTAGATCAAAAAGGGATGCTACAGTTCTCAATCTACTTCATGTAGAGCCTTTTCTTACGTAATCAATTTTGATCCTGCAAAACTGAAGTTATATTATTATTAAAATAACTTCAGTTTTGCAGTTTTATATCATTTTACAGTCTCATAGCTAGTTTACAGTTCACTGCCCTTTGCTCAACATCGAAGAGCCACAAATGCTAGTTACAATACTGGTTGGTTGCACAACTCACCTGAGGATCGGGATGTTTGAAATATCCATTTTGTCTGGGGCAGCCTTTAGTGGGCTTTGGCTCCTCTGTAAAAAAGAAAATAGTTAATATACTTGGCTAAGAAAATAATTTATCAGTATTGAAAACTCACAACTAGAACTTTTTCAATATTATTATTTAATAGAGTATCTATGGAGTTTCGTGCCTGCGTTTCTTTACAAGATCCACTATTTCGAACCGTGCAATTAGTTTTTTAAATATCAAGCGTAGCTATATTAAGGTCTTATTGAAATTTAAAAAATGCCTTTTATTTTGACGTCATAAAAATCTCGCAAGACATGAATATTTTGTTCAGGCGGCCGAATAGATCAGGTCCACAAGTCGATGAAAGATTAATCTGTATGCTATAGGAAAAATACAGACGAGACTTGGCATCAGGAAGTAAAGAGTTGACAGTAGTAGATTATTATGTGATATGATGATCATTTGAATGACACTTGCACAAGCTTGTTTTGCAAGCAAAAATAAACCATTTTGCATATTTTATAAAGTGCAAGGTCGGCAATTAGTTTCTTGTTTGGCTGTTCTTAATGTGCTACCAATATTAAAACTTAGAAGAAGCTTATCTAAACCGTTGTGTCAATTATTACTAGCAACCCGCCCCGGCTTTACTTATGGTATTACCCTCCGAAATAATCTCTCTTTCAATTGGTGATTAGCCCGAAGAAATACAAAGTCAACAAAGTGGAGCCTTTCCGATGATTACATAGAAACCCACAGTATAAACCATCTTAAAATCAGAACATTCAATTGCTCAAACTATGTTATTAAATAAATTGGTGCTTGTTGGAACAATTGAACTATATTCTATATCATAACACAGTAACTACATTCTGTTATTTTACAATTACGGAATCATCATGTTTTGTGTTGAAAGTCCTCAGGCTAAGTACTAAAGTTTTAAAGGTAAGTAATGAAAGATGGAAAAGGTTTATGGTTTTCTAGCTCTAGCTCTAGCATGTTGCAATTTGCGATTGTTAAATTTTTATTTATAAATTGATATGTATTAATAAATCCATAAATTTATAATTTATCTAATAATGGCGAGTCGTACCTAATTCTAAAAAAGTGTTAATTACAAATTCAATAAATACAAATATCTGCATATCGTGAGTCGTGTATGTTGAAAAGGTTACCTTAGAGTACTTAATCTATAATTCTATATAAATAAAAAGGCATCACCAAAATGTTTGTAAGCACATAATTTCCGAATGAATGCACCAAAATGGATTTTTTTAATGGTGATGATGATATTGATAATAATATATTGAATTAAAACTTACGCAGTTCTTTCCTGTCGCCGCAGTCTACGTTGGAGGGGATATCGCATTTTTCCTTGTTAGGGTTCTCATCCGAAAAGACCAGTCCATCGGGACACAGCCTTGCTTCCGACTTTCCTGTGTACAAACAAGTCATAAAAAATTAATATAGTATACCGATTGGGTAAAGGTTTGCAGCTGTACATCCACAGTTCCCCGGATGTTCAGATCCCTTGTGGAGGAGTGACATTATTGTTATTATCTGGGAAAACATCCAAATTTGAAGCTGCTACTGAGAATTTTATAAAACCACCCAATAACACTGGTTGATCAGAGTACCGTACTCTATACTTCTTATTCAGCAGTTGCTGATCTCCGATCCGATCCGATCTGTCGATCAGTAAAGGATCCGAAATGTCGGGAATCAAATAATATCGATACAACGCTATAAAATACGTAAAAATAGTTTTATATCAAGAGACACAGTAAATGTCATAAAGTATGTTTTAGCTATCTGCTCCCTTCTAGACTATACCATAATACTTATAAACATACAATTTATAATCCCACTATCATATCCGGTGACATCTCTGATATATTACCCAGAGTCGTGATGCCAGCGCATCGGAAATTACCCATTCATCGACAGTAAATGTCTTGCAAATATTCCTAGTAACTATTACCACAGGATGCTACGTAATACCTACTAATGTAAGTGCGAAAACATTACACCGGCTTAGACTAAGCTATTCAGCAAAGACTTCGTTAAATAACTTATAGACCGTTTGGCGTAACGGCTAAGCGATCGGCTCCTGTGCCACGTGTTTTGGGTTCGATCCCCATACTGAGCAAATATTTGTATGACCTACAGACAATTGTTCTGGGTCTAGGCGTTAGTGTATGTGAGAATTTGTGTTATTATTATTAATTACCTACGATAGAGGAGAAAATCGTAGTCTACGTACTTGTTGAAAATTTTAACGTTTAACTACGTTTTTTTTTTAATAATTATTTTGATAGATTTATAATTATGTTAGTATGAAAGTTTCAAACTATCTATACTAATATATAAAGCTGAAGAGTTTGTTTGTTTGTTTGTTTGCTTGCTTGAACGCGCTAATCTCAGGAACTAATGGTCCGATTTGAAAAATTATTTCAGTGTTAGATAGCCCATATATTGAGGAAGGCTATAGGCTATATATTATCATCACGCTAAGACTAAGTAACGCGGACGAAGTCGCAGGTAGCTAGTAAAATAATAAAAGTTCTCTTAAACTTTGTTTTTAGCTTCCTTTACACTCATAAACTAGCTTCTGCCAGCGACTTCGTCCGCGTGGAATAGTTACTTGGTCTTAGCGTGTGGTCTATAGCCTTCCTCAATAAATGGGCTATCTAACACTGAAAGAATTTTTCAAATCGGTCCAGTCGTTCCTGAGATTAGCGCGTTCAAGCAAACAAACAAACTTCTCAGCTTTATATATATTAGTATATAGAAGATACGTAGTGTATCTACTTACATCTTATGATCTATATTATACCTACACATGTTCATTATATATACATATGTGTTGCAAAACCACAGAATACCGCTCACTAGTATTACTGGCGGAAATACAAGAATGTTCATTATATTTGTGCTTACAAACTTTAAATGTAATAAGGTTAACTATTATTGCTACTGTATTGTAGAGGTCATGACGATTTACTTAATATTTTTATGGGCATTCTTGCTACAAATATCTCTAGTTAACGCAATGTTTGTGTTTATTTGTTCTCGTCACGCTATGGGCTTTGAATTGGGGAAATTGTTAGAATTCTATTGTACTTTGCTTTTGTTAAGTAACAGTTATACCTAAGAAAATAAAAACCATGGTCAAATAGAACTTATATACATCGAGATCTTAAAATAGTAAGATAGAGACTTTGTCAAAGTACCTTTGTAATAAACATAGCTTCCACACTTTTTTTATTATCAACCTTTTTAATCTATATATTTATATACATAGTTTCATATTCAGAGAAGATTTTAAGCTTAAACTTAGGCTTTCACGGGTCAAATTTGTATTGAAATCTTACTTAAGAATACATAAACTCACAAGTTTCTGAATCTCAGCAAGAACGAATCTGCCTCAGAGTAATAATGATATCATAACTCAATGCAACTGACAGACACAGTTGAAGTATGAATGACGTATAAAATTTGTTACCTTTTATCTTGTGACCTGAGGGAGTCAGAAACCAGAAAACAGAAAAGTGTTTCGTCTTCCTTGCCTCCTCTAGCCACGGCTATTATTCGATTTGTTACCGGGTAACACGATATGAGATTACGATTTTGTTCTTGATGTCTCGTTTATCGATAAAGATAATTTATTTGTGAAAACATGAGCGTACCTACATTACACTTAGAGGTTAGGTTAGGTTAGATAATGTTGCCGGGTCCGCGGATGAATGCTACGGAACATCCGCTATATAAAAACCCAATAACACTTTGCTCGACCTGGGAATCGAACTCAGGACCTCTAGCGAAGCAGTCGCGCTCAGGACCACTTGGCTAATGAGGCAGTTCTCTCTCACGAAAATTTCTCAACTAAGAGAGTAGAAATAGATGCGGATCCGCAAAAAATAATTCATGTTAATATTATTATTCCAATTTGCCAAATCGTAAAGTTATTTTGAAATGTATGTATAATTATTTTACAAACATGATACAATATTTTTTTTGCAAAATAAATTACTAAGCATTCATTAAATATATTACGTAATATTATTAACGGTGATAATTAAATTAAAACTTTTTGACACTACATTTTTATTTAAAACTTTCTATTTACACAATACTTTGTTTTCGCAAATGTACCTATTTAATTTGAATTTGCAATGAAATGCTTAAAGAACCGAAATCTTGTTAATATTCCTGTTGCGTGTGACTTACATTCTCCTCAATATATTTGTAACCATCCGTAGAAACCAAGAGAAAAGGAGTTTTGTATAAATTAGAAAATTCAATTACCTAATACGAGATGGATGTGTAGCAACCTACTTGAAATAGTACTAACTTACAGTTGGTACTCATTTTATTAAAATCTAGATCACGCACACTAGGGAAACCGTTTCACCAACACAATATAAAAAAAGAACAAAATTATTTTATTTTTCTAAATCTATTAAAATATTGTATAATTGTTATACTAACATATATCTTTACGTATTTTATTGAAATTGTTAAAAAAACATAATTATACCTACTATATATTGGTCAATTGGCAGCATTGCAAAAATAATTAACACATTTTGCATAGGTAGGTAATTCTATTTTTTATCAATTTTAAATATTTTAAAGAAACTAATAAATTTAAATAATTCTTGATTAAAACAACGCTTTTGACCATTCCTTTATAAACGTTATACCTTCGAGTCAGTTTTTTTTATATTTTATTAGTAGCTATATGGCGCAAAAAGTCTTTAGTGAAACATAAAATGCGTGGACTTTCTCTAAAAAATAATCGTTTTAAAACGAATGTTATGTAGTTTTTGACTGCAGATGTGTTCTTTTTTAAAATTCTGTAATTAATATTTGGCGATAACTTTAAATATTATCGACACTGGCATGGAACAATTATTACCCAGTTATGGTCGCCTTCGTAACATTTCGCTATTTAATAATGAGGAAATATTAGGAATTTTTACACTCTACTTGTCGTAGTAATGAGAGTGGCCGAATGCTCGCAAAAAATATAAGCTGTCACGACATTTTATGTAGTAACGTCATATTATAAAATGACGGTCCCTTGGTTATATTATAGGAAACTCTGATCGTATTATTTTTTAAAGACTATATATAGTTCATCTTCTCCATAAGACCTAATTTTTGGAGCCGTGCAACTAGGTTCGACTTTTCAAACGTACCTATTTAATGGTGTAATTGAAATTAAGCATTTTGACTTTGACTGTGAGTTCAGACAATTGTTTTTCTATTATGTATGAAAATTGACCATTGACGGGTTAAACTGATAGTCATAGTCGATACTGAGGATTATCTCACGTTCATACAATCAACCCATTTACTGCTGGGCACGGATCTCCTCTTAGAATGAGAGAGGTTTGGCGACGGATTGTGAAGTCTTTCAACTGACGCTAGGTCAGCGTACTAGACTATTCTCTTACCCCTATCTAACTACAAGGAGGTCACTAACGGTAAAATAGTTATTGAAAAATAACAACAATAAAATAATATGAAGCGGCGGTAGCCTAATATGGCTAGGGCGTCGGACTTGCGATCATGTGGTTGTCGGTTCTAAACCCACCCATTGCACTACCGACGTGAACTCACTCGTAACACAAGCATTTAGCTTAGCACGAGGGGTTAACAAGAATACTAGTTATGTGCGACCCACATTGCTAGTAAGCTTTATAAAAAAAATAAAAATAGTAATAATAAATTAAACGCAACTTAACACTTAGATTCTTTTTTGAATCTCAGTCTAAGAAAGTTTACATTACATCGTAAAATGTTTGCAGCAAAACTAAGTAACAAGTTTGCTAGTTCATTGTGTTTATGCCTGCCATAAATTAAAAGTTTCTACACCGTCTTGAAAGCAATTAAAAAGCAAGTTTGTTTTTAAAGGTCTTGATAAAATTCTACGGTAAAAAGCCATTAAAATGTTACTACACCTCTCACGATATCTGTTTTCTTAAAAAATAATCACGTGAAAAAACTTAATTATTTTGAGATTTCTACAAAGAAAATATTTTTAACTAAAAAATTCCAACTGAAGTACAATACCCTCATTCTCACATTACACCTCAAACTATTTTAATTGAAAAAAGTATTGACACTTTCTCTACAAAAACTATTAAAATGTACGTAATAAAGTGAAACCCGGAATACGAGATTGTAACCATCCTCTTCAATGTTACGTCATCAACAAGTAGGTACTATGCACATTGCACGGTTAACCTTTATACTGACCTTTGCTGCATTTGTAATAAAGGTCACACTGGTATGAATCCGGGTAGAAGCCACTTTTCTCTGGACAGTCAAATTCTTGTGCTGAAACTGAAAAATATTTTATATTAGAACATTGTCTTGTATTTACTCATTATCATTACCTACAGTGCGTAAGATGAGCATGTTACCAGGAACATTTTGAGCATCAATGCGGATCGCGCTTTTCCAAAAAAATGGCAACATTTTTTTTTTTAAGATTACAAAGTTATTATTGTCAAGGAAAATATCGACTGCGGGCAGGACTCGAACCTACGTCTTCTGGTTAGATACACCAGACGCTATCACCACTTGCCTTCACATTGCAATTTAGAAGACGCAGGTTCAAATCCTGCTCACAATAGAAGCTTTCCTTCACTTATATAATTTAACAATAATGGTTAAATACTTTGTGTACAGAGCTCTACGTGTTAAGTGAACTAAAAATACTGAGTAATTAATTAAATTACCTGCACTTACTAATAATCACAACATCCACTTAGGGCCACTTGCACCAACTTCTTGAATATGTTTAAGTTGTATTTAAACACAATTTTCCATTGTTATTTCGTGTTTAAACACAATTTAAACATGTTTAAGAAGTTGGTGCAAGTGGCTCTTAGAATTTTTACAAAATAGATTTGTCATAGGCAGGTTTAACCTAGTTTTAAATTCCAAACGAAAGCCTTAAATTCCACATGGTAACAACCTAATCGATATTCCTAATAGTAATACTAATACTAACGGTAGTTAGTAAACAAGAAAGTAGCCTAACGCCTAACCCAAGGCCGCTAAGTCTGAACCAAATGCAGCCAGCAACCGTACAAGTTATGACTGAATTACCTATTGCAGACATACCAGTAGAGACATGTGACTTAAGACAGATAAATAAAGGGTTCACTAAATTTCTGACACAAAAACAAATATTAAATTGTAAACATTGAAATAAAACTACTTTTACTATTTTGATTAATTAAAATAAATATCAGAATTATTAACCCATTTATTTACAGCTGGGCACGGGTGTTCTCTCCCAATGAGGTAAGGTTATAGTCTACCACGGTAGCTCTTGTGGGTTGGAAGACTTCACACGTTGTTGAGAGAAGAAAATCTACCGCGATGAATCCCACAAAACGGAGATTAATTCAAAAATTTTATCCGTCACAAATTACAACTCAAGTTACGTAGACATTTTTGTACAATTACGATTTTAATACTATATTTCAATGTATTTATTATTTGGGTGCTTTTGACACAGACTGACACGGATAGAGTTAAAATACAACTATCTTGTGTGCGGCTGAGGCAGCAAGGCCTCATTGCACTTCGACCCAATGGGATCTTTAAAAAAGTTATTACGGTTTTTATTGCGATGTATTGATATTATTTTAATTCCTGATGTCCGAAATATCAGAAATTAAAATAATATTTAGGTTTTGGTTTGTCCATACGGTCTTGGAGCCCTAACATAATTAGGTACTAAAAGGTTTACTAAATAATTGTTTGTCTCTTACCACTAGTCTAGTTTCCTGTTACTCAATATCCTTACATTGTACCCAGGAACATATTGTATTAATTTATTTTACAGTAAGCCACCATAGTGGTGGAAAAGAAGAAATTGAGATATTCTTTTGTACATTTTTAGTTCCAATACAGACTTTATCATAGTCAATAGACACACCCTCTGTCTCTGTTATAAAAGTATCTACAATACTAGTTCCTTATATATAATTTAAATAAGGAATACATAGAATATTATTACCAATTGCAATGCAAATGTGATGCAACCTCGTACATTTTATTACCATCAAAAATTAATTGAGTACTTTAAATTACCTGGTAAGTTGGGTCATTCAAATGAGTATACCTATGTAGGAATTTAAATGTCGAACCTTGAATGAAATGACATCGCTAATGAGAAGTTCCAAAGCTAAATTACTTCCAGCTAATACTTTGTAAGTTGTTGGCCCCGTCCATGGTCGGATTCTTATAATTCACGTTTGCCAGCAACTCAAGTTTGCCTTGTCGTTCGGCAATCGAACTACTTATTGCATCATGACCACTTGATAAGTTTTTCAGTGAGTGCAGAAAGTTCAAGAAAAAGAGTAACTAATGATTATTGGATTAGGTACCTAAATAACGGTAAGGGTGACCATTTTGAAGGTCGAATCCAGCGTTCAGTCTTAGTCTGTGACCATTCAAACACATAAGGGGGAAAATGGAGATGGCATTGGCTCAAAAGTTCGACACTACAATATGTACAGTATCCAGACTAAATAATTAAAAAAGCAATAGATAATTAACAAGAATGCACCGCTCAGTCTTAGTCTGTGACCACTCAAACACCCAAGGCGAAAAAAATAAGGAGGCATTGGCGTAGAAGTGTGCCAGTACAGGATGTATATACACTATACGGTAGCCTGACGCTAAATAATAAAAAAAAAAAAAATAATCTCACTTTGACTATTCATGGTCATTGTCACCCATTTGGCTAAATAGCGAATAATTAATTTTGAATTAATCTAAAGTTATAAAATAAGGTAGGTATATTACGTAAAAAAAACACTATATTTTATCAATGTTCATGGCACTAAATTGTTTGATTTATATCTTACCAATTAATTATTTTGCTGCTGTCAATATTGCCAAACTCAAAGAAAACATTACGAAATGAGTTCAGGTACATTTTAGGTTACAAAATATATCCATTTTATACTAAATGATTGTTTAAATAATTACAAAATCTAACATGCGTAGGCTGTATTTATATGTGTTAATGAATGAAGAAATAAAAAATAATTAATTAGCCCCTATTGCGTAAGTAGAGCAATATTAAAAACAAAAAATAAATCTACGGAGGTAATTAAAAAAATAATATCTTATTAAATTTCTGTAATTTATGCTAAGGATTTTGCCTTGTGATTGATCGTAAACTGTCTACGATAACGTTAATGGCAAATTTAAGAACAGATTAACTCACCTATAGTAAATAAATCATTATCAAGAAACCTTGTTTCGTTATTTATTGTGGTTGGTACCCAATAGATGCAGCATAAACTATTTAGAGTTAGAGTTTAAATACCTATACATGCCACCTTAGTCTATGAGGTTTTTCTATGAAATTTTCATCTCTCATGGAGTTCGGTTCTCATCCGGTTAGAGACAATAAGCTCTATCCCTATTATATGGAACCTAATCATACTTAGTGTGTAGATTAGCACACAGCCTAAGTCTTCGTGAAATTAAGGCATGCACACGGCTACATAATAATTATGAAGTTATATACTTTAAAAACATGCGACAAATCGAAAAGGGAGGTTAAGTAACCGTTACTAATTCGTTTTAAAAAATCATTTCAAATATCTAAATTGTTCAAAAAATTATCTTACATCTTAGATGGTGTTATCTAAACAAGTGTCTTCAGGTAGGTATGAATTATTGTATTTAACTACACAAAAAATATTCAAGCAATTATCAATATATCGCGCGGCACGCCTGATCAATCCATGACTCAGATAGTTACTACGTGAGTATTATAACGCATTTACCAATTTAATTGATTAAATTGAATAGCGTAAATCGGTGTGCTCAAAATATTCTTTATTTTAATTTGTTGCGTCAAATCCAAATATCATCCTGTATATAAACAAATAATCCTGTGAATATACAGGTATTTCCAGTAGGTCCCGACCTCGCATTGCGCAGACGTTCCTTGCAATGAAAGATGTAACCCTGTGTTCAGGAAACACAACGTATACCTATTACGAAAGCTCTAGAAGCGTCTATGCCCTTTTCAATGCAACATCGGGGGGCACGGCAGGGGGCACGGCAGGATATTTTCCAGTAAAGGATTATTATTATCCTTTACTGGAAATGCCAGTTACTTAGCAGTAACTGGCATTTCCATAAGCCCACGTTTCTACAAAAAGCAGTGAAATCCCATCAAAAACATTCTGTAAAAACTAGCCAAGTTTCGATGGAACTGCTTGTTTATCTCTAAAAAGTAATGAAATCTAGACAAAGTCGTGCCAAGTCTAAGGTAAGGAACCTTAAACTTGGCCGTTGACTTCCTTGTTAAAAACACATCCTCACAAATTTTCACGTTTATAATAAGATCAGATAAATTACCTATAAATATGAAAAGAGATTGTGTGTAACGTACTTACAACCAGTTTAAGGAAACCTCAATACGTAACAAGTGACTAATAAACAAGACGGCGACAGTTCCAGTTTCGCACAACACCATTGCAAAAGTATGACGTCACTCCAGATGAATATGTTCTAGAAGATACTACATGAAATGCGAAAGTGTACTGATGAAATGGCTCGTATTTTTACATCGCATGTTCATGTATTTATGTGAGCCAGTGACCTTTTATTTTTTTACCGATTTCGAAAAGAGGAGGTTCTCAATTATAAATTATATGAATCTGTAATACTTAGTTTGTTCTAATAAATGTTTAGTGAGTATTATTAGTGCTATTATAACTGCCTCATTAGCCAAGTGGTCCTGAGCGTGACTGCTACGCTAGAGGTCCTGGGTTCAATTCCCAGGTCGAGCAAAGTGTTATTGGGATTTTCTATGAAATTCCCAGTAGCAGCTCGGAGTTAGGAATTTGTGCCCGGTTAATGGCAATAGGCTCGCCCCCTATTACATGGGACCTAAACATACCGGCGAACTGTGGGTGTACATTAGTACGCCTCTGCCTAACCCTTCGGGGGATACAGGCGTGATGGTATATTATGTTATGAGTATTATTAGTGCAGACTACACTAGAATACAGGATGACTTTGAAAATACGCGATAAATCGAAATGGGAGGATCAGTAACCGTTACTTATTCATTATAAAACCTAATCCGATCATCTAAAATGTACAAAAAATATCTAGTCTTCAGGTAGGCATTAAATGAAAGAAAAAACAAGTAATATTCAGTAAGTATTAAAATATTCTAGGAGTTGCTATACTCTGTTTAGTTCTTCAGTTTCTGGACTCTTAAATAATTCCCTTTCAAGAAGGCAAATTTATTCCTCCAAATATATTCAAATTGCGAACACCACTAAATATGGACTAATAACCGCTATGATAAACGGTATTTAACATGTGACTGAAATGCCCAATACAATTTACTGACGAACTTATAAGGCCCTAACATGACCCCGCTATGTATATAATTATATGATGCCAGCCATGCCTACGCATTCATGTTATGTGATATGCAGTCTATGAAATAATTAATCATATCAGAATTTGCAAATTAATCAAACGATTTTAATAAAATTGTAACTAGCCAATGACTGTACGTTTAGGAGATACATATTTATAAATAAAATGAGTTGTTTTTATTATTACAAATGGGCTTACACTTGACTTCAACGATTCCGAGCGAGCACACTCAGAAGATGCCTGTTCACCCTACTTTTGAATATATTCGGGTTATACGAGTACTGGGAAATACAGACGCCACTCCTTGGCTGTGACTCGCATTATAAAAGATGATTTTTAACGAATAATACAAGCCAAACATAATTATATTTATAATTTTTGTTTATCTTATCCTATCCGTCTGTATGTTTGTAGGCGACTCAGGGCGTACTCATATCTATATATAGGTAATATAGTTTTGCTTAAAAAACAAATTTAAAAAATGTAAAATATCGTCAAGATTTCTGGATAAAGAGTATAGATATTATGAAGTATGCACATTAGCGATAACATCTTCACCAGCATCAAAATATATAGTATGTCTATAGTTTGAAAAGTCACTAAGAAACTTTTCATTGATTATGTACTTTTGCTTGCTACAGTTCCGATTGAGTCATTGGGCAAGCTCTTGCAAAATAACGAGAAAATTGAGCGACTACTGTCTGTAGGACCGACGATAATCAGGATCTGAGTCAATTTGGTGAAACTTAGGTAACTTACCATTTAATAAATTCAAAAAAGGAGCTGTTTCTTAATTCGTCCAGCATAAATAAAACCATTTGTTCATACATTATTTTCTAGTGTTCATAAACAAAAATCCTATAAGTACGTGAGCCCATAGTTAGAAATTAATATGACACCTGATGGAGTATGCGATCCGACGGCGTGTGAAGTCTGCCAATCCGCAGTAGACAAGCGTAGAGAACTTACTTACTTAAGAGCCTAACTCCTCTCATTCTTAAAGAGACTCATGCGCAATAATGGGACAGTATATATGCGTTAATGATGATGATCATAGATCGATAGATAGATGATTATAGTGAATAAGTTATCGCAAAATAGCAATCCTTATACTATCCCTCAGGTGATACCAAAATACATTATATAGACAATCCATTACACTCTCTGTTCTCACAGAAAACAAATAAATAACCAGATGCGACTGAAAAACAGCATTTCACGAAGTGACATAATCAGACCATCTAATTTCTGCGCTATACCGATATCTCAAGGATAGACTGGTTGTCGTAAAATACAAGTACAAAATAAAGAAGCTTTATTTATGTATGATACTACAAACACAAATATAAAAGTCTAGAAGTAAAAGAAAGTCGTTACGCCACCTTTCTAGAAGCCTAGACTTCTATAGGTGAAGACACAAGTAGAAAAGCTTTCACAACCATTGATGTATATGTTCATCATAGAATACTGTAGCTTATAACATGCACCACAAAAATTCCAGTTTAAATGCTTACACAATAGACGGGCTGTGGCCCCATACTATCACAAAACCAATAGTAATAAAAGCATAGTTTTATTTGCTAATAAAGAAATCTAGTATGTTCCTAGACAATATTTAAGTAAACAGGAAAAGTATTAGAAAAAAAAATCTAAGTTGAAAATAAAATCCATTGAAAATAGAAAATTAACTAACTAATAACCACATACTAGAAACACGTTAATAGCGAGTTTAGATTTAAGAGAATTAAAAACAATCGTTGTGAACTCAAAATGTATTCCATGTGAATTTATAACAGAAAATTCTGGAGTTTAAGCACTCAATGTCTCAACCAAATACCCGTTGGTAACACACCTTACAATATCAAGTTAACGTACACTTAAACTTACAAAGAATTAATCAAAAATATCACTTACCTAACGCGCACACAAAACCGACGACAAAAAGTAAACTTTTCATCTTTTTTTTTTGTTAAATTAATTTGAGGTAGAAAATATATATAGAATTATACTGTTGGTACGTGCGTTTCCTTTCGAAGGTTGCTCCGTATTGCGAGCGGGGACTATTGTGGCCGGCGCAAGCGCAACTTACTACACCACGCACGACCGTAACGATTGCGACGAAAGTGAATGAAAGTTAAAAGAAAAGACAGTGACTGATGAAGTTGATTAGATGTATGTAATTATTGTACTAAACAATTTTGTGTGCGTACTAGTAATTTATAGTTTAGATCATTAGGTATACAAAATCAATTAGTATTTTGGATCGATCATTAGATCAAAAATTAAACATAATTTATTACTTACTGATAAAAACTAATGACCTTACTTCAATACATTAGTGTAAAATTTTGACAGGTGAATTGTGCCTCATTAGCCAAGTAGTCCTGAGCGCGACTGCTACGCTAGAGGTCTTGGATTCGATTCCCAGGTCGAGCAAAGTGTTATTGGGTTTTTCTATAAAATTTCCAGTAGCAGCTCGGAGTTTGGAAGTTGTGCCCAGTTAATGGATGTCCCACGATATGTTTAGGTCACATTTACATGTGACCTAAACATATCGGCGAAATGTGGGTGTACATTAAGCACGCCTCTGCCAAACTCTTAGGGGAATACTATATACTTTTAGAAAAAACTTTTAGAAAGACCAACCTTATCGGTGAGGGCCTTTCAAAAAGTAAGATGGGTAGTACCTACTTGCAACCGGCGCGTGTGTATGACAGTAAACGAAGCAAAAGAAGTATGCCAGAATCGTAGCAAATGGCGTTCTGTAGTTTCTGCCTACCTCTGAATTAGGGCTTGAGTGTATGTATGTTTGTAATAATAAAATTCGCACCTTCATTTAGCGCACGCGCTCTTGTTATAGTGAGTGTATCAAGTCGCCAAGAAAAGTCACGATACTTCTATAGCATTCTCTATACATACTGTACGTTTGTGTGTATGTATGCACAGTCACATAAACGAGGTCCAGAGACGATAGCCTCGAAAATATCCACGTCACGGTCAATTCCACGGAATTTAATGTCGTTTAGTTCATTATCAATGGAAGTACCTAGCTCATTATATGCATTTATATGATGGCTGCATCCTGGACGCTTTTTTTGAATAGCCACTTATATTTTATAGGGTTATATGTATATAGAATACATTATAATGAAGATGGAGTGTTAATGTGCTTACCTTGAAAACTTTTTTAAGGTACGGCGCTTTATATGGAGAAAATCGTTACAGATGACGAACGAGATAAACTGCGCCAAATGATGATGACATTTTATTTATTACTTTTTGACACTGTCATATTTTTTCAGTTTTTCTTTTTACCAAGTTTATGGCGCCGAATTTTTTTATCTGACCATCTTTGAGAAGCAACGTCGTCGGAATAAACTCAAACATGATATCCTCTTAAGTTTTTGCACTATCATGCATCAAGGTAGGTCAATTACCATCTGATAATGTCTAGAATAGTCTTTTATTGTGCCTATTTATTTATTGTATTGCGTTGTAATATTGTAAGGAGATAATATTTTTGATTGTTTATGTCTGCAAACGAGCAGACGATCCATGTAATCATAAATGGTAATTTCCACCATACACGTTACACCAGAGGAGTCGCTGATGCGTTGTCGAGCTCCTGCAGACCGCAGACTGTTGGAGCCGCAGCAACAGAGGAGGTTTCAAAACAACAGCTTTTACGTGCAAACGTTGAAACAGACACCAAGGTGCTTTTCATAGACTCAGACGTAACTGTGATCGATAGCCAGTCAGACTCCAAGAGCTCATACCACCGGGCAAGTCAGATATTTTCTCCTCATATGAATGGCAGTGACAGACTAAATTCTAACAATGCAGGGACAGCTCAACTTGGGGAAAAATAATTAAACATTATTTAATTCTACTCGTAATCTAATCCTACTGATAGCTTTCGGCCTTAAGAAGTTAGCCGATATTAATCGGAATCTCCCAGTGTACTTCAGTGTAGCGAAGAAATGCGATGGTATTCTGATCTTATTATAGCTATCAGAGTCCATAACCCATCGCCTTTCCGCGGACCTATCTACGAACTACGTCTACAAATATAAAAGACTAACTTCTGCCCGCGACTTCGCCCGCGTAGCGTGATGATGTATAGCCTATAGCCTTCCTCAATAAATGGGCTATCTAAAACTAAAAGAATTTTTCAAATCGGAGCAGTAGTTCCTGAGATTAGCGCGTTCAAGCAAACAAACAAACTCTTCAGCTTTATATATTAGTATATAGATGAGCGTACACTACGTCAAACGACGTTAGATTGTTGTCGTTGACCTTCCTAAATTATGGTTGAGCTATACGATGACTAGTGCATGCCGTCAGTTAACCAGAACAAATTAAAGCTGGAATGGTCCATTTAAAAGACCATTTCAGACATTGCCTCATATGCCCTGTAATTATAGTAATGCCCTGGTATTTTCTACCATTATGTCATGATAAAGAAAGAAGGTCTCGTCAAGGTAGGAAACGAAGGCTAGTTTTAAATTTAAAAAAACACCGCTACAAGTCACCATGTTCTTGCAATTGAAGTGAAGATGAAGATACCAAATTTGAAATCAATTAGACCTGTATAATTTGCTCACGTATATTCTAAAACTAGAACAGAGCTGATAATAATCAAACAAATGGCCAGATTTTCTAAAATTATAGCTAAGAACACTCTCGATCAAGTCACCTTTCAAACTAAAAATCAGATAAGGTCTATTCGTTTACGAGGAGCTACGATGCCAGAGACAGACACACAAACACACAAGTTAAACTTAAACTTAAACATAGCTCTTTTTGTGGCGAGGGTGAAAATTTTCTTGTAGAAGTGTCTATTTTAAGAAATAAATATCATTGATAGTTGACCTCTATTACATATAGAGGTCAACTATCAATGATATTTATTGTATTGATTTAAATGAGTGTAGCCATATATGCAAGTCTATTTATTATTTCACTCACTACGTTATAGATTCTTGACACTAATGCGATGATGAGTCATTGAAATAGAACTAGATAAAACGGATTTTATCGCTTTTGTATTGCTGCAAACCGTGAGGACTCAGTTTAGATTCCTAGATCGGGCAAACTGTTATTAGGTTTTGCTACGAAATTCTTTGTGGCAGCTCAAAGTTTGACTGCACATTTGGTGTACTGCCGTCTGTCGTAGGTTCGATTGCCACCTGAGGCAAATATTTGTGTCTACGGAAATTTGTTTTGCGTCTGGGTGTACTTTGTGTCCATTAATTGTATTTTTGTGAAGTTCCTCGCAACACAGAGCTTATATTTTGTCGGGAATGTCTTTCTTTTAATAGGTTGAGTTGCTATATTGATGCGGTTGCGAATTCAAGTGTAATATCGTCATCGTCTTAAATATACCCCCAAGAACTTAATAACATTGTTTACAAGACTAAAAGGAATTTTTATTTTTATTATCTGGTTACATCCATGGAGGTTGTACACATCGAATAAATACTTCTTTGTTTAAAAAGTAATTATAGACTTTACAGGCCATCATTTATGAGTTCCGGTGCACTTGTTATTTTTGTTTTTAAAATTATTTTACGCATCTTCGCATGCGAAATGAACTTTGACCTCCGAGGGATTTCCATAGTATTTCCTTGAAGAACTTTATAACAGATTTAAAAAAATAAGAGGTAACAAAATGAACAGATAAAATAAGCCTATATTATTGTACGTACCTATACGCACGCCTGTATCTATCTATACTTATATAAAGCTGAAGAGTTTGTTTGTTTGTTTGCTTGAACGCGCTAATCTCAGGAACTACTGGTCCGATTTGAAAAAATCTTTCAGTGTTAGATAGCCCATTTATTGAGGAAGGCTATAGGCTATATATCATCCCGTTGAGACTAAGTAACTATTCCACGCGGATGAAGTCGCGGGCGGAAGCTAGTTACGTATAAATTTTCAATTTATGAGATAATATTGATGATTTTTCATATATTTTTTTCACGTAGTAAAATATGATACCAAGATGGTTAAGATGGTTGACTACGCATCAGGAACTCCTCTCATCATGCAGGTGTCCATGGGCGACGATGACAACTTACCAGCAGGTGGCTCACCAGCATGATTGCCGGCTTAATCCATAAAAAAATGGTCTCACGTTCTGGTTAGAGTATTCAAACACATTATTTCGCGGCATTAAGCGGCGGTAGCCTAATGGCTAGGGCGTCGGACTTGCGATCATGTGGTTGCCGGTTCGAAACCCACCCATTGCACTACCGACGTGAACCTACTCGTAACACAAGCATTTAGCTTAGCACGAGAGGTTAACAAGAATACTAGTAATTTGGGACCCACATTGCTAGTAAGCTTTAAAAAAAAACACATTATTTCGTTATTTCAAAAAAGTAATTATACATATTATTATTTAAAAAACGTTACTCAATTTATATTATCATTTATCATAGTTCCATTTTCAAAAACTTTCGATTTTAAATTACGGTTAGCAACAACGCGCGCAACCTTGCGGATTCTAGCAACAAAAAAAAATAACAGTTTGAACGTTTTCAAGAATTTAAGGGTCAAATTATACATTCTTTTCGGTCCATTCACTGATGTAAAACCGTGAATTAAAACTGCGGGTGTAGTTTTAATTCTAAAGGTCCGATTAACGTAATTATTTCTTGGTACTCTACCAAATTGGCCACAAACGTAAACCCAATATGGATTCAATTCGTAGTTTTTTTTTTATGGGATAGGGGGGCAAACAGGCAGACAGATCATCTGAAGATAAGCAATAACCGCCGCCCATGGACACCAGAGGAGTCGCAAGTGCGTTGCCCACTTTTTTAAAGAGTTTGGGCCTCCGGTAACCTCACTCAATCGGCGAAACACAACGCAAATTTTCTGTGATGCCGTGGTATCACTCCAGTTGAGCTGGCCCATTCGTGCCAAAGCCTGGCTCTCCCACGTGAAGCTGTAGATCAATGTATATGCACCGTTATCATATGTATTTATATTATACTAAAATATTTAATTAAGAATTATATAGTTCTGTTATTCTACCAGAGGATTCTTAATATTTTATTTAAAAAACGATTTATTTATTAAATCGTTAAAAGGCACAAAAAACAGCCAGTATTACTAATACAGTAAATTAATATTTTTGTGTTTTTGTTACAGATAAATGGTAGTAATTTATTGTCAAAATTAATTAAAATAAAGAATTAAATGTCTATTTATTATATTTTATCTCCCAAAGTTAATTTTATTCATAAAATGTTGACCACTTTTCTGACATAAAAACTCCGTGCATTTTACATTACACTACCGCACAAGTGCGTAATGAGATACATTACGATATTGAAATTGGTGAAGTAAGAGACCCTTTACGAGCAAATATGTTATAAAATAATTAACGACCTATGTTCAATATGCTATTTAGCATAATTATTACCTGTAACTAATATTATCACATTAATTAATCAGTGAAAGTGAATACCTAAACAATGAATCTATTATCCGATGGTATAATATTCACTAAGGAATTAAAATAATGTACTCCATCGCCTATTTAATTTCATTATGATTATTACTTAATCAATGTTAGACTAGTGATATTAAGGATTGCAAAAATAATTGAAATGTAGACACTAGTGTCTAGGGAACTAACTAAGGAATACGTTCCTTTTTTAGCATAGTTCACTGTTCATTCGCAGTCCAAATTTATAGATTATAAGCGGCGGTAGCCTAATGGCTAGGGCGTCCGATTTGCGTTCATGTGGTACCGAAAGTTGCCGATACGAAACTCGCCCATTGCACTACCAACGTGAACCCACTCGTAACACAAGCACTTTTAGCTTAGCACGATCCGAGGGGTTAACAGGAATACTGGTTATGTGCGACCCATATTGCTAGTAATCTTTAAAAAAAATAGGTACAGATCAAAAGTATGTATCGAACATACTTTTGATACAAATAGTTGGCTATATCCTTATCTAAGTTTAATTAAAATTAGTTCAGCCGTTTAATCGTGAAATGTTACAAACAGAGACAGTCACTTTCACGTATAAATTGGAACATCGTACTGGAATTATGGATTTTATTACCTTGACACCTAACTTGACGTAAAAAAACTGTCAAATACATTCCTGACTCCTGTCATTATACAATAGAAGTGTCATGTGTCAGTATTGATTTAATTCAACTGATAAAAACGGTATTTAGCAACATTAGCACAATTAGAGTTGAGTAACAGAATGCCTATCGAAAACTGGTCTAGGCATTGTGAACTAGACTCGGGGCCCGGCGTTGCGTGTGCATATTCACGATCGCGACTTAGGCTGTAGGCACACGAGCCGACTGTCGTGGCTGCGATTGTTTGACGGGACATATTCGATTGTTTGACGGGACATATTTTGTTAAACCCTTATATATACACCTATTTTTATTCGCCTGCTTTCAGATTTTGGAGAAAAACATTGTATAATTAAATTACTTGATCGAACAGTAAAGGCTATTTATGCTTCCAATAATCGGTCGAGTTATAAAATAACTGATGCGTCTCTTTCTCCAAAAGACAATTTCAGACATTGTGACATTCACATATTTTGATACTATTTATGTCTGGACTTTAAACGAGATCTGTGATGCTCCGAGTCTGTTTCAGCGTTTCTTCTCAAAGGTCTTCTAGGCAATCCTGGCGCCATGTACTCAGTTCTTTAAAATTGAAAATATTTACTTGTAAAAGTTCGTTATATACATTTCTTCATATACCTAAATCTTGTTTATGAAGATAAACATATATAATTATGTATTGCTTTAACCGCTCTTAGTAAATGTTACATAAAACAATAATTATAATATCATTCTTAATTAAACAAGCTTCTACGACTCCAAGGATCATTTTTAGCCTTGATCTCAAATGAACCCAACATTCTGCTTTCCGTGAATGGAATGAAGTTCCAAGAATCCCATATTAATTATTAATTTAACAAAATGAACAGGTGACATATGTCTGTGTGAATGTGTGTATCAGAATTTTGGTCCTTTTAGCTCTTTTTTTCAAACTTCGCCGACCATGATGTTTGTATGTAACAAGCCTTATCAACATCCAAAAGTTCGATGACTGGCTGTCACGGTGTTGCTTCACGCACATAGGTGAGATAATTTAACAATGTTGTAATCTAAAAGCTTAGTAATAAGCATACTATGAACGTTATAGTCTTTCCGGGCCAATAGTCCATTATATTTTGGTAATCATTATTGAAACCTTTGAGTTTCTTATATGACTACCCTAAATAGATTGCAAAATTGTTTTAATTTTGATACACCTCCTTACTTACTACTTATCTCTGTAACTTATATATGAGGAAATCAAAGAGTGGGGAAGTGTTCAAGGAATATGGGTATTCATACGTACGCCCTCTATTAATAAGGCCATTACAATTTAGTCACAAGTAGTAAATTACATTCAGTCCACCTGAATCTTCCAGGAATACAGCCGTATGAAGTTCTAAAAACAGGTTACTCTATAACTAACATTCCTCAGGACTTCTACTTAAATCTAGAGGATGGTGTGACATAGTCTTTCCAAATACATATCCACACGACATAAATGCAGTGTATCTAAAGTCTGTCTGTCTGTATATCTACCTACGCCCTAATATTATATTTACGATAAACAAACTAGTCGAGTGTATGAAAGCATTTTAGTACACACTAATTATAATTAGCCTCAATTGGCTACGTATGTGCGAAATTTAGTCAACAGCCATTGAACTGATTTCTAAATGATTTCATAACTAGAAAGTTTGACCATTGAGGGTAGTTTATACTTTATTTTCAATTTCAAGGATTTATAAGCAGTATATTAAAAAAATTAACTAAATTCTTAGACACATATTTACAAGTTTAATAAAGTTTTTCTATTTTGGTATAAGCACTGGCATTGTTAACATCCTCACCCCAGATTAGGGTGCCCCAGAATACAGAGATGGAAGTTAACAAATCAAAATCTTCAGTGAATCTTGGAACAGCCAGCCAGCCCCGCCTCCCTCAGGAAAAGGCCTAGCGACGCCAATAGTCATAAGCTACACAATAATAGTTTATATCGAAGTAAAAGAATTAACCAGCCAACATTACTTCGAACCTTCTATGATTGCCTAAGGTTCTGTAAGAAAAAATATTATATTAGCCAAAAATTGTGGTGATCAAATCCAGGAAATGTTATGTGAATCGAAGAAACCTACCCAAGGTATTTTGTATGTATAGTTTACATGTTAAATGACACAATAATCATAATGTTAGATATACTCGTACATGATGAAACACTGCATCAATCATCTCTGAGATGAGACTGAAATATACACTTTCGTTGTTTGACGACCTTTCACTAAAGTCTAACAGAATTATATGTTATTAGTGGAAAGATTTTATTCCGAAATTGGTCCTTGGCTCCATATCTATAGTTGTGCAAAGACTTTTTAGAAACAACTAATTAGTAATTCAGAGTTCATAATAAAACCCCGCCCAAACGTTTTATACAAGGTTACCATATATAGCTCAAGTGATCCGATAGAAACATGATCATGAATACAGCTATATTTTTCCATTAATCAAGCAAAAAATGACTTATCTCTATCTCTATCAAATAAAAATAATGATTATCAAACCACATTCAGCCGCTGCGTCAGTTCTACGGTTTAATGACGCTAGATCTTAAAAGACGCTTTTGTACGAGGATAAGAACAAATTGGTCCTTGGGTACGGTGTCATACATGTTTAAAAGCTGCAACGGCCACTGATATATTATACAATAACAAAACCTATACAAATAATTAAGTTAAAAAAAATAATTGATAGACATTTTGTCTAAAGTCTAAATTCGCTAGTTGCAAGCGCAACACAAAAATAACTAACACATACTTGCTCAACTAGTCTTGCTTGCCTGTTGCCTCACATGATTTGCTACACTTGCACGATAGATAAATAAATGACCACTGTGAAAACAAAAAGTTCAGTTAACACGCTTACAGCATTAGTGAATTTCAAAAGTACTCGATTATTATTTTATTGTTTCTTACGTCGCATTTGTTCTGCGTTCGTCATTTTTTTTGTGAGTTAACCTTTTTATAACAATTGGCGTTACGTTAAAAATGCATTCTCCGTGAGCTTGGGTATGGCCAGATACAGCAATTCCTGAAAATCATTTTATATTCAAGATCGGTAGTAATTCCAGTCCATAGCAATTTTGTATTATAAATCATGTTATAAATAATCCAAAAATATTCTACTCTCCTGGTCTGATCATATAATGATGACGTCAATTCACTTATCCAAAAGTACTGGGACAAAATCCGATTCTTCTAACTAATACCTATATGTGGTAAATAGAAAATTCATCTTCATTATATTATGTATGATATAATATAGTCATTGTGCTCACTTATGAAGTTCAAGGAAACGCAAAATATAATCTCCTTAGTAACACAATGAGTTAATAAATTGTAATCAAGTCCCTTCTCTTCGTTGATAAGTCTTCGTTTACAATGGTATGCCAAAAAGTAAATTATGAAAGCTACTTAATCAGCGATATTTACGACCGCGGAGTAAAAGTATATGCATATTATATTATGTTTAAAAGTAGATCTGGAAATTCCTATGATGGTAAGGGTCACTTCTTGAATTAGTGCAGTCTTGAATTTATGCAATTAAAGAAGCAAATAATTCGAAATCTATACTTAATATATAAAGCTGAAGAGTTTGTTTGTTTGTTTGCTTGAACGCGCTAATCTCAGGAACTACTGGTCCGATTTGAAAAATTCTTTCAGTGTTAGATAGCCCATTTATTGAGGAAGGCTATAGGCTATATATCATTACGCTACGCGGACGAAGTCGCGGGCAGAAGCTAGTAATAAAATAATTCGAAAGATATATAATAATATCAGTTTAAATATATAATTATGTTGTGTGATAATGATAATAGTAAGTAGGAGTTAAATGACGAGAAATAATTTCAGGGTTGCTATAGGCTATAATCCATATTGGCTTCGCGGGGGAATGACACCTCGCTCCCGTGACCCTAGCAAAAAGTGATGAGGCGAAATTTCCCCAATTATTTTAGCGTGTGGAAATTCACGGGGATTTCTAACCGCGAAAAAAGGCTACATAGGCTGGCCTATAGCCTGATTTTGGGCTTTTAAAAATACTAATACTGATGGAGCTACCACACGCACATGACTGGCGCCGAAGAATTTTAATGTCATGCCATCGTTTGTACGTGAAAATCAAAGCGCAGATTACATACTTTAACTGTTTGTTCCGTTATAGATTCTTTTAAGTTGTATTAGGTAAAACTTACATTGAAAAAAATCTGCTTCATTGATAAATACATCTCCAATTCTTCTACTGATTATGGATTCTGTATCAAAAGACTCACCTTTTTGACTTCAAGGTTTTGGGCACAATATCATTAACTAATTGTAATAGCGTAGCATCTACAAACAGGAATACAACGACCTATCTTATCACTCGATTAAAGTTGTCTACAATTGGATCAATCAATATGATAAAATCAAGCTGCACTATTTTGGTAACCTGAATATTAAACTCGAAATTGCCAATACTGATTACCCAATAATCTAAAGTCACGACCGTAGAAATAAATACACACCAAACCAATTCAGTTAATCCAAATAATTTCAATACTCATTGTACTCAAGTCTAGATATTAATCTAAATTACATTACGCTTTAATTACTGTTTAGATACCGCAGTTTAAATAAAAATCGTGTTATTATCATTAAAATCTCATCATGACCGTACTCCTTTCTCGTTACAAGAAAAAAATAGTGTTTATTTTTATGTATTATCAATTTAAGGCATATGGGTTCCGTCTACTACAGTTTTTACTGAACTATCTCTATGGAGCGAGTCACAGTATAACACAGTCAAAATTGAATTGGCAATTATGATTCTTGTTGTCACGTGAGTCGGCACAAAAAAATATTATATGGCAACTAGTGACCCCACTAAGGAGAACCAAATCCAACCATGGTGGAATGAAACACGATCATGATTCTTATACGAGTAACATTGACCTAAGATACAGGATGGAACTTAATAATCATAACATCAACCCACTAATGTTGCACTGCTAGACCTATATTTCTTTATTGAGGCGGAACCACGGAACTACAGCGAAATTAAAACAGAAATAATCGAGTCCTCTTAGAGCCACTTGCACCAACTTACATTGTTAAAATACAATTTAAACACATTTAAGAAGTTGCTGCAAGTGGCCCTTAATAGGCAGGTTTGCTCATAATGTTTTCCTTCGTCGTTAAAACGTTAATCAATATTTGAAAAATCAATATCTAAGAAAGCTGATCTAGGCTATCAATTTAGACTTAAAAACGTTTGTGTTTGTGTATTTTTTATTAAGGATCTCCAACTGCAATCGGCAGCAACCTGAGGTCTTCCAGTTTACAAGGTGAATACTTTTGGAGGCTATTAAAAATAAAAATACCAGAGTTTAGATTGGAACATATTACCGAGGTTGAAGACCTTTGCAAACCTTCGTGAACTAAAGGATTTGAAAGGGTGATTTGTACTTTATCTACTCCTTATTTTATCTTGAGATGTTGTTAAGTTAAGCTCTGAATATTCCATCATGGGAACATTTGTAACATTTTCATAGATTTAATAATTAATTGATATTTATTGAATTATTAAATTGCATCATTAGCCTAGTGGTCCTGAGCGCGACTGCTACGCTAGAGGTCCTTGCTTCGATTCCCAGGTCGAGCAAAGTATTATAGGTTTTTCTATGAATTTCCCAGTAAGTAGTAGCTCGGAGTTTGGAATTTGTGCCTGGTTAATGGCGATAGGCTCGCCCCCTATTACATGGGACATAAACATACCGGCGAACTTTGGGTGTACATTAGTACCTACGCCTCTGCCTTACCGAGGAAACAGGCGTGATGGTATGTTGAATGTTGAATTAATAAAAATCGCCATATTTTTATACGGCAAACCACCGTAACAATATCGATGAGATTCACTCTCTCTCTGATTTAGAATTCTGAGAATTATTGATAGTAGTGCTAGAATAGAATAGAGAATCAAATACTATTTTTATTAGTAACTAGCTTCTGCCCGCGGCTTCGCCCCCGTGGAATTCGGTCTGTCATCACATCACACGGGAACGGGATAAAAAAATACCCTATGTCCGTCTCCTGGTTCTAAGCTACCTCTCCACCAATTTTCAGCCAAATCGGTTCAGCCGTTCTTAAGTTATAAATAGTGTAACTAACACGACTTTCTTTTATATATATAAGATCTGTCTACATTCGTAGGAATTATATAACATAGGCACCCATTTAAGTTTCGCAAAAAGGTTTCCAAATTAAAAATAAACTCCTCAGTTTAGTGATACTAAGCGCGACTGCTTCACTAGAGACCTGCGTTGGATTCCCAGGGGGAGCCAAGTTTTTCTATTCAATTCTCAAAGTATAATGCCCGGTAAATGGCAATAGGCTCGCCCCCTATAACATGAAACTTAATTATATTGGCGAACAGTGGGTGTCCATTTGTACACCTCTGTCTAACCCTTCGGGGAATATAGGCGTAATGGTATGGTAGTTTAAAAAAAAACACTCGTTTCTCTATCCATTAATTTAACCTATGCAAGTATGCAGGAGTTATTATTTCCGCTAGAAACTAAATTGCCTTTGCACATAACAGCTTTTACATAAACTTGCGCACATTGGCGACGTTTAAAGGTCATGTAAATGTCAAATGACAGTCACATGTTATGCTCGGAGACATGCATGTCAAATGTCAGTGGAACTTCAACATGCAGAAACGGTGAACTTAATTAAAATTGATTCCCAAATATTGAAATTGGTTATCTTAAATGTGATGGGTATTTAAAATTTAAATTTAGAAGAGTTTTTTTGTATTTTTTTTTCGAAAATTGTGTTCGGTCTTTAACACACTCTAGCCATAGGGCAGTAGTAATCACGGCATTAAATATTTACAACTGACAACTAAAAGATCTGCTAAAAAAACCTTATTATAAAAAAATCCAACAATAATATCGTGTGGCTCGTGGCAAAGTAATAACCATGCTGTCGATCGATCTGAAGTTTATGCTGCACTTGCTCTTGTTAGTCTATGGATGAGTGTAACTTTTATGCACCCATCAAAATTGAGATCCGTTGGTACCTCGGAACGGTGTTAGTAGACATACGAAAATATATGTCGATCTTTAGTGATACTCAGCCTGATCCATTTTATCCTGAAGATATCTTTATAACTTATCATAACATACCATCACGCCTGTATTCCCCGAAGGGTTAGGCAGAGGCGTACTAATGTACACCCACAGTTCGCCGGTATGTTTAGGCCCCATGTAATAGGGGGCGAGCCTATTGCCATTAACCGGGCACAAATTCCTAACTCCGAGCTGCTTCTGGGAATTTCATGGAAAAACCCAATAACACTGCTCGACCTGGGAATCGAATCGAATACTGGGTCCTGGCGTAGCAGTCACGCCCAGGACCACTTGGCTAGTGAGGCAGTTTATTCTCATATATACATGCGATATCATTATTCTCAGCAATTGATTTGCAGAAGTCTGATAGCAATCTTTGCTTTCTTGCTTTCAGCAAGGGTAGACTGGAGTAGAATTTAGAAAATTATGAAAATATAGCAGCTCTTTAAAAATTTAATTGATAAATTGATGAGTGCTGAAGTAACAGTGAGCAGATATTTTCTTTTAAAAGTGGTGTTAATTCTATTGCTGTTTATTTCTACTAGTAGGGTGGCCAATTCTTGGTAAGCACACGGCATATTCATATATGCATTGTCTCATAGACGATTACATTATACTCATACTACGTGCGGTGAGAACTAATTGTTGAAAGCTTATTGTCTGTGACATACTTACAAGTTAAACACGGTGCATAAAGCTTTAGTGAGAGTATGTGACTAATTTTATAATTGTATAACAATATGTCTGATGATGCATTAAAATGACGGGTTCGAATGAACGATTATTATTTTCTAAAAGTTTGATATTTTGAGTTCAACTGCCTTATTGGTATTGTGGTTGAAAACGCGACTGCTGTGTAAGATGATTAAGACACAAGAAAGCTGTTATTGGGCTTTTCTAAGAAATCCTCAGTAGTACTTATATGGATTGAATTTGCCATTTTTTATCGATTAAGCCGACAAACAATCTGATAAGCCACTTGGTGGTAAGGAGTCATTATCGCCCATGGATACCTGCAATACCAGAGAAGTTGCCGACCCTTAAGAGTCCCGCACCAACTGGCTGGGAACTGGCTCTTCCGCGTGAAAGTCGAAACACACCTAGGTGCTTTATTACAGACTCCGACGTAAGGGTAGTTACCATCCAGTCAGTCCTCAAGAGGTCCCATCGTCGATTAAATCAGATATTTTCTTACGAGAAAGAAAGGCAGTGAGGAACAGCATTCAAACTCGGGGACTAGTTTACATGCATTACACGGGGAAATGATAGAATAATAATCTTTATTGCACACCGAAAGCTAACACCAAGTACATGCTCTCAAGTAATAGTCATAGAATGGTACTCTTATAAGATTAGCACATACCTGTGGCAGGTGGCATAACTGCATAAGAAAAGAGAGGCATATACTCTAACAGTGGGTAGATTCCGGCTGTGAATGGTAATGAAGATGATAATATGGGATTTAAAACCTTCCGACGATCTGTGGGTGCACAGCAGTATACCTCTGCCTAAGCCTTTGGGGAGACAGGTGAACTACTCAAAATCATTACTTTATTTTTAGTTGTGTTGCAAGATCAGTTTTTGAAACTAATAATAATAATTGGATATAATTTTGGTTAGCAGTGCAAGACAAGAGTAAAATTATTATATTTGACATTTGGTAAAGGATGATGGAGTAGATACCAATTGCTGCAGTGATCCTATTGTGAAAGGACGCAATGAACTCTGGGAGAGCAATTCTAAAAAAATTACAATGTTAAGCGATAAAAAAAAAAATTCGTTGAGGAAGGGATCGACTCACATTCGCTAACTTTGACGAAAGCGTAGAGAGATGTATGGTTTTGAGAGTAGAGGAATTTAATAAAATTTAGTTCAGCTGCGCTAAGATAAAGTTTGACCTTGGCACCGTCTTATAACGGAGATGCTGGCATTAGTTTTTTAATATGGCAAGCAACTGCTATAACGAGCAAGTAGAAAATTCAAAAAGCGGCGGTAGCGGCTAGGGCGTCGGACTTACGATCATGTGGTTGCCGGTTCGAAACCCACCCATTGCACTACTGACGTGAACCTACTCGTAACACAAGCATTAAGCTTAGCACGAGGGGTTAACAAGAATACTAGTAATGGTAGTACACATTGCTAGTAAGATTTAAAAAAAAAACCTTAGCAAGTGCGTAAATTAATACATATTAAACTAATACCTTTAAATTTGAAAGGCTTATTATGTTCCAAAAACTTGAAGAGGATGATAAATGAGAATTTCTCCAAATACTTAAAGAATACCTTAATGATCCTAAAAACGGGATACAAAGCTCTTGGTAAATAAGAATAAAAATGACCCAAATGTACATGTAGACTTGGCACGCACACGATGTATTTCTTCACCGGACCACAATTTGTTGGTCTTCGATCCACTTCATCTATCTAAGTCAGGGTCACTACCACGGGGACACTTCCCCTCCTCTATTGCACTTTTTCCTTATCCTGAATGAAAGGTTTTAATATACTACAATTAATTAATTAATTTCTCATTTATCCTATAAACATCTTGAGTTTTATTGAAGCTTGTGTGCCTATTACTCATAATATGAATAAAATCATAAGTCTTGTATTGACTAAGATTAATAGAGCGGAATGCAGAAAAAAACAAAGTGGGTTTAGGGTATGACTTTACATTGAGAGTTCCACAGGGTTCTATTCTTGGCCCGTTCCTACTTTTATGGTAGTTAAAATAATTAATGAGAGTCGATTTCAGTAGTTTACTGGGTATCTATAATAATCCACCCATCTCTCTCACATATAACTGCATATCTTGTATGAGAGATGGAATGAAATTGGCAGTAGTTTACATATATATTTTATTTCGGTAAGGGTTCTACTTGTAACTACGAATATAAATCTGAGACAGACTCTAACTTTAATAATTTCATGTCCAGATGCTTTATAATCTTGTGATTAACGTTGAAGGAAAGCGGCGGTAGCCTAATGGCTATGGCGTCGGACTTGCGATTATGTGGTTGGCGTTTCGAAACCCACCCATTGCACTACTGACTTTGAACCTACTTGTGATACAAGCATTTAGCTTAGCACGAGGGGTTAGCAAGAATAATAGTAATGTGCCACTCACATATCTAGTAAGCTATATAAAATAATGCTTTTGCATATTATCCTATTAATTCAGACTATTTAAAATATCGACCTAACAATGGGAGACAAATGGAATCCCTATCTTCATATATTATTATGTTTTTTAATATTCTTTTGTTTGGAAGTAGGGAATAAAATTGTAAGCATCAGTGGCTATACAATTTAAAACCATCAAGCCGGTAAGGTAAGATTTAAAATAAAATGCACACCTTTGTTTAACTTAAATGTATTTAACTTATTAAGTCTTAACATAGAACTATATTATTATATCACTAAGGAGGATTAAGATCTCGCTTTCGGTGCGGGCGCCTCCTCGGAGTCCTTGTACCAGTCCTCACTGTAAAAAAAAGGAAATTAATGATCGATTTGATATTGTCGAGTTGATTCGATTTGAAACCAATGCATCCATTGGTTTCAAATCTCATCCATTGGTTTCAAAGTTTATTACGATGAATTATTTCTTGAAATCGAACTTGAATATTAGAATTTTTAGCTATGACTCCATCAACACATAAATTAGTATCTATTAATATAGCTTTATGTTTATGTATTAGTAACCTTTTGATGTCTTCATGAACAACTGTACAATGGCGACTAAAATGTTCGTGCTATGAATTAATTGAATTGCTTCTGAGAGTCAATATTTGAAATTCATTACACTCTTAAGGCTCATTTACACGGAATAATTAAATTGCTATTTGCATGCAACAAATATAACCAATAATAAACTGCAACACTGTTGATATGATACAACTTGGCTGTTGCAATTATTAACAGGAGCGTATCAATCACGAAACAAATGTTCCAAATATAACAACGCGAATACAAAGAATATTGATTACATGACATGTTACAACACTACAAATAAAAATAAACAAAAAACATGACAGTTCAACTCACCATCCGCGCACGTTCTCAGGCGCGTCACACTTTTGGGTCTCCTCATTGTAGACCTCTCCGACCTGGCAACCAAGGTCACGAGGCTCAACACCGTTCAAGCACACGTAGAACCTCTGGCAGTCATTGGGGTGGGGGTACTTAGGGTGGGCGACGACCTGGCCCTGGGCATCAGTTGGTGGCTCCTTGGGGCACTCAAAACCGTCCTTGAGTTTCTCTGAAATAGATAATGATGATCTTAAAATTTTCAATAATATAAAGTGCATTGGTAGAAACTATATTGTTAACATTAAAATTAATCATTTTCTCTCTTCTTCTTCTTTCTTTCTCTTCTCTGATTCGCATTCACAAAAGCTTCAGCTGTGCCATTATTATGCGTAACAAAGCTTTTATAAAACGAATTGGCTTCTTATTTTTTGTCAGTTGCATCTATAAATGGTTTCTATAAATCTTTCCTATAATAATTCTGACTATTCTGAGATAAGATTTTATCAATCCCATCGCGGGACTGTTTCATCTTTTTTCTTAGACCTTTATTCATTGTTTTTCTGGCTAACCTTAAAAAGCAAGCTACTCACTGTCTTGAGCTTGGCATCCTTGTCTGCCAGCAGCGTCAGGCCACACGCAGGTTCCGGAGTACTCGTCGAAGTGGAGCCCAGCGGTACACTTGACCTCAGTGGGTTCGCCTTCGATGCAGTTGTAGAAGATGTTGCACACGGAGGGGTCTGGGTGGGCGAAGAAACCGTTGCGGCGGGGACACGGGCCGCTTGGCTTGGCAGGTTCTATAAAGAAAATAGAAATGAGGCAATTGTAAAGAGCGTCAAGAACTTCAACGTTGTTGACATTAAGCTGACCCTTGATGCCTATTTGGTTGTACTGGAAGGCATAAATATGTCATTCTCCAAGCGAAAGTACTATTTAACGAAAATTACATGATTTAAATATTGCAATGTGTATAAAATAAATATATTTAGATTGAATAGCATCGAAAGCTTGTACAAACGTCATAATAAGTAGGTATCTTATTTATACAATCTAAAAACAATAAATTTTGCATTCGCGTGACCTATTGAATTTTTTACATCAGTCCATAAATAATACTTGCACATCAAACACATATATTAAGACAGCTGCAGATGGTTGCATAAAGCCATTCAATGCTAACTACTTTTTGAAATTTAAATACGTAATTAAAAAACTCGAAATATCTGACTAGAATTGCAAGGATTGGTCCGGCATTGAATATAAAAAGTTGGTGCCCCGGCCTTGAGTGTAGATGGTCATTTAACCTAGGAAACGACAATTGCATTACGCAGAGCAGGAAGTCCATTAGTTTTGGTCTCTTTCACTCAGTTATGTCAAGAGCTCTACCGTTTGTAGCTATTTTTAATTAGTTATGCACTTTAGTTCCGGATTCAATTCATATTTCTGGAATTAATTTAGGAATACCTATCCTCTTTTAAGAAGGAAAAGAACTTTTAATGTTTTTTCGGAGCTGACATTGTCAGAGTTACTCAACACCCAAGTCACGAACTCTTTAAGTGGTTGCATTCCACACATTCATGCACCTATAAGTTTACGACACATTCCTATGTTAATATTATTAGTTAGTTTATACGGTAAAATTATTTACGTTGTCTAAATCGCTGGGAAATGTAGCAATTTGGTGGTTATGGAATAACTTGAAAACTAATGAATTGAGATAAAGATTCTAAAAAACCGAGGCCAATAAACTCTTGAACAAAAACGAAAAGAAAACTAAATTATGAAAGACGGCTGTGTTTTTTTTTTGATAAGATACCATCACATACCGTCACGCCTATATTCCTCGAAGGTTATACAGAGGCGTACTAATGTACACCCACAGTTCGGCGAACGGCGGGCGAACCTATTGTCATTAAATGAGCACAATTTCAAAACTCCGAGCTGCTACTGGGAATTTCATAGAAAAACCCAATAACACTGCTCGAGCTGGGAATTGAACCCAGGACCTCTAGTATAACAGTCGCACTCAGGACCACTAGGCTAATGAGTTGCCTCATTAGTTGAGGTATTTTTGGGATTTCTGATATCCAATAATTATTTCGATTTGTAAGTGCCTTTAATAATAATTATACTGTATTTCTATTCTATCAATCTCTAAATAGCTGGTCGAGTTGACATGAAATCGAAAGCATGTACATTGACGATATTTCTAAGCAACGAAAACCAGAACCAGATACAAGTTTCTGTTGAATCGTTTTAGCAATACACACGGCGATAACACATTTCAAATACACACACATGAATGTCTAGAATTGTCTACTAGTTGGCCTAGAAAGTCAGCGGCGTGTCGCCACGACCTAGTCGGTCAAAGGTAGACAGGATACCTTCACTTCATGAGAATTGTCGCAAGACTAAATGACCTTATACTGACATTTGATCTAACTATGCAGTTGGACAACGCAGATAGCCGATGTTTTTCCGCATGTGGCTTGAGTAACTTCCGAGAAATACCAGAAGTACTTTTACGATATACAGTTCTCCGAATACATTTGTCTAGCTGATTGCTTATGTTTTTTATTGTAAAGTTAATTCTAGCTACAGTATGAAAATATTAATTCACTGCTAGTCGCCTATGTAAAATGATATTTTATAACAACTCGCGATTTTACCTGCACTGTCCTGTTTCAAAGAGTGATGTTAAATAGCCTCATAAATCACTTCGTCCATTAATGAAAACCGCATGAAAATCCGTTCAGGAGTTTTGAGTTTATCACGAACAGAGCGGCCGACAGACGCGACGGGGTATTTTGTTTTTTAAGGAATATCTGCTACTGATTATCAAAAATACACTTGAAACTTACGCAGTTCAGTCCTGTCTCCGCAGTCTACATTGAAGGGCTGGTCGCACTTGTTGATCTTCCTGATGGTGGGGTCGAACACCAGTCCGTCGGGGCACAGCTTCGTGGTGGCCACACCGTCCACGCACTCGTAGAACTTGTCACATTGGTTTGAGTCCTCATATTGACCGTCCTTGTTTGGACATTTGTATTGTGCACCTGCGGGCAAAAATTTGATTAGTTAATGTTTTTTAAATCTGAATAGTGTGTAGTATATTACTTCGTGGAAGAAGAAAATTGTTGCACGTTGTCAATCTACTTTTTACTGATATAATCATAATTATATATACATTTATATATTATGTAGCATTAGTAGATTTATTTCAATTTCTAATTCTCCCGTAAGTGTCAGTATCCAGTATCACTGTAATGGAATTTGTATAGATTCTGAGCAAATTATATATTGTACCACCCATTGTACCATATTCTATGATTGATAACTTGTACTTGACATTAGTTTATGGTGTAAAATAAAGGATATTCTATTATATTATATATGTATAACTTTCTTCACATAATTTAGATATATTTCTGAGATATTCTCATAAATAAGCCTAATTTAATTTCTGAAGGCGAAATCAGTTAAATAGCCATTATACCAAAAATATTAATTTTACCATTAAAACGTAGCAATGAATTCGCCTCATTAAACTTACAAATTATTTTAATTATAGAATCATTCGTCTATAAAATTACTGGTTGAACAGGATTGCCCAAAATTGGACCGGTTAATCAGTGAAAGCCTTAGCTAAAGAAGCATGTTTTTCTTTAGCTCGGAGATACAGATCGAGTTTTTATTATATAAGTATGTACTGTTATATAAGACGTGACACACATTCCCACTGTTCTCGTCACTAGCCCGATACGTTATGAATAGTGTTGTGATCGGTTTCTTACTCGAGTTGTGCAAATCTTTTTTGCGGAGCTACTCAAGTGTTTCAATACTTTTTGTACGCTTTTGTTGTTATGATAATAAGTACTGCTTTGTGTGATGAAATCATACTCTATAGAAGTGTGTTTGTTGAGAAAAAATGTAGATATATATATAACATAGAGAATGAGGGAGAGAAGAAGAGAAACGCATTAATATGTTTCTATTCCACAAAAGAAAAAATATTCAGTAATTATTCTTACAAAAATATAATCACAGCAGTCGGTTATTATACGTAGATCATTACAATCCATATCAATATGATTTAATAGTTAGAATTGCTAAGAATGGCATGTCAAAACCATGACAGATATTAAATATTATATTGGATTCGATTTTTAAATACTAATTGGTTTAATATTCCACCGATTCGATACCGGTAATTTTGCTAAGGATGCTATCTCCTAACATCACTAGTAGAATTGACATTTTGGGATTAGCGGATTTTTGCAATTTAAATACACTTTAATTGTCAAGGCCGTATTACATTAACATATTGTAGTAGTTTTACAAGGTACCTGACTTGATTTTTCTATATTTAAATTCTGTAGAATTAATTTATGAATTAATTAGCTATTTAGAATATTGAAGATACATTTATTATTATTCAACCCAATGATTGTTACTTGTTGGGAGTCTTTTTTAAGTTTATTTGGAAATGGAAGGAGGAAAAAAAATTGCAACCCTACTTGTTGATCTCCAAATAACTATATTTGATTCGGTTGCTGTCACGACACTGGTATAAACAAATAATTACTAAACCATTAAATATATTTTTATCACTTTGTAATACGAATCTCCGAATACTAAAAAGTTAAATTTTACAGTCCAAAACTTTTTTAACCGACACTCGAGAAAACTACATAACAGTTACCTACTATGTAGGCAGAGGTTTGAGTTTAGGTCCCATTTAAAGGCTAGGGGCGAGCCATCAACTGTTTACAAATTCAAACTCTGCGAATTTAACTGAAAAATGCAATAACACTTTGCTCCAACTAGGAATCAAACCCAGGCCCTCTTACGACCACAAATGCTGCACATAGTGTCTAACCTAACCTAAGTAGCAAGTATTATAAAACAAAATCACACGACCCGGATATCATGACACGTGTAAGCACGATGCAATGTATGAAGTAATTGCATTGAAATGAATTTGCCTACTACACAAGTAAGTTTTAGACTTCTAGAATGTTCTAAAGTAGTTGGTTAATATTCTGAGTTTTTTTTAAAGATTGTTGTCCCACTAGAATTTTCTCCTGTATCGTGGGTGCTTTCACAAACACAAATTCTCACACACACAAACGCCCCGACTCGGAACAACTATCTGTAGGTTATACAAATATTTGCCGTATCTCATTAGTCTAGTGGTCCTGAAGAGACTACTACGCCAGATGTCCTGGGTTTGATTTCCAGGTCGAGCAAAGCGTAACTTATTGGATTTTTCTATGAAATTCAAAGTAGCAGCTAGTAAATTTTATCTGTGCCTGGTTAATGCCAATAGGCTCGCCCCTATTACATGAGACCTAAACATACCGGCGATCTGTATTACTAAAGGAATAATATTATAAGGAAGGATATTAGTGTGAGAGTATATTATGTTCTCCTTTCTTTGTATTAACTAAAGGTTGATGTAAAGTTTAGTGCCGTAAGATTTGGTTGCGATTTTAAACAAGCTCCGATGTTACACACAATATATCTATACGTGAACAAAAGCTCGCGGTATAATGTAACACATGATTATCGAGGGGTACCGGGACCGGCGCGCGCGCATGACGCAAGAAGTGAAAGTGAGTCGCGACTTACGACACCTATGCATCGCGCTGATGCAGCAAGGGTCGAGCTCACACTGACCTGGGATGATACTATGACCATATATTGCGTGATAAATATTCTTATAAACACGCCTCTATTCCCAGAAGAGTTAGAGAGAGGCGTATTAATGTTCCAACCTACAGTTCGCCGGTATGTTTAGGTCCCATGTAATATGGGGACATCCCAAACTCAGAGCTGCTGCTGAGTATTTCAAAGAAAAACTCAATAACCCTGCTCAACATGGGAATCGAACCCAGGACCGCTATCGTCACTGTAGCGCTCGGGACCAGTAATACACACAGGACAGGAAAGAACAGGCTAATGAGGCAGATATATTATAAATATTCATACTAAATGGATTCGATTTTGATTGATGGAAAGTGGATTTCAAATGGAGCTGATGTCATGCAAACATTATAGAACCATCAGGACGACATAAAAAAAAGATGCAGCCGTTCTCAAATCTTTTATACATGCAGCAATTAATTTTTATTTATACCTATAGATTGTAGAGGAGCTCGTAGCTAAGTAATAACTAAGCTGATCAACTGATCTGCAAGGTTAAGCTGCGCTCGCCATTGTCAGTGTGTGGATGGGTGACCATTCTTAACACATCAAGACCTCTCCGTGCCTCGGAGAGCACATAAAGCGGTCGGTCCCGGTTGTCATACGAACATCTTTGACAATCAGATCTTTGATGGGCGCCAAAATGGCGGAAATTAGTGTCAAATGGTTGACAGTCGCTGGTCTAGTGTACCATAGAGGACGTTATTAAAGAGGTCGGTGATCGACACCTTTTTGCTCCATCTTTAATCATAAGATACCAAATTGAATTACGCTACCCAATCTTTCATTATAAACGTTATACGTTCTAAGACAAAAGATTGAATTCTTGTGATTTGACATTACGAATGTCATAATCTGTCAGTTAGTTTCTAAAAGGCATCATACTTGTAAATTGCAATATTAAAGTAAGCAAGTTCATTAATCAACAATTAACTGATCGATTGATTGAGAAAATATTGTAATTGTGTCGTTATACATAAGCACCTGATTTAATTGATCTAAACGTGATTTAGCGTTAACATACCATTAAGCATGTATCCTTGAAAGATCAGGCAAAGGTTTAATGAGTTTGCTGATATATTTTAGTAAAATAGGGGTCGAGCCGAGCCGATCGAGAGAGTAGAGTAATATCTTCAATGTACAGACACAGCTTTTTACAATTTTATAATAGTACAGAAGAGATGTGTATTAATTGATGTGATATTTAATTTTATCAACATTATAATTTAAACTGGCTATGATTTGCATCAAAGATCCGTTAGTCTGAGTTATATTTGCATCTATAATTAAGTTTTGATCCAAAGATACGAAAGTTTCTCATGGCATAAGACATCCCAAACGAGTTCGGATTGAAGTATATTCATATATATTCTGAGACCTAACCCTGAATATAAATTATCTGTTATCCAATAAAAAAAACGAAATATATTTAAAACACGGACGTGTCTGTGAATCACGTTGTACACAGGTAGTGACAGGCATACGAAAATAACTTATATACTTAAGAACATAACTTGTATGTAAAGACATTCCGACCAACTGGTTTAACTTTTATTTGCTCGCTCGCTTTACAAACAATTCCATCTTCGTGAAATATGAATAGTTACCTATAATATGAATGTAGGTAGGTAGGTACAAAAAAATCGTAATGAACAAATTTCAAAAATATTTCGTAGCCATTTTTTAATTTGATAAAGTGACGATAGAATATACATTTTGAAAAGATTACATGATATACGAAAGCTTTAATATTTTTTTTTGTGGCCTTAATAAGCCTTATTAGACAAAACATTGTAAATTGACCCAGATCAGTAAATTCTTACAATAAAGAAATATAATTATTACGTAATTAATCTCGTAATTGAAAGATTTATAGAAATATTTAATATTAAGTTTGGTGTTAACTAGCGACTTTTAAAGAAACGCATAGCATTTGTTTCAAAGTTACGTATACCTAATATAAAAACACATAATACTTTTAAATAACCTCCAAAACAACCTCTTTTTTTATAAAATAATATCTTTATGATCACAATTATTCAAGTATAAATAAGTATTAAGTTGGGCCTACAACTTGGTACGTTAATTAATAGGTATGAAGTGACGAGAAAAGGATTCGATAGCTAAGAGTAGGTACTTATATCATTTTATAAATGATGGTTCAGTAAAACTGTCACGATAAAAAGACTCTCTAAATTCCAAAAACATTTTCAAGTCAAAATCAACGCAAAATTAAAAAAATATTCAATATTATTACCTAGAATTTCTGATACAAACATAATTAAGTATACTTACAGCAGTATTTAACATTTTTAACTCTAGGATACAAGCGTGATGTTGGGTATCACGCTTGTATTCTAGGTGAGGTTAGGCAGAGGTATTCAAATGTTCACCCATAGTTCGATTGTATGTATTCAATACCATTAACCGAACACAAATCCAGATACCGAGCTGCTACTGAGAATTTGATAGAAAAAGTCAACATTTTGCTCGAGAATCGAACCCAAGACTCATAGCGAAGCAGTGGCGCCGAGGATTTTTATCATAATATGAATCCACTCTCAATATTGATTACAAAATTCTATAAAATTTGCGTAAATGTTAATATCACCGATGTCAACACAGCGCCATGCAATAGTTTGTAGAAATTTTGCATGATCTTATTTTAAAATTTTACGAGTAAAAACGGTGTAAAAACCAGTGAATGTCAATGTCACATTACAACAAAACCACTCGATGGTTAACGCAATATCTGTTTATTTTCATTCATTTTGTTATTATTGTATTTTTTTTTCTATTGAAAGTGAAACTGTCTTTGGTACAAAAGGTCGTAGGACTGGGCGAGGAACTATGAATAAAATAGCGTGAAGTTTGAATGAATTCGACATTAACTACAAAAGAGTTTTTATATGTAGGACATAGGTACTAAGTAGTTCCTAGTTTACTCTGAGTGTCATTCCGTGAAAAGTTATAAGACATAACATCCAATTTAATAGATTTATATCTAAGCGTTACTGATATGCTAGGGGTTCTGGGTTCGATACCTAGGTGGAGCAGTGTTATTAGGTTTTTCGATGAAATTCTCAGTGACAACTTGAAGTTAATCCTTCCTAGAACCTAATCCTTCGGGGAAAACAGGCGTGACGGTTTTGAAAAGATCATTATTATTAATCTTGAATTGTTATCGGATATGTGTGAATTCTAACTGATTTTACCATTCTTTTAGAACTACTTATGCAACATCAAAACATTAACTTTTAAAAGATAAATTTTCTGATTTGTGAAGTCACACTTGATCGCGGGAGTCTGCCCGTGACCATGAACGCTGTAAAGGGTCCAAATCGTTTGAATTTGATGTAAACGTGTTTTATTTCAACATTAATTTCTATTATTTAATTCAGTCGAAAAAAAATTCAACGTGATTCGAATTCTTGTAACATTTCAAGGTTTTCGAAAACTGCCCTCGTTTTAATAAGGAGAAATAACAATTAAGAACCACTTATAAAACTAGATTGCATCGTAGAGCCATTAAACTCGACCAGCTTACTAATTGTTTGCACATACTTTATGCTATTGAGGCGGGCTAACGGAATACAACTAGGCTATTGGAATTGAAGGTACGTGACGGGAATAAAAACATATTAATAGGAGTTTTATACTACAAACCATACACAGCATTGTCTGCGTAAATTTATACTCTATACTAATATATAAAGCTGAAGAGTTTGTTTGTTTGTTTGTTTTCTTGAACGCGCTAATCTCAGGAACTACTGGTCCGATTTGAAAAAATCTTTCAGTGTTAGATAGCCCATTTATTGAGGAAGGCTATAGGCTATATATCATCACGCTACGCGGACGAAGTCGCGGGCAGAAGCTAGTACTTACTAATATATAAAGCTGAAGAGTTTGTTTGTTTGTTTGTTTTCTGAACGCGCTAATCTCAGGAACTACTGGTCAGATTTGAAAAATTATTTCAGTGTTAGATAGCCCATTTATGGAGGAAGGCTATAGGCTATATATCATCACGCTACGCGGACGAAGTCGCGGGCAGAAGCTAGTATTGCAATATAAAGAATCCTTCAGACAATACTTTGTCCTGATAATTGACGATAAAATAGAAATCAGTCAGCTGTCGAGCGGTCGAGCTGTTCGAGTAATGAATGCGACAATTGATTCCACACACACACTGATCAATCATGAATTTCAAAAACTACATTGAAAGCCTATATTGCATGTAGGTTTCTAAACCTTCGCTAAAGAAATCATCATCTTCCGAGAGTTTCCCCAACTATCTTGGGGTCGGCTTCCAGTCTACTCAGATGTGGCTGAATATCAGTATTTTACATGAAGCGACTGCCATCAGACCTCCGCAATCCAATTTCTGGGCAATACCGATATTCGGAGGATAGATTGGTTGTCGGGCTTTTCTGGGCTTCTGACTACCACTAACAATTGTCATAGATATTCGTATGACAACCACGACCAACGGCTTGACATGCTCTGCGAGGCACGGAGGGGTCTCGATATGTTAAGAATGGTCACCCATCCACACACTGACCACGGCAAGCGCAGTTTAACCTTGCAGATCAGTTAGTTATTACTTAGCCACGAAGTAATTATGAAAATTACCACGGGGTTGGTAAAAATTATATCAATAGGGGTAGCACCGCGGGGTACAACTATACATTGTATTTATTATATAGGTAGGTATTTTCTGTATAATTACTAAAGCAGACCTGAAAAACTAAAGATCCATCCATATCATTATATGTAGTTAACTTAAGTATAGTTTAAATTTACAAAATTTCTGTTGTATAAGTATTAATTACTCGGTTATTACATTTATTTCAGCTTTTACACGTAAAGTAGCTCACTTGTACGATTTACGAACACTTACAAAATATATATTTTGAAATGAAGTTTCGACATCAAAATTTGGATCACTGTTCGAAACTGATTTATGTATGTCAAACTGACGTTTAATTTGTCTTACAATAATTGCATAGTTGCATGCAATTGTCTGATACTAAACTATTATGGACAAATAATTAAAATATAATTAGTTAGAGTATTTTTTTAATCGTGACTTAATTTTCGTGACTTAAGTCAATTTTTTTAATGGAATTAATATATTAAGAAAATGTTTTTTATATGAAAAGCATAAGCGTGACGAAAACAATTTGGTTTAAACGATAACGTAGCTATAACTTAGGTAAAGAAAAGGTATGTAAGTTTTCTTAAATTAAGTATAAAGTATTTTAAAGTCTTCTTAAATTCTAATATTACTTGCGTATGCGTTGTACTCGCTACCGACGCGTTTGTGTATGCGCGTTTGCGTTTGTAATGGACGAAGCAAATAATAGTGTAATGTAATAATAGTGGCAAGTGGCATTTATAGTTTCTGCCTACCCCTATGAGAAAAAGGCATGAGGTTATCTAGGATTTATTTTATATAGATATTTAATGGAAATAAGCCGAACTGTGGGTGGACATTAGTACGCCTCTGCCTAACCTTTTGGGGAATAGAGGTCGATGCTATATTATTTTATATACTTTTAGATTAGCTACGAAAAATGACTGTCTTTTCTCTTTTGAATTAGTATAAAAGAAGAGAATGTTTTCTTTTTCACAAGCACTTTTGGCACACAATTAGCCGTGTCAACTCCTCGTTATATAATATCTTCGCAAATGTTACATGCACACATATTTACTATGTATTGTTACGTGGTAAATAAACTCTAATTGAGTTCGTTTAATGTTGAAACTTAATAAGAAAATATTATGTATTTTATGGGTCAACCGTTACATTGTAATGTATTGTGAATAAAAACCGATTTATGTAATAATTCAATGAAGAAAATTATACCTACAAATAAATTAATATTGTGAAAAAGGTGCACTCGTTGAAGTCTTTTGTATCGATCGAGCTGAATTGAACTTTTAAGTATACCTACCTACATTATCTTCATAAGTAATGTGAATTGAACACAGTAACAAAGAAAGGTTGCATTTTTACCTGATATACACAAAACTTACGTAATTAGGTATATTTTATTTATCACATTTTATTTAACAGTTAGTATATAGAAGATTAAAAGAAAACCTAATTTAAAAAAGTTACATAAATTTTCTTCTTCCACGAGGCAAAGTTAACATATTGTCACAAATATTCAAAACTTATATCAAGAATACTTACTCGCTAGCGCGGTGACTGCTGTTAGTACGATGAACACTTTCATGATGGCCTTTTGATTACAAAATTATAAAAAAATACAATTACAAAAAAGTTTTAATGACTAGATTGTGGTCCGACCCTTGTGGCGACCCTGGCGAGACTGACGAACTCGGGCGTCGCGCGCGCCTTTTCTTCGCCTGCGCACGCGCATGGAACCGGTAACACTTAGGCGTGATTTAACAAATTCTTCTATTAGTGAAACAATAATAATTTGCTAAAGCATTACGCGGTTGCATAGTCCCATCATCAGCTAATTATGTTAAATTCTAATGGGATCTTAGGAATCCAAGGAATTACTAAGGAATGGTGCAATAAATTTGGCAAGCCACGCATATTTCTGAAAGTTTTTATCTTTCATACGTAGGCTGGTAAATGTCCTTGAAAATATTTACTCTTTACTAATTCGCACCGTTCGAAATTCCAAAGAAGTGTTCGATATAACACTGGCACAAAAATCGTTTTAATTAAGTTTTCTGGTAAAGAAAACTAACATACTTACCATCACGCCTGTATTCCCCTAAGGTTAGGCAGAGGCGTACTAATATATTTCCATTTCGTCGGTATGTTTAGGTCCCATGTAATGGGGGGCGAGCTTGCTGCCATTAACTGGGCACAAATACTGCTCCAGCTCGAAGCTACTGAGAACTTCATAAAAAACCCAATAGCACATTGCTCTACCTGAGAATCGAAAGTGTACCTACATCTAACGTAACAATCACGCTCAGGACCACTAGGTTAACTAAGCAGTTTTTTTGAGGCGGAAAAAAATCCATCGGTTGTATGTATATCTTTAGTGATAATTTTAGATGATGGCAGATTAAAATTTCCTTAATTTACTATCAATGGCAGTGTATTTATTTTCCTTTTTACCATGGGACTAACTAGGAAATAGTATATTCTATCCATTAAAAAAAGAAACATCGAAATAGGTTCAAGGTTGGTGAAAATTGCGTATAACAAAAAAGAACCGTCGTATTGAGAACCTCCTCCTTCGAAGATGGTTAAAAGAACTGGATTCATAATCTTAAACTCAAGGCCTCGAACAGATTTTTTATTAATTTAATCAAACATAATTATTTAGTATTCAAACGGCTTGCAGTTATACGATGATACATATTAAATAAATCAACAGACGGGTTCTAATTTTAATGTCAAGATGCCCATGGCGACATACGAGAACCATCATAACCCTGAAAATTCTAGCGATGACTTAACGAGATTTGTACAAAGTGCTCCAATAGTGTAATGGTTCTGAGCACGACTGCTACTCTAGAGGTCCTGGGTTCGATTCCTAGGTTAAGAAAAGGGTTTTTTTTATTAAATTTCCAGCAGTGGTTTGAGTTCCTTGTACCCGCTGAATGGCACCAACCTCGCCCCTTTTTAAATAGCACCTAAACATACCGGCAATCTGTCATACATTTGTTTAACGGGTTTACAATTGTGTTTACCGGTTTTTCCTACACCTCTGCCTACCCTTCACGGAATGGCAAGCGCGGTGGTATATATGTAGTAAAAACAGTTGTGCCTAATAATTTTAAAACTCGCGTGCTTGATTCCATCTCCTGCAGTTTGCAAATAATTCGGTACAAACACTTGCCGAGTCATTTATCAGTGTTGCAAGTTCTCTGAATGGTTTGGCAAATCTTGAAATTAATCGTTTTTCCTTATACATATGTCCCTTGCCTTGCTGCCCACACACATGTTAACTTGAATCGAATAGTATATCTTGACAGGCACGTAATAAGGGACGAGCCTATTGCCACTAACCGGGCACAAATCCTGCTACTTACTAAGAATTTCATAGAAAAACTCTATATCACTGCTTGACCTGGGAATCAAACCCAAGAATTCTAGCGTAGCAGTCACGCTTAGGACCACTAGACTGTGCAGATTATGAACATGAAATTTTTATTAACAGAATAACATAAACATAACATACCATCACGCCTGTATTCCCCGAAGGGTTAGGCAGAGGCATACTAATGTACTCCCACAGTTCGCCGGTATGTTTAGGTCCCATGTAATAGGGGGCGAGCCTATTGCCATTAACCGGGCACAAATTCCTAACTCCGAGCTGCTACTGGGAATTTCATAGAAAAACCCAATAACACTTTGCTCGACCTGGGAATCGAACCCAGGACCTCCAACGTAGCAGTCGCGTTTAGGACCACTTGGCTAATGAGGCAGTCATTAACAGTATTAACAGAATATATCCATGTTATCTAAGATATAACTGAAGCTTTTTTATTAGATCGTTCGCGTTAGTTTTTCGAATCACTTGAAAACGTCTTTAGCGGCGCTGTGCAGTTTTTGTGATGGGGAAAAAATGTTAACTCGCGACAGATAAGAACGTAAGACAAAAGTGAAAACAATGTTTTCTTAGACAGTACAACGGAACATTATCATTTATTGAAGTGAACTCTTCGTTAATATTCAAGTTTTCCCTTCTGCCGGCACTCCCGGAGTGCAACCCGTTGTTTTTTTTTAATAACTTCCCAGCAGTGTGGGTCTCACATTACTTGTATTCTTCTTAACACCTTGGGCTTAGCTAAATGCTTGTTACGAGTGGGTTCACGTAGATAATGCAATGGGTCGGATTCGAACCGCAACCACATGATCGCATGTCCGACTGCCAGGCGATTAGGCTACCGCCGCTATATGTGGAATGTCTAAAGACCTATAAGTCGAAAATATTCTTAACTATAGTGTTATTAAGTAGTTATCGTTACATACACTCAAGCCTTTTTTTAGAGGGGTAGACAGAAACAACAAGCCGTCACTTACTACGCTATTCTCACGTAGGTTACTACTTCTTATATACTACATCTTTTGGTTCTTCCACATTCATACATCTTGTCACACACACATACATTGCGAGTAAGTACTACGCACCTGACCTTTTTGAAGGACCTCGCCAATAAGATCGGTGTAAGATGCCTATAAACCGTGCATACAACTTTTCTGTCTGAAAAAAATAAAAAGGTATATAGGTAGGTATATTGAACACAGTGACTCAGCCTTTGTTCATACTTTATCGTCTGTTATGCGTAATCGTGGATTTTGTATATGCTTATTTGTATAACTTAGCGGGTCGGAACATTCGGTTTACCAGTACCTAACAATAGAACAACAAAACCACCCCGAAGAAAATACTATACTGGTCCTGAGCGCGACTGCTACGCTAGAGGTCTTGGGTTCTATTCCCAGGTCGAGCAAATTGTTATTGGGTTTTTCTATGAAATTCCCAGTAGCAGCTCGGAGCTGCTACTGGGAATTTTTTTTTTGAAGTTGGCAATAAACTCACCCCCTATTACATGGGACTTAAACATACCGGCGAACTGTGCGTGTACATAAGTACGCCTCTGCCAAACCCTTCGGGGAATACAGGCGTGATGGTATGTTATGTTATGTCGAGACGCGTAAGCATATTTTTTTCAAGAAATTGTTTGCTAGCTAAATGCAAAACTCATGGCTGTACGACAGTCGTACCCACAACGACTACATTATCGGTGCGCACATGCATACAATACCAATTTGAGCAAATAGGTTTCAGTTTTGCATAGCTTAAAGTTATTGATAGGTCAGGGGCCATAGTTTCAGGTATTGTAAGTAATCTTTTCCGGAAAAATTAACACATATTAAAAACCACAAACTATCTTCAGGTATTACGCTTATTCTGTCACAGGTTGTATGAGAGGTTATGTTATTTTATTAAATTGATTTGTATTATTGATATTCCTAACAACTCTGCGCCCCACATTCACTGTACAAGAATATCATTAAAAATATAAAGTAAATCAAACAGCCAGCGCGCCTTTCGGCAAGTTAACTGTCTATTCCAAAAATCAGTCACACCGCTCTGATACGATACGCATTTTAATTTAATGTACTGTTAGCATTTTAAGTAAAGTTCTAACGGCCACACTGGTCTAATGGTATGGGTTAGATTCCCAAGTCGAGTGTTTTTCGACTTGAAGTTCTCAGTAGCAATTTCGAGATGGGATTAATCCCCGTTCAGTTGCTCACCGTAAAATGCTAAATATTAAAATACCGTCAGATAGAATAATAGAATCATAACCAACGTTTCATAAACGCTTGTAAAAGCTTATTTGAAATAAAAAAGATTTGATTTGGTTAATTTAACGCATTATTTTTCGGCAGATTACAATCTACCGAAGTTAAATATTGGTTAGGTGATGTTAGAACTGCGACCACACGATACCAGTATCGAAGTTATGCGTTAAATTGTAAGCAGTTTTTTTTTTTATGTGATAGCAGGCAAACGAGCAAACGGATCGCCTAATGGTAAGCGATCACCGCCGCCCATGGACACCTGCAACACCAGAGGAGCCACAAGTGCGCTGCCGGCCTTTTAAAAGGAAGTACGCTCTTTTCTTGAAGGTCGTATTGGTCTGGAAATACCCCAGGTGACAGTTCATTCCACAGTTTTGTTGTGCGAGGCAGAAAGTTTCTAGAGAAACGCACAGTTGTGGACTGCCAATCAAGTGATCAAGATGATGGGGATGGAAATGTTGTCGCGTAGAACGATGGCGAAAAGAAACTGCAGGGATCAATCCGAACAATTCCTCGGAGCACTCCCCGTAGTATAGGCGATAGAGGGTGCAAAGCGAGGCCACATCTCTACGCAGCGCCAAGGGGGTCAAGCCGGTTATATGTATGTTATATGCTGTATGTTACAGTTCACAATCTTTCGAAAGATTCCAATTTCGCTATATAGGTACTTACCTAAATTATAATGTAACCGTACATATTTACAACTTTACGGTGACATATATGTATATTTGTACACTTTTGTGACTTAAAATATACCGAAAAACTTTGTGTATACATTATTAAACCTCTGCTTCTCTTAGGGAAATACAAGCCTACCTACCGTAAGTATTCCTTGCGTCGCGACTCGCGTCATGAGTAAAAAATACAACCACGAAATACAGCTGTCAAATACAGCTCTATCAATCACTGAGTGTGCTTCCCTATCTAAATTATTTGCATGAAGCGAACACAGTTTGTATAAAAACGCAATAGGTATACTGCTGGATATGACTAAAGCCTACGACAAAGTTAAATATAACATTCTATTAAATAAACTACATGGAATAGGTGTCAGAGGAAAAGCGCATGAATGGTTCGCATCTTATTTATTAAACCGAGAGCACACAGTAGAAATTGAATTTTTTAATAACAACACCAAAGAAATCCAAAGTATACGTTCTGACAAGGAAGTTATCAACGCCTCCATCCCACAGGGTAGTGTCATCGGATGTCTACTATTCCTGCTGTATATTAATGACTTACCAAAACATACACACGGTCCCTGCGTTTTATTCGCGGACGACATCTCCCTATTAGTATCATGCCGGAACAATATAAATTTAAATAACCAACTCGATACTCTCCTAAACAATATAAAATCCTGGATGAACCTACATAACTTAGAAATAAACTACTCCAAAACCAAATTGATAACTTTCCATCCGCCTCAAAAAGCGCCATTAAATCTAAATTTTGAGTTCCAAGATCAAAAGTTAGAAGTAGTTAGCAAATTTACCTTATTAGGCTTAAACATAGACACCCATATAAATTGGAAATCTCATATAAATAAAATTAAATCAAAACTAGCTAAGTTTTCATATGCTCTCCGCGAAGTAAAAAAAAAAAAAAAAAAAAAAAAAAAAAAAAAAAAAAAAAAATCCACAGATATCCAAACAGCACTCGTCACTTATTACGCCTATGCTTACGCTTGGCTTAGCTATGGTATTATCCTGTGGGGAAACAGTACAGAAGCGCCATCACTTTTAACTCTTCAAAAGAAACTTATACGAATACTTGTACACATAGAAGATACTGATAGCTGTAAGCCGCACTTTATAGAACACAAAATACTAACGATTCCTAGTCTATACATTTTAGAAATATGTAAGTTTGTTAGAAGTCACCAAAATTTCTATACAACACGAGAAGACAAAAACCAGAGACTAAGACATAAAAATAGATTAAACCTACCAAGCTCCCATCTAAAAATGCACTCATCTAGTCCACATGTCATGTCGATAAAAATATATAATAAGCTACCCCCGCGAATAAAAAATGAAATTAAAGACAGTATTTTTATAAAAAAATTAAAACACATCCTAATAACTAAATGTTACTACCATATAAATGAATACCTAAATGATAAATGTATATGAAATATAATAAATTGAAATTTAAATAAATACTTGTAATAATATACCTAATAATAACATAAACACAAATACATAAATAATATTCAAGCATGACATACATTTATATAGTAATATATCTAACTATAGTAAGCGCACCTTAATAATTACCTATAATAATATAATAGTCAATAAATATCAATTTATTATAAATATAATATGAAAATAATAAAATATGTAAAACTTCCTCCTCTCTCCTACATCTTGCCGTGCCGACAAGGCCCACACATGTTTCTTATATTATACCATTGTAACATCAATTTAACTTGTGGAGTGCAATAAATGTATTGAGTATTGAGTATTGAGTATTAAAAACGTAGGTATTCCGCAAATTGATGCGAAAAGAGAAAATCTCCAATAAATTCAATACGAAGCGAGATTGTAGGTACAAGGAATCTTAAGAAGTTTAAAGAGAAAACTGAATTAAGCATTTATATTACGTGAGGAATACTTACAATACCCAGGCGTATTCTATTATCTGTCCCCAGGCCTTTTTCTTTAGAGGTAGGCAGAAACTTCATATTTCTTAAAGGTAACAGCACTTGCTACGATTCCTTCATACCTACTTCTTTTGCTTCGTCCACGTTTCTATGTATATCTTACCATACATACCACGCGAACGAACATTTTGAAGGACTATGGTCCTAATCAGAAGTGGTCCTTGGGAATAAGGAACAACTTACTGCTATATTATCTGCAAACCCTAAAGTAATCACAAGAGGAGAAAATATAGGATATGTCCAATTGTCCATATAGGTACCTTCTTTGCAATTTAGGATCCAGGACTACAATTTGAAGCACATCGTCCAACCGGTCACCGACGTTATGTCCTACAAAAATATAATAGCGAATCTATACTAATATATAAAGCTGAAGAGTTTGTTTGTTTGTTTGCTTGAACGCGCTAATCTCAGGAACTAAGTACTGGTCCGATTTGAAAAATTCTTTCGGTGTTAGATAGCCCATTTATTGAGGAAGGCTATAGGCTATATATCATCACGCTACGCGGACGAAGTCGCGGGCAGAAGCTAGTAACTAAATAAATAAATTAATTAATTGAATTTTTTGTTAAAGTAACTGCGTTTAACGAAAGTAGGTAGGTACTAGATTTTTGTCTTAATTTATTATGTGTTTTAAAATAAAAATTAAGCTATCACACTATTAAAAAAAATGACAACTACGATTCATGATATCTACGATTTTTTTAATATGATTACATAATAAATTGATTACAAAATAATTTTACAGGCGGAAGTAATAAAATAAATTTGCCTAATGTAATGTCTAACAAATATGTATTACATAATGATAGAATTCATTATGTAGGCAGAAATTAACTTAAACAAACATTTTTTAAACATAAGTAGGTACTACTACTACATATAGTTTTAGGAAAAGAAAACCCGCTTCCAGCATTTTGTGTTAGGTATGTGGTGTCTCCAGAACCAATGGTTAGCCACCGACCTTTATATGGGAACTAAAAAGGAAATATATTTTCAAATAAACATAGAAATCTGTTCACGATCGACAAAGATATCGTGTACTCCTGCCTAACCCTTCAGAAAATACAGTCGCAAATGTAAATCTATTTTTTTACGAATTCTCACTCCTTCCAATCTACATCTCTTAAATTAAAACCACAATATAAACAAATGATAAATCAGATACTTACCTACCTATCTTTCAATAAATTACAGAAAACATCAGACCACTATTGTAGATACATTGTGAGAATCTAATTAGTTACTTAAATTGCTCATACAACCCACAAAAACTTCCAACGGATATACAATTTGGTACGTAATCAAAATAGCCCGCATTACGCGCGAGCTTGCATGTAAAAACTGCCGCTTTATGCGCGTGCGCACTTTCGCACAATCTCCTTCGACACGGTGCTAGAAGATCGCGTGACCTCGCCAGCCTGGTTGCTACTGTCTGTCGTCTAATGTTTTTATTTATTTTATTTTTTTATGGGATAGGGTAGCAAACGAGCAGACGGATCACCTGACGGTAAGCGATAACCGACGCCCATCGACACCTGCAATACCAGAGGACTCACAAGTGCGTTGCCCGCCTGTTATAAGGGTTTGGGCCTCCGGTAACCTCACTCACTCGGCGAAACACAACGCAAGCGTTGTTTCAAGACGGTTTTCTGTGAACTTGTGAAGCCGTGGTAGGTATGACTCCGGTCGAGCCGGCCCATTCGTGCCGAAGCCTCTCCCACGTCAAAAACAACGTACAAGTAGGTATAGTAAATTCGACCTTAAAATAACTTATAACATTAAATTTGAGATTCACAAAACCACCGAAGAATCAAGTTATGGTTACCATGTTCTTGTAATATCATTGAAGTAACAGAATTCCACGGTTCAATTCGACCAGACCTGCGGAAATTGTTCACAACCTTTCATGAGCTAGAAATGAGCTGACAACTTTCAAACAGCTCTGTACAGATTTTCGTAAATCATAGCTAAGAACACTCTCGATCAAGTCACCTCTGAAACTAAAAGAACCGAATCAAAATTAGGCCACTTGTCTGGGACCACACAGGGCTTAGGATTTTCTCCTGTATCGTGGCTGCTTTTTATAAACATAAATTCTCACATACACAAACGCCCAGACCCGGAACAACTACCTACCTGAAGTTCATACAAATAATTGTTCCGGGCCGTGATCGAACCCACTACCCGTGGTGCAGAAGCAAATCGCTCAGCCGCTACATTTCGTACGTTAAGATTCGTCATTTAAATGGTTAATACAAAATCAAAGGTTAATTAAATCCATAAATATATAAATAAACTGACTCATTAGCCAAGTGGTCCTGAGCGCGACTGCTACGCTAGAGGTCCTGGGTTCGATTCCCAGGTCGAGCAAAGTGTTTTTTGTTGGCTTTTTCTATGAAATTCCCAGTAGCTGCTCGGAGTTAGGAATTTGTGTCCGGTTAGCAATATGCTCGCCCCCTATTACATGAGACCTAAACATACCGGCTAACTGTGGGTGTACATTAGTACGCCTCTGCCTAACCCTTCGGGGAATACAGGCGTGATGGTATGTTATGTTATTAAATCTATGGTAATTAGAATAAGCTGCTAGTGATCTCTCTTAATTCAAAAGCTAAACCTTTGGTCATAAAATTCAAAGACCACCGTACATTTATGTATAGGTACATAATATAGGTACCTACCCTTAAAATTAGTACCTACAATAAATTACAAACTACAACTACAAAAAACGCCTCTGTCTCTCTTCGACATCAAAGAGACAATTTACTTCCTGGAATCACCACATCACACAAAACCTTGCGCCGTCTAGAGGATGAGGTCAGTAGGTACCTACGTGGTATTGATGGGATATGGAAGAGAAAACCCAGTACTCGTGTTCGTGTTCCTCTTTTCATAAAAGTATAATCATAATTATTGTGACTGGCCAATCTCTATATATACTATCGACAATCTTGGCGGTGAACCACCCTTAAGGCTAAAATCGCTAGCACTGAGCGCGCGTTGCGCGAGAGTTGTTCAAAGGATTTTGTTAGAAAAACGGTCGACCGCCAAGTTTCGCGACTGTACCTACTAGCTCTCTTATTTATTAGTTAATTACAAAGCAATTCTTATTTCTTTAGTTATATACCTATAATAATCGTATGTATTATGTGTGGTACTATGTATTATTATTGATTATAGTGGTTAATTTCCTTTGCTTTTGCTGGTAACTCGTTATAATAAATTTCACAAAATAAGTATAGTAGGTACATAATTACACTAGTTTTTTCTCTTCAACTGAGTTATATAGTTACCTATCTACGAAACTTCTAATTATGACATAAAAGTAAACATTACATAAAATGCTTAACAGTCCCTAAGTACCTAGGTTCATTGTTAATCATCAGCATAGGACTGCTCCTAAGATCTTGACTCATACCTAATAGCCATAATAATTGATCTGATTACCGATTACGTATTAATGATGATTTTATACGCTTTCTTTGGTTACCATGCTTTCATTAAACGTTGACAAATCAAGCGGTTAATTAACTAAGATCTTAGCACAAATTTGTTGTTTTCTATATAAAAAGAGACATTCGAAGACATCTTATTTTACTCAGAATCAAATAATTAAGACTAGATAATGTTTTCAGTCCTGCGCTCAATGCGGAGAGAAGTAGGTGCGATATTCTTAACAGGAATCTAATCAGGACTTCCATTACATTTTAAATCGACCCGTATTTTAGTATTAATAGATATTGTCAGAATTGTATCAACTCTATACCAGCTTCCAAACATGTGTGTCAAATCAATTTGCTCGATCTGGGTATCGTACTCAAGATCTCTAGTATAGCAAATAGCAATCGCGCGTAGAACCAGAAGAATTATGAGGTAGATAACACAAAATTAAAATATGAATACGATTTGCTTAGCTACCTATATAAGACGAGGTTAGTCTATCATAACGTGGTTGTATTTTTGCTTGACACTACCAAATTTATTCAAAGTAGGCGCCTAACTTACCTACTACACATAATACTACTACTTACACACCAGTATCAATGACACATTCTAGATATTACAACTCGGCACCAATGCGGAATAAGAAACCGACAATCCAGATCGATAATTTCATCAGAGCAGCTTATTTGCATAAACGAAACCGGTCGCCCGACAGCCAGATCGCGAGATAGATCACAGACAATAAGAATAACAGACAATAGTTTTAAACTTTCACATTCTGATGCCACGTATCATTCATAGTGCAATCGCTTAATTAATTATAGTGTTAATATTCGCGTAGGTACCTATGTAGGAAGGTACCTATAGCCTAACTTGCAATAAATAGCATTTTCTGCACTCTGCGTCTTCACCGTGTAGGTTGTAACTCATAGGATTCCTAAAGCCTACCTACACTAAATTAAGAAGAGGAATGAGTCGCTCCAATATCTAAGTAGGTAAGAGGTATCTTTTTATGATTTTTGATGTTGTGGTAAGAGGTATTTATTTATATACCTAGGTAAGCTCTATATTATATACGAAATAGGCATATTAATACAGACAGGATATGAATTGTATAATATAATAAACAATGGGCGGCCTTATCGCGACCAGCGATCTCTTCCAGGCAACCTTGGGATGGACTTATCAGCTTGAACAGAAATGGGGTTAGCGGTGCATATACTTACCTACTTAAATACCATTAAATATAAATAGGTACGTAATGAATGTACCAAGTCAGTAAAGAGTTTTTTTACAAAAAGTGTGCCCTATGTAATTATTTCTCGAAACATTAAAATGAGTATTATCTAAAAAAACATAGTATTATGTCGGTACTAGTGACCATTAGAATGTTCGATTGACTCCGTCGGCTTCGCGTTAAAGTTGTAGAGATGAGTCTAAAAGTAACATTGCATAACCACGCATAACATAGCTACGGAGTCAGTTACCGAAAGGTCACACGAGTATAAGCGCAGGAGTTTAACGAAATGTCGATAAAAATTAAACAAACAGAGGCTTAATGCTCTCTACTGCCGACTGTTTTTATTGCAGTGGGTGGGAATTTGCAAGTCTCGAGACATGCAACCTCTTTGCAAAATAAAACAACTAAACATTGTATTAAACAAAAAAAAAGACCAGAATATCATCGTGGTCGCACACCGCCGTAATTATATTTAATTTTGCACCTATTGCTCATCATAGCGACTTGATTTTTTAGTCGGATTTTACTTTTTTATGCTTTCGTTTTTATTTAGGTACACTATCTTCTGCCTCTCTCTACGTGGACTTCAGAATTAGGTCCGACCGGGTTAAAAGTAGCGTTACCTGTGTTATATCTCTGTACTAAATATCCAGATCCGTTCAGCCGGCTCTACCCGAGTGATACCACGGCCTCACAGAAAACCGGCATGAAACAACGCTTACGTTGTTTCGCAAAGTGAGGGAGGATACTGGAGGCCCAAGCCCTTTGTAAAAGGCCGGTGACGCACTTACGACTCCTCTGGTGTTGTAGGTGTCCATGGGCGGCGGTATCGCTTACCATCAGGCGATCCGTTTGCCACTCTATGCCTAAAAAAAAACTTTCATGATTATAATACCTATTAGTAGTTTTTGAGCCAATATCGAACAACATCCGACATAGACACATACATACATACGACTGTTAACATCATTAACCTTCCTTTTTCATAGTAGAGAAAACACTTTAATAGTTCTGCACAGATAATAGAATATTAGTAGTAATAGTAACATTTTTGTATGCGCCTGTACTTACTCTGATATGTATGATACTCTCGACATTTTGCCAGTGTGAAAATTATATCACATTATTAACTAAATTGGCATCAGGTATTAGACGGGAGAAAAAGGAAAAGGAATATTTTGTGTATCATGAAAATGTAAATAAAAAAATGCCAATAGTAGGTACTTCCTTTTTATTTATTAATTCTCACACATCATCATCACCTGTTATCTCTACAAGCCTCAGTGCAACCTCTTCTAATTTTCTATGCTGTGTAAATAAATCTTTATATCTTCTCTTAGCCGCTCTTAATTTATCCTTCAGAAGCAAAACACTTTGAAGGTTTTTTCCCAACTGCTCCGTGGTAGCTTCGTCTTTTTTATACTTGTTTGACCGAGGGAAATCTGTGATATACCATATTCTCGTGTTCCCTTCCTTCCCTTTTTGTGTTGTTGTCATTTTAAACATGGCTTTTTCGTTGTATATGTTCGTAAACATGTTGAGGATGTCCGCATTAGTTTCCTTTGCTAGTGTAGCAACGTATTGTGGGAAGTGAGGTTGTACCATGTATTTGTCTAAATTGTATTTATGTACGTATTCGTTTTTAATGTATATATCCCCAGATTTACTGTGAGTGATCATATCGGCAGACTCCTTTTCTAAATCTAACAGGTCACTGTAAAAGACGCAAAGTTTTGAGGTTATAAAACAGGAGAAGAAATAATCGTCAAAATAATGACGTTATATAACTGCCTCATTAGCCTAGTGGTCCTGAGTGCGACTGCTACGTTGGAGGTCCTGGGTTCGATTCCCAGGTCGAGCAAAGTGTTATTGGGTTTTTCAATGAAATTCCCAGTAACAGCTCGGAGTTTGGTATTTGTGCCCGGCCCACTATTACATGGGACCTAAACATACCGGCGAACTGTGGGTGTACATTAGTACACCTCTGCCTAACCCTTCGGGGAAAACAGGCGTGATGGTGTGTACTAGAAAGTTCTAATAATAGCACTTCAATAGGCACGCCCATTGTGATATGGGACCTAAAACTTATATGTGAACATTTAATAAGAGTTAGGCATAAAATATAAATTAATAATTATCCACCAAGGGGTTTTTGAGCGATTAAGAACACCTGCGTTTTGATATAAAATTGCGTGATACATTATTACTAAACCTTTGTTAAAACACAGGTGTCGTAGATTGGCCATACATACGCCTCTTTTCTCGACTGTACATAGATGCAAGGTATACTGCTGATTCTAACTTAGCTTTCGGTTTTAAGATGTGATATGTCATGTTTGCATTGAGTTGCGATATTAAGCCCCTACCAAAACATTCAATAAAAACTAATATAAACTCACTCACCTTGATATTGTTTCTTCACTGGTTTGAATTTCTTTATCAACACCTTCTTTCAATCCACCAATCATATTATCATTGACAACAAAACCTGTTACGTTTCCATCTTTCATATAGACATCAAAAACTGGTAAAAGTGCATGTGCAGATGTATCATCCTCAGTTGCTGTTTGCACACCAATCTCTTGTGCATTATTCTCATCGTTCATTTCTCCCACATATTGTACTAAAGTATTGTTATCTCCAATATCTTCACTTATATATTCCACATGATTTTCAAGTTCAACTATATCTTGGGTATTATTAACATTATCATTCACTGGTTCACTGTCATCTTTCGCTTGATCTTCCTGTGGTTCCATTTGGATTTCAAAACCTTCGTTTATAATTTGTTCTTGATCGACATACTCCTGAACAACGGTTTGGGCCTCGTCATTATCATTAGTGACGACGGTTTCGTAAGCGATATTATCAATACCGTTCTCTGCGACTTCGTTAACTTGCCCTTCGTTAATGATTTCGGCGTACTCATTACTAATGACTTCAGTTCCATTACTGTTGTCAGGATCATAATACTCTATTGTGTAGCTGAGGGTTGCTATTTCATTTTGTGATTCGGAATGTATGTCTTCTTGTATATGCTCAACTGCTTGGACTTGTACAGATTCTCCGCTAGTCCTGAAAATGATATATAAACTAATATTATCACACTTAAAGATGTTTTATTAAATAAAGGTTATTAAATAAATATGAATAATATATAAGAATCATAAAAGCCCTTTGATGACAATAACTTATATAGATCTAGAGTAGATTTCTACTTGATATTTTACCTGTCAGGCAATACTGGAACACACTGGTCCGTGACCCATGGATTTTTTTGTATTTCACATTTTACCGATTCTTGCAAATGCTTTACACTCCGTAATATTTCATCACTGCTATAAGTATTGGCTCCAACTTTTGTTCTTTTGGAACCATCTGGCATCACTACAACATTTCCTTTTGACCCTGTAAATAAGAAATTAAGTTGAGTTCATTGAAAAGTTGTTACTTCATTAGAATTAGACATAGACATGGTTAAGCATATTCTTACCACACTTAGGAATATTAACATAAATCCTATGAAAACTAGGTTAATTTCAGAAAGCCTTCCACATCGAAAACATGCATTTTTCAGGCTAAGATGGGTTGAGTTATTTAGTGAAGGAAATATTCGACTCACAGGCAGGATTCGAATTCCTGCGTCTTCATGTTAGGTTAGATTAGGTTAGGCAATGTGAAGGCAAATTTCGACATGGTAGGTGGGAGTCGCGGTGGCTTTGAGGTCATAGCGTTTGGTGTACCTAACCAGAAGACGCAGGTTCGAATCCTGCCTGCGAGTCCAATTTTTCCTTCACTAATTAACCTTAATTCAAACAGAATTTAATCACATTGTGTTATTACTTGGATACAATTAATCATGGTTCCTCTCCTACTATCCCAAATACAGCACTTTCTTCAAAAGGTCATCTCAGAAAAGGATAATTATTTTTCTTTATTCTTTAGGAATTTAAATTAGCCTGTTAATAAGCCCATTGCAGGATGATTAGGAACAAAAAAAACTTAGGAATAGAACAAGGCATTTGTACAACCGCATATAATTTGTTTCGGCCATATATATATACAATATATAAAACAAAGTCATGTTACTTACATGGTACACCATTTTTTTTAAAGCTTACTAGCAATGTGGGTCACGCATTACTAGTATTCTTGTTAACCCCTCGTGCTAAGCTTAATACTTGTATTATATCTCAAGAAGTCTGGAGCTATTTTAATGATCTTTAATTATCTGGCTAAAGTAAAACATTTTTTTTTATATACATATCTGCATTTTACTGGTACTTACGTCTCTTTAAAGGTGGAGTTCCACTTAATCTTTCTGCATTCTTCAGCGACCGCCTGGCCTTTTGCTTAGCAGCTTCCGACTGCACGGAATCTTAATAAAAAAAGTGATTGAAAAAGATTGTAACAGAAAGAAGTAAATGATAACTTATACATATAATTATTAGATGAGCCACACATACAGTTCCCCTTACATAGTCCCACACATACAGTTCCCCTTACATAGATGTCATCTCCATAAAAAAGATGTTCCAGTATAACCTGTGGCCGTACCACAAAATTGTTAACGCGTTCATTTTTAGGTTGTGTGAAAAGGATGGCGCTATTTATTGTGTAGAGCGGCATCTCTCTTTCTCAATTGCAAGACGTAATACACATTATAGGATGGCCTGGACCATGCGTTGTATACTCTTCTTTCAACGAGAGGTCAGCTTATACTGGAAATGTATAGATTGGTGTGTAACCGTGCATACACACGCAAATCATCTATACTAATATATAAAGCTGAAGAGTTTGTTTGTTTGTTTGTTTGCTTGAACGCGCTAATCTCAGGAACTACTGGTCCGATTTGAAAAATCTTTCAGTGTTAGATAGCCCATTTATTGAGGAAGGCTATAGGCTATATATCATCACGCTACGCGGACGAAGTCGCGGGCAGAAGCTAGTATAATATAAATTGACGTCTCAGATCAGCATATTGTGTATACAGTATGTATCCTTTGTAAACTATTTTTGACTCCATTACAATTAAGTAAGGCTTTGAATATAAAAAAACGTTAAAGTAGTATAATGCCGCTATAATGCCAAAACTGCATCGGCCCTAATGATATCAAGAGCCGAAATTAAAATCGGGTTATAAGTTATCCGGATTTTGCAGATGAAGCATGATTGCAGCCGCAGATGAAGGCATAAAGATAATTATGGAATATTTTTTTTTACTCACAATCATCCATATCCTGAGTCTCAATATCCTCAGTTTCTTCATTGTTGTAGCCAATCATTTCATCAACAGCTGAAAAATAACGTGTTTTTTATTAACTTTTGAAGTTGAGACTCTTTTGGATATTTCTCAAGTCTGACCAAATTACAGCAGCTCATAGAAAAAAATATTTTACCTGCAATTTTATCTTTCAGCAGTGCTAATCTCCTTGGAGTTATTTGTCTTGCAATTTTCCTGACCTTCATGGTCTTTTCTAATGCATAAAAAAATGGCCGACTCATATTGAACCCTGTCTCCATTTCAACATATGCTTTGATTTTCATAATGTTGACTTTCAATGCTAGTAAATCCATTACCTGTTATAAAGGAATAGGAATAATGGAGTGAACTTAACGAATTACCCGTACAAATGTAATACCATAATAAATCTATACAGCTGAAGAGTTTGTTTGTTTGTTTGTTTGCTTGAACGCGCTAATCTTAGGAACTACTGGTCCGATTTGAAAAATTCTTTCAGTGTTGGATTGCCCATTTATTGAGAAAGGCTATAGGCTATATATCATCACGCTACGCGGACGAAGTCGCGGGCAGAAGTTAGTCTTGGATAAAATGTGTTATTATTCCGATTTGGTTACCATTCTCAAAATCTAGATTCCTATCTTTCTTTTTAGGAATGGAAAAAGGCCTTCATACAAACGCAAATATTTTTTTTAATGGGCTAACCATAGTTTAATAATAAAAATTATAATTACCTCTTCCTTAACATAATGTGGTAATCGTCTCCCATGCTGTAGCTTATAAAACTGTTGTAAAGATAGTTCATGATCGTGATGATTACACACATGCACTACAGTTAATTGTGCTTCGTTGGGTAGGCGTCGTAACTTTATTCTGCATGGACAATCAGTCTTCATGTTATTGTTCCTGTAATAAAATTAGATTTTTAATAAATAGTAGTTTTATTTTTTGTCCAAAAAGAACACCTCGCACACTAGGGAACTAGCCCGGTGTTTTCAGGAATTCACAAATATAAAATTATAATTATATCTTTCTGTTTTTTTTTTTACTTTTTCCATGTTAAGATGGTAAAGTTATTTTAGTGAAGGAAAAATTCGACCTGCGACGACCAGACACCATACAGTTATTTTATAGCGTCTGGTGTATCTAACCTGCTTTGAATCCTACCTGCAAGTCGAATTTTTAGTACACCTCTTGAAATTAATATTGTCCTTGAAACTCATTAGAGTTGGTTAGATTATATTTAAGAAATCTTTTTAAGTACAACTAGGGATGTGAAAACATGTATTTAGCCACTTGAACATCAAGTTCCTTTTCTGGTGTCAATCATAACAAACTTAGAAATTGAAAATTTGTGAGAGGTTTGTCTGATCTTTGATCTCACTTTTGTTTTTGTTTACCTTTGCCCACCAAATTAAATGTGATAAATGAATCCCATCAAAAACATTCTGTAAAGTCTGTAACTAGTCAAGTCTCGATGGAGCTGCTTGTTTATCTCTAAAAAGTAATGAAACCTAGACAAAGTCGTACCAAGTCAAGGTTCCTTACTGCAATTTCTTTATTATTTATAGTTAATGTTGTGTGACTTGGCCGTTGACTTGTACCCTTGTTGGAAATTTATATTATTAAAAGTGAATGTCCAACACATTTGTATACAGAGGATTATGTAGTATGAATGTTCGTTGAAAATATAATTTGAACATTCTTTATATGTTAGTGGGTACAAGTCATAGAATCTTCTATAACAAAGCTATAACTTAAATTACTAATTTGTTGTGTTTGACTATACACAATGCCACCATCCCGCCTAGCGAGTCCACAGAAAGTGTAGGAAGTAAAGTTTGATATTACACTACTACCTACCTCTTTCTTATTCCTTGTTTTTTATACTTCTCTTTATTTCTCAAATAAACACAATTGTATGTATAAGTTTCCGACTCGGTGTTGGGCTTGTGTGAATCTGAACATCGGTAGTAAAAACACCATCTCTTTGCATGGTCATTCAGGTACTGTACGAAGGCACTATGTGAAGGGAATTTGTCACCGGCCTTCACAAGTTTCTCATCTTCATGTAAGAACAATTCAGTATGTGCCTGGCAGTATTCATTGAACGGTAGGTATACAAGCGCTAGAAAGATAAATGTTATGCTTAGCTGGGCCAACATGATGGTATTTGCCAATGTGCTGTGGCTACAGCTGGGAAATCCACCTGCATTTACACCTAGTGCTTGGGTTAACTACCCAGAAAACCACATAAATACCTGGTTTTCCAGGAACTCACCAGATTTTAACCAAAGCAACAGGTATAAATTAAATTAAAGGTGGATTGCACATCTAAATTAATGGGTGGATGTCAATAATCAGTACATATCACTTTTTTGAAATTGGTTAATATTCTTTTTACTGAATAAGTTCACAGTATTTTTTACATTTAATGTAAATTTAATTGATTTATTTTTTTGAATAAATACCTTTCTTGAAGAATTTACTTGGTTCTTCAAAGCTATTACTCATTTTGCTATGAGAACTTTCCGACATATCTATATATCTGCAAATAAAATAGTATTGTATATTTGTAATCAAAATAATAAGAGTATTTGTTACTCCATTTTAGCCTCTGTGTGTCAGATATTATGTTGACTTGCAAGACTTAAAATGAGTGTTACATCACCCAGGATGTGACAGTGTTATTAAAAAAAATACAAATATGTGAAGCAATAAAGGGGGAATGATTACAACTTTGTGTATTAAAATCAATTTACAAGATCTAGTACTCTAGATTCATCAATTACATACTTATACCTACTATTGTAGGAACCTATTTACTAAACACTCGTTTGGATTCTTTTGTTCCACTGTCATTCATTCATATTTGACATACATAGGACAAAATAATGATTAGCATGGGTTAGTACTTAGGGTTTTATGAACCTTATGATAGGTTTTTCAACAATAGTGTTATTCTGTATTAGTTGATAATTATCATCAGTTATTTCCACATTCATTCCCACGGCGTCTGTAGTGTCATCCGAGTAGCAATGATCTTTATTGAGGTGTCTATCAAATCCCATTACATATCTGAAAAATGATAAGGTATTCATAGGTGCACGGAATTAATAAACTTAATTTTGACAGATGATAAAGCTTGTTTTCCCGCGATACAATATTCTAGTGTAAATAATACAAGTGTGTACCTATGCTCTGAAAGGTTATAACAGCTTCCAAGCTATTGGACAGTATTGTTTAATCTTACCTAACTGCAGGTCATTTGACAATCAAAGTTTTCTACATTCAGAAATCTAAATAAAGTCAACTTAGAACCGCAAAACAACTTTAGATACACAATGTTTTTAAGCACTTCTATTTTCACTTTTCAACAATGCATCAGACGACATTTTCAATGATTTTTTGACTTTTGAATTTTGACAAATGACAACACTAGACATTGGCATCATCTTGATTGACTTGACAATGACGCCATCACTGATTTTAAACTAGGATGAAAATGAAATTAATTAATTTATAAAATGTAGCACTGCAACAATACATTTGTGGATCTCTAAATAGGAAGGAACGAAGGAATATTGTGGGACCCGTACATACGTCTATAAAACTATTTAGTAGCAGGGTAACGAAACTAAATTATCCGTGTTGGCGGTAAAATTTAAAAATAGAAGTTGGTTAATACTAAAAAGAAGTTTGCTACAGAAAAGAGATAGAGTCTCTCGAGACACATAATTATACAACACATACCATATTGCGACATTATCAATATCAACAGCATCAAGCTAGTCCACTGTCCCCCCCCCCCCCCCAAGTGCACTATTACACTCCATCCTTGACTTGACGCATCGAGCTTCCGACAACATAATTATTCGATAATAATTACATAGGTATAAACTGTTTTTGTATGTTCTTGAAAAGCTCCTACTTAAAACAATGATAAATTAATTATAAAATCAAGTGTGGCGCCATAATAAAAAAAAAATCTCTCATGCGCGCGCACTGTTTCGTTCATATCGCTAGTCTCTGTCTTTTTTACATCGTGTGCAATTGCTATTTCATCTTATCTTTAAGTGCTAGTGAGCTACGTCACCCGTCTACTACCTGTCAATCACTCTTAGTTCAGTAACTCAAATTGAAACCGTAACTGTAGAGATATAAAGATATAATTTGAAATCATAAGAGCTAAAGAGAGATTAGCTCTTTGGTACTCATATATACTCAGATTAAGGGCCACTTGCACCAAATTCTATTTAAATCATTCTTTTATGCATTTAGTTAAATATTTTTAACTCCATAAACATAACACATACAAGATCGTCTTGCACCAAGTCTGTCTTATGTCAATTTAGCTAAATTTATTGAACATGTCGATAAAACAGTTCTCTACGTTCCGTTTTTACATTACATCATAGTAATGTGAAAAATCTATTAAAAAATTATGTTATGAATAATAGATATAAAATTAAATCAAATTTAATGATTATTATAATTATAATAATTTTAATTAATGATAAATCGATGATTTTTATTGGAAATAGTCTGCATGTAACGAAACTTACGCCATTATTTTGACTTTTCGTTGCCATGACAACCAATCCAAACAAAGTCATATTTATTTGTTGTGTTTTTTAATTGATAGAATGAAAAAATAATCTTAAATAGGGGAATAATCTCTCATAGAAATTATTACAAGGCTTCTAGTAGTATTTTATCTCAAAATAAACTCCATTCGTCAGATGACAGTTCAATAAACGGCCATTCATATTTAAGTATGAATTAAATAGGGTCTTCAGCGTATTTAACTTTGACAGGTCTTTCTACGTATTTAACACGGAAATTATTTTGGTGCAAGACGAATGTTTGACTTAAATCAAAAATCGTGTTTAAATACAATTTAAACGAATTTGAGAAGTTGGTGCAAGTGGCCCTTAGTATATATATATTATTTTTTTATCAATACCTCGCGAGCTACTACACAACTCTAGTACGTGATGCATCCTGATAGATAGGATACATTCATCTCCGTTAAAGCGTCCATTAATCAGGTGAGGTTCGAAAGGCTGGGGAATAAAACAGAGGGGTTCGGAAAAAAACTAAATAATACACACAAGAGGGAGCGGGGGTCTGGTGGGGGTTGTAGTAGGATATCACGTGTTGCCGCGGACGAATTTTCTGTTTCCCGTAGCCACCGACGCAAACGTGCAGGAAAGAACACCGTGTGGTTTTGAGTCGGTAGGTCACCCACTCTGGGTGGAGTCCGACACGTCAAAAAATGATATCACGTGTTATTTTTCGTTGAACGCACGATGATGAAAAAGTTGCAACAAAACATCACGTGATTAATGGACGACCCCTAATTATTATTCTATCAGCATAAATCAAGAATCGAACTCAGGACTAAAGTGTAGCAGTCGCGCTTGGTTACCCACTAGACCAACTAGCAGTTATTTTATTATTATACCTAATGCCGATAATGCGTTTTCATCTCATAAAATACGTATCCCTCATCGAATTCGACTCAGGTGGGCCCCGTTTGGAAAACTTCGCAGCGTCTCTTTCAAAGAGATAGTCAAAGGTAGGTACTAATAAATAGTCAAAGTCCCAAACAGTACAATACAATAGGGTATTACACCTTTTTTGAAAACTGATCTTTTAAATTAATCTTTAGATCGTAATGAACCAGTAGAAATTTTATTTCAGTTTAGCGCTAGCCGCCATGCTACTTCGGGTCGTGACATCACTTCGTTAGTAAACAATACAACTGCAAAAGACCAAGTAACCTCAAGTTACTATCGGAGTTACATCACGTCGTAATCCAATATGGCGGATGGCGTTTTAAAACAGATTAAAAAAGACTATTTTTGAAATTGAATTATAAAATTTACATTGCATTTTTATATATAAATACTAACGTTTCTCGATTACTTTTTTAAAAATCTATCATAAACATGCATTTTTATATTTTTTCTTACATGGCGTAAAATACCCTATTGCGTTTTGTAAAAGGTTTTGTAGCAAACATTGGCTACTTCTACAAAGACTTCTAGCGACCATTATCAGGTCATCTAGATGCAGGTGGCATATAATAGGTCCTAGTGAGTGTCTTATGTGAACCTATATGGTCATCTTTTGCTTGCTTTTATGCTTTTATAAATCCTACATGAGAAATAGGTATAATAGGTATAGCGTTTATAGTTTTAATCATTTTGTTCGTGACAACCTCATTATTTTTTTCTTGATCAACAATCTGTAGTATAATTTTAATTTTATTAGTATGAAAACAAACTAATACTTTTTCTAATTTATCACCATTATGGTTTGTTTTCCCCCGTTTGTAATCGCCGTTTTCCTAATATCCGCCCTCAAAGTAACAAAATTCAATGTATCCGCCGTATCCGCTTAAAAATGGACCGCAACCACTATTGACATTTGTCTGTGTCAAAAGTTTTGAACTGTCATGTGAAGTCAAAACAAGAAAAAGAAAATAAACATGTGAACATCTGACATCATGGCATTGTCGGCCACTTTCGTTGGGAGATAAATACCAGAAGTCACAACATTTTGAAATCTGCAGTCCTTACCGTGAATCATGATTATTGCTCTACAGACTTTGGTTTTTTTCCGTGAATCTTTGCTGACTGCTTTGGATCGTTTGTTGCGGCCTTATTATAAGCAATTGACTTTAGCTTTTAGTAGAAATGGGAATATCGCTGAGGATGAGGAGCCGGATGACCAGGTGTTTGCGGAGTACGACGATGAGAAAGGCGTTGTATTCTACCCGCCGATGTACGCACAGCGATACGCCGCAGTCAGCGATTGTCTTATGGATGATCGCTGGTGTGGAAAGCTGGAGAAGGTATCGCTAAGCCTAGCTGATTCTATTGAGATTCTATAGAGCCTGTATTGTTAATAGGTACTTAAAAAATTTTGATAGAATTCAAATTTATTCTTCATATTTTGTCCTCAGGTAGTGGATTTCGGCCACCATGACATGAGCTTTGTCAAATACCTGAAGGAAGTACCTGGTATCCGATACATTCTTGGAGTAGATATTGAGACAATTCCTCTGAGATGTTCCTCTGATCTTCTTGGTGGTGATGATTATGCCCCGAAGAGGGAGAGTCCTTTGGAAGTCACTGTAAGAAACTTAAATTCATTTTTTTAGGTATTGTACCTAAAATTAAACTATAAAATTACTGAACAGCTTAGTTCTCTCATATTGATACTTCAAGGTTTATAATTCCAGACACAATAATAAAAAAAAACTTCTTTTTACAATTTGACACACAATTTATTACTGAGCAGTAGGACCTTGATACATATCAAATTTACTGAAAGTTTGTTCTTGTAACATTATTTTAAAAAGTATTTTATTATTTACGCAGTTGTTGTGGAAATAATTATTTTCTGACATCATAATTTAAAAAATGTTCATGATACATGCAAGCTAGTGCCTAGCCTAGTGGTCCTGAGTTTCAGTGCTACGCTAGAGGGCCTTTCGTCAATTCCCGAGTAGAGTAAAGTGTTATTGGGTACTTCTAAGAAATTGTCAGAAGCAGCTCAGAGTTTGGGATTTGTGGCCGCCTCTGGCTAATCTTTCGGGGAATAATACAGGTGTGATGGTATGTCAAATATTTTAATATGTTATTATTGTACATTTATTTCAGCTATTCCAAGGTAATGCAGCAGATCCTGACTACAGGCTTATTGGCTGTGATGCAGTAATAGCCATCGAGATGATAGAACACATGCTGCCACATGACCTGGATAGACTAGTCCACACTGTCTTCGGCTTCATAAAACCTTGGATTGTGGTGTTCACCACACCAAATGCTGATTTCAATGTCTTGTTCAAAGCTATGGAGAAGAATGGATTGCGACGTTGGGATCATTTGTTTGAGTGGACTAGAGAACAGTTTCATGACTGGTAATTTTTATTATGATATTATTATTGAAATTGTAGGCTCAGGCAATGAAGAAAAACCAATCAGTAAGTCTTTTTCAGCCGTGATAATTTATTAACATTTAAAAAAATATTGGGGTTTTTATATTTGTTTAATTGCATTAAATATTGTGTTTAAAACTGCCTCATTAGCCTAGTGGTCCTAGGTTCGATTCCCAGGTAGATCAACATGTTAATGGGATTTTTGATGAAATTCCCAGTAGCAGCTTGAAGTTTGGAATTTGTCCCTGCTTAATGGCAATAGTCTCGCCCCCTATTACATGGGACCTAAACATACTGGCGAACTGTGAGTGTACATATGTAGGTACACCTCTGCTAGCCCTTCGGGGAATATCGGTGTGATGGCATGTTGAACTCACCTCAATTTTAAATTGAGTTCATCTGTGTTAATTAAGAATTTTTAAGCTAATAAGTAGGTATAGTATTTCATAAATTAAAAAGTTATATATTTAACCTTTTCACATTCATGTAGAAAACGTAATAAAATTACGATTAATTTTATTACATTTTTGTGGGCATTTCAAGCTTGCCGGACCCTTAAGAGGCCATTTCAAGACAATGACTATTTTTTCAAACAAGTAAATTTCTGCAAATATTATTCTTTAGCAACAAATCTATTTGCAATTTTTCAGGTGCAGTAACATAATAGTGAGATACCCCACCTATTCAGTGACCTGTCAGGGCATCGGCCCAGGTCCACCCGGCACTCTACATTACGGCTGCTGCAGCCAATTGGCGATGTTCGTATCTAAGGATTACCAAAAGCAGGCAGATTTGCACCTCAATAGTTTGGCGTTGGTTGCAAGTGAGTGAACTATTTTATTTCACTACATAGTATAAAACAAAGCCCAAGATCTAAGCATCCATAGGGATGTATGCTTAGATCTTTAAAACTACGCAACGGATTTTGATGCGGCTTTTTTTATAGATAGAGTGATTCAAGAGGAAGGTTTTAAGCTATTAAACATAACCCTACGACTCTTAGGAACGGGGCAGCGTGGGTGAAACAGCGGGCGGGCCGCTAGTTACTTAAAAACCATGACTGATTGGTTGACGCAACACATACATAGCTTGAACTGGTGACTATTTTATGTGATAAGGGGCAAACGAGCACACGGATCACCTGATGGTAAGCGATTACCGCCGCCCACGACTTCAACACCAGAGGAGTTGCAAGTGCGTTGCCAATATTTTAAACATTTTAACGCCGGTTTTCTGTGAGGCCGTAGTACTCGGGTGGAGCCGGCCCATTCGTGCCGAAGCATGGCTCTCCCACGTGCAGCAAGTGACCGAAGCATGATTGTTTGTATGGTGAATTGAAGTTCACCATACAAACAATCATGCTTCGGACTGGGAAAAATGAGATTGCTAGTATCATTGCAAAATTTTATTCATAATTATGTTCCTTTCTTCAGATGCACCAAGCCCAAATAATTTCAGTGAAGTGTTTGGAGGCTGGGAATGTTCAGATGTTGCTACACACAATGAAGTAGATTGTGTAACCAGTCCATCACCACCTAATGGGTAAGGAGATAAATTTTAACTGAACCACATTAAAAAATATAGTCTAAGTTAAGTTATGTATAAGTTCAAACTCTTTTGTTAAGTACCTTCTTTCTATATAGCAAGAAATGGATGGAGCTTGCTTGGGACAATACTTATGGTCCAAATAATACATCCATTGATAGATATTTTACTATAATACATAGAGGTAGGATTGTGATATTACTTGTATGTACCTTATGTCAAAATCTATCTCTAGTAAGCAAATCTACTGACTGGTTTGTTATTGGGACTGGCCATTAATTGTAATTGGCGAACATGAATATGTAACTGTATAACCATAGACTGCAACATGCTATGGATATACAACCAAGGCAAAGGCAAATTCATTAAAATCAATCCTAATTCCTTTCTAAACTTTCCAGTGTGGCATCCTTGACAGAGGTCCTTTACCCTGAGAAGCAATCCCACATGACACTTGTTATCTCTTCTACTCTATGCCCTTCCCTTCCATTCTCCGATCCCACGTTCTCTATGGAGACATTTACTTACCATGACAAGACTCTCCAGTGCAACCTTGATACCGAACTAGGAAAGAGTTTCATGATGTTTGATTATGAACAGTACTATGATGTGGTGGTACCGAGGAGGAGAGTGAGTCATAAGACTTATGACATTGAAGATGTCTATAGCAGGTTCTAAGTTGTATTTTCAATATTTTGTATCTGTAACTCTAGCACGAAAGGGAAAAATACGTAAACTTGCTAATCGGTTTTGGTTTCAATTATTATTATTTTTAATTATGACGTGTTATTGTGTTTACCAATACAAATTCTCATAATACACAAACACCTAGGTCCTAATTCTATCTCTAAGGGGGACTGACCATAGGTCTCTTCTAAAGTAAAAAAATATATGGAACTGCTTCGTCTCCAGATGTAAATTGATAAATATGTGAGTCACACTTGGTGGGAGGGTATATGACAAATGTGACGCTGTGTGACATGGAATAAAAAAAACATAATATTCGTGTGACGTCATTTATGGATAGTCCCTTATGGACCAGTCTCGCCGTCATAACGAGCTTTGAAGATTTTTGTCTTAAGGCATTTGAGATAAGCACTGATATTGAACAAAATATGTATTTTGAAACCGAGTACTGAGTTTATACAAAGACTTTCACAGTGTAGATTGTGTAACATCAAAAATTTATTACAACGATAATTGAGATACATATACATTGACTTAGCATTCTATTGAGCTGTAGGCAAGTTGACTGATTATTATTTATAGCCTCATGAAAAAGTTGACCAGAAATGGTCAACACCAGAAATGGTGGCTTCTTTTCTCAAGTATGTTATTTTGAATAAATCAGACACCTACTCTGTAACATTAACATTAGTAAATACTCTATAGAATATTATGAGATATAAAGCTAGTGTAAAGTTCAGTTTCGTTTATTTAAATACGTAAAGTTAAAATCATTAACAACTGATATCCTTTTTTATATTTACAAATCTCTCAGGTTAAACTGCACAACTCTACAAGTGAAGAAATTTTCAAAGACCACACAAAATCTTATGGCAAAGAACAAAATCGATTCTCTAGTTCACACTAGAGAGGTGGTGAACGAGATTCGTCACCTCACCAAGGCACTGAACTTTAACAAGTTCAATCACCCCGAGGACGGGTCCAATATCTGGTGTAATATCAACTGGGGCGATAACGCGCCATATTGGAACCAGTATTATAAGATTGTTAGGGAGTACATCTATCCTTTTGAGGTAAGCTATCCATACTGATATTATAAATTGCTTGCGTAAATTTTACCGACTTTCCCGGTGGTTTTAATAAAAATATATTTTCTGCAAACTTTATCCTGTGTGTCGGAGAGCTATGCGTCGGCACGAATAGGCCGGCTCGACTGGAGAGATACCACGGTCTCACAGAAAATCGGGATGAAACAACGCTTACGACAATAAGAGGCGGCTGTGATTGTCCTAAGAGTTGTTCCCTACCGTAAGGAGCGGTGCAATCCCAAATAAAATTACTCAAAAAAATTTGTTTTTATCTATCTTATCTTATCTTGTCTAGGGCCGAGGCAGCAAGGCCTCAGTGCACTTCTACCCAATGGGATCTTTTGTGCTTCCCCTAGATAATCTATTCCTCATCCCCTCCCAGTTCTACAAACAGCTCTTCCATGAGTTTTATAATGAGGCCTGGGGGTATGAGTCTGTAGTCCTCTGGTCTTGGATAACCCTGACCCAAAAGGCACATTCGCTATCCAGCCATTGCATCGCATGTACACAGAAGGTGTTCCATGCTCTCAATTTCCCTTTTGCAGGCCCTGCAGGCTGACGTATCCGTCAGACCCATCTTTTCTAGGAGAGCATTAGTCCCGAAGTGTCCGGTCAGCGCCCCCATCAAAAGACGGGCCTGCCGCCTGCTTGAGTTCCAAATGGCATTTTGCCATTTCGATGAGTTTTTATCTAAGTTTATACCTAGTTTACGAAATAAATTACGCGTCGATTCACTATTTATTAACGCTTTGAACTGGACGCGGTTTGGGGCAGTGAAAAAGTTTTTATGGAGATGTTAAACTTGAAAAAAAAAATGTAATTCTGGAAGAACTGAAAGTGGTTGCTTCTATAGGATTTTTGTAACATCTTTTGGACATTTGGACAGGACAACGTCCGTCTGTTAGGTCAGCTAGTATCAAATAAATGTCACAATCTGGAACAATTAAATTATATTATTATAATTATGAGATTCTACAAGAGACAAGTAAACTTTTATGAACTGTGTTAAGAAATCTAAATTATTAAGATATTTTTACAATATTTGTTTCAGACGAAATCCGAAGAGGTTCGCATTCTGGATTTGGTGTCGGATGAGATCAATCGCCTGATCGACACACAGTACGACGACGAGTTTTCCACGGATGTGAACCGCTTGGAGATTCCGATAAGCCATCTCATGAATGTCGTACAACACATTACTACTGATGTCGATAGGGTCCGGTTAGTACACACTTTCTTAAATTTTTATTGCAAATTCAGTGTTGCCCGTATAAATAAATCTTAATTTATTTAGCGCAACTTTTTCTTTTAACATTTCGTAACTTATAACAAAAAACGGAGCTCCTATTCACAGGGTTTTGCCTGCATCTGTCTGCACGTGTCTGTGCAGACAGATGCAGTACCTAGCCTACCAGTACCTACCATATACTGCTGTACCTAGAATGTTTAAAAGTTTTTATTTTAACGAAACCAATAAAGCCTTTTCCCTTGAAGCATCTTGCAAAGCATATTTTCAGCCTAAACGGTCCACTAACCGATCATCAAAGTCAAATAAAAAAAATAGAAGTCTTCAAAGTCAAAGTCAAATGTTTTATTTCAATTAGACCAGTAATACAGGTACCTTTGAAATGTCAAAAACTAGGTGCGCGGTTCCAAATAGTGGGTCTTATGGAGAAGAACCGGCAAGAAACTCCATAGATACTCCTTTCAACAAAGATTATAACATTGATTTATTTTACAATTTAGTTGTTATAATGTGAGAATCATGCAGCTTGATGTGCTGATAACAATTACAGTATAAACTCTCACTTGACCAGTTTATTTTTATTCAACTTGGGTTCTGATTGGTTGGGACAAGTTTGGGGTTGCCAATGCATATTTTAAGCAGACACCTCCACCAGCGTATAGAGTATAGTCACGAGCACAGATATGTATACACTTGGCAAATTTCAAAAGCGATTTTCTCTTAATGTATTAATTGAAATTTTATGATGTTATGAACATAGTATTTTCGAACCAATGCTTTAATGATATTGTTATTATTTCAAAGATTGCAATCGTCATTTCATAAAAAAACGCTTTCGAATTTTAGTAAGTGTGTACATATTGATGCTCGTGACTGTACCTACTACAAAGAAAATAGCTGTAAAAAGGAGTTTCATTTCAAAAATATCTATAATATCCTAAATAATATAATATTTTTGAAGTTGAAGAAGCAATCGCTATGTAATCAATTTGTTTTGCTTTCCCAGAGATCTTCTTGAATGGAATGGATACGAGATAGTGAATGACGTGGTGATCCACTCTCGCCTGGTTGTGGACACTACGTCAGTCGCCACACACGAAGACGAGTGGCAGGACAACGACACTGTCTCTGATGTAAATGAACCAGATTGAACTATGTCATAAGTAGATTGTTATAGTACTGATAGACGACCTGATATGGCCGGGCCAACCGTCACTTTGGAAGTGGGTCTCAAATTAACCCGTTAAAGAGTGAGACTCACTTCCGTATTATAGTTAGTAAGTATTACCTTTAATACGTTTTTATCGTATACTAGCTTCTGCCCGCGACTTCGTCTGCGTGGACTTCAGATAAAAAGGTGCCCATATGTTATTCCAGACTATAATCTATCTCTGTGCCAAATTTCATCCAGATCCGTTCAGCCGTTCTGGCGTAAAAGAGTAACAAACATCCATCCATCCATCCATCCTCACAAACTTTCGCATTTATAATATTAGTAGGAACTAGGATTACAGAAAATTTACCGCATTTTTTACCGTATTTTACCAAGGTAATTTTACCGCTTTACATCTTTACACTGGAGTCTTAAATTAAATGGGCCCGACCATATCAGTACGTTTAGTGGATATTTTAGTGTAATATAAGTAGTACTTTTTTACGGGAGGTTTAAAGAAAAGTTTAGTTATTATAAGTAATAAGAAATGTAAGATTGTCGTTCAGTATGTGGTATAGCTGAAACTTTATTTAGGAGATGCTTACCCTGTAATTTTTGATTCGGTCAGACTGATTTTATAATTTTATTGTTTTTCGTTAAGGTTAGTACAAAAATGGATTAATCTATTTACTAGATAGATGACGTATTAAAAATACCTTTTACTTAATTAAAGAGTGGGCCACACCGCAAGCTAAGCTTACTAACTAAACTTAGCTTAGTTCATCGTCTTTTTATTTTTTATGATGCTAAGTAGTCAACACTGCCCATGAACTCCTTCAACATCAGAGTAGCTAGTTGCTGTTGTATTGGCAAGCCTTAAGAGCCTCTATGGACGGCCGTCGTATCAGAGCCGCAATCGAAGGGGGACTGGCTCTCACGCGCATTTGTTTAAACACATCAAGGTGCTTTACGATAGACTACAATGTAAGGGTGGTCGCCAGCCAGTCAAACCCAAGAGTTATCACCGAGCAAGCCATATTTTCTCGCCTCTTACAAGATCTGGGCGATAAAAAGACAACTATGGGAGCTAAAATTAACATAGCTCTCGTAGCTGCGGAGTTCAGTTCTCTTGGTAAGCTTAGCTCGCGGTGTGAAAAAAAAGTCCCCTTAAAAGTTAGGGTTGCCATTATTGTTGAGAACTGAAACGGGACTTATTAGTGGCAAAAAAATAAAACCGCACCGCCCCTCCCTCACCTCTCCTCGCAACCGCTTGCGCCCGTGCGACCCTGGTCTGCTGTCGGTTTCGAGCCTTTGGTACGTGTATATTGAAATATTGATAAACAGGACAAAAGCGACAAGTAACAATACGGGACGTGATACTTAAACACGGTGACATTCCCGTATATACGGGACGTATGGCAACCCTATTAATAGTGATCCTTAACGTATTTTAACGTTAATAAATATTAAGGTAAAAGTAGATAGTATATCTTGACTTCTTAGCTTATTTCCCGTAATTGATTTAATTATACCATCTAATAATAGATATACAGGTCATTATTAGCTAATGGTTCATTTACATTAATTGATGTCTCAGAGTGCAGCAGTAAATAATATTCAAAATAATTGATAGCACTATGTTACCGTTTTGCTTTGTTGAATTCTTAGACGTAATAATAAATATCTTTATCTAAATGTATCACATAAGATGTGAATTTTTTTTTTATTAAAACATTTTCTCACACGTCGTCTTTTCATTACATTACTACTCCCATGAAGTAAACTTTCATATTTTATAACAACAACTTTCTAAATTTATTTCCCTTTCTGTAATTTCCTTATGTTATTTTAAATTTTCAGTGGGATACCACAGAAGTTCGATCCACATCGCTGTCAGATGGAAGTACGATTGTGCCAGACTATCACGGTTTGAATTTACAGTTTATTTTATTTATACGCGTTGGTCCCCAAATATCTATATTTGGAGACCAACGCGTAGTATGATCATCGTGAATAAAGGTTTGAATAAAGAATAGGTTGAATAAAGGTATGTCGGCGAAAAGTTACATTATCTGTCTATAAAAACGTCGGGGAGTCGGGGTTATGTCGCATGTGGCTGGCAGCATTACTGAATAATAGGTTCTCAATATTTCTTTACGAGTATTAGAGTTGGCAGTGTCCCGAAATTTTATAATCAACTTCGTTATCAATCGATAGATGTCACTTTTTTATCTTTACTTCCTACTGTTTTTTCATGGTTACTTGCCAAAATCCAAATGCCAAAAAACCAAAATCTAAAATACACGGTCTGGTTTTTCATGAAAAAAGAGCTATCAACTTCTTGTTCTAGCATCAGTCCAACAGAGTCTTGTTCTTTAAATTTTACTAGTTAGATTATAGATGGCGCCGTTACTATTTATCTGAATATTTTAAATTTAAATTAATGTTCTAAACTGTAAAACTCATTTGACAAATAATATAAAAAGTATACTTCGGGTACCCTCAAAATAGATACTTTTGTGTAAAGTGCCGTGATGGTTCTGCAATATAGATGTGCGGACCGCGACAGTCGAGGATAACATTTAGATTAGTTGTTATGGTTCCTCCATCGGTTATATTTTGTTGTTCTAGATGTATGTATTAATTGTCTAAGTATGTGTATGTGTATACCTAGTAATGCAAGTAACTCTGAAAAGAACAAGTCGTTCGTTAGGGTAGTGCGCATTTTTGTTCTAGGTATATAAGTTTACTATTTGATTGTTTTAAATTTTATTTTCTTTCGGTAGGTAGTACTTCCCACTAGATCAACTTAAATTGTGTTTATTTTTTTCTTCATGCAATAATTTTACCTAGGAGACAGCGATGACCTCTCGACTGTGACATACCTACCCACATATTGTGGAATATATTAATTTAAATTTTCATTATCTACCCAAAGGACGTTGTCTGCGCCGTGCTCTAGATCACAAGGTACGCAGCCTGCGAGCAATGCTATCCGCCGATGAAGACATAACTTCGGAACTGGATAAGGTCGTCTGCAAGCTCATGAAGCTGGCCCTACGTTCCAGCAAAGGCCGCCAGACACCACCTCCTACAAGGTGGATGCAGTGCAAGCTCCTTGACCTCCTGACACTCACGGAAAAAGCTATAGGAAGGCGCAAGAAGCATTTTATTGAGACCTACCCCGTGAAGGCTATCGAGTTTGGTATGTACACACCATTACCTACTATCAATTAAGTGCGTAGGGGAGGGGGGGGGGGGGTAACATTTCTTCGGGTTCTAGATATGAATTGATTTAGAAGAATTGCTAAATGAGGCGGGGGTGGCAGATTAAATGGGTACTTTCTTTTAAAGCATTAATATTTATAACTCTCAGGATTCCTCAACAATTTAGGAAGGTGTACTGCGTCAGTAAATACAGATTGCGTTGTTGAATTTGGGCTAAATTATTAATAATTACGGTCCACACCTAATTACCTATTCCTGCATGGTGGGTGCTTTCACAAACACAATTTTTCCTAACCCTTCAGAAATACAGGCGTGTTAATATTTTTGGGTGTGTTCACAAACCCAAACTCTCACACAACTCGTGACTCAAGCCGAGCGCTCAGCAACTAAAACAAAACAATACCTACGCTAAACGAACCATCAAATTCATTTTATTATTTTTTGCCATCGACGCGTTTATTTACCTTCCTATTAATGTTTTACTTCTAGACAAGCCGCCAGAGGTTCAGCGTGAGCAAGATATCAGAGTGTAAGTTCAATTTGGTATTAGTTATGGCTTCGTCAAAAATTAATGTTACCTATAGCAGCTCGGAGTTTGGAATTTGTGCCCGGTTAATGGCAATAAGCTCGCACCCTATTTCGTGGGACCTAAACATACCGGTGAACTGTGGGTGTACAGTAGTACCTACGCCTCTGCCTAACCCTTCAGGGAGTGCAGGCGTGTTGGTGTGTGTGTTATAACGATTACTATTTAAAAAAACTGACTTATGTTATCGGATGTTGTGTTTTTAACGCTCAACTTGTCTGACACATTTACACCAAACATTTAATACCAATATTTTCTATTTGCAGCAAGGGAATAGTTGATAAGTATCGTCATCTTATTCAGCCAATAGGTAAATTGAATTGAATTATTAAGTATTTAGGTATCGTTTTTAATAAAAATACTTAATAATAAATGTACCTAAAATTGTTAATTTATCAGAGAAAACGACGAATACGGATGAGACGAATGGTCCAGCAGATGATATTGAAGATGAAGACTTTTTAAGTACAACCAGTAACGAATTTTTGAAAGGTATGAGAGCTTCTTATACAGATTCAATAAATAAATATTGACCAATAATAAAAATAAAATAAGTGAAAAGTCTCTAGTTTAAATCCAAGGCAGCAATTACCACTTTTCGAAATCATCAATATTAACTTTACCACTTGCATAAACAAAGCGAAGGAAAACATCGCGATGAAATCTGCACGCCTGAGAGTTTCTTCGACGGCATATGAAGTCTGCCGACCCCCACACTGAGGGGGCAAGATGTTGGTATTATATAATTAAATTTATTTTCAGATTTCGAGTACATTGAGGGTATTTCTCCGAGTCTAGTTATTCCCCAGCCTATCTTTAGCACTGAGGCCTTCGAAACTGAGAAGCCACCTCTAAAAGAAAACTCACTAGAACGGACCAAAGCATGGTTAGACGAGGACGTTGATGTAGTTGCCTACGCTGAACATGAAGTGAACTATGAAAATATTAGCTCTGGTGATACGGACCATAGTGTTTCTAATGCGAGACATAAACACAAAAAATCAAGTAAGAAACACAAGTTAAACAAGGATATTAAAGAGTTAGATACAGAGTCTTGCAAGAATTCACAAAGTCAATCGTCGTACAAGTTTAAAATTAAACGTGAAACTAAAAATAAAAAGAAGACGAGCAACACACGGATTGTCAAAAAAGTATCAAAAAAGAGGTCTGGTTACAGTAATCTGGTTAAAAATCCTGGCACTAAATATTCATCAGCTGAGCGTGAAACCTATATAATTAGGCCGAAGAGGAAAAATAAGGGGCATCAAAGTATTAATGTGACGGCTTCGAAACCGGTCAGTTATATTTTAATAAATCTTCCGAATTCTGTAGCTCTGAATTTTATTTCTTTATTGTTCTTTTTTCAAGTATTTGGGGGAGGCCTTTGTTCAGCAGTGGGCTTTTATATGCTGATATGATGGTGATGATTATGATTATGATGGTTTATTCTTATGATTCTAGATTCCAGAAAGTTTAATAGAACTCTGTCATCCAGAGTTAAAATTGGATAAAGGTGTCGAGTTGGTAACAAGTAATGCTAATGAAACCAATATTGTGAGTTCCAACCAACCCAGTTTTAATATATCCGCAACTGAAGAAAGTTTTCTCGTCGATATTGTTACGCATAATTATGAGGAAACTATCGCTCTGCGTAGAACTATAGGCACAGACGCAGAAATATTACCCGAAATTAAAAAGATAAAAGATCAACTTGACACTTCTAGCAATGACTTCGACCAAAATTTGCTAACAAAACATGAAGTAAGCACTGAAAACGTGCAGTCGCAAACAATTTTTCTAAACGGTACATATAAATGAATTAGTATCGTATTTGTATTGTAATAAAGGAGACATTTTAAATAAAATTAACTTTGTCCTCTAGATATTAACGAACCCAGTACATCAAAAGGAATTCGTCATAATATAAGTATGGACGTGCAATGTGGTCCCGACACTCTTGCAGCTTACCCCATGTTATCTGCATCTACATCCCTAGTCAGGATGCCCCAAGTCTTTTCTACGGGCATTAAAATTCATGATGTAGTTGCTGAAGCAAAAGTAAAAGTAGGGACTGATTTCGGTACCTCGACACAAGACAACAATAACTTGACCACAATAACACCAATATTAAGATCGGTTGGGATTAAGATTAAAGATTCTGACGTAAAAATATGTACTAAAACCGAATGTTCCACTATGACCGTTGCAGACTGTACACCGTCTTCAACAGTGGCTACTACAGAATTTACTCGCAAAGCTACCGTAAATAGTGCTGTTTCGTCCCCTGAAACTAAACTAATAAAACCCGTATCAAGTACTCTGAAAATAGAAGATTCTGGATCAGAATTTTATGCGCCAAGCATCGCCAGCTCGTCAAAAACGTTTCCGTATTTTATGAATGTATCAAAAAATACAAGTGATGCTCTGATCGAGACTTCCCCAATCAAAGAAGACACGGTGAAAACAACAAGCTCAGCGACTGTGAATGCTAAACCGAGACTATGCTGCGGAGGTGTTCATGTTCACAGCTATAGAGACAAACAGATTTCGGAGGATATTGTCTATCAAGGAGAGTGGCAGAGATATAGGCCGAAAGCTCTTGCTCGTAAAAAGACTTATAACGTTACGATATCAAGAAAAGCCACCGAAGCAGCTGCTAGGAAAAAGAAAGAGAATTTGAAAGAAAAGAAAGTGAATTCTAAAGAAAAGGTTTCTGCGAAGAGACTTGAGAAAATACAAATGGAAGCGGAACCTAAGAAACTTACGCAAAGAAGCGTCAAGCAGCATAAAGTAAGAATAGAAGATGTTTTAAAAGACCAGGCTAAGACGCAACATATTACTAACAGTCATCTTAAAAATTCAACCAATATAATAAAAATCCCTAGGCCCATGAAAAACGTAACTAAGGTAACTACGGTTGCAATATTATATTATTGAATCCAATCTTTTATAACTAAATATCCTTTAATTTTACAGGTGGCATCGAAAATAGGGATGAGGTATGCTTCTTTTACTGTTAATTATATGCGATATTGAAATATTTATTGTGTATTAATATTTTAATTCTTCTAGTGGAATCACTTCAAAAAATGTTAAATCTACATTCACTGTTAAAAAACCTGCAATATTATCTAATGTTACTACTAAAAAAGAAAATGAAAAAACACCAAAACTAAAAAAAAGCTATATACCATTATATTTGAAGAGAACTGCACAATTAGCAGTTAGTAGTGATAAAAATAGCCTCAACAAAAGCGTAGATTCCGCTGATGCCATCATAAAGACCAATTTAGATAATATTGTTAATAAAATCGCTCCCCTAGTGAGATCGAAAACTGATGAGATTAGAAAGGATTTACTCAAATTTAGCGATGAGCTGCGTGAGAATATTAGTTACGTTGTCTTTCGTAATGACTTAGAAGAAAATATTGAATCGCTCGACGAACAGACTAGTGAAAATACTAATGATCCTGATAAAAGTACGCCGAAGCAATTGGACACAATTAAACGCTCACAGAGCCCTCAGTCTTTGAACAGTTCTACTTGTTCTTCCCCGAACAGTATAGCTACAGTTAGAGCAGTTTCTATGAGAATTAAGACTGCGTCAAATAGACGACATTCAGCGTCATCTTACAAAAGTAGTTTAAATAATAGCGAATCAGATAATCCGACACCGAGCAAAGCGAAGAAAATCGTTAAAAGGTGTAAAACCGCGAAAAAGGCTGAAAATAAAGATATTGACAACAAAGAAAATATTCCGGAGTCAACAAAAAATTTTGGCTGTAAGGATAAAGATAAAATTAATAAGTCCGCATTCGTAGGTAGACACAAAAGCGTCTATATAGCACAATTGAAAACTGAAAGTTCATCTACGCCAAATACTTTATCAAGGCATAAGGTGCAAATATCAAACAAATCTAATATTAAAATACCTACACACAAAGATGATGACGAGAAACCAAGATCAAATAGTCCAACAGTGTCGAAGAAGAGGTCGCTAAAGTCTGACACTTCTTCAATTTATGAAGAGTTAAACAAAAGTCAAACAGATTCCTACGGTAGTTCAGATTCTGCTAATATGGTTCTGGTGTTGGAACCGCAGTCTACTTATCATGAACCTTCAGGGACGCAAAACATTTCGCAGATATCTTCCAAAGAGTGTCCTATGAAAAGTGATAACAATCTAATGGCAGAGTGGGTGCAAAATACTAGTTTGCATAGTCATGCCAGCAGTATTTTAAACTGCATGAGACAGTTACTCGAAGAAACGTTGGACATAATTGTAAGTCCACACGAACATAGTTTGCGTCATATTAATTCTAAAACTGTGATTATAAGTAGAGATGATGGTCAGAAGCCGAAAATGGAAAAAGCTTTATCGCCAAGAAGTAAATCAGGCAATGCCCCTGACACAAATTTAAATAGTAGTTTTATGGAGAATGATATAGAAAATGCTCTGAATCGCACTTTCGATAATGTACTCGGCGACGAGTCCATGCTCAGTTTAAACGACACCAGTTTAACAGTTACTGATTTGGATTTACTTTCATTCAAATCCATGACATCAGTATCGAAATATTCAGAATATTTTTTAGCTGACAACGAATTTAATACTTCTCAAGGTATGGAGCAAACACAAAATACGACATCAGTGCGAGATATATTTGAACGGAAGGAACCGCCTATGATGCAGGTACGTTTACACCTTTATGCACTTTAGGACATTTATTAGTTTACAATGGTGTTTCAATTGCTTAATAACTTTACAGAATATACCGGGTGGTCGTGCAGTGCAAGCATTCAGCGGCTTTTCGCTTGATGCCGAGCCAGTGGCTGGTGATCAACCTGACGCAGTTGCACTCATCGACTCGGAGACTGGCAGTGTCGGTTTGGACATTAACCGACAAGCCGTAAGTAAACTCGCCTTTTCAGATACATTTAGCCCACATCAACGTTTAACGTCGTGCATGTAATATGTGTTTTCCAGACGTCGGAAGAATTGTTCATATCGGGCAGATCGTCGGACAGTTACGAGTCTTGTCTCATAGATGAGGATGCTGTGGTTCCGAATTGGTTGTTTCAAATTATCAGTCAGCAACAGTCTGTAAGTTTGCAAAAATATTTTCAACATCTACTTAAATCTTATTTTTATTTCTTTTCTTATTTCCATCTTTCGTTTATTTGATATAACTCAAGTAACAATACAAAAAAATTGATCCTTACTTTAAATTATATGCTGAATGGAGCACCTAGAACGATTGCGTTTTTTTTTCAGGTACTCCATTAAGCATAACGAAATATAAAGCGCCTGGGCAACATCAGTTACGATCCTTTCACGTCCCCTTGACTTCCTCCTCATGATATGTCGGTACTTAGGTGGAAGAAGATCCAGAGCCAGCAATTCTTGGTCCCGAAGCAGCACCAATGGATGAACCCGTGTATGACGCGAATGGTAATGTCATTGAACCTGCTATTGTGGGTGTCGGCACCGGTGCAGGTGACGGGAGAGGCATGCATAGTGACCACTCTCAAGACAGCTCAGGGAGGGGGACATCACTAAGTTCCAGTGATGTCTCTTCGGGACAGCAGAGCGAGGTAAATGTGAGCGATCTTATATATTTTGGAGATAAATCTTTTTGTGTTTTTTTAGCAGTTTCCATGCAAAGTAACCTGCTTTTCAATTGTTGTTACTGACGTCACCTTTAAGGCGTAAATTCAGAACGCGAAGGCAAATTTCGATATGGCGGGTGGGACTCGCGGTGGCTTAGTGGTCATAGCGTCTGGTGTATCTAACCAGAAGACGCAGATTCGAATCCTGCCCGCAAGTCGTATTTATCCTTAACTAAAGCCCTTAAATTAAAAATACTTTATTTTGCCTTTACATTAAAAATACTTACTTAATTTTCACTTAAAATAAGGAGAAAAAAAAAACTTTATTTTGGAGATTTTACAGCTAATTTCAGACACAAGTTACTTTATGTTACAAGGTGTGCATCCAAATGCTTGCTTGTTATGCATGCGTTCAAATGTTCGGCAACTTTAAAGTTCCCCTATTTCTACCGGTTTTTGTTTATCTATAGATTTTTTTGTTTTTGTGTTCAGGCCATCTTAATCGACCCATCAGCGTACACAGCACAGTTTGAAATGCTCCGGGATCAGTCAAGTTCTGCGGTGGTGCAAAGTGGGAGAAACCACGAGTTGCCAGATACTACTTACAGAATTGATGGTGAATAACTTTCCTTAGATATTTGTCATCGTTACTTTTAAAACAAGTGTTTGGTTTTCTATATCCGAGATTTTGCAAATCCATTATAAACATGCTAAAGTACCTCTGTTTACACACTAAACAGATTTCGGTAAATTGATTTTAAATTTTCTGTCATTATAATAGTAAAAATATATTATCTGTCATATTTGCGATTCTTTGATAGAGAATATATTTTTTATTTGCATATTGTACACCTCCATATTCTATCTTTAAAAACTTCTAAAAGGTCGCCTACATCTAACGGCTCTAACACTTGACGTGACAGTTACCAGGGGCAGATGTATTTTTTTTAATGGCGAGTTTGCAGATGACGTTAATTCAGCCACATACGAATTGAGATGGTAAAACGTGTGTGTCTAAACTCTAAACATCAATTTAAAAAAGAATTATAGGAAGAATAATTAATAGTAAACATTCAATCATAATAGAATGATGTTAGAGCTCAGTGAGGGTAGATTCTAAAGTTTAATGTTGTTGCTGCGAATGAAGATCATCAAAGCCTCAAGTATTTTGGGGGAAGGATAGGTCAGAAGACATGAGAAGTTAATTGGGAGAGGGACCTTTAATTTCGGACTGTACAGTCTCTTTCCGAAATATTATTTTATCCTTTGACCCATACAGGTCATAAATATTATTAGGGCAAACGAAAAAAATATGATCCAGAGAAACTTCATCTATTCCGCACTCACAGAGAGATCCGTGTTAGGGACTCCCCTAACACGGATTTTTTATAGAAAGACAGGGGTGCAGCAATGGCCTAAGCGTATTCGACATAGAACGGATAAGACTGTTTTAGAAATTTCAATTGTGTCAGAATCGTCGTCTAATGGTTGTAAATGACAATAACTGGCTTTGAAGGAAAAACTGTCAAAAATCGATCTGAATGACGATTTTCACACAATAAAATAGTAGAACTGCCTCAATAGCCAAGTGGACCTGGCCGCGACTGCTACGCTAGAGGACCTGGGTTCAATTCCCAGGTCGAGCAGTGTTATTGGGTTTTTCTATGAAATTCCCAGTAGCAGCTCGGAGTTAGGAACTTGTGCCCGGTTAATGGCAATATGCTCGCCCCCTATTACATGGGACCTAAACATACCGGCGAACTGTGGGTGTACATTAGTACGCCTCTGCCTAACCCTTCGGGGAATACAGGCGTGATGGTATGTTATGTTATGTTAAAATAGTAGAAAAATGGGGCTTAGGACGCATTCACTTTAAAAGTATTTGAATGATCCTTTTGTATTTTTTTTAAATTTTTAATTTATTTATTTATTTGCCATGCTAAGATTGGTTATTTTAGTGAAGGAAAAAATCGACATGGCGGATGAGACCCGCGGTAAATTAGTGGTCATAGCATCTGGTGTAACTAACCAGAAGACGCAGGTTCGAATCCTGTCCGCAGTCGAATTATTCCTTCACTAAAATAATTATTTGAATTATATCATTTTAGATCATGCCGGGAGACTGACCATTCATGATGACTTAACAAGAACGCTGAACGGAGCTAGTGACATTGACGCAGATATCAGCTCCATCGACACTGACGTCCCGGATTCTTCTGACAACTGAACAATATTTTATTACCTGTAAGTAATCGTACTAGTTTTACTGTGCAAATTGATACGTTGAGTGCGCACGAAGGACGGTGTAAACTCCGCTTAAGAAAATTTCGCAGTTTGTTTGCCACAGACTTTGGATCGCGTCTGGAGAGTTTTACGGCCGGTTTTTATATCCAATTAGTCAGTAGATTTGCTTACTAGAGATAGGGTTTCGACATAAGGTTCAAATAAGAAATGTCTAAACCCTATCTCAAGTAAGCAAAACTACTGACAGATTTGTTTTAGAAACTGGAAGTTTCAATTTCTTTCCTCAAAATTTTACGTGGTGAAAATGTTGCAGGTCACTTTGCATAGTTTGCTTTACGATTTTTCACAGTAGGCTACGTGATTTGAAAGTTTAGAGTGGCAATGGATCATTTTGAGGTAACGGGCGAAATTCCACATATTATTGGAAATTATAGTTTTGCCGCCTCGGCGCGTTGTAGATATTGGCGTCCTAATAAATTATTTGTTAACTCGGTTTTGGGTGATTTTATTTTTTTGTACTGAATAGTTATAAAGAAGAACTTGGTTTTACTTAGATATTTAATTATGAAATTATTTAGGTTTTTTATTCTAACGTTGTCTGTCTGTCTGACAGACTCAGAAATAAACAAAGAGTTTATACAAATGTAACATGTTACTGTACAGTTTCGAATAATTTATCTGAAATAGTAGTAGGAGAGTGACGCGTATGGCAATGGTTACAAAGCCCACGGCAGCGTAGCAGTGCTACGAGCTACGCCGTAGCCGCACTAAACCGTAGCCTCGCTACACCGTAGTCACGCTACACCGTAGTCGCACTACACCGTAGTCGCGCTACATCGTAGTCGCGCTACACCGTAGTCGTGCTAGGCACTACTGCCATAATCTCTTTCGCGGCAAATTGAACGTTTATTAATAGTGTGTTGCTCAGCTTTTACCTTGTAGGTGTGTGTGTGTGTCATGTATTCATATTATTGTTTTAATATGGCGGTACATAATATAAGTTTGTATTTAACAATAACGTGGGACACAAAAACACATATTATCGAGGAAATGTCTTTTTTGCATTTATTCATATTGTACAATCTTATAATATGATTCATTCTGCAAAATTTTACAGGCGAGCAAGAATTCATATATAAAACAGTAGCTCTTTCGTATTGTACATAACCATTTTACCAGTATAGTGAAAACATGCGTATAGTTTTTTAGTTTTAGGATAATAAATTACTTAAATACTAATTTAAGTTTGGTTCTTTATTAATACAATATCATTAGGATTGCACTATCCTGTAAAGTTATTGGAACGTACCAAAAAACATTCTATGGTGCTTCTCTCGATGCCGATGAACTTTCTATGCTAAATATACAATTATAATTATAACTTTCAATATAAAACATGATCGTCGTGAAGCGATTACACAGATACAAGGCAGGCATGACGTCTTGGGCTCAGACTTTCTCATCTCACTTCAATAGTTGCAATATTCGATAATTTATAGGAAACGAGCACACGAGCTTAAATTTAGGTACTATGTTATACTAGTGTTCAGGCTCAACATTGAATATCGCAAAAGAACAGCTCGTCTGCAACGTCCTAATAAAGGAAGTGAGCTAAGAGAGTGTTTATATTAGTTACAATTTATTTATTTAACAATTTTATTACACATTGTTTTTTACTGTTGCTAAATGTCTATATCGTTTATAAAATGAATTATTATGAACTCAAATTGCTGTGTCATTAATTACTGTAGTCTCGTGAACACAGAACTATAGAACGTATCAGAACAATTGAAATGCCACTTATTTGTAGTAGTTTAGTAACTATTACATCGAATATTTTCATTATTTTAAGGCAGTGAAACACCCAACTTAAATTCAAGGACAGTTGGGGACGAGATTACCTAGCTAACATTAACTAGTAAACATATCACTAGACATTTTCACAGGCGACCTCTACACAACGGTCGCTTTATATTTTACAATATTTACACATCTTAAACACGTATGTTAGTGAAACATCGTAGTCAATACGAGGGACTCACAAACACTAAAGCGGGACGCACTTTGGTACTCTACAATACCACTCAGTCATCGAAAGTCCATCGGCTTAATGTAGATATCATCCTAACACCCCGATTACAAATGACAGAACGAAAATACTCAATACGTCTATACAATAACAATATAAATATTTTTCATGAGTCAATCTTGTCAAATAATAAAACTACATAGAAGAAATCTAACACTCTGAAATCGAGGGCAACAAGTTTATATTCTGTGAGTCACGCATTCCTTTGCGAACACTTTAAAAAACAATTTTATTTTTTTATTTCATTTATTACGACTAGATTAGCATTGTAATTATAACATTAATAATATCAATTGTTCAAAACGACTGATTCACATATATACGTGTAGTTTAAACGGAATTATGAAAACAGGCATATTTATAACACAGTATAGGTATTATAATAATGGACAAATTGCACAAAAATGACACGATCGCCGTACCAGCGTAGACACTTTGTACTAGTTATAACAGAGGTAAAATATAAAAGCTATCTTATAACCCGTTCCTGCCCTTCGCGACAAACAACAACGATCAAAATATTGAGGGAGTAATATTCGATTCGACTAAAGGTTAATATGGACGAGCCGCGTGTTTGGAAAACACATTTGTTCCATCTCTTGTAAACATGGCCTTTTATATCACCTACTCAAAAACATAAAGAAAAATCCAACTGGTTTTGAATTTTATTACGTAGCTAAGCTTGCGGTCTTTTCACAAAAAAATCTTTATGAAACTAGTTAGTGCGGCGGTACAATCGTCAACAATTGAATTTTTAATTTTACTTTTAAAATTTTTCGGCATTATGTTTAATGACATTAAGATTGAAATTCCTTAATACTTGTCGGTTTATGCCAAACACGCGTCGTCCCTTAGAGAAATGAACAACACCCCTATGCAATCACACAGTTCTAATAATAATTCACATTTTTTCCTCATGTTATCACAGAAAATCATGTATTTACAATTTTGTCGCACTAAAGTAACCTACATCATGCTTTGCAACAAATGTTTGATGGTGTTGAACGATTTCTTTCTTGCAACGACTATTGCGCCAGTTTTTCATGTAAAGATAATTTTAAAATGAACAAGTGAACCGGATTTAAAAATATTTACCGAATTATATTATTTATTTTTTTATAATTTTTCCACCACAAGTTTATTGGGAGTAACAATTTTGTTTTTTTTTTAAATAGAAAAGCTATGAAATCTTCAAAATTGTGACTCTGTTATACTTGATGGTTAATAATCGATATTTAAATTTGTCCAGAATACATTTGCTTGTGTATTTGTACATAAATTTTAATTTTCAGTACAATAGTCGTTGCAATAATGAGAGCTAACAAGTGACTAGTGTGACCATGGCATGAAGTAGTATCAAGTGGGATTAGGACGAATATCGGATTTAGTATAATAATAATAAGGTACAATCGTCGGCAGAATTGGTTTCACCGCTTTTGCATAGGTATCAACCGAAAAGTTCAGTTTCTTTTAATCAAGTTGTTCATTTTCTTAGTTTATTTTAATTCTAAAGTTGTCGACCAATTCTGAAGTAGAGTGTACAAAAAATATGCCCGATTTTGTGCCTGGCGGTATTTATTTGTTTTGATTAGCTTGAAATAATCGGCCATCGACAGTAGATTCCTGTATGTCTTTATTTTAAAATGAAAATAAGTATGTAATTTACTATCTATTTTTGTTGTCACGCATATTTGAATTATTGAGACTTATAAGTAGATACAACTCATAACCTACGTATCGCTAGAGGCGATTAATCAAAATGTCGATGACTGTACCATTTCTCAGTGGGAGTATCTCGTTTTTCCTTAGTATAATAATAATTATAGTCAACAAAACTTTGGCTTGTCTTTAATTTACATCCTAAATGTTACTTTGAGGTATATTTTACGAGTTAACTCACAAAGCAATAAGATACTCCCACTCGTTAAACATTACAAGTACGTTGATCTAGCATTAACACTTCACAAACCAGGCGACAAAATCTTTTAAACAATATTCAGTACACGATTTAACAATTTGGGTATTCATTTAATGCAGAAATATATTTTCAAAGTCTACACACAATTCATCTTTATTTAGTTAATCGTATTTAAATTTAAATAACGTAGGTATAAAGCACTTGGGGGAAGGACAGCAAATTCAATAAAAAAGGTTTAATTATTTATTTAGTTTTATATTAACTAAGTAAAAATTATTCGCTATGTAAATATTTTATACAATACTAGTATTAATTTGTCTGACGATGAATCGCTAGTGTTCTCCCAACGTGTAACTTGAATACGAAACGGCGTCGGGCGGGGACGGGCCGCCGACGGCCCGCGCCCTCTCACCAGGCGATATAACGTAGACTTTACGTAGTGCAAATTTAATATAGAAAGTTTACTTTTACAATACAGACTAGTAATTTCATTTTATGTAAAAATCCTAGCGCAAACGGGTCGTCCGGCACCGTCTCATACCTCGATTGCCCTTACCGTAATACAAATCAAGGAGTAAAATTTTAGCGAATTAAAAATTAAATTTTCCAAAACTTCGTAAATACTAGAATTCGGAGGCGGGCCGGGAGCGACGTCCGAACCGCTGAGCAACGGGAGTCGTCTATGTACACACGGTCGCCGAGTATAAAACGAGATCGTTCATGCGCGGGCGCGTCAGAAGGTGTGCGCGGTGGGCACGTCCCGCTGCGAGCGCGCGCGGCGGCGCCGCTAGCACCAGTCGTCCTCGTCCGAGTCGGAGTGGCGCGCGCGCGGCTTGTACCCGTTGGGCAGGCGCGGCGCGGGCGCGGGCGAGGGCAGCGCGCGCGCGCCGCCGCCCCGCCCCAGCGCCAGCGCCGCCTCGTAGCTCAGCGGCGCCTCGTACGCGCGCCCCGAGCCCCACTCCGCGTCGTAGCCCCGGCCGCGTCTGCACACGCCCAGCGATTAAGCCATCCTCACACAGCACTTGTTTCGATGCTATATTGCATGCGGGGACGCCACAATACAGTCAAACAAAACAACTCAAATTTACCGAAATACTGATTAGCTAAAGCAGGAAGCTTAAATACAAAGTATTTTTACTACTTACAGCGACCTACCTACCTACATGCAAAGTTCCTAGTTGTTTAATCATCGGAATAAGTTGGAGGACTGACAAGGTCAGACTTTTTTTACTTTAATTTTCTGATTATTAGGGCCAAGAGAACAAGACTAGGCGGGTATTTGACCAATTTAGCGTGA